>JAQPPZ010002157.1:8440000-9915007 GCA_028583015.1 Wollemia nobilis | reverse complement strand
CTCCCTATTGAATTTTGGAATCCTACTATTTTTTCTTCAATTGGAAACTCTTTAGGAACTTTTATGATGACCGCTGATTGTACTCAAAATTTTGAACATATTATTTATGCTCGAATTTGTGTTTTAATGGATTTTGACAAACCCCTACCTAAAAATATCACATTACAATTTGGGGAAGACACTTGGGAGCAAGTAGTGGACTATGAGAACATTCCTTTTCGTTGTAGAATTTGCCATGAATATGGTCATTTGGCCAGGTGCTTGCCCAAATAAAATTCCTGATCAAAATAAAGAAGATATAAACTCAAGCAGGTTTCCAAATACCTAAGAAGAAGAACACTAAAAAAAACAGTTATGAAGGATCAATCAAAGTCATTTGCTAATATGTTTGAAATCCTTTCCACAAATGATGTCCCAAGTGAGGAAGAGGAAATAATGGAAACTGAAATCTTAGAAACACAATTTAAATATGAAGGGAAGAACTCAGAGACAAACCAACAAATCAAAGGTTTTCAACAGAAAAAAAGGAGAAAATTTACACAAGAAAAACAATATTTCAAATGTCAAAACTTCAAATAATGCAGGTCCCAATATAGACTCCATTGAACCATCTAGTAAAATTTTGGTAGTGTATGAGCATTCTTCAAGGTTAGAAGCCATCTCAGATTCAATTGGAATAAGTCAAGAAACAGGGAAAAAAAATTGAAGATGGATTCTAATCAAAAAGTAGGTCGCAAGACCAATCAATATCATATGGTAAAAGAAGGTGAAAAGCTTGTAGAGGAAGGTAAGATTAATGCCCTTCCCAAATTTTTTAGCCCCGGTATTAATGAAGATCATCACTTGGAATATTAGAGGACTCAAAGGGAGTCTTTCAAAACAAAATGAAATTAGAAGAATGATTCGGATAAATCATCCACATCTTGTTTTCCTTCAAGAAACAAAGATGTCAATGGAGGATATGGACTTAATTTCCAGTAAAATTTGGCCAACTAGAAAAGTGGTTTCCCTCAGTTCCCAAGGGACTTCGGGTGGCATTGCTTGTCTTTGGGACCCAAAAGAGGTAGTTATTCACCATATGGTTGGAAGTTGGGGTTTTTTGGCTATAGCTATTCAAAGTAGACATTCCAACCAGATTATGCTCTGCATTATTGTTTATGCCTCGACTTCTTTGGAGGAAAAAAGAAGACAGTGGAAGGATATTACTCATATTATCTCTCATTTTCCTAAAGCTTGGATCTTGATCGGAGGAGATTTCAATACCATCCTCTCTCTGGATGAGAAAATGGGGGAAATAGAAATTTGGACAAAAGCACTGACCTCATGAGCGAATATATTGCAAACCTCCATCTTGTGGATATCCAACGAGATAATGGCCTTATGACTTGGTCTAACAGAAGGCAAGGCTTAGCTTGTATAATGGAGAGATTGGATAGGTTTTTGCTCTCTAAAAATTTCTTAATCCATGGTCACATTCCTAAAGTGAAGACTCTTAATAATGCTGGTTCGGATCATTGGCCAGTCATGGTGGAAATGTGGAAAACCAATGTGAGTTTCTCTCCTTTTTGTTTTCAATTAATGTGGCTTAGAGACATTTCCTTCAGACCTCGTGTGCAACAATGGTGGAAGGAAGGTAAACCTAGGCATGGGACTAAGATGTTCTGTTTTGCCAAAAAATTGCAATACATTAAATCCAAAATCAAGACTTGGAACTAGAAAGAGTTTGGGGATGTTCATAAAAAAAACATGAAGTTATTGCTCATCTTGAAAATTTGAATAAGAAAATCCGTTTAGATGGCCTCACAGAGAAGAGAAGTGCAGATGAAATTAAACTCACAACTCAGTTAGAGGAATGGGAAAAAAGAGAAGAAATCTTATGGAAGCAAAAATCTAGAATTCAATGGCTCAAAGAAGGAGATCGAAACACAAATTTCTTCCACAAATCTCTTCTAGCTCGAAGATCTCACAACTTTATTTCTTCCTTAAAATCAGATTCTGGAGATGTTGTTTATACTTGGGATGGCATGAACTCTATTGTTGTTGATTACTTTTCCAATATTTTTGTTGCTACTCCTCTTGACTCGACTTCACAACAAAATGTTCTTCAAGCAATCCCTTCTCTTATCACTTCTAAGGAGAACTCTATTTTGACTCGCTCCTGTTACTATCAATGAGCTTCAACAAGTAGTTTTTAAAATGCAAAAAGGGAAAACCCCAAGTCCTGATGGTTTTCCTATTGAGTTCTACCAAGAGTTCTGGGATATCCTTCATGTTGATTTATTAGAGGTGGTGGAAGAAGCCAGGAAAGCCAAAGAAATTTTGAAGGTTATCAATAAAACTTATATTACTCTTGTTCCAAAAGCTCAAGAGGTTGATCATATCTCAGCTTTTAGACCTATTGCTTTATGTAATGTTCTTCTCAAAATCATTACTAAAATCATGGGAGAAAGGTTGAAGCCTCTTTTGCATAAGATTATTTCCCCAGAGCAAGGGGGATATGTGGAAGGACGTCAAATAGTAGATGAGATAGTTCTTGCTCAGGAAGCCATCCATTCCATGGATATGCAAAATTCTCCTTCTATGTTCATTCGGTTAGACTTATCCAAAGCTTATGACAGAGTGGATTGGCACTTCCTTATCAAAGTTTTGAGGCAATTTGGTTTCTCTAAGGATTGGATGGATTGGATTATGGGATGTATCTCTTCGGTTTCCTACTTAGTTCTTATCAATGGCAGGCCTTCTCGGTCTTTCCCGCCTTCCAGAGGTATTAGGCAAGGTGACCCGCTATCCCCTTATTTATTCATCATTCTTCTTGAATGCTTGGGTAGGACTATAACCAAAAAGAGGGAAAACAAAACCCTTGAGGGAGTTACCATTGCTCATGGAGCTAGACCTATCTCTCATATTCAATTTGTGGATGACTCTACTCTTTTAGGTAAAGCTACAGTTAAGGAAGCTTCTAATATTAAGCAAATCATTAGCTATTTTTCTAAGGCTAGTGGGCAGTTGATCAATGAAGACAAATCTAAAGTTATTTTCTTTCACTGCTCTACTAGACAGGAATCCATGGTCTTGGATAAATTAAGATATAAGAAGACCTCTCTTCCAATCACTTATTTAGGTATTCCCATAAATATTCAAAGGCAGAAAAATAAATATTGGAATTGGTTGTTGGACAAAGTCAAGAAGAAAATTGGAAAGTGGACCAACAAGTGGCTTTCTTATGGGGGTAGAATCACCTTGGTAAAATCAGTCCTTCAAGCTATTCCTATTTATGTTTCTTCCATTTTGAATATCCCAAAGGTTGTTCTTCGAGAATTGGATCAAATCAGTCATCGTTTCCTTTGGAGTGGTACTAAGGAGAAAAGAAAATGGGCCTTGGTGAAATGGGATACTTTATGTCTTCCTAAGAGTGAAGGGGGGTTAGGATTTCGGTCTTCAATTAATAACAACAAAGCTTTAGTCTGCTAAATTATATTGGAGGATGTTGCATAACCCCAATGCTCTTTGGGCCAATAATCTTCATGCTAAATATGCTGAGAACAAAAGTCCTGAAGACCTTGTTCGCTATCAACTTCCTACCAAAGGTTCTCCCATTTTAGCGGTTCTTAAGACTAGTGAGGATTTGATAAAGAAAAAATTATTTTGGATCATTCATAATGGTCAACATGCAAATTTTTGGATAGATTCTTGGGATGGTCACAAGCCTTTGATAACTCAGTTTTCCGATTGGAGGCCTTGGATGGAGGAGCTTCATCGAGCTAATTGGATAAAGGTGGCTAATTATTGTCGGTACCATACTGGTAATTCAAAGGTTGGTAGATATTGGATCCCTATTGAGGACTGGCCTATTCAAATCCCAAAAAGGCAAAGACAAGATATCCAAGGCATCCTTCATATGAGATCCCTCTCTTGGTCCCATGAAAAAGATTGTTTTGGATGGAACAACACTACTAAGGGTGAGTATTCGGTTGCTCAAGGTTATTTGACCTTATGCCATAATAATCCCAACCATTCTTTCGACATATTTTCTTGATTGTGGGCTCAAAAGCTCGGCCTAAGGTGAGGTTCTTTAATTGGCTTTTATTGCATCGTAGGGTGCTTATTGGTGAGCAACTTATGAAGCGTGGTTTTCATGGCCCTTTTAGATGTGAAATGTGTGAAGAGAATGTAGAAAATATCAACCATATTTTTATTGAGTGTACTTTAGCCTCTGAGCTATGGAGGAGAATGGCCACTTTACTTGGCTTACAATGGTCCAATTTTTTTACTTTTGAATAGCTTTGGAGGGATTGGCCTAATCAAGAGGGTGTTGATCATTTTATTAGGCAGTTAGTTTGGATGGGTTCTACCATTCTTCTTTGGAATATTTGGAATGAAAGGAAAAACCAAATTTTTAATCAAGATAGGAAGGATATTCACTATATTTGGCAAAATACCATAGCCAACTTAGTTGAATCAGTCCATCAACTCCTTAATCACCCCCAAAACTCCCACCAAAGATGGGATCAAGTGATGCAAAGATTGAAGATTAAACCTTCTAAGGGCAACCAACTTAAAGGGAATGTGAGTATTAGTAAGATGGATAGGACTAGAAATTGGCAACCTCCTCCTAAGGATTTTGGAAAAGTCAATACCGATGGAGCCTCTAGAGGGAACCCTAGAAAAGCCAAGTGTGGGAGGAATTGGTAGACTTTCGGATGGCTCCCTGGTTTTTACTTTTGCTGAGAATTTGGGTATTCTTTCCAATAACCTTGCTTGAGGGGTATGGTATCCTCAGAGGCCTTCAGGAGGCTACTAAGGTTGGATGGGAAAAGGTGTTAGTTGAGTCCGACTCTCAACTTATGATTAATCTCTTGAAGACTCCTAAGAATCATAAGGTGGATTGGAGAATAAAAAGAATTATTGAGAAGATTCAGTTAATCCGGATGGGATTTTTGAAAGTTGATTACAATCATGTGGTCAGAGATCAAAACAAGAGTGTTGATGCTTTAGCTAATTGGGCTTTGGACAAAGGTGATCTTACTTGTTATGGCCACCCTCCTATATGGTGGGCTTCTCAAATTAGGGAAGCTCTTCTTTCTATCATTTCTTTGGATGGCTCCAGTTCTGAAGGTACCTAGTTTCTTCTTGTTTTTTTTTTTTTTGCTTCTCTTTGGTTCATTCAGTTTTTTTTAGTTCCCTAGCTCATTCTATTCTTTATTTTGTTTCCTCTATTGATTCTTGCCTTAATAGTCTTCTGGTCTAGATAGGTCATTGTTTTGTTCATTTTTTTTTTTTTTCTTCTTTGTTTTTTTTGTTTAGTTTTTTAAGGTGGGTGGGTTCTTTTGTTTTGTTTTGTTTTTGTGTTCTTTGTGTTGTTTTTTGTTGTTCTTGTGTTTTTTTTGTTTTTTTTTATGTTTTTTGTTATTGTTCTTGTGTTTTTTTTCATTCTTGTTCTTGGGTTTCTCTTTGTTTGTGTTATTTCATGTTTTTATGTGTGAGTGTTTTCTATGTTTTTTGTTTTTGTTTATTGTCTGTTGTTGGTTGTTTTTTATTTTTATTTTATTTTTTTAGGTTTTGGTTGTGTTTATTTTTCATGTTTTTTTTGGGTTATGTCTTTGTAGTGTTATGTTGTTTTTGTCTTGTTTGTGTTTTGTTATGTGGTTCTTGTGTTTTTCTATGTGGTTTGTGTTGTGGTTTCTTTTATCTTATTGTGCGTGTTTGGTTGTGCTTTTGTTTTTGACACACTCAAGGAGCATGTTTTTTATTTTATTTTATTATTTTTGTTGTTATTTACTTATTTTTAAATTGGTTTTGTGTGTTTGTTTGCTCCTTGAGTATGTCAAAGGTGGTAGGCCAGGTCCGAGTCCTGGGCGTTTTTGGCGGAATGGATACCCCTGCCTCCTTGGGTCTTACCCGAAAGTGGCATCCCTTTTGGGATGTTTTCCAAAAAAAAAAATTTAAGATAAAATTTTGAAATTTAAATAAAGGTCTAAGGTTCCAATTTTACAAGGGCTACGATTATGCACAATATATTATATGCCATGTAAGTATGATTTATACTATACACCATATTAGCATGATTGAATAATCTCCGTACCTATGGTCTAAAAACAAAAGTGATGAGACCCTAATTCAACCCCATAAAAAATATGTATAAAAAATATTGATAAAAAATAATTGAAAAACTATATATAAAATAAATAATATCTCTGTTTTTATAAAAAAACAAAACAAAAAAAAAAACTATTACAAAGTCTACAAGAAAATGATGAATAAGCAAGTATCAAGGAAAGTAATACCAAAAGTAAATCGATTTGTCTGCTTATGTATTTTTCCCAAAGTATTCTTGGAGTATTCCAAATTTAGTTGGAACCTTAAACCATGAAGTCATGGTATAGACTCCAGCATCGTGCTAAGGGAAAGAAAGCAAATTCTGCCATGGTGGACATTGCTAGTTAGTCGACAGACAAATGGAAGATTTCAGGTTTAAGATATTGCCAGAATAGTACGCAAGGTGTTAGCTGGTAGAAGATAATGGTTTTCGATAGTTTTTTTTGTTAACATATTTAACATAAAAAATAAAAACATATATTGTAACAAATCTGCACTTCTTAATTATTTAATGGTTTGATTTCATCCTCTACCCGTAAATGGTAAAGTAGTCCAACTATAGTATCAAGCAGAATATGACATATGATTCCATATGTAAATGCTAGTTTTCACATCAAAATAACAAAATTTGTCAAGTGGGCCCCGAATATAAATGTTGAAAGCAACCACTGTGAAAAGACTTAGTGTACTCTTCTATAAGGCATTGATAGATCCTTGAAGAGAGGGCATTTATTTAATGGCTACATGAGTTTTATAGGATACGTAAGACAATAAAACCTAGACATCGTTTTTTTCAAATTTAGACTACAAATGTTTGTGTCAATGGGTATGGAAAGAAATATAGAGATTATATCTTTATAAAGGTATTTGCAAGGCTTGGTAATCTATTTATAATTTGGGATTCATAGTTTTTTTTCCCTATAAGGATATTTGCAAGGCTTAGAAGACTTTTTCTAAGTTCCTTTATTGGAATGGATCTGGTATACGATATTGGAATGCATTTTAGGTGGACTCTTTTTGTGCCAGATAAAATTATCTTAAAAAAATTAAACATTTTACAACATTTGATAAGTTGTTTATCATTGAAAGAATTAGCTTTTACTTATTTTATACTTTGGTTTAAAAGTATTTTTTAAGTATATATTAAAAAAAAAACTTTTAAAAGAAGATTTATTGGTAAAACTATCTACCACTCTTACATGTAACTTATTTAAAAATTGGAATGGCCAAATTGACATTACTTCTTGTTTTTTTATTATGTTTTTATAACTTACATTACATATTTGATTTACATTGCTATTCACGATAGATAGAGCTACAAGCTTAAGTAACATTTTTGATAGCACCTTAGTCATTTGGTATGGAAATCTAAGACAAGGTCCTAGGTTTATTTGTTGTTTTGGAGATTTTTTTGAAATGAAACTACCTTTAAAGGTCGGATCAGTCAAATTGCAACTCTTCACATTATTGTGTCTTATATGGAAGGCTAGAAAATTTAAAATGTATTCTTTGGACTTGTACGACAATAAAGGGAGCTAGAAAACATGTATTTGTTGTTTTCTTTCCCATGGTCAAAGAGTATTTTTTAGAAATTTATTTTGCTTGTTATGTAAAGGAATATAATGTTATTTTTTGGATCATTTAAATGTAAGTGATATTGAAATTTATGTAGTTTTGAAGCTATCAAGCATGTTTAATAAATTTTATTTGTGGGAGTGCTAATGTCCAAAATTTATTCTAACATTATATTACAGAAGTCTATTCTTTCTAGGAACATTTATTTAGAGGCTGCAATAAAAATCGAGAAGTTGAGATCATCAAGTTCAAGTGAAACAATTGATAATACATCGATAAGCACTAAGAGAGGTGTTCAAAGTTACCTCTTCTATTCTAAGGATAATGCTTGTCCAAGTCAACTCTAATGAACTATTATCTAGAGATATCCTTCCATATGAGAAACCATTTAAATATAATAATTGACTTAGGGGAGTTTTTGATAGTTAATATGGGTGGTGTACATTATGTTAATGTCCCTTCTAAGGATATGAAAAATAATGGTGTATATTTTGATATTTGTGGTCCTATTTTCCTTTTGATATTAGACTTGTATTTTAACTTTTTTCTATATATACTTTATTTATTTTTTCTCTTATATTAACAATATACAAATAATATTGAAATAATAATATACATGGCATGGTATGAAATATTTTTTTGCAATGTCCTAAAATCATAACTTATACTTTAAGCATGAAAAAATGTAATAACATTAAGTATAATGTAATAAGAACTTTTAGCATCCAACTCTCATGTCTTAATGGAAGAGTCTCAACCTTCAAAGCAAATTACCCATGAGAATGATGTATCAAATTGTAAAAGAATTTTTTAGATTAGGTTGTTAAAATAGAATAAATTTAGTTGAAGGGATGAACAAATTCTTTCCCTCCCTCAAAATAAATGTGAATACTTAAATTAAAAATAATTGAGTACAAATACAACTTAAAAATCTATATAGCCCATAATATGAGCATAGGAATAGAATATTTATTTAAAACAAGACAAGGAATGAAATCAAGCTTAAATTTTAGTGAAACCTCAAATTAATATTATCAAATTTAATTAGCACAAAATAATTTTAATAAATAATGTATATAGTGTTGGTCATATAGAATTGAAAAAACCTCATATATATTACATCATGATCACATAGTGATATTAAAATAACTTGATAATTATGCATGTATTATTCTTGGCATGATTCAAACCTGAGTTTGCTCCTTGAAAGTCAAGGAATTTAATGGGCCAAACTCATACCATTTGATTATAAATATAATACTATATTATTATAGACATATATATCTATCCATATATAAAAAACATGTTGAATTCACTTTTCAATATATTTATTTTTTAGGTTAAAAATCTTTGTTTTTTTTCATTCTAATTTTAAATAAATTAATCAAATTAATTAAAATCATAAAATAAAATAATATGTGATCATTTTTGTTCATTTACAATATAATGGTTCTTAGCTTATTATATTATTATTAACATTTGTGTTTAAAAATAGTTTTTTTTATTAGGTTATGTGTGGCTTCTATTGGGGCCCACTCACGGTTATGCATAGTGGCAAATATTCACAAATTGGATGAATATTAGGATTTCCAAAATTGGAAATTGGCAAATATGAGGACCCTCGACGTCGGCCCATTCGTCTAAAATTTTTGGGATCAATTTTTTCTTAGGGTCAATTTGTCACAATATATATATATATAAACATAGGCATATTTGTACTCGTTGGAAAGATATTTTCGAGGCTGATCTAATGTTGATTTTTTTTATGAAGTTATAAGGTTATTTCATAGGTCAAAAGTTACCCCAAATAAGACCTTACTTTTTATGGCTTTACATGTCCCAAATTTTGGTGTGAAGATGATTGATTTGATTTGCTTAGGATTCACCTTGATTTCGATTAGGATTCACCATTTTTTTACAAGTACATTTCGAGTCCAACCCCTTATGCATAACCTTGGGCCCACTCCCATAAAAATACCAAATTATTACATTTGCTATAGCATACATTTTTATCATGATTTTTCATTTCTTTTTTCTCTTAAATATATTCTTCAACTTCCTCAAAGTGTTATGTTTCCACAATCAACTCCCTGACATCATTTTGATTAAGACATAAAATCTCACTTGGTTAGTTGCCTTCTAAAATTTGAATGGGATGAAGATCAACACCATAATTCACTAATTTATCTGCTACTTGATTTCCTTCTCTATAAATATGCTCACACTACTAGGAGATTGCCTCTAGTAATAGATGATGAACATCAACAATAATATTATTTTTATCCAGTCTCCAAATCTATTTTTGTTAATAACATTGATATTAATTTGTGAGTCCCCCTCAATTGAAATATATTTCCATCCTTTTTCTACTACAATTTTAATCCCTGTAATAAGTTCCCTAACCTCTATATAGTTGTTAGTTGAAGTTCCATATGATTATGAATAAGTGAGGAGAATTTTTCCTTCACTATTTCTAAAAACACCACCTCCACCAGCTTTTTTTGAATTTCCTTTAGAAGCATCATCAAAATTAATTTTGATAAACCTAATTTTTGGATATTTCCATTTTACCATAGATTGAAGTAGATCCTTTATTTTAATTTTTTTGTTGTAAATGACTCTTCCATGTATGTTCAAATCATGTAGCCAATTTATTAGTACATATTTTCTACAATTGAGACTTCCCATGATGAGCACCATATTTGTAGATATTTTGCAAGAGAGGCACTAATACGATTTCAAACTTGGGCATGATTTTGATATTTATTTTTAAAAATTCTATTATTCCTTTCAAGCCATAAATTCCAACAAAGTCAATACTCCAAGAAAACATAATGCTTTAGCTTTAAAATAATTTATCCAATATTTTATCAACTCTTTCAATGTTTCTAGAGCTACCCAATCTAATTTTATATTTAAAAATAATAATCCCAAGTGGTTTGAGAAAATGGATAATGAAGAAGTAAATGATATGATGTTTCTCCTTTTCACACAAGGCACATCTAAAGGGTCCATACTATCCTCTTCTTTGTAGATTCTCTCCCATAAAAATCTTACTTTGAACTTCTAACCAAATAAATGTTGAGGCCTTAGGGAGAGCCTCTAATGACCAAACATTCTTCCAAGGAAAATATTTGGAAGAAGGAAACTTTGATTGTTCTAAATTATCATATCCTAACTTGATCAAGTATCCACCATCCTTTGATAAAATCCAAACCAAGTCATCCTTTTGTATAAAAACTAGCAAATAAAACTCCCAAAGCATATTTTGAATTCCATCTGCAATTTGTTTGAGTTCCTCTCATTCAACCAGGTTACTAAAATAAATACATGATCTAGATTTTTTGCTCATAATAATATAATATTTGACCTTTCGACCTTTACATGCTAGGCACACTTGAGCCAATGGTTTTCATTTTGAGTTAGAGATAAGAGGATAAGGTTTCAACCAAGTATTAGACCAAAAATTTGCATAACTCCCCTCATTGATTGACCATATAATATATTTATTTATCAATTGCAAACTCTATAATATGAAGTTCCAAGTTGACGATCATTTGGGTAGAGTTATTTTCCTAAACAATTTCATTGCATTAACAAAATCTATATATTTTTGAAGTAACATTTTTGCTCAATTCTTTTCTTGACCTCTAAATATTTTTCACCCAAGATTTGCTCCTAATGCTAAATTCATTAGTCTGCAATTATGCAAGTCTGGTCCTCCTATATGCTTTCCTTTGCAAAGCCTATTCCACTTACAAAGAGAAAACCTAAATTTCTCCTCACAACCTTTCCATAGAAACTCTCTTTGAATTTTTTCAATTCATGATGTAATACATGTTGGTAATATTGAATGTGACATCATATAAATAGGAATGGATTATAAAGTAGTCTTTATGAGTTGTAGCCTTCCTGCCATGGTTAAGAACTTATATTTCCAACCTGCCAAGAAAGATTTCATTCTATCCAAAAAAGAGATCCAAAGCTCGTTTTTATTTCCTATATTAGACAAAGGAATACCCAAGTAGATTGATGGAAATTTTTTAGTTTTAAACCCTAAAATATTCACAATAATTTGTTGTAAATCTAGGGTAGTATTAAACAAAAAAATTGGAATTTCTAGTATTTACCAACTGTTCAATAGCCTTCTCATAACATGATAATATTGATTTAAAATCCATGGCCTCACTAACTCAAGGATGGTCCAAAACAAAAGTATCATCGACAAATTGGATATGAGATTCAAAGAGACCATTTTTTGCAACTTGAATACCCTTAATTTTTCCTTCCATTTTTACCTTTGAAAAGGCTCTCCTTAATGCTTCAACTAGAATACTGAATAGATAAGAAGAAAAATGATCACCTTGATGAAGTCCACAAGATGACTTGAAGTACTTAACAGGATAACCATTGATCAAAATAAAAAAATTTGTCGTGCTATAAAAACATTTAATCCACTCACACCAACTATAATCAAAGCCAAAATTTCTAGGAATAGCATGTATAACATTCCAAGAAAGTCTATCATATGTTTTTTTTCATATCTAGTTTCAAAAGTATAGATTTTTCATGGAAAGAAGAAAATGTATTGCCTCTTGTGCAATAATTATACCATCAATAATTTCTTACATCTGTGATTCAGTTCATCCTTATCCAGAGCTAATAGAGGCCATTGTAAATTTCTATGACCCAAGGAAAAAAGTGGTAAAAACAACTAAGGTCAAAGTCTTTTTTAACATCACTACCAAGGCTTATCACGACCTTTTCTCTCTAGGAGTAGAACCACCCGTAAGGCCTAAATATTTTAACATATCCAAGCAAGACAGATATTAATCCTTGCAAAAATATGCTCATGAAGAGGAACCTTTTAGGAAGTGGGTTTATAGCCAATTCAAAACCATTAAACCTAGGAGAGGATTTCCCAATACCCCAATTCCAATTGAGTAGTTTGTCAACCTAGAATTATACTCCATGCTAGCTTGTTTGGAGGGTTTGGATTTTGACCAATTTGTGAGGTATTGGTAAATAGCCATTGCTTACTACATTTTGAATGAGAAGATGTATGAACTGAAGTAGAAAAGAAAGGTATCAAGGCCATTTACTTCAATTGGCTAGCTTTCCTTACCAAATGAATGCATGAGCAATTGGTAAGGATGAAAAGGGATTCAGAAATACCTTATTTTTAGCATTGTTTGAGTTTGGTTTGGATGCTATTTATTTTTGTAAGGTAGATGATGCCTTGGATTCCACTAAAAGAGAAAAATGACAAGGGAGAACCTATCCCTGTATATTATGGACTGCTCACTTGAGGAGCATAGAGTCCTTTTACAGGTTTAACCTAGATTTTCTAGGGTTATATTTGAAGATTGTGTATGAGAAATACCATGGATTACCACCTCTAGCAAAAGAATTATTAAGAGTACCAAGCATTGAGTAAGGATACTGGTATGTTCTCATAGAAAGCATAGTTATTAGACTAAATGAATTCACTGGTAAGCCTTTTATGCTGCCCCATTTCATCAAAAATAGATTGTTAGCTATGGAATATTTGAGGCAAGAATATTTCATTAATATGAATTATGGCTCTAGTAATAAAAGAAGATGTTTATTGACCTACCATAATGTTGATGACATAACTATTACCATAAAGGGCCAAGGTAAACAAATCACCTAGTATTTGGATAGACTGGGCCTGTTTTACATCCCAAAGAGGTGGAGTTATGACCAAATAAAAAATTCCATAAGAGGAAAATTGCCCTTAATGGAGAAAAGACCCACAAGTTTGAGAAGACCTCAAGGCCTCATTTTGAACAAGGTAGGAATTACAAGGAAAATGCCCCATTAAAATGGAATGTTGCCAAAATGGAACTGAAAGCACGAGATTTCGAAAAACAAAAAGGGAAAACTCCAACACGATGCAAAAACGAAACTAAACTAGATGCTACAAATTAGGAATGCGTAAAATGGAGAAAGCATAGACAAATGGGAACCAAAATGGAATGAAACAACCCTCTTCTTTTATTGATGTATTTTGAATTCGGTTACAATTAGCTTCCTCCCTTTTTAGGGGAAAGGAGCATCAAACTTGTCTCTTGGTCACATCAATGGAAAGTCATCTCTCTTCCGCGTGCCCACATGCAAAATGGGCGGGCCAAAGTGTTGCCGCCGCTTGTGTAAATGAATCCTTGATCCTTGCTGCTCCTCCTGCATTCAAAGAAACAACAAAATTGTTAGTAGCACCTGCTGCAAATATGAAACATTTATTCTCTAAAAACGATGAAGGATGTATGCATAAAACTGAATAAAATGATGAATGAACTGATTCTAAACAACTTGCAAGTTTGACAGGAACCAGGGAACATTACCAGAGGGCCACTGCCATCAAAACAGTCGGACAAACACCGCCGATTCGAATTCGACTGTAATTCATCCCTGGGCAGGACGAATTCTACTGTAATTCGTCCCCGGGTAGGACGAATTCGCCTACGACAAAGCGCCGAAGTGATGCTGCCCAAATGTCGCGTCTCGGGATCTCCAAAAGACCTGCAAACATAGGGGTTAGCTAATTGGGGGCATTTTGGGACGACCCAGATGGTCGGATTTCCCCAATTTGACCTCCATCAATGGGAATTTGACGTCGCTACCTGCAAGTTAGTGAGGACAACAAAAGCGACAAAACATGATAAGATTTGATCAAAACATTATGAAATTGAAATTATAAACTATCTAAACAGCATAAAATGGAATGGAAGATAAAAAAGTGACAAAAGAACAAATTAAAATGAAACTAAGAAATGCGGGGCACCCGGGCGGGCCGCCCACCGTTAGAACCTGATTTCGGCACCAATCCACTTGGGATGGGCCCAAAATCTCTTGTAATGGGTTGTCGATGAATTGGTAGATCAATGTGGTCAAATGTCGGGTTTTGGGTCCGGATTCACACTTCCAATAACCACCCAATGACCTCCCTTGCGAAAGAGATCAAGGATGTGGAAGAGGTGAATCAAAAGGGTAAAATGTGGTATTCAATTTGGCAGCACTTCGTTGCTTGAAAATGCCTCCAACTTGTCCTTTTTTGGGTGAGAAAGTTCACCATTTTATAGACCCAGGGGGTCTCTTTGGAGGGGCATGCATAAGCGCCATGTGGCAGTCATGCCTTCCCATGAGGGAGGAAAGTCCTCCATGACTTGGGCTTCCATGACTGCCCTTGTGACAGTCCTCTAACGTCCAATCTGCCCACCTACACGCGCATGCAAGGCAGGAGGCATTAATTGACTGTCCTCGGCTGCCACTTGGCGCCATTTTTCTTTTTCCCATTGAACCTGGAATTCGTCCCCGACCCAAAGCGAATTCAGAATTCGTCCCTGGGTGAGACGGATCCCAATTTGAATTCGTCCCTGGGTGGGACGGATACTGAGCAAAGTGCTTGAATGTGCCAAATTGCCTTCTGACCTTACAAAATTGCTACAAAAGTGGTTAGGACCACTGTTTAACCTCTGAGGGCTGCCCTAGGGGCTGTGTGTGTCAAAGCGATCAGTGTTTTGCAGTCACATAATCGGATTGGTGCTGTTTTGGTGTCTACAGATGCCCCTTTTTGGGATGCGCTGTGCATGGCGCAACATCGAGCAAAAATAGATAACCAAAGCACTAATGATTAGGGTTTCTTGGTAACCTAACCAAATTTTGATGCCCCAAGTATGGAAAGGGCATGCATTCTTGAATCCTTGCTTCTGACGAGCGAAGGCACTCAATTCAAGTGTTAACCTTTTTTGGTGAGGTGTTACTTGACCTTGGACATTGATCAGTCATGAATAGGCAAAGGGCGCAACCTTTTGTCCATGGGGGAACCTTGTGTTCATGATTCACGAAATGCCAAGTGATTTGATCAGATTGTGATTATTGCTTGTTTACTGCCCCAAGCAGGAGCGTAATTGTCTTTGTCAATGATTCTTTGAATGCATGTCATTTTCCTTAATTGGGTGTGTGTTTGTTGATTGGTGACTAAGTGTGACTACCCCCTCAAGCGACGAATCGATGAGGGAATGACCTTCGTGAGAAAAGCGACGAGTCACTTGACCCAAGATGACTTGTGCAAGGGTGCCCTTAGATGGTTTAGCATTAAGCATGTGCAATTTTTTTGACATTTAGACCTATTTTTGGTGGGTGGTAACCCTTTTTGCGATGCTTTTTGGAGCTGAAATTGGCAAAAATCCGTCTTCCCGTGGAGCGGTCCGGCTAAGATAGCCTTCTTAGGGAGTAGGATAGTGACAATTTGTGACCCCAACGTCTGTTTTGTATGCCCGGGATGTCAAGTGCAACAACACTCTCATCGGGCAAGTTTATTATCTGTTTTAGTGCATTTTTGTTCAATTTTTGATGTTTTTTGAAATTTTTGCCCTGAATTCGTCCCAGGGTGGGACGAATACCAGCTTAGAATTCATCCCAGGGTGGGACGAGCGCTAACCAGAGTGCTCGTCCCGGGGAAAGATGAATTTAAGCTCAAAAGGCCTATTTAAAGGCCAAAACTAGGGTTTGGGCTCATTTGCATCTGATTTTTCTTGCGATTTGGAGCTGCGGGGAGGAGGAGGTTAATTCTGCGAAGCGAAGCACTGCCGAATTTTCCCTGCCATCATGAGTGCACAAACCGGATCGAGCGGTGGAGCCGAAGCGAGACCGATAAGTGCTCCCTAGAGTTTATTACTTTTGTTTAACATTGCAATTGTTTTGTTCAATTTTCTTTGTGATGATGTTTTTCAAAATTTTAAAACTTAAACCCTGAAACTAAGTTGAAGACAACTAAGACTTAGTTGTACAACTAAACGTAGCGAAAAACCTAGGTAAAGAATTGTTATTTAGCTTTTAACTAAACCCTAGGATAAACGGAACGTAAAACCCTAAGACGTAATTTTTGTTGTTTTTTGAATTTTTGTTCTGTTTTTAAATTAATCAGTTAGGATTAGAAACCCTAGAACTGAAAAATTAATTTTTGAATTTTTGTTTTGTTTTATTTTTGGAATTTATCAGTTAGGATTAGAAACCCTAGAACTGAAAAATTAATTTTTGAATTTTGAATTTTTGTTTTTAAATTAATCAGTTAGGATTAGAAACCCTAGAACTGAAAAATTAATTTTTGTTTGAATTTTTATGTTTGTTTTTTGTTGTACATTGGTATACAATGTTGTATATTCATGTTATTGTTGTATAGTTCTTTTCCATGATTTTAATGTTTTTGAATTGTTTTCTTTTGCAGGTTGTTAGGAGCCAGTACCGTGTACCCACTACTTTTACTGAAGCGCGGGGGGAGCTGTAGCTGACTGGGAGTGGCTTGATGCCCTTGGGCTCAAGCAGGTGGCTCGACTGGAGCCTATGGTCATGGATCAGGCCTATTTGATGGCCCTGATCAATCTTTGGGATCTACGGACCAACACTTTCCATCTCCCAATAGGGGAGATGACTGTGACCTTGGAGGATATCTATCGGCTTCTATGGATTTTGATAGATGGACTGCCGATCAGGACATCGTCGCGTGATCAGTGGATAGTTGTACTGACGAGATGCTTCGGGCATGGGGAGGAGCTGGGTGTGGAGGATCCACTGGAGAGGGCAGAGGGCGTGCCGCAGTTGGCGGGATTTTGGTCCGATGGTGGCTGGAGAGGGGGTGTTGGGCGTGAGGCACGCATTCCTTATGGGCCTCATGTCCAACATGCTGTTACCTGACTCGTCAAGCGCGAGGTTCCCATGGAACCTATTGGATTTGGTTTGGCAGTTGGTAGAGTGCTCGACAGAGGCACCACTTATCATGAGATGGGGACAGACGTTATTGGCACAGCTCTATGGGGAGCTGTATGAGGTCCACTATCGGTAGCGAAAGGGGATTAGTTGTAGCTACTTGTTGCAGTGTTGGGCTTGGCAGCACATAGCAGTGGAGAGGCCAGCCGGGTTACCATGGATGACTCAGGCGGAGATGGAGGATAGGGAGATAGGTTATGCAGTTCTGTGGCGGCGGTCCAGGGAGCAGGGCAGAGTCGATGGTGGGCAGGTGTCGTAGGGCACTATGTCGATACCTTCTCTCGGCTTACTCTAGGGAGGTGGTTTGGCACCCTTATCGGGATTGTCCAGCCTGGCCGAAGGCTAGAGAGTGGCTCCGACGGGTACGTAGAGAGCGGTGGCTGATTGGGCGACACGGGACCGAGCATGAGTTCTTCTCGTATAGCCAGGTGACACGATAGTTTGGGGTGCGCTAGGGGTTGCCTGGTGAGCCCATGGTCTATCGATGTCGGGGGGATGAGAGGACTCTAGACCGACCGGTCATCGCGCCACTAGGCGAGGATTCAGACGTGGTGATCGACGTCTCGGACGTGGATGACGTCGGGACTACCGTTGAGTATGACCAGTGGTGGGTACTATGGCGATGGCGAGGAGAGGGGCCACTGGGAGGCACGGAGGCGGCAAGGCGGGTGGGGAGGGTGTTGAGGCACCAGGGGATGATTGGGGAGCTCCTTTGGAGGATGCGGACATGGTGGAGGTGGAGGGTGAGGATGTGGATTTGGGGGCTCCGGATCAGTCGGAGATGCAGGACATTGCGGAGCAGTGGGAGCCAGAGTAGGCTGCTGTTCTAGAGAGTCCCATGCCTCAGGCGGATGCGGAGGAGATGGAGTCCAGGGTACATGCTGAGAATGCATGTTTGGCGGAGCTGCTATGGAGGCGAGATGAGGAGTTGGGGGATGCACTGGGAGAGGGATCTCCTACGGGCTCAGCTAGCAGAGCGGGAGAGCGCATGGGTGGCATCTCATCGGTAAGAGGGGGATACTAATGCTACATGAGAGAGGGATCTCCTATGGATGCAGCTGGTAGAGAGGGATAGGGTTTTGGCATAGCGCGATGATGCATTAGCTTACTACCATCGATGGGAGGCAGAGTGGTTCCGACACTGGATGGATTTGGAGGGGGAGATCATCCACCTCGGTGGGCGGCTACCTGAGCCGTCGGGAGGTGGATCTTCATGCCGGACGAGGGACAGTGGTACTGAGTAGTCAGCATCATCTCATCGTAGGTGATTGGATGAGGGAGGGGTAGCAGGCATGATGTGGGGGCTAGCAGTAGCCGCCCTGAGGGGTCCCATAGGACCCACACCATGGGGGTAGTTCTCGTCGCATCGATCTTGCATGATCATGGTGGACGACGCCTTAGGCTGGGGGTTTTTGAGTATGATTGCGGGGTCAGAGGACCAGTTTTGTAGCCTACGAGCATTTTTTTGATGATATATATATATATATATATATATATATATACGGCTTTATTTTGTTTATGCACATGTGATGATTTGATCTTATGCATGATGGTTGATGAATATGGATGTATGCATGTTAATTTATTTTGATGGATGCATATGTTATGATGAATGCAAATGTTTTTGTTGTATATGTGATATGCAAAATGTAATGGATGAAATGAATTTGTGTTGGTTGGTTAGGGCACCATAGACTGTTTAGGACTTTGTTATTTTGTTTTTATGCGATTGTTGTGGTAAATGACTTTGTATGTATACATGTGGTTTTTGATGGTATTGTAAGGATGAAAAGTAGCGCAGTTGGTTTAGAAATGTAGCTAAGGTTTTCTGAGACTCAGACGGTTTTAACTCACTAGCCACGATTGTACTTTATCTTACAAGACTTTTGAACAAGGTATGAATCGGACTTGTCTTTGACCAAGCTATTTCACATCCTTGTGTGTGCAATTGAGTTCATTTATGTGGTATTTGTTAGGATACCGCCAGTGCCAGATAGGCTCTCAACCAAACCTGTACTGAGGATCACCTAATTAGCTCCACTAACTCCTTTATTGTATTTAGTCGGATTAATCTGCGGTGCTATCTAGGATACCATAAGCTAGCTCATCCACATGCAAACATTGATCTGCACACAAGTTAATGTGACAGATGTATCGTCATGCGGGAGGTTTACCACTAGTGACCGATAGGCTATCAACCAAACCGATACTAAGGCTTGCCTCATGACCTATCGAAATGCTGAGAGTTCCAGGGATTCAAGTTCGACTCCCTTCTTTTCTTCAATTGTATTGGGATACTTGCTCCTTTGTAGTGATAAAAATCACTGTTTATTTTTGTTTTATTTGTTTTTCTTTTGAGCAAGGGATTTGGATATGGAGTGATGAGAATCACTATTGTTTGTGCCTTTTGATGTATGCACTCTGGGGATGATGTCAAATTTTTGGAGTTTTGACGTTTTGCAAAATTTTGATGTTTTGCAACTATTGAGAACTTTGGGATTCTTGGGGAATTGGGTAGGGAGGATGCTTGTCCTTTTGCCAACTCTCAGCATTCTTTGGGTCATTCGCACAGGGGGATGAGCAAGATAGCCGTTTCGCTTATGGTGACCTGGATTGCTTTGCAGGTTTCATCTTTCGTTCACACAACTTGGGAATTTTTATGTGTTTTAATTTGTGTTGGGATGCTACGTAACAAGGTGTGATCCAAGTAGAACTCTACCTTCGTAAAATCTGCCTGACTTGGTACAGTACATGGCTAGAAAGCAAAATTACGACTGAAAGACGAAAACTCTTGATACATTATAAGACCACTGACTCTAGTGTGGTAAAAAGCAGTAAATGGCGTATTTTTGTTGTTTTTTGGACTGCTTATAAAATGGAAAAATGTGGAACAAGATGGACTAGCAGAGCAATTACAGCCTATGGTGCCTTTGACCTGTACGACCACAAATATGCAATGTATGGATGCGATGCTTAATGCAGCTATATATTTTTGTATTTTTGATGGATTGATTTTTGTGAATATGAAGATGAGATGTGAGAAGAGCTTTTTATTGATGAATTTGAGCATGCCTGGAAATGAGATGCAAATTTTTGTTGTTTTTGATGATTTTTGGATTTTGAATTTCTTTATTTTTGACCAAGCGATTGTGGGAATCCTTGGAGCATTTTGGGATTGACCAAGCGATTATATGAATCCTTGGAGCATTTTTGGGATTGACCAAGCGATTATATGAATCCTTGGAGCATTTTTTGGGATTGACCAAGCGATTATATGAATCCTTGGAGCATTTTTGGGATTGACCAAGCGATTATATGAATCCTTGGAGCATTTTTGGGATTGACCAAGTGATTATATGAATCCTTGGAGCATTTTGGGATTGACCAAGCGATTATATGAATCCTTGGAGCATTTTGGGATTGACCAAGCGATTATATGAATCCTTGGAGCATTTTTGGGATATGGCTCTCTTAGATATGGAATGGTCACAAATGACTGATATTCAAGGGTTCTGTTTCCTTGATTCCGTCAAGAGAGGCTAGCCGGTATGTCTCGGGTCCTATTTTGCTATCAATGACATATGGACCTAACCAATTTGCCGTGAACTTGTCCCTTAGGTGGGATGGCAAACTAGAGTTCTGTTGGTTTTCCTTCAAAACCAAATCACCAACCCGAAAGTCCCTCGGGTGAACTTTCATGTTGTAAGCTTTCTTAAGTCGCTCTTGATAGATACGTAAATGCTCGAGAGCATTAACGCATCGTTCATCAAGCAACGTAAGCTGGTCTAACCGGGCCTACCGCGCAGCGTCATCATCGATGAACTCTTGCATTGATATGCATAGGGAAGGAATTTCCAACTCGAGAGGCATGACTGCCTCGAAGCCATACACGAGCAAAAATGGAGTGGCCCCAGTGGGCGTCCGAATGCTAGTGCGATAAGCCCACAGGGCAAGTGGGATTTGGATGTGCCAATCCTTATGACTATCTATGACTGTCTTTTTAAGGATGGCAACTAGCATTTTGTTTGACGCTTCTGCTTGCCCATTCGCCTACGGATAATAGGGTGTCAAAAAACTATGCTAAATTTTGTACTTTGTGGTCAAAGCACGCACGTCTTTGTTCTTGAATGGTGTCCCATTATCCGAGACTATTTTGGATGGAATACCAAAATGACATATGATGTTATGCAAAATGAACTCCACAATGCGGGGTCCTGTCGTAGAGGTAAGCGGAACTGCTTCCACCCACTTGGTAAAATACTCTATGGCCGTTATGATAAACGTGTGATGGCCTGACGATGCAGGGGAGATCTTTCCAATTAGATCGAAGCCCCACTACAAAAATGGCCAAGCGGACTGGATTGTCTGCAAGGCCTAGGAAGGTACATGTGTCAAATTGGCATGGTGCTGACACTTCATGCACTTCCTGACATATGCGCAACAATCTCGCTCTAAAGATGGCCAATAATAGCCCATGCGAAGAATGCGCTTTGCGATGGCCATACCACTGAAGTGGCCACCACATGTACCATCGTGCGCTTGGGCGACTGCCCAAGTGGACTCTTGTTGGTCCAAGCAATGAAGGAGGATTCCTTCATAGCTACGACGATACAAAATGTCTCCTATCAAGACATACTTAGCCGCTTTCTGCTTGAATGCTCATTTTGCGGCATGCGTCAATCCAAGCGGGAGATTACCTAACTTGAGGTAGTCTCTAATGGGTAAATACCAATCCTGTTGATCGAAAACCTCGATGGTATGAACAGCCAATCCCTCTTGAAGTTCATCCCTAGCAAACGTTGAGTGAGATAGAACTTGTAAGAATAGCGTTGTGTTGCTATTAATGGGAGTAGGGGAGAACAAGGACCCCCGGTTGGCATGTTTCAGATGATCGTGGATTCGAGAGAACTTATCCGAGGATGGTTCAATCTGGATCATGTGGATTCCTGGCATCAAGTCAGAGCTTGCATGCTCCATCACGGATTGCGATAGGGTTTTGACTTGAATGGTTGTCATATCACCAGAAAGGTCTTGCGGGATTAGTGACCCCAAGGAGGCCATTGTGTTCGCAAAATGATTCGATGATCGAGGGAGTGCCTCGATGTCATACCACTCAAGTTTTGCCAGGAATTTGTCCACAAGGGCTTTATAAGCCTGTAGAACTAGGCATTTGCATTGGAATACCCCTTTGACTTGATTGACAATTAACAATGAATCACCAAAGATGTTCAGTCATTTGATGTTCATGGCGATTGTTGTCTGAAGACCTATGAGCAAGGCTTCATACTCTGCATTATTGTTGGTGCATGGGAAATTTAATTTAAATGACAGGGGCATTGGAGCACCCTGCGGTGTGAAGAATACTATTCCCGTGCCACCACCTTGCTCACATTTAGAACCATCAAAAAATAGGGTTATGTCGACCTGTGACTCAGGCTCATCAAAATCTGGCGATTCTGAGACATGGAAGACCCCATCATCGGGTAGTTCTATGACTAGAGGCTGATCGTCTTCGAGAGGAGCCTCTGCTAGTTGATCGGCTATGACCTGTCCTTTGATAGATTTCTATCCGATAAACTCTATGTCAAATTCCGTCAACAACATGATCCATTTCATCGTGCGACTACTATGATAAGTATGACTCATCATGTATCACAATGGATTCTCCTTAGACACAACATACGTAGTGTTGCTCAACATGTAGTGGCATAGCTTTTTGGTAGCAAACACCATTGCCAAGCAGAGTTTCTCGACGTATGCATAGTTAAGTTCATAACTGACCAGGGTGCGGCTAAGATAGTAAGTAGCCTATTCTTTGTGAAGTTCATTCTTCTAGGCTAGCATGGCACCCAGTGCCACCTCAGTAGCTGAGATGTATAAGTAGAATGACACTCCTGGTCTAGGTGGTGCCAATACTTGCGATGAAGCCAAGTATTGTTTGATGTCATCAAAGGCTGATTGGCACTCGTCATCCCAGTGAAATGCTACCCCCTTGTGCAATAATTTGTTCATGGGTCGGCACTTGTCAGATAGCTGCGCTATGAAGCGCTTGATTGACGTGACCTTTCCCTACAGACTTTTGAGCTGCTTAATGGTAGTTGGGGGAACCATTTCAAGGATTGCCTTGACTTTCTTTGGGTCCACCTCGATACCTCACTTTGAGACTATGAAACCCAAGAGTTTTCCAGATGTGACGCCAAATACGCACTTCTTGGGATTCAATCTGACTTTATGCTCCATGAGGCGATCGAGGATCTTGCTTAAGTCATCGAGATGATCTGGGCACAAAAGAGACTTGGCCAACAAATCATCCATGTAATCTTCCAAAGTTTTATGCATGTAATCATGGAAGATGTACGTCATGGCATGTTGGTAGGTGGCGCCAACATTTTTAAGGCCAAAAGGCATGACCTTATAACAAAATGTCCCCCAAGGCGTTGTGAACGCCATTTTTAGTTGATCCTCGGGATTGATACGAATCTGATTGTATCCCGAGAAACCATCCATGAGGGATAGCATTTCGTGACCTGCTGTAGCGTCTACCAACGCGTCGATGCTTGGCAAGGGGAAATCATCCTTAGGACTCGCTTTGTTTAGATCTCAAAAATTAGTGCATATGCGAATCCTCCCATCGGGATTTTTGATGGGCACCATGTTGGACAGCCATGGCGGATAATCCATGTAGATGACAAACTGTGCATCCAACAACTTTTGCAATTCATCTTTGACCATCAAGGCCACTTGTTGGGTGCATCTTACATAGTTTTTGCTTAACCGGCTTGATTGTCGGATCAAGCGTTAGATTATGCATGACTAGCTACGGATCTAGCCCCGGCATGTCTCTGTATGACCATGCAAAAACCTCCTTCTTCTCTTTGAGAAGGGCAATGTAGTCGGCTTGCTCTTTAGAGGATAAGCTTACCCCTAGCTTGATAATCTATGGATTCATTGGATCTAAGCCGATGTCTACGTCAGTCGTCTCCTCGACTGACATGTGGGATCCATCCTCCAACTGATGTGGAGTCGGGATCAAATGGATATCATTAGCTGAGTTTAAATCTACGTTGGGAACCTCGGGTTCCTCTTCGCCTGAAAGATATCCTGAGTTGTCCCTGGGGTAAAATGAGGCATTTTATCGAAATGCCAGTACTCTGATGGGGAGAGAGGTGAATTGACGTGATCCCAATCGATGGCATCTATGTCTAGATGCAATGACCATGAACCGGATTATGGATGGGTGCGATCAAGTCAATGGAGATCATGTGGATGAAATGAATTTGGTCTCCATTACCGTGGGTGTGATGACTCAAACATTCTGGATGTTCCCTGTGTTCTGGATCTGGCTCTAGAGGGACAGGCACGAATGGATCGGCCCTATGTGCTGATAGGAAGACAGGGTCTTCCCTCGACACTGATGTCATTATAGGGTCTCGGGGTGGACGGTGCTCGTCGTAAACTTGGAGCCACGGATCCAACACTTGGTCCCACCCTACTGGGTCTACGTACCACTCATGCCCTGGCAGTATGCCCATCTGTGCAAATAAGTCATTAATCTCCAAGGGATGCCGTTGTTGCATTTGTTGCCTTTGTTGCATTTGTCGCATGTGGTTGAGATAGGCCATCTCAGTTTCATCTTTCGAATCGCTGTCAGAGATCCAAAAATGTTCATTTTCTCCAACAACTGCTTGCGACATCTGAGGTTCATCTTGTTCTAGCAAATTAATCTGGTCCCATTGTGGTTGTTCCACACTCCATGGGGGGACCTGATTCTCTTGACTCGACACTGGCTCGATTGGAGCCTCTAGAGGGAACAAATTCAAAAATATCTCTTGCCAGTTATTCATGGGAATCTCTCGTGAGTGATCACTATTGGATTCGAAGGGATCATATGACACTGGTTCATATTTTGATTCATCCTCCGAAGATCCTTCTGGACACTGTTTATGCTCTCCTTGAAAGTGAGTTCCCGAACTTTCACCTCTCTCTATCAAAGGAGAAGGGTTATTGATGTTACCAAGGGTGGTTGTTGACCATGGGAGGTAATCTCCCAATGTATATGTTGTGTTTGGGTTGGCATAAGGATCCGATGCCAATCCACCCTTGTTGCCTATTCCTAGGCCTTGCATGTTTTCCACCAAGATGTCTAAGGGCAGGGGGTGGTTGAACCCTACTCCCGACTTGTCATAAGGCATTTGGTATCTTGGCTGGCAAAGGACACGCACTCCTTGCTCATACCTACCTAGCTCGTATCCATGCCAATTGCATTGGCCAAGATATTTCAGAGCAAATTCCAGGTTAGACAGATAGTTGACATCTCCTGCAAAAGGCTCTTCATCCTCGTCCTTTTGCATGCATGGCTCAGCACCATGGTCAAGGCCCCCATACACAAAATTGGTCTGGTTCGGTGGGTAGCCTAAAGGAACAACTGTCCCGATGGGGAGGCGAGGTCTCCCCATGTCTTGCACTGACTCTAGCGTGGGCGTTGCTACAACATTCTACACTAGATACTCCCCCAGGCCCGTATTGGCCATTTCAATAGTAATTGTTGGCGATTGAGAGGGAGGGAATGAAAGCCCTTCCGGAGTCCATTCCATGTTGGGTGGACTAGGAGCCTCAGCTTCCATTGTGCTAGGTATCTCTTCTGTTGAGATGGTTGATATTGTTGGCAGCGCCTCTTCTAGGGGTTGAGCCTCTCCCGATTTGTTTCCCTTTGTCCTTCTGTTTAGCCATGATAGGTGGCGTTGGTAGTGAAGGAGCGGATGATGAAGATGCACCTGGCTGGGGTTTTGATGGATTAGTCACTAGTGGTGCTCGTGGCATCGGACCCTGTCTAGATGGATTTAACTGGAAATCCAAGTGCATCGATGGGAGGGTCGATTGCGGCATCAACTGCATCGCATTGCAATATTTGAAGGGTTCTAAGTCCGTCGGGACTACATGTACTTCTCCTTCAAATGCATACTTCAAACATTGGTGAGCTATCGAAGGGACACACTTCATGTCCCTGATCCATGGTCGCCCTAGCAATATGTTGTATGCCATCTCGCCTTCCAAAATATGGCACAATGTAGGTATCGTCTTTTGTCCTACCTGAACGGGTAGAACAATTGTGCCGACTATCGAGCATATCGCATCGTTGAATGCTCGCAGTGTGTAAGTGGAAGCGGTGATGTGAGAGGCTGGCAGCTTTAGATGTTTCAATGTTGTTGTAGTAATGATGTTACTAGACGAACCAGTGTCTACCAACACCCTCTTATACGGGATCCCGTTGACCCACGCGATAACGTGCAGGGGTGGATCTACCATGTCATCAGATATCGATTTAACTTCATCTTCTTGGAAGGTGATGACTGGCTCCGTACATCGTTTTACATGTCCCACGAAGTTATTGAAGGAATTCGCTTCGTGGGGCTGCAACTCGATGGCTTTCAAAATCTCCATGAGAGCCTCCCGATGGGGCATTGATTGCTGTATAAGCTCATATATGGAGAGCCTAGCCGACGTGGTCCACAAACTCTACGTGAGTTTGGTCCGTATCGTGACCTCGGGTCTATGCGGAGGCAACTGCACAGGGTGTTGTTGAGGTTGCGACGTTGCTGGAACTTCTCTTGTGGCTGCCTCGGGGGCAACTCCTGGGTATTTCTTGTTCCTGGTCACTATGCTTATCATTCCCACATACCCTTGCATGGGGAAATTCTGTCGCACCTCATTGACCTGAAGGGGTTTTGCTTGTGCCTCATGGGTAGGCAAGGGATCCTTGAAGACCCCCATCTGCTAGTTATTTGGCGCTATGGGGTTGTCCACTGCCAATGTTTTATTATCAATCAAGTCTTGTATCAATCCTTTGAATTTCCAGCATGCGTTCAGGTCATGTCCCCTTCGCCTGTGGAACCTACAATATAAATCCTCTCTGTATCCCTTAGGCTTGGGAGCGTTAGGATCTATGGTTTGGATCTCTGGAAGGGTGATTAAATTTGCCGTTGACAAGCGGTCAAATAGGGAGTCCCTAGACTCCGTATAAGGGGTGTATTGTCGCTTAGGGCGACACTGCTGATTTTGCTCCTATTTTTTATTTTCTCTTTCATAATTATTAGGAGGCACTACCTGATAATTAGCCTTTTGAGGCTGTATTTCTTGTGTAGGCTTAGGGACATTTATCGCAACTTGATTAACCGTAGCGGGTTTTGGTTGCGTAGTCCTTGTCTTTGTATTTTTGTTCCACTCTTTCTTTTTAGGTTTGGCAATTTTGCCATCCTGTATTTTGATCTCTTCGATAACTCGGGCTTGCGCCCGAGCTTCTTCTAAGGTGGCATATTGCTGCAGCTGCAATAGCCCAGAGATTGATCTCGGACAACTTCGTGAAAACATTTGTGTGAGGTCGGACATAGGGGGAAGGTAGGGTAGCTTAGAAAGCAGAGCCCTCCATCGATTCCCGTAGGCCGCCATTGTCTCCTCCTCATATTGCCCGAGGCTGGCCAGGTCACTCGGTGATGCCTTCTTCTTGGTGTTGAAGGCGAAGCGTTCAAGGAACGCATCCACTAATTGATCCAAGTTATTTATGCTGTGCTTCGGCAACTGGGTGAACCAATCCGAGGCAGGGCCTATGAATGTGGTTATGAATGTCCTTAGCAACAATGCATCATTATCCTGAATGCCAAAGCATTGGCTCAGGAATCTTGTCACATGCTCTTGAGCATCCTCTTCACCCTTAAAGATTGCCAATTGAGGCAACTTGAAATGTTCGGGGTAAGGAGGTGCGGGCACTGACGGATGCATCGGATGACTGTGGAGTTGGCGTAACATGGGCTTTTGGGGCCCAGAAGCTTTGGTTTCCATAGACTCCAAATGCTCTAATAGCGCTTTGTATGCATCGAAAGATTTAATCTCTTCCTCTTTTGTTTGCTCCCGTTGTGAGTTGTGGGAGACTGGAGGCCTATGGAGGGGTGGCCGGATAGCAGCCCCTCCGCCTTGATAGGGCATTTTGGCCCGCTCTACTTCTTGTTCATACTCCTCGTAAACTTCTTGAGGAGTCTCTGGGCGAGACCTATGACCCTGAGTGGGTCCCCACGGAGGGTACCCATCATTGTTTCGGGGAGTGGCCTCCCTCTCAGGTCTATGGGGTCTCGGAGGCAAAACTTGACGAGGTCGCGGAGACCTATCCTGCACCAAGGGATTATGCCTCTCATATGGTTTTGCTTTTTGGGTGCGAGGGGTTGGAACCCTCTCAGGTAGGTTATAAAGCAGCTCGTCTACTTCACGCTGAATGCGCTCTTTGTTAAGGTGGTATAAGCGCTCTAACTACTGCTGATCTTGCTCAAGCCACGTGATCTGGGCTTGGCGGGCGGCATGTCTGGCGACTGCCAGGTCAATTTGGTCCGCCATCTTGGGCTTAGGAGGCCTGAATGTTTCTCCTATGTATTTGCCTCGGTCGTGATGATCCGAGATTTCAATGGGTCGCTTCCCTCTGTCGAGGTTGGCGGCATTTACCTGAGGCTCTGGCCTCAATGTGTGACCATGGTATCTAGCAGGTGCGGAAGCGCAAGGCTCCCACATTGTATATTGCTCTCGAGGAATGTGATGGTCTTCCTCATACTCCCTTTCATGGGTGTGAAAGGGGCGGGCGGAGTTAGCTCGCCCTGTGTGGAGAGCCCTACGCTCTAGGTTTTGTCTGTCGGTTCTAACAATGATGGGAGGCAAAGGAGAGATGCCATAGTCACGTTGCCTCTCCTCATGGACACTGTGCCTCTCTAGCACTTCGTCGCACGGTGGCCACTCATATCTAGCCTCTAAAGGAGGTCTTCTATCTACGTTGAGTGCCACATGTAAAGCTTCTTCCCGAAAGGGGCTGTGCTGAATGGGCGTGTCCCCCAGGGGGGTGTCCCTATAATTCCACCTTGACATGGAATGATGTGGACTCTCTTGTAGTCCAGACCGCCAAGGCGGTATGGCCAAGTCCTTAGGGCTAAAGCAGAGGTGACTTGTGCCCGCTCCTTGTACACTTTTCGTAGCTTCTACCCTTGATTGGGCTTGGCTACGGGTGTACACCATGGTGGTGCTCTTCTACCAGCTAAGCAAATTTTTATCTCTTTTATGATTTTTTTGATTTTTTTTTTGTTACACTAAGCAAAAATGAACACACACATACACAAATGGTGATTATCTCTTTTAAAGATTAATGGTGTGTCCTAAACTGGTTTTAGTGCATTTTGATGATTTTGTTTTGTTTTTGAAAGTTTTGAAGAATGTTTAAATGCGTAATGAAGGCTCATATGACTCCCATAAATGGTCGCCCCTTCAATATACCATTGCCCGGCCGATATACCAACCTCTCTATATACCCGCCCTTACGAGAGGGAAACTATAGGTACGTGAGAGCAGATGGTACATGGTACGTAGGCGGTACAAAAGGGGGATTGTCCTGTTAATGACACCTACCATAGAAGACTTATCCTCGTGCACTAGGAATCACCCCAGTGACACTCGATCAGCTTTCATCAGGATTTACGCCTAACAACAGTGACAATCGGGGTAAATGGATGCAAAAATCAAGCCAAGGTGGTGATGAACCCACCGTTGGTCTTGATCAAGGGCTGGGGTCTTACGACCAGCTCCTTGGTTTAAAAATGCCACGTGATGTGTGTGTGGTTCTTTTTATTAAAAATTAAAATAGGCAGAAGCAACTACTTTCCTTAAGAAGGCAAAATTGATAAAAAATAGAAACAAAAAAGCAAAAAATGATAGGAACAGTTTAGGACCCTTACCTTTTCTCTGCCTAAACTTGTTGTTTCTAATCCTCGGCCCTGAAAATGCATAGACCAAAATTTGTCCCTGGATGAGATGAATTATAGAATAGAATTCGTCCCTAGCTGAGATGAATTAGAATTCGTCTCAGGGTTAGATGAATTATAGTAATGTATTCGCCATAGGCAAAGATGAATAACAGTCAGAGTTCAAAGAAATGGTACCTGTGAGCACAAAACACAAATTTTTGATCAGTTTCTTGATCTCAAAAACCAAGGGACAGAGTCCCACCGTGATCGCCACTGAAAGCACGAGATTTCGAAAAACAAAAAGGGAAAACTCCAACACGATGCAAAAACGAAACTAAACTAGATGCTACAAATTAGGAATGCGTAAAATGGAGAAAGCATAGACAAATTGGAACCAAAATGGAACGAAACAACCCTCTTCTTTTATTGATGTATTTCAAATTCGGTTACAATTAGCTTCCTCCCTTTTTAGGGGAAAGGAGCATCAAACTTGTCTCTTGGTCACATCAATGGAAAGTCATCTCTCTTCCGCGTGCCCACATGCAAAAATGGGCGGGCCAAAGTGTTGCCGCCACTTGTGTAAATGAATCCTTGATCCTTGCTGCTCCTCCTACATTCAAAGAAACAACAAAATTGTTAGTAGCACCTGCTGCAAATATGAAACATTTATTCTCTAAAAATGATGAAGGATGTATGCATAAAACTGAATAAAATGATGAATGAACTGATTCTAAACAACTTGCAAATTTGACAGGAACTAGGGAACATTACCAGAGGACCACTACCATCAAAATAGTTAGAAAAACATCGCCGATTTGAATTCGACTGTAATTCATCCCTGGGTAGGACGAATTCTACTGTAATTCGTCCTCGGGTAGGACGAATTCGCCTACGACAAAGCGTCGAAGTGATGCTGCCCAAATGTCGCGTCTCGGGATCTCCAAACGACCTACAAACATAGGGGTTAGCTAATTGGGGGCATTTTGGGACGACCCAGATGGTCGGATTTCCTCAATTTGACCTCCATCAATGGGAATTTGACGTCGCTACCTGCAAGTTAGTGAGGACAACAAAAGCGACAAAACATGATAAGATTTGATCAAAACATTCTGAAATTGAAATTATAAACTATCTAAATAGTATAAAATGGAATGGAAGATAAACAAGTGACAAAAGAACAAATTAAAATGAAACTAAGAAATGCGGGGCACTCGGGCGGGCCGCCCACCGTTAGAACCTGATTTCGGCACCAATCCACTTGGGATGGGCCCAAAATCTCTTGTAATGGGTTGTCGATGAATTGGTAGATCAATGTGGTCAAATTTCGGGTTTTGGGTCCGGATTCACACTTCCAATAACCACCCAATGACCTCTCTTGCGAAAGAGATCAAGGATGTGGAAGAGGTGAATCAAAAGGGTAAAATGTGGTATTCAATTTGGCAGCACTTCGTTGCTTGAAAATGCCTCCAACTTGTCTTTTTTGGGTGAGAAAGTTCACCATTTTATAGACCCAGGGGGTCTCTTTGGAGGGGCATGCATAAGCGCCATGTGGCAGTCATGCCTTCCCATGAGGGAGGAAAGTCCTCCATGACTTGGGCTTCCATGACTGCCCTTGTGACAGTCCTCTAACGTCCAATCTGCCCACCTACATGCGCATGCAAGGCAGGAGGCATTAATTGACTGTCCTCGGCTGCCACTTGGCACCATTTTTCTTTTTGCCCGTTGAACCTGGAATTCGTCCTGACCCAGAGCGAATTCAGAATTCGTCCCTGGGTGAGACGGATCCCAATTTGAATTCGTCCCTGGGTGGGACGGATACTGAGCAAAGTGCCTGAATGTGCCAAATTGCCTTTTGACCTTACAAAATTGCTACAAAAGTGGTTAGGACCACTGTTTAACCTCTGAGGGATGCCATGGGGGCTGTGTGTGTCAAAGTGATCAGTGTTTTGCAGTCACATAATCGGATTGGTGCTGTTTTGGTGTCTACAGGAACAACTTCCCCTAAGGCTAGAATTTTATGAGTAGATAGTTGATTTTGATCCAAAAAATAATGAAAGCCACCAATTGAAGGAGTCTAAGATCAAAGAGTTTAAAAAAAGAAAAAATGGGGTGAAGGTAAAATCATAGACTAGTGGAGAATGAGAGTGGAAATCAATACAGAGAAATCCAAACTTGGGCGAGTAATTGATGATGATTTTTTTGAGAGGTATGACAAGAACATCAAAACTTGGAAAGCAAAGGACCCTAAGAATCTAGTACTGATTTACAAGAAAGCACAACTAGGGATATATTCTCCTTCTCCACCTTCATAAGAGAAAACTCAGGAGGAAGGGGTTGATAATAAATTAGTTGCTACTGAAGTTCTTAAAAAATTTGAGCCCTCAATGAAACAACTGGAGAATTTCCCTATAGGGGCATAGTTAATGAGTAAAATGTATTATTTTGATGATAGGGCCATAAAAATAGAAGTCATTAAGATAGTAAGTAGGCCCAAGCACCTAGCCCTAGGTGGAGAGCCCCCTGAAATTGATATAGATTGGAATAATAAGGATGAAGACTTCGTGTTTACACCAATGAGTTTCACCACTAGAACCATAGTTAAGTTGAACCCTATTTCTGAAGATGTATTAGAGGAAGGGCCTTCTAGAGAAGATACAAAGAGTCATAAACCAACAATATTTCAAGTAATTAAGATAAAATACAAAAAGTACTAGAAGGGACTCAAAAGGAGGTTTGTAAGAAACTTATAATGGATAAGAGGAAAAGTTTTGAGAAGACCCTTTTCTCAGTTGCAAAAAAATTGGTACAACAAATATAGCAAAAATGTGCAGAGGTGGCTCCAAAACTTCCTATATCTATAGGTGAAGGTACAATCACTATCCCTTCTCCTTCTCCTCCTTTTTACCTAGAGAAATCTCCTTCCTCTTCTCATGAAAAGGTTGAAATTTTTTTTCCCTATCCCCCTCATAATTCACCACCTATCTCATTAGTAAATACAAAGGGTCAACCCAACCTATCTCCTCCACATTCATCTAAAATTCTAGTTTCATCATCTTCGGTAATACCACCTTTTCCATTGCAGCCTCTGACATCATTTGAAACCCAAGTTGTTTCATCTACACCCATTCACCCTTATTTGAGTTTTATTTTAGTTCCCATGTCTTTCCCCATTGCAACAACAACAATAGCCACTAACTCAATTGTAGTCACTACCACTCCATCATCATGAACTGCTGAGTATCTTATAGCTTCTCCTCCTCCTACAAGTTATCCCACATTGGCTTCTTTGCAAAAGGAGGAGGTTTCACAAAACAATTAGGATTTTTATGTAGATAAGTTGTCCAAGCCTTCAAAGTTGATGGCTAAAAATAGGAGTACAATATCTGTTGACCTAGTTTCAAGGCAGAGAGAATCCAGGTCTATTATTCCTTTGGTGAGCAAACCTAAAACAGAGATGATTATGCAAGACTATCATCTAGAAGAATATACAGAAGACATTGAACAACTACCTATTGAAGATGATATTATTATAGCAAAATATCACTTAGATAATTTCTATGTAAATATTGATATATACAAGGAGAAGGTTGAAAAGTTGGAGCAGATGATAGAAAAACTAGAGAAGACAGTCAACAACTAGAAACAAGTAGAGAAAGTTGTCAGGAATGAAGTGAAAAGCTAGTAGAGAAAATTTCAAGAGGCCATGAAGCTCAAAGATCAAGTTGAGGAGCATAAGAAGAAAAATGAAGAATATGCCAAAGAAATACAGGACTTGAAGCATCAGCTTCAAATTGAAAATGTCAAGTCCTTAGGCTTCTCGAAAGCAGGAATGAAGAAAGTAAGGAAAGAGCTATGGTCTAAAGTTTTGGAGAAATGCTCTGAACTGTAGTCTATCATAGATTATATGGATGATGCAAGTCATTTTATCCAGAATATTTAAGAAGACCTGGATAAGTTCACTCAAGAGCTACAGTCCATGGTTATTCTAATAGACATATTTATAAATTGGCAGATAGCAGGCTCAGTGAGACTACTAAATCGATCCTCAACAAGAAATGGAATACTACTATATTGGCTTCCAGAGTTATAGTAAAGAAGAATAGATTACTTCAAAAGACTTGGTTGTTATATGATTAAGTGGAGAACACAATTCGAGATATGGTAGACATCAACCAAGAAATGGCTCAGTATGGCTTTAAAGAACTCTGGCTTGAAAATAACACTATGTTATTAGAAGAATAAATTAAAAAGAGTGTATATTTGAGTCTTCAAGATGAATCTGAGGTTGATGGCTGGAAGAAGCCAATTGATCAGGAGCAAGTATCCCAGATGATAACTGATTTAACCAGACTCAGAGATGTGATGGAAGACTTGGTGAACAAGGGAAGCTCTATAAATTATGAAGACACCGTTGAGTTGGAGTTCATTCACAAGAAATTTGGAAATAAGCCTTGCAAACTCTTAGGATGATGGTCCAGTTGTTTGGTATTGATGTTGAGAAAAAATATAAGGAGCAATATTCACCTGAAGAAGAGGAGGTTGATCAAGATCAAGAAAGCAATGGTGTAGAAGAAGCTTAGCAAGGAGGTGAAGAACCAGATAGGGTTTTTGCAAACCCTCAAGAGGCACAAGCATAAAGTTTTTTTCTTGGAACATTTTTGTATTAATGTAAAAGTGTTGTATTTTTGTTCCATTTTTAATACTGATACTATTAGAAAACAATAATAAAAAGCGTGAGGCCAAAGACCATAGAATGAAGTTTTTGTGAAGGTATTCGTATCATTTTGATGAAGCTTAAAAATAAGAGTATAACTTTGTTTCTCTTAATATTTGAATAGTTTTGAAGGAGTAGAAGATATTTTTTTTTTCCAGTATGATCTCAATATAAATCGTTATCCTCTAGGTGTCTTCACAAAGGTTTTAGAGGGTAATGGTCATATAGAAATTGTTTTATGAAGCATTACTCAAATATTTATATTTTTGACTCCTAAATCCCAATGGATAAGACTTTGATTTTGATGGATTTGCAAGAAAATCCACCCGGGAGGTTCCAGAATGCAAGCCCAAAATGTCCACATCCTTAGAAAAATTATGAAATATATTCTAAAGCATGAATATGCTCCCAACCACTGAAGATATAGTGTATTTCATAAAATCCTAGCACAAGATACTCCAATCTGCTCAACACTTAGTTATTTTCATAGCATAAGTAAAGTGTTCCATACCGTTGAAGACTTAGTGTATTTTAAAGCGGTCTAGTGTAAATGTTCCATTATGTAATCAAACCAAGTCAAAATAATGTAAGCATCTTCAAAAAAGAAGATTAGCGATATTACCCCATCCCGTGCACTAAAGTGACTAAGTGTTAGATATGTTCCATCCTGCTGAGTTCCATATCTATTCTAGAGCAAAATGGCGACATGCTCTACACCATCGAGTAAGAAGATCCAAACACCTGATAAGAAGTATAAGGCAGTGAAACGATGCAAAGTGACATTTTACACTACTTCTTGACTGGATTGGTGACATGCTCTATTTTATGGTCAACTTGGGTAAAATATGGAGGAACAAATATCAAGGAGCAAACTATGATATGCTCTACACTACAAACATGAAGGGGAAATAAAGTAGTTTGAATAATAAAGAGAGCAATTGGTGATATGCTACATCCCACCAGATACTTAGTGTATTTCTAACGAATTCTCCAATCCACTAGCCAAAGCTATTCGAGATGATATCAATGTTATTTTTAGAGCAGATTGATGACATGTTCTACATCGCTCATTTGTAGAGCATTATTAAGTTTTAATCATATCCATCCATGAGTTGCATCAAGGTGTATATCATGCTGATATTTTCATGAGCATACGAAGGCATATTCTTGGAAAATAAGAACCAGTCAGTTATAGCAGCTATATGAAGCATCCATGGAGACAAGAACCAAGAACTTGGGTATTTATAGATCTATGGTAGGAGGAAGTCCTCAATAAGGATTAACGATTCATATATTATTTCTATCGGCCTGGATTCTAAGTACCGTAGCAGAACCAACAAGTTGCAGAGTTGAGCTGCCATGGTGTGTGACATCGAGCAGATTCCTCAAGCCTCGTAGGTGAATAAAATTATGTCACCTTAGTATTATAATGATATGGAATAATCTAAATTCTTGTAATGTTCCACCTATTTTCTCTCATTGAAAACTATATATAGAGGTCGAACCCTAAATTTTCAAGGTCAACTCTAGAATGTTTGCTTGCCCTAATGTGTAATATAGTTTACAAATTAATCGAAGGATCATTACTCGGATTTTTGACTCAAGATTTATCATCTTAAATATCTTTACTAAGAGGTTCAAGCTATGAATTGCATTTCTGTCAATGCTATTATGGTTAGTTCATTCCACCAATATTGGATTACTAGTTGTAAGGCAATTGAAATATTTTCATAGTTAGATTTGTGTTGGCAAGAGGTTTATTTTTGTTAAGTCTAAATACTGATCTATTCTACTAAATTGGATTGTTAGTATCATAGATGTTGAAATTACTTCTTGAAGCACATCTCTGCTTTGTTTCTATTGTATGAAGATTATTCTATTTTGGGTGTTGCTAATCCTGAGTGTGGGACACTAGAAATAATTTGCTGGAAGTTCTTCCATGTGGATGTTGTTATTTCTATTCGACCACTGTTTACTCATAATTTCTCAACCCTAAACCCTTTTCTAACCCTATATCTCAAAACTATTATTGAGCTTAATTGAGTCAACACTCTATCAGTTGACAAGGAACCAACCTACATTGGAGGTTGGGCTAAAGCAATATTTGGTCCATCCAATGTTGAGTAATGAGTTGTGACTAGCGGGTGTAAGCATATTCAGAAAGCTGGAAGATATATAGTTGTAGTATCAAGTTTACTTGATGTCAATTTGGATCCCAACAAGTCCCATACCTTCAATTTAATAAGTAAACTATTTTTTTCTTTACTTAATAAATCAAAGATCCATACCTTCAATTTGATAAATAAACTATTTTTTTCATTTACTTAATAAATCAAAGTCTCATACCAATACCGAAATCCCAAATTACATAAATGATTTTTACCTAAGTTGACATTACAAGAGGGATTTAGGTTAATTACAAAATATAAAGAAATTTTAACTATAACAAGGCTAACCATGGTCCATAAAATATTAAAATAAATTTAATACTTTGCACAATGTTGTCCTTAGGCCTCTTTATTATTACTTCTTACAATATCAACCTTGTCCATGAATCAAATTACACTTTCAATAAAAATTATGGGATTGATCTTGCTTATGATATTCGTATTTTTTTTGGACTATTCAACCACAACCAACATATCTCCCTTTAATAAATTCTAATTTTTTGAAATTAAATTATAAAAAATTCTTATCAATATGGAAATAGAAAATTACCTCCTATTGCTCCTCCATAGATATTTTCTCATTGATCCTTCCTTATATCTTTGTATTGATATAACACTTTGTAAATCTCACCCTAATTCTCGTTATCATGCCAAAATTTTGATAGAACATATTTTAAGTAATTAAATACCTTCTCCTTAAATTCTTCTTCTTCTTCTTCTTCAATACTTCTTCCATTTGGAGTTGAAATATTTTATCACTTAAAAAACCAATAAATATGATCTAGAAGTAGCACAAAAATTGACATTTCTATCTTATTTTCTTATCCATATTCTACTATATTTTTGGGTGTAATATGACTCTCTCTTGATATACATTATGATAATTAGAAATTTAATTATTTTTTTGTACATAGGTATCTTGGTCAATTCCATTTATTTCTACTATCTCTTGTAAACTATTAAGCTTAAATTTAAAATCTTTCTTTCTAATATGCTAACAAGAATTTAACATTTTAAATACTTATTTATCCCTTTAAAAATTTCATCTTTTAAAGAAATATATATATGTACATGATCCTTTAAATCTTGTTTCATCCTATTATAACATAGCTATTTGGAAGAAATAAGGTTTTAGGGCAACATATATAGGAAACGATATGTATTTGGATAATACTTACAGAGTAGATCATAAGAAAGTAGGTTTATGACATAATATTATAAAATATCCAATGAAGATACTATATACTATGTTTACAACCATGTATTAGGTAACAAAGACCTATTCAATATTTCTAGTACATAATTTTTCTTAATATGCTTAAATATTGAAGGAATAACATCTCAAAGGTTTATTTGAATTTAAAAAGTTAAATTATCATCGCTTTTCTAAATGAGAGAGAAATGTATTGTTGTCCTTTCAATAATCCATAAGCTATAGTTATCAATCAATATTAAATTTGACATAACTAAACCGAGGGCCTTCTAACATCTATCACAAAAATTTACAACTATAGTTGGAGAAAATACAGATATGATTCTAGATTTGACAAACAAAAGAGACTCTAGATTTGATATTTTCCTCTTTCATATAAAAAACACAAGAAACAATTTTTTTTTATCAATTATCCATACCATTTATGATTATTCCATATTATTATAATAACTTTAAATCTCCCATGGCAAAAAAAATTAGATAATTATCCATATCTCAAATTTTTTTAATGCATTCGTACCTTCCTCACTATTATTTTCCCCTTCATTACGAAAAATTTAGGATTATAACAATGGTTCTTTAGTAACTATTTTTTAGGAGTCTTATGCATACCCTTGATATTCCATGACACCATCTTTATCATGAATTTTTAATCTTATTTGCGGGTTTAGCCCATTTATTTTTTGTGTTTATGATATATTAATGTTTTCGTAAATCAATATCATTTTAAGTTTCCTTTTATATTTATTTATAATTTAAGGATCTTCCTCTTCGTTTTCCATTCTCATAAATTCTTTCATTCTCATTAATCTCTTCTATCTTTCTAAATTGTTCATAATATTACATATCATCTATAGTTTGATGCCTAAGAAGACCTTGAAGTGTAAGGAATATGTTAAAAAACACTTTGTTATATATGCTACCTTAGAAACCCTAAAGTATAGGGACATCCCCTATGATAATTAATTTTTCTTTCTATTCTCAAAACCCTAAATTGTAATGGATATCTTCCATACTACTTTATTTATTATACTTTCCTTGAAACCCTAAAGTTCAAGAAACAAACTCTATAAGAAGATGATTTTCTATTACTTAAAAAAATGGATATGATTTACCTAGATTAAAATTGAGCTCTTAAATCTTCTTCATTTTAAAATTTATTTTTACATTGTCATTCACACATTTAATTCCTTCGTAATTTTAACTTGCACATTATGATTCCTTGGTCCGTACATCCTTCTCATATTATTCTACTATTTTCTTTGAATAAAATATGAAGACCTACAACATTTAATGAGGTAGAGGATTTATTTGCAACTTTGGATGATTAAATAATAATTTCTCTAAGCTAGATTTTACCATAGTAAAATCTTCTTGCTTCATGTTTTTTTCTTAACGAAATCTTTCTATCTTTTTCTTGGTCATTCAATTTGTAAATTTTTTTATGTATCTAATCTCATAATATTTATGACATTGGAATACAATATTTTTCATAGTTTACTTGTTTATCCTATCAATTTGAATGATTTAATCTTGATAAGTTATATAAAATACCTCAAAATATCCATGATAACACATATATGAGTATACACAACATGGTTTTAGTCCTTAGTAGTTGGGTCTTCTTAGATGAATTTCCCTAAAGGATTACCTCTATTGTTCAAAACCTTATTATTGTAAACTAACTTAAAACTATAAAAATAGAAGAATTTTATGAGATTTTATGTCTATAAAAAATTATCATTCTATAGTCTTAAATACGAGCCATTTCTCCTAGTTAACCATGAGCCATTACCCATTATTTTATTCTTAATACTGAAACTACAAAATATCATTTTAAAAATTCTTTCAAAAAATAAGTCATGAATAGAATTTTTAAGAGTTCTTTGAGAATTAAAGTCATGACATAATGTGAAATCAATCCCTACTTCCATTTAATCCATATTTTTATCTTATGTATTAATCATATATTCTTTTAAATCATTATAAATGTTTGATCATGTAATATTTGATAATCACTTATAATAAAACATCTACTTTCTATACAGAGATACTATAAATTACATTTTTTTATCTTCAAGTAAAGCATATGTACTTCCATTTAGGACTTTGATAAATGACTTTCCTTCCTTGATACCTAGCTTTTTCATGAGAATCCTTAATTATTTGAATTTTCCCAAATATCTAGAAAAATAATTCTTAATTCTTAAGATGAGGCTATATTATTTTTATTTATTACATAATTATTTCTTTAATAGATATAAGAAGGGGTTTTGAAAGAGTCCCTAAATATTTTACAAAGCAAAATCGAAGTAGTCCTAGGCAAAAACCAAGGAATACCTCATACTAAAAGAAAAAACAAATCAATTGAACATAGACCAACAAGAGGAAAAACCTAGGCCAAACACCAAGGGACAAGGTCCTCAATGAGAACCAACAACAAAACTGAATCATCGCCAAATTTAGTTCTTGGGAGAACAACAGGCCATGCCAAAAAGGATCCACTGACCACTCTCATCAAAGAGAGTGCCATGTGAAAACAAATTCAAATTAACATTAATTTTTTTTAGCAAAATGGCCCTGAAGCCAATCAAAGCAAACCAAATGCCAACAACAAATACACAGTTGGACCCCCATAACCTCTTAAATTCAAATTTAGATAGTTTCTTGTCCAAACCAAAAGTAGTTTTTAGGAAAACTAGCAACAAAAAATTAGGAGTGGAAGAACCCAAAAACAAGTCAACCTTTCAAACAAGCAGTTCCTACCCAAAAAAAAAATTCACCAAGCTCCCACTTTTCACATATTCAAAATTCAAATATAAAAACTTTTCACACAACCTAGAAACCTTGTTTGGATTGATCCTCTAAAAGAGTTGGTCAATAATTTCTTGAAGAAGAGAAAATAGTAAGAGGAGGAAGAATCATGCCAATACCTATGGGTTATAAACCCACTGACACACCGAAGATAAAAGATAAGCCAAAGCACCACACTAGCCTTCTGCCCAACATCATAGCCATTTTTTGAAGCTCCTTCAACCTTTCGAGCCTTTCACCTAGCATCACAACCTTCTACTAAAGCTCCTTTAGCATTTCAAGCCTTCCACCCAGCATCACAACCTTCTACTATAGTTTCTTTATACTTCTAAGCCTTTCATCCAAAATCACAACCTTTCATTGTAGTTCCTTCAATCGTCTGAGCCTTCTACCCAACATCAAAGCATTTCGATGTAGTTCCTTTAGCCTTTCGAGCCTTTCACCTAACATCGTAGCCTTTCACTATAATTTATTTAGTTTTTTGAGCCTTCCACCCAGCATCACAATCTTTCACTACAATTCCTTCAATTGTACGAGCCTTTCACCCAACATCACAACCTTTTGCTGTAGTTTCTTCAGCCGTCTAGCCTTCCACCCAACATCAAAGCCTTCCACTATAGTTCCTTCAACTGTGCAAACCTTTCACCCAACATCACAACCTTCCCTGTTAAAGATATTACATTATTTAATAAATGTTTTATCCATTACATTATTATTTGCATTTTTAGATCAAAATATTAAATTATTTCTAGTTAACATATTAAAATTATTTATAAATATCATTATGTGAATCATTTTTTAGCTTGTATAAAAATACATTAAATTTAAAATAAAGATGAAATCAATATAAAAAATTAAATAAAAAATTAAAAAAAAATTATTTATCCAATATTTAATCAATAATCAACACAAACCATAAAACTTGTTATATTAATCAAACATGTATATAAATAAATTTAAAAAACTAAAAACAAAAAATGCATAAAATTAAAACTATAAAAATATTAAATCATATTTGTCTTTGCATTTAATTTCACTCATATTTAATCGAAGATGAATGCAAGATGTCGGCTTATTTTTATTATTTTTTAATTGGTCATAAGGAGTTGAAATGACTTACTTCTACTACATTAGCTTGATTATTATATATTATTTGAGAAGATTCAAATTTAAGTTTTTTCCTTAAAATATAATAAGCTTATTATTTGAATTTATACTATTTAATTTTTTTATAATAATATATTTTAATATTTAATACTATTTATTTATTGAATTATATATAATTGTTTATTGAAACCAATAATTATATTCATTAAAAATAAAATAGGATATAATAAAAAATATTACAACTCTAGATGCAAGGTCATCCATACAATAAAAGCCGAAACCAATTCTTAAAAGGGGCAAATACACAACATAAATAAGCATAGAAAAATAAACTAGAGCAACAAAAAAAACTATAAACTATAGCTCTAGGCACTAGGTAGAGTTATTGCTCCGTCGTTATGTGTCATTCCAATGATACCACCAAGGTCTTGGAATTCTTGAGTTGAAAGGCTGAAACCCTTTTTGGGTAGAATGACTTCATCTTCTTTCCCCCTATTGAGGACTACAAGAACGCTAAAATTACACATAAGGGGAAGGAAATTTAGATTTGCTTCTTTCGTAGGAACCACCAATTCCATCGATGAAAGCTCTACATCCAATGGCATACTCTCATCGTCGCTAAGATACTCCAACACACTAAGATACTCCAGCACACTGTAGCTATTGGATGAATCAGGAACATAACTGCCTAACTGAACACTTGTCATATGAAGTTGGTTCTCTGGAGGAACATCTTCTACAAATTCCCTTCTCAGGCTACGGGATTGCCTTATGTTACCCGAGGGGAAATGTACTAGAGGACTGGCCGTTTGGGTAGATTATGAAGCAACCTCTATTACATTATTTGGGATATGAATCTGTTGAGACTGAGGAACTTCATTGCTAGTAATTTCAGCTAGGGGACCAAATTTTTTCTTTTCATACCTTTTTTACTGGATGTGAAACATGTGTCGATTGTGTACCTTTAGAAGTAGAAAAATGTGGATTTTTACACCCTCTTACAATCATATAGCCATCCTCCTGAGGTTGAGGAGTGGGCGTACTCAGTATAAAACCATCCTCCTCAGGTTGAGGAGTGGATTCTCTCGGTGTGGTGGGGATCTGTTTGTCCTTGTTATGTGGCATCAAGGGATAATATTTAATCTTATGTGCTGAGGATTATCAAAAATATGTTTCGGGTAAATTAATGCAGAGAACCCATTGGGATAGCACAATGTCACCAAATTGTATGCCAATGAACACCTTGAGATCTCAAGAAATATCAATCTCCACCCAAACACATTTTTGAAGGTTTTTGAAGGTGTGCATGGAAACATTTGTCCACCTCCACCAAAATGACACACCCTAAAGGGGTTGTTATGCGATTGAGAAAGAGCCACAAAGATAGAAGGAGTCCCGGGAATTCCACCCACACAGGGACTTTAGTAGATATTTTCTTCATAAATAGAAAAATCACGCATGCAAGGAGAAAAAACAACAAAAACATTTCTCATGTACGAGAGGTCATGTTCATAAATCACCTTAACATGGGTTGTTTTTGCAAAGCGATACAAAAAAATCCTTTGTAAGGTTTTGAACCCATCGTTAGCTTGACTCAATGAAGAGTCCAAGCTGCATTAAACCAAGCCCTAAGAGAAGACTCATTAAGGATGCGGTCAATGAAATATCCAACAAGGGTGAGTGATTTTAAAATGTGACATGCAGAATCAACTTCAGACAATTGAAGAATTACATCAATAGAACAAGAGTTACTTTGTGGACCATTCTCAACACAATCGATTGAGAGGAGCCATTATCACATGCATTCTCTTTTTTGGTACCAATGCTATACACTGGTCCACTAAAATTGAGGACCATAATGATACTCAAAACCTTAGCCCAATCTCCATCACTTGTCGCAATTAAAACCCTAGCTTTTATAATCTATACACTCCGTCCCTACCAATTATATATAATTTTGATAAGTAAAATTGTAAAACAATTCATTTGATTATAAATTAATTTTTTAATTATATATATATATAAATATAAAACTTTCTAATGAAAGATGCTTTTTAGTTTTCTCTTTAGGTTCTTGAAACTTACAATCATATTTATAATGTTAGGAATACGATCAACTTGTTTATTGAATTGTGCAGTTTAAATAACACTGTAATAACAATAATGTCGGAGGTTGCCAAACCAACAAGCGTACAATAGCATGTTGTTATAACAAAATAACAAATGCACAAATAAAACAAATAATGAAATAACAGCAGTATAACTACGCTAACATCCCCCTTATTACATTATTTGGGTAATAGGATAACTACTAGCCATACTAACATCCCCCCTGATTACATCATTTTGCAATACAAAGAGAGCTGCGAAACAACTCAAATTTGACACGTCCAAGTGCCTTAGTGAAAATGTCTACAACTTGAGCATCGGTGGGAATGTGCTGAACCTGAATTCGGTGCTTTGGAACTTCATCTCGAATGAAATGACATTGTGTGTCAATGTGCTTTGTTCTTTCATGATGGACTGGATTCTTGACGAGGTTCAGAACACCCTGATTGTCGCAAAACAAGTGTATTGGAGATTTTGACGGATAGCCCATACTTGTCAAAATGCGATGCAACCATATCACTTCGCACACAGCTTCACGTGCGGTGCGACACTCTGCCTCTGTTGATGACATAGCAACCACCTGTTGCTTCTTGTTGTTCCAAGAGACAGGACCGAATCCCAGATGAAAAATGTATCCAAAAGTTGACTTGCGATCATCAAATGATTCGGCATAGTCGGAGTCCGTGTATCCTTGCAAGAAGAATTTGTCGTTCTTCTTGTATTCTAGGCCATATTTCATAGTACCACGGACATAGTGAAGAACACGTTTTGCTGCTTTCCAATGAGTGGTCTTAGGCTCCTGCATGAACCTCGAAAGATAGTTGACAGCAAATACAAGATTTGGCCTAGTATTGGTTAGATATATGAGACTCCCAATCAACTGTCGATAGAGAGTACCATCTACCTGAGGTGAATCATCATATCGTGATAACTGAAGTCCGTTCTCCATCGAAGTTGCCATTGGCTTGCAATCAATCATGCGATATTTTTCCAGCAATGTCTTGGCATATTTTTTTCGAGACACTTTGATGGAGTGCTCCTTTTGGCTGAATTCCAGACCAAGACAGTAATGGAGAAGTCCGAGATCTGTCATCTCAAAATATTTACACAAGTTTCTTTTGAAAGTAGAGATCATAGTTTCTGAACTCCCTGTAATGAGCAGATCATCAACATAGAGTACAAGCAACACTATCTCAGAACCCTGTTTCTTGAAATAAAGGTTTGCATCTGACGGACATCTCTTAAATCCATGCTGCATAAGGTGATTGTCCATTTTTATATACCAAGCTCGAGGAGCTTGTTTCAGACCATATAAGGATTTGACCAATTTGCAAACCTTCTACTCTTGGCCTTCCACTTCAAATCCTTCAGGCTGAGTCATGTAGACTTCTTCTTGGAGATCACCATTTAGAAAGGCACTTTTGACATCCATCTGGTGAAATTTCCACCCATATTGTGCTGCCATAGCACACATAACCCGAATTGTGGTCATCCGAGCAGTAGGTGCAAAAGTTTCCTTGTAGTCAATACCTTCCTTTTGAGCATAACCCTTTGCAACAATACGGGCCTTATGCTTATCAATTGTTCCATATTCCTTGTACTTGACTTTATATACCCATTTGCATCCAATGGGTTTCTTTCCATGCGGAAAATCAACAAGCTTCCAAGTTTTATTTTTCATCAAAGACTCATACTCTGTATCCATAGTGGCCTTCCACTGAGGCTCACTAAGAGCATCTTGCACTGATGCAGGTTCAATATCATCTATGGTAGACATGAATGCCCTGTCATCATCAATATCCATATCCTCTACTTCTGTACGTGGAGTTACAGAAAGTTCCTCAAAAGATTGACAAAGATCATCAACCTCACCAGTTTCTTTGGCTTCTTTTTCCTTTTGAGCCATACTGCGTGTACGAGGTCTATCCAAGTTCAAATTGGGAGGAGTGGATAAATTTGCGTCTCTGATTGTATTTGTACACCATTTTGGGTTCTTCTTCGGTGGTGGTGAAGAAGATGTAGAAGGAACTCCTGTCTGTGTTGACGAAGGAATCTTCTCTTCCTTAGATTCCACAAGATCTAGGTGTACTTTAGATGTGCTCTGTGATGTGAAAGCTTCATCAAAGACAACATCTCTACTGACATGAATTTTATTGGTCAAAGGATCTATCAAACGATATCCTTTAGAGTGCTCATCATAACCAAGAAAAATACATCTCAGTGTTTTCTCATCTAGCTTCTTCCTTTTCTCTTTCGGTATGTGCATGAAAGCGTGACATCCGAAAATACGTAGATGAGATATGGAGGGTTTTCGACCAATCCATGCTTCCTGTGGAGTCATTCCTTTTAGGGACTTTGTGGGTGCCCTATTCAATAGATATACTACAGTGGTGATAGCTTTTGCCCAATATTGTTGCCCAAGAGTAGCTCCTGTGAGCATACAACGAACCATTTCCATGATAGAACGGTTCCTTCTCTCAGCAACTCCATTTTGCTGAGGAGTATAGGCAGTTGTTAACTGTCTCTTGAATCCATGCTTATCTAAGAATGCAAAAAATTCATTAGAGGTAAACTCCCCCCTCGATCTAAGTGAAGGGTTTTAATAGAAGCTCCTGACTCCTTCTCAACGGATTTCTTGAACTGTTGGAAGAATGCGAAAGATTCGGATTTTAGTTGGAGAAAGAAAACCCACATCTTTCGTGAGTAGTCATCTATGAATAACTGAAAGTACCTCTTCCCTCCACAACTGTTGGGTGTGAAAGGACTGCACAGATCGATGTGAATTAACTCCAGATGTTTTCGTGCTCTTGTTGAGCTCTTCTCAAATGGTACTCTATGCTGCTTTCCTACCAAGCAGTCAGAGCACACTGGCAATATGGTAGAAAGGGAAGGAAGACCCTTTACCATCCCATACTTACTGAGCTCAAGTAAGTAGCCAGAAATAAGATGCCCATATCTCTTGTGCCATAGGGAAGTTGCCTCCTAGAGACAGTCATGACAACATGTGGAGTAGAGATAGCATCTAGGGCAAATAAGTCGTGCTTATATGAAGCTGTTGCAATCTGCTTACCCTTCTTGGTAATAGTACAACACTTCTTGCCATTCTCAACACGAAAGTTGACAACCATATTTCTATCCAGGATTTGTGTGATCGACAACAAATTGTTAGCCAATCCCGGAACATAGAGGACTTTGTCAATCTGACACTTGCCATCAGGAAGAGTGACTGAAACTGTACCCTCTCCCTGAATCCTGTAGGTTTTATCATCAGTAATGGTGACAGGTTTGCCCTCTTTGGCCATGAATGATTCAAACCACGATTTGTCGCCAGTGATATGTTTGCTAGCTCCAGAATCGACATACCAAATAGGATCTCTTTATGTGGAATCTATGGTAGTCATGAGCACCTTGTGTGCCCATTCAAAATCTGAGTCAGATTCTTCAACAGCAACATTCACCTGGGGTTGCTTGTTTTTATTTTGTGGTTTGTTTTGGCCTTTCTGCTTGTTCTTATGCCAACACCTGTTGGTGTCATGGTTGTCTTTCTCATAGATCTTGCACCACCTCTTCTTCTGTTGAGGTTGTTTTCCTTTTTCTTTCATGTCCTGTTGAGAATTTTCTCCTTTCTGAAAGTTGCCTCCTTTTTGCCCATTACCTTTCTTTCTAGAACCCTGCTTGTTGGTGTATAGGGCTGTATTGGAAGAATCATCCTTGTGAAGTTGGCGTGCCTCCTGTTGTTGAAGCAGATTGACCAACTTGATGTAGGTAATTTGTCGTTGAGACACCTAGATGAAGGTGATCAACATATCAAATGAAGAAGGTAAAACTCTCATCACAATTGAAATGAGAAGCTTTTCGTCCACATAATCTCCCAAAGAATTCAGTTTCTCTTTCAATTCAGACACTCTGCATAGAAAGAGTTCAACTGTTTCACCCTGTCTCAAACTCAGGTTATGAAGTTGTTGTTGAAGATGAAGAATGGTGGAATCATTCTTTCCCTTATAGATGGTTTTAAGGGCATCCCATGCCTCTTTAACACTTGCTTTGTCAGCTATATGAGGTTACACTTCATCTGAAACATCAAACAAAAGGAGCACCTTTGCTCGACTGTCTTTCTTGTCAAAAGCTATCTGATCAGCAGTAGGAGCTGTGGATCCTGATGTTGGTGAAGGCCTAGGTGTTACTCCAGTAACAATATCTCATAAATCTTCCATTTGGAGAATTGCCTTCATCTTATGTTTCCATGGTGTATAATTTGGACCTTTCAATAACTGATGAGGATCAGTCATCAACTTTGCAACAACGGCCATAGTGAAGGTTCCTTATAACACCAATTGGTCCCCCTTTCGATATACCTTTTGCTAGGCCATTATACTGTACAAAATACCCGCCCTTATGTGAGGGAAACTATAGGTATTTAGAAAGATCAACAAAAATCACCCGCCCTTACGTGAGGGAGACTATAGGTGAGTTTTAGAGATCATACAATACGTGGAACATAAGCGGTATTGAAAGGGAATCGCCTTGTTGATGGCACCTACCATAGAAGATTCTTCTCATGCGTGGGGCGTAACTTCCCCTAAACACTATGAAGAATACTTCGTCAGGATTTACGCCTAAACACAAGAGCGATTAAGGGTAGTGGATGGAGTAAAAAAATGCAAAAATGGCAAACTTATCTCTCCCCGACGATTTATAGAGAACAAGCTCAGACGTCGTTGTAGCAGCTATATTAGGCGGCGGATACAGTAGCCAAATAACGACAACTTTACCTGTAAGTGTTGGCCAGAGGTATCACAAATACCGAACGCTGCAGTGCAATAAATTGCACAGATGGTTTTTAATTATTTCGGGGACTTAGGGAGTGAATTTGCTTTTAATTTTTTAATGTTATAGTGCAAAAATGAAATATGCAACATACAACATAAAAAACTGCCCACAAGAATAACCCACAAGGTGTCGGGCGTAGCCGAAAATGCACCTTTTATAATTCGCCAAATTGCTTTTTCAGAAAATTACTCACATTCCCCCTTTGATTTTTTGAAAAAATATCCCCCTAAAAAAAATATTTTTAACAAAGCATTTTAATAATTATTATGTATTTAAAGTTAAAATAAATAATTTTAATTTATATAGTTTTAAAAACTTATGAAAAAATAAATTAAAATTAAATTTTAATTTATAAAGTTTTAAAACTATTAAAAAATAAATTAAAATTAAAAATTTTAACTAAAAAAATAATAATTAGAAAACCTTTGGAAAAAAAATTTATACCTTTGAAAGGGGGGAAGTCGGCGGGATTTGAACCCCCGACCTGCAGGCTCCCAGAGCCTTACCGCACGGCTCACGACCACGTGAGCCAGCGGGCTGATCCGAAAGGATCAGTGGAGCTCCTCCTTTTTCAACCCCTGGTTGTGCCTCCTCCTCTGCAGCGGCCTCCGACTGGGCGCTGGCCTCGCTGCTGCTTCGTCCTCCCGCGCGGTCTGCGCGTTCCTCACTGCGTCAGCCGGGGGGGGATTTTTTTTCTTTAACTTCCGCGCTCAGCGGGGGGGCTGTTGCGTGGACAGACGTTCGCTCGGCGGCGGGGGCAGCGGACGTCCTCGACCGGACGTCCTGCGCGTCCGCGGCTTTTCTCGAGCGGACGTACGCTGCGGACGTCCTGCGCGTCCGCGGCCAAGGACGCGGGGCGCGCGCGCAGCGTCCAGCTGCGTCCGCAGCACTTCCAACGGACGTCCTGCGCGTCCGCGGACAGGGAGGTGGGGGGCGCGCGCGCGGCGTCCAGCTGTGCTGCGTCCTGCGTCCCGCGGGGATGCAGCTCCCTGCGTCTCGCGATTTTTTTTTTTTTTTTCCAAGTTAATCACGCGATGGCGTGATTATCACGTCGCAGAAAAAAAACTTAAAAAAATATTCGCACAGCTCGGGAAAAGAATGCGTTCAGAAAAAAAAAACACAGCAAATTTCTCCCTGTAAACAGCTTCCGCCTCCAGCCTTCTCTCACTGCAAAAAATTGCCGTAGCTGGCTCTGATGCCATGTTAGGAAAACGATCAACTTGTTTATTGAATTGTGCAGTTTAAATAACACTGCAATAACAATAATGCCGGAGGTTGCCAAACCAACCAGCGTACAATAGCATGTTGTTATAACAAAATAACAAATGCACAAATAAAACAAATAATGAAATAACAGCAGTATAACTACGCTAACAACTAAAAGTATTGTTTTTAAGAAAAGTGTTTTCCACCGAGTAACCAATTTTTTTTTGTGTGCCATATAACTAGGAATACAATAACCAATCTATGTGAGTTAGAAAACCGGCATACCTAAATACAATAATATGTGCATATATTTATTTATTATTGATTAAATATATATATTTATTATAGGGAATGAATCCGGTTATATTATGAATAATATAAATAACATCCTTGTTGATAAACCACATTCATAGAAATATGAATTTATTATAAATTATATTAAAAAAATTAATCACTTAAGATTTTATTAAAAATAATAAATTATGAGAGAATGATCACTTGTAAGTGGAAAACAAATGAGTCGTTTGAAACGATAATATAACACGCCTAAGTTAAAACCTAAGTCTAAATCTCCCCCAAACCAGGCAACCTGGATAGTAAGAAAATGTAGTGCTTTGAATAGATAGACCATTCAGTCACGTTAATAAAAACAGTATAAACCATTTCAACTTATTTTTTGTTGCAGAGGGGAATGGTAATACTTTTTATTTGATGAGCATAATTGACACTGTTTTCTTAAGTTTGGATAAATACGATATTAATAGAATTAGAGCTCAAGAATTAAATCAAACATTAATAGAATTAGAACTCAAGAATTAAATCAAACATTAATAGAATTAGAGCTCAAGAATTAAATCAAACAAGTACTAGAACTCTATCCACTAACAAATATTTCAACTTATAAAATTAATTTACAAAATTAATAAAATCAAAACTCAAGAATTAAATCAAACAAGTACTCCAACTCTACCCACTAACAAATATTTCAACTTATAAAATTAATAAAATAACTTGAGATGAATGCACCCAAAATAACCAAATCTAGGATATAGATGGATTTCATTTGCTCGGGTAGAATTCTGCCACATCGAATGAATAAGGCCATAGTGATCATCTCCAAATTTGTTTGGATTATTATGAGGTGAAGAGTATTCTTACACCAATTGTATTTCTCAAAAACAGAACCAGTGAAGACTGAATACTCAGAACTAACACCTTTACCAAAGTTAGAAGTGATGAACTCAACGACGAAAGTTTTAGTTGGAGAAGCCCTAAAATGCACTTAGAATAGCAAGTATCAAAACAATTTACAATTTTTCTTGATACAACAGTCATGAATATTTTATTAACAAGTCATGCTGAAGACTCAAAATATCTGGATAGTACCGGTGATTTTGATTGATATCCGGTGTCTGTTACAAGTTATCAGAATTGCCTGTCGTTTTCTGTTATAAGGTAATTGTGGAGTTGACAGTTAATCGTATTGGGTGAATAACGTTCAATCAGCAGGCTGAAATTGAGATTTAAAGGCAACTTCAGATTTTATATTAAAGTACATTAGTCATTAAGAGTTGAGCCGGTACAGACCGTAGACAAAGAAGAATCCAATTTTTACCGTGGTTGAGCATGTCAGGCTGAGGTGTAATCAGAGCTGACAGCTGTGGTGACAGAAATACATTGTAAGGCAAACAGTGATGACAAAGTTTTGTTCAGATTTGGATCGTATTTCTGTTTGTAACGTTCCGTCGGATTTATGTTTATGGTTGAAGCGTCTCGGTACAGTATTGATGACATAAGATAGCAAGAACCAGTACGAAGAACTGACCTTTTCCATTATTTTAATAGTGAGCGAGGTGTTTGTTTGAAGAGTTTAAGGGTTTTCGTACCCTTTGCATTGGAGAGTGTACTTAAAATGGTATTAGTTTTATGTTTTTTTTAATATTATTAATAATTTTTATATTTTAGTATATAAGATTTAAGGTAAATGGCACTAATAAAAACTTTTACATTTAATTTTATAAATAAACATTTATAATTATAAACATTACATAAATTTTTTCAATCACACTAACATCTAGTAATTTTTAATCATCAAGACTTTATAAAAAATTAATATAATCAACAAATTTTTGTATATCTAATTTTATATATATATATATATATATATATATATATATATATATATATATATATATATATAATACTTCTTATATATGGAATATGCCACTAGATTTGGAATATGGAATATGTGGAGGGATATAAAATGTTGAAATTCTATGGTAAAAGTGTGAACAAAGTGGTTTCACATGAAAGGAAGCATATTAATTTACTTAAATGAAGAAGGTAGTGTTGTAGATATGTTATCTTGGATAACATTAAATTTATAATAAAGATATTAATAATTTGTATAAATTGTAAGTCAATATTAATAATAGAATTAAATTGTGATTTTGTCATTAAATAAATAAATAATTGAAATTTTTTATTTTTATTTTTTAAAAAGATATTTTATGTGTATGTTTTATTTTTATTTTATTGATGGTAAAGGGTTTTGAAATTGACTTTGAACCTTTTACAAAGCAAAAAATAAAACAGGGTAAATCAACAAGATAAATCCAAGAAGAAATAAAAAAGGGAGCAACTAAAACATATCAAACCAAATGGAGAGAAAATAAATCCAAATAAACCCAAGTGCAACCAGTTCCAAGAACTGTACAAAGATCAACACTAGTCAGCCATGAAGTGAGTCTTTAATCGCACAAACCAGCATCAAGGAACTTCATGTGAGTGATAGATCGATGAACCAAATGGAAAGAAAATTTAGAGTAAATAAATGTCATCATCCTGATTGGCAAACATGAGGTTCTGAGGGAAATCAGTATGCCAAACCTGAAGGATCTCTTCGTCGACTCCTCTATTAGCAAGTGAACCAACAACTTTAGTTTCTTCTCTTAACACATGTTGGATAAGAACATTGGAGTACCTGCTAACAAGCCTCCTATATTTGTAAATGATATTAAAAAGGTTCCACAAAGGGGATTGAGAAGCTTTGAGATAGTTGATGACCTGTAAGGAATCTCCTTCAACAATTAATTTACTGAAGCCAGAACCTTCTAGGACAAGTAGACCTTAATAAAGATCTCTCACCTCATCCAAGTTGTTGGTTTGACTTTGAACCTTAATATTCTTCGCATAGGTTACAATGATTTTCCCTTTATCATCCCTGATTATGCTGCTGCTCCCAACCCTTCCAAGATTTTCTTTAGCTGATCCATCGAAGTTGAGATTTATCCACCCTATAGGAGGAGGGGTCCAAGAAATGTTTGATCTATCAGCAACAGGACAAGGATATCCTGCAACACAATTTATTAGATTAAAACTTGCAAACAGGTGAGATTCAAGACCAAGTTTGGGGTCTCATTCAATGAGACAAGGCAAAAATATCCTACAACACAATTTATTAGATTAAAACTTGCAAACAGGTGAGATTCAAGACCAATTTTGGGGTCCCATTCAATGAGACAAGGCAAACATTTTTAGAGGTAAATATGGTGATGCAAAGGAAGACATATTGAGGGTCTTTGGAAACTCCTTTGAACACATTGTTGTTACGTTCCAACCAAATATACTAAATGAAGTGGTGTAGGCATATGGACCACAAGAATTTTAACTGGGAATTAAAGAAGGGGTTAGGTCATTGCTCAAACAAAATGATGATAGAAGATGGTTGAACCCATACAATGTTGACCAAATCAAATAGGGAATTCAAAATGAAAAGAGAAAAAGGGAATTGCAAGAAAATATGGAAGGTTGATTTTCAATTGGACTTGCAAAGAGGGCAATAGTGACCTCTGATGATTAAATTATCCATAATTAAAATTTTATTTTGAGATGTAAGCTAGGAAAAGAACCCAATTTTTGGAATTATATTTTTAACCTAGACATACTTGGTAGGGGTCCAGCTAGGTGAGGGGTATCTTGAATATAGTAAGCAGATTTAACTGTGAACTTACCATCCTCACTAAGCTTCCATATGATACTATATTTTGACTAGTAGTTTGGAATAACAAAGAATCACACCAAATTTTGAAGGGTTCTAGTAGCATAAGTGGAATCAAAATCCAAATTATTGGTGGAAATGAATTTCCATAGGTGTCGGTTAGGAGACTAAAAAATGAAATTAATCACTCTGCTTTCAAAGGTTTAGTTTGTGAAGGGATTGAGAATTTCCAGATTTGGCTCAGTTATGAGAGGGTGATCCTTAAGCCAAACATCTTCCCAAAACCTTATAAAATTATTGCAGCTAAGTTTCCATCTCATTCCTTTTTTGATAATATCCCTACATTGAATGATAAAATTCCAAAAGCATGAACGTTGAGGTAGAGGTTGCCTATCCATAAAATAGGTTTGCTAGAGGTATTTTTTTACTATATCAATCCAAGAATATTGAGCCTCAGTGACAATTCTCCAAGTTTTCTTTGCCATGAGTTCTATATTCATTTTGTTGATTTCCCTAAAGCCTAACCCTCCTTGGTATTTTGTCTTGCAAATTCTATCCCAAGAAACTAAAGGAAATATATTTTAATTTTTATTTCCAGCACAAAGGAACCTCCTTTGAATTTGTTCAATCTTATGGTAAATAAAAAATGGAACTTTGAAGATTGACATGAAAAATACTGGAATACTTTGGAGGTACGCTTGGACAAGAGTAGACTTAACTGCTTGGCTTAACATTGTTTATTTCCACCCTGCCAACTTCTTATTTATTCGCTCAATGACATTTATCCATAAGAATTCTGAAGGATTACCATGAAATAGAGGGAGCCCAAGGTAAGTAGAAGGAATTTGAGAAATAGTACAACCCAAAATCCTAGAAATCTTAAACTATCTACGAATGGGAGTATTTAGGAAATAGATTTTGCTCTTCACAAAGTTAATTTCTTGCCCAACAACTTCTTCAAAAAAATAAGAATTATTTTGATTATTTTGGCTTATTTTATATTTTATACTTTGATTTTTTAAATATATTAATTTTTATATTTAATATGTTTTATTTCAAAAAGAAGTTGTCTTATGAGTAAGATAGGTTATTGTTAATATGGTAAATGAGGTTTTAATTATGTCCTCATCCAAGTTACAAAATACCCTACATTGGGTACTTTCCTAACCCCTACAAGATGCATAAATAAAATCCTAATTATATTTACTTGCATCATAGATAAAGACAAGGCTTCGAGAAGCCAACTTTTTCTTCCAATAATTGATATCAAAATGCTATATTCTAACTCGGTTTATTTTTCCTAATCCGAAACTATCCTTATCAAGGTAGAAATCTCTTCACCCTCCCTCCAAATCCAACTCTCCTATTCTGAAACTTCTTTATTTGCTAATACTTATTCCAGAACATTCCATTCATGGAAGGTATTTTAAATATTGGTATGTTGAGTAAGACATGTTATTATGAAATTATGTATTTAATTATTTAAGTTTTATAACCAAAAGATGGTTGTAATTCATAATCTTAATAGTGTCAAATTTAATATCAAGAGAAATATAATAAGTAGATTGGTTGCAAATTATTATTTTTACTATCAAATTTAAAATCAAGAAAAGGAGAACAAGTCAATGAAATATTTGGTATCTAGAAAATCTAATTAGAATTACATTAAGACTATTATCACAAATATAAATATTAAAAGAATGTTCTTGCAAGATAGACGTTCTTGAAGAACAAAAGACAAAAGAAAATATAAATATTATATCCTTCTTCTCTCACTACCTTTGATGGTAAGGGTAATGTCCTTTCTACTTATATAATGCTTTATCATAAAATTACTTCTTTTGTGAAATGAATGGACAATACATTTTTTTGTCCCATTGTGAATTGAATTTGTTGGTGCTTTTACTTATTTGATGTTAATATGGTTTTATGGGTATATTTTGGAAATATATAACATTGATAGTTAATATAATTTTATTGTACCTTGATGCCGCATAACAAAGACAAGCAGAGCCCCACTACATCAAGTATGCCCACTTCTCAACATCAGGAGGATGGTTGGACAATGGTGGGAGGGCATAAAAATGTATGTTTAGCTATTTATAAAGGTACACAGTCCAAGTTGACACATATGAGACTATATTTTGACTAGTAGTTTGGAATAACAAAGAATCACATCAAATTTTGAAGGGTTCTAGTAGCATAGGTGGAATTGAAATCTAAATCAATTGTGGGAATGATTTCCAGAGGTGTCGATTAGGAGACTAAAAAATGAAATTAATCACTTTGCTTTCGAAGGTTTAGTCCGTGAAGGGCTTGAGAATTTCCAGATTTGGATTAGTTATGACAGGGTGATCCTTAAGCCAAACATCTTTCGAAAATATTATAAAATTATTGCAGCTAATTTTCCATGATAATGTACCTACATTGAATGATAGAATTCCAAAAGCATGAACGTTGAGGGAGAGGTTGGCTATCCATAAAATAGGTTTTCTGGAGGTATTTTTTTTTACTATATCAATCCAAGTAGATTAAGCATCAGTGAAAATTCTCCAAGTTTGCTTTGCCATGAGTTCCAAATTCATTTTGTGTATTTCCCTAAAGCCTAACCCTCCTTGGTATTTTTTCTTGTAAATTCTATCCCAAGCAACTAAAGGAAATATATTTTGATTTTTATTTCTAGCCCAAAGGAACCTCCTTTGAATTTGTTCAATCTTATGGTAAACGAGAAATGGAACTTTAAATATTGACATGAAAAATACTAGAATACTTTGGAGGTATGCTTACACAAAAGTAGCCTTAGCAGCTTGGCTTAACATTGTTTTTTTCCACCTTGTCAACTTCTTGTTGATTCACTCAATGACATTGCTCCATAAGAATTCTGAAGGATTACCATGAAATAGAGGGAGCCCAAGGTAAGTAAAAGGAATTTGAGAAATAGTACAACCTAGAATCCTAGAAATCTTAAACTTTTTGTGAATGAGAGTATTTAGGAAATAGATTTTGCTCTTCACAAAGTTAATTTCTTGCCCAACAACTTCTTTAGAAAAATTAGAATTGTTTTGATTATTTTGGCTAATTTTATATTTTATACTTTGATTTTTTAAATATATTAATATTTATATTTAATATGTTTTAATTAAAAAAGAAGTTGTCTTATGAGTAAGATAAGTTATTTGTAATATGGTAAATGAGGTTTTGATTATGTCCTCATCCAAGTTACAAAATCCCCTACATTGGGTACTTTCCTAACCCTTACAAGATGCATAAATAAAATCCTAATTATATTTACTTGCATCATAGATAAAGACAAGGCTTCGAGGAGCCAACCTTTCCTTCCAATCATTGATCTCAAAATGTTATATTCTAACTCGGTTCATTTTTCCTAATCTCAAACTATCCTTATCAAGGTAGAAATCTCTTCACTGTAATAATTCCGAGCATTAACATATTATTCACATGAAGGTGAATATATAATACATGTAGGTAGCAGATAGTTTCATAAACCATCGTAGGTAGTTGAACCACCTGTATAACTCCTATTCCCCAACCATAATGTAATAAACTATGCACCATAGTAGACTATGCTAGCATCCCCCCTTATTACATTATTTGGGATAATATATCTGACCCCCCATAATGTTTAGGAGAGTATAATAAAAGATGATCTTATGTTGGCTCTTGCTCTAAATGTACCTCTGGATCTATCTCTAGATCTGCGTTTGGATCTGTCTCTGGATCACTACCTTTGGATCTACTTGTAGGTCTACCTCAGGATCATTGTCACTGGGTCTACCTTTAGGTCTGTCATGGGGTCATTGCCTCTAGGACTATCATTCGGTATGTCACTTGATCTACCTTTGGGTCTTCCATAGGTTTTACCTTTTCTGTAGAAACCATACAACATTTCTTTAATTTTGGTCCATTGTGTAAGATATGTCCATCCACAATAAATATGAACCTTGTTGGCCATGTTCACTTTGTACCAAAAATTTGAAGAGGAGTGATTTGTACATCCACATGAGTCACAAGGATGTAGTTTCTAACACCTAGCTGCTACATGTCCTGTTCTTCCATAATGACTGCAACAATTCTTTATAGGAGTTGAATAAGATTTAGGTTTTCTAAACATGGTTTTACTAGTACTTGCTTGTCCAAAATAGCCAAGGCCTTCATTCTTTGGCCTGACTATTGGAATTATAGGAGTTTTAATGCCTTGTCCATGTTTACCTAATATTTCACCATTGAATCCAATTTTCTTCATCAGTTTGGATCAAATACCTTTGGTGTTTTTTTCAAAATATCCAAGTGCTTCATCTTCATCAATGCTTTTAAAATATGGCATTTGTTACTATTGATGATATGAAGGAGCTCATTTTTAGGAGGTTCAATTTTTAAGTCACTAGTGTTGCAAGCAAAATTTGCTCTTGTGACGAGATCACCTATGCTACAACTAATATCTACCATTGAAGGTAAGAGGTCGTTTGTATCACAACAAGAATTTGCCATCAAGGGCTCAAGGTCACTTGTGTCACAACAAGCATTCGCCACCATGGGCTAAAGATCACTTGTGTCACAAAAAACATCTTCCATTAGGAGCATGACCTCTGATTCCTCATTGATGTCCCTTTTCTTTTGACGTTGGGCCATGTCAAGTGAAACCAATGTCATGTAGACTGCCCTTACAATGCCTATAGGAATTTGAGCACCATTTATCTGAAGGTCTTCAAAAACTTCAGAATCTCTGAGAATGGATTTTACACAATTGCGTAGTGTAAGATATTTTCCATCTTCAAAAAAAGCGATTCTTTCCCATCCTGTTGGAAAGTAAGGATCTTTAACTAATTTTTCAACATCATCAGTTGGTTTTGTGGCATTTTTATTCTTTGATTTATCCATTTTTAAGGTGTCGGTATTTTCTAAAAATGCACTTGTGATAATGGAATTTTGCAAGATGTTTGACTAAGGTGTCGATCTCTACAGAAAATGCACCTATTACAATGCCAGTTTTGTTACAATGATGATATTCAAATCCAAAAAAAAAAACTTTTCAAAGCAACAATTTTCTTCCCCCCTTGTCTTAGAATTTTTCAAGAGAAAATGCTTGTATTCCCCCCTTGATGTTGTAAAATAAACTAGGAAGAAAAAATAATTAATTATACCCTATCAAAATTTTATGAAGTGCAAATATTTACCTATCCCTCCATGAGAAAAAAATGCACTAGGTTTGAAACAATATGCTTATTCCTCCTATTTTAGTGGCAATAAAAATTTGATTTGAAAAAAAAAATGAAAATAATCCTTATCACTAAAAAAAAACCTTGTTTGGAAAAAAATAAGCCACTTTGCAAAGTATGGAAAAAATGAAGGTATATAGAAAAATACCTTTTGTCCTTGAAAAAAAAAATGTATCAATGTATTTTTAGACTACGTGTGGTTGGAACCCATGACCACAGAAATCCTTAGCACACCGTCGTGTAACCATCTCGGATATTAGCCTTGATAAAACCAAGGCGAGCGAAGTGGTATTGGAATCCGACCACTAAAAGTACAAAAAAAATAAAGGAAAAAAAATCATTTGCTTTGTGCGCTAGGTAGGGTTGAAACCCCTAATCTCAAGGGTCCCAACCACCTTAACATGAAGCGATCGACCAACTTTGCTAGGTGGGTAGACGAAAGTCTTTAGACACAAATTGCCCTTTATCCTTTATTGCTAGATCCAAAGGATAAAAAAAAATATACATGTCATGACATTACTACCATCAATAACAAGGCTCAAATAAAGTTTAAATTCTTTTTTAAAACTTTAGGATATACCCAATATGACCTCATCTTCGGCAATCTCCACTGGGCAACAATACCGCCAAAATTTTTAATATATTTATTTTTAACTTTAGGATGACTTCCAAATAGTTTTGGTTTGCTGCTTCGTCAGTTGTGTGCAATCTTCTACAGGTACAACGTGGAGTAGTCAGTGCCCTCACTACACAGTGTCGATGAACAACCTCCATAGCACATACGAACAACATCCGTAGCATAAATGAATAGCCTCCATAACATAGAAAAACAACCTCTGTAGCATAGATGAACAACCTTCACTTGACGCAATGCAGATGAATAATACCTCCTCTTAACATAGCGTAGATGAACAACTTGTTGTAATTACCTTGGAAAATGTGCCCATATTGGAATACGTCCTTCTCCCTTCCATTGCATCCAAATCTGCCCTTGAAAAAACTGTGCCCAACACCTCTGCTCTGATACCATGTAATAATTCCGAGCATTAACATATTATTCACATAAAGGTGAATATATAATACATGTAGTAGGTAGTTTCATCAACCACCATAGGTAGTTGAACCACCTGTATAACCACTATTCCCCAACCATAATGTAATAAACTATGCACCATAGTAGACTATGCTAACATTCACCCTCCCTCCAAATCCAACTCTCATATTCTAAAACTTACTTATTTGCTAATACTTATGCCAGAACATTCCATTCATGGAAGGCATGTTAAATATTGGTATGTTGAGTAAGACATGTTATTATGAAATTATGTATTTAATTCTTTAAGTTTTATAACCAAAAGTTGGTTGTAATTCATAATCTTAATAGTGTCAAATTTAATATCAAGAGAAATATAACAAGTAAATTTGTTGCAAATTATTATTTTTACTATCAAATTTAAAATCAAGAAAAGGAGAACAAGTCAATGAAATATTTGGTATCTAGAAAATCTAATTAGAATTACATTAAGACTATTATCACAAATATATATATTAAAATAATGTTCTTGCAAGATAGACGTTCTTGAAGAACAAAAGAAAAAATAAAATATAAATATTATGTCCTTCTTCTCTCACTACCTTTGATGGTAAGGGTAATGTACTTTCTACTTATATAATGCTTTATCATAAAATTACTTCCTTTGTGAAATGAATGGACAATACATTTTTTTGTCCCATTGTGAATTGAATTTGTTGGTGTTTTTACTTATTTGATGTTAATATGGTTTTATGGGTATATTTTGGAAATCTATAATATTGATAGTTAATATGATTTGATTGTCCATTGATGCTGCATAAAAAGGACAAGCAGAGCCCCACCACACCGAGTACGCCCACTCCTCAACATCAGGCGGATGGTTGGACAATGGTGGGAGGGCGTAAAAATGTATTTTTGGCTACTTCTAAAGGTACAAAGTCCAAGTTGACACATATCTCAAAGCCGATCTAAAAAGGGTATGAAAAGAAAAAAGCTAGTCCCCCAGTCAAAACTACCAATAATGAGGCTCCTTAGTCTTAATAGGTTCATACCCCAAGGACTGCAATAGTGGTTACTTCACAGTCTGTCCAACCAGCCAGTCCTCCAATATATTCCTATTGGCTAGCATAAGGTGCTCCCACAACCTGAGAAGGGGATTTGCAAAAGAAGATGTCGCTCCAGAGAAGCAACTTCATATGACCAATGTTTAGTTGGACAATTATGTTCCTAATTCATCCAATAGCTATAGTGTGTTGGAGTATCTTAGCGGTAGTGAGGATATGTTGTTGGATGTAGAGCCATCATTGATGGAATTGGTGGTTCCTAAGGAGGAAGAAAAATCTAAAGATCCCTCCATTTTTGTGTGATTTCGACGTTCTCATAGTCATTGATAGGGAAAAAAATATGGATATAGTCTACCTAAAAAAAGGTTTCACCCATTCAAGCCAACAATTCCAACATCTTTGAGGCATTGGCTTTGAATAGACATAGGATGACAGAGCAATAAGTCTACTTGGTACCTCGAGTTATAGTTTTATAGTTTAGGTTTTTTTACTTTAGTTTATTTTTCTATGCTTAGTTATAGTGTTTTTTAACCTTATAGGGGTTTGTTCCGATTTTGATCATATGGGTGGTCTTGCACCCCAAGCTATGATCTTTCCATCTCCTTTTTATTGTAACCTCTTTTATTTTTATTATAATTTTTGGTTCCAAAAAAAAATCTTTAGACTTTGCTCTGATACAAGTCTTAAAAGTGATTTTAGATATTTCATGCAATATTGGTTTACCTCATTGAATTTATCTTAAATCATAAAATGTATTTTATTTTTACTATTTTGAAGCATGTTTTCCACATTCTTGAAGGAACTAATTTACTTGATTTGATATTCTTTACTTTAACCATTTTTACTATCAAATCACTTTTTATTCATACCTTAGTTCTACTCTAAATTAGATTTTTATGTATTATTCTTCGTTATTTTGCTATCAAGATTATTATCTTCAAGAGAGATGATATATAAATCCTTTCCTTTCTTCCCCATCAAGTCAACCTTAAGGAAGATGTTGACATAATATATTATTTAGCATATAATTTATATTGGTTTCAAATACCTTGTTTAAGAGAGATGTTTCAAAATTAAATAAAATTTAGTATTTAATTGCCTCTAAGTTTAACTCGATAAGAAAATTATTACTATGTCAATTTATGATCTGGTTCTTTTATATATTTAAACTATTATTATGTATTTTACTTAAAATATTAGTGATGATAAGTTCTTTCTATTCTACAAGGGACAAACTAATGTGTCCTTTTCAAAAAAATTATAACTCCAAGGAGGAAAAAATGGCAAGAGCAAGAGTGGGAGATAGGAGAGGAGTAGGATTGGAACATGCTACAAGCATAGATCCAAAAGTAGGTTCAAATGTGGGAACAAAAGACATGATAAGCCTAGGGAATATCATAGGGTATGAAAAAGGGACCAATTTCAAGGGTTTGGCGAATAAGACTATAGGCACATTAGGGGTAAAAGGAAAAAAACTAAATCTTCATTTGTAGTTTTTCTCAAAGGAAAAGATAAGGTCTCAAGTTAGCCTCAACCCAAAGCTATAGATTTTCATCAAAAATCTAATAAGACCGTTTTTATGGAAGACATATTTCTCTCTATTCTAGTTAGTGATACTATTACAAGAGGTAACCTATTAGATATACAAAGTCGCTTAATCTGCAAATTCATGAAAGTGTGACTGAGTCTAGTAGCTTTGAAGAGCTAGATCAAAAGTAAATAGGCTTTAAAATGGGATGCTTTAGTCACTTTAATATCAAGAGATTTTTTCTTGGTAACCATTACCCAAGAGAAAGACTACGACTAGGTCTACATAGGAGGGCCTTAGTTTCTAGGCAGTGCTAATCTATACATGTGTTGTTGGTCACCAAGTTTTAACCCTCATATAAAAGTTGTTACAAAAAGTCCTAATGTGGGTATAGTTATTCAAATTGCCCTTGGAATTTTGGGCATAGGTATTTGAAAATATTGGAAATACTTTGGAAACTTGTCTCAGTGTCCCCTGCAACTACAAACAAAGCCTAAGGTATTTTTTCTTGTATTTGTGTGAGGGTAGACTTTCAAAACCCCCTTATTAAAATTATAGATTTAGTTTCACATATGGGTAAGCACTATTAAGAGGTTGACTACAAAATCATACCCTTTTGTTTTCACCTCTACCATGCATGCAAAAACTTAGAAAGCTTTTTCCTACTGAAGAAACAACCACTAAAAGAGGAACATTCAAGATGGATGAAGAGAAAGTTACAACAAGACTCTTTTGCCATGGAGCCAAACATAGAAAAGAAAATGCAATTGATAACACCAAAACTAAAAACATGAAACAAGAGGTTTTGTAAATAACATAAGAAGATGCACTAATTATAAATACATAAGATCCCAAAGAGGGTCTAGAGGAATAAAAAAGTAATATAGAATATTAAAAAATATAAACAAGATGAAATCATAGAGGAGAATGATGCCCAAGAAAATTTCCTGAAGAAATCTAAGGAACAACAACAAATTAAAATGTAAGGGAGACGAGGATCAACCTTCTTAAAGAGGAGGAAGGAGCACTTATAGAAACTTTGATATAGAGGGTTATGGATAATGAAGGGGACAACCTCAAGAAATACTTTGTGAACTAATGAAGAAGAAAAATAAGTGGTAAATGGCAAATAGTATCATATTTTCAATGCCTTTATAGGGGGATCTAAACCCTTGGCCAAAGGTTAAAAAAAATAAAATTATTATACAATAATGTGAGTGGTCTAAATACTCCATCCAAAAATAGAATGCCAAAATTTTGTGTTGGTAGTATGTGTACCAATATAGTCATCATAAGAGATGAAGTTAGGGGGAAAATTAGGAAAAGTAGTAGGCAAGAAGATCTAGAGAATAAGCATCTTCTTGGGATATTTAATAGAGGGGTATTTGGGAGGATTTATAACTCTTTGGAACCCATATATATTTGATGGAGAGTTGATTGATCAAAACTAACACCACTTTATAATTCACTTTGAGCATAAGCTCATAATTAAAGTATGCTTCATCACAAATATTTATGCACCCAGTTATGTCGAGCATTAAAAAGTTCTTTAGAATTTACTTAATAAAAAATGTTAAAACCTAGAAAATAAAAAATGGATGATAGTTGTGGATTACAAATCCCTGTAAATACCAAACAAGAATGGAGGGATTCCTAGTTATACATAAGCCATGATAGACCTAAAATATTTTTGATAGAGATAATCTTGATGGACCTATGATAGCTATATTTTGAATAACAAAAGGATGAAGACTTAGAGATTTTGATATTAGATTTAATAGAATTTTTATATCTCTTGAATGGTATATAGAAATATTCAAATTAAGACTTAGAATAACTCTTAAATTAGATCGAATCATACTTCTTTGATTTAAAAAATGTGGGAGATAGGACCAAGAATAACTACCCTTTTCATTTCAAAATGATGTGGGCAAACACCTAGATATATAAGGAAAACTTAGGAAATGGTAGGGTACATCTATAATAGAAAGTTGCATGTTCCAACTTTGTAAAAGATAAAATAATTAAGCATAAGTTAAAAATATAGAATTATGAAGTTTTCTGAAATATTTTCAAAGGAAGGTTAGGTTGGAGAATAATTTAAAGAACACTAAGCAAAGGATGAAGGTGGAGAGGAATATTAAGAAATTTATTTAGGATAAAAATATGAATCATTATGAATACCATGATATTTTAGTAGTAGTTGAAATCCACTAGAGGTAGAAGTATCGATCCCTATGGAATCAAGAAGGAGATATAAACAACAAATTTTTCATGTCACCACCTTAATCCACCAGACTAGGAACAAGATCAATAGAATCACTCTCGATCAATATGAGGTTATAAATTAGGAGATGATTGAGATAAAAGTCATTAATTTCTTCTATAACCTCTTGATAGAAGAAGGGAGGGAGTAGGAGGCCACTAGTGACCTCCTAAACAATATTTCTCAAGTGATCATAGTGGAATATAACAAGTTGTTGGGTAAATCATATTAGCTTTTGATGTAGTATGCAATGGGAGATAAAATTCACAAGATGCGGAATAATATGAAAGAAAGTAAATCTATGAGATGACTAAAATATTCTATAAATAGAAATGACCAAAATGAATACAATGTAACTATGGAGGAAATAGACACTCAATGAACAAAGCTACTGGACTACATTGTACCCATAACCAATATATGGTGATCTACACAACATTGTGGTACTACCTACGAATATGCTCTAATATTCTCTATATCCTACTTGTTACAATGAGGCCCTTTTTATATAGGAAGATAGGTTCCTTGGCCAACACTCTGCCTAGATATGCAAGGAACACCTTGTACATATACAAATTACACATTTTTTTTTGGTAGATAAGATACTATAGCATTAATACCGGGTTTTACAGGTTGACCCAAAACCTTTTACAAAAATCAGCCCAAGGCATTTGATGAACAAGTTCTTACTAAGGATCCTATATATGTAAAATCTACATGTCGCCAAAGCCATTACATCCGGTAAGGCACATAGCCTGTTATCAAAAAGAAACTTCCCATACAACATTTTGGGTATACCTCGAGAAAATACACCTACATCATAATTACAAAAAAAAGAAACAAACATAGATCCCTTCCTTGAAACAGTGGAGAAACAAAAAGCTACAGACACACATAGCAGAGTACTAAAAAAACTTTCGCAAGCTCTGTATTGAAAATTACTCTTAATAATTATTTGGTAATTGCTTTCTTTTGTATATGACATGCTTTGGGACCACATCCCGTCTTGGCCAATAGCCTTAGAGAAGTGAACATGCTAGCTAGATTTATGGTGGTGGCTATCTAGTGCTCCACGTGGCTCTGGTTCGAAGTCTTATATTGTCGTTTCTTTCCTGCCCTATGATTATCAACCAAACTCAAATTACTAAGACGACTAGGAGCCATGTTATCTGATATGTGATTGTCCCCATTAGTCTTTGTGGTATTTCTAAGCAACATCCACCAAGACTGACAACTCGGACAATTTTTATTGTGAATCCATTTCAAAAAAGAGATGGGAATACTCATAGCATTTGAACTTATCGTGCCTTCCCTATTGGTAAATTCGACTATCATTGGCATTCTCGTTGAATAAGCTTCTCTACTTCGCTCGGGACACCGTGTTCCCATTTTAAAAGTCCATCACCATTGACACCCAAATTGGCCAGCTTATTAGCAACTTTGTTAGCTTCCCGAAAGACATGTTGGGCTTTTCTATCCTGTCTTCCCTGGAAAAGGATCCTAGCCTCTTCAAAAAAAAATTTAATCCTCCAAGGAGGTGTTTTCCAATTATTGAGGAGATTTATAACATGCATAGAGTCTCCTTCTATGATAAAATTGCCTTCTAAGTCTTTTGTCATTTGAAGGCCTCTCCACATAGCTCTAGCTTCAGCTTCGTTGTTCGTCCTTGTTTCCAAATATTTGGAAAACACAAGCATCATATTCCCATTATGATCTCTCACAATATCGCCAGTGCCTGCTCTTCCAGGATTTTCCTTAGCCGCTCCATAAAAATTAAGATTAAACCAACCCGTAGGAGGTGGGGACCACTTAACATTGGCTTTGGGGTTGACTACCCTAGGCACAAACTCATCTAACAAGGTTAAGCTTAAATATTGAGCAATCATGGTCTCCTGCAGATGAGGTTTACGACTATAAAAAGGGATAATATTTACATTCTCGTTGGCAAAGGATAGGATCCTAGCAATGATATTTTTATGATCATGGATAGACTCATTAAATACTCTATGGTTCCTTTCTAACCACACATACCAAAGATAGTGATTGAGATAAATTTTCCATATGTATCTAAGTCTTTGGATTGACAAGGGGTAAGGCCACTAGACAAACAAATCAAGTACGATAGTTGGTTTAACCTAGGAAATATTAAAGGCCTAAAAAACCCCACTTAGGATAGTCAAGGAAAAATGGCACTCAAGGAAAATGTGATAAATGGTCTCCCAATTAGCCCTGCATAGATAACAATGATTAGTGATACAAATACCTTTACACATCATATTATCAATGGTTAGAATTCTTCCTTGGATAACCAACCATGAAAATACTGCAATTTTTGGAATTAAATTTTTTATCCAAACTAAGTCCTTTTGGAGGACAAAATCCTCATCATCAAGTAGAAGCTTATAAGCTGATTTAACAGTGAACTGCCCGTTTTCTGCAGGAGCCCAGGTCACTTGATCTTCCTTGGGTCTCATAGGGATAAAATGTTGCCCGAGAATGTTACAAAGATCATTTGATTCTGCTTGAAATCCCTGAATCCTTATTTGTTTCCACTTCATTTTGCGTTTGTCCTCAACCATATAATCGGAGACTTTTCTACCAATTAACCATATAATGGGGATAAACTTGCACATTAACACTTGTGTATATATTACATTGCATGAAGTAACTAGATAAATTTCCCCTAAAGTAATCTAATATCCTAAGTATGTACCTAGTAAGGCACATTTACATGACCCAAATGATGTAATATAATCTATTTCTAACATCCCTCTGTATTACATTATTTGAGTATTGAAGACTTTAGTCTTCAATGTTGATCTCCTTATTGATCTTAAGATTCAAATTCTCCTTCTATGTTTTATGTAACTTGTTCAATCAAGTAGCTAGTGTCTTCATAACCTGCCATTCATGCTAAAAGAGCTTTGACTTCATAATCACCTATAGATTCTTCCAGCTCTTCAATTTCTTCTATCCTCTGAGCTAGATGTCCTTTTTTATTTCTTTTTTGATAATCCAATTGGGGATAATTGGTAGGAGGTTAAGATTGTTGTTGATGAGGATTTTTATATTATCGTGGCTGAAATTAGTTCCCATTGTTAATCTAATTTTCTTGATTTTTATTTTTGGGGTTGAACCTACAATAGCTGGTACTATGGCATTTTCTCTTGCATATCTGACAATACCTGTTGTACCATGGTTTTCATCCTTTTGATGAAGAAGCAATATTTTCCTATGGATTATCTTTAGATTCTAATGTAGTGTTAGTTATTTAATCTTTAACTATATTTTCCACTACATATTCCTATAGAATATTGATAAGGTCACCAAAAGAGGTATCTTTACTTAGGACTTGTAAAGATGTTACCAAATGCTTATAACTTTCTGGAAGTGCTCTCATGGTTACTTGAGTAAGAAATTCATCCTTAACTATATCTACTAAGGTCAATAATTTTCTTTAATATATGCTACCTTCCTTAGGAACAATTCTATGCTTTCTCCACTATTCATCTTTAATGAGTGAAGTTGAGTTTAAATATGAAGAATAGTTGCCTTATTCTTTCCTTCAAATATTTTCTCTAGGCTTTTCCATGCATATGAAGATGTTTTTGCTGAACTGATATAGGGTTGTATCTCATAAGTGATAGCAAAGGTTATTATCAATAGAGCATTTGAATCATTTTCCTTAAAATTTAGTATTTTAGTATCACATGTGGTAGGTATCTATGTTTTTCCTTTGAAAATATACCAAAGTTTCTCATATACCAAGATTGCTTTCATTTTATTCTTCTAGGAGAAATAATTAGAACCCTTGAGTAGTTGAGATTCTGCTAGGAAGAATTTATTTGATGCCATTTAAATTCCCTAATATCAATCCTTAAATTTTGTGGACTTCCTTATGTCTCCCTAGTAATGAGAATATATACACCTAATGGAATTTTAGGTTTTGTAGAAAGCTTATATCTTCCCAATGGATTTGCAACTTGATAATATTTGATAAATGCTGATATTACCAAATTTTATAGAATGCCTTATGACTCCCTAGTATGTTGTGGATAAGATATAATATGTATATAGTTCTTTTGTAAAATGTAGTTCAATTTTTGGTTTATTTTTTAAAGTTTTGTAAATATCAAAAATCAACTTTTTTAACACCTTATTTTTTTTGTAAGTAAAATTCTCCATTAATTATCGGGTTTTGTAGGTTGACCCAAAACCTATTACAAAACTCAGCCTTATGTTGATGCTATGGATCCTATTAATCCTAAGGACTTTCTGTCCTTTACTACTATTGGCCTTCCTAAAATGCCTTACCAGGCGGGCGTAGCAAACATTAACCAAAACTCTTGACAGTTCAAACAAATATGGGCAAACCGCTTTGATAACCATAACAAAAAGAGGGAAAGACATGCGCCATGAGAGGATTACTTCCTTTGTACAATACGTAAAACAAAAATGAAACCCCCAAGGCCTGAGGATCCTCAGGCCTCATCTTCAACGTCTTCCTCGAGCTCCTCTTCCTTTTCATCCTCTTCTTCCTCGTCATCGTCCTTGGATTCCACTTTTGGCATGTACCCCTCATTGAAGAAAACCTGAGTCAAAGTGTCGTGGGCCTCCTACATCTGGTGAATGATGCCAACATATGATTTCAGGATGAAACATTTGAGGACCATGATGGTAGGTCCCTCTTCCTTCATATCGTTGGCACTTATTTTGGAGCTTCCTTGAATTTGTTTGTTCTTCAGCCTCAAGGAGGCTCTCGTTGGGGGTTCCTCAATCCTCAATTTCTTCTTCACCATTCCACCTCTGCTAATTGGCTCCCCCACTCTCTTCTTCATCGGAGACACAAAAGCAGGCTTGTTTGTGCCCGAGCTAGCTCTTGCTCCTAAAATTTTTGCATGGTGGTTGGGCGGTATCTCCTCAATGATCGAAGGTTCAAGGTTTGGAGCCGTAGCCAACACCCATTTGTAAATTACTTTGAAAAATACTTGGTGCATTGGCATAGAAGACCCCCTCTTGTTGCGACAAGCATTGATGGTGTAGTTCATCGAATTCATCAGGAACTGTGGAATACTTATCGGGTTGACATCCCGAAAGAAATTTACAAAAGCATAGTGAAATCTTAACAAAGTATTGCTGGGATCCTCTGCCGTAACAAATTCCATAACATTCTTCATGACCCCATTCCATGGGGTGGGAAAATCCATTCTTGTCAACCCATTCTTAGCTTCCTTAAATATTTTAGGGTTATCTTGAAATTCCTTCAATTCCACCTCCCAGTGATGTTTTTGTCGATGGATGGACCGTCCTCTCATAGTTTTCCCTATCATAGTAGCAAGCATGTTCACGTCGATGATGAAATCTCTTCCTCGAATCTCCACCTTCCCGTATTCCCATGTATCCATCATCGCTTGGGTGATATCCTCCTCTGCCCTAGAGAAAAGGTCAAAGAATTGAGTAAACCTTCGCTCAGTAAGGATGGCCTAAGCAACAAGTTCCATAATGACCATACTGGGTTCTACGTATGTCATATTTTTTTTACAAACCTCCTCCTCATAGTTCTCTCAATCTTACTCTATCTTGCACTCCATGATTTTCCTCTTTTGCTGCTGCTAGGAAGGTGGTAGGATTTAATATTTTCTTGGCATGTGTTGAACCCTTTCTTATTTTGCATGCCAACTATGGGAGTCCAGTCACCATTCTCCACATGGATATTTTGCTAGTTGTCCTTAGCCTCCCTCCATTTGACATGATTCTGCCTCACCTTTGTTGCCCACATATCAACACTTTCCTTAGTAGGAATGTCGTGCATTGGAAAAGATCAGCTTCTGCATCTACCTGTGTCTTCTACCCCTTCACATTATTTGTCAGCCTCATCAGTATTCCAACCACCTTCTTGTCATCATGATTTGGATCCTCATTAATTGTAGTTACCACCCACTTGACAACACCTTCATAGACATGCGTACCTTGCATGGGGAAATTCCAATCATCAACCTCCATTTGGACCTCACACCAGGTGGACCTATTGATCAAGCTTATCAGCATTATCATAATTTGTATGTCATTGTGATTTAGATCCATTTTCTTAGCATGCTTGGAAGGATTTGAATTCACCACCATGGGAGTTCGTGCGCTATTGACCACTTCATTATCATCTAAATTTTGGTCAATAGTCTTTGTCCTTTCATTGTGGGGCCACCTATAGATATAAGTATTTTGTCTTGGGAAGCTTGCCTTTTCACATCTCAGAATCTTGTCCTTGTGTTTTCTATCATTTATCCTTTTCAAGAGATTTGTTAGCATTATCCATGGAATCACACACCCGTTTGATTAGGATTTCTTGGTAAAGAAGCCTCATGGTAGTCTTGGGCCACGTGGGATTTGACCACCCTTCCACTACCTACCTTAGGCAATGGATTGCCTATCATTGCGAAGGATGTCCTCAACTTCACGTGGCACTTTTACTCCTATTGAACTAAGCACTTTTCCATTTTTGAAGAGCTTTTAATGTTGGATTTCTTTTGTCCCTTTTTTAAAAATTTGATATAAGAATATTATAAATTTCCAACCTTAGCAAAAACCTTAGTAACCTCTTTTAATATCCCTTAGTATTTTATTTTAGCGTTTCTAATTTTCAATAGCCTAATTTGGCGATGTGACCCTTATAGATCCCAAATATAGAAAATTAGAACACAATAATATTTGCAAATATTTAAAAATGAATTTTCAGTAAAGATCCTTATTTCTCCTATGGTTAATATTGCAAATATTATATTAATTAGTTTGATGTGCATATCCCTTGGAAAAAAAATTTCCATCCTAAGAAAAATGGAGGTATGAGTTTAAGGAGAATTAGTTTGATGTGCACATCACTGGGTGGGAAACTAGCCTAGAGATTAATAATAGAATAAAATAATTTCTGGTCAATGATTCTCTAGTATAGATATCTAGAATATGGGGATCCTAAGATAATATTCAATTAGAAAGAGCATTGCAAAAGCTCAATCATTTGGAACCATCTACTAGGAAGCATATACATTTTGATAAAGGCAATGAAATGAAAGCTTGGAATTGGGGAGCACATTGAATTTTGGGATGATATTTGGTTAGGGTGGAATCCTCCATAATAGGATGAGAGTTGGAATGCACTAGCCTGTGATTCATAGAACATCTACAGAAACATAGTGAGGAATATTTTCCATAGGTATTGAGAGGGCAACATCAAGAGTGTCCTTGAGGATTGGACTAAAGGGGAGAACCAATATAATGGGAAAGTTCAAATTATTCTATGGTAATTTTTTTCTAGCTATATTTCTCTAAAGGGTACAAAAACTCATTACTAGTTAATGAGCTTGAATGGAGACTATTCAATCAAAAGTTATTATGAAAAAATGAGGAAGGTACTAGTGAGAATTTCTAAATAAAAATATGTGGAAATGCAACAATTATACAGATTAATTTTTTGGCTAGTTTCTCATAATTAAATTCTAATGATGAACAATTTTTAAAATAAGGGCTTTAATGGGCTTACCAAATGCACTTTATGTAAGTAATAGGACCAAAAAGATCATCATATATTTATGAAGTTCAATTTTAGTGAAGACATATAGGAAAAAATGGAATGAACTTCTTTATTGGGTGGGTTTGACCTTAGGGGGTTGAGGACTAGCTAGCCCAATGGAGAAGTCCCTTAAAAAATGAGAAGTTATTGGCTCTTTGGAACATGGATCCATTAATATTCCTTTGGAATATTTTTATGGGATGCAATTAACATATCTTTAACAATAAAATAGACGTAATTAGAGTCTATAGTAAAATCAAATCCTCAATGATAAAATAAATTACCAAATTATAGGATAACAAAACACATACAAGGGAGCGCGAGATGCTAGAAAGATTGTGCATTCATCTACCTTCTACCATAGGTACTAGGTAGTATAAAGTAGACAAAGAAAAGATAATACAAAAATTACCAGGGAAGGGGTGGCATAAACTAAGTATCAATAGATCTCCCAAAGGGAATCTTAGTCCAATAGGAGGAGGGGGAGTGATGAGAGATGTTATGACTAAAATAAAAGTGGTGTTTGTAGATAAATTTAAAAATACTCTTAGTACTATAGATGAATCCAAGGTGCTACAAGTTGAAGTTAAGTTGGTAAGGAAAATGAGCATAAGCAAGTTAGAAGTGGAGTACAATTCATAGGTGTTATTGAATTGGATTGAGAAATTCAATTAGTAGGTGATGGATATGATAGAAGAGATTTTGGCTCTACTAAGTGGGTTTGAGGATATCATGATTCAACATTCCTTTTGTGAAAGAAATTCTATAACAAACATATTATAAAATAAAGGACTTTTAGAATAGGAGAGCTAGATAGAGAGGGAGAATGAAGACATTCATGCTTTGATAAGGATAATTTTGGAGTCAGATAAGTTTAAATTAGTAGAGCCAAAAAATGATAGTGTTTGGAATCAATGATCCAAAGGAAAGGTTGGCTCTTTGAAGACTTGTTCATTCATGATATGAGTAATAAAGTTAGGGTTTATATTTTTGTGTCTTCTAGGAGCTAGGAAGATACCTAATGTGGGAGATTTTATAACTAGTTTGAGAACCTACCCCAAACCTCATTTACCATTAAAAACATTATAACTCTAAGATAGCATTTTCTTTGAGTGTTATATTTAGATCAATAATATTTATTTCATTAAACTATATCAACCATTTTTCTTTTATTAGTGCATTCTATATTACAATTTGGTTATCAAATTTTAAAAAATCACTTCACAATATCATTTAAGAGAAATTCAATTAGTAATAATTATAATAAAATATTTAAATTAAAAAATTGAAACTTTCACAATCCCTCAAAATGTTATTCTCCCTTCAAAGAAGGTTAAGATAAAATTTCCTTTACAAAAATTTGAAGTTTTATGTTTTTCCTTTGAATATTTGAGTGTGAACTTGCTAAAATTTCCATTAATTTTTTCTTGTTAAGGATGACTTATAATTTTAGCCCATCATAAAACCAACAATATAATATAATAAAATAAGTAAACACTTCTAATATATAATACTCAATATAAGATCAAACACAAGTAAAAAGCATGATATCAACCAAGTTTATAAGAAACATCCTTTTCTTTGTGTATATTTAGGTGGGATTTCTAATACCATCATTCATTAGGTTTATATGTAAAATTCAAAGAAAAAATAAAGTTTAGTAGATCATGACTTATTTTAAACAATGAAAACTTAACACATTTTATTGTGTTATATATTTTATTTTTTAAATAAATAAACAATTAATATGTTAAATTTGTTTATCCATTATAGGATTCAATACTTTGAGAAGAGTATAACCAATCAATCATTCTCCTTATTTATTAGTTATATTTATTTTAAAATATGTTGATTAATTTAATATTAAATTTATAATTTAGTTGAATTGATATTCATTTTCTACTATGTGATATATATTGACATGAAATAGATTTATATAAATCAAAGAAATAATACACGTGATGAAAAGTCACAAATAATTGTAATATGAACTGAAAAACATTAGTAATGCACATAACTAACTAATATAAATAATAATATTTTACTAAATAATTATCTTAAGGCATGAACTCAACTGGTTAAATTCTTCAATTTTCAAAGAGGAAACCTAGATCCAAATATTTACAAGTAATACATGCATAATTGTCAAATTAGTATAATACCTATATGTTTAAATTTATATATGTTTGGGTTCATTTCAATTCCATATAACTAATTATAAAAATATTATAATAAATAATTATTAGTTAAATTTATATATGTTTATTAAAATAATAACATTATATGTAATAATAATACATAAGTGACTCTCATGATTTAAAAAAAAGGAGAAAAAAAGACAATTCATTTAAAGAATTCCTTCTTAGGAGTATAAATTCCCTAGTTGAAATGGATGTACTCATTTCTTCATAAAGAGTGAAAGGAATATTAGATTTATAGTTATACCCATCCAAGAAACGAACTATTGATAAAAAATGATAAAAAAATAAATGATTCAACGTGATACACGGTTCTTCAAGAAGGAAGGATAGTATGTGTTTTCAATAGAATTTTCTTAGGTTTTTTTAAATTTTAAAAGTGGATTAAAAGAAAGTGGGACTAAATTCATACTATTTAACAATTTTCCTTTTCAAAAAATAATTTTTCATAATCATTTCTAGTTTAGATATCATAGACAAACTAGTGGTAGCCAATGGTATATGGTGAGTGTTGTTTTGTATTTAAGAGCATCGAGTGAAAATATCCTATAAATACAAATGCTTATACAATTCCATTACATATAAGAATTTTTAGATTTCCATATGGTTTTATCAACAAACATATTATGAAAATATTGGTAATACTTTAGGTAAACTCATCCAGGAGGTATCAACTTTTTGGGAATGGAAGTTAATTATGATAAATGGATATATGTTATCATAGTTATTTTAAATATTTTGATAAAATTGAATCTAAACAATGACCATGTGTTCATAAAAATGGACTATGAAAATAATTTATTTGGATTCCTCATATGCTATGAGTCCACAAATAGAAATATATTATAAAATAGAACTTGGATCAAGAAAAAGTGAAAGTTTCTATTTATTAAATAAACTTAGACTTGAAGTGATGATATTAGATTCCAATATAAGATACATAAAATCAAAGTTTTTCACTCTAAAACATTTCTTTAACAAATATTTTTTTTCTATCAAATGGAAAAGACCTTTATGGTTTATTCTAAGTAAACATTGGAAGTAATCAATGAATGATGCAAAGAATGGAAAATTTTAACATGCAAATTCAAATTAAAAAGGTACCATAGATACAAAGGAATATTCAAAGTCAATTTTGAAAGCAAAAAAAGGTGGAATAGGTTAAATATTTGAATAAATAATCTATACTTTCTATAATTAGTATAAAATAATCCCCCTACAAGAAAAATAAATTTAGGATAGCATCTATACCTTGTACTATAGGCTTTCTAAGGTAACATGATAAAGAAAGCAGGTTTTCTAAGGTAACATGATAGAGAAAGTATAATGGAGGTTTTTCATTGCAATTAAAGGTTTCTATAGGAGTATTTAAAAATATATTTATTTTAGAGGGTTTTCTCTGCACTTTAGGTTTTCTAAGGAAGCATAAAACTATACCAAAAATATCAAATTGGAGAAATATAGAAAATTTGAATAGATAAAAAATAAAATAAAACTCAAATAGATATTGGTATGATAATCTAGAATTAAAAAATATAACTATTTATAAGAAACAGAGGTGGTCGCATAAATTAAAATAAAAAAATGACGATCTTGATGGTATGTTGCAATAGTCATGAATTTGTTTTCATTCAATAACTAATAATAGTTAGTAAGGAAGGTAAGGATGCAATCAAGTAGATTTGTAATATGAGGAATAATCTAGCAATTTTCCACTATGATAGATTTAGGATTTATTGCAACAACTTTTGATAATCACATGTGAGATGGATAATTCCTAAAGCAAGAAATAATAAGGTTATTTTTTTTTAAAGGAGAAATTATAATAATTGGAGTCTTAAACATATATGCTTGAGGTATTACCCTTTAATATAGATGATGGAAGGATCTGGTGCATTCATTTAAAATTCAATGATTATTCATAATAAATTTTAAATTATTGAAAGGACTTCAAAATAGTTTAGTATTTATTGGAAGCAAAGGGGGTAATATTCATTTGTAGAGAATAACTAAGAAATAATTTTCTTTTATGAATCTTAATAGACTTTGGGATTTTATTGTTCCTTCATTTTAATATATATGAGATAATAAGCATCTTGGAAAGTCACATATGCCAAAAAGGTTAGATAGAATTTTATTGTCAAATAGTTAATTACAAGCATAGTATGCAATCTCTTCATATATTATTTTAGGAGTGAATATATGATCATAAATAAATAATCTTGAGATATTATGTCAATAACAATTATCCATAATTAGTTTACTTCTAGTTAATGTGGATCCAAGATCTTCATTTCTTTGAAATGGTTATGTTGTGGTTGGAGGAAAATTTCTTTAGTCCTGGAATGAAAACAATAATAGACTACCACTGGTAGCTTGGAATAAAGTTTTCTCTAAGAAATATAAGATAAAGGTGGACTAGGCTTCAAGAAATTTCACCAAATAAACCTAGCCCTCTTTACCAAACACGGATGGAGAATTTCCAAAGAAGCTCAAGCCTCATGGATGGATATAATCAGACACAAATATCTCTAGAATAATTCCTTCTTGGAAGAATTTACCATTCCTAGCGGATCTCACTTCTGGAATTTGGTCATCCATACTAGAGAAATTATTAAAAAATTCCAAAGGTGGCGACTTGGATCAGGAATATTAAATTTTGGGAAGACTCTTGGTTGAAGGACCATCCTCTAATCAATGAGCCAAGTCTTTCCATTTTGAAACCTATCATAGACTAGCTATTTGGAGACATAGTGGCTAATTTTATTTCTCAAACGTCCAACTACAGGTAATGGAAAATTATTCCTACCAATAACCTTAGCAATGAACTTAAAAATGCTGCAATAGAAATATCAAAATTGCTAAGGGTCTATGTCATTCCAAGCATCTAGTACAGAGATACTCATGTTTGGAAAAATTGCAAGGATGGTCAATTCATAGTCAAAACTGCATATCATATTCAATATCCTCTAGTAGAGTCATGGGCCTACACAAAGCTTATCTAGATTAAACACTTAATTCCAAAGGTGAGTTTATTTTCTTGGCTTACCTCTCAAAATAAAATTTTAACTATTGATAATCTCATTAAAAGAGGTATGTACATCACCAATTATTGTGTTCTCTGTAAGTCTAATTGGGAGTCAACCTTTCATTTGTTCTTGGAATATCCATTCTTCGTTGGCATATTGAACTCTCTCTTTAATCTCTTTAGAATTGTGTGGGTTCAACCATCATCCCTTTATCAAATTTCCTTTGGTCCACTTGTCTGCATCATTACCTATGGTAAGTATGGTTGGAGCATAATAATAGCATGTTTAATAGTTTGAGAAAAATCCTTGGTTTGTCTTCCATTGTGTCATCACTCTTGCCTTGAAGATTTCCCAACTTGTTTCTACATCTAAATTCCCTAAACTTGACCTTTAAAGTTGCTTGTTTAATATGTTCAATTTTAAGTGAAATTCTTCTATGACCTCCCAAAACCACATTGATAGATCTATTATTAAGTGGATTCCTCCTCTGGTTGGTTGGTTAAAACTAAATTTTGATGGCACAACAAAAGAAAATCCTAGGATGGCCGGTGCTAGGGGCATTATCAAAAATGATAGGGGTCAAATAATCTTTGCTTATGTGGACAATAATGGGATTCAGTCCAAAAACCTTGTAGAAGTGAGAGACATGTACCAAGGTATTATAATTATGTAGGAGTCTGATTGTGATCACATCATTGTTTAAGGTTATTCCATGCTTGCTATCAATTGGCTTAAAGGAAATCAAGTTCGATCATGGAGTGTTCACAATATGATTAATGAATGCAAAAGCATACTGGGAAAATACGCAAACATCATTATCCAAAACGTGTATAAATAAGAAAATAAAGCAGTAAATTTAATTACAAACAAAGGAGTTCTCAAATAATCCCTCTGTATTTTGTAGTCTAAATTCCTAGTGGGACTCATGGGGGTAAACCATGGTGGTGGAATTTGTTTACTTTAGTAAGTATTGTGGTCCAACTAAGCCTATTGAACCCCAAATGAGACTCCCTTACCTCTGGCCTGGGAGTAATCACTTTCCATGTGGTATTTGATTCCTCATGAGAATTATGAGATGTAGGTCAATGTCAGCTCAAGTGATAGTTATGGTTTCATGTTCTAGTTTGCATGGTTCCTGTTCATGGTTTTCTTGTTTTGACAATTTCTCCTATTCATTTTTTGGGTTTGTTGGGTTTTTTGGGAACTGCTAGGTTTCTCTTTTTATCTTTTTAGATGATTTGGTTGGGTTTTCTCGGATGCTTTTTTGTTTTTTTTGGCTTTTAGTGTTGATCCCAATTGGGTTCACACCTGTTTATCTCTATAAAATATTTTGGTTCCTTTCAAAACCCCTCTATCAATAAAAAATTAAAAAATCTAAAATATCAAAAGAGTATTCGAAATATCAAATAATTTGATAATATTTTTAAAATATATAAAAAAATTGATCTCATTTAGAAAATATAGTGGAAATAAATGGAATGGGCCAAACATTCTTATGTGGGAAACATTATAACTTGTTGTTTTGTTGAATTTTATAATAGTTTCTAGAAATGAATGAAATCAATACATTACATAGAAATATAAAAAATAACTCATAGAAAGCAAATACATGATATAGTAGGGTGCACGTGGACATCAAAATATATCGCTAAAAAAATTAGAATACACTATGACCATAACTAAGTGTTTGGTATAAGGGGTTTTATATCGAATTACAAGATACTTTTTTTTTTTTTTTTAGTATATAGAAGCAATGGTTACAATCACGATTTTTAGTAACTACCAGCATAGCTGGTAGGGTTCAAACTATCTACGAAGGCTTACAGGACTTCCATCGTCTTGGTACATGGTAACCCAGCGTGAGATGGGGACCGCCGAATGCATAGGGGTTGCACCGTCGTCATCAATCTGGCACACCACTCATAGGAATCAGATCTGGGCTACTTTCTGTGCATGGGCAAGCTCGTGGGATTGGAACCTAGGTCTCCTCTCGGTAAGCGCCCCAACTTACCAATCCACCTAGACCCACGGACTAATTACAAGATACTTTTAGCTCAAGGTTAAAGAACCAACCTTTAGGTTAAATAATAAAATATTATAAACTATTCACCTATACAAGGTGTACAAGGGCTTGGAGGGCATACAAAGAATATAATACAGAGTTGGTTATGGACTCATGTGAAAATTAACCACTACATATTACAACATACCCTTTAATATAAATAGGGGACATAAAGAGAGACTCTTATCAATCATCTCCCTTAGGGGACACTCTCCTATGCCAAGATACTCCTATTTGTGCATCAATGGTGCCTTTGGCATGATAGCACAAAACATCTACTACATGTGTTGTTGACAATGTTAAAGAGGATCAAGCATCGTACAAGCATAAATCCATTGTATATAGTGCATTCAAAGTTAATGTGCTTAGTCTACTAATGAAACATTGGATTAAAAAAAATGGATGGTGTTCTAATTATTTATATTGAAGGGTGATTTGGTAGGACTGAGAAATTCCCAACTATTCCAATAATATAAGCATCCGTTGAAGGTTCTTGAATGCATCATTAGTAGCACAATACAAAATTTTTATGGAAAACTAAGAAATAGTGGTCTTCCATCTAGAACACAAGAAACAAGGTTAGTACAAAGATAGAAGATAAAAACTATAGTGGAGAATCATTGATCCAAGTTACCATCCCAATATATGATTGAGAATGGTATCAAAATCAACAATATACCAACTAAGTAATGAATACCCATATAATATGTGTCTTTTATGTATCAAAGAATTTTCTTAGTTGTGGTCCAATGACTCTCCCAAGCTGTCTGTATGTTACTAGAATAGTTTTTTATTGTAAATATAATGTCTAGTCAATTTTAGTTGAGGTAAAGGAGACCTCCCATAATGGAATGACATAGAGTGACATCCACTAAGGAATTAATTCAATATTCTCAAATCTTCAATCTATAAGGAAAATGAGTTTAAGAAAATTTGTACTACTCCATACTAAAATGTTAAAGAGTTCCAAGGTATACTTATGCTATGATATAGTGATCCCTAAGGAAGTGTGATCAATTAGAATACCCAATGAGTAATGCAACAACCTCAAATATATCACATCAAAGGTAGCATGAATCCATAACTTCATGTCCTAAATTAAGGAAAATGGGTTTTTTGTAATAAGAATATTATCTACATAAAGCATAATCATAAGTTTTCCCATCATTCAACACTTTCTTAAATCATACAAGGAATTAATATAAATAAACCAAGTGAGTGGTATCCTCAAGCACAAAACTAGGTAGTTATTGGATGTAAATATCCTCCAAAATATCACCAGGATGAAATACACTCTTTACATCTATCTAATGTATCTTACAAACATGGGAAAAATATATGGATAGAATCATCTAAATAGAATCCATCCGAATAACTAATGTAAATGTCTGAGTAGTCAATTCCCTCCTTCTAAGATAAGCCCTTGACAACAAGGTATAACTTGTGCTTCACTACCTAATCATCTAAAGTGTAGTTGATCCTAAAAATCCATTTACACCCAATAACATTCTTCTTTTTTAGAAGAGAAATGAGTTTCCACATCTAATTCTTCATTATAGGTTCATATTCAATAAGTGTATCATCTTCCCATTTTGGTCATCCCATGGCATAGGAGTACATGAGATAATGTCTAATATTTTCAACCTTTGAGAGCAAGTCCCAACAATCGGACCTCTAATATCATTCCATAGAAAGAATGTGTTGATCATCCTGAAAGAGAGTCTGAACCTACTTGGGTGTTGAAGGAACCATGAAATATCTAGGTACATCCTAAGAAGGAGCAACATAAGAAGTCAAGAAAAGATGTTAGATATGGTACTACCCAAGACAATAATAAATCTATAGGTATAGGGTCTTATTTGAAAGACAAATAGGAGGATGAACCAATAAGAATAGTTCTCAAAATAATGTTTAAATAAGCCACTTGAGGAGTTAGATAAATAAGAGGATGTTTGACCAAAAGAGCAAGAGGAAAACATGACAAAGCTATTGGAAGGACCTTATCAAAAATCATATCTCTTAAAATACGAACTTCATGCCTATAAGGATTATAAAGAATATATGCTTAGAGGGATTTAAGCACACCATAAAATACATTTATATATCTTTGGTGCCTTCTTCTTTTGAATATATTTTGGTATGTTATCCCTCGCTAAATACACCAAGATATATAATTGAGACATATAAAATTGATTTCCTATCAACATCTCAAGGGTACATAATACTCTAAGCTAATCAAGTTGAAAATTTGTTGATGATATATATTGCATAGGTGACAACTTCTCCCTAAATTTTTTGCTTCATTCCCTTAGCATGAATCATCCAATAAACCATTTTTATGATCAACTTGTTCTTCCTATCAACTACACCATTCTACTCTTGGATATAATAAATTATATTTTAAAATGAAATATCATGAAGAGTCAAGAAATTCAAAAAAATATTATCTATATATTCACCTCCCCTCTCTATTTTGGGACACTCAATCTTTATTTCTGGTTCATTTTCTACTATTGCTTTTAATTCCCTAAAAATATCAAAAGCCTCATCTTTGGTATGAATAATGTATAACCATACATATCAAGAGAAATCATCAATTAAAATAAGAATTACCTATTTCTAGAAATATATGATGTATCCATTGGCCCACATAAATCACCATGAATGAGATCTAGAGGTTATATATCATTCCTTGTTATTTCTTTTAGAAAGCACTCTCTATGATTCTTACCTAAAATGCATCCATCACAATTACCACTTGGAGGAAAAATATGAGGAAGTCCAATATCCAAATAATGACAATTCATGTACCTTAGTGACACATAGCTAATATGCACAAGTATGTGATACCATCAATTACTTTCATCATCTACTTATGTTAGCATGGCCAAAAGTTCTCTCTCAAGAGGAATAAGTAGGAAGAATTAGTCTCTTGCCCAACTTTTATATCTAATAAAACTTATAAAAATTCCTAGAGGTAAATTTTATGAATCTATCATTGATATCCTTGATCACCCATTGATTAGGATAGAATTTTTCTCTTTTATTATTATGGGTGATGTAAAATATGGATAAAATATTGGGGCCTACATTAAAAACATGAACACATTCATCAAATGAATAAGATCCAATACTAACCTCACCACAACATGCTATGTGAAAGAAGGAATCATCTCCAATGGTAACACACTCTCTAGAATATAGTGTGTTATAATCATAAAAAAAATGTTATTGCTTGGTCATATGCCTTATTTCCCTTGAATCGATAATCCACTTATCATAATAAGTGGATTCCCACTATGTTGAATGAAAACTACATGAGCTTGTGAAATTTTACTATCATGATTATCTTCACCTTGATTATAGAAGAGAGTAGGATTATCACTTTCATTTTCTTCCTTGATAATTTTGATACATATGCAATAAAATTCTACATCATGTGCTTTCTACCTTTAAAGCTTATAAGTTGGTTTCTTGAATGGCTTCTTAGTCTTCTCATTCTACTTTATCTTCTTGTTAGTGTCAATATTAATCCCTTATTTTACATGGGTCTAATTGGTTAGAAGACGATCCTTAGTCATTGTATTTGAGCCTAATTATGAAGAAGGTATTTAAACACTTTATCAATTGGAGAAATAGAATTTGGGATGTATATATGAAGCATCTCCAATACAATAACAACTATCTCATATGTCTTTGAGATATTTTTGAACACAATGTGGAGAAGCTCAATGGTTTTTTTATTATGTTCAACATCTTTTTCCTATACCATCCCCTTCAAAATCCCTCTAATAGTTTACATGTCATCATGTAATTTTCGAACCAATTGATATACTCATCAATAATATTAAAGGAATATATAGTCTAGGTAGTAAGCTCTAGATCCAATTTAGTAATTTGTGTGGAATCAATATAATCACACAATCCCTAAAATTTGTCAATAAGCTATTTGGGATCCATAATTCTAATAAGATGGTATAATAGATCTTATCAACATGAAGACTCCCACACAAAGTGTATCATCATTCTTATCAATAAAAAACTACTTTTACTTTTCAAAACTAGTCTCTAGAGGCTCTTCATTCACATATTTGAGAAATCCCTTGCTTCATAACATAGCATCAATATTTATTTTCCAAGTGGTATAGTTTGGACCATTTAGCAAGGTCATATTTTGATCCATAAATTTTCTACCCAAATACAAAATCCTACATGTAGTTGTAACAAAAAATAATAGTAATGCAAAGACCTTAAAAACACACAATGTAAAAAAGAGGGTTCAAAATGCTTCTATATGCAAAAGTTATGGACCTTAGAAGTTTGGACCTAAAATAAAAAAATTACCTCTAAAATATTTAAATGGGATGCCACCATGTCTCACTATGTGATAGGCTAAGGGGATGCCAACTAGGTGTTGATTGGATAGCTTAAAAATGAATGAGAAGATGTCATGTGTCACTTCCTATTCAAGGGTTGCCAACTAGGTGTTGATTATGTAGGATACTAGGTAGTGTCCTAGTAAATTAGGTTATTCAACTTATTGCACTCACTCCACAACTTATAAAATAGACTATGCTATTGCCACTCTCTAATTCCCTATAAAATTTATGTTTTACCAAGTCTACTATTGACTACACCACTATATAGTCAATGGGTTCAATTATTTGGTAAAATGTGATTGGTAAAACCTATATTTATAACCACCATGTGGCATTCCATCTATCATGTTGGCCTTTGTTACATTATCTACCATGTTAATATGTATCAATCATATATCATGCTATTATCTATTAAGTCATCATAGGTGCATAGTTGAGTGCTATGTCATGACTAACTACCATGTCATTATAAGGTCCCATATCATTGTTGGTATACACATCAATATATGCAAGTAAAAGTGGAATCATAAGATTCCATGTCATTACATAGTGCCATATCATAAAAGTGTTCTACATCATTGTACAATATTAATTAAGAGATGGTGATATCACTACTCAAGGGAGTGACTTCACAGTATTCATTTGACATTATGGGCAAGTGGATTTTAATCCATGGACCTATAAGGAACAATACCTTAAATAAGGCTCCCCTATTCCCCTTGACATGAGTGCATTTTAAAAATAAAAGCACCACCATAATTATTTGAAAGGGGTAGATTCATCTAACCTTAATGCACTACCTTTCCATTGCCTATGTATGATGATGAAAGTGCATTGAAGGACTATATCACCTTGTAAATCATGTGCCCTATAAAGGAGTATTATTCAAAATGTTCTAAAAAATAAATTCATATTTTTTAAAATGAAGGGAAATTGCATATTTCAATGTAGAAAAACAAGTACCTAGAGACAAAATGAAGAAAGGTGGTAAACTCTCCTAAATTTTTACAAAGAAATAAAAAATACTAATAATTTGTTCATATCTATCACAATTTTTTCCATATGAAATTTTTATCAAATACAACCAATCAATACATTCTCTCATTCTAATGCAATAAAAAAGTTGTTGAGATATATTAACAAATTTATTAAGTAGCTTGGAAGTATTTACCATGCATTAAAGCCTACCTATGACTTCACTAGCATCTACGATTTATTATTTAGACTCTTATTTTTTGCTTATTTGGTAGGTATGTAGTATGTTCTCTCATCTATACCATTATTAGGCATAATTATCAAAAAAACAAAAGGAAATAGAGCTTTTTGAAAAATCAATAAAAGACAAATGAGGTCATCGGAAGACCTTAAATAAATAAATTCTAAAATTAGGGCATCCATATAGTCAAAAATTAGAAAAAAGGAGATTGGAATCTATTGAGAGAGGAATAAGTAACTTTTTGGTGAACATTTATTTTGGAGCAAATCTATTGGAACTAGTGGTACCCTTGCAGTCCAAGTCCTCCTAGGGTTTTTAACATAAAATCTCTTGACAAATAATTGATAGCTCATAAAATTTCTTCTAACCATTCCAAACAATTTTCCCCTTAATAGATATTATATAATATAATATGTCAAATACAAGTAATCAAATAATGTATATTTACACTTGCTCTAATACCATGCCAAAATTGATGCAAACAAGAAAAAGGAAGTCTAGTAAAAGATGATCTTTTCAAGTAGTCAATTGTCAAACTCAACCTCTCATAACAACTATACTATATTCATAAGTACAACTATCATAACATATTGGTACAAGATAACAAAATCTAAATAGTTTTATAATATAACATGATTTTATGATAGCAACATCTTATGACATCAACCCATGAGACTGTAATGTTCCTTTGTGCAATACATTGGTATTCAAGACACCAATAAATTTCAAATTTTCATGATGATAAAGCCTAAAATATTAGGACAACATCCTATGATATGACAACACATTTGGTACAAGATGATAAGGTTTATAATGACAACATATTACGTTAACAACTTACAAGATAATACTTCTTTGTTATGGCTCTTTTATAGTCTTTGAATGATAACTTGTTAGGACTACACTCCCACAGTATTTGTATGACAACATCTTTGACAACTTAGTGATAAAAGTATCAAATATATAAGATAATAATGTTTAGGATGATGCCATTTTGATCTAGAATACCTCAAGATAATAAATCATCATGATGAAATTACTTAATGTGAAAAAGTCTCTAAGGGATGTAAATGGTATTATTCCTTTTTGTTTGAATGAATGATTAATTATTTTTCATCATACGAATTTTTTATTGAGTAATAATATTTTCTTGCTACTCAATTATCACTTAGTTGAACAACCCTTGTTCATCACTCGAACATCCACTTAATTGGTAAGGAATAAAACTATGTCTTTAAATGGTGGGTGCATGTATGGTAGTCACACATAAAGCACATTAGTACTACCTAATGATCAGTACAAGCTATAACTACAATACCCAACTAAACAACAACCCTTTTGTATGGTTCTTCCATCTTGTAATTGCTTGCATTCCCCTTCAATGACCAACTTCATGCTAAAATATTGTGCCAAACCAAATAGACAACACATGCAACTACAATAGAATAATCATAAATCTATATGGACAAACTAAATACAAATTGAATCAAATATATTGCATTAATATGATTTATACAATAATTGAAATATTATATGAGGTATTAACCTCTCTTTGGCTACATGTCTCTTCCCTGGTCTATATTCTAGGCCACCTTAGAGATCCTATCCTTGACCTCTCTTCCTATTATTCCCAATGCATACCGTTTCTCTCTATTTTTCTTTTTACTTCTTCCCTATATCTTCATTTCCTCTTCCTTGCTTTTATTGATTCCTCTCCTCTTCCCATGTGCTCAGTATCCTCTCAAGGCAATAAGGTTTCCTCTATACATGTGGGGGACATTTACAAGATGAGTGATAGTTGCCTTACCTATAACCATCCAGATGCTCCCACATCAAGAATTTATAGTTGTTTATATAATCAAATAAAATCAACACATTATTTAGAAATGTAGAAAACTAGTTATAAAAAACAAGCACATGATATAAGAGGATACTTATGAATGTCAAAATATCTCACCATATGAAAATAAAATACACTCCAACTAATAACTAAATGGTTGGCATTGGGGGGTATTTATACCCAATTAGAATATACCTTTTGGTCAAGATTAAGGAATGAACATTTGGGTTAGATAATAAAATATTACAAGTTATTCCCCTATAGGGAATGTACAAGGGTCCAAAGGGCATATACAAATAATATAAATAAATTTAGTGGTGACCTTAAATGAAGCTTAATCACTATATATTCCAACATGATTATCATATTATTATAGAAGTAAGAGTCATATTGGTCCTAATAATACTAGAATATATGCTTCAAAAAAGTAATAGAAATACCAAAACATTTCATGATAAACCATGTTTATCCTTTCACCAAACAATAAATATTTTAACTTCATATAGAAGGAATATTAAATATGTAGACGAGATGAAGATGGAAGTAGCATATATTTTTGAAAAATTCTATAAAAAATTTAAAACAATAAGAATGTTTAGGTTGAAATTTTATAAAATATTCAATCAATTATTATTGGAATATGTAACAGGATCTTGATGGCAAAGGTTTTAATGGAAGAGATACATGAGACCATTTTCTCTTTCCAAACTGACAAGGCATATGGTCTTGATAAATTTCCTGCAAGTTTCTTTTAAAATTTTTAGAATATATTGAAGAATAATCTGTTGTATATGATAGAATAGATGGAAAAAGAAGGCTACAATGAGTGTTATCAATGCTACATTTATTACACTTGTTTTGAAGTAAGGAAAGATGAAGTTTTTTGATAAATTTTGTTCAATCATATATAAAATGATATATAAGATAATTTTAAAGAATATAGAAAATAAAAATTTAAATTTGTAATCTCATTCAAAAATGGATTACTTAAAGAAAACTAAATCCTATAAGGTATAATCATTGCATAAGAGACCACACATTCTCTTCACTCACTTAAAAATCAAGTGAAATTTTAAAAATAGAGATCGTTAAATTATATGCAATTTTTTGTATAGTGTTCTCAAAAAAACAATTTTGATGAAGATTAGTATGAATAGGTTAGACATTTATTACAACACTCCATGTTTTTATTTCTTTTTATAAATTAATACCCTATTGCATTCTTTGAATCATCTAGTGGACTTTTTTTATGTGACATATCATTATGTTTCATAATTATTATGAGAAATTGGCATGATTCTTTCAAAGGAAAAGGTGGAAGGTATGATCAAAGGTGTTACAGTTACAATCGATGATCCATTTGAATTTCATCTTCAATTTTTTGACTAATATTTTATATAATATTTTTTTTATGAAGGCCATGGAATTTTAATCAATGTTATCATGCTAAGACAAGACAACTACACAATTAACAAATTTTAGGATTTTTTTTATCAATACTATCCTTGATTTATAATGAATTGTTATGCATATTTAGGATTTATAGTTGTAAAAATACCATAAACATATCTAGGCATTTATTTGTATTATAAAAGGAATAAGGAGCTTTGAAAATTTTATAAAATGAAATATCTAGGTCTTAGCTATGTGTAGAAGAATTTAAAAAATATATATATTTTTATTTGTGGAAAACATCCCAAAAGGGATGCCACTTTTGGGTAAGACCCAAGGAGGCAGGGGTATCCATTCCACAAAAAATGCCCAGGACTCGGACCTGGCCTACCACCTTTGACATACTCAAGGAGCAAACAAACACACAAAACCAATTTAAAAATAAGTAAATAAATAAGTAAATAACAACAAAAATAATAAAATAAAATAAAAAACATGCTCCTTGAGTGTGTCAAAAACAAAAGCACAACCAAACACGCACAATAAGATAAAAGAAACCACAACACGAACCACATAGAAAAACACAAGAACCACATAACAAAACACAAACAAGACAAAAACAACAGAACACTACAAAGACATAACCCAAAAAAAACATGAAAAATAAACACAACCAAAACCTAAAAAATAAATAAATAAAATAAAAATAAAAAACAACCAACAACATACAATAAACAAAAACAAAAAACATAGAAAACACTCACACATAAAAACACGAATTAACACAAACAAAGAGAAACCCAAGAACAAGAACGAAAAAAACACAAGAACAATAACAAAAAACATAAAAATAAAATAAAAAAAACACAAAACAACAAAAACACAAGAACAACAAAAAACAACACAAAGAACACAAAAACAAAACAAAACAAAAGAACCCACCCACCTTAAAAAAAAAAACAAAAAATAAAAAAGAAAAAAAAATTGAACATAACAATGACCTATCTAGACCAGAAGACTATTAAGGCAAGAATCAACAGAGGAAACAAAAGAAAGAATAGAATGAGCTAGGGAACTAAAAAACACTGAATGAACCAAAGAGAAGCAAAAAAAAAAAGCAAGAAGAAACTAGGTACCTTCGAAACTGGAGCCATCCAAAGAAATGATAGAAAGAAGAGCTTCCCTAATTTGAGAAGCCCACCATCTAGGAGGGTGGCCATAACAAGTAAGATCACCTTTGTCCAAATCCCAATTAGCTAAAGCATCAACACTCTTGTTTTGATCTCTGACCACATGATTGTAATCAACTTTCAAAAATCCCATCTGGATTAATTGAATCTTCTCAATAATTCTTTTTATTCTCCAATCCACCTTATGATTCTTAGAAGGAGTCTTCAAGAGATTAATCATAAGTTGAGAGTCGGACTCAACTAACACCTTTTCCCATCCAACCTTAGTAGCCTCCTGAAGGCCTCCGAGGATACCATACCCCTCAGCAAGGTTATTGGAAAGAATACCCAAATTCTCAGCAAAAGTAAAAACCAGGGAGCCATCCGAAAGTCTACCAATTCCTCCCACCTTGGCTTTTCCAGGGTTCCCTCTAGAGGCTCCATCTGTATTGACTTTTCCAAAATCCTTAGGAGGAGGTTGCCAATTTCTTGTCCTATCCATCTTACTAATACTCACATTCCCTTTAAGTTGGTTGCCCTTAGAAGATTTAATCTTCAATATTTGCATCACTTGATCCCATCTTTGGTGGGAGTTTTGGGGGTGATTAAGGAGTTGATGGACTGATTCAACTAAGTTGGCTATGGTCTTTTGCCAAATATAGTGAATATCCTTCCTATCTTGATTAAAAATTTGGTTGTTCCTTTCATTCCAAATATTCCAAAGAAGAATGGTAGAACCCATCCAAACTAATTGCCTAATAAAATGATCAACACCCTCTTGATTAGGCCAATCCCTCCAAAGTTGTTCAAAAGTAAAAAAATTGGACCATTGTAAGCCAAGTAAAGTGGCCATTCTCCTCCATAGCTCAGAGGCTAAAGTACACTCAATAAAAATATGGTTGAGATTTTCTACATTCTCTTCACACATTTCACATCTAAAAGGGCCATGAAAACCACGCTTCATAAGTTGCTCACCAGTAAGCACCCTACGATGCAATAAAATCCAATTAAAGAACCTCACCTTAGGCCAGAGCTTTTGAGCCCACAATCGAGAAAATATGTCAGAAGAATGGTTGGGATTATTATGGCATAAGGTCAAATAACCTTGAGCAATTGAATACTCACCCTTAGTAGTGTTGTTCCATCCAAAATAATCTTTTTCATGGGACCAAGAGAGGGATCTCATATGAAGGATGCCTTGGATATCTTGTCTTTGCCTTTCTGGGATTTGAATAGGCTAGTCCTCAATAGGGATCCAATATCTACCAACCTTTGAATTACAAGTATGGTACCGACAGTAATTAGCCACCTTTATCCAATTAGCTCGGTGAAGCTCCTCCATCCAAGGCCTCCAATCGGGAAATCGAGTTATCAAAGGCTTGTGACCATCCCAAGAATCTATCCAAAAATTTGCCTATTGACCATTATGAATGATCCAAAATAATTTTTTCTTTATCAAATCCTCACCAGTCTTAAGAACTGCTAAAATGGGAGAACCTTTGGTAGGAAGTTGATAGCGAACAAGGTCTTCAGGACTTTTGTTCTCAGCATATTTAGCACGAATATTATTGGCCCAAAGAGCATTGGGGTTATGCAACATCCTCCAATATAATTTAGCAGCTAAAGCTTTGTTGTTATTAATAGAAGACCAAAATCCTAACCCCCCTTCACTCTTAGGAAGACATAAAGTATCCCATTTCACCAAGGCCCATTTTATTTTCTCCTTAGTACCACTCCAAAGGAAACGATGACTGATTTGATCCAATTCTCGAAGAACAACCTTTGGGATATTCAAAATGAAAGAAACATAAATAGGAATAGCTTGAAGGACTGATTTTACCAAGGTGATTCTACCACCAGAAGAGATACATCCCATAATCCAATCCATCCAATCCTTAGAGAAATCAAATTGCCTCAAAACTTTGATAAGGAAGTGCCAATCCACTCTGTCATAAGCTTTGGATAAGTCTAACTGAATGAACATGGAAGGAGATTTTTGCATATCCATGGAATGGATGGCTTCCTGAGCAAGAACTATCTCATCTACTATTTGATGTCCTTCCACATAACCCCCTTGCTTTGGGAAAATAATCTTATGCAAAAGAGGCTTCAACCTTTCTGCCATGATTTTAGTAATGATTTTGAGAAGAACATTACATAAAGCAATAGGTCTAAAAGCTGAGATATGATCAACCTCTTGAGCTTTTGGAACAAGAGTAATATAAGTTTTATTGATAACCTTGAAAATTTCTTTGGCTTTCCTGGCTTCTTCCACCACCTCTAATAAATCAACATGAAGGATATCCTAGAACTCTTGGTAGAACTCAATGGGAAAACCATCAGGACCTGGGGTTTTCCCTTTTTGCATTTTAAAAACTACTTGTTGAAGCTCATTGATAGTAACAGGAGCAGTCAAAATAGAGTTCTCCTCATAAGTGATAAGAGAAGGGATTGCTTGAAGAACATTTTGTTGTGAAGCCGAGTCAAGAGGAGTAGCAACAAAAATATTGGAAAAGTAATCAACAACAATAGAGTTCATGCCATCCCAAGTATAAACAACATCTCCAGAATCTGATTTTAAGGAAGAAATAAAGTTGTGAGATCTTCGAGCTAGAAGAGATTTGTGGAAGAAATTTGTGTTTCGATCTCCTTCTTTGAGCCATTGAATTCTAGATTTTTGCTTCCATAATATTTCTTCTCTTTTTTCCCATTCCTCTAAGCCGAGTTGTGAGTTTAATTTCATCTGCACTTCTCTTCTCTGTGAGGCCATCTAAACGGATTTTCTTATTCAAATTTTCAAGATGAGCAATAACTTCATGTTTTTTTTATGAACATCCCCAAACTCTTTCCAGTTCCAAGTCTTGATTTTGGATTTAATGTATTGCAGTCTTTTGGCAAAATAGAACATCTTAGTCCCATGCCTAGGTTTACCTTCCTTCCACCATTGTTGCACACGAGGTCTAAAGGAAATGTCTCTAAGCCACATTAATTGAAAACGAAAAGGAGAGAAACTCACATTGGTTTTCCACATTTCCACCATGACTGGCCAATGATCCGAACCAACATTATTAAGAGTCTTCACTTTAGGAATGTGACCATGGATTAAGAAATTTTCAGAGAGCAAAAACCTATCCAATCTCTCCATTATACAAGCTAAGCCTTGCCTTCTGTTAGACCAAGTCATAAGGCCATTATCTGGTTGGATATCCACAAGATGGAGGTTTGCAATATATTCGCTCATGAGGTCAGTGCTTTTGTCCAAATTTCTATTTCCCCTCCTTTTCTCATCCAGAGAGAGGATGGTATTGAAATCTCCTCCGATCAAGATCCAAGCTTTAGGAAAATGAGAGATAATATGAGTAATATCCTTCCACTGTCTTCTTTTTTTCTCCAAAGAAGTCGGAGCATAAACAGTAATGCAGAGCATAATTTGGTTGGAATGTCTACTTTGAATAGCTATAGCCAACAAACCCCAACTGCCAACCATATGGTGAATAACTACCTCTTTTGGGTCCCAAAGACAAGCAATGCCACCCGAAGTCCCTTGGGAACTGAGGGAAACCACTTTTCCAGCTGGCCAAATTTTACTGGCAATTGAGTCCATATCCTCCATTGACATCTTTGTTTCTTGAAGGAAAACAAGATGTGGATGATTTATCTGAATCATTCTTCTAATTTCATTTTGTTTTGAAAGACTCCCTTTGAGTCCTCTAATATTCCAAGTGATGATCTTCATTAATACCAGGGCTAAAAAAGTTGGGAAGGGCATTAATCTTACCTTCCTCTACAAGCTTTTCACCTTCTTTTACCATATGATATTGATTGGTCTTGCGACCTGCTTTTTTATTAGAATCCATCTTCAATTTTTTTTCCCTGTTTCTTGACTTATTCCAATTGAATCTGAGATGGCTTCTAACCTTGAAGAATGCTCGTACACAACCAAAATTTTACTAGATGGTTCAATGGAGTCTATATTGGGACCTGCATTATTTGAAGTTTTGACATTTGAAAGATTGTTTTTCTTGTGTAAATTTTCTCCCTTTTTTTCTATTGAAAACCTTTGATTTGTTGGTTTGTCTCTGAGTTCTTCCCTTCATATTTAAATTGTGTTTCTAAGATTTCAGTTTCCATTATTTCCTCTTCCTCACTTGGGACATCATTTGTGGAAAGGATTTCAAACATATTAGCGAGATGACTTTGATTGATCCTTCATAACTGGTTTTTTTGAGTGTTCTTCTTCTTAGGTATTTGGAAACCTGCTGAGTTTATATCTTCTTTCTTTTGATCAGGAATTTTATTTGGGCAAGCACTGGCCAAATGACCATATTCATGGCAAATTCTACAATGAAAAGGAATGTTCTCATAGTCCACTACTTGCTCCCAAGTGTCTTCCCCAAATTGTAATGTGATCTTTTTAGGTAGGGGTTTGTCAAAATCCATTAAAACACAAATTCGAGCATAAATAATATGTTCAAAATTTTGAGTACAATCAATAGTCATCATAAAAGTTCCTAAAGAGTTTCCAATTGAAGAAAAAATAGTAGGATTCCAAAATTCAATAGGGAGGCCAAAGAGTCTAACCCACACGGGAGCTATAGAAGTCATCTCTTCTTCGACTTTAAATTTAGTATGCCGGGGCTTCATGAAAAGCCCTACCCTTCCAAAAAACCAAGGACCCCCTTGAAAAGTTTTCTCTCTATCTTCATTATTAGCAAATAAAACAAGAAAATAACCATTTGGATAAATAGAGATTTGTAACTCACCTTTAGTTTTCCAGCTTTTTGCAGCCCGGACTTTGAAAGCAGATAGACTCAGACGAAAACCCACGAACCGACAAATTAGTCCTCTTTTTTCCAAATCTTCAATGCCAGTCTGAATGTTACCCATATCAAGCTTAACAATAGGAGTTCCATCAGTTGCTTTAAGACATCCTGACTCCGTTTTCCTGGGATCAATCTTAGGCATTCTTAGAGGTTTATGGGAAGCCCTAAGATTGATATTAGCATTGGGCTGAGGCTGTCCACCATGGAGGGCATCCCTAAAATTCATTTTTGTGGCCGAGTCTTCGAAATTCTTACCCTTGACAGGGGTTTTCACAGTAGAATTATTTTGTGGGTGCACCTTAGCACCAGATTCACTTGAGATATGAGCCATTTTTTGATCAACTTCTTGAAACTTGTTTTGTGATCTCTTTAATCCTTGCCCTAGACGCCGTGGAAAGGTATGGTTTTCACTTTTCTTTTGTGCAGCAAATTGGAAGTCGTTGTCACTCAAGTTCACAGTATGATCTATTGAAAGACAAATTTCTAACCCATCTTGGATCCCCTGCAACATTTCCTGCTAAAATATTGAGCATAAACCACAAAAATATTGGCCGCTAGGGCCCGAAGGCCCTAAAAACCAACCTCTGGAGCTGCTTGCACTCAACCCAGATGAAACCCTCGCATAGTCGCTTGCCAAATATCTCGTTCACACATAGGGATGCGCTAGGATCTGTGTTGCTCCAAATGATATGAAAATTGGTGGAGATGTTCTAGGGTTTTTCAGGCATCTACCCTCAAAATTTTAGCTCAATCCGAGTCCGGATGAGTGAGATATGGCCGAAACGAGTTCGAAAGTTTGGGCAGTAATGAATTTAAAATATAACTTAAGCTACATGTAAATCTATACTAATATATGTGATGCCATTTTCAAGTTATTAGCAATTATAACCTTCAATTTTGATAAAATTGAAATAGATTTTATTTGGAAAGGATAAATCTATATAGAAAGAACATAAAACGAATATAAAAGTTCAAGATTGAAGCAAACAATACTTTCAAATATATTTGATTATAAAATCTAGAAGGCTGAATATTTTCAAGGTAAAATTTTATAAAACATTCCATAAATTATCACATAGATAGAATAAAATATTGATGATAAAGATTTTGATGGAGAAAATGCATGGGGCTATTATCTATCTCCAACCTTACAAGGTGTATGACCTTGATGGATTTCCTATATTTTCTTTTTAAAAAAGTGGAATATGCTAAAGATTTATATGTTGGTTATGGTAGATGAGATGGAAAAAGAAGGCTACAATGAGTGAGACTAGTGACACATTTATTGCACTAGTGTTAAAGAAAGGAAAACATAATATTTTGACATTTATTGTTTAAGAAGTATTTAAAATAGTTTACCAGATAATTTCAAAGATCATGGAAAATATAATTGAAAGGTTTATCAGAAACCCTTTAAGGTATTATTATTAGGTAAAAGGCTATACATTCACTTCAATTTTAGAATAAATAGGTGAAATTGTAAAATTAGATATGAATGAATCCTAAGTGATATATTTGTTAAAAAAAATTTATAATATTCTCAAGAAGATTAGTTTTTGATGAATATAGTACAAATAGATAAGACATTGTTACAACACTCCAAAATTTTCTATTTTAACTAAAGAATCTCCTATAGGATTCTTTGGATCATCTAGTGATATTTTTCAATGTGACATACTATCTCCTTATCTCTTCATTATTATTGTTGAGGTATTGAGTATGATTCTCTCGAAGGTAAAAATGGAACGCATGATTAAAAAATATTAAGATTATAATAACTAAACCCTTTGGGTTTCATCTTCAATTTATTGACTACTCATATTTTAGGTCATATTTAGTTGGAGAGGCCATGATATATATATATATATATATATATATATATATATTACATAGGAGAGTTGGTTATATCCTCTATTTTAGTAACTGGTAAGTGCAGGGTTCAAACCATAGGGATTGCTCCCAATAAACCTATTCGTCTTGTTCTTGTTGACCTAGTATGAGATGAAGACCACCAGTCGCTCAGGGTTCATACCATCATCATCGATCTGACATGCACTTAGAGGATTCGGAGTAGACTACCACCTTTACAAAGGGTTGGCTTGCCCCCAAGGTTTGAACCTAGTTCTCTTCTTGGTAAGTGCCCAACCACACCTGCACTTACCAATCCACCTAACCCTTGGGGGTTAAATAAAAATTAATACTATCTTGCTAGGAGAAGACAACTACATAGTTAGTAAATACAACAAGATTTAAGATTTTTTCTTATTAAAAAATTTCTTGATTTCTAATGAAATATTCTACATATTTATTGTTTATAGTTGGAGCAATACCATCACATATCTAGGTGTTTATTTGTATTATAAAAAAAGGAAGAAGGATATTTGAGAATTTGATAGAATAATTTTCTTTAGCTAGTTTTAAATATAAGGTCTTAGCTATGGGTAGAAGAATTTAACTCCTAACTTGGCATATATTTCAATATATACCAATATATGTGATGTAATTTCAAGTTACCCATAATTATAACTTCTAAATTTAATAAAAATTAAAGAGATTTTATTTACAAAGGAAATGAGGAAAATTTTAAGTTTCATTTTTGCAAATGGGAAAAATCTTGTAGAGGAAATAATATAGGAGGGGCAACTAAGAAAATATTTTAGTTGATGATCAATCAAAGATCAAGGAAATACTTGGAAAATGCTACTTCATTAGGCTTGGTGGATATGGTAAATTATTTATGAAATTATCCCTACCTGTGAGGTGGAAAACTTGGAGCTATATAATATACAACCTACAATTAATAAACAAGAATATTAGAGTAAGATTCTATAAATTTTTTATTTTATATTTGGTTAAATTTTTATCCTCCTATTTGTAATTCAAAACATAAATAGTCAACTTAGGCTTATTTAACATGTAGTGGTGCAAAAGCAAATAATTATATTAATAAGAGCATAAACTTTAGATATTGATTTTCCATTAATAATATGGTTGAGAGAGAGGACCCCATGAAAATTGACAATTGCAAAAGATGGTTAAGAGGTTCTATAACTTTTTAATGAAAGTTATTTTCTAGTTTGAAACCTATTAAAATATGGTGGATACTCAAGGTCAGGTTGAGATTAAAAGATTTAGAGTAACCAAAATTCCCTACTCCCAAGTATTTTCCTTGTAACAATATATAGGCTTGTGAGATATGGTAAATTGTTTAGGGAATGGACCCTACCTATGATATGGAAAACATGGAGTTACATAACAAAAAACATGCAATTAGTAAAGAAATATATTAGAATAGTGGATATTTTATCAACTTTAACATATCTCTTATTTCTAATAAAAAATGAAAACCATTCACATAGGCCTATTTCACTTGTAGTGTTGGAAAAATAAAAAAGTATATTAATATGAGTACGAACTCTAGATGTTGGTCTTCCATTAATAATATGCTTGAGGGAGAGAACCTCAAAGAAAAAACAAACTCCCGAAAATACTTGAAAGGTTTTATTTACATTTTTCTGTGGAAAGGTGTTTGTTAGTTTGAAACCTATCAAAATATGGAGGATACTCAAGGTCAGGTTGGCATATAAGGATTTGAAGCAATTAAAATTTCCCACTCAAGGATTTTCCTTGAAAGAATATATAGGCTTGGTGGATATGGTAAATTATTGAGGAAATGAGCCTTACCTATGGTATGGATAACATGGAGCTTCATAATAGATAACTTACAATTAGTAAAAAATATATTAGAAGAGTGGGGATTATGTAAATGTTTATTTTGATATTTTATTCTCTTATATATAATCCAAAGCTTCAAATTATTAAACATAGGCCTATTTGACTTGTTGTGGTGCAAAAATAAATAATTACATTAATACTACCAAAAACTCTAGATATTGGTTTTCCATTAATAATATGGTTGAGGAACAAGACCTCAAAAAAGGTAGAAGACTCCAAAAATATGCTGGAAAGGTTCTACTTTCTTATTTTATTTGGAAGGATGTTTGCTAGTTTGGAGCCTATTAAAAAATTGTAGATACTCAAGGTCAAGTTGTGATATAAGAATTTGAAGCAATCAAAATTCTCTACTTACAAAGATTTTCTTTGAAATAAAATTTGGCCACTTAAGATCCTACCTAAGGACATAATATTCCTTTAGTTAGTAGACCAAAGCAAAATTCTTAGAGTGATCATTTTCAAAGAAGAGCACCATGCTTTATATGGGAAAGAATGCTAGATCCTACCTAAGGACATAATATTCCTTTAGTTAGTAGACCAAAGCAAAATTCTTAGAGTGATCATTTTCAAAGAAGAGCACCATGCTTTATATGGGAAAGAATGAGAAGCATTAGATATGTAATTATTTTTTATTCAGACTAATTTAAAATATATTAAGGTGTTACATCAACCTCCAAAAACTATAAAATATTAAATTAATTAATTTTATAATTTTTTATTGAAATCTATAATTTAAAATAAATATATATATGAATTATATCCAACCCTAAATTTATATATTTACCTCTCAGAGAAGCGTTTGTAAACATGGTACACATCATCCTATATTTAGTTTGCGACATAAAGGATCTTTGTCTTTCCATTATAAAATAAAAATGTTTCAAAGCCTAAGTTCATCAAAATTGAAATATTTGAAAAGATGACGGGCCGGAGAAGATTTCTTTTAAAGTGCACTAAAAAGAAAGATCGAGTTGGAAATTTTATTTCGTTTAATCAATTTGAATTTGAATTTGTATTAATGTTTATTGGTGATTAAAAGAGGTTAATAGGACTGTAAAGTAGGACATATACAAAGTATCCGGAGTATCTAATGCAGCTCCAAAGAAAGTAAAGTAAGAAAAACAGTAAACAGGTTGACATATGATATACAAGATATGTGGATAAGGATTGCTTCCAACATTCAAAACAAACATTCAAAGCAAAAGAAATGAGTGATGTAAATGTTTTTTTGTTGGAGGTGAATATCTAAATATATTAGAGCCAGCAGGAGAGACTTGAAATGAGACATGCGGGCGATACTTGTGCTATTCTCTGTCTTTAATTGCTTACTAAATCCCACAGGGTTGGAAAGCGAAGAAATCTCAAAAAAATAGATTTTGTTGAAGCAGCTTGCTAGAAGTGAGATTTGAAAGCAATTTTGTGAAGAGTGCAATTTTTGTGAAGGGTGCATATTGTCGTTTTCGTTCTACTTTTTTCTGTCTGACATTAAAGATGTGGAGACCTGAGATCATTAAAAATATTGTTAAACAGTAATAAAAACTCAAATCCTCGACCTTTTTACAGCTCTAGGTCTGTACATGCCGTCATCCAGGGAGAATCCAATTTACAGTGGTTAGTCAGGTTAAGGTGCAATGAGAGCTGCCAGCTGTGTTGAAGGAGAATCCAATTTACTGTGGTGAATTTGTCAGCTTCAAGTGCAATGAGAGCTAACTATCGTAAACATTAATTTTTTTTTTGTTAAAGTAGAATCTAATTTAAATTTTCTTAATAAAAAACTAAACACATATCATTCCTTACACAATGAATAACCATTTATTCCTTACACAATTAATAACCTTTTACGAAGATTTGAATAAACAGCATAATAACGTTTTATTGAGATTTGAATTATGTTTATTGGTGACATTCAGTCTGTCTTACGCTTTTGGTTAAGACTTCTCACCATATTATTGATGAAATTTAATATCCAGAAACAGTACGACGCATTGGCCAGTTTCTCTTTAAAAAAACTATTCTTATTAAGGAATCGGTAACCCTATTAAATGTTGTCAACGGATTAATTGAACAACTAATCAACATACCGTACTTGTATACACCATGATCTGTATTTAAAAAAAAAAAAACCCGTCGAACACATTCTTTATATAAAAAATTAAAACATTTATTTAACACACTCTTCTTAGCTATTATGCATTTAAGAGACGTTTCTTAACTTTAATACAGGTACCTATTAAATGTTTTCAACGGATTAATTGGAACAACCAATCAACATACCGTACTTGTGTACACCATGATTTATACTTAAACAAAAAAAATACAACACCGTCAAACACATTCTTTATATAAAAAATCAAAACATTTATTTAAGACACTCTTCTTACCTATTCAAAAAAAAATACAACACCGTCAAACACATTCTTTATATAAAAAATCAAAACATTTATTTAAGACACTCTTCTTACCTATTATGCATTTAAGAGACATTTTTCCTTAGCTAATAACTTTAGGTAAATGAGATATTACAAATATTAAACAACATATGAATTTTTAGAAAAGATAGTTAAATATTAACTTGGAATAGAATTCTAATTATAAAATATGTCATCAGACATATGATCAAATTTGATGTTAATAGAAGTGAGGAATATTTCACATGTCCAAACTCATATTAATAGAGGTGAAGAATTCCACAAAGTGAGACCAAAGACTTGCACCTTTAAGCCTGCTATCCCATTTGGGTTTATAAACCACTCAAGTCTCACAACACATGACCAAGGACTTGCTCCTTTAAGCCTACTACCCCATTGGTAAAGAGTATGGCAAGTGTTGGGGTTTATAAACCACTCAAGTCCTATAACACATGACCATAGACTTGCACCTTTAAGCCTACTACCCCATTGGTAAAGAGTATGGCAAATGTTAGAGTTTATAAACCACTCAAGTCCACATAGTTAACAAGATAGATAGTGGTAAAGAGTATGAATTCTTTATATAAAAAATCAAAACATTTATTTAAGACACTCTTCTTACCTATTCAAAAAAAAATACAACACCGTCAAACACATTCTTTATATAAAAAATCAAAACATTTATTTAAGACACTCTTCTTACCTATTATGCATTTAAGAGACATTTTTCCTTAGCTAATAACTTTAGGTAAATGAGATATTACAACTATTAAACAACATATGAATTTTTAGAAAAGATAGTTAAATATTAACTTGGAATAGAATTCTAATTATAAAATATGTCATTAGACATATGACCAAATTCGATGTTAATAGGAGTGAGGAATATTCCACATGTCCAAACTCCATATTAATAGGGGTGAGGAATTCCACAAAGTGAGACCAAAGACTTGCACCTTTAAGCCTGCTATCCCTTTTGGGTTTATAAACCACTCAAGTCTCACAACACATGACCAAGGACTTGCTCCTTTAAGCCTACTACCCCATTGGTAAAGAGTATGGCAAGTGTTGGGGTTTATAAACCACTCAAGTCCTACAACACATGACCAAAGACTTGCACCTTTAAGCCTACTATCCCACTGGTAAAGAGTATGGCAAATTTTAGGGTTTATAAACCACTCAAGTCCACACAGTTAACAAGATAGATAGACCAAAGACTTGCACCTTTAAGCCTACTACCCCATTGGTAAAGAGTATGGCAAATGTTAGGGTTTATAAACCACTCAAGTTCCACATAGTTAACAAGATAGATAGATATTAACGTGGAATGAAATTCCAATCATAGAATATGCCACTAAACTTACATCATCACATTGTTACTACCCCATTGGTAAAGAGTATGGCAAGTGTTAGGGTTTATAAACCACTCAAGTCCACACAGTTAACAAGATAGATAGATATTGACGTGGAATGAAATTCCAATCATAGAATATGCCACTAAACTTACATCATCACATTAATGGATTAGAAAGCAAAAGAGCTAGCCCCCGACACACATGCCATAGGGGTGAGGAATTCCACAAAGTGGGACCAAGAATTTGCACCTTTAAGCCTGCCACCACATTGAATTTGCACCTTTAAGCCTGCCACCACATTGGCAAAGAGTATGACAAGTGTTGGGGCTCATAAACCACTCAAGTCCCACAACTGGATAAATGTAGGATTATTAACGCGCGCACACACACTACATTAGAGGAGGTATTAATGTGAAACGAAATTCCTCATAAAAATATGCCGATGGAAATAAATAGCTTATATAAAAACAACATCACATGACCCCAACGTCCTTGTACAGATTTTAAAAAATAAAACATTCAGGGAGCTAGGCCAACTGCACATCATTAAGGCAATGAAGCGCCCAAACGTAACTTTGAACGACCGTTGAGGAACAAAAAAAGGCGCTCTGCAAAAGAAACCCACTACGAATTCAAAGCAAAACCGTCCAACCCAAAACTAAAAACAATTCCATGAAGACCACTACGAATTCAAAGCAAAACCGTCCAACCCAAAACTAAAAACAATTCCATGAAGACCACCAGCCCTCACACCAGAATCCAAAACAATAGAAACCAGACCCACCAAACATCAAACCCACCAAACCAACTGAAGTATGGAACGAGCAAAAACCGACATCTTTGATAAGGCGGGAAACTGGAAGCCGAGATCCCAGCTGAGAAAACTGTCCAACGAAAGCCAAGTTCCACTACATCACTGTTGAAAACCACGTCCGCACGAACCAGCTAGCGCAGGAGCTTTCCAACCGGGCAAACCCAAACAATGGTGGAACCAACGGCACAAGAGGGAAGAGCAGCAAAGATTTAAAAAGAGTATAGAAAACGACCCTGCTCAACCCAAAAAAACGGGACCAACCAACAACACAAAGGTCCCTGGAGACACTCTGAAAATAGAGTCCCAACACAATAGCTCACGCAGGAGCTAACCATCCGCCCACACGCCGGCGGATCCAACTACACAAGAGAAAAGAGCAGCAAGAACAACCCTGCTCAAACCATCCTTCGAAAAATACCCAGAGAACCAGATGGCCCCAACACCAACCCCTATTATTATAGCCAAGGAAAGAAAATGGCCCCAACACCAACCCCTATTATTATAGCCAAGGAAAGAAAATATAACCCCAGTTATGGGCAGTTGTACTTTGTATTGCATTAAAAAAATTGCAGAAACAGTGCCAGTGAACAATAGGAGATCGGAAACTAATACATTTGCTAAAGTTGGAAGTCGAGCAATTTTGTTTGATCTTTTACATCCTATGAAAACCGTCGATTCTATTCTCTTAAAAGCTTTGTTACTTCTTGAGGACGCTAATTATGGAACTGATTGTTCCTGATCACGGAGGCATTTGTAAACATATTTATTTAAGACGAAGGGTCCAATCTGTCGAACCAACTTCAGATTTAGTAAGAATTGTAGCAGTCGGTGACAGACTGTACTCGAAGGAGAATCTAATTTTAGTGTTTTGAGCTTGACTGGTTCAGGGATAATGAGAACTGACAGCTGTGGTGACAGAATTTTACTGTAAGGCTGATAACCTTTGGCTAGGATTTGCGTTGTATTTCTGTTTGTAACGTCGCGTCTGTTTTACGTTTAGTGTTGAGACTTCTGAGTACAGCATTGATGGCTTCAGATAGTAGGAACTATTCAGTACCCTGGACTATGTTTTTAACTTTTTTTTAATTTTACACAGAGCAATTCCATACATTCCTTGGTAAACATAAAAAAGCAAAATTCATTCTGTGACAATTATACACCTTGTCTATGGTATGTCTAAGGTTAAATATTGAAAGACTCTAATTAAAATCTCATTCAGACTTTGTTGTGTCTAAATATAATATTATTCCTTAAACCTCCTTTCAGAAAATGGTTAGTACGAGGACCTGAACCGTAAATTTTCGAAAAAACAGTCGAAGTTGAAGATTGTGTCTTTTACTTGGGATAATTGTGTGGAAAACTATTGATGGGATTTATTGAATATATGAAACGGGTGTAGCTTACAAAGAACAAAGTTCTAATATAGGGACATTTTATGTGAATAGGGACCTAATAAATCCATAATGACTATCTATAGGCTCCAAATATAGCTAAGAGATGCATGTTATGTAGTGATAAAAGATAATTTAAAATTCTAAAATGTTCATTTATATAAAAGGTTTTGGTATTTTTTTTTAAATTACTGTGATAATAATATATCCATTAATTATTAAAAATTTGTTATTTTTTTCCTGGTTTTTAAAAGGTAGTCTAGCGGACCATAGAAAAGGAAGCAATATCAAAGTTAACATTATAGGAAAGAAAAAGATAAGCTTGACATATCAACCCTCAAAACGAGTAAATTGGTATGAGGATACTTTTTACCAAATGACAAGAAGATTTTAGAAGCATGGATAAATTTTAAATAATTAAGACCACTTTGAAATTATGATAGGATAATTATAAAAAAATAAATGTATGCGAATAAATTGATAAAGATATAAGGAAATCATATCATTATTTGAAATTTATAATATATTTAAAATTTATAAAATTAATTTATTATCTATGTGAGAATAAATATAGCAATAGAGATTAAAAAATATGAAAGAATGAGATAGGTTTCCTTGGGCATTTATAAATTTTGATAAAATGAGCATATATATAAATATACCTTTTCTATAAAGGTACAAATCCAAAAAAATACTAATATGATATATTATTAGTAAATAAAAGTATATAAATCACTTATGCAAGGTGTCATAAAGGGATATATGTCCACATACAAAGATAGTTATAGCTTAGAAAGTAAAGAATATGTATTCTAACACCCCCATACTATTCAAGAATGTGTAAGGATGTTGGAATTTGTAATATTTTCAAGAAATAATAGAATCAATACATCGCCTTTTCTTAGAACAAAAAGAATAAATAAAAGTAAAAAATTCAAAGAATATGAAAGAATGGATTTCCTTTGGCCACTTATCACTAATGATATAATAGATTAGTTTAAAAGATATATAAATACACATTTTGTACAAAGGTGCATACCCTAATAAATCAATGTGTTCTATAATTGGTGGATACAAAAGTACACAAACCACTTATATAAGGTGTCATAAATAGGAACATCTTATAATATAATTATATTATTAAACTAAGTGAGGATTACATATTTTAACACCCCTTATAATTTGAACTGAGGGGCTAGGGAGAGAAGTTGATGATGATAATATCATCCCTCCCCTTAATGGAATAATTATTACACCTATATAATTCCAAATAGAAAAGGATCAGTAAGTTTACTTTTTCTCACAAAATCCACCTTCAACAAGTCCTTCAATAAACATTAGAAATGCTGAGATCTGAAAAAAAAAAATTGTTTCTTGATCAAAAGGATTATGTATACAAAATTCATGGCCTCCAAAAGTTTATCTTTTGAAATAATCATAAAGTGATATTTTTAAAACCACCAAAATAGAGAAATGACAAAAAGATGTTCATTTGAGACTCATCATAGTTACTTTTCAAAGAATCTAAACATGTTGATAGCTTGTTCAAAAATTTTATAATTAACTTTTTAATATCATTTTCTAGAATGAAAAGCATCAACTCATCCTCATTTATTGATGCACCATGATTTTTTTTGAATGAGTGATATGGGATTGAAATGGGCCCTACTCTATTACATCATGACCACATTGTGGTATTACAATAAGCTTGACAATTATGCATGTATCTCTTGGAAAGATTCAAACCTTGATCTCCTCCTTAAAAGTTGAGGAATTTAATTAGTTGAGCTAATGTCATTTGATGATGCACCATGGAAGTTATTAAAAAAAAATACTAACATTTCGTTAGTTTTGAAAGCATAAGATGTTTGTAGAGCATTGAATTCCACCTAAGAATCCTTTTACAACTATGGATGACCATAAAATGATCAATTTCTCCTTTAAATTATTATATGCCAAACAAATTTTCCTCTCATCTATTAATCTTTGATGATATAAAATTAGACAAAAATAAGGATATGGATATTTTTGTAAATCCTAAAAGATAAATTAAGATTTTGAGAAATCCCTAAAAATTGTAATCCATATATTTTCATATAGTTGCTTCTTCCAAGGATGTGATTTCTCTAAAATAAGCCATACTGATGGATAAAAAAATGGACTGGATATAAAAATGAGAGGGAGAAGATAAAACTTGTCATTGAATATTTATTTTAAGTTGATCCTCCTTGATTGTAGTTTATTAAGGCATCATTAAAATATTTTCATAATCAAATATTCAACTATAGTTTTTAGAAAACCCTAAAAAAATACAATTTTAGCTAATTCAACTCTCTCATAGTTGTACCTCTTAGAAAAACAAACGTCCTATAAGTTAGAGATTCACATCCACTCTAATACCAGGTTTGAATTTGTAATATATTCATGAATAAACCAAATCAATATATTAGCTAAATATGAGAGCATGGGATGGGTTTGCTTAGGCACCTATTATTATTAATAAATAAATGATTCATATTTATACAATATATTTATTAAAGAGGTGTAAAAATACACCTTTATAATAATGGCATGAATCCCAATAATTATAAAAACTATATATCATTGATAGATTTAAAGTGGTTGAATCACCTGTATAAGGCATCATAAAGGTCTATACGTCAAAGAAAAATATAATTATATCCTAGAAAGTGAAGACTACATATTTTAACAACACCAAGAGTATAGATCATTATATTCCAATTAAATAAAATCATCTAAAATAATTTGGTAAGTCATGATAAAAAAAAGTATATTATTGATGGATAAAAAGTAGATGAATGACCTATATAAGAAATTATAAATAGGTCTATGCCTCAAATAAAAATATAATTATATCCTAGGAAGTGAATATTACATATTTCAACAACATTGAGAGTACTGATCTATATATTCCAATTCAAGAAATTCATCTACAAGAATTTTGAGTCATGATAAACGATATTAGTTAAGTAGGTCATGGGAAAATAAGTTGATGGTAATCAACAAAATAAAATGAGGGATTAACATCCTTCATGAATAAAGTAAAAATATTAGGTATAAATTCACATATTTATGGATGGCATAAGGACAAAAGGCTTATTGAACAATATGAGCCATCGAATCTCTAAAGTACAATATTTGGTGAAATTTATACAATGCAAAAATTCATGTAGTAAATTTAGTTATGGAGAAAAACAATAGGTTTCTATTAGAAATATGGCAAATTAGATTATAGATATTCATCTATCATCACTAATACTATACTAGAGGTACCTATGATCAAGATGCTTCAAGATAGAGATAAAATAGTCTTGTTTCTTAGGTTTTGGGACAACTCTTCATTAAGAGGAAGATGTCATGAATCAACCTACTTAGAAATACACATTAATAATTTTAAGAAATTGATTATGAATAATGACTTAATAATATAAAACTATCATGTATAGAACTTGATCGAGTATATTAACAATTAGATATATGGATGTATCAAATAGTGTTATTATTTATATCAATTCATATATTATTATACATATATTTTAAAAAGTGGTTTATGGAATTAAAAAAAAAAGGTTTATCTATAATACATCATTCTAACAAAATAATTTGTTGTTGTATTACATGAAATTTTATTTACATATGCCACATAATTACATGGGTCTCCATCACAATACGGGGATTTAAAACTGGGTTGCATTCATACTATTGTTGGAGTATATTACATTATTTTGTACATGCTAATATACCCCCATGGTACCTTCATGGTACATCTTGTAAATATTAGACTAGGGTCAAGTCCTAGATTAGAGTGTGAGTAAATATTTTATGTAATGTAATAATCTGTAGCAAATGCACAAGTGCCATGTGAGTAAGTGTGCAAGTGTAATGTGTGTATGTGTGCACAAGTGGCTTATATGTAAGTGTGCACAAGTATCTTTAGAATAGGGAAATCTAAGTGAAGAGTCATATCTAGGAGCACATACAAGATAGAGTCATGTGTATGCAAGTGTCAAGTAAAGAAGCCAAGAGTCATGAGAGTTGGCATAAGGAAAGGAAGAGTCAAGTTTCCAAAGATACATTTATTATGGCTATAGATTACTCCATGGAAATCCATAGAATAACATAGTGAACATAGCGAGCACAACGAGTATAGAGAGCATTTCTATCATCATTGTAATAGAGTTTATGATACATTTGTAAGAGGAAGAGGAGTAATAAATATTGCATAAATTTTGAGCAACTAATATTGTAAGTTGTACTACATGCTTTGTACATGTATGATTTAGGCTATTACATTCATATTTCTGCATATTAATTAATGTTAGTTGATATATTATTAGCCTTGATTTACATATTTGTTGGCTCATATTATTTTGTTTACATTATTATATTGATCTTTCTATATTGTGGCTATCATATATTTGATCCTGTAAAATTTAGCCAATGATATTTACATGAATATTAAGGCTTCAAAATCCATCAACTATTACATCCCAAATACCATTACTGTAAAATAACTTGGACTATTTCTTAATTGATCATATGAATTTGAAATAGGCTCCACTTTTATTTTATTTATTTCAATAAAAATATGTTATCATTATCATGGAATTTAATAACCCATACTATTGTAAGTTACATTATAATTAGAGTATCCATTGCAATGTGGAAGTTTAATTGTAAATCATACTAATATGATTTTATCATATATATGATTGGCCAATAATGCCTTGGATATTTATTAGTATTCTTTTATTTGTTGAAATGCATATACATATACACATATAAATACACATACACAAACATATAAATATGTACATATGCGTGATATTATTTTAGCTTAAGATATTATAATTTTACTGTGGGTACTTAATGGGAAGATAAAGAAATTACACCACCACAATAAATGAATGTTCAATAAGTATAGATTTTTTCTAGTATGATTTTGATTTATTAAATTAAAGGCTATACTAATTCCAGCAAGTAAGGACCCATAAATAATAATAGAAGTAGACCATTTTCAGTTAGGATGCATTCATACATTGATATAATAGATTAGTTTAAAAGATATATAAATACACATTTTGTACAAATGTGCATACCCTAATAAATCAATGTGTTCTATAATTGGTGAATACAAAAGTACACAAACCACTTATATAAGGTGTCATAAATAGGAACATCTTCTAATATAATTATACTATTAAACTAAGTGAGGATTACATATTATAACACCCCTTATAATTTGAAATGAGGGGCTAGGGAGAGAAGTTGATGATGATAATATCATCCCTCCCCTTAATGGAATAATTATTACACCTATATAATTCCAAATAGAAAAGGATCAATAAGTTTACTTTTTCTCACAAAATCCACCTTCAACAAGTCCTTCAATAAACATTAGAAATGCTAAGATCTGAAAAATAAAATTATTTCTTGATCAAAAGGATTATGTATACAAAATTCATGGCCTCCAAAAGTTTATCTTTTGAAATAATCATAGAGTGATATTTTTAAAACCACCAAAATAGAGAAATGACAAAAATATGTTCATTTGAGACTCATCATATTTACTTTTCAAAGAATCTAAACATGTTGATAGCTTGTTCAAAAATTTTATAATTAACTTTTTAATATCATTTTCTAGAATGAAAAGCATCAACTCATCCTAATTTATTGATGCACCATGATTTTTTTTGAATGAGTGATATGGGATTGAAATAGGCCCTACTTGTATTACATCATGACCACATTGTGGTATTACAATAAGCTTGACAATTATGCATGTATCTCTTGGAAAGATTCAAACCTTGATCTCCTCCTTAAAAGTTGAGGAATTTAATTAGTTGAGCTAATGTCATTTGATGATGCACCATGGAAGTTATTAAAACAAAATACTAACATTTCGTTAGTTTTTATAGCATAAGATGTTTTTAGAGCATTGAATTCCACCTAAGAATCCTTTTACAACTATGGATGACCATAAAATGATCAATTTCTCCTTTAAATTATTATATGCCAAACGAATTTTCCTCTCATCTATTAAGCTTTGATGATATAAAATTAGACAAAAATAAGGATATGGATATTTTTATAAATCCTAAAAGATAAATTAAGATTTTGAGAAATCCCTAAAAATTGTAATCCATATATTTTCATATAGTTGCTTCTTCCAAGGATGTGATTTCTCTAAAATAAGCCATAATGATGGATAAAAAAATAGACTGGATATAAAAATGAGAGAGAGAAGATAAAACTTGTCATTGAATATTTACTTTAAGTTGATCGTCCTTGATTGTAGTTTATTAAGGCATCATTAAAATATTTTCATAATCAAATATTCAACTATAGTTTTTAGAAAACCCCAAAAAGAGACAATTTTAGCTAATTCAACTCTCTCATAGTTGTATCTTTTAGAAAAGCAAACGTCCTATAAGTGAGAGATTCACATCCACTCTAATACCATGTTTGAATTTGTAATATATTCATGAATAAACCAAATCAATATATTAGCTAAATATGAGAGCATGGGATGGGTTTGCTTAGGCACCTATTATTATTAATAAATAAATGATCCATATTTATACAATATATTTATTAAAGAGGTGTAAAAATACACCTTTACAATAATGGCATGAATCCCAATAATTATAAAAACTATATATCATTGACAGATTTAAAGTGGTTGAATCACCTATATAAGGCATCATAAAGGTCTATACGTCAAAGAAAAATATAATTATATCCTAGAAAGTGAAGACTACATATTTTAACAACACCAAGAGTATAGATCATTATATTCCAATTAAATAAAATCATCTAAAAGAATTTGGTAAGTCATGATAAAAAAAAGTATATTATTGATGGATAAAAAGTAGATGAATGACCTATATAAGAAATTATAAATAGGTCTATGCCTCAAATCAAAATATAATTATATCCTAGGAAGTGAATATTACATATTTCAACAACATTGAGAGTATTGATCTATATATTCCAATTCAAGAAATTCATCTACAAGAAGTTTGAGTCATGATAAACGATATTAGTTAAGTGGGTCATGGGAAAATAAGTTGATGGTAATCAACAAAATAAAATGAGGGATTAACATCCTTCATGAATAAAGTAAAAATATTAGGTATAAATTCACATATTTATGGATGGCATAAGGACAAAAGGCTTATTGAACAATATGAGCCATCGAATCTCTAAAGTACAATATTTGGTGAAATGTATACAATGCAAAAATTCATGTAGTAAATTTATTTATGGAGAAAACCAACAGGTTTCTATTAGAAATATGGTAAATTAGATTATAGATATTCACCTATCATCACTAATACTATACTAGAGGTACCTATGATCAAGATGCCTAAAGATAGAGATAAAATAGTCTTGTTTCTTAGGTGTTGGGACAACTCTTCATTAAGAGGAAGATGTCATGAATCAACCTACTTAGAAATACACATTAATAATTTTAAAAAATTTATTATCAATAATGAGTTAATAATATAAACCTATCATGTATCGGACTTGATCGAGTATATTAACAATTAGATATATGGCTGTATCAAATAGTGTTATTATTTATATCAATTCATATATTATTATACATATATTTTAAAAAGTGGTTTACGGAATTAAAAAAAGGTTTATCTATAATACATCATTCTAACAAAATAATTTGTTGTATTACATGAAATTTTATTTACATATGCCATATAATTGCATGGGTCTCCATCACAATATGGGGATTTAAAACTGGGTTGCATTCATAATATTGTTGGAGTATATTACATTATTTGGTACATGCTAATATACCCCCATGGTACCTTCATGGTACATATTGTAAATATTATACTAGGGTCAAGTCTTATATTAGAGTGTGAGTAAATATTTTATGTAATGTAATAATGTGTAGCAAATGCACAAGTGCCATGTGAGTAAGTGTGCAAGTGTAATGTGTGTATGTGTGCACAAGTGGCTTATATGTAAGTGTGCACAAGTATATTTAGAATAGGGAAATCTAAGTGAATAGTCATATCTAATAGCTCATACAAGATAGAGTCATGTGTATGCAGGTGTCAAGTAAAGAAGCCAAGATTCATGAGAGTTGGCATAAGGAAAGGAAGAGTCAAGTTTCCAAAGATACATTTATTATGGCTATAGATTACTCCATGGAAATCCATATAATATAGAATAACATAGTGAACATAGCGAGCACAACGAGTATAGAGAGCATTTCTATCATCATTGCAATAGAGTTATGATACATTTGTAAGAGGAAGAGGAGCAATAAAGATTGCATAAATTTTGAGCAACTAATATTGAAAGTTGTACTACATGCTTTGTACATGTATGATTTAGGCTAGTACATTCATATTTCTGCATATTAATTAATGTTAGTTGATATACTATTAGCCTTGATTTACATATTTTTTTGCTCATATTATTTTGTTTACATTATTATATTGATCTTTCTATATTGTGGCTATCATATATTTGATCCTGTAAAATTTATCCAATGAGATTTACATGAATATTAAGGCTTCAAAATCCGTCAACTATTACATCCCAAATACCATTATTATAAAATGACTTGGACTATTTCTTAATTGATCATATGAATTTGAAATAGGCTCCACTTTTATTTTATTTATTTCAATAAAAATATGTTATCATTATCATGGAATTTAATAACCCATACTATTGTAAGTTACATTATAATTAGAGTATCCATTGCAATGTGGAAGTTTAATTGTAAATCATACTAATATGATTTTATCATATATATGATTGGCCAATAATGCCTTGGATATTTATTAGTATTCTTTTATTTGTTGAAATGCATATACATATACACATATAAATACACATACACAAACATATAAAGATGTACATATGCGTGATATTATTTTAGCTTAAGATATTATAATTTTACTATGGGTACTTAATGGGAAGATAAAGAAATTACACCACCACAATACATGAATGTTCAATAAGTATAGATTTTTTCTAGTATGATTTTGATTTATTAAATTAAAGGCTATACTAATTCCATCAAGGACCCATAAATAATAATAGAAGCAAACCGTTTTTAGTTAGGATGCATTCATACATTGATATAATAGATTAGTTTAAAAGATATATAAATACACATTTTGTACAAATGTGCATACCCTAATAAATCAATGTGTTCTATAATTGGTGGATACAAAAGTACACAAACCACTTATATAAGGTGTCATAAATAGGAACATCTTCTAATGTAATTATACTATTAAACTAAGTGAGGATTACATATTTTAACACCCCTTATAATTTGAACTGAGATGCTAGGGAGAGAAGCTGATGATGATAATATCATCCCTCCCATTAATGGAATAATTATTACACCTATATAATTCCAAATAGAAAAGGATCAATAAGTTTAATTTTTCTCATAAAATCCACCTTCAAAAAGTCCTTCAATAAACATTAGAAATGCTAAGATCTGAAAAATAAAATTGTTTCTTGATCAAAAGTATTATGTATACAAAATTCATGGCCTCCAAAAGTTTATCTTTTGAAATAATCATAGAGTGATATTTTTAAAACCACCAAATTAGAGAAATGACAAAAAGATGTTCATTTGAGACTCATCATATTTACTTTTCAAAGAATCTAAACATGTTGATAGCTTGTTTAAAATTTTTATAATTAACTTTTTAATATCATTTTCTAGAATGAAAAGCATCAACTCATCCTCATTTGTTGATGCACCATGATTTTTTTTTGAATGAGTGATATGGGATTGAAATGGGCCCTACTCGTATTAAATCATGACCACATTGTGGTATTACAATAAGCTTGACAATTATGCATGTATCTCTTGGAAAGATTCAAACCTTGATCTCCTCCTTAAAAGTTGAGGAATTTAATTAGTTGAGCTAATCTCATTTGATGATGCACCATGGAAGTTATTAAAACAAAATACTAACATTTCTTTACTTTTTATAGCATAAGATGTTTGTAGAGCATTGAATTCCACCTAAGAATCCTTTTACAACTATGGATGACCATAAAATGATCAATTTCTCCTTTAAATTATTATATGCCAAACAAATTTTCCTCTCATCTATTAAGTTTTGATGATATAAAATTAGACAAAAATAAGGATATGGATATATTTGTAAATCCTAAAAGATAAATTAAGATTTTGAGAAATCCCTAAACATTGTAATCCATATATTTTCATATAGTTGCTTCTTCCAAGGATGTGATTTCTCTAAAATAAGCCATAATGATGGATAAAAAAATGGACTGGATATAAAAATGAGAGGGAGAAGATAAAACTTGTCATTGAATATTTATTTTAAGTTGATCCTCCTTGATTGTAGTTTATTAAGGCATCATTAAAATATTTTCATAATCAAATATTCAACTATAGTTTTTAGAAAACCCTGAAAAGAGACAATTTTAGCTAATTCAACTCTCTCATAGTTGTACCTCTTAGAAAAGCAAACGTCCTATAAGTGAGAGATTCACATCCACTCTAATACCATGTTTGAATTTGTAATATATTCATGAATAAACCAAATCAATATATTAGCTAAATATGAGAGCATGGGATGGGTTTGCTTAGGCACCTATTATTATTAATAAATAAATGATCCATATTTATACAATATATTTATTAAAGAGGTGTAAAAATACACATTTATAATAATGGCATGAATCCCAATAATTATAAAAACTATATATCATTGATAGATTTAAAGTGGTTGAATCACCTATATAAGGCATCATAAAGGTCTATACATCAAAGAAAAATATAATTATATCCTAGAAAGTGAAGACTACATATTTTAACAACACCAAGAGTATAGATCATTATATTCCAATTAAAGAAAATCATCGAAAAGAATTTGGTAAGTCATGATAAAAAAAAGTATATTATTGATGGATAAAAAGTAGATGAATTACCTATATAAGAAATTATAAATAGGTCTATGCCTCAAATAAAATTATAATTATATCCTAGGAAGTGAATATTACACATTTCAACAACATTGAGATTATTTATCTATATATTCCAATTCAAGAAATTCATCTACAAGAATTTTGAGTTATGATAAATGATATTAGTTAAGTAGGTCATGGGAAAATTAGTTGATGGTAATCAACAAAATAAAATGAGGGATTAACATCCTTCATGAATAAAGTAAAAAGAATAGGTAGAAATTCACCTATTTATAGATGGCATAAGGACAAAAGACTTATTGAACAATATGAGCCAATGAATCTCTAAAGTACAATATTTGGTGAAATGTATACCATGCAAGAATTCATGTAGTAAATTTATATATGGAGAAAAACAACAGGTTTCTATTAGAAAGATGGTAAATTAGATTATAGATATTCATCTATCATCACTAATACTATACTAGAGGTACTTATGATAAATATACCTCAAGATAGAGATAAAATAGTCTTGTTTCTTAGGTGTTGGGACAACTATTCATTAAGAGTGAGATGTCATGAATCAACCTACTTAGAAATACACATTAATAATTTTAAAAAAATTATTATGAATAATGACTTAATAATATAAAACTATCATGTATAGGACTTGATCGAGTATCTTAACAATTAGATATATGGATGTATCAAATAGTGTTCTTATTTATATCAATTCATATATTATTATACATATATTTTAAAAAGTGGTATATGGAATTAAAAAAAAAGGTTTATCTATAATACATCATTCTAAAAAAATAATTTGTTGTTGTATTACAAGAAATTTTATTTATATATGCCACATAATTGCATGGGTCTCCATCACAATACGAGGATTTAAAACTGGGTTGCATTCATACTATTGTTGGAGTATATTACATTATTTGGTACATGCTAATATACCCCCATGGTACCTTCATGGTACATCTTGTAAATATTAGACTAGGGTCAAGTCTTATATTAGAGTGTGAGTAAATATTTTATGTAATGTAATAATGTGCAGGAAATGCACAAGTGTCATGTGAGTAAGTGTGCAAGTGTAATGTGTGTATGTGTGCACAAGTGTCTTATATGTAAGTGTGCACAAGTATCTTTAGATTAGGGAAAGCTAAGTGAAGAGTCATCTCTAGGAGCACATACAAGATAGAGTCATGTGTATGCAAGTGTCAAGTAAAGAAGCCAAGAGTCATGAGAGTTGGCATAAGGAAAGGAAGAGTCAAGTTTCCAAAGATACATTTATTATGGCTATAGATTACTCCATGGAGATCCATATAATATAGAATAACATAGTGAGCATAGCTAGCACTACGAGTATAGAGAGCATTTCTATCATCATTGTAATAGAGTTATGATACATTTGTAAGAGGGAGAGGAGCAATAAAGATTGCATAAATTTTGAGCAACTAATATTGTAAGTTGTACTACATGCTTTGTACATGTATGATTCAGGCTATTACATTCATATTTTTGCATATTAATTAATGTTAGTTGATATATTATTAGCCTTAATTTACATATTAGTTGGCTCATATTATTTTGTTTACATTATTATACTGATCTTTCTATATTGTGGCTATCATATATTTGATCCTGTAAAATTTATCCAATGAGATTTACATGAATATTAGGCCTTCAAAATCCATCAACTATTACATCCCAAATACCATTACTGCAAAATGACTTGGACTATTTCTTAATTGATCATATGAATTTGAAATAGTCTCCACTTTTATTTTATATATTTCAATAAAAATACATTATCATTATCATGGAATTTAACAACCCATACTATTGTAAGTTACATTATGATTAGAGTATCCATTGCAATGTGGAAGTTTAATTGTAAATCATACTAATATGATTTGATCATATATATGATTGGCCAATAATGCCTTGGATATTTATTAGTATTCTTTTATTTGTTGAAATGCATATACATATATATACATATAAATACACATACACAAACATATAAAGATGTACATATGCATATATTATTTTAGCTTAAGATATTATAATTTTACTATGGGTACTTAATGGGAAGATAAAGAAATTACACCACCACAATACATGAATGTTCAATAAGTATAGATTTTTTCTAGTATGATTTTGATTTATTAAATTAAAAGCTATACTAATTCCATCAATTAAGGACCCATAAATAATAATAGAAGTTAGGATGACCATTTTCAGTTAGGATGCATTCATTTTTATTATGTTTTACTATCATTTATATTAACAAGGAAATATAATAATTTGAGTATCTAGGTTTAAAATGGATAATATTGTGTTTTAGTGCTTCCTTGACGGATTCTTTGACATAGGTGCTTCTTATTAATAATTGTTTAGATAATGCTTATTTATATCTTTCTTAAAAGAATATAAAGTCATTTTCATATAAATATTGTAACTTTGCATTGGTAAAATAATAGGTGTATATCTATTATATGGTGACTTGTCATATATTATTTTGTGAGTTTCAGAGGGAAAATCCCCATACCTTAAGTCGTTTGGACACCATGTGAATTATTTCCAAGCATAAAAATGTTTGCAAGAGGTTTTTGCAAAATGTTTTATCTCACTTAAATTTTTCTAAGATTTTGGAAAGGATACAATGATAACATAACAATTATTGTATCATGATAGACTTAACTACCCATAATAAATTGATTTTGTTGCACATAATAGGAGTTGTATATGATGTTTTTTCACTTATCTGAAGTAGTATCTATTGTTGATCTTATGTTAATTGCTTTGCATGCTCTGTAATTGAAAAAAACCCTCTACTTATGATAATTTATTTAAGTATACCAAGCTATAAAGAAAGGAATTTTGGTAAGGTAAGATCAAGGAGAAAGAATATGCTAGAAATACTAGAGGGGAGTACATAATTTGGTATGAACATTGGTCCTTCCCTCACTATAAAGGATGCAATTAATATTGCTGTTGATGAGATTCTTCTTACATAATATTTCCTAATATATATTTTTTATATTTATCTAGAGTGTATTGATGCTTTGTATTAAGCATATATGGTTTATGATGACTTGTTTGGTAAAATTTTAAATGAGGAATGTGAATTTTAAGAAAATGGATTTTGTGTAATTGTCACATATTGTACTTATATATGCTTTGGGATGAACAAAGAGTGTTTTTTCTTTCTAAATGAACCAAGTACAGGTGACTTTCCATATTGTTCCTATAGATATTACTTGTTTAGTTTCAAATTATGAATATGACCTTATTATTGTTACTATTTATGATCTAATAAACAATGAATTTACTCTAAACATATGAGGGAAATAAATAGAAAACCTTTTAATTAATTCCATGTATTACATTTATGATATCTTAAAACTTTATATTTATTATTAAACCCTCATATATAATTAATTCTCTAAATACATGTTTTATTTACTCTTCCTTCATATAAATTCATTCTTAAATTTTTTATCCATCTATAGATTGTAAAAAAATTCTTGAGACTTAAAATATATCATCATTCTCCAAATATTATCACACCAAAATAATGCCTTATTACCACTACTAACATCCCACCTTATATGATTTTATGGATGACATATTTGAAGCTAAATATAATTATGATCCTACTTTTTTCTTATCACCCACTCCACATGAACCAATTAAATATATTTTCCATTCCATTTTGTCCCTAAGGCTATACTACTTTATGTCAAATCTACATAATTCTCTCTAGTATTTTTTTCTTTGGTTATATGGGATTTAAGCACACACTACATCATGACCACATAGTGATATTACAACAACTTGGCTATTATGCATGTATCAATTAATAAGATTTAAATCTAGGTATACTCTATGAAAAATATAATCTAACTAGTTGACCTGATACCATTTGATTCTTTACTTCATTACGTGCATTAAAATGTAATGGTTTGTCCATGAGTCTTGAACCTTAATCTATGGTAATAAAATTATTTTTTCTTAATCAATATACCTAAATCCCATGGATAGATATTCCTAATATTTTAACAAACATGATTTTTTCTAATTATTATAACAATATATACCTTGTTTCATTGCCAAAAATTGCATTAAACTCCCCATCACTATATCTCACAGTTTAATTGGAATCCATAAAGTGGATATCATGTAGATTGGAAATCCTTATGGATTAAAATAAATGTGTTTTTTCAACTATAAATAACCATATTAGTTTTTATTCGAATTATTGAAAATATATTTTAAAATATTATCCAAGTTTTTTAAATCTTCCCTCAAAAGCAATAGATGATCTCTCAAATCCGAAAACACTAATTGTTTTTATTAATAAAGTATCTTAAATAATTTGCATATTAAAAATATACATATTAATGTTTGTTTGTATGTGTTCCTATAATTATATCATAACAACTTAGATTCTTGCTAAATATCCCCCTCCAACAAATTTGATTTCTTACTTAGTATAGCATCATCTATGATTTGTTGAAGAGAAGTATGAATACAATAAGTTTCCACCATTTCTTGAAGATATTTAATATTAATTTATTTTTTAATACTTCTTCTAACAAATTTCCAAAGATTAACGAAAATATACGGGAATAAAGGGCTCCATTATATTATGCCTTGTATTAGAGAGAAAATGACCTTAACCATGTAATTGAAAAAATGGAAACTTTAGGATTGAATAAACTCATCATGATCAACTTCAAAAACATTTTAAAAACATGAAATTTTAGATATATTTTCTCTAAGTAACCCTAATCCAATCTATAATATGCTTTATCTATAGCCAATTTTAATATCATCCTTGACTATCTATTTTGTGGTTAAATGTAGAAATTCATGAAGGATCCAAATTACATCCATAATATGGATCTATCTATGATAATTCCTCCTTGATCCTTACAAAATTATCATAGGAAGGATAATATTTATCCTATTGGAAATTACTTTTGTGATTAGCTCCTATGTCATATTATAAAAAGAAACCAACCTATAAGAATTAAAAAAATTCCCTTTCTTGGTTTTGGAGAACAAAGGGTTGTACTTGGGTACCTCACCCTTGAAATTTCAAAACTTCTACTTTAGATCTTGAGAGTTTACAAATAGATTCAATTCTCATCTCAATTGAGTTTCTATAGCTAGATATCTACATTATTTTTTATGATGTGTTTGAATTCTTGATTTTCATTATTCATTTTTTTGTAAATACAAATATTCAAAAATCCAACATCCTTCACAATACCAAAACTCCATCTCTACTATCTATGCATTACATATTTGTAGAGCAATATTTCCAAAACATTACACTATCAAAGTCCACTTTACCAAATCTAGATTGCTAGTTTCCTTCCTAAAGCATAAGTGCAACCAGAAACATTGTAATAAGTAGTTTATATGATAAAACATTAATGTTATAAAATAAAGTAAATATTACTTGTGGAAAATATTAAATTACATATTGATCGTTATTTGATGCAAGTATTCAACATTTTCTTGTCAACTTCAACAAAACTTACTACTTCCTCTATGCATGGAAAAGAGAATTTAACTTCATTATCCTCAATTAAAACCCCTCTAATTGCTAGTCTATTTGCACATATGTTTCCTTCCCTTAACATATGTATAAACCTGATTTCTTCAAAATCTATGACAAGGTCTTGAATTTCCATAATTACCTCTTGTATGTTCCATGGAGCCTTTGGTTTTCTCAAAATTGTATTTATTACTATGAGTGAATCATCTTCCATCCATACTCTATTCCAATTCATTTTTTTGTATATTTTTAATCCATCCAAAGTATTGTATCTTTTGATATATCCTAAATTATCTATAAAGCCTCACTTTTAAAAGTGATTTGCCATTACTTTAACCATTCTTCAATTATGTTAAATTTAGAGTATATTACATCATTTAAGTCATGTGAATGTAGCACCTTAGGTACATAATTAGGATAGGAGATTACTTTAGAGGGAATTAATCTAGTTACTTCAAGCAATGTAATAAATACACAAGTGAAAATATGTAAGTTTTAATGTGCAAGGTGTCCCCTTGTACAACTAGGTGGAGTGTTGGCCAAGGAATATATCTTTCTATATAAAGGGCCTCATAGTAGTACATTATAAGCGTCTTCATATTATAATGTTTGTCTATCAAGTACTCCTATATGGAGTACAATATAGCTCTTTAGCTTATATTAATGGAGTGACCATTTCCTCCATATTGCATTGTATTTTTGTCAATTCTATTTATAGTATATTTCATTCATATTGTTGTTCCAATTTCTTTCATATTTTTTGTATTTCATTGGGACCTATGTGAGATATCTCCACTATATATATCCTCAAAATCTAATAGTGGTATTAGATCCATGGTTAATCAAGATAAGAGGACCTACATCCATTATAAGAGAAGTCCAATAGATCAAGAGGAATAGGGAGAGTCACCATTACTACTATTGGTCTGCATATTTGTAAATAGGATCTACCATTGAGTGGCGTTGCATAAAAAAGCTGCTATTAGGATTAATTGATAGAAAAAGCCATAGTAGTCAATAATATTAAGAAAGTGAGGATTGAAATAAATCTAGGTTGTAGAAAACCTGATATTACATCTAGCTAGGGTATTTCCACAGAGTTGCAAATAAAAAATCATGAAGATTATGACTCAACATTCAAGCCACTAGTTTGACAAATCAACTAGTAAAGATTATTATCTCTAGATTTATAAGTTATTTTGTTCCATTCTCTAACAACTTGTTGCAGGAAAAAGAGATTTAGTAAAAGTTTTGGAAACTTCCTACAAAAGAGTTAGGAATACTATATTCTTAGAATCACTCCAACAGTTGCAGTAATAAGGAGAAGACTGAATATTTCAAATACCTTGAGAAAAGTCTCATTACAATAGCTACAATCCTACAAATTGTAGAAGTAAAAAAAAGACCATAGTAGCCTTATAGCAGATTCAAGGAAGAAGAGACTCTAGAAGTTGAGTCATAGGAGGAGATAGTATACTAGTGATATTAATTCAAGATTAATACCTATAAAGTGTAGAAGAATAAAATGCTAGAGAAGCCTAGAAGAAGAAAAATAGACTAGAGAAATCTAAAAGAAGAATAGGCTAGAGAAGCTTTGAATAAAAAAAGGCCATAGGAGCCTTGATCAAGAAGAAGGCCATAAAAGCCTTAATTATGAAGAAATGGAAGGAGATGCAACATTGGTCATATTAAATTAGTTTATAATAATAATAAAATATAACATTATTAATTAGTAAACTAGTATTAAAGAAGATAATAGCATAATCTTAGAGGATGATGAAATATGGAAGATATTTCAAAATGTATTCTAAATATTATATATAATAATTATCAATTAATAAAAAGAGTGCATAGGATCTCAATGAGATCTGAGCAAAGGAGCAGGATCTGATTAGATATGAGTGGGATCTAAGCAGATTTGAACAAGATCTGAGCAAGATATATTTAAATATTATTTATGGTAGGTAGTAAATATTGTAAGGGTAATATAATTAGAATGAAAATTCTACATAAATGGATGAAAAAACTTTTGATAATGACCGTTCAAGGTCCTTTGATCCAAGGAAAACTTTTTGGAATAAGATTGTTAGGGGAAAAAACGTTGAGCACTCTAGGAATTTTAAGATTTTAGCAATGTTGAAGAATGATAACTTTGTGGTTTGGGTTCCAAAAGCCTTAGTAGATAAGATTATTTTTGAGAGAAAGAATTCATTGGTAGGTAAATTTATTGAAATGTTCATTTAGATCTAGATTCTATTTGAAAGTGGATACTTTTTAGATAGAATCTAAAGGGTTCTTTATAAGTTCTATCTCTCCCTCATGGTTTTATCCTTTTTTTATTTTACTTACAATGAAGATTTGGTTAGGGTCTTTATGGAAGGACCATAGTTTTTTTGAGGAGGGGATTATGTTTAAAGAAATAATTTTTGGTTTCAATCCATTAATATATAATATGGAATTTGCTCTTATCTGGTTGAGTTTGCGATGTTTGCTAGGTTTGCCAGTGGATTTTTGGCATGAAGATATTTTAGCAAAAATTGCAAGCTCTATTGGAACTCTCCTAGATTTTGATCATTCAACTAAAGTGAAGTCAAGGCTTCTAGCAACTAGAATATGTGTTAATGTAGACCTAAGTAAACCCTTACCTCAATCAATGAAAATCATGTTAGATTATCGAGAATGGGTTCAAAAGCTAGAATATGAAAAATCTCCTACTCTTTGTGGGGTATGCAATCAAGCTGGGCATTTTGCTAGAAACTACCCTCAAAAGGAGTAGGATGTTGAGGCAAGCAAACTCATTACTAAGGTTTAGAGGAGGAAATTGGTAAAACAAGATAAGGGGTCAGGGTAAGAAGTAAACATAGATAAAAATTTTAAAAATAGCAATAAGTTTAAAATTCTAAAATAATTGGAATGGAAATTTGTGTTTGAAACCCAATGCCCTACCTTTGAAGGTATTACCAAGATTGAAATAAAAATTATCAAGAATACACAGCTAGGGTTCATTGGTGAAAAATGAATTAGGGAGTCAGCTATAAAAAATTCCATAGATGATAAAAGGATGAAGCTAGATGGTTTGTTACATTTAACAACAAAAATACAAATTGAGGGACCTAAAAAACTTTGGAACATATGGATACATATACTCAAATTTCATTGCAAAAACTATAGAAGTCCTAGGAGGAGATGCAACTTCAAAAATAAATAGCACAACCATCAATGCAAATTCTCCAAAAACTACAATAGAGTGTAGGATATGTGCAACAAATAGAAAGAATAACATGATAGTCTAAGGATGATAATCAACAACAAATGATAGGTGTGAGGATTCAAATTTAGAATAAACAATCAAGGGATAAATTGAATCTAGATGAAAAGGATGGTATTGAGGAATGAGATTGTTTAGTTGATTTGGAGGTAGATGAGCTTCTAAGGATATTGATTAGACATTTGAAGAAGAAATTTGTTGTTGGTGTGTCAACTCTAAAGCAAAGACCAAAAACAAGAAATAAATATCTATAAAGATAGCTAAATAAGTGGTTGGTGGTTCTTAGAAGAATTTATTAAGTGGGGGTAATAACCTACCAAAATAAAAATAAAAAATAATTTTGCTTTCTTGAAATATTAGGGGTATGACTACCCCAGAAAAAAAAGGATTAGACTATAATTTTTCAAAAAAAAATACAACAAGCTTGTCTCTATTGTTGTTGTTGTTCTTTGGTTATATTTTTTTATTGTAGATTTAGATATGTTGCAAGGTTTTTGTAATTCTTGAGGAGTATGTTATTCATTCCAATTTTTTTGAGCTTAATTGCTCATCTTTTGTTAGTCTTGTATATAAAGGTTGAGGCCCTTTCAAAAACCTCTATGATTTACCATAATAAAAATAATAATTATCAAATAATTGGTTTTATTAAGGAAATATGGATTAATAAATCAAATTGTATATTTTCTTAGTATGTAATAGTTTTTTCATGTAAGAGTCAAATTCTTTTTAAATAATAAACTAAAATATATTCATTAAAAAAAAAAAAATTATATGCAATTAATTCAAAAAATGAAAACTTTATTATATCAATCATTTTAAAATTAAATTTAAAAAAATTACAATAAATAACAACTTAACTTACATTAATATCAATTTGCATAATTAAATTTATTTGCTAAAAATTGTGATTGTAACCAATTCATCTATGTAACAAAAAAAAATTATATATATATATATATTCATTTATTTATTATTTGGTTAGTATGAGAAACCCCTACAACCAATGCACAGTGATGAGTAGTCTCCTCCCAACCATGACCCTTCATAAAAAGGAGAGCTAAATAGGGAATTTAACACACAACCACCACACACCCACCCCCTCACACACTCGCTTACACCACAGTTTGAACCTTAGATCTCTAACTAAATCACATAAAAATATATATATTATATCAATCATTTTAAAATAAAACTTAAAAAATACCATAAATAACAATTTAACTTACATTTATATCATTTTACATAATATAATTCATTTATTAAAGAAAAATTAACACTATATATATATATATATATATATATATTTTATATTTAGTACACAAGGAAATGGGTGACATATCTATTTTTAAATATATAAAAATGTTTATATATTTATTTCAAAGTTTTTGTAAAATAATACATTTATATCATTTTGCACAATAAAAATTATTTATAAGAAATAAAACTATTTTAATTGTACCCAGTGTTGTAGGTGAGTTGAAGAGGAGACGACAATCCTCCCTGGTAGGTCCTAGGATTGAATCTCCACCTTACCAAAAAGTTGAATTGAATACTCAATTGATAATGTTGGTGCGGACAGGACCAAGCGCGACTCCCGGATGACTTTGGCCGTGTAGAACTCCATGTACATGGTCTATCCCTACATGAGATTTTTCTCTTTAAAATATATATATATATATATATATATATATATATATATATATATATATATAATATAAAATACCAAAAGAAAAGTAACATACATTAAAGCACCACGTGAATCAATCTTCACTAGAAAAGAACTATAGCATGGACGAGTGTGTGAGGGGGTGGATTTATGGTAGCTGTCTGTTAAATTCCCTATTGATAGACATAACTCTTGGTTTTAAGAAAAAAAAAAAAAAACTTCACTAGAAAAAATGGAAAATACCATTTAATATATCTTCACTAGAAAAATCCATTACATGCATTTATCATTAATGTCCCTACATGAAATAACTATTTAAAATAAATAAATAAATAAATAAATAAAATAAAAAAGTTTAAAACCTTAAATTTTTTTTTCCTATTTTTAATTCTTTCAAAGGTAAAATATACATAACAAAATATTGTTTCACCTCCATACAATGAAAAAATATATATTTAGTTTGGCCGTACTTCATTAAATATTTTTTATTTAATTAAATTATAAAAAATTAACTAATTTATATTATTCACATACAAATAAATATCAAAATATTCTCTTTATTATATAAAAAATAGGATACTTAGATTTATGGCATACTTTTATTTTTCTAATAAATTAAAATATAATTTGTAAAACTTATAATTAATATGAATTTTTATTATTAAATTGGTTTTTAGATCTAAGGTTCAAACACTGGCTTGGATGGCTTTGTGTTAAATTCCCTATTGCTAAGTAAAGTTCTCAGCTTTACGAGAGGTTATGGTTGGAAGGAGACTACTCGGCCTTATAAGTTGGTCATAAAGGTTTCTCACAATAACCAAATATTTAAATAAATAAACTAGCTTAGATATATAAAGAGTTATCAATCTCGAGGCGCCTCTTATTGTCGACTTTTTTAATAAAATATTAATATTGTTTACGGTGTGGCTGACCTTCTGGCTGCCATTGTAGGACGCCTATCGGGCGTAATAAATAAATAAATGATTTTAATGTTTAATTATACAACCATTAAATAATACTTTAATATCAAGCATGATGCACAATCCGAACCCTTAAGGTAACCGCTGTCTACAAAGTCTCCAAACTAAAACCACTTAAAATGCTATTCCTAAAAACATGAATCATCCTATAACCAACCAAACCATAGTGCTGTTGTTGATTCCTAAGTTGTTGTAATGCCTTTGACTATCTCTTGTATTCCTTATTCTTTTATATTATAAAAGTTGTTGTAATGCCTTTAAAAAATTACTAAGAGTATATTATAAAAATAATTAATATTAAACTAACAATCTAATATTTTATAAATAGTAAAAGTTATTGGGTTTTATTAACCAACACCCAAATTTAATTTATGAGAAAGTAAGAAGAATGACCAATGGACCTAGCTTTTCAACCTATAAAAAATAATTAAAAAAAGAGATAGAGTTTCATTTCCCTATTGTAATTATAAATTACAAAATCTCACAACGGAAGTTAGTTATAATTTATTCCAAAGATAAACATTCCCGACGTGAGAAACGGAAACCTTTAAAGAACATGGTTGGCTGAAAATAGCTATACAAGATCTGTAACAGCAAGATCAGTGACCCAACAATTATTATTTAATTCTACTGATTACAACATCCATACAGCCATTACTATTTAGTTCTCTTCTCCTGATTACAGCATCCATTCAACCCAATTTCGTAAGTAGTGGAAGGTGGCAACTGGTTTTTCCATGGAGGTTTGAGCAGAGTATGAAGATTAGGTTTCGATAAGCGAGAGTAAAATCGTTGAAATCGAATTTCCTCGGCAATATCCTTGTTTTAAGATGCAGAACATCTTTAAAAAATCAAGGAAATTGTCATTGGTAGCCAAGAAAGGGTGACATTAATTGGACGGGCTGACGGGCACAGGAGCAAATTTGTGCGATTGATAGAGACTATACTCAGAGTTACGTATCGTTAAGCGCACGGACGGGTGAAGTTCGTAAAGCTTTGCGTACACTCCATCAGTCCGTGACTTCACCAGGCCACAAGGCGCCCTTCGCTTCTACAATCTCCGGCCGGCACGCAATCAGACTGGAACAGATTCGAACTCTGCGCCTCTCTCTACCTCTCCGACAAAGATGAACTGCTAAAATGGAAGCCGCCTGAATTTGCTGCCAGGGAAATGGAAGCCCCCTGAATTTGCTGCCAAGGAAGCGATGGAAGAAATTATGAAGCACCAAAAGTGAAATCCTCTGTAAATTTCAGCCATGGAAGAGATCGGAATAAAAACCGAGAGCAGTATGGGCGTCGAGAAGCCGGAGCAACGGAGACCTGAAATTTCCTCCCACGCATGTCCGGCGCCTGATGCTTGTAAAGAAATCAATAATAACAATCCCTCTGCGGCGTCTGTCGAAAAATCGGTTGGTGTTGTCGTCCAATCGTCCTCATCGCCGGATCAGGATCTTTTTGATCGGACAATCGAGGACTTGCAGAAACTGGAATGTAAGAACCCTTCGAGAAAAGGCACAAGCAGGGGGAAATCGTGCGACGGTAAATGTGAGGAAAATCGCGGCGAGATCGTGGGCGGCCATGTCTCCAACTGCGCGGCGGGCTTCGCTGGCGACTGCGCCGCCGTCTGCTGCTGCCCCTGTGCGCTCGTCCACGTCTTTGCCCTCGCCCTTGTGAAGGTCCCCTTCGTCTTTGCCAAGAAAGGCCTCCGATCTGCTAAGAAAAAGGCATTAACCAACAAAAAGTCGGATCGTAAGAAAATTGAGAAGGAAGAGAAGCCAGTAAAATCTACAACTTATAGCCCTCTCTGGTCATTCGCTTCAACTCCGCCGAACGGATCGCCCCGTTCTAAGGTGGACAGCGAGAAGGTGTGGAGGGAGCTGTACGCGGCCGGTCACATAGGATTCGGGGGACCCCCCTTTGAAAGGGATTAGGCGCTCTTGCAGCCGCTACCTACAACTTTTTTTATTTTTGGTTCTTCTCCTTTTCTGTACTATCTGCATTCCTGTATTTCAGGTTTTAGAGTTAATTGTGTGTTTCAAACCCTAAGTTTGCGTTTCAAACCCTAATTGTGTGTTTCAAACCCTAGACGCCAAAGGCCGTTGATTTTTCCTAGACTTTTTTAGTTTTTGGTTTACAGCACCACAGGCTAACATTGGATTTCCATTACTGACCAAAGTTATGCTGATTCGTATGAGGTTCAGGGTCTGCAAAACCAAAAATTTATTGCGCATTGTCAGAAGGAATACAGTGGGAAGCGATCGCACTGCATAAACGGGAAGTAATGGCATAAAGATGTCGTTGAAGCGACATGGTGCTTAGAAATTAGAAGTGATTTTATTTTGTTTTTGGTATCTCTTGCATTGTATTACGATTTCACGGCCGATTGTACTCGAGGCTCCCGCAATATACAGTTGCAGAACGAGCTCGAAGGTTGTTATGAATTTGACTGTTTTATATTAAGTTTGGTGGGATATGTACGTCTTTCTGTTCACAGATTTAACTATTATTTTGAGTGAAAATCCAAGTATCTTGTCCTCTTTGTGGTTCCAATCTCTTGACTGAGCGAAAATAACGCTAGTCAGAGTGCTGGGTTTTAGCTACAGAATACTCAGAAACACGAACGGCAATTGAATTTTACCGTGCATATCGTGTACTTGTTGGCTACTGAAGAACCTTTTAAAAAAAAAATCTGCTCAGTTTCAGTTTCATAATCCAGATTATGTTTTTGTGCTCTCAGTTGTAATGCCCAGTAAATTGATTGCACGGCGACAATTCCTGTTCGTCCCCTTGTTTGTTTTGGACTCACAGAGGAGAGTTGTTGGAGTATTCCATTCTTTTAATATTCCATAATTTATTAATGAAGTTGCATATAAAACAGTTATAGAAAAAGTTGAAAAATATTTTTAAATTTTTTAATCAGAGATTTTTAGGGGAATGTTAAATTAACATAAATATATGCACTTCACTTAGATACTTGTAATATTTTATACAATCTTAGATTTTTTTTTTTTTTTTTTTTAAAGAATTTGAACGTTGGATCTTTATATGAAGAGGGTTACTTATAAGCCTTATCTTACTTAGATTTCAATGGTTTTAAGAGTTGATGTGAGCATTTGTTTAATAATATATTTTTTTATATTATATTAATATTTTATATAAATTAATTAAATAGTTTTACAAAATTAATTTAGATAATTTTAATGCTAATTTTTAAATTCAAAGAGATATAGTGATATATTATTTACAACAAACTCATTTTTAAAACAATTTTATTTATTTTTTTCAAGAAAAAGTTGATAATATCATCTTATACATGGATGTGAGCTATTCACCTAATGTCAATATAGTTTAAGTTATGATGTACACAAGGTGATTAAAAACCCTCCTTAGGTTATCCTCTAAGAGTCTTCTAAGAAAGTTAAACCATAATACTACACCTATTCTAAGCTCATTGCTGATTATGCCTAGATGAAGTTCTTAAAGTATAGAAAAAATTACCATGATAACAAGAGAGCCAAAGATTTCTTTGAGAAACCAGGCATTGAAAGACCTAAAATATATATAGTTGTGACCACCTTCAGTAAAAGACATAAAACTCTAAGGGTAACCTAACTGATTTTTAACCTAATTGATTCTTATAAAGATCCTAACTTGTCTAACTGTAATGATGATAATATCCAAGTTTGCTTGCTAGATGCCAAAGTCAAAGATTTTTCCATTTGTTTTTTCACCTCCACCAGTTATCTTTTTGACCAACCATTCACTAGTCAAATCAAATGTCTGAATTGTTACATCTATGCTAATCCAAAATCACATCCTCATGTATATTCCACTTATAAGATCTCCCAACCTTAGCAAGTGGAAAAATTCAAACACTTAATCCTTGTAAATCTAATTCCATTCCTTATACCTCATTCCCTATATTTTCACTTATATATGTCATATTTCCTTCTAATTCAAGATCTCCTTGTCATATTTTCCAATCTAAAGCATGTCCCAAATATGAGAAATATATCTTCACTATCTAAAATGAAATGAATGGCAATATGACAAGACCACTTATGGAAACAAAGGTAATTATTCTTAATGGAATTTACCTTACATTATTCTTAAGGCTAATGGATCAAACACTTATAATGCATATGCTCTTTATGGAAGCACTTGGGAGACTTACCCTCCTAGCCATATTACTCTTCCATTCTATGCATAAGCCCTATTGAGGGTTTCATCCCACCCTCCTACCTTTCATGATGGTGGTCTCTATATATGTACATTTCCTTCTATTATTTTTCATTCTATTAGAATTTATTATAAATAATTGTAGGGACTTCTTAGAATATGAATGATCACCAAGCGTCATATATTCATCATCATACTATACAATATATTTCCTTACATACCTAGATTCCCTATATTCCAATTTTTAATCATATTAGAAAATGCTTTCAAGGCATACGATTAAATTTTAAAGTCTCTCCTTACTTGCTCACAAACTCATGATCTCAAATACGATTGTAAAAGCTTCAACAAATATTTGTCAAAAATCTAACAAGAAAAGGTTATAAAAACATCTAATAAAATTCATATAACTTTGCATACCATCTTACATGTTAAATTCAAATCTTACTTTTAGAAATATACATATAATATTTCTCCAAACACATATTTCTTTATTTCATTGGTTGTCTATTTCCTATAAAATAAAGTAAAAGTGATCTTCATATTATAAGGTTAAGTCATTTAAAATGACTATACTTACCCCATATAAACTATGAAAATAAATCTTGAAGGTTGGTAGTGTATCTCTTTTAGGACCTTATATATTCACAAAACCTTCTTACTGTTATTACTGAGCTAAGTTTCTAAAGTAACTATACCAATCCCATATAGGCTACAAAACTAGTCTCAAAGGTTGGATGTACAATTTGGTTAGGATATTAAACCTCCAAAAAAGAAACATTAGTATTTTCCATTCAAACAAAGGAGCAAAAACAAAAGAACTAATAAAACAAAAAATAGGTGCTTCAAAAATAAAAATGAAAATACATATAGCAACAGGAAAGAGTTAGAAAATCCATTTGGAAGATAACATATGACCAACTTGTTCAAAACCTCATCAAGAGATTCTTATCTTCTATAACACTCTCATACATGATATTGATGTCTTTGCACTAATATGTATCCTTTATGAGATCTTGCATTTATGAGATATTGTGCATCTACATGAGATCATGCACTCTTGCTTCTTAGTATTTTTATGAGATCATGCATTATTTTTATGTTATAATCCTTTATGGAGGATGGATCATTGCTACTTGAGCCTATTTCATATCATATTACACTATATTTAATCATCATATGCATATCACCATAGGCACTTGCATTCTTGAGTTCATACATTACTTAGATAACACCTTGGAAAAGATCGCAACTTATTACTATGCTCAAAAGAAAATACAAAAATTACAAAGTATTTGAGAAGGAAGATTAAAATTATGAATTCTAAACCAAGGTTAATTCTTATTTATGCGCTTATATTCATCCATATAAAATATATCCCCTTGATGAGCATTTGACATACAATGAAAAGAGTCTCTTTGAACCCTTATAACTAGTTATTTTAAAGTCTTATATTCTTATGATTTTCTTGTATTTTTTAATTGATCATTTGGGATTACATTGATCCTTCTTATATTACATCATTACCACATAGTTGTATTATAATAGTTTGGCTATTATGTATGTATCATTTGACAAGAATTGAACCTGAGTATACTCCTCGAAAGTTGAGAATTTGTACTTGTTGAGCTAATTCTATTTTATTTTTTATTTGCATGTACTACATTACATGCATAAGATTCACTGATTACATTATCCTTAATCATTGTATTTTTTCAAAATATTATATGATTAGTATTTATTTTCACATCTTACCACATGTAATCGAAAGTAAAATGTGAATAAGAAAAGAAAAAACAAAAGAAAAATAAAAATATGCATGAAAAGATAGCACAAAATGACCCACAAAAACCAATATCAATATATACATAAAAAACTCATGCATAATTGTCAATGGTATGCCAAAATTCTATCTAAATGTCTATACAACCATATAAATCTTATCTCTTACAGATATCTATGATTACCACTTCCTTTGGGAAGTTTGTTATACACTCCCTAGATAACCTATAACATCAATTTTAGTTATTGTATCTGTGTCTTTTATCAACACTACTCCATATACATGGCTTAGATCTTTCCTAGTCGTGGTAATCTATCTCAAATATCCCACCCTCTCCCTAGCACAACCTATATCAACCTTTATATCTCATACTTCCATACTATTCTTTCCTACAGTAATGCCATGTTGTCCCCCAAACCATTAGCTCCATTAACCCCAAATTGACTAGGCTAGGCTTTTAATACCTCCTTTGCATGATAAGCTAGAGCAAGTACATCTAGAAGCCTACTCACCAACTACATGAAATCTATAAATATCAACCTTTTAACAACATCATTATGAATTAGAGTAGCAAAATGAGATATACCTTAATCAATATATCATGTCATTCCTTTAAGATACCTACTTTCATCATTTGTTTTAGTTAGTCATTTCCTTTCAATTGTTATATATGGATATGTGAAAAATCTAAAATCAAGAGTCAATCGTTAGAATACTTACTTGGGTCCCCTAGTATGGTGTGTATGTCCATGTTAAAATTTGATTCAATCTCTTTTGGTCTTATTTCTCCCTCTTCCTTTGAGGAAAACTTATTATTTCATGTCAAAATCACTATTAATCCACTCGCATACACATCCTTATTGATGTAGGATCAAAGTATGAAGCTATATTTATTCTTGAAATGCAAGTAATATATAGGATTACATAGGAATATCACGTAGGTTAAGTGGTTGCAACAATCTACCAAACATGGCCAACCACTTAACTACTAGTTAACAAAATGCTAACTATGGATGTCCACTAACTGCTAGAAGACAAACAAGATCTCTAACAGTTAACTAACATCTAACAACATGCTAACAACCTATTTCTAACATGGGCATACTATGCCTCACGTGAATACAAAGTGCAAGAAATAGGAATAATAATAAATAATATATTAACTTAGGCTTAAGTGAATAAGCCTAAGTTATCCTCAACACTCCTCCCAACCATATAAGCATTGGACCCCAATGATCTCAAAAAATATGGAAATTCATGGGCCATATCATGGTGAGGAATCCAGCGATCCATGTGTGGAAAGTGATCGCAATGAGCGACAAGGTAGGTAGTGGAAGAACCTTGTCCATTGTGATGAGTCTTCATCTCGAAAACTCTATCTAAAATGAGCTAAAACTGACGATCAGGTGCCACTGTTGTTGTAGAACTAAAAAAAGGATCAGGTACCAAAAGAGGGTCCTAAAATGGTGTCTCTGGAAAGTGAAGCTCATCCAAAGGAACCCAAACTATGCCTTCAACCTGTGGTGAGTGAGGATTGAGATGCTTTTGCACCACTCCCTACGGAGTCTCCTGCAAGTCCTATGGTATCTTGCCTAGAAGGCTCTGCCGGTGCTCAGTAAGGGAAGTAACCTTAGCTTGCTCCTCCATGTGTGCAATGGTGGGAGTGGGCAAAGCCAAAGGTAACTTCTATGGAACAAGTGGTTCAATAGTTGTAGGTGTACCCAAAATTATACCAATGGAATCAATGGTATCTTTCTCATGAGTGAGAATGGTGGGTTCCTTAACCACTTGCTCTTGTGATTTTTCATTATGTGGGAGTGAAACTTCTTCCTTTACATGTTCCTTATGTGGTGCATGTTCTTCATTTTGTGCGGGATAAATGCTAGTAGGAGCCAAAATGAGTGCTTGACTTAATGGCTTCCTTACTTGCCTACAACTCAACATCAAATTAGAAGTAGGTGTAGTGCTTTGTATCAAGTAGGTTTTACCATGCAACTCCAATGTGTAGGTGTTATTTTTAGCATGATAAATAACATTCCTATTAAATTGATAAGGTTTATCTAGCAAGAGTCCACAACAATCCATATCTGTGACATCACACCTAACTTTATCCACAAACTTATCACCAAAAGCAAAAGTCAAGGTGCAAGTATGGGTGATGTTGGATGTGGAGTCTACATCTTTCCACCCAAGTGCATAAGTTTGGTGATATGGTTTGATGGGAAGTTTCAACTTCTCCACAACAGAATTCGTAATGAGGTTCTTTTACGATCCGTTATCAATAATACAATCAACATAGAAATCATGCGTCAAGTGGGCTCTAGTGACAAACAAATGGTCACGCCCCCCTTGAGAAAATACATTGGAAATTAGGGTAACTTTGTTCAGTTTACCCTTTGAAATAGGATATTATTCTTCTGTCCCTTTAGCCAAAATGGGACCATCTTGTGGTTCCTCATGTGTAGGCTGTATAATTAGGGATTTCTTCTTCTTAAACTTCTCAAAAGTATAGCATTTGGATTTTACATGTCCATGATTTTTACAAAAGTCACAATACAATGAAGAAGAATAATCTTTAACATGAAAGGAAGAAGAATGTGCTTTAGGAGAAGTGGGAGGAGAATAAGAATGAGGGGAAGATTGAGAATTGTTCTTCACCTTCTGTTGATGCTGATTCTTGCATTTGGAAGAGCCCTCCTGTGATGAACGAGACTTTTGATATGCACCAAGTTTCTCCTCTGCAAGAATGGCATGATTGAATGCCACATCCAAGTTGAGGAAGACATTGAATTTGATCTCCCTAAAAATATGATCTTGCAAGCCACGAGTGAATTTATTAATCAAATCATCTTCTAAATCTTTCACACCAAGCAATACCCTCAACCTATTAAATTGGAAAATGAAATAAAAAACTGACATTCCATAGGTTTACCTCAATCTATACCACTTGGTAGTGAGGTCACTTTGGTAGTTTGGTGGAAATAAGGTGTTTTTCAGAATTTGAGTTAATTCTTTCCAAGTCATGGTGGCATTATGGCTCTGTCTTTCTACAATGAGAACTTTTGCTAAACCTGTGAGTTTTAGTATAGCAAATGTGGCTTTTTCATCCTTCGTAATTTCAGCATAAGCAAACCAAGTTTGCATATCCAAAATCCATGCAGATAAGACATAGGGATCCCTAGATCCATCATACATTTTAACCTCATATTTGTCTTTGTTTGCATGGTTATGGTGGATTTTGAGTTCACCAGGATTAAACTACACAACAATGTCTCACTTTTTTGCCAAAGTGTCTACTGCTTCGATGAGGTTTTCCATGTTTGTTCTAAGGTCATGAGCCATTTGCTTTCGGGTGTATGCCAGACTAGGAGGATTACAAAATGGTCTTGAAAAAAATTAATCTAGGCTTAGGAATAATTTCAGTTTCCTATGCAACCAAATTGCCTAGATTTTACAAGTTTTGCTCTCAAAATTAGGGTTATTTTAGTGCTTTTTTACAAAATAAATCCAATTTTGCAATTACAAAAGTGCACTAAAAATGCTGAAAAATTAGCCCTTTTACAATGCCAAAATTTGGTTAGGAGCAAAAATTATCAATCTACGAGAAATTTGCAACACAATGCAAAAACATTTGGTCAAAAACAGACCAATAACGAGGAAGATATCACCTTTCAAAGTTGCTCTCCTTTTTGCTGGTTTGGGCGCCAAAAGGTAAAATTTGAATTTTTAAATTTGAAAATTATTTTTCCTCCTTGTTTTCCCATAAAAAATTGAATTTGTCACCAAAAAATTGAATGTGCGCAAAAAAATTTGTTTTCGTGCCCCGTTCAACGGGCAGGTCTGCCAGGTAAGTCAAGCAGTCAGCATGTGGGTGACTTTAGGCGCGATCCCTCTAGTCATCATGACTAGTGGCACCCTTCAATTGGTGCCTCCATGCGTGAGGCTCGATGTAGGGTGTCTAGGAAAGCTAGACATTGTCTTACTCGGGCAGTTGGGCTAATAAAGCCCACTTGGTCCCCCGTAGGACCAAGTGGGATAAAAACGCCCAACAAATTGGCACTTCCCACCTTCCGCGGTCATCGACGGTGATCGCAAAATTTTTCTATGGTCGCAAAAATACCAAAACCTTAGTTTTACCCATCGAAAGGTCAAACCTTGCTGGAAAAACGTGTATCCTTGTCGGGAACGTCTGCAATCACTAGGAAAACACAGTCGTTCACTGAAACAGGTGAATTTTGCTAGGAATTTCTTTCAAGGATGCCAAGAAAATTGTTTTTGAGATGTGTTGTACATCGAACTTGCCTTGAACTGGCCTGATCACCGAACAAAAGGACTGTCGCTCTCACCGAAGATTTGAAACTTGTCAAAGTAGTTTTGTGATATCCTCCTGAGATCGATGCACGGTCAAGAAGTCAAGAGCTGAAAGAGCTCGGTTTGAAGGTGTCTCGGGCAGCTGGGTGCGGCTGGTGATGATCAACGCCATCACTGATTATCGAGACTCGACTATGGGTACCAACTTCGGTGTGTTATCAACGATCGACTGGTAGCGGTTCATCGTAGTTGTCGTTGGCAGTCGGTGTTGGCTATGGTGGTCGAGTTCCCGGTGGTCGGTGGTGCTATCATCGGCTAAAATCGACTATGGTTGAGGTCGGTCTGGTGGTCAGCACTGTCGATTGGCCAGGGTGACTGCCGAGGTGGGCTCTGGTGGTGGCCTAGGTGGTCGGGGTCAACTGTCGAGAGGTAGGCACCGGGTCGGATGCTTTCGATGTTGGTTGGGCTTCTGGCCTTGTGGCCCACCAATGTGGCCACTAACACTTGGATAGGATTAAAATCCTATCTAAAAAAAATCATGTACGAACTCCTTGATCTTTTTTTTTTAATAAAATATTAATATAAAATTAATATTTTATAAAAAAAATTGTGCATTAAAATTAATGCATTCTTTAAGTTGAGTTAAGTGGACTCAATTCAACTTCTTTTTCCTCCTAAAAAGAAGAAAACTTGGAGAAAGCTTCTTAGCTACAACCTGTTCTTGGAAAATAAATGGTGCAGGGGTAATTTCTTCCCTCTGCCCTCAGCTTCACTTGGTGTCAACTCCCTGTCAACACCTTCCTAGGATCTGATGCACAAGCACTCTCACTAGGCACCTAGTAGTGGAGTGGCAGTTTGCCTTCCCTCCTGCTTAAAAATATCCTTGGCTCTGATTACCAATGATGTAGGATCAAAGTATGAAGCTATATTTATTCATGAAATACAAGTAATATATAGGATTACATAGGAATCTCACATAGGTTAAGTGGTTGCAACAATCTACCAAACATGGCCAACCACTTAACTACTAGTTAAAAAAATGCTAACTATGGATGTCCACTAACTGCTAGAAGAAAATCAAGATCTCTAACAATTAACTAACATCTAACAACATGCTAAAAACCTATTTCTAACATGGGCATACTATGCCTCATGCGAATACAAAGTGCAAGAAATATGAATAATAATAAATAATATATTAACTTAGGCTTAAGTGAATAAGCCTAAGTTATCCTCAACACTTATAGTTTGAGCACCACCTATTGATCTCATCTTTGTGATGACTCTCTCATCTCAAGTTCCTATAACTAGGTTATCCATCAAATCCCTCCTCTTCTTAGTCCTTGAACTCATTTTCCCAAGGTTATGCATAGCGGCTATTTATCACCAAATTGGCTAAAATTAGGATTTTCAAAATTTGGAATTGGTTAATATTTGGGACCCTTGACCAGGGCCCATTATCCAGAAAATTTTGGGTGCAAATTGTTTTTGGGTTGATTCGCCTCAATTTTATAATAATTTGATCATTTTAAGTTTAAATTTCCAACATTACCCCTAATATAGTGAACCTTATACATGAGTTTGGATACTATTCACCTAGATCTAGAAATTGATTCGTCAAATTTTTATAAATAAATTTTGGGTCTGACCCCTTATGCATAATCCTACCTGTTCCCTCTAGTTGAAAGAATGTGCTAAGATCACTACACCAAATAGAGTCTTTACGAGGAGTTTTTAACCACCCTTAAAGACCTTTAAGGGTGGTTATTCAGTCGTCATCTATGAAGACATCATAAAAAGTCCACATCATATGACTACGGTTAAAAATGGCCCTCTTAGGTCTAAGAGAATATATATCTAATACATTCCCATAATAATCATCGTCCACCTAGTGAACATCTCCTTTTGATATTCCTTTTAGATAAATAATTTCCCTCGTTATATGTGTCTTGCAAAACAAGCATATATAAAAGCTCTCAATAATTATCATAGGGCCTAAAATCAAATAAATATATATAAAATAAATCAAACTTTTACTAGTTTTTATACATATAATATGTAGTTTGATGTATGTAGTAGGGTTTTTTCATGTATATCATTTAGTTTGAAACACATTACACATTGCGTTCAAACTTGTAGCAAAGTTAATGATCCATTGCAACAAGATGGAGTGGAATCTGCAATTAAAAAATACAAGCCAACTGCAACCCACAAAATTAGTGGCTTTATCTCAAAAAGTCTTTAAGTGGATAACCATATTTGAATGTTGTCCTATGCTATCCCCAAATGCATTGTTATCGATGTTGATTGAAAAATAAAGTTAGACACGCCACACCAAAAACATGACTGTTGGTTAGAATCTCAGTTACCCAGATATTGATTTGTAAAAATAAAATAGGTCATAGACCCTCACAGTAAAAAAATTATTATCAAACCTCTGCTATATTATGTCCAATGTTTCCACGGGTATACATATTCCATGGCTTCCATTGTATTCTTTATTTTTTTTTAGTAATACTTCTTGTAGACATTCGTCATGGGGATTAAACCTGGATCACATCACTGATAATGCCAATAACGCAAGTGTCATCCTTGTTGGTAGACCACACTCATGCAAATATATATTCTTAAATATCTTAACTACTCAGTTTCTTTGCATTTCACCTACACACAACCTAGATATAATTATTATACACTAAAATTTATTTATTTTCCTAATTTCAAAAACTAAGCTTCTCACTGTATAAAATCTCTGAGTTACAAATCCATTTAGAGGTATTATTAGATTACCTGCAATGATCCATTCTAGAGAACATCTAAAGAAATTGTAAAAGCCTTAAGGTGAATCAGTGGTGGGAAATAAAATGCAAGAAATATATAGACTGAGGAAGCCTTTTTGACAGATAGTTTACTTGAGGAAAATAAGTTTATACTATACACCTCTAGTTCTGGGGGAGGTAAATAACTTCTCCCATGACATTTAGAAGGATTTTTAGGACCATGTAATTGTAAAATTTTATTGTTTTTATAGAAACACAAACAAAATTTTAACTTAGCACCCTTAATATACTTAAATGACACTATAAATAACCTAGGTGTTGTAGGTGAGTTGGAGAGGAGAGGGCAATCCTCCAAGGGAGGTCCCAGGTTCGAATCTCCACCCTACCAAAAAGCTGAATTGGGTACCCAAAATCCAATTGATAATGTTGGTGCGGGCAGGGCTGGGTGCAACTCCTGGGTGACTTTGATAGTATAGAACCCCCTGTTCGTGGTCTCTCAGACCAAGGCGGCCCCGCAAGGGGTTTTTCGCTTAAAAAAAAAATGACACTATAAATAAAAATAGATGATAAAAGAACATGGTTGAAATTCAACATAAAATTCTAAGCCAAAAAGTGTCCATCTCAAAATACAATGTTACAATAGACACATATTTTGAAACATCACATGTCATAGCACTATGATAACAAAAATATTAACTAGAGGATAGCAACAGAAAGGGGGTAAATACAAAAGTCTAAAAACATTTGCAGTTTGATAATTTGCATAGGATGAAAATATGCTACAAATCATATCAGAGTAAGAAGGAATCAACATTTTAAAACCTCACTCTGGAACCTGACCATCATTGTTTTTCAAAGCATTATTAACTAATCCAATGAATAAAGGATTTAAAGACAACTAATTCAAAAAGATCATACTATAGAGAAACAAGCAGGAAGACTGTTTCAACATACCTTGCACATGTAGAAACCATATCCTCTTTTGTGAAACTATCTTCTTGAGTACCTATGTCATGGAGATACAAGCAATCTGGATTGTTGCAAGGCTGAAAGTTGAAAGCAAAATATAACCACAGAGCAAAAATAATTATTGCAAGAAGTAAAATAAATAAACAAGTTTACTGAATGTCAAACAAAGTCCTAAGTAAATGAATATACTCCAACAAACAAGCACCATGAACATGGCAATTCATAACAAAACAGACCAGGATATGAGCTATCTACATCATGAACACCATCCAAGACATGTATACTATAGTTCACACTAACATGATAACAGCCTCTCTTACCATATTTTTCAACCATGCATGGCAATACTTTGTTGTGCCAAAACATGCTCTGCAGATGTGTGACATTGAAATAAAACATAATTAGAGATCAAATAGATACTGAATTTTATAAAAAATAATTTGAATCACATGTGCAAAGCTTGAAGTATGAAAAGACTAACCGTAATGGTCTACCATATAATACATAACCATTTATGGCCTGAATACAATGAATAGCTTCTTCCTCTTTTGTGTAGGTAATATATATGATAATAAATAATGGAAAAAATTCAAACATCAACTAAAAGTAGAAAAATAAAAATAAATAAAAAATTTATTCTAGGTTATCCCAACTGAATATTAAGCATGCCAAAAGAGATTATACAAGACTTATTCATTAGTTTTATTCAGGGATGTACAATTGAGAGCAGAAAGTTGCCAATTTTTTCAGTAACATCATAAAATAAAATTTGAATCCAAGAGTATTGCAACCAGAAAACACTTAAGAAGTTCAAACCAACAATTGGGGCATTAATATCACTCACATAATGACAGTGCAATTTTCACTTACATACTCAAGGTGAATCACTACTTGAATGTTGATTACAAGCATTATCAAAGCAACAAAAATAGGACATAGAATGCAATCTACCACAAAATGATTTCACTTACACACTTGAAATTGGATTACTACTAGAATGTTGATTACTAGCATTAGATTGAGAAATGGGCACCTTCAAGACCTTTTTATATTACCCAAATAACTCTTGACGTTCAAGAGTCTACAAAGAACCAATAAATTCAGTTAAATTTTTTCAATGTCAATGTAAAAATGATATAACATACTGACAAAATCAGAATTGTTCAAACACTGACAATATGGAGTCAATATGGAAATGCATATATATGCTCAAAATCTAGAAAAATAGCCCAATAATAAACTCACCATAAACAAAATGTAATATAATCCTCAACACTGAAATGGTTAATCTATTTATCAGAACTAATAGGTATAGTCTCAAACTCATTGTGACTATGCTTAGTTATGTGTGCATTCAAAGCATGAAAAGTAACTCAAAGACTATATACTGCTTGCCACTCTCAAAACCTAAGAAATAAAAATTCAATCCTTTTAAAAATGCAAACCCAACAATATACCTCTTCATCAGCTAAATGTGAAGGTATTCCAATAATGTAAACAAGGTTCTATTGAATGACTCGAACATTACTAAGATGTTTGTGCATTTTAGATGCCTTTGAATTTGACTTTTATGACTTTTGCCTCTTCTCAAAAGAAGTATCTATTATCCTGGTTCAATATGATATAACAATATTTAGCAATAAAGATATACATGGTTTCTACTATTGTAGCACTTAATTCTACAACTGCATTATGCTTCCATCCTATACACAAATAAAACACTAATGGCTAAATTGATCACTTGCAACAGATTATATAACACCTTTCACAATTAATGGTCATGCCAACTATTTTTTCCTTGTCATATGGTGTCCGACAAGCAGGGAAGCGGCCTTCAGTGCTATCCTTCTTAGCCACTTCCATAACATGATGCCAACACCAGACACATATCTTCCTAGATAGAGTATAATTTTGATTCAAAAATTAATTTACATAAAAATAAATGACCAAGAATAACATTGTGTAACCACAAAAACAAGTTATAAATGTGTTCAAAAGGGTATTGTAAGCATGGTTTTTCATAAACAATGTCCAACAAATGGATTGACAAACACTTTTTTCTTTTAATTCAGTAACATAAATATATTAATTCTAGCCATATGATAAGCTAAAATTTCTACTAAAAATATCTAGATGCGAAACAAAATAGGTTCATTTTACACAATAATACTAGTGATATTTCCTATAAAAATAAATATGCTAACCTCATAACCACACTTGCAAGGCTTCAATTGCCAATCAATCAAGTCCATTTCCTCCATGTAGAGCAGACAAGTATTGTCTCCATCATCGTTCACAAATTCCATGGCAAACATAGGATTATTGAAACCTCTGTAGAAAAGATATTTAAAATTTAAAATAAGTTGAACATCTAAGATAAAAATATTAAATGAGCAAAAGGTTCTCATTTTAGAACAAAAGGAATTTAAATGGGCAATAAAACATTTTTAGTTAGGATATCAATCCAATTTATTAACATAATTTTTCCCTAATAGTTTATTAGGATAAATCACTCATATAAGTAATTAATAATTTGTTTAGGACAGGATTCTATAATGCGGTTGTGTTCATATTAGACAAACTAGAATAAACTAAATGATGTATTCTTTTCCATTATTTAATATGACTTGTTCATTGGATTTCACCATTATAAGAATTTAATATACTAAAAATATTGTGGTTGTGACCAACTCTCCTATGTAAGCGAAAAAAAAATTAATATGATTGCAAATAGTTGTCCAAGGATGATGAACCTTTATTCATGAACGATATTTAATCACAAGGATGATGCATCCTTATTCATGAACGATGTTTAATCACAAGGATGATGCAAGCTTCCAATCCATGATTAATCCAATTCATAATCCCACCAAGATTTACCAAGCAAAAACATGTGAATTTTGTTATTTTCACATTGAAACATGAAGTGCATTACAAGCGATAAATTTATATAATGCAAGACTATCATGCAGAAAAATACCAGATCTTCTCAAGTGCAAATGGGTCAAAATATAACCTAGCAATGATAACTAGGAGAAACGTTTTGAGTCCTCTCATTGATTATATTTGTTGAGTTACCCTCAACTCGTATGTTCAATAAAATGTACAACTATGAGAGCCCATATACCTTTAATTTATCAGAGCAAGAAGTTTTCTAAATTTTCCCCCTTAATATGCCTAGACTCAAAACATCTGTGTTCAGTAAATCTTCAAGGAACATCCCTAAAAGCAACCTGATGCAATTATGAGCATCTGAAAACCCGAAAGTAAGAAATAAATTAGGGAAAAAATTATCTCCTTTTATTTTTCCATGGCAAACACCATGCTCCAACTAGGCATAAAAATAGAATATGACCCTACGACTTCCCCATTAGTAATGCATAGCATTATGAGCTGATGACTCAATCATTGCCCTTAGAAAAAATGGCAAAGAAGGGAGTACCCCAACATGCCCAATGGAAGGTTTGATTCAAACGTGGGTCCTAAGGATATTAAATGTGAATAGTAAAGGTGGATTCTAAGCATTCCAAATATTCAATTTACCTTTAGGTATACTATTTAAATTTTGTACAAGAAGAAAAAGGGTAATATGATTTCACACAAAATCCATATCGCCAAGGGTTTCCTCAAAAATTAGGTGACGTAGTGCTGAATTATGCTTCACCACAAAAAAATTCAAAAATGTAAAATCTCATTATCACCAACATTGTGAGAAGGAAAAAAGAAACCAAGTCCGACACAACGGTGTGAAAATAAACCATTGCTACAACCCTAACCAAACCCACCCTAGGTATTCCTTCGATTTCATCCATAAACAAATCCAAAAAAAAATAGTGGCAAACCCATTCATTCTTAGCCCGTAGAGGGTGGTTTAAAACTACCATCTTAGGGTGACCCTAAGAGGGTGGTTACCCTAAGAGACCAGTTTTAGGGTGGTTTTTTATCGCCATAAAAAACCATCATTTTTTAGCTACCCTTAATTTTTTTGGTGTAGTGGATGGGGTTATGTCTTGTGCCCTATATTATTTCTATACCCCATTTAACCCTATTAAATCCATCTACCTCTTCCAAGTATGCCTTAACTTAAACTTGGGTAATGGTGAGACAGACCCCTCTAGCCCCAAATGAAAATATAAACTTAGGACAAGATGCATCTCGATGATATAATAATATTTATAATATAATTACCCTTGTTTTAGTTCCTTCCTCACCTCAACTCAATCCATAAGCATAGTCCCATATTGATTTCAAACCATATCTATCTTGGGATCCATCATTGTTATAGCAAGGATGTGGGATACTCATTTCCCAAAACCCTCTCCCCATTCTCATCCATAGATAAGAAGTTGATATACTTTGATCTCCTAAGGTAATCCATCTAGTATTCTATCAAGACAATCTCTAATAAATCCCAACCTATCCAAAGTGATATTTTACCCGTATCCTAGTGCAACTACTTCCTCATGCTAAAAAGTTTATAAATAAGGTTCACCAAAATGACATTCCCCTAGCTAAACCTCTATTCCTACTTAATAACCATATATGTGCATCGTCCAATATTAGGGGGAAGAATTTTATTGTTTTGTTTTAGAATTCTCTATGCCAAAGCAACCTAGCCTATACCTTCTATATATTAAGATGTTTGAAGGGTCCCACATTGACAAACCCTACCACTCCCAATTTCTCGCATATCTCATGTGCATCTAATACATTGCATTAGTCATGGATATGTACCTCCATGATATCCATACCACTAGCACCCACAATAATTGCTCATGTATACTTACGTGTGATCCCAATCTCTATTGGCATTTTAAGCGTTACTACCACAAAATATCACAAGTTATCTCACAATATTACATAGGTCCCAAATATAAAATAACCACAATATTAAAGATCAAAGTAATAATAATATGAGTAGAATAATATGAGAAAATTAATATGTATATCAAGGCTTATATAATAAAGAAAATAATATTCATTTATATATTGAAATATGAATGTAAATAGATTGAATAATTCATGAACTATGCATGAAGAAATATTACAATATTAATTGCTCAAAATGTATACAAGATTTATTTCTTCTCTTCCTCTTACAATAAGATATGAATTGTATAATTTTCTATATACTCTATGGATCATTGTCTCCATAATATAGCCAAAGTAATATGACTCTTCATGTAATTTACTATTGCTCTCCATATACCAATTCTCACGACTCTTGGCTTAACAACTTGTCACTTGCATACTAGATGGACACTTAACTCTAAGAAACTTGTATACTTGACTCTTCCACTTCTGCATGTACTTGTAATATAATACATATGTGCACATCCTTACATTACATATTTGCACTCTTACATATAATACACTTGTGCACATTCTCTATTATATGACACTTGTGCATTTCCTGCACATTGAAACTTACATAAAGCAGAAATATAAATCACACTCTAAACTATTGACAACCCTAATATACTATTTATAAATATACCATGAAGGTACCAAGAGGGTACATTAGCATGTACCAAATAATGTAATATACCTCAACAATCTCATGGGTTACACCTTTAAATTCTCATGATTGATTTATTAATCTCGTGGGATCCTATCTACTAAGCATCTCCATGATTTATTTACTATAAGACCTCAATGTTATCTCCTTGAGTGCATAGTCATATAGAAGCTCCTAATCCTTTTCACTTAGACTCTTCGTTACATTTACCAACTAGGGCAATGTTGGTATATCACTAGTCCAACCTTATTGGCCAAGGATGATAGTGTTGAATTGCTTATGTAGACTCTTGATGTAAACCTATAGGTATGTACAAAGTAAGCCTACATACATTCTCTATGTTATCCTATGGGTATTCTTATATGTAATCCTACATGCATATTATTTATAAGCATACAAGTAATAGTGTGTATTGACCCTTCATGATTTTGGTTAAACCACTTATTGTAAGAGTTACTATTACCTTATTTAGTAATATATAAATTCTCCTGGTTAGATTAGTTATTTATCTACCTAGATTAGATATTCGTATTATCAACAAATATGATTTGTTAGCATATTATTGTTAGTTTTTAGTGTGATTTCCTAAGTTAGCACCTTGTTATTTATTTATTAGCGTCAACTTGGGGGGATTATTATTTCATGTGTTGCAAGGCTATCTTTAGCCTTAGCATTTTATATTTAATGGCTTCTTGATTAATATATTATTATCGCCTTATGATATATGATATCAAAGAGGGATACCTTGCTCCAATATTGGTGAGGTTTCATTTCAATTTTTATGAGGTTCTAATTTGGTGAGGTTTTATTTCCTATATCTAGACTAGATGTGGAGCATCTAGATCTATGACCCAAGTACAAATATGGATAATCTACACCAGATATTTTTGAGCTGTAACATCGCCTAGTGGTATACTAAGCGACGGGTTATGGGTGAATGATGGTCTGATATTGCAGTCAGACTCTGATCAACCAGACAGAGCGTGGTGGATCGACCTGATAGACCTGTAAGGGTGACAGGCTGATGTGACCAAATTTGGACTGGCATAATTGCCACAGACTGCATCTAAATTTAGACTACAGTGGACTAATGTAGTGATCCCATGAAGGCCATAGACCTAGGGGAGGAATGGACATAGCAATTTAGGCTTGCACGTGGTGGACCCTACCTAAGCTAGATGGTCCACAAACCATGATAGGACGACACAGCCACAATCACTGACAGACGAGACCCTAAGCAGACAGCTAGTGGACCTAAATCCTAAGTGATTCTAAGTGATACAAATAGTGTATGGGATAGACACTTGACTACGTGGCAAGTGGATGTGATCTTGATGGAGGACATCCAGACTAACATCGATGTGGAGATTACTTCATAGCACATGATTGCACGAGGGATAAAATGAGATAGGTGGTCCGACTACTCGAAGGTAGTTATAAGTGAATATGATTATTGTTGATTTTAAATCATAGCCTTGTCCAAAGTCCCATGCATATGGTATTTTCATAAAAAAAATTATTCTACAGTGGATGCCAGCTAAAAACATCTGATTGTAGCACATCAGTATTTCGGTAAATGCAGGTTAAATCCTCTAATGTGATGAATACTTTGGAGCATTTGATTTAAAGTAAACCCGAATGCCTATGGATAAGGTGAACATCTAGCAGAAGTTGATTTTTTTTGGGCTTGGATTTTGCTATATTTTGTAGTATTCCTTTGGTTACAAATAATTTTTTGGCAATATTGATAATTTTTTTAAGGATGAGAAGCATTTTTGGTCATAGATAACGCTCTTTCATCATGCTCATAGATACAATTTTTTATTCTCCTTTATGATACAAAATCATAGTTTGCTATCCTAGAGTTTGCTTATGAGATAGCACATAGCCATGCTCTTTTCTTGATCAAAACTAAAATTGGGTAATTACCAAGTTTGTGATCAACCTTACAAAACGATTTTGTTCTAGATACGTGATGTTGTTCTATTTTTGCAATGATGGTTGTTGAATCACTGGTGAAAATCATATGTTGGCGATCGCTTGTTACATAAAATTAAATCATGTGCAGCAAATCGCAACATGATATCGTGATATATCTACAACACATACGCTTGTTTGGGAGGAAATTTGAAGCACATCAAAGAAAAGAAAAATAAAACAAAATTGAAATTTTGTTGCAGACAGAGAGCTTGATGTGCAATAACCAGATCTATATGGAGAGTTCGGTAGATCTACAAAAATGAGTGAAATTGCAAATGCTTATTGTTTCCCTGACGACGTCCTACAATTCCTAGAAAAAAAATATGTTGTTGTGTTAGTGGCAATCAAGGGATTTCAAAGAAAATTACATACGCACCTGAGAGGTGATTACAATTGAAGATGGTTGCAACTACATAATCTACGTAGATATTGATAATGTAGAGATCAATTGCATCGAAATACATGTGTAGCAATCAGCTTCCAGTCAATAAAATATTGCATAGAGTCTAGATCTGGCCGTAAAGAAAAGGACCGATGGATTTGTTTGAAATACGACATGCAACATTTTTATTAAAATAGTGTTTTGTAGACCATTTGTGTTACTATGATAAAATTGCTCAAACAGAGTTGCATACTGCTTCATATTTACCTAGAGGCTTCCTAAATGATTGCCAATCATAACATCTAAACCAAAATATGTCACTAGGATTTCATTATGTGCATGGTTTTATCAAATTGTGTAAGGTATTTGAACTAGGGAGCACCACCCGAGGAGGAGAGACATGCCGCAAGAGGAGAAGCACTGTCGAGATGGTGGAGAGAGGTGCCCCCATGAGCGCAGAAGTGGCATAACTAAGGGGTCTTGACCCTTTCATCTCAACTAGATCACTAGTTGGTATGGTAGCTATGTCGAGCCTTAAAGCACTATCTGACATGTAGTTGGAGGTTCAAACCCCACTGTATTTGCAGATAATTTCTTTTTGTCAAAGTTGCTAATTTTTTTTGTCAACAAAAATTGCTACATTTTTGCTATAACCATTTTTTTTATCAACAATTTTTTTTTTATCAAAAATTGTTGTTTTTTTTTTTTGTAAAGCTTGCTTTGACATTTGTTTTATCAATTTTGGGCAAATCAAACAACAGGGGGGATAAAAAAAATTCCTACCTCACATTGTAAAAGCCTTTGAGGATTTATAGTTGCAATTTTTTTACACATATTTTGCACACAATCGAAACCTTAGCCATTTACTTTTGCAAAATTTCATTGTAAAAGGTACATTTTCGATAGCGGACGACACCTTAATAATATGGGAAAATCAAAGAAAAATAATACTCCATGTGCAAAATCAGTTAAAACTCCTTACTTTCCAGTAAATATGGAAGGGCTATATTTTTATGAGGATGGCATATTTTTCACACTACGTCGTGGTGTAGATACCATACTTGATGATTTTGTGTCTTGTGAAGACATCCAGACAAATTTTTTTCTAATTTGTATTGGTGTTATAAGGGCAATATACATTTCATTGATATCTCTTGACATTGCTCAACATAAATTGAAAAGGGATATTAGTGAGGAAACAAAGGTCAAACCCCTAATGGTTGATACTTGTTGTGACACAAGTGACCTTCAACCCATTGTGACGATTGCTTGTTGTGACACAAGTGACCTTGAGCCAATGGTGGCCCATGTTTGTTGTGATACAGGCGATCTCATACATTCAATGGTAGATATCAATTATAGCATAGGTGATCTCATCACAGTAGAATATTTTTCTTGTGATACTAGTGACTTAAAAATGAAAACCTCCTAAAATGAGCTCCATAATCTCATCAATAGTGATAAATTCCATATTGTTAAAAGTATTGATGAAGATAATGAAATTGGGTGTTTTGAAAAACACACCAAAGGATTTGGATCCAAATTGATGAAGAAAATGGGATTCAATGGTGAGATATTAGGTAAAAATGAACAAGGCATTAAAACTCTAATAATGCTAAATATTAGGTCAAAGAATGAAGGCCTTGGCTATTCTGGACAAGCAAGTACCAGTAAAACCATGTTTGTAAACCCTAAATATCCTAAAACTCCTAAAAAGAATTATTGCAATCATTGTGGTAGAACAGGACATGTAGCAGCTAGGTGTTGGAAATTACATCCTTGTGACTCATGTGGATGTACAAATCACTCTTCTTCAAATTGTTGGTATAAAATAAAAATTGCCAACAAGGTTCATATAGATTGTGGATGGAAAAATATCACACAATGGACCATGATGAAAGAAATATTGTATGACTTCTACAAGAAAGGTAAAACCTATAGTAGAACCAGAGGTAGGTATAGTGATAGACCAAGTGACAGTCCTAGAGGCAATGACCTAGAGATAGACCTAAATACAGACCCAGAGACGAAGTTCCAAAGCTAGATCTACAGGTAGATCTAGAGGTAATTATCCAGAGGCATATTCACAGGTAGATCCAAAGATAGTTCTAGAGGTACTAATCCAGTGGTAACCTTAGATCCAGAGCCAGAGCCATGAGCTAGAGCTAGATCCCAAGACAACATCTTTCATTTCTCTTCTTCTTCACTATATTGGGATAGTTATATGTATTACCCAAATAATGTAATAAGGGGGGATGTTAGAGTTACTATTACCTTATTTGGTAATATGTAAATTCTCCTGGTTAGATTAGTTATTTATCTACCTAGGTTAGATATTCATATTGTCAGTGAATATTATTTGTTAGTATGATTTCCTAGGTTAGCACCTTGTTATTTATTTTTTAGCATCAACTTGGAGGGGTTATTATTTCACGCATTGCAAGGCTATATTTAGACTTAGCATTTTGTATTGAATGGCTTATTGATTAATATATTATTATTGCCTTATGCTCTAATACTTACATGGTGAACCTTAATTAAGTTTAATATATTTAATATATTGTAACTTAACCTTTAAGCCAAGTTATATTAGATTGAGGATTATAGTTAATTGGGGACTAGAGAAAAATAATCTTTTATTCTAGGATAAAAAATGATATATCGCCTCCACTAAATTTACATATTCCACTAGCACTATGAAGAATTTGAAGATCATAAGCTTTAAATATGCCTGGGACCTCGATTGGGAAAAAGAGATTGTCAGGAATTGGGGATTGGAATTTTGGGCTCAAGACCCTGCTCTACCATCTAAACTTGAAATGATTAACACAAAGTGGAAACCACCACCCCCTAGCTGGCTAAAGCTAAATTTTGATGGTACAGCAAAAGGAAATCCAATAAGGACCAGAGCAAGTGGTATTTTTAGATATCATATGGGAAAGGTTATCATGGCCTATGTGGAGGCTTTAGGAGAGCAAACTAGTCACTTTGATGAGTCCAATTAGGCTTTCCTAGGCTTAAATCTAATTGAGAGCCTTAATATTAAAAATCTAATTATAGAGGGTGATTCACAAAATGTTATTAATATTCTAAAAGGAAACCAACTAGCTAGTTGGAGTGTTACTGATTTGTTTTTGGAAGCTAAGCACAAAATAATCTCTTTGGAGAATATTCAATATAACCATATTTTTAGAGAAGGTAATGGGGTTGTGGATAGCTTGGAAAACCTAGGGGTGATCCTAGATGGTTTTCAAAAATGGGAAGCTAGCTTTCCTAGTTAGGTCTAGGATTTGGTAAATTTGAAAGCTCGTGTCCATGATGAGAAAAAAAATCATAGTGTGTAGAATATTTGAGGGGCTAATCAAGTCTATACTAGAGGATCCACAATATTACCTAGAGGGAGGAAATTAGGATAAGCATGACTTTCCTACCTCTCAAAAGAGTGTTAGCTTAATAAATTCTAGATTTGGATTGTGCGGGATAGTCAATTCCTCCTAAAAAGAAGAATTAGGCTAGAATAGAATAAACAAAGTATTCGCCAGCATTTGTGTTTAGATTCTCTACCTAATGGGACCCAACATCATCGTAGTCATATAAAGAGACTCACTTTCCTTATGCACTCCTTGTCCTTTATGTTTTTTATCTCTAATATTTTTTATGAGGTGCAAATTTAACGATTCAGTGGAAGAGCTTGGAGCATCATTGGGGTATATGTTGTAGTTGTTGAACCTTGTTGTTTGATACTCATATGTACCATTACTTCTTAATTATGGTTTTTCTATTTCGTGCTTGCATGTGTGGCAAAGAGCTTCTTTTTGGGGTTCTTGTCAACTATTAGTTTTTGTCTCTTCAAAATATGCTTGTGTTTTCCTCTCATCAAAGGAAGCGAAGTCAAGACAATGGATTTCTTTGAGTTTGCATGAGGAAATGGAGTTGGTGGCATGTGACTTTGATTGATCTTACCTTTTCATAATTTGCTGATAAGTATGATCTCTTCATGTTTGGATTTTGCTCTATAGTGGTATTTTGTGTTGGGTCTTTAGTAATATATTTTAGGTAGTCTTGGTTGATGGAGTCTTTCTGTGTGGCTCCTTAGTTGGGTGTTTTGTCTCCTCTTTTCTTGTTTTAGTTCTAGATATTTAATTTTTAATCTATGAAAGGAAGTGTAAAAGGATTGGGAGAATTTCAAAACCCCTTTGTTCTACCATAATCAAAAGACATAATTGGGGATCAAGTATCACTACCACATGTGACCATTGTATCAATACCTAATATGATATCATGGAGGTTCCTAAAGGCATGCATCCTTTATTACCTTTTTTATTATATCTCTATTTATTCCACATATATATTGTCTTTATTGCATTATTGTATTATTTTTCATATTATAGTGGTGAATGCATGCTTAAGTTTTTTCTTTTTTGTGTAAAATTTGTGCACTTTTTATGCTAGAATTCCTTCAAATTTTATTTAGTAATCTATCCTACTTTGGAAGATATATTTTATCTCATCTCATATGTTGATAACCTTACCTAGAGTGCAGTTCCTTGGAAGGAAAAGCATGCAAATTTAATTTACACTAATGTCATTACTTTTCAAACGACATTTTTTTAGCAAGGCATATCCTATTTTGCACACACTCTTTATAAAAACACAATAGAGGAGATGTCTTCATATATAAGGAGGATATGCAAGTGTATACAAAATACATGCAATAACACTTTCTATCTATATCCCCTTGTGGACATAGTGGCTAGTACAAAAAGTGTTGGTGCCTTCCTCGCATGGATGATGGGTGATCAAACACCACCAATGATAATTATTTTAAAAATAACATAGGTGAAAATTAATCAATAATAACATCATGGAAAATTTATCCCCAACTAACAAATGAACATAGATGTCAACAAAAATATGTTGGTGTCTTTTATACAATATGTCACCAATACAATTTTTTTGGATAATACCATAAATAAAAATTTATCACTAGTTTCTCTCAAACATTTTTTTTTTATTTGAGGAACTCATGGCATTCTCATCTATAGCCCAAATCCTAGGGATAGTGGCTAGCATAGAGAAATTGGTGTCTTTCTCCTTCTAATAGGTCATGGGTTCAATTCACACTAGTGAGAAATTTTTTCTTTATGCATTTTATACATGACATACAACAACCAAATCATTACATGTCTTTCATAACCTAATGATTGGTATAGCATTTAGTGTAGGAATTTGTGCATTTTTCCATAATAGTCCAAGGTTAATTTTTCCATAATAGGTGTTGTTTTTTAAAGAATGTGCATGTTGTTGTTCTTCAAAGTATGGGTATGTCCATTTGATTCTAAGGTTATTATGGGTACACCTAGCTAGGTTGGTGATCCTAGAGCTCTCGCACATGAGGTAATTGATTCAAACCTTATTCCTTTCAAAATGGGTCTCATTACTCCCATTAGCTAATAAGGAACTAACACACACACATAAATATATGTATGTATGTATAAAAAAACATCCAATAAAAACATAGCAACTATCATTTATCTATTTTCCTATTCAATATAATTGGTAGAAGCACCCAATGAGATAGGTGGTGATGTTAGCATAGAAAAGTTATAATTTCAAGAATGCAACATGTGGTAGGTATTGATTAGATAATTTCATTCATAAGGGTTGACATTTAACTTTTCTATTTTTAAATGAAATTTATTCCTAACCTTCTAAAATCCATAACTTCTGTATATGAAAGCATTTTAGGCTTTTATTTTATATCGCATGACATTACAATCTCTAGAAAATGGTTACATAAATTCAAGGGCTTATTATAGTGTTGTAGATGAGTTTTTAGATACAAGAGGAGTGGGATTTGTATGGTTAGTTCAAGGTTCACCTTGTTCTCACATATCCCTTTCAAATGATGTGTGATAATTATTTAGAAACCTATCTTTGTTGCTTGACAATTTAGTTGTATTTTTTTAGATTGGAAGATAGATTGTTATAACCATTCTGTATGTTAAATATCTCATAAGAAGCTCAATATATTTTATATAGGAGTTGGAGTTACAAACTCATATTCAAGAAAGGTTTGATCGTATTTATATATAATTTGGAAGAGAAGATAGTAGAATCTATGATCAAGGTTTATTGGATCATTTAATAGTTCATTATGGGGGATATATTACCATCTCATGTATTCTCTCGTTGGTCCCTCAAATCTGATTATGAGGGTGTTAGAATATCATTAATCTAATATTATTATTGAAATGTAGTAGTATTGAAGTGCTTACAAGTTATTTTGATTTAAACGTATGACAATGTACAAAGTGAGCCTACAAGATCTCTCTATGTAAGTTTATGAGCATTATTCTATGTAATTCTATGGAAATATTCTATGTAAGCCAATGCACATCTTTTGTGTAATCCCGTGAGCATCCTATATGCAATACTATGAGCAATAATATGTATTCACCCTTAGTTATACAAATTAAACAAATTGTATAGTTGATCAATGAAGGTTTTTATGTGTTTAGTATGTTACAACATAACCTTTAAGCTATGTTTTTTTATTATATTGAAAAAATAGGGCATTTTGAAAGGATATCCAAACCTTTAACATCATATTTTGAGCAGAAGTAGAACAAATAAATAGAAACATAATGATCAACAAGAAGATAAAAAATCCAGGAGGAGACCCCCATAACCAAACAGAGATAAGAGAAATTTTGAGAGACCAACCAACCCTTAAGAAAAATATTGACCAAAAAACCAACAAGCTCAATTAGTCCTAAGAATTATTATTAGAAAGATCAATATACACCTTAGGAGTATTTGGGTTTTACTTTAGTCTCCAATTTAGAAAACACCCACTTTCACAAATCTATTGAGGGACCTCACCAAATATTTAATTGTACTATATGACTTACTTGGAGAAGTAATGGGCTCCATATGCAGTTGTGACTTGCCACTAGGTTCCCAAAATTCTTTAAGCTTTTATTAGAAAGAGAGGTCAAGATCATTTCCTTAGAGTCATCCAAATCCTATGAGACATGGGAGGTCTTGAACTTCCTCTTATATTTGAAGTTCAAGAAAATTGATCTTTGCATTCCTTTTGGCTGAATCTTTGGCTTCTTAAAAGACTCAGATTTCTTCTTCCTAGCAAGTTTTTCCTCCTTTGAGGAAGACAAATCACCAATTTCCTCCAATACAACCAAAATAGGTGAGGGAGCATTGATAGTATTGCCATCAAAAATTTGAGGGTCCACAACCTCTTTGTAGCTCATAGGGGTATCATCCCCAATATTTGGGGCCACAATTTCATCAACTACAATTTTTGTAATTGATTTATCAGAATCATTCTTACTAATATAAGAATTCAAGAGAGGCTCTAGCACACCACCTTGATCAAACTTTTTCCAAAAAAAAATGATCAATCTTATCCCCAATAATAGAATTGACAAGAACACACATATTCATCTCTTTCCCAACAGAAGAGACATCCAAAGGCATACAAGACCTAATACTTTTTTCTCTATAGAAATTTTCTTTTTCTTCAAAGAAACATAATTGAAGATCAATTTGAACAACCCCTAATGATTGGTAAAGGAAGAATTGCCTTGTCATATATTAGGGACCATTCTCTCCAAATATTTAAAAAGAAATGTAAAAATATTCATAATCTTCTTTTTCCTAATGTGGTTCACCAGTGCCATATGGAAGCTTCGAACAATATCATGATTGCATTATGGAGTAAAATAATCCATAATAGTGAGGATCACGTAGTCCCTCGGGGCTCTAAATGAGCACATCTTATAGCCATTGTGATATTTTAAAGGATGACTAGCTTTATGCCAAATATATCAAGCATCTTGACTAGGGAATGCTTTTCGTTGTTGACACAATATCCATGATCTAGAAAACCCGTAATATTTACAAGGAGTAAGAGTATTATAGCGAACTCCAAACCTTTGGTAAACACCATTCCTTTGTTCCACAATAAATTCATCTCTCTGAACAACTCTATATCATGTTTTTTGAATTGTTTTAATAATCTCACCATACCTCCTCTATTAAGAATCTTCAATACATCTATATCCATATCCACAAAATAAGGTTCCACACCTTCAATGTCATATTCCATAATGCCTTTCAAATCAAACCTCTAGAAGAGAGTAGAACTAGCCAACAATGAATCTCGGAGCAACAAGGACATTCAACACCCAAACAAGGGAATTTAAAACTGATACAAAAATGACTTTATAAATAGCCAAAGGCTCCTTAAAATGTATATCTTGGGAATTAATTCTAAAATTGGCATAGAAATTCAATCTAGAGTCTTTGAAATTCCAATATCAAGATCAGGAACCATCACATAATCTGAAGAAGAGTCGCAAAGAAGGGGAAAAGATCTCTTACATATGAAGATACCAATAAGAATTACTAAAGGGACTAACATGTGATGATAAACCAAGACATAAGGCAAAGGGTGAAAAATATTATGATATTCATTAGGTTATGTTGGCTTATGATTTATAATAAATTGAAGATTACAATTCAATATAAATACCCCTAATTATTGATCCATTATATTAATTTATATAATGTGAGATTGTAGGGGTGGCTAAGGGTATCCACATCTTATTCCTATTTCAATTATCTCTCTATTTATTTCTATCTTCTATCATTATACAAATGAATGTGATGAATGTATATTTTAAAATATTTTTAAAATGTATTTAGAATTCCAAAAGGCAATTCCCTTGCACTTCATAATTAATTCTCTACCTTCATAGGTTCTCCTATGAAGGTTTCCCACCTTCCTTACCTATCATGATACCTATAATAAAAAAAATCAAAGACATTATTTCAAAGGGAGAGTGGCTTAAACCCTTAAAAAAAAATTGAGGGAGAGCAGAAATGTTGGCACATTGGTGAAGAATGCTATTAACTAGAACCATAGAAAATGGGCTATGTGGATAGCCCAAGAATGACTCATATCAGAAAAATAGTTGAAAATTTTGAAAATACAAGTTGGTTGGCACTAAAATAAAATAGGTCAAATTGAGCAGAAGGCAATGGCCAGATTTTGTGTCCTAAAAATTGTAGTGGAGAAAACTAGATCTAGGGGAAGGCCATGATATATTTGATCTGGCCCTTCTAGCATGTCTACTCCAGATCTAGAAAGGGTTGAGTAATAGAATATCTTTTCATAAGTAGTATCTCCATGCCACTAATTTTCAATATATTTTCAACTAGAACAACTAGGGAAATAAAATTATTTCAATAGAATACATAAGTAGCAAGAATTGTGGCTACAAATGTGCCATATTGATAAGGTAAATTTGTGTTACGTTTTCTATTTCAATGGTGGTCTAGAGAACCAATTGGGAAGGCACTGCATTAGGCAACAAGTGGATATTTTGGTGCATCATCACACAATAAAGAAGGGAAAACCATTTGTTGCATCACCATGCTGAGTTTGGGATCGAGGGAAAGGTTTCCTAAAAGATATGGCTTATAGTTCTAGTGGGAGTGCATGTTGTGCCTTGTGCACTGGTGGTACATATACTAGGTTCTTATGTGCACTTGTGCATTAGGTACTATGCACTATGGGCACTACAAGCATTGGACACCTATAGCACTATGGAACTTACATGTTATGTGGGACATCAGGTGGTGAAAATTGCCTGCATATAAATAATTTTTAGGGAGAGTGGCATAAACCCTAAAAAAAATTTAGGGAGAGCGATAATATGAGATATTGCAACTATCTTGGAGAAGTAGAGAAGTAGGAAGGAACCTTCTGGATTTGTTCTTAAATTAAGGGAGAGCAGGAAGGTGCCAAGAAAGAAGGTGAGAAATGGTGATTCAAGAAGGACTATGAGTGGGTTTGTGGAGGTGTTCTGAGTAAAGGAGAGTGATAACCAAGAGCATGTCATGGTGGTTTGTGAGAATGGTGCTAGTTATGGCAAATCTAGTTAGACTCTTGAGGTATGTTGTCCTTCTTCATCCTCGTTGGGATATTCTCAAGGTCTACCTAGGGATCCCCCAATACTATCTAGATATGTGGTCCCCCTAGGGGATTGATGGGTATTTTATTCCCTTTCAACCCATGAGCAAGGTCTTTTGTGCATGTTGTGTCTATATTTTCAAATAAATCAACCTCCCCTATTGGTTTTTTTGATCTTCTTGCTGAGATATCTTTGAGAGTGCCCTGGAACTTGATAGATCTTAATGTTGGCAAAGGTACTTGCAATTTGGTTGGCAAGTTATTAGGATCTCACCCATACATTGACACCTTAAAAAACTAGGCCTATTCAAAGTGGTCTCCTAGAGGGCTAACGAAAATTATGGTTTTACCGAAGGGTTTCTTTCTAATCAAGCTTCTAGAAGAAGAAGACATGAAGCAAACTCTAGGGGTGGATCATGTTTCTTTGGGAAAATAAGTTTATTCCTTAGATAGTGGGGGTTTGATTTAGAACCTAATGCATAGAAGATTAATGCCATCCCTTTCTGGGTTATGTTCCCATGCCTCCCATTCCAATTTTGGGATGAAGATATTCTGAAGGGTATTTATAGGTCTATCTATGATCTAGTTTTGATTGGTTCTACTACTAGAGCTAAGTCATGCATGGTCTATGCCAGGATGTGTGTCAATGCTAATATTTGTGTGGACCTCTCAGATTTAATTGAACTCATATTTGACTATGAATCTCATAACCAACTGATCAAGTATGATAACAAACCAATGTTCTACCTAAGATGTAAAATAAATAGACATGCTCTTAGTGGGTGCCCAAAAAAGGATTCTCAGACTTCAAAAGTGTGGGTGAAAAAGAAGAAGACTTTGGATAACCAGGTTCTTGTTGGAAATTCATTAGGAGATTGACCCCTGATGTCCTCTAGTATTTCAGTTGATGGTTACCAGTAAACTAAAGTGGTCACCATGGTAGAAAAAATAGCAGCTCTTAAAAACCCAGTGATATAGGCATGTAACTAGGAGTGTGGTCTAAAATATCATTGGATTAATTACCTAAAGGGTAATTATTTTGAATGCCTAGCCTCAATTTTAATCTCTTAGAAATAAAAGTAGGATCCTCCAAAACCTTCTGGTGTCAAGTTTAGTTGCCTTATAGTGGGTTCCCCTTCCCATGCTGGCATGATGATTACCCCAAAAAAATGTTCTAGTGTTAATTTTGATTTCCTTATAGTGGGATCCACCTCCTTTGCTAGCATGATGATTGCCTAAAAATAGGGTATTCCATCCAAAGGAATTAGAAATGTTATAAATAAGTCTTTCTCCCCTAGTGAGAGCTTATTAAAGGATATAAGTCCTCCCTCCAAGAGAACCATTAGAAGTGATCTTGCGATCCCTCGACCTATGATCAAAACTTAGAAAAAAAAGAACGTGGATGCTGGAGTTGAATTTTTTTTTGGAAAACCTTCAAGCAAATACCTAAGGAAGCGAGCTACAAAGACAGACATTGCCAATAGTTCTCAAGCAATTTCAAAGCTTGAGGGTAGTATTGTTTATGTGGAGAATGCTTCATCCTCTTCAAGCTTAACAACTTATCTCTCAAATAATTATAGTGGTGGCAAGAAACATTCCATATCCCATAAATTAATATCATTTCATGGAATGTACGAGATCTTAATGATCTTACAAAATAAATACTGGTTTCCTCTTTGAGAAAGGACTGATCAAACAACCTTCTTCATGGAAATAAGTTGAGTGGATGTTTATTTACCTCAAGAACTATAATATATATGGTGAGGAGGATCTAGAGTAGGTAATCTAGCTCTCTATTTCTATAGTGCTCTATTTCTATTAGGTCTATATTTTTTTGGCTCTTGCTCTGAATCTAAAATGTCATGTTTTTTGTGTCCATGATGTCAGATGTTTGTTTCCTATTTTCATTGTGGTCTTGGACCTTCCATTTGCTCTATTATTTTTCTTGGGTGTTGTTAGGACTACTTTGTTGGTCTATTTTGTAACATATTTGGGGATAATTTCAAAACCCCTTCTTTTCCACCTAATAGAAAAAAGAATTATTTATATTTGATAAAATTCATTCAAACTAGCAAAATCATTGCTAAAATCTATTATAAAAATTCCATTTAGAATCACATCATTGGAAAAAGAACCACTATGAATAACTAGTGCATAAAATTTACATAAAAGCACTGGAAGGAGTATCAACATTTCATATAATCAACAAAATTTATAAGATTACTACTTGTCAAAAATAACACTCATTAAAAAAGATTAAAATTCTAAAATACTTAGACATCAAAAAGTTGTAATAAGACCAAATTCACTCTCCTAGACTCTAGATTCCCTTTTACATATAATTCACACCACACCATAGGCAACCTAAAATTCATCTAGATAATCTTTGGCTTTTATAAAAAACCATGAATCATTATATCTAGTATAATCTACGACAATTTCAAATTATGACTATAAATTTACCTAAATTTTTAATTTTATAATTTACTTAATAAATTTCAAATTAAAACATTGAAGGTATAACTTTGAAAATGCTAAAAAAATTAATTATTAAGATAATATTATAACCTTGAACTACACCATCTTACATGCCCCAAGAATATTCTTAGATGTAAAAAGAATATTATAACTATTACAATAAAATTGTATTCGTATAACCTACATGGTGAAATTAGTACATGGACATATTAAAATGTTATTTGAAAACATAAAATAAAATAAATAAAATATATAAGTGAAATGAGAATAGAAATAAAAATCAAAATTTTATCTACTTACGATAATATTATATCATTTTAAATGTGAAGGTTTATGTATTTTATATAAGTCTTAACAAATTACTTAACATAACTGCATAAATATTTTAAAACATAATTTCATACCTAAATGATAAGATGAATCAATTCAAAATAAATAAAGTATATAAAAAAGTATCTATTAGTTACTCTACAAATACATTTAAATATTTTAAATATTAAAAATCATTGTATGATTGAATGAAATTATTTCAACTAATTAAATTTTTAGACTTTCAATACTTAAGTTTCAATTTTTATCAATTAATATATACATAATAGCTAAATTTTTATAATATTATATATGGTCATATATGGTCATGATGTAGAATAGGTGGGATTCATTCAAATCCTATATGGCTGTTAGTCTAAAAAGACTACCCTTGAAGACAACATAGTTTTTTGCAGCATGATGCTATTTTGTGTGTTCTTCTGTTAAAAGATGCAGTTTATTTTTGAGATATTATGCAAAGGAAAATGGACTAAGGCAAGACAATGTCACGATTTCACGACATGTCAAGTTTTCATTGTGAAGGAGCGCAAAAGGGACCACAAGGCCGAAATGTCACGATCTCACGACATGTCAAGTTTTCACTGTGGAAGGAGACAAAGACAAGCTCAAGGAAAGGAAGACGTCGCGATTTCATGACATGTTGAATTTTCGCTCCAAAAGAAAAAGAGGGAAGCCAAAGTTATAAGAATATCATGATTTCGTGACATGTCTAGTTTTCACCATGGAAAGGGATAAAAGAGACTAAAAATAAGAAGATGTCACGATTTCGCGACATGTCAGTTTTTCGCCAAGGAAGAGGAAAAAGCAAAACTACAAGCCAAAATATCACGATTTCGTGACATGTCTTATTTTTGCTTGAACAAAAGCCTGAAGGAGACAAAGTGCTTAAAGACGTCGTGATTTCGTGACATGACAGTTTTTGTCGACAAGTATATAATTAGCAACTAAAACATGCTTTTCAAATAGACTGTTTGATTGCAGAGGATGTCAGATAAATGGAAGAGTATCAAGTCTGGAAGATTTGGTTTTAGGAGATCTTTATTTATTATTAGAAATTGTATCAGATTGCTTGTAATTGATTTGAAATAAAAGATGTAATAGCTGTAAAGATACCCATCCTTGGGTATATATAATAGTGAACGCATTCTAAAAAGGGGTCGGCTCTTAGGCGTTTACAAGATTGAATGTACATCCTTCTGGATACAAGCAATAAAGTTGTTCTTCCATTTGGCTTCAAATATTTCTATGTGCAAGTGTATGTATTTGAATTCCTAAACTTCTATTTCCATTATTGAGTTATATATTGTATATGTTCTAAAAACTGGACTATACATGTATGAATCATATTGTTGGAGTTAAGAATCCTTTACACATATATGTGTCGGGTGAATATCTGAATCACATTTAGAGAGTTAAGATTTCTGCAAGGAAGATATAATAAAAGCTTATAGATAGAAATATGTATGCTTTTATTTTGATTGTTGTCTAATCTGCACCATGAGAAAAGTTTCTAGCTACGGCTATATTTCCCTTTAAAGCATTCCCCTTCTTTCTGTTTCCCTTTTCTCATATAAAAACCTCAAGGAACCAGCCTACTCTGGAGATTAGATGGAAAAAAACCAAGCTAAGTCCGTCTACTCAATGTTGGCAAGGTCGAAGGTGCAACATATCAAACCAAAGGCCGATTTTGTTCCAACAGTTTTTGGCACGCCCGGTGGGACCCTAAATCCCATAGTGTTCTATAAGTTTTGGTGTTTTCCTTTGAGATTTTTGTTTAAAATCTAAAGCAAAAATCACCTGGCGACTCCGTTCAAAGGGTATAGACCTTAGAAATACCTTATCTAAACTATCTGGTTACAAACCCATAATTGCCTATGCATATGATAACTAGATCTCAAGCAAGAAACTCTGAAGAACCCATTGAGTTCTTTGAGTTACACCTTGGTAGCTTAAAAGCACATCCTGTTTTAGCTGCAAGATCTAATCCACCTTGTAGCAGTGTTAACTCCCTTATACCTATTGTTGGAATAGCATCAAACAACTCTGCAGTATCAGTAAATATAGTTGCTATCATGGTTGCGCCTCCAGTTTCGGCTCATCTTGTATGGAACCAAACTGGTCCATTAAACTTGGGGGTCCAGAATCAAGTTCCCACTGCAGCTTTGAAGGCGTTGTCGTCATATGATGGGATGGGTAAAACAGCAGATGAACACTGCTTAGATGTTTCTTCATTAGCAGCAGTTTATAACATCACCCAAGAAGATGTGATGGTCAGGTTGTTGGTTATTTCTCTAAAAGGAAAAATGCTTCATTGGTATAGAGCACTTCCTCCCGGGTCTATTACTTCTTGGGCAGTACTCGTTGGTCGATTGGTCGATGAATTTAATGTGCATGCAGATCCCTTCTCTCTACTCAATCAGTTTACTATTATCAGAAGGCATCCGCAAGAGGAGATTTTTGATTTCAATATTCGGTTCACATGTACCCGAGATAGAGTACCCACTGGATTAAAACCCACTATAGAGCAAGCAATATGCTACTATTTAAGATCTTTTGATTCTGACCTCAGCATGATTATATGACAATCACGGGTTTTAACTTTCCCTGCTATTTATTTAGAAGCTGCTAAGGGAGAAGCGGATCTCATTGCTACTGGGAGATATCCTCCAAAAGCACCAATGCCAATTTTTCTAGATATTCCCCAAGTTTTAGGCATGAATCCCTCAGGACCTTCTCCAAAATGGAATGAGCAACCAGTTGTTCCAACAATCCAGTTGCCTCAGAATCTTCCAGCAATACCTCCTATCCCTATTCTTCCCGCATTACCTGCCCCACCTCTCCATCTAGCTCCCCAAGAAAATCAGATGACTACCATATTGGACACAATGAAAACTTTGTCAAATGATATGTCATCTATGAAAAAAAGAGAAGCTGAGAGAAATTTCCAGCCACGGAGGTTTCCTCAGATAACAAGAGATGGAGCCACACCAAGTAATAGGGGGCAGGAAAGAAAAAATGTAGTTTATGCAAATGAATAAGAAGATAATGGAGAACCTTCTAATGTTGCTTACTGGTGCTCCACGTGTAATGATCCACATGGAGAAGATTCATGTATGTTCCATCAGCACCATATACAAAGTGCAGTCAATGAAAGAGAAAAAGAAAAAATGAAAGGTCATGTAAACATGATCAGAGAGGTTGATCACAACTTAATGATGTCATTAGTAGAGTAGGTTTCAGTACTGACAAGGTCAGGCAAAAAACCTCTACAAGTGGATCCTCAGGAACTCCAGCCATTAAGTTTTCCTCTGGCTCCTAGAGCCACACCTCAGAAAGACACATCTAGTGAAAAAAGACCTCCCAATCCTACCTAGAGCTCCGATCCAATGCCAAGAAAGGATTTCCCCCTAGAAAGGAGAATGAAACCCAAGATCAAGCTAAAGAGAAGCTCAGATTTCCTTCATTAACAAAAAGGCAAAGAACGGAAGCAACTCAGGGTTATAGGAACAAATACGATACTTCCACCAGGGAAAGAGAGAAGAGTGTTGAAACATCTTCGTTCAATATTGTAGAAGAGATGAAAAAGACTCCCTCAAAAGCCAGCATGTATGATGCTCTTCAGTTCCCTGGACAGATTGACCTACTACAAGAATCTTTGAAAATAATGAAATATAAGAATAAAAGCCCTGTTTATTCAAATTCCGTACAAGCTAATGTAACATCTGTCATGGGAAAAAATAGACCGCCTCCTTTCTATTTATCTCTTCAAATGGAGGGATGGGTAGTACATAACTGTATGATAGATTCTGGAGCAGCAACTACAGTAATGCCCAAAGCAGTGTGCGACATCATGGGTATGGAATATACCAGGAGCCATCCGGGAGTTTTGCAATTAGATGGTACACCAGTAAAATCTGTAGGGGTAATCAAAGATATCCCCATACAACTCCACAGGATGCCTCAAGTAGTCATCATACAGGAAGTGGTGGTTGTAGATCTAGCGCCATACTTTGGTATGTGTCTGTCAAGAGAATTCACAACAAAGATAGGAGGATACTTGTCCTTAGATTATTCACATCTGGAAATACCCTTCAAAGGTAGAAGAATCAAGATTTTTAATGAAAATCCATCCACATTTCATGTGGAAAAGATAGAAGAAGCCAACACTGTGAATATGATGACCGAGGAAATGGGGGATGTAGATCTGATGGAAGAAACTTTGGAAAATCTCCAGTCTGAAGATCAGTTTTCTTTGAAGGATTTCAATGCTATGGTTGAGACAGAGATAGGAAGCTATTCTATTGAAAAACTGAAAAAGCAGTCGATTCCCATCCCTGAAGGAAATGTTTCCACTAACCAACTCTGGAAACTTTACTTCGATGGATCCAAGTGCAAAAATGGGGCAGGTGCAGGAATAGTTTTAATTTCTCCTACCGGGAAAGAAAGAGTTTTCTCGTACCGATTGACATGGAGTTGTACTAACAATGTAGCTGAGTACGAAGCATTGTGTTTAGGACTAAAAAAGGCTAAAAAGTTAGGTGCAAAACAACTGCTGATTTATGGAGACTCTGAGCTTATTGTGAAGCAGGTCACGGGAAAATGTATATGCAAGCAACATTATTTAAGAGCTTACAAAAATAAAGTGTTGGATATTTTGGAAATTTTTGAAGCTCTAAATATAAAATCAATTTCGAGAGAAAATAACACTCATGCAGACCTATTAGCATCAGTGGGATCTAATTTCTGTCCAGTCAGCAATGTCATTCAAAAATCCAAAACTGTGAGACTTATATACAGGCCTTCTGTGCCTGACAAGAATATTTTCTGGCAAGTGTTCGAGAGTGATGAACAAATACTTGATTTTTTAATCCATGAAATGAATTGCTCCAATGGAAAAACATTGCAGGAGGAAGAAGAAGAGAGTTTGATCCAATTAAAAAATAACCACATTCCTAAAGGGCTAATCACTCTTGAGAGTCTCTTTGATAATAATGATAGGACAATGGGCCGAAGGATAAAAGTGGACAAGCGTCGGTACAAAGAAGTTGAGTTGGAACCAGGAAAAATGATCAAGGTAGGAACTAGTTGTACAGTAGAGGAATTGAATCAGATTAAAGAATTATGTAAAAAGTACCCAGATATTATAGCCTGGATGTATAGTGATTTAAAAGTGTATAGAAAAGATGTGATCCAACACACAATCGAATTAGAAGAAGGAGCTAAACCTTTCAGGCAAAGACAAAGGCCTGTAAATCCAAAAATAGAGGTCCTAATGAAGCAAGAACTATTAAAACTCTTACAAGCCAAAATAGTGTATCCCATCAAGCATTCCACCTGGGTGGTGAATCTGGTCCCGATCAGGAAAAAGAATGGTGACATCAGATTGTGTGTGGATTTTCGAAACTTGAATAGAGCTTCACTCAAGGATCATTATCCTTTACCCCAGATTGACCCAATCCTTCATATAGTTGTAGGGGCAGAGAGGTTTTCTTTGCTAGATGGCTTCTCTGGCTATAATCAGGTATGGGTCAGGGATGAAGATCAATACAAGACTGCTTTCACTACAAAATGGGGGATGTTTGCCTACCAAAGGATGCCTTTCGGGTTATCAAATGTTGGGGCAACGTTCCAAAGAGCTATGGATGTAGCATTTGGTGAGCTCGCAAATAAGATCATAGTCGTCTATTTAGATGATATGATAGTATTTTCCCATGATAAGCGAGATCATACCACACATCTAGAGCAAGTTTTCAAAAAATGCAAAGAATTTGGGATATGTTTAAACCCCAAGAAATCCATATTTGTCGTGGAGGAAGGTATATTGCTTGGTCATGTTATCTCTAAAGTTGGGTTGTCTATTGATCCTGATAGAGTAAAAGCACTCCTGGAGCTTTCTCTACCAGTTAATAAGACAGGATTGCAATCTTTCTTTGGACAGATAAACTTTGTTCGAAAATTCATTGCAGACTTTGCACAGACTGTTAAACCAATGACGGAGTTATTGAAGAAAGATGCACCTTTCAAATGGACAGAACCAAGAAAGAATGCTTTCAAAAACATCCTGGAAGCAATAGCTCGAGCACCTATTTTAGTCAACCCGGACTACTCTCGAAGTTTCATTTTATATGTTGTCGAAGAGCAAGACAGTTATGTTGCAGTTCTTACGCAGAAAGGAGCAGACAATGAAGAAAGACCAATAGCTTTCTTGAGTTCTACCATGCACAAGCATGAAGAGAGGTATAGTTTTATTGAGAAACAGGTTTATGCTATTATGAAGTCATTAAATAAATTGAAGCACTTTCTATCCCAAAGCCACACCATTGTTTATGTAATTCACCCAGATGTCAGGAATTTCATAATACAAGGAGAACTTGGTGAAAAAAGAGTTGGTTGGGTAACTCGTATACAGGAATATGATGTAGAAATACATCCAACTAAGATAGTGAGAGGAAGAGCTCTATGCCAAGAATTGGCCAAACAAGCTGCAAGTGGATATATGGAAAGTCAAGATGTGATGGTAAATACAGAACAAGACCAAGCTAGGGAAAGTTCTGATTGGATTGATGATTTGATGAAGTACTTTCAGACTGGGATGTGCCCTGATAATCTGAATGCTTCCCAAAGAAGAAGGTTTAGAACACAAGCACTAAAATACACCCTTCGATCAGAAGGGTTGTACAGAATAAACATTGATGGTGTGTTGCTGAAATGTATAGGAAATGATAAAAAATAGAAGATATTGGAGGAATTTCACGGTGGCCTCTCTGGCGGACATTATTCGGGCAGGATGACTACTTTGAAAATTCTTAGAGCAGGTTGTTATTGGCCTTCTATTTTTTTGGATACTTACAAAGTAACTCAGAAATACGAGCAATGTCAAAGGTATGTAGGTAGGAACAAAAATGCTCCTATGCCCTTGAAGTCTATACAAGTTGAAGAACCTTTCCAGTAGTGGGGGTTAGATTTTGTGGGGATAATTGAACCAAACTCATCAGCTGGCCACAAATACATACTCACTGCTATAGATTATTTCACGAAATGGGCAGAGGTTGTTCCTACCAAGAAAGCTGACTCAGAAACTATGGTAGAATTCATGGAAAGCTTAGTTACGAGATTTGGCATACCTGACTCTTTAGTTACAGATAATGGATCTTCTTTTACAGGAGCCAAAATGATTGAGTTTGCTAGTAAGTATGGAATATATTTGAAAACCTCTTCTAATTATTATCCACAGGGTAATGGTTTAGCTGAATCTACCAATAAGAATATACTCAGAATCTTAAAGAGGATGTTAGAAAATAACAAGAGGGACTGGCATTCATTACTCAATCAAGCTTTATGGGCTGACAAAATTTCAATAAAGAAATCCATTAATACATCTCCATATGCTTTAGTTTATGGTAAAGAGGTTGTTCTGCCTATCCATATGGAGATACCAACATTGAAATTGCTAAATCAAATAGATGAAGATGAAGGCCAACCGATGGATGCTCGACTGATGCAACTTTTGCAATTAGAAGAATCAAGAGAACAAGCTTATGATCACCATCAGAAGCATATGATCGATACAACAGGATGGTTTGATAAGAAAACCACTTTCAAAAAATTCAAGGTGGGAGACTTGGTTTTAAAATGGAATGTAAAGAAAGCTAAACCAGACAACCATGATAAATTTGATGCCTTCTGGGAAGGCCCTTTTGAGATCATTTCAAAAAAATAGTTCAATTCATTTCAGCTAAAGGATCAACATGGATGGATTCTACCTATCACAGTGAACGCGTTTCACCTAAAATTATACTTCAAATAAGATACCAGAAGGAATTCTATGTACAGTATAAAAATATATTATAATGTTTGTAAATATTGTTCTATGTTCAGTATATTTGAAATTTGGTCATATGCTCATGGCCAACCATAGTTTGACAGCAGAGTAGAGGATGGAAAGCGGAAAGCATTTTTTTCATCATTTCCAGAGTTCAAATTTAAAAATGCCACGTGGTCTTTGAACATTTGGTGGGAGGAGATTATAGAAAGTTACCTTGAAAAGCGTTATTTTCCCATTTACGAAGGTTACTAAATCAATCACCGAAAAGAATTCCTGAGCAGACACGTGTTGAAAAATGATGAGGCATCAGTAACCGTTTGAAAAGGCAACTAAGAGCTTTGGTAGGCGCTATTGTTATTTCCCATGCAAATTTAAGTGTTTAGTTATATTTTCGAAAGAACATTCGAAAAGAGTGGCCAAAACGAAACATGAGGAGATCCAAGAAAATCGCTTCCACCAACCACAATTAATACAAGTCACTGCATGTCCTTTCCAAACGACGTGAAGAAAAACCTAATTTTTTCACCTAAGAGAAGATTTCGACTGTGCTACTTGCTATTTCCAGCTTTCACAAAGAAAGAAGTTTTTGACTGTGCTACTTGCTATTCTGGGTGTTCACGATAGAAGTTTGTTTCAGAATAGTTCGAAATACTTCCTGGTATATGGCTCCAAGAAAGAGCAAACGATAGGAAATGATTGAGGCATCCCTCTCAGCACCATCAACGATAAGAAAAAGGGAAGAAATGAGTGAAATATTTACTGATAGAGATGCCAGAATTGGTGATACCAGTATAACATGGAAAGACCCAGGGAAGATTCGAAGTAACATCAAAGAAAGGATGGCCACTAGGGTCTCTGTGTCTTCTCCTTCTACTTTCACCTTCCATTCACTATTATACTAGTATGTATATGTCCCTGTGCATTCTTGCCCTGAACTAGTAAAAGCAATTGCCAATTGTTACGATGAGAAGAGAAAAAATGTTAGGGACTGCAATGGAAAAGTTATTTTTACTTTAAGCGCAGATGCTTTCATTTTCACTTTCATCGTTGGTCATGTCCCTGCCCTCCAGCCAAAAACCTTTGATCCTGAGCAGCAAGCGAAATATTTTGGGACTACTGAAAAAATGAAGAATTTCCTTGTTTCCCAGTTGAAAGACCTCCCTACTGGGGGAAATCTACCTGAACCCCCTTATGATATAACAAATTTTAAAAACCCAGAATTGTACTCTATTCTAGCCATGGTAGCTGGTCTTAAAACTGATGAAAAGGTCCATGGGTGGCAGGTTGCGTTAGTCAACTGCTTATCAAACCCAAAAAACTATGACTCTGTTGTTATGGACAAGAGTGTGAGGCCTATATTTTTTGACTGGCCAGGTTTCTTGTTTTCAGAAATACATGAAGGGCTATCTGCTCTGAAAAGGGGGTCTCAGTTTTCTTTCCACTTCTCATCATACCTGGTGTGGTTATTTTTCTATTTTATGTCTAAAGAGCTAGCTTTTATTTCTGTAAAAGATAAAGATGAACAGGGAAGGGTTTTACCTGTGTGTGAGTGGACAAATGTTTTGTATAGAACAGAGTCATACTATGATTTCAACAGAGAATTTTTAGGGCCTGCCCTAAAAATAATTTATGGAGATGTAAGAAGATTAACCCCTAAAGCAGAAAAGGTGTTGCAGACGAAATACGTCGAGGAAGGCGATTGGTTCATCCTTACTCAAGGAGTTGTAATTAGATTGTATGGTTTCACTGAGAAACCATTTTTACTTCCCCATTATGTTACAGATAGATTGTTTGCCCTGGAATATGTGAGGCAAACTGAACATATCAATGTTAAGTATGGGTCTGGTATTGGAAAAACTAGTACCTGCAATATGTCGTTCACTTTTGAAGGGATTATTGTTTCAAGAAGGGGGAAAAATGAACAAATTGCCAAATTTTTAAGGGAATTAGGGCTGATAGAAATTCCCCAGAGATGGAAATATGATCCCCTAGATAGATTTGCTGAGAAACAATCTATTTTGAATAAAATGACAATGAAAAAATATCACACCTCTGTCAGGCCTGACATTGAAGCCAGAAGGAATAATAATGAAGATGACCCCCTAGAATGGCACATAGAAAGGATGCAGCCCCTGCCCCCTTGGCATGACTTCTACGAGCAAGTAGTAAATTATTATTATTATTATTATTTATTTGTGGAAAACATCCCAAAAGGGATGCCACTTTCGGGTAAGACCCAAGGAGGCAGGGGTATCCATTCCGCCAAAAATGCCCAGGACTCGGACCTGGCCTACCACCTTTGACATACTCAAGGAGCAAACAAACACACAAAACCAATTTAAAAATAAGTAAATAACAACAAAAATAATAAAATAAAATAAAAAACATGCTCCTTGAGTGTGTCAAAAACAAAAGCACAACCAAACACGCACAATAAGAAAAAAGAAACCACAACACAAACCACATAGAAAAACACAAGAACCACATAACAAAACACAAACAAGACAAAAACAACAGAACACTACAAAGACATAACCCAAAAAAAACATGAAAAATAAACACAACCAAAACCTAAAAAATAAAATAAATAAAATAAAAATAAAAAACAACCAACAACAGACAATAAACAAAAACAAAAAACATAGAAAACACTCACACATAAAAACACGAAATAACACAAACAAAGAGAAACCCAAGAACAAGAACGAAAAAAACACAAGAACAATAACAAAAAACATAAAAAAAAACAAAACAACAAAAACACAAGAACAACGAAAAACAACACAAAGAACACAAAAACAAAACAAAACAAAAGAACCCACCCACCTTAAAAAACTAAACAAAAAAAAACAAAGAAGAAAAAAGAAAAAAAAAAATGAACAAAACAATGACCTATCTAGACCAGAAGACTATTAAGGCAAGAATCAACAGAGGAAACAAAATAAAGAATAGAATGAGCTAGGGAACTAAAAAAACTGAATGAACCAAAGAGAAGCAAAAAAAAAAACAAGAAGAAACTAGGTACCTTGAGCTGGAGCCATCCAAAGAAATGATAGAAAGAAGAGCTTCCCTAATTTGAGAAGCCCACCATATAGGAGGGTGGCCATAACAAGTAAGATCACCTTTGTCCAAAGCCCAATTAGCTAAAGCATCAACACTCTTGTTTTGATCTCTGACCACATGATTGTAATCAACTTTCAAAAATCCCATCTGGATTAAGCTGAATCTTCTCAATAATTCTTTTATTCTCCAATCCACCTTATGATTCTTAGAAGGAGTCTTCAAGAGATTAATCATAAGTTGAGAGTCGGACTCAACTAACACCTTTTCCCATCCAACCTTAGTAGCCTCCTGAAGGCCTCCGAGGATACCATACCCCTCGGCAAGGTTATTGGAAAGAATACCCAAATTCTCGGCAAAAGTAAAAACCAGGGAGCCATCGAAAGTCTACCAATTCCTCCCACACTGGCTTTTCCGGGGTTCCCTCTAGAGGCTCCATCGGTATTGACTTTTCCAAAATCCTTAGGAGGAGGTTGCCAATTTCTAGTCCTATCCATCTTACTAATACTCACATTCCCTTTAAGTTGGTTGCCCTTAGAAGGTTTAATCTTCAATCTTTGCATCACTTGATCCCATCTTTGGTGGGAGTTTTGAGGGTGATTAAGGAGTTGATGGACTGATTCAACTAAGTTGGCTATGGTCTTTTGCCAAATATAGTGAATATCCTTCCTATCTTGATTAAAAATTTGGTTGTTCCTTTCATTCCAAATATTCCAAAGAAGAATGGTAGAACCCATCCAAACTAACTGCCTAATAAAATGATCAACACCCTCTTGATTAGGCCAATCCCTCCAAAGTTGTTCAAAAGTAAAAAAATTGGACCACTTTAAGCCAAGTAAAGTGGCCATTCTCCTCCATAGCTCAGAGGCTAAAGTACACTCAATAAAAATATGGTTGATATTTTCTACATTCTCTTCACACATTTCACATCTAAAAGGGCCATGAAAACCACGCTTCATAAGTTGCTCACCGGTAAGCACCCTACGATGCAATAAAAGCCAATTAAAGAACCTCACCTTAGGCCAAAGCTTTTGAGCCCACAATTGAGAAAATATGTTAGAAGAATGGTTGGGATTATTATGGCATAAGGTCAAATAACCTTGAGCAATGGAATACTCACCCTTAGTAGTGTTGTTCCATCCAAAACAATCTTTTTCATGGGACCAAGAGAGGGATCTCATATGAAGGATGCCTTGGATATCTTGTCTTTGCCTTTCTGGGATTTGAATAGGCCAGTCCTCAATAGGGATCCAATATCTACCAACCTTTGAATTACGGATATGGTATAGATGAGTAATTAGCCACCTTTATCCAATTAGCTCGGTGAAGCTCCTCCATCAAAGGCCTCCAATCGGAGCGAGTTATCAAAGGCTTGTGACCATCCCAAGAATCTGTCCAAAAATTTGCATGTTGACCATTATGAATTATCCTAATTAATTTTTCTTTATCAAATCCTCACCAGTCTTAAGAACGCTAAAATGGGATAACCTTTGGTAAGAAGTTGATAGCGAACAAGGTCTTTCTCGACATATTTAGCATGGAGATTATTGGCCCAAAGAGCATTGGGGTTATGCAACATCCTCCAATATAATTTAGCAGCTAAAGCTTTGTTGTTATTAATTGAAGACCGGAATCCTAACCCCCTTCACTCTTAGGAAGACATAAAGTATCCCATTTCACCAAGGCCCATTTTCTTTTCTCCTTAGTACCACTCCAAAGGAAACGATGACTGATTTGATCCAATTCTCGAAGAACAACCTTTGGGATATTCAAAATGGAAGAAACATAAATAGGAATAGCTTGAAGGACTGATTTTACCAAGGTGATTCTACCCCGAGAAGAAAGCCACTTGTTGGTCCACTTTCCAATTTTCTTCTTGACTTTGTCCAACAACCAATTCCAATATTTATTTTTGCCTTTGAATATTTATGGGAATACCTAAATAAGTGATTGGAAGAGAGTCTTCTTATATCTTAATTTATCCAAGACCATGGATTCCTGTCTAGCAGAGCAGTGAAAGAAAATAACTTTAGATTTGTCTTCATTGATCAACTGCCTAGTAGCCTTAGAAAAATAGCTAATTATTTGCTTAATATTAGAAGCTTCCTTAACTATAGCTTTACCTAAAAGAGTAGAGTCATCCACAAATTGAAGATGAGAGATAGGTCTAGCTCCATGAGCAATGGTAACTCCCTCAAGGGTTTTGTTTTCCCTCTTTTTGGTTATAGTCCTACCCAAGCATTCAACAAGAATGATGAATAAATAAGGGGATAGCGGGTCACCTTGCCTAATACCTCTGGAAGCTAGGAAATATTGAGAAGGCCTGCCATTGATAAGAACTAAGTAGGAAACTGAAGAGATACATCCCATAATCCAATCCATCCAATCCTTAGAGAAACCAAATTGCCTCAAAACTTTGATAAGGAAGTGCCAATCCACTCTGTCATAAGCTTTGGATAAGTCTAACCGAATGAACATAGAAGGAGAATTTTGCATATCCATGGAATGGATGGCTTCCTGAGCAAGAACTATCTCATCTACTATTTGACGTCCTTCCACATATCCCCCTTGCTCTGGGGAAATAATCTTATGCAAAAGAGGCTTCAACCTTTATGCCATGATTTTAGTAATGATTTTGAGAAGAACATTACATAAAGCAATAGGTCTAAAAGCTGAGATATGATCAACCTCTTGAGCTTTTGGAACAAGAGTAATATAAGTTTTATTGATAACCTTCAAAATTTCTTTGGCTTTCCTGGCTTCTTCCACCACCTCTAATAAATCAACATGAAGGATATCCCAGAACTCTTGGTAGAACTCAATAGGAAAACCATCGGGACACAGGGGTTTTCCCTTTTTGCATTTTAAAAACTACTTGTTGAAGCTCATTGATAGTAACGGGAGCAGGTCAAAATAGAGTTCTCCTCGAAGTGATAAGAGAAGGGATTGCTTGAAGAACATTTTGTTGAGAAGTTGTAGTCAAGAGGAGTAGCAACAAAAATATTGGAAAAGTAATCAACAACAATAGAGTTCATGCCATCCCAAGTATAAACAACATCTTCGAAATCTGATTTTAAGGAAGAAATAAAGTTGTGAGATCTTCGAGCTAGAAGAGATTTGTGAAAGAAATTTGTGTTTCGATCTCCTTCTTTGAGCCATTGAATTCTAGATTTTTGCTTCCATAAGATTTCTTCTCTTTTTTCCCATTCCTCTAAGAGTTGTGAGTTTAATTTCATCTGCACTTCTCTTCTCTGTGAGGCCATCTAAACGGATTTTCTTATTCAAATTTTCAAGATGAGCAATAACTTCATGTTTTTTTATGAACATCCCCAAACTCTTTCCAGTTCCAAGTCTTGATTTTGGATTTAATGTATTGCGGTCTTTTGGCAAAACATAACATCTTAGTCCCATGTCTAGGTTTACCTTCCTTCCACCATTGTTGCACAGATTGAAGGAAATGTCTCTAAGGCACATTAATTGAAAATGAAAAGGAGAGAAACTCACATTGGTTTTCCACATTTCCACCATGCTGGCCAATGATCAGAACCAGCATTATTAAGAGTCTTCACTTTAGGAATGTGACCATGGATTAAGAAATTTTAGAGAGCAAAAACCTATCCAATCTCTCCATTATACAAGCTAAGCCTTGCCTTCTGTTAGACCAAGTCATAAGGCCATTATCTGGTTGGATATCCACAAGATGGAGGTTTGCAATATATTCGCTCATGAGGTCAGTGCTTTTGTCCAAATTTCTATTTCCCCCCTTTTCTCATCCAGAGAGAGGATGGTATTGAAATCTCCTCCGATCAAGATCCAAGCTTTAGGAAAATGAGAGATAATATGAGTAATATCCTTCCACTGTCTTCTTTTTCCTCTAAAGAAGTTGGGGCATAAATAGTAATGCAGAGCATTATCGGTTGGAATGTCTACTTTGAATAGCTATAGCCAACAAACCCCAACTGCCAACCATATGGTGAATAACTACCTCTTTTGGGTCCCAAAGACAAGCAATGCCACCCGAAGTCCCTTGGGAGCAGGGAAACCACTTTTCAGCTGGCCAAATTTTTTTGGCAATTAAGTCCATATCCTCCATTGACATCTTTGTTTCTTGAAGGAAAACAAGATGTGGATGATTTATTTGAATCATTCTTCTAATTTCATTTGTTTTGAAAGACTCCCTTTGAGTCCTCTAATATTCCAAGTGATGATCTTCATTAATACCAGGGCTAAAAAAGTTGGGAAGGGCATTAATCTTACCTTCCTCTACAAGCTTTTCACCTTCTTTTACCATATGATATTGATTGGTCTTGCGACCTATTTTTTGATTGGAATCCATCTTCAATTTTTTTCCCTGTTTCTTGACTTATTCCAATTGAATCTGAGATGGCTTCTAACCTTGAAGAATGCTCATACACTGCCAAAATTTTACTAGATGGTTCAATGGAGTCTATATTGGGACCTGCATTATTTGAAGTTTTGACATTTGAAATATTGTTTTTCTTGTGTAAATTTTCTCCTTTTTTTTATTTGAAAACCTTTGATTTGTTGGTTTGTCTCTGAGTTCTTCCCTTCATATTTAAATTGTGTTTCTAAGATTTTGGTTTCCATTATTTCCTCTTCCTCACTTGGGACATCATTTGTGGAAAGTATTTCAAACATATTAGCAAATGACTTTGATTGATCCTTCATAACTATTTTTTAGTGTTCTTCTTCTTAGGTATTTTGAAACTTGCTGAGTTTATATCTTCTTTCTTTTGATCAAGAATTTTATTTGGGCAAGCATGGCCAAATGACCATATTCATGGCAAATTCTACAATGAAAAGGAATGTTCTCATAGTCCACTACTTGCTCCCAAGTGTCTTCCCCAAATTGTAATGTGATATTTTTAGGAAGGGGTTTGTCAAAATCCATTAAAACACAAATTCGAGCATAAATAATATGTTCAAAATTTTGAGTACAATCAGTGATCATCATAAAAGTTCCTAAAGAGTTTCCAATTGAAGAAAAAATAGTAGGATTCCAAAATTCAATAGGGAGGCCAAAGAGTCTAACCCACACGGGAGCTATAGAAGGCATCTCTTCTTCGGCTTTAAATTTAGTATGCCGGGGCTTCATGAAAAGCCCTGCCCTTCCAAAAAACCAAGGACCCCCTTGAAAAGTTTTCTCTCTATCTTCATTATTAGCAAATAAAACAAGAAAATAACCATTTGGATAAATAGAGATTTGTAACTCACCTTTAGTTTTCTAGCTTTTTGCAGCCTAGACTTTGAAAGCAGATAGACTCGGACGAAAACCCATGAACAGACAAATTAGTCCTCTTTTTTCCAAATCTTCAATGCCAGTCTGAATGTTACCCATATCAAGCTTAACAATAGGAGTTCCATCAGTTGCTTTAAGACATCTGACTCTGTTTTCCTGGGATCAATCTTAGGCATTCTTAGAGGTTTATGGGAAGCCCTAATATTGATATTAGCATTGGGTTGAGGCTGTCCACCATGAAGGGCATCCCTAAAATTCATTTTTGGGACTGAGTCTTCAAAATTCTTACCCTTGACAGGGGTTTTCACAGTAGAATTATTTTGTGGGTGCACCTTAGCACCAGATTCACTTGAGATATGAGCCATTTTTTGATCAACTGCTTGAAACTTGTTTCGTGATCTCTTTAATCCTTGCCCTAGACGTCGTGGAAAGGTATGGTTTTCACTTTTCTTTTGAGCAGCAAATTGGAAGCCGTTGTCACTCAAGTTCACAGTATGATCTGTTGAAAGACAAATTTCTAACCCATCTTGTATCCCCTGCAACATTTCTTGCTAAAATATTGAGCATAAACCACAAAAATATTGGCCGCTAGGGCCCGAAGGCCCTAAAAACCAACCTCTGGAGCTGCTTGCACTCAACCGAGATGAAACCCTCGCATAGCCGCTTGCCAAATATATCGTTCACACATAGGGATGCGCTAGGATCTGTGTTGCTCCAAATGATATGAAAATTGGTGGAGACGTTCTAGGGTTTTTCAGGCATCTACCCTCAAAATTTTAGCTCAATCCGAGTTCGGATGAGTGAGATATGGCCGAAACGAGTTCGGCAGTTTGGGCAGTCCTGCGAAAAACGTCCGACTTCTGACCCTTTGAATAAAACAACGCATGTATTAACCAACGAAAGGATTAACAGAATGCAAAAAAAAGGGGCAGATTGGATAGTAGGAAAGATTCATGAATGGTGGCTAATGAGGGTACAAACAGATATGATTACTTCCAGGTACCCGATGAAGAATGATAATGAATTTTCAATTCGATACAATCTGCATCAAAGTTCTTGGGTTGGAGTTTTCCCGGTAAGAATACCTTCTAGCATTGGAGGTAGCAAAGAAAACAACCCTGAAATACCGCGAAGGCAAGAGGCTAATAAAGACAAGGGGAAGCAAGTAGAAACTGAACAGAAGCTATCCTTAATTCAGACTAAACCTACAACTTATAGAAAGAGGTCCATTGAGGAAGTTTTTATGAAAGAGCAGGGACAGACCTATGGCAAAGCTGCTCAGATTATGCTTAAAATGGGATACGAAGGAAAAGGCCTCGAAAAAGGAGGGCAAGGTATCATCGAACCCTTACAAGTAGATATGAGAGAAAAATGCTTGGCACTTGGAGCTGATGCTTCAAAAAAGGAAAATTATACTTCTAAAACTGTGAAGTTTGTTTCTCCCTCTGATTCAGTCACAGAGTCTGATGAAGAACCGGTTGCTGAAAAGATGAAGAAATTGAAAATTATAGCTGATAAGCAGAAGAAAGAGAAGAGTATTGCTCAAGCTTCATCCAGAGAACAAGATGCCCAAGTTGTTGAGGGCAATACAATTGAGAATTCCCCAAGAAAATGAGCAAGCTAAAGGGGATAAAGGAGATAATATTGGGGATACTCAGAATGCCGAGCATGAAGTTTCTCAGACTGAAGACACATGTGACTCGCAGGACCTGGCTCAGGGGAGCCAAAATGTAGATATTGAAAAAGAAGTTCAAGTAAAGCAGGAGGTTATTGAACCTGAGAAAGAACAGCGTGGGGGATTTCCCCAAAATTTTCAAGTAATTAATCTCGATGATGATGGTGATGAAGATAACCAGGAAAGGAGTTCTGAGGGATGCACATATGATGAAATACAGAACGTAGATCAAGAAGTGTTGAATGAGCATGATGGAAATGAAGAAGAAAGAGATCAACAACAGATTCCGACGGAATCAGGTATGCTTCCTTTCTTATCTCCTTCTTTTTCTTCTACTCATTCCTATCATAATTCTCCCTCCTTTTCTAATGCGAAGAAATATGTAAACTTTCTTTTCAAAAATTGGTTTTCTTCTTTAGAAATGGCAACATCTTCCTATACTCAATTCAACGTCAACATTGTGTTGTTCCCAATCCCTTTCCTCCCCAACGTATGTATCCCGACCATCGAATCAACACCCCCACAGAATAACGAGAGTCATCCGACCCTCTCAAAGCTGAAGAATTTGAAAAGGGCCAGTAAGAATGCTTTAGACTAGTGGACCTCTCATTCTTCCAAAGATCCGAAGGCACCTACCAATGCTCATGAAATAATTGCCCTGGATCCTGTCACTATGCAGAGGAAAAAGGTAAAGTTGACACCAGTGACAAAGAAATCCAAAGGAGAAATGACTGTCGAAGATTATCAGGCAGAAGAGACAAATGAAGATATTTCTCAGTTACAGATGCAAGATGAATGGGGAAAAGCACAAGCTCACCTAGGGACTATATATCTGCATGGGGGGCATTACAAAGAAAAATTCTTGAAGGAATATGATAAGAGAAAAGAATTGGAATCAGTTTTGCAAGAACAAAAACTGATAGAAAAAGCTTTGAAGCTGGAGGCAAATAAGTGGGAAGATAAGTTCAGTGTTGCTACTAGTGAAGCAGCCCAATGTAAAGAAAAATTAGAACAAGCAGAGGCATAGATTCAGGCTTTGAATCTGCAAATTCAGCAGCTCCAGCAATAGTTGGCAGACAAACAAAATACTTCGTCAGGGCTGTCTAAGGAAAAGGTGAAAGAAATGAGGACAAAATTGCTAAATGATTTGTTGGCCCTGGGCCTTAAAACGTGGCCTTTATTATTGTATCTAGCTAAGGTTAAAGAGGTAATAGAGATAATTGGCGAAGAATTCAAAGTTGCCATCAGTTTCCTGCAAGAAAGAGAAGATGTTGCTACCAAGATTCAAATATTATCTGAGAAAATGCCAGAAAGTATAGCAGCCAAGGTGCGAAGTGAAGCCTGGTCTCAGGCTAAGATTGCAGCCAAGAATTTCTTCAGGAGATTTAAATTAGTGACCCAAGGAAGTAAACTCCTACAGGAGTTGGAGACTGAAGCAAAAGGGTTACTCAAACATTTAAATTTGGCCATTCAATGTGGACTCCCATATTTATGGGATGATAATTCAAAATTTCTTAGTGAAAATGCACTCATTTCATCTTTGAAAACTTTCGTTGAAGATCAATCAGAAATAGAAGGCTGGAGCGAACCTGTGGAAGAAAAGCAAGTATTAGAGATGGTTCAGAAACTTACACAGGTTAAGTCTTGTTTACAAGAGTTGATTTCAAAGCACAAGATAATTTCTCATGATAAAATAGAAGAACTCCAGTATATATACCAGCTTTTCATAGATTCTTCAGATTTGGAAGATGAAGATTGGAAACAGGTTTGCCGCACTTGTGAGGAAGTGGTAGCTGCAGTAGATAAAATCAAAAAATCAAGGCGTGCTAGCCAGAAGCAGCAGACAGAGGCTGGGACTAGTTCTCAGCACTAATAAAAAATATATATAGTCAAACATTTCTTTTGAAGTATTGATGTATTTTAGTAATAAGTCTTTAAGCTATGATAGGAGTTTTGAAAAGGTAATGCTTACTTGTTTAAAAGTGCATTGTTTTCTTACTCTTTGCTTTTGTAACACCTTCTTTACGTATTTTTGACTCCGTTTCCCAATGGATGAAGGTCCTGGATTCTAAATATTTTGCTAGCAAAAAATCCCCCGGAAGGCGCCAAGAATGTTAGTCTAAAAAGACTACCCTCGAAGACAACACAGTTTTTTGCAACATGATGCTATTTTGTGTGTTCTTCTGTTAAAATATGCAGTTTATTTTTGAGATATTATGCAGAGGAAAATGGACTAAGGCAAGACAATGTCACGATTTCGTGACATGTCAAGTTTTCACTGTGAAGGAGCGCAAAAGGGACCACAAGGCCGAAATGTCGCGATCTCGCGACATGTCAAGTTTTTGCTGCGGAAGGAGACAAAGACAAGCTCAAGGAAAGGAAGACGTCACGATTTCGTGACATGTTGAATTTTTGCTCCAAAAGAAAGAGAGGGAAGCCAAAGTTATAAGAATGTCACGATTTCACGACATGTCTAGTTTTCGCCACGGAAAGGGATAAAAGAGACTAAAAAGAAGAAGATGTCGCGATTTCACGACATGTCAGTTTTTTGCCAAGGAAGAGGAAAAAGCAAAACTACAAGCCAAAATGTCATGATTTCGTGACATGTCTTATTTTTGCCTGAACAGAAGCCTGAAGGAGACAAAGTGCTTAAAGACGTCGTGATTTCGTGACATGATAGTTTTTGCCGACAAGTATATAATTAGCAACTAAAACATGCTTTTCAAATAGACTATTTGATTGCAGAGGATGTCAGATAAATGGAAGAGTATCAAGTCTGGAAGATTTGGTTTCAGCAGATCTTTATTTATTATTAGAAACTGTATCAGATTGCTTGTAATTGATTTGAAATCAAAGATGTAACAGTTGTAAAGATACCCATCCTTGGGTATATATAATAGTGAACGCATTCTAAAAAAGGGTCGGCTCTTAGGCATTTACAAGACTGAATGTACATCCTCTGGATACAAGCAATAAAGTTGTTCTTCCATTTGGCTTCAAATCTTTCTATGTGCAAGTGTATGTATTTGAATTCCTAAACTTCTATTTCCATTATTGAGTTATATATTGTATCTGTTCTAAAAACTGGACTATACATGTATGAATCATATTGTTGGAGTTAAGAATCCTTTACACATATATGTGTCGGGTGAATATCTGAATCACATTTAGAGAGTTAAGATTTCTGCAAGGAAGATATAATAAAAGCTTATAGACAGAAATATGTATGCTTTTATTTTGATTGTTGTCTAATCTACACCGTGAGAAAAGTTTCTAGCTACGACTATATTTCCCTTTAAAGCATTCCCCTTCTTTTTGTTTCCCTTTTCTCATATAAAAACCTCAAGGAACCAGCCTACTCTGGAGATTAGATGGAAAAAAACCAAGCTAAGTCCGTCTACTCAATGTTGGCAAGGTCGAAGGCGCAACATATCAAACCAAAGGCCGATTTTGTTCCAATAGTAACCAATATCAATTTTTTTAAATCCAAATTCTAATATTGTCAAAACATTCATGCATGACACCTATTAACTAGTTAATATAGGTACATTTAAGTATGACATATAAATTAATATTAAAATATATTATGTTTGATCAAATGTTATCAGTTCAACTAGTTAATATTTTAGACTTTCAAGACCTAAGTTTCAATCTTGTGAAATAATACATACATAATTGCTAAATACAATATTATACATATTTAATTAAAAAAAGTCTTCGAGAGCTAGGTGGATTGGTAAGTTCTTGTATTGCTAGGTACTTACCAAGAAGATACCCATGTCCAAACCTCAGGGGTAGCCTATTTGTAAAGTTAGTAGGTTTGATATGAATCCTTTGAGTGTGCGCTAGACTGATGATGACGGTACGAATCCCAAGTGATCAGTGGTCCTCTTCACATTGGGTCAGCAATAACAATGTGGAATAGGTTTGGTGGGAGAAACCCCTGTGGTTTGAACCTTACTTTTTTCAGTTACTAAAAATAGTGTGGTTGTGACCAAATTTCCTATGTAACCCAAAAAAAAATGTTATAAAACTATTATGTGGTTATATGTGGTCATGATTTAATACAGGTGAGATCATTCAAATCCTATATAACCAACTTAAAACAAAAATTCAAATTTTTATCTTGTTAAAATATTCATTCATGATACCTATTAGCTAATAAATACAATCATATTTAAATATGTTATATAGATTAATATAATGGACATTATCCTACCTATTATATTAATCTATATAACATATTTAAATATGTCCACACCTTTAAAAAATTTTACCATCCTGAGTCATGGGTCTCTTGGAGGGCCATTGTAGATACAGTGGAAATTGTAAAATATTTAAATCTGGATTCGTTAACTTGTGAAGGGGAGATCTATTTGGAGAGCTTGTTGGATTTTTAACCAATCAAAATACAATGAGGAATGGAAGTCAGGATAGGGCTAGCACAATCTGGGAATACCTTCCATTGGGTTGGTTGAAATTAAGCTTTGATAGAGTTTCTAAAGGGAACCCAAGTATGACAGGTACCGAGATTTTGTTTAGAAACTCGAAAGGCAAAATTCTTCTTCATTTTGCTAAAAACTTGGGTCACCAAACTAGCATTTTGCTGAATCTTGGGCATTATTTCAGGGTGTTTCCCACCTGAACATGGTGAATTGTAGGAAACTCATCATAGAAGGAGATTAACTAAATATTATCAACATGATTAATGGAAACTAAAATCCCTCCTGGATTGTTGTAAATTTTATAATTGAATTCAAGAGAATGATTCAAAAATTAGAAGTCCAATTCAAACACCAGTTCAGGGAAGGTAACAAAGTCGTGGACTTCCTAGTTAAGTTCTTACATAGCAAGATCTTCACATTTGGATAGGTGATTTCCCATATGGCCTTAGATCTTTAGACACTAAATTCAAGAAAATTTCTAACTCGAGTCATAATTATTAGGGTCGATGGCAGGAACCTTCCCCATTTGATGTTGCTTTTTTGTATTTTGAAGTCGCTCAACTTGATGATGATGAAGTTGCGATGTTTGATGATTGTCTCCATGTTGGCTATTGTTTCGTGCACTAAGGAAGTGTTGTCCATGATGAGCTATAGGGTTATGCGTAAGGGTTCAGCCCCAAAATGTATTTATAAAAATTTGGTGAATCAATTTTGAAATCCAAGTGAATAGTATCCAAACGCATGTAGAAGGTTCACTATTATTAGGGGCAATGTTGGAAATTTAAACTTAAAATGGTCAAATTATTATAAAATTGGGGTAAATCAATCCAAAAAAAATTGCACCTAAATTTTTTTGGCTAATGGGCCCTAGTCAAGGGTCCCAAATATTAGCCAATTCCAAATTTTGAAAATCTTAATTTTAGCCAGTTTGGCGATAAATAGCCGCTATGCATAACCCTGATGAGCTAGCAAGGGATGGATTTGAAGGAGATGAAATATGACAAAGGGGTTGGCCCTAGTGGATCTAAATGCTAATCTCCTATTTATCCTTGTGGTCCTGCATACCCAGTTTTTGTCTATGTTTATTCATGATGGCTTGTGTGCCTAGTTCTTATTTTTGTTTGTCCCTACGATCCTGCATGACCAAATTTTATCTTTGTTTGACCTATGTGTTTGGGTCAGTTTTGCTAGTATCTGTTAGTCTGGTTATAGGTAGTGGTGTCCAAGGGTTGGTTGGATTTAATGTTTTATGAGTCCTCAATCTCCTAGTGGCTAGAGATTAGCTCATTTTTATTAAAAGGTTTGGAGGTCATTCCAAAACTCCTTTCATCCAACCAATAAAATATATATATAATTGATATTATATCTGATCAAATTTTATTAGTTCAACTAGATAAATTTTAATAGTTTTAATATATAATTTGAATCTTGTTAAATGATACATACATAATACATAAACTATTATAATAATATTATATGGTCATATAATATTATTATGTAATTTTTTTCAAATTCCATATAATCATTTTTAAAAAACGGATAAAAAATAATGTTTTCTGGGCTGGGCTATAGGGGACTTTCCTGGGAAGTCCTCCACTTCCCTAAATCCCATCCTTGGTCTTGTCCTAGATCCCTGGTCCTATCCTATTTCCTTGGCACTTCCTTTGCCCTCTTCCTCGGTTGGATGGTGTTGCAGACAATCTCCTTGGGATGGGAGGTCACTTAACCATTTGTCTGCCCCTTTCCATACCTTTTGGTGGGTTTTTTTTTTGGTGCCTATGATCTAGGACATCCCTAGAGTTTTATGGGATATCCTTGGGTTCTTTCCTAGTTCCTTGGCATTCCTTTTGCCCTTCCTCCTTGGATGGTTGGTACTACAGATGATCTCCTTGGGGTGGGAGGTCACTTACCCATTTGTCTACCCCTTTCCATACCTTTTGGTAGGGTTTTCTTTTGGTGCCTATGAACTGGGATGTCCCTGGGGTTTTCTAGGGCATCCCTAGGTTCTTCCTGGGTCTTCCCCTGGGAGTCTTGATTTCCTTTAAGATTCTTTTTACATGGAGCTTGCTGCTCTATCTCATTTTCTTATAGGGTCCTATTTGGAGCTGAGGATCATAGGTTCTTTTGGTGCAGTGCATCGTAGTTTGGGAGTTTGGATTTATGAGCAGCTCTTCACATTTTATTTTTGGCTTAGGATGGGCCTCGTGCTTATTATTATGGTGCTACTCTTTATATTTCTGAATGTAGGCTTTGTGGTGGGTTCTCAGCATTTTTGTGGCTTGGGTATGGGCCTCTATGTTGATTTTTGTTGTTCTCCTGTTGTTTATCCTCTTCTGGATCCTTGCAGGTACTCGTCGATGGTGTTGGAGGTTGCTTTGGAGTTCTTGCTACTTTTTTGGTCTTGAGGGAGGCCCTACACTTATTGTTGGTAGCTCATGCTTCATGGCTCCTTATGTTGAGGTTTTTGGGACCTCCCCACCTTTTTCCTATGGCTCGTGGTTCTACACTAATTTTCTCTCTGTCTCCTTTGGCTTTTGGGTAGTTTTCCTTATTTCATTAGAATTTCTTGGCCTAGTGATGTGACTTCTCTAGGTTTTTACTAGTTTTTAGACTGTGCTACTGCATCCTTGCTATTGCTTCCTGGTCTGTATCCTTCTGCTACGTCCTAGGATGTCCTCGATGGGAATGATTCAATTTGAATTTAAATTTTAGTGGAGGGCAGGATGACCCTATTTTAATTGCTCCATCCTTTCGGTCGGATTATTTTATTTTTTCCTGCTTTAAGTGCTTTGTATCTCGTGTTTTATTTTTCAAATAATTCTGGGTGGGTCAGCCCTGCTTTATTTTTTATTTGCACGTTTTGTTTGGGTGAGATGGCCCTGATCCTCTTCTCCATCCTTCGTGTCATAAGGATACCCTGGGCGGGATGACCCTATTTTAGTTTGAATTTTTTCTCTTGTGTTGTGCTTCCCGTAGACAGTTTTTGGCAGGTTGTCCCTTTCTTATTTTCCTTCTCTATGTTGGTCCCACTTACTGGGTGGGCATTTTTTAGGATTTATGTTGTTTGCATCCTTCAAGAAATTTTTTTGTTGTATCCTTAAGGTTTTTCAACGATCTTCACTATTTTTGTAATCAAGTTTTGGGTCCCTTGATAAAAACCCATTTAAATATACATTTAACTTATAAAAAAAATGGATAAAAATATTTGCTTTCTACCTATTATAGTCTAGTAGACCAATATTCCATCTTTTCCATAGGACTTGATATTTTTTTAGTTTACAATTTTGAAATACACATTTAGCCCTTGATTTTGGTTTGATAATTCTTATTACATGAAAAATAGATTGGAGAAACACGTAACTTTAATAATGGTAAGGTTAAACGTAAGAGTGGTTTTAAAGCTAATGTTCTTCTAAAGCACTGAAAGAACACAAGTATATTTTATACATTATGTTTATTTTTTAAAATTAAACTGGTTATATGAAATTATATATGTATTATTATATAACATTTTAATTTCAATTTTATTTTAAGAATATAAGTAGTTAAGTTAATGGTATTTGATATCTTATTTTAAACCATTAAATATGAGTTTTGCATTATTATTATTTCTTTCTTCTTCTTTTTTTTTTGAAAAAAAAAGGGGTTGTACTTGGATCTCCTACCTTTAAAAAATTATAAATTTCTTTTTTAGAGATTGATAGTTTACAAATAGATTCAATTCACATATTAATTTATTTTCTATAGTTGAATACCTACATATTTTTCATAAAAATTTTAAATTCTCGATTTTTCATTTTCTAGATCTTCTTCAATTTTCTTTGTAAATAAAAATATTCTCGAATTTAGTATCCTTATTCTTGATATTTTTCTATAATAGCCTTCACAATACCAAAACTCCATCTCTACTATCTATGCACTACATCTTAGTAGAGTAATATTTTCAAAACTTCATGTTATCATAGTCTACTTTACTAGCTCTAGATTATTAGTTTTCTTCCTGGAGCATAAGTACAACCATAAGAACTATAATACATAGTTTAGTAGTCTCAAAAAGTTGAAAGTGAAGAACACAATCTTATACTGAGAGGGGGGGTGAACAGTTTAATACCACTTTTTACTTTTCTTTCCTAAATAATATTATCCAATATATCAATGGCAATATCAACAGTAGTATTCAAATCAATGCACAAATAATCACACATAATAGGGACACCAATTTAACGTGGTTCACCCAATGTGGGCTACTCCACGGAGAAAATATTTCACTAAAATTTTCTCAAAAAATCTCTTGGAAATCCTTCTCTATTACAATTTTTATGGACCTCTATCCAAAGGAGATACAAATCCCCTAATCAAGTTTGTGGATCTCTATTTTATAGGAGAACTTTTTCCCCTCTATTGATTCATGGATTTCAATCCATAGGATAACTCCTTCTCCTCTACTCTGGATGGTGATATTATAGAAGACTACTACCTCCATTGCACTAGCTTGTGGATATCTCTCCACTAAATACCTCTATTCTCACTCAAAAGACCTCTATCATCACTCCCCTAGCTAATGGATCTCTATCCATTGGAGACTACTATCCTCTGATATGTCACCTCCAAAGCTTACTCTTATATCTACTCAATCTCTATCTCATATATGCACTAAATACTATCCTCGATCTAGCACAAGTTTGTCTATGGTCTGGCACAAATCTACCCTCAAATTTGCACCAAAATTTGTCCTTAAATATATACTCAAGCCTTAACACAAAGCTTGATTTAATCATAAATCAACTCTGCTCAGATCTACTCCAAGCCTTAACTCAAAGCTTGAACAAATCAATCAATCAATTCTGCTCTCAAGTATTCTCAAATACTTACCTCAAATCTATCCACAAGTCCTCTCAAGAACTTGCTCAATCTGCTCAACAAGTCTTCACCAAGACTTACCTCAAATCTATTCAACAAGTCCTCCATAGAACTTATCTAATTTGTTCAATAAGTCTTCACCAAGACTTACCTCAAATCTACTCAAAAAGTCCTCCCTAGAACTTGTCTAATCTTCTCAACAAGTATTCACCAAGACTTACCTCAAATATTCTCAACAAGTCCTCCCTAGAACTTGTCTAATATGCTCAATAAGTATTCGCCAAGACTTACCTAAAATTTCCTTGTAATATTCCACAAAATCTCACATAAATTTATCCTTAAGCTTTCACAAAAGCTTACTCAAATATATCCATAAGTCCCTTCTAGGACTTACTCAAAACTATCCATTAGATTTCACAAAAGCTTATTCAAATCAATTGCAAAGCTTGCATACAAAATTCAACTTAATCTCTTATATAAAACCTCTTCAATACCACAAACAAGTTTCACTCAGAACCTTTCTTAACCATAGAAACATATAGATAATTATTAGAGACTCAATATATTTCACACTCACAAAACACTCAATAACTTTCAAAATATCTTTCAAATCAATTCAGAAATAAGGTATAATTTGTTTCACAAAACTTGATCTATCACTTCAATACTTTCAATAACTAATTTTCAACCAACTTCACTCAATCATTCACTCAATGAAACACAACTTTCTTACAAACCCTAACCAAAAGTTTCACTATAGTCTCAACAACTCACACTATGGAAATCAAATCTTGACTCAAGATAATTTCAAATTCACATAACAATGATACTCATGTTATTTCACAAACCCTAGTTCAAAATAGTTCTCAACCTCACATAACAATGATACTCATGATATTTTACAAACCCTAGTTCAAGATAGTTCTCAACATCACATAACAATGATACTCATGATATTTTAAAATTCACAAATCATGCATATGAAAACTCACTCAAACATTTCTAAAAATGCTCATAAAACAATCCTTTTCACTCCACTTTTGCATTTCACAACATTCAATCCAACAAAATTTCACTCACAAGGAAGATGTGCCCATACCTTTAGTTTTGATGGAAAAATATCTTCAAAACCTGTCTCAATCACAATCAAATCCTCTTTTCCAATTTCAAGGTTAGATAGCAACAACCTATATCAAAATCTCCATAAATATTCTCCTAAAAAATAATTCACCATACAAAAATAATCATGTCTCAAGTATACCTTATTATCTCCAAACTTCTCAAAATATCACTCAACACATAAAAATCAATTTCCATCATTAACTTCAAACTATTCAATGCATAGAAGACCAAGTTCCTTTATAAACCCTTCTAAACTCCAAAAATAATATTCAACCTATAAAAACTAATTTCTTATTTAACCCTTATTACTCCAACCCTTATTTATTTTTCTAAGCACAAACATATAAAATATTCCAAATAACCTTATGATTCCCAATATTTCACTCAAGGTGCTATTTAAAATTTCTCGTGGCCTTTATAACGTATGCGCTTCTCAAACCTTGGAGCAATTAAAAAATAAATAAAAATAATGTGCTTAACTCATACACCTTTGGCCCATGTTCCAAAACAATAGTGCATGCCTTGGTTGCACTTCAAACCCGTGACCAACTACCACCATGGTGCTCTATCCAAAGGGTAAGAAACCATTGGACCACACGCCCACATGAGCACCTAAACTTGTGCACCCCCTCTTATGCCTCTGCAAATTCGGTGAAAAAAAATAAATAGAACTTCCTCGTTCACAAAATGATTGTATGGGGATTCGAAACTCCAACCTTTGCCCTACGAGAGACTTAACAACCCCTTGGCCACTATTTGCACTACCCAGTGTTTATGAAACACTTTGGCCACACCTCATGCACTTATATGAACATTTTCCCTTAAATATTTCTAAAATGCGTGAAAACATATTTTATAACACACAAAGTAGTGCACGATTTTATTGCATAGCCTTTGTTAATCAAATGCATGGATGGGAGAAAATAAAAATTGTTTCCCCTTTAAATACACCTTGTCCTTTTGCGCTTGACGTCGATCCAAATTCAAATTTCAAAATTCAAATTATAAATTTAATTTTTAACCTTTTAACTTTGGTGCCCATAGTTATTTAAATTAAAATTTTAACCTATAGGTTAAAATATTTTAATTTAAATAAATTAAATTAAATCCTTTGCAAATTGCTCAATAGGTCTTTTCAAGGATAAATTATTTTTAATGAATCCTTGGACCTCATTTTCTTCACCTCATCCTTTTTCCCAAAATATTATAATATTATTATTTTAATTTAAACCGGCTTCTCCTTAAATGGGTCTTCAACCTTTTAGGCCTCTTTAGGCATATAATATTAAAAATTAATATTATATCCTATTCCTTTTAAAACCTTTCTTGCCTCTTGGAAAAACCACCTGATGACATTAATGATGATGAAACTGAAACAACAATCTCTTGACATCCAACAATCTATCCCTTTTTCATTGATGGCAACCCTTTTTCCTTTAACCATTTATTGTACCTTTTTCAGTTTTGCTCCCCCTGAGAAACTTCTACCCCTAACTGAATGCTCATCCCTAACTCAAATCTTTCCCTATTTGACATCAATGGCAAAGGGCCACCTTTGGGGCTTGGGACTAAAGATAAGACTCTTAGCTCAGCCCAATCCCCACCTCCTCTCTTTGAGGTGGTTAATTTTGGGGTGGGAGTATCTCTACTCCCAGCATACACTAATATTTTCCTTTGTCCATATTCTTCCTCAATTGATCCTTCTAATTCCTCTGAATGTTCCTATTCCTACTTGTCTCTAGAAATTTTACTCTACACCACTTAGCCATATGCCCAACATTATTGCACTTATAACACTTAATGTTGTGGTTCTTTCAAGGTGCAAATGTCTTTAAGTTCCTCTTGGTGAAACCATATCCATTCCTATCATGAACCCTGTAATTTACTGCCTTATGACCAAACTGATTACAAGAGTAGCAATACCATTGAAAGAGATCCCCATTTCTGAAATTTCCATATCCTCGTCTTTCATGTGTCTTGCACTACATAGCCTTGTGTCCAAACCTGTGATATGAGAAGAAACATCCATTGAAGAAACCTTACCTTGACCCCATTGGTCTCTTAGTATTTTGTTCCCTATGTTGTTTTCTATTCCATTTGTTCCTCATTTGTGCATTGTTCATTTCCTTGTTGAAATTTCTATTTTCCAACTTATCCTCATAAGTCTCACTCTCTCTTACACTCTCTTCTTCTAAATCTTCTTCTTCTTTGGATCTTGAGATTGACTCCTCTCCTTGTTCTCTATGTTTCTGTTTAAAACCAAGTCATGTATTGTTTGATGAAGATATTTGTACCTTGATTTTTCAGGTCTGACTTCTCTGAACTTGTGTAGCTTATTTCTAGACCTTCTTTCCTTCCTAATGAAGCTACCTATGCTATATTTCACTCTAAAACCTTTACCTCTAACCTCTCTTAAATTCCTTGTCTTAGCTATTGAGTTGGTTTATATTTAGTTTCCTTTTCTCTCACATTCTTGTTGGCTTGGTTTTGAGTTTTGCTTTCTTACCTTTTTTAATTCCTTAAGAGAAGAAATAAGCTCACCATCAAGATCAACTTCTCCTTCCTCTGATTCTGCCTCTATTTCTTTATCTTTAGGAAATGTTAGTCTAAAAAGACTACCTTGATAGATAGCAGTTTTTTGCAGAGAAAGACCAGTATTTTCATTTTTGAGACATGAGGCAAAGAATTGACTAAGGCATGAAGAAGGTCATGATTTCATGACATGTCAGCTTTTCACCGGTATGTAGCTCGAAGAGGCCAAAAAGTAGGAGAACGTCACGATTTCATGACATGTCGGGTTTTCACCCATGAAACAGCCTGAAGATACAAAAGGAGAAAAAGTGTCATGATTTTATGACATGTTGGGTTTTTTCCAATGATACAGACCGAAAGAGCTAGAAGGAAAAAGTGTCATGATTTCATGACATGTCGGGTTTTCACCAGTGATACAGCCCGAAAGAGCTAGAAAGGAAAAAGTGTCATGATTTCATGACCTGATGAGTTTTGCCGACATGGATATATTTAGTAATGAATAAGATGCCTCCAAGAGCCTGTGTCAGTAACTAGAAGTAGATAGTAGAAAATATCAATCCCTAGATTCCTGCTATTAGATTTTGTTTGTTAGAAGCCATGCAAAAGATATGGAAGCATGATTGTAGTCTGATTGCTTGTAATTGATTCTATATCAAAATGTACTAATTTTAAGAAGATACTCACCATAGGGTATATATAAGGGTAAACGTACTTGGAAAAGAGGTCGGCTCTTGGACGTTTACAAGATTGGATGTATGTACTTTGAATACAAGCAATAAAATTATGCTTCTATTGGCTTCTGGTTCACAGTGTGCAAGTGTATGTATTAACATTTCTCACTTCTATTCACATTATTGAAATATAGATTGTGTTTGTTCTAAGATCTGGACTTATGCAAAACATAAATCATATTGCTGGAGTTGAAATCTGATATATACATGTGTTAGATGGAGATCTAAATCACATTGAGAAATTCATGATTTCTGCGTGGAGATAATATTAAATGCTTTGACAAGTAAAGTATATGTGTTCATCTTAGTTGTTGTTTAATCTGTACCACAAGCAAGCTCTAGCCTCGGCTATATTTCCCTCTCTTTCAGTAATGCTCTTTTCCCTTTTCCCATAAAAACCATTAAGGAACCAGCCTCCTCTGGAGATTAGATGAAAGATCTCAAAGATCAGTCTCATCTATTCAATGTTGACAAAATCAAGGCGCAAATAACAACCATAGGCAGATTTTGTTCCAACAGTTTTTGGCACGCTCGGTGGGACCCTAAATCCCACAGTATTCTATAAGGTTTGGTGTTTGCCTTTGATATTTAAAAATCCAAATCAAATCACCTGGTGACTCCGTCCGAAGGTATAGACCCAAGAAATACCTTATCTATTTATCTGGTTAAAGACTCATGATTATTTACTTATATGATAACCAGATCTAAAGCAAGAAACTCAGAAGAACCCATTGAGTTCTTCGAGTTACATCTTGGTAGCCTAAGAGTGCATCCAATTTTATCTGCTAGATCAAATCCACCTGCTACCAATATTACCACCCTTGTACCCTCTATTTTACCTATTTCTATTATTAATCCATCTTCAATGACTACCAGTAGTTCTATAGTATAGGCAAGTATAGTTTCTACAATGGCTGCTCCTCCACTAGCTTATCTTACATGGAACCACATGGGTCCACTAAACTTGGTGGCCTAGAATCTGATCCCTGCACATTGAAGGCATTGCCTTCATATGATGGAATAGGTAAAATGACATATGAACATTGCTTAGATGTTGCAGCCTTGGCTGCAACTTATAACATCACTCAAGAAGATGTGATGATCATATTGCTAGTTATTTCCTTAAAAGGAAAAATGCTCTATTGGTATAGAGCACTTCCTCCTCAATCGATCATGACCTAGGCAGAACTCATTGGAAAACTTGTAGATGAGTTCAATCAACATGCAGATCCATTCTCCCTACTCAACTAGTTCACCATTATAAGAAAACATCCTCAAGAGGAAATTGTTGATTTTAATATTCGATTCAGTCGCACCTAGGAAAGAGTACCCACTAGATTAAAACCAACCACAGAGCAAGCAGTATATTATTATTTAAGAGCTTTTGATACAGATATCAGTATGATAATATGACAATCATGAATATTCACTTTCCCTACTATTTATCAAGAAGCTTCTATAGCAGAAAGAGATCTCATTGCCATAGGGAGATATCCACCTAAAGCAATAATGCCTATTTTTCCTGATATTCCCCAAGCTCCCAATGCTACTTCTTCCAGCTCTTCTCATTTTCCAAATGTAGATCTCCCAAAATGGAATGGGCCACCTTCCATTCCTACCATACATATGCCTCATAACTCTCTGGCATTACCTCCTATTCCTACAATCCCCGCATTACCTGCACCATAGCCTCAGTCAATCCCCGATAATCAGCTCACTCTTATACTAGATACAATGAAAAATCTAGCAAATGATATGACTTCAATGAAGAAAAGAGAAGCTGAGAGGAATTTTCAACCAAGAAGGTTCCCTCAGATAACAAGAGATGCAACGCAGTCAAGTAACAGGGGATAGGAATGATCAAATGTCATTTATACAAATGAAACAGAAGATGCTATTGAGCCTTCTACGAATTCTGATTATTGGTGCACCACGTGTAATGATCCACATGGAGAGAGTTCATGTATGATCCATCAACATTATGTACAGAGTATAGTTATTGAGAAAGCAGAGAAAAGCATGAAAGGTCATGTAAATATGATTAGAGAAACAGACCACAATTTCATGATGCCTACAGTAGAGCAAGTTGCAGTTCTAACCAGATCGGGTAAAAAACCTCTGCAAGTAGATCCTAAAGAACTTCAACCTTTAAGTTTTCCCCCAGCTCCCAAAGCAACTCCCAAAGGAAATTTACCTTATGAGAAAATATCTCAAGTTCCAGCCCAAAGCCAAGGGCAAGAAATACATAAAGAATTCACTCCACGAAAGGAAACTGAGACTCAAGACCAAGCTAAGGAAAGGTTGAGATTTCCTTCATTAACTAAAAGGCAAAGGACTGAAGCTACCCAGGGATACATAAATAGGTATGATACTTTCACCAAGGAAAGAGAAAAAATTGTTGAATCACCTACATTCAATATAGTTGAAGAAATGAAAAAGACTCCCTCAAAGGCGAGTATGTATGATGCTCTTCAGTTCCCTGGTCAAATTGATCTCCTGCAAGAATCTCTAAAGACAATGAAAGATAAGGGTAAAAACATATCCTCTTCAAATATAGTCCAGGAAAATCTAACATCTGCTACTGGAAATAATAGACCTCCTCCCTTTTATTTATCTCTTCAAATGGAAGGGTGGGTTGTTCACAACTGCATGATAGATTCAGGTGCTGCTACTACAGTAATACCCAAAGCAGTATGTGACATTATGGGGATGGAGTACACTAGGAGCAATCCAGGCGTCCTACAGTTGGATGGTACTCTAGTAAAAATTGTAGGAGTGATTAAAGATATTCCTATACAACTTCACAGGATGCCCCAAATGGTGGTTATACAAGAAGTAGTAGTGGTAGATTTGGCACCATATTTTGGTATGTGCTTATCTAGAGAATTCATGATAAAAATAGGAGGATACCTATCCCTGGATTACTCACATTTAGAAATACCTTTCAAAGGTAGGAGGATTAAGATATTTAATGAGAAACCATCTACTTTTCATGTGGAAAATATAGGGGAAGCTGACACCGTGAATATGATGACTGAAGAAATTAAAGAAGTGGATCTAATGGAAGAGACCTTAGAAGATCTTCAAGCAGAAGATCAGTTTTCTCTGCAGGATTTCAATGCCATGATAGAAACAGAAATAGGAAGTTATTCCATTGAAAAACCAAAAAAGCAATTGACACCTACTATCGAAGAAAATAACTCTACTAATCAATTGTGGAAGCTTTTCTTTGATGGAGCTAGGTGCAAGAATGGAGCTGGTGTCAGAATAGTTTTGATTTCCCCCATAGGGAAGGAAAGAGTTTTCTCTTACAGGTTGACATGGAGTTGCACCAATAATGCGGTAGAGTATGAAGCACTTTGTTTAGGATTGAGGAAAGCTAAAAAATTGGGAGTGAAACAACTACTCATTTATGGAGACTCAGAACTTATCGTGAATCAAGTCACAAAAAAATGCATCAGTAAACAACACTACTTAAAGGCTTATAGAAATAAAGTATGGGATCTCTTAGAAGCCTTTGAGGCTCTAAATATGAAGTCTATTCCTAGAGAACAGAATACCCATGTAGATTTATTGGCATCAGTGGGAGCTAATTTTTGTCCTGTCAGTAATGTTATTCAGAAATCCAAGATGGTTAGACTCATATATAGACCCTCAGTGCTAGATAAGAATATCTTCTGGCAAGTTTTTGAAAATGATGAGCAAATATTAGATTTTTTAATCTATGAAATGAACTACTCAAGTGATAGAAATCTACAAGATGAAGAAGAAGAGGATATGATTCAGTTGAAGAATAATCATATCCCTAAGGGACTTATCACCCTTGAAAGTCTATTTGATAACAATGATAGGGCTATAGGCCATAAAATAAAAGTTGATAAATGTGGTATAAAGAAGTGGAGTTAGAACCGGGAAAGATGATTAAAGTTGGGGTTAGTTGTATAGAAGAAGAATTGAACCAAATCAGGGAATTATGCAAGAAATTTCCTGATATCATAGCTTGGGTGTACAGTGATCTAAAGGTGTATAGAAAAGAGATTATCCAGCACACCATCGAATTAGAAGAAGGAGCCAAGCCTTTTAGGCAAAAGCAAAGACCGATAAATCCAAAGATAGAGTCTTTGATGAAGCAGGAGTTGCTAAAACTTCTTCAAGCTAAAATAGTGTATCCTATTAAACATTCTACCTAGGTGGCAAACTTGGTACCAATTAAGAAGAAAAATGGAGACATTAGATTGTGTGTAGACTTCAGGAATCTGAATAGAGCATCACTCAAAGACCATTATCCCCTTCCTCAGATTGATCAAATTTTACACACAGTTGTAGGGCAGAAAGGTTTTCTTTACTAGATGGTTTTTTAGGGTATAATCAGGTATGGGTCAGAGATGAAGATCAATTCAAGACCACTTTTACCATAAAATGGGGAACATTTGCCTATCAGAGAATGCCTTTCGGCTTGTCTAATGTTGGAGCAACTTTCCAAAGAGCAATGGATGTAGCTTTTGGTGAACTTGCTAGCAAGATTATAGTTATTTATTTAGATGATATGACTATCTTTTCTCATCATGAGCAAGATCATATAACACACCTTGAACAAGTATTTGAAAAATACAGAGAATTTGGAATATCTTTGAACCCAAAGAAATCCATATTCATTGTAGAAGAAGGTATCTTACTTGGTCATGTCATCTCTAAAGTTGGATTAGCTATTGACCCTGATAGAGTGAAAGCACTTCTAGAACTATCCCTACTAGTTAATAAGAAAGGTTTACAATATTTCTTTGGACAAATAAATTTTGTGCAAAAATTTGTTGCAGATTTTGCACAGATTGTTAAGCCAATGACTGAATTATTGAAAAAGGATGCACCTTTCAAATGGACCGATACAAGGAAGAATGCTTTCAGAAAAATCCTAGAGGAAATAGCACAAGCACCTGTACTGGTTAATCTTGATTACTCACGAGATTTTATTCTATATGTTGTTGGTGAACCAGAAAGTTATGTTGTAGTCCTTACATAGAAGGGGATAGATAATGAAGAAAGACCCATAGCTTTTCTGAGTTCCACCATGCACGATCATGAGGAGAGATACAATTTTATTGAAAAGCAAGTTTATGCTATCATGAAATCCTTGAAAAAATTTAAGCATTTTCTATCACAGAGCAAAATCATTGTTTATGTGATCCATCCTGATGTCAGAAATTTTATAATACAAGGAGAACTTGGTAAAAAAATAGTTGGTTGGGTGACTAAGATATAGGAATATGATGTAGAAATACATCCAACAAAGATAGTAAGAGGTAGAGCCCTGTGTCAAGAATTGGCCAAACAAGCTACAGATGAGCATGTGGAACCCCAAGGTGTAATGGCTAATATAGAATCAGATCCAAGTCCAAGAAACACTGATTGGATTGATGATCTTGTGGAGTACTTTTAGACTGGAATGTGTCCTAAAAATCTGAATGCTTCACAAAGAAGAAGATTTAGAGCACAAGCTTTGAAGTACACCCTTCAATCAAAAGGGTTGTACAAAAAAAATATAGATGGTGTACTTTTGAAATGTATAAGAGAAGATGAGAAACAAAAGGTGTTAAAAGAATTCCATGGAGGTCTCTCTGGAGGACATTATTCAGGAAGATCCACTGCTTTGAAAATACTCCGAGCAGGTTGTTACTGGCCTTCCATTTTTTTAGATACTTACAAGGTCACCAAAAGTTGCGAGCAATGTCAAAGATATGTAGGGAGAAATAGAAATGCTCCTATGCCCTTAAAACCTGTCCAAGTTGAAGAACCTTTCCAGCAGTGGGGGTTAGACTTTGTTGGGATAATAGAACCCAATTCATCAGCTGGCCATAAGTATATACTTACTACCATAGATTATTTTACTAAGTGGGCTGAAGCTATCCCTACTAAAAAAGTTGATCAAGAGGTGGTGATTGAATTTGTGGAAAGCTTGATTACAAGGTTTGGTGTACCAGATTCACTAATTACAGATAATGGATCAACCTTCATCGGAGCAAAAATGATTGAGTTTACTAGCAGATATGGCATATATTTGAAGACTTCTTCCAATTATTACCCATAGGGTAATGGTCTAGCTGAGTCTACAAATAAAAATCTCCTCAAAATTCTGAAAAGAACACTAGAAGATAATAAGAGGAACTGGAATTCCTTGATTAATCAAGCATTATGGGCTGATAGGATTTCAATCAAAAAATCCATCAATACATCACCTTATTCTTTAGTCTATGGTAAAGAAGCTATTTTGCCTATACATATGGAAATACCAACACTAAAGTTTCTAAATCAGATAAATGAAGAAGGAGGTCAACCTATGGATGCCCGATTAATGCAACTTCTACAATTAGAAGAACAGAGAGAACATGCTTATAATCATCACCAAAAACATATGGTAGACATAGAAGGATGGTTTAATAAAAAGACAACCTACAAAAAATTTAAAGTGGGAGATCTAGTTTTGAAATGGAATGTGAGAAAAGCTAAGCCAGGTAATCATGACAAATTTGATGCTTTTTGGGAAGGCCCTTTTGAGATAGTTGTTGAAAGGTAATTTAATTCTTTTCAATTAAAGGATCAATAGGGTATGGTTCTACCCATCACAGTGAATGCTTTTCACTTAAAGCTCTATTTCAAATAGAAAAGTGGATAAAACTTATGTATATAATGTATATTATGGTAAGTTTGTAAATATTTCCAAAGTTATTTCTAGTTCATAAAATTTTTGTCATCATCCTGCAACCAATCAAAAGTCACCAGCAAGAGAGAAGATGAAATTAGAAAGTGCTATATTGTCGGATATAGCAGTTCAAATTCAAAATTGCCATGTGGTTTTCTGATGGTTGGTGGGAGAAAATCATTTTCAAAGAACTTTGATAAGCGTTCCTTTTATTAAATATGGTGAATGATCAGTTGTCGATAGGAATTTGAAATTTGCCATGTGGCCTTTCAATAATTGCATAAAGGAACCACCTTTGTAAATGGGGAGAGCTTTGGTAAGTGTAATTTTAATTTGCATAATGGATAATCATTGGTCAAGGTTTTGAAACATTCGAAAGGGTGGCAAAAACAAGGCACAAGGGGATCCAAGCAAATCCAGCCCACCAACCACAATTAATGCACATCATGCATATGTTTCTAATTGATGTAAAACCCTAATTTTTCTCCTGAGTGAAATCCATTACATCACTTTCTATTCTTGCTTTTCTTAGTTCAAGTTCAGTTCAAAAAAAAGGGCTCAATGTGACAAAAATCTCATGGCTCCAAAAAATAATACTCAAAAAACAACAATGGCGGGTCCGTCTACTTCACCTTCAACAACAAGATGTGGAGAAGACATGAGCAAAAAATTTATTGATCGAGATGCTAGAATTGGTGATACAGTAGTGACATGGAAGGACCCAACAAGGATCCAAAAATATATTGAAGATAGAATGGCAACTGGGATTACTGCGTCTTCTCCTACCACTTTTGCTTTTCATTCATTGCTATACTGGTATGTTTATATTCCTGTGCACCCTTACCCTAAATTAGTTAAAGCAATCATAAATTTTTATGATGAAAAGAAAAGGGTTGTTAAAAATCAGAGTGGGAGAGTGCTTTTTTCTTTAAGCATGGATGCTTTTATTTCTGCTTTCACTGTTGGATATGTACCCACTCTTGAGCCCAAGGCTTTTGACCCAGAAGACCAGGCAAAATATTTCGTTCCTTCTGAAAAAATCAAGAATTTCCTCTATACATAGTTGAGAAATCCACCTAATGGAGGAAGGATGCCTGAAACTCCTATTCCCATAGCTGAATTTAAAAACCCATAATTATTTTCCATATTGGCTATGGTGGCAGGGTTAAATACTGATGAAAAAGTTCATGGGTGGCAAATTGCTTTAGTCAATTGCCTATCTAACCCAAAAAATTATGACTCTGTAGTTATGGATAAGAGTGTTCGACCTATGTTTTTTGATTGGCCAGGGTATTTGTTTAGAGAAATACATGAAGGGTTATCTACCATTAAGAGGGGGTCTCAGTTTTCTTTCCATTTTTCTTCTTATTTAGTATGGTTGTTCTTTTTATTTATGGCCAAGGAACTAGCATTCATTTTGGTTAATGATAAAGATGATAAAGGAAGGACTTTACAGTATATGAGTGGACCAATGTGTTGTACAGAACCGAGTCATATTATGATTTCAATAGGGAATTTCTGGGTCCCGCTTTGAAAATAATGTATGGAGAAATCAGAAGGTTAACCTCCAGAGCTGAAAAGGTTTTACAGAATAAACATGTTGAAGAGGGTGATTGGTTTATTCTCACCCAGGGGGTTGTTATTAGGTTGTATGGTTTTACTGGAAAACCTTTCTTACTTCCACATTATGTTACTGATAGATTGTTTGCATTAGAGTATGTAAGGCAAATTGAACATATTAATGTGAAATATGGCATGGGTATAGGTAAAACTGGTACTTGTACCATGCCTTTCCATTTTGAAGGTATTGTGGTTTCAAAAAGGGGTCAAAATGAACAAATTGCTCAAGCTCTGAGGGATTTGGGGTTGGTAGAAATCCCTCAAAGATGGAAATATGATCCTATAAACCGGTTTGCAGAAAGATAGACTATTCTGAATAGAGTTCCATTGAAAGTGTATCATGCATCTGTTAGGCCAGATATCGAAGCTTGTAGAAATAATGATGAAAATGATCCATTAGAATGGCATGTGGAACAAATGCAACCATTGCCTCCTTGGCATGAATTTTATGAACATGTGTTGCATTTTGACCCAAGAAATAATGAGGGGCATGTGTTGAATGAAAACACTATTTCTAGAATGCAGAAAAAAGGTGCAGATTGGATGATAGGGAAAATTCATGAATGGTGGACCATGAGGGTGCAAACAGACATGATTGAATCAAGGTACCCTATAAAAAATGATCTTGAGTTCTCGGTATGATATGACCATTATCAAAAATCTTGGTTAGGAATTTTCCCTATAAAAATACCTCGTAGTGTTGGTGGCAGCAAAGAGACAAGTCCTAAAGCTGCTAAAAAATAAAATGTTGAATAGGGGAAAGGTAAGAAAGTTGTAGTTGAACAACCATTGGCTCAAGCACAGACCAGGTTGAGAAGTTCAAAGAAAAGGGCCACTACAAAAGTTTTCACAAAGGAGCAAGGGAAAACATATGGGAAAGCTGCTCAAATGATGTTAAAAATGGGATATGAAGGCAAAGGCCTAGGAAAAGAAGGACAAGGGATCACTGAACCCTTGCAGGCTGAAAGAAGAGGAAAACACCTGGCCTTAGGAGCTGATTCATCCAGAAGTAAAGCTCCAATTTCTAAAACTATTAAGTTTGTTCCCCCATCGAGCTCAGCTACATAATCTGATGAAGAACCTCTTTGTATTAAGAGGAAGAGGCTAAAGTCTGTAGCAGAAGTTAAAACAAAAAATAATAAAAGTGTTGAAGAAAACCTAGTTCATGAGCAAATCGCTCAAAATGATGATACTGATGATTTAGAAATGGCTCCAGATAATGAGCAAATTGTTCAGGATAGTGAGAATAATGTTCTAAATCCAGAGCTTACTGAACAGGAAAATGTCCAGATTGGGACTATGGATGATCCAAATGACTTTGCTCAGGAGGATCAAAATGTATATATTTCTAAAGAAGTTATTGTAAAATAGGAAAATGTGGAACATAGGAGAAGACAACCTGGGGAAATTCCCCCAAATGTTGAAATTATAAATCTTGAAGAAGTTACAGATAGTGAAAATAGAGTTGATAATAATAGAAATGCAGAAGTCCCTACACAAGATGAAGATCTAGATCCGATGATAAGTGAAAGGGATCAAGACCATGGAGAAGGATATCAACATCAACAAGTGCTTCAAACAAACAAAGGTATGATTTCTCTTTTCCTTCAATATTTTCTCTCTACTTATTCCTACAATGATTTTCCTTCCATTTCTTGTTCAAATAAATATGTAATGTTCCCTTTGGATTCATGTTTTCTTCCCTAGAACTAACATTATTCTCTCAACTTCAATTTGAATTTGATGTTGAGTTGATCCCAAATCCATTTCTCTCTAGCGCTAGCATTCCAGCTATTAAATCAATATCCACTCCAAATTATGAGAGTCACCCCACTCTTTCAAAATTGAAATATTTGAGGAAAGCAAACAAAAATGCTTTAGACTGGTGGACATCTCATTCTGTTAAGGATTCCAAAGCCCTTCCCGTATTCAAGAGATAATTTCTCTGGATCCTACCACAATGCAGAGGAAGAAGGTAAAATTGACACCAGTTTCCTAGAAATCAAAAAGGGATATGACCATTGAAGATTATCAAGCAGAAGACACAGCTGAAGATATTACTCAGCTACATATGTCAGATGAGTGGGGAAAAGCTCAGGCCCATTTTGGGACTATTTATTTACATGGAGAATTTTTCAGAGAAAAGTTTGTCAAAGAGCAAGAAGCCAGGAAAGAGTTAGAGTCCATCCTGCAAGAACATAAACTGATAGAAAAGGCCCTAAAGCTAGAAGCAAAGAAATGGGAAGATAGGTTTGGTGAAGCTGCTAATGAAGCAGCTACATTTAAAGAAAAATTGAAAGAGGTTGATGCACAGATTCACTCTCTGAATCTACAGGTTCAACAACTCCAGCAACAACTGATTGAAAAGTAGAACACTCCATCTGGTCTTTCAAAAGAAAAGGCCAAGGTAGTAAGGAAAGAAATGCTCGAAGATGTATTGGCATTGAGCCTTAAAGCAAGGCCCATGTTATTATACCTAGCCAAAGTGAAGGAGGTAATTGAAGTAGTCGGTGAAGAATTAAGAGCTTTAGTAAGATTTCTTCAAGAAAGATCAGATGCGGCCACAAAAATTCAAGTTTTATCAGAGAAGATGCTCGAGAGTGTTACTACTAAAATCCGTAGTGAAGCATGGTCTCAAGCTAAGATTGCAGCTAAAAGTTTCTTTAGGAGACTTAAACTGGTGACTCAGGGTGATAAGCTCCTTCAAGAGTTAGAAGCTGAAGCCAAAGGATTAGTGAAGCATTTAAATTTAGCAAATAAATGTGGACTTCCGTATTTGTGGGATGATAATTCAAAAGTGTTAAGTGAAGATGCACTAACACTATCCCTAAAAGCTTTCATAGAAGATGAGTTAGAGATAGAGAATTGGGAAGAGCCTATAGAAGAAGCGTTGATATTCGCTATGGTGCAGAACCTCACACAAATTAAGTCTTGCCTATAGGAATTGATCCTGAGGAATAAGATTGTGTCACATGATAAAGTAGAGGAATTGCAATATATATATCAGTTGTTCATGGATTCTTCAGACCTTGAAGATGAAGACTGGAAGCGAATTTGCCTGACTTACAATGAAGTAGTTGCTATGATAGAAAAAATGAAGAAGTCCAAACAAGATAATCAAATGCAGCTGATAGAAGGAGGGATGAGCCACCAACCATGAAACCTGTTTGAAATTGTTTCCTAAGTTGTTAATGTATTTTTAGTAAAAAATCCATAAGTTATGAAGGGTATCTTGTAAAGGTAATGCTTTATTTTGCATTTCTTCTTGAATATTATTTTCCAAAAAATCTCCTCTCCTGTATTATTTTATTTTTTAACTCCGTTTCCCAATGGATGAAGGTCCTGGATTCTAATATTTTTCCAAGAAAATTTCCCTGGAAGGCGCCAAGAATGTTAGTCTAAAAAGACTACCTTGACAGATAGCATTTTTTTGCATAGAAAGACCAATATTTTCATTTTTGAGACATGAGGCAAAGAATTGACTAAGGCATGAAGAAGGTCATGATTTCATGACATGTCAGCTTTTCACCGATATGTAGCTTAGAAAGGCTAGAAAGTAGGAGAATGTCATGATTTCGTGACATGTCATGGGTTTTCGCCCATGATGCAGCCTAAAAGAGCCATAAGGGAAAAAGTGTCATGATTTCATGACATGGTGAGTTTTTCCTGATGCACTAAAGAGCAAGGGAAAAAGTATTGTACGATTTCATGACATGTTGGGTTTTCGCCAGTGATATAGCCTAAAAGAGCCAAAAGGGAAAAAGTGTCATGATTTCGTGACCTGATGAGTTTTGCCGACATGGATATATTTAGTAATGAATAAGATGCCTCCAAGAGCCTGTGTCAGTAACTAGAAGTAGATAGTAGAAAATATCAATTCCTAGATTCCTGCTATTAGATTTTGTTTGTTGGAAGCCATGCAAAAGATATGGAAGCATGATTGTAGTCTGATTGCTTGTAATTGATTCTATATCAGAATGTACTAATTTTAAGAAGATACTCACCATAGGGTATATATAAGGGTAAACGTACTTGGAAAAGAGGTCGGCTCTTGGACGTTTACAAGACTGGATGTATGTACTTTGAATACAAGCAATAAAATTACGCTTCTATTGGCTTCTGGTTCACAGTGTGCAAGTGTATGTATTAACATTTCTCACTTCTATTCACATTATTGAAATATAGATTGTGTTTGTTCTAAGATCTGGACTTATGCAAAACATAAATCATATTGCTGGAGTTGAAATCTGATATATACATGTGTTAGATAGACATCTAAATCACATTGAGAAATCCATGATTTCTGCGTGGAGATAATATTAAATGCTTTGACAAGTAAAGTATATGTGTTCATCTTAGTTGTTGTTTAATCTGTACCACAAGCAAGCTCTAGCCTCGGCTATATTTCCCTCTCTTTCAGTAATGCTCTTTTCCCTTTTCCCATAAAAACCATTAAGGAACCAGCCTCCTCTGGAGATTAGATGAAAGATCTCAAAGATCAGTCTCGTCTATTCAATGTTGACAAAATCAAGGCGCAAATAACAACCACAGGCAGATTTTGTTCCAAGAGGATCATCTTCATTCCTTTCTAATTTATCTTCAATAGGAGTACTTCCTTCTTCTTCTATTGCCATAAGAATACTTTCTTCTTCTAGACCTTCAAGAACATATTCATATTTATCTTCACTGAAACTGAATCCATTCCTTGTGCACTTATCTTCAAGATGACCAAAGTTACCACACCTAAAAAACTTGAGAATTATTGGTGCCCCTTTTCTAACATCTTTTTTTTCTACTGTCAAAAATAGAATTTCTTCTTCTTCATTATCCAAGGACCTTTCATCACTATCACTTGAACTCTTGCCTACCTTATCTGCATAACAACTCTTCTTATGCATTTAGAAAAACTTCTTTCCTTTCTTGCCTTACCCATCCCTATTTTTATTTTGATACCTATATTTTCTTGTTTCCCTATTCTTATGATCTTGTTTCTCTTCATCATTGCTACTTCCAGCTTCTAGACAATCAGATGCATAGTGACCATATTTACCATAATTAAAACACTTAACTATTTTTATACCTTTATACTTTCTTGTGTCCTTGTTCCTTCTGCCATAGTTTGCTTATTCATCATTGGATAACTCATTACTTGAATCTGACTTCTTACCCTTTTTCTTCTTTGTAACTTTTAAGGATGCTTATTTTTGGGAAATAGTCTCCTCTTTTATTATCATCTCAAAATTTGTGAGAGTTCCATGTAGCTCATCCCTTGTCAAAGTTTCAATATCTTTTGTTTCTTCTATGGTTGAAACATTTTCACTATACCTCTTAGGAAGTGGCCTTAAAATATTTTGACAAACATCTGTTTCTTCAAATTTAAGCCCAAGTCCTTGTATGGATTTAACAACCTCATCCACATGAAGTAAGTATGAAACAATGTCTTCCTCATCCTTCATCTTTAGGTCTTCATATTTTTTCTTGTGATTTTGCAATTTTGTTATCTTGACCTTTTTTTCTCCCTCATATATATTTTTTAGTTTATCCCAAATATCTTTTACTGATGTGTAATGCATAAATTTTACAAACTTTTTTTCACATAAACCACTTAATATTCCATTCATTGTCTTTGAATTATTTAGTTGTAGAATCTTACCATATTTATCTGTAGGTGGAGTAGTTGGTGGTGTGTACCCATCCTCAACTTCTTGCCATATATCATTTTCTAGTGCCATTACGTAAATATTCATTCTTACACTCCAAAATGCATAATTTTTCCCATCAAACAATGGCACCTTATTTCCTAAATATCCACTATGAGAATCTATCTGTGTTCCTGTAAGCTTTTTCTTCAAGTTGTTAAACTCTTCCGAAGGAACCCACTTTTATACCAATTGAATAACATAATCTTATACTAAGAGGAGGGTGAACAATATAATATCACTTTTTAGTTTTCTTTCCCAAATAATATTATCCAATATATCAATGGCAATATCAACAATAGTAATCAAAGCAATGCATAAATAATCACACACAATAGAGACACCAATTTAACATGGTTCACCCAATATGGGCTACTCTATGGAGAAAATATTTCACTAAATTTTTCTAAAAAATCTCTTGGGAATCCTTCCCTATTATAATGTTTATGTATCTCTATCCAAAGGAGATACCAATCCCCTAATCAATTTTTTGTATCTTTATCCATATGAAAACTATTTTCCCTCTACTGGTTCATGGATTTCTATCCACAAGAGAACTCATTATCCTCTACTTTGGTTGGTGATATTCTAGAATACTACTACCTCCACTGCACTATCTTGTGAATATCTCTCCATTGAATACCACTATCCTCACTCATAATACCTCTATCCTCAATACCCTGGCTAATGGATCTCTATCCACTAGAGACTATTGTCCTCTACTCTGTCACCTCCAAAGCTTGCTCTCAACTCTACTCAATATCTATCTCAAATTTGTACTAAACACTATCCTTGATCTATAACAAGTCTATCTCTGGTCTGACACAAATATGCCCTCATTTTTAAACCAAAATATATCCTCAAATATATCCTCAAGCCTTAACACAAAGCTTGATCTAATCACAAATAAAATCTACTCAGATCTAATCCAAACCTTAACTCAAATATTAAAAAAATCAATCAATCAACTCTGCTCTCAAGTCTTCTCAAATACTTACCTCAAATCTGTCCACAAGTCCTCTCAAGAACTTGCTCAATCTACTCAACAAGTCTTCACCAAGACTTACCTCAAATATGTTCAACAAGTCCTCCCTAGAACTTGTCTAATCTGCTCAACAAGCCTTCACTAAGACTTACCTCAAATATGCTCAACAAGTCCTCCCTAGAACTTTTCTAATCTACTCAACAAGTCTTCACCAAGACTTACATCAAATATTCTCAACAAGTCCTCCCTAGAACTTGTCTAATATGCTCAACAAGTCTTCACCAAGACTTACCTCAAATCTACTTGTAAGCTTCCATAAAATCTCACACAAATCTGTCCTTAAGCTTTCACAAAATTTTACTCAACTCTATCCTTAAGTCCCCTATAGGACTTACTCAAAACTATCCACTAGCTTTCACAAAATATTATTTAGATCAATTACAAAGCTTGCATACAAAATTCAACTTAATATTTTACAAAATACCTCTTCAATACCACAAAAAATTTCACTCAAAATATTATTTAACCATAGAAACATATAGAGAATTATTAGAGACTCAATGTGTTTCACACTCACAAAACACTCAATCACCTTCAAACCCTCTTTCAAATCAATTCAAAAATAAGGTATAATTTTTTTTACAAAACTTGATCTATCACTTCAATACTTTCAATTACTAATGCTCAACCAACTTCACTCAAACATTCACTCAATGAAACATAACTTGCTTACAAACCCTAACCAAGTGTTTTACTATACTCTCAACAACTCACACTATGGAAATCAAATATTTACTCAAGATAACTCCAAATTCACATAACAATGATACTCATGTTCTTTCACAAACCCTAGTTCAAGATAGTTCTCAACCTCACATAACAATGATACTCATGATATTTCACAAATCCTAGTTCAAGATAGTTCTCAAACTCACATAAAAATGATACTCATGATATTTCAACATTCACAAATCATGCATATGAAAACTCACTCAAACATTTTCATCAATGTTTATCAAACAATCCTTTTCATTCCACCTTTGCATTTCGCAACATTCAATCCAACAAAATTTGACTCATAAGGAAGATGTTCCCATATATATTTTTTTGATGGAGATATATCTTCAAAACTTGTCTCAATCACAATCAAATCCTCTTTGCCAATTTCAAGGTTAGATAGCAACAACCTATCTCAAAATCTCCACAAATATTCTTCTCAAAATTTAATTCACCATACAAAAATTATCAGTCTCAAGTACACCTTATTATCTCCAAAATTCTCAAAATATCACTCAACACATAAAAATAAATTTCCTTTATTAACTCCAAACTAATAAATTCATAGAATACCAAGTTGCTTTATAAGCCCTTATAAACTCCAAAAATAATATTCAACCTATAAAAACTAATTCCTTATTTAACGCTTATTACTCCAACCTTTATTTATTTTTTTAAGCACAAAAATATAAAATATCCCAAATAACCTTATGAATCCCCATATTTCACTCAAGGTTCTATTTAAAATATCACGTGGCCTTTATAATGTATGCACTTTCCAAAGCTTGGCGTAATTAAAAAATAAACAAAAATAATGCGCTTACCTCATACACCTTTGGCCCACGTTCCAAAACAATAGTGCACGCCTTAGCTACACTTCGAACCCGTGACTAACTGCTGCCATGGTGCTCTAGCCAAAGGCTATGTAGCCATTGGTCCACATGCCCACACAAGCACCTAAACTCGCACACCTCCTCTTATGCCTCTGCAAATTCGATGAACAAAAAAATAGAACTTCCTCCTCCATAAAATGATCATGTGGGGATTCGAAACTCCAACCTCTACCCTACAAGATACTTAACAAAACCTTGGCCACTGTTTGTGCTACCCAATGTTTATGAAATGCTTTGGCCATGCCTCATGCACTTATATGAATGTCTACCCTCAAAGCTTTTTAAAATTCACAAAAACCTCTTTTATAACACACAAAGTAGTGCACGATTTTCTTGCATAGCCTTTGTTAATCGAATGCATGGATGGGGGAAAATAAAAATTGTTTCCCCTTTAAATACACCTTGTCCTTTTGCACTTGACGTCGGCCCAAATTCAAATTTCGAAATTCGAATTATAAATTTAATTTTTAACCTTTTAACTTTGGCACCCATAGTTATTTAAATTAAAATTTTAACCTATAGGTTAATTTTTTTTTTAATTTAAATAAATTAAATTTATATCCTTTGCAAACTGCTCAATGTGTCTTTTTGAGGATAAATTATTTTTAATGAACCCTTGGACCTCGTTTTCTTCACCTCATCCTTTTTCGCGAAATATTATAATATTAAATATTATAATATTATTATTTTAATTTAAACTTGCTTCTCCTTCCTTGGGTCTTCAACCTTTTAGGCATCTTTAGGAATATAATATTAAAAATAAATATTATATCCTATTCCTTTTACCTTTCTTGCCTCTTGGAAAAATCACCTAATGACATTAATGATGACAAAACTGAAAAACAATCTCTTGACATCAATGACAACAAAACTTGCTCAAATTTCCAACAGAAAGTTCATGACTAAATCTTATTAAGGAATATATGCATGATAACTAAACTATGGGTCATTATATAATATAAGTGGATTTCATTTTAATTCCAAATAATGAATTAAAAAATATTTTATCATTTTAATGAGTCATGAAATAAATCTCATTCATATTATAATGACATTTTAACAAATCATAATTGTATTATTTTAATAAATATTTTAGTAGTCCCAAAAGGTTAAAATTTTAAATCTATACTCTATCCCATAATCCAACCAACAACTCAAATAATTCATTCAACCATGAAGTCCATATGATATTGTCTTCTTCTACTTCAGCATACAAAACATCTACTCATTTCACAAATCATAATCTACTTTACCAAATCTAGATTGTTAGTTTCCTCTAATACATTGATCTATAGATGAATCCCCTAAGACATTTTGTAATCCTATAGAGCATTATTTTGAGTTTATTCCTTTTAGATAATTTATTAGCTTCAGATAGACTTACTACTTCTTCTAATCATGAATAATATAATTTAGCTTCCCTATCCTATATTAAAACCTCTCTATTTGTTATCCTATTTGCACATTTATTCCCTTCCCTTAACATATATATAAACCTGATTTCTTCAAACTATGTAGCAAGGTCTTGTATTTCCACTATAATCTCTTTTATGTTCCATGGAGACTTTACTTTCCTCAAAATTATATTTATTACTATTAGTGAGTTACCTTTCATCCATACTCTATTACATTTTATTTATCTACATATTTTTAATCCTTCCAAAGTCACTCGATCTTTAGCTTCATTGGTTTCCTTAAATTCTCTACTGAAAGTATAATGCAAAAACACCTCACCCTTATTATTTTTTACTCCTGCTATTTTTGGATTTTATTTAGAAGCTCCATAAAATTTCAATTTGACCAACTCTACTTTCGGTGGTTTCCACTTTATTCCTTTTACCTTTCTCTTGTGTCTCTTGTACCCACCATCATAGTTCTAGTTGATGAATTTTTATCAAGGCTCTCTGTTATAGGATTAGAAATTTGGGTGAGTTGATAGGGTTAGTTTAGACTCCTCTATGGGTAAACAAATATTTATTTTCATTACCTCTATATTACTTTCCTTTTATTTAAATATTAATTTATTTCTTTCCATCCATATAGTCAAAATTATTATATCCTTGATGTCTCATATATTGTCTATAATACCTCACTTTAAAAGTGCTCTATCATTGCTTTAACCATTCTTCACTTCTTCAATTCACCACCATGCATCTACCAAACATATTTAGAATCCATTGCCATAATTCTCAAACTATTAAGTAGTGTCCCAAGAGATGGTCTATATTCTTCTCCTTTTTACATAGAACATATTGTGAGGAGCTATGAAAACCCATTTTCATTAGGTTATCCCAAGATAAACTTTTCATATGACCTACAAACCATACAAATATTTTGACTTTTCAAATGCTCAATCCCAAATAAGGCCATCCCTAGATATGTTGCTAGAAAATTTACCTCCTCCATTTGAAGTAACCTGCTTATCCCTACTTTGATTCTAATTGGAGTTTTTAGGATGTAAATTTTAGATTTTGTTCTATTAAACTTCTACCCAGATGCTATTTCATATTCCTTTAATAAGTTATTCAAAGATCTAATCTCATTTTTTCCTACCCTCCCAAAAAGGGTTGTATCATCTACAATTGTTGATGGATGATGTTGTTGATGTTATTACTATCCTTAAGTCTATGCCCGTGTTTGTATGATTTATTCATGTTCCTTCCCAATACCTTTACCATAATAATGAATTTATATGGTAAAAAAGGAACTTTTTGTCTAATACCCTTATTGGATTTATATGATTTTGTTACTAGCCTATTAACCAACATTGAATATGATATTGTAGAGACATTACTTTAATCCATATAACCCATTTCTTTCCAAATTCTAACTTTTATAATATTGTAAATAAAATCTTATTTAACCCTATCATAGGTTTTATTCATATCAAGTTTTAATATTTGAGCTCTTCCATTGTTATTAGTTTTTTAAAATTGTTAAATATTTTATTACTTTTAAAATAATTGTTTAAAATTCAAATGGGGTTCATTTGTATTACATTGTAATTGTATAATGGTATTATAACAACTTGATAATTATGCATGATCTACCAAGATTTAAACTTGGATTTTCTTTTTAAAAGTCAATGAATTTAAACTTGTACCATTTAATTATAATTATTATTTATTATGATTTATTATGATATAGCTTGATTTATTATGATTCTAACTAAGAGATGACAGGTGGGTGCAAGCACTGTTCATGTGGGAGCCAAGAATTTCAAAATTTTGAAGGTAGGAATGCACAGATTCAAAATTTTGGAGGTCAAGAGGATGGTCACAGGGATGACAATGTAGGGATACCTTCTGAGAAAACAGAGGATGGACAGATTGAACGTGATAAAGTTTTTGAAAAGGTCATAGGATTTTGTGGAGATGAACCTCCTGATAAAAGAGACAACTTTGGGACCCTCCATGGATTTTTTGAAGGCCCACCGTTGAAAAGTCTTCCTTCACTAAAGTGAAGAACAAAAGCTTATGCTGAGAGGGGAGGGGTAAAAAAATCTGTTCTCAATCTGTTATCAAAGCCTTCACAAAAGACTCAAAAAATCTTGCTCAAATTTTGTTCCAAATATGTCCACAAATCTGTCCCAAAAGCCTTCTCAAAGGCTCAACCAATCATGCACAAAAGATGTCTCAAATATGTCCAAAAATTCTGTCCCAAAAGCCTTCCCAAAATCTCAACCAATCATACACAAAAGCTATCTCAAATCTGTCCAAACATTTTGTCCCAAAAGCCTTCCCAAAGGCTCAACCAATCATGCACAAAAGTTGTCTCAAATCTATCCAAAAATTCTGTCTAGAAATTTTGTCCCAAAAGCCTTCCCAAAGGCTCAACCAATGACTCTCAAGTAGCACTCAATCTCAACCACAAATCAATGAAGGCAAAGCTCAATGATGAGCTCAACAATAGATAACAAATAAATGATGACAATACTCCACAATGTGCTCAAAAATGAATGGCAATGTACTCTTAAATGGATGACAATAATGATCCACAATGATATCAATAATGTATGACAAATGATATCTCAAATGGATGACAACAATGCTCAATAATGTACTCTCAAATGGATAACAACAATGCTCAATAATGTACTCTCAAATGTATGGCAAATGAGCTCTCTAATGAAAACCTCTCCAAGCAATAACAATGAGGACTTCAACCAACCAAGGATAATATCCACAAGTTATAGCAATAGGTTCTCAATAATATCTTCCTCATGCAATGTCAATAAGCTCTCAAGAAACAAGCACAACTCTCTCAAGCAAAGAGCTCTCAAATAGCCAACAATGATCTCCTCAAAATGAAAGACAAATGTATCCACAAGTGACTAGCAAATGATCTCCTCAATGGTCTCAACTAATGGAAATGTACTCAAAAAGTAACCAACAATATGCTTCTCAAGGCAATAGCAAATATCTCCTCAATAATGGCAATACTCTCAATGAACTCCACTAAAGCAATCATGAAACTCAAGCATCAATTTTATCCATAAAATTGATTTTCTAATCCATCCACTTCCTCTCAATAGCCAAGGCACATAATAAAGCAATTTGTCTTCAACTTCAAATCCTAACTCATGTGCATGTCTTCTAACTCAAGGTAGAAATTAACTAGGTCTCAAGTTCCTAGTTTAATTTCATAATTAAATTATGCACTAGGACATATAACAAGTTCAACACTTTTAAACTTATGACTCCCTAATATCATTAAAACATACAACAAGCACCTATGCTTTTATTTTTAATTCCACACCTTATAACTCCACATACAAAAATCACAAATATTTATTTCCACACCTTATATATCCCTAATCACACACAACAATAAAAAATATTTAATTCTACACCTTATAACTCCCTAAGCACATTAAAACATACAAAAAGCATTTATTTACCTAAACTCCTTATGACTCCCTAGTTATCACAAAAATGATTTTAATGCACCAAAACTTTGGCAATATCAAATATTACCATGCGCTAGAGATAAATACCTTTTTACAAAATTCGTAGCCTTCGTAACCTTCAAAATTGTTAATGCCTTTACCAAAATTAATGCACCTTCACCACCTTCGAAATCATTAATGCTTTGCCAAAAATCAATGTGCCTTCACACCTTCGAAATCGTTAATGCTTTGCCAAAAATCAATGCACCTTCACACCTTCAAAATCATCAATGCCTTTCCAAAAATCAATGCACGTTCACACCTTCGTGGGAGTCGAACTCTGTTCCTCTCGCCTAGCACTGTGAGGTGCTTACCACGTGGGTGTCAGCCCACATTGGGATTTAATTCCAAACACCCAACTTAATCTATGCTCAAATATAAAAAACTTAAGTCGCCTTCCTTAGCAAAACACTTTGCCCTTGGTGGGATTTGAACAGCGAACCTGCCTTGTACAAAGTTTGTGCACTACCAACTGCACTAAGGAGTACTCCATGACATCACTTTCCCACGTTGTTTACTTGACCTTGCTCTTAAATCAAAAGTTATTTATCCTTCTTTCTTTGTTGCTCCCCTTTCAACAACTCTCTCATGCGCTATGTCAAGTCTTCAAAAAACAAAGGTTTTAACCTTTTATTTATATGCACCTCCATCATTCAAATGACTTCGGTGAACTTTATTAATCCCCCCAACCTTTGCACATCGAAAAATAATGTAATTCAACTTTAGACCTTAGAATTATTGAATAAAAATTTAATAATTCACCTCTTAACATTGAATTGGGATATCTCCTTCATTCTTTTGAATTTCACCATGAAATTTTTTGCACCTAGGTTTTATTGGAAAACCTTTTCATCCATCATAATTTGGAGAAGTATTAGCATAGTGGTTTTAATAAAAAACCCTCTCCAATGGTTTTAATGAAAACCCTTTTCGTTGTTTTTAATAAAAAACCCTTCTGTCGGTTTTAATAAAAACTCTTGCTATTGGTTTTAATAAAAACCTTTACCATTTGTTTTAATAAAAACCATTAATATAATATTTAAAAATTTAAATATTATATGCCTCTTGTGCCACAAAACCCTGTAAATATCCATACTCTCCAAAATATCATAAATTATTATTTATGAAGTGCTTTTGCCTCCAAAACTCAATGTGATCCATGTGACATCAATGACAACACAAAATAACTCAAATTGCCAACATAAAGTCCTCAGTAGAGGTAATAGCCTCATAGAGTCCTCCTCTTCTCTTGAGCCCATTGGGATGAAGGTCAAAATTCCTGAGAGCATAATATCAAACTACCTCTCAATGGAAACATTTTCCCTAGTCAAAAATCTTATTGGAGGAATACCTAACATAGAAACCATCCAAAAATGGGTGCATTTCAAATGGAAAACTGTTGGCAACATGGAAATTTTTTGCCTCACAAAAGGATAATTCGATATCCACCTTAGCAAATCATGATGATGCTAGCCAAATTCTCACGAGAGGGTTGTGGTCCCTAGGGTAGCATAGCTTATTCCTGCGTAGATGGGCAGAGTATTTTGATCAAGAAACTCAAAGCATAAACCATGCTCCTATCTAGCTTTGCATTCCAAATATTCCTTGAAAATTTTGGCATGAGGAAATCCTCAAGGGAATCACAAAGATTATTGGTGAACTGATAGCCATTGATCATGCTACGTTAGCTCGGTCAAGGATGACAGTTTCTAGAATATATGTAATTGCAAACCGAGCTCTCTACATTTATCGAGCTAGAATATGACTTCTATTATCGCAAGCAAGCCCTGGAATATGAGAACAAGCCAACTTGTTGCATGGAAAGCCACACCCAAGGGCATATTAGAATCCAATGTCCTTCCTTGAAGATACAAGAGAAGTAAAATCATACCTTAGAGATGCAAGACCCTACTTGTAATGCCCAAGTTTGGAGAAATCCTGGTCCTAAAAAGGGATTTAGATAAACAAAAATGGTCAGATTCAAATTAATAAAGGAATTAATATTTGACAATATGAAGCAGGGAAATCACCTTAGGCTCCCCACCAATTAGTAGACAAAGGAAATCAAGTCACTACATCATCCCCTAAAGCAGAAAAGGATGAGGTATGTACTACTTTTAACATCCCAAATAAATATCAAATACTTTATGATTCATCTTTGTTTAAGTCAAAAAATGAACAAAATCTTCAATGCCCAGAATCTAAACTTCCCCAGAGCCTAGACTCCCCTACAAGATCTGGGCCATCTCACCCTCCTCCTGAATCCTTTAGTCCAGCAAAGAATCAAAATGTTGCAGGATGCTCAAGCCCTATGATTGAACAAATCACCCCCTCCAAATTTAGTCCCAAACAAACAAGAAGCTCCATGAAGTCACCTATTGACTGTGGTAGTGATAAGAAAAGGGGAATAATTTCAGCAAATGAACAGTGGAAAAGAGGAATCTAGGAAGACATAGCAAATGGAATCCAAAAAACCTTATTTCCTCCAGTTATCTCACAATCCAAAGAAGAAGGAAAAAGCACCAAACCTCCCCAATCTCTTGGAAAGGGAGGCAAGAAATCTTCCAAAGTTTCCAAATGAAGATCCTCTCATGGAATGTGAGAGGACTTAATGGGCTAACCAAAAAAAGGATAGTTAGCTCATTAAGAAGAGAGTTAAAACCTACAATATTCTTAATGCAAGAAACCAAACTAGATAAACACAATTCAATTGTTGCTACAAAGAAAGCTTGGAACAAAGGAGAAGTCATTTTCAGCCAAGCTAGAGGCACTTCTGGAGGTCTTATGTGCTTATGGGACCCAAGGAAACTAGAAGGTAGACTAATTTAGTCAAATGAAAGAATGATAAGTGTTTTGTTTCATGACAAAAAAATAGCATCTCATGGATCCTATCCAATATTTATATGCTCCAAATACTTTGTCAGAAAGGGCTCAATTCTTGGATATTTTAAGCAACATAAAATAATCCTTTCATAACATTCCTTGGATAGTAGCTAGATATTTCAATACTCCCCTCTACCCCTTGAAAAAAAAATGAGGATCAGGATTCCCTCTAAAAATTATGGAAGACTTTCATGAATTTTTCAATTCAAACAACCTCATGGATGTCAAACTCAAGGATGCCAAATTCACTTGGAGTAACAAAAGAGTGGGAAATCAACTTATACAAGTGAAATTGGACAGGTTTTTCCTTTCCCAGGAAGTCGTTCAATTGTTTGGTGATGCAAACCTTCATTCTCTACCTAAAATAGGATCAGATCATAGCCCCTTATTGATGGAAGTAGAGAAAGACAATCCTTTCAAAAGGTCTTTCATATTTGAAGCAATGTGGATTCAACATCCCGACCTCAGGAATAGGATTTCTCAATGGTGGCAACAGATAGGACAGGGATGTCCTTCTTTCAGACTTGCACAAAAACTAAAACATGTGAAAGAGAATCTTAAAATATGGAATAGGGAAGTGTTTGGAAACTTATTTGAAAATAAGCAATCCATTGAGAATAGATTAGCCTCAATTGAAAACAAGATACATAATGGTCAATGTGATGAACAAACTAGATCAGAAGAGAGAAGCATCTTGGATGAATACCATAACATCCTTGCCTATGAAGAAACCTTTTGGATACAGAAATCCAGAGCCCTATGGCTCAAATAAGGGGATTCAAATACCAAATTCTTTCATGCCTCAACCTTGAGAAACAAAAGCAATAATAAGATCAAGGAACTTGTTAAGAGTGATGGGTCCACCACTTTTGACATCATGGAGATCAGAGCTGAAGTTGTTTCATACTTCAATTCTCTTATTGGAGACTACAATCCTGCTTCAGACCTGGAAAAATATTCCATGCTCTATCACATCCCTCGATCCATCCCAGAAGAAGTCAACATCAAGCTTATTGCACCTTTTTCTAATGATGAGATTAGGCAAGCCTTATTTACCATGCACCCAGACAAAGCTCTAGGCCCAGATGGATTTCCTCCTTGTTTTTTCCAGACTTTCTAGGATATTGTTGGCCAAGATGTCTACTCCACTGTCAAAGAATTTCAATCTTCCAAGTCTATTTCTCGTTGCTTTAAATCCACTTTCATTACCTTAATTCCCAAAAGCCCCACTACCAAATTCATGACTAATTATAGACCTATAAGCCTTTGCAATGTTGTGTACAAGATTCTCACCAAAGCCATTACCAACAGATTGAAGGATGTCCTACCCAACCTCATTGATGCTTGTCAAGGAAGCTCAGTCCAAGGTAGATCTATCCTATATGGAGTCATAACTATCCATGAAGCCTTACATTCTATGTCCCAAACCAAGAAACCAACTTTCATCCTAAATATTGACATGAACAAAGCCTATGATAGGATTAACTAGGATTTCCTTACAACCATTCTGCTCAAATTTGGTTTTCATCTAGATTGGGTTGAACTGATCAAAGGATGCATCTCAAAACCCTGGTTCTCTGTTCTTATTAATGGATCCACAACAAGTTTCTTCCAGAGTAATAGAGGTCTGAGATAAGGAGACCCCATTTCTCCCTTATTATTCATCATTGTAGCTAAAGCTCTTGGTCAAACCATCAAAGTTGCTTGTAGATCAAAACTTATTTTAGGAATTAAAGTTGCATCTCAGACCAATCCTGTAACTCACCAACAATTTGTTGATGACACTATCATTTCCACTTTTGCCTCTATTTTTGAAGCCAAATTCATCAAATATATATTGCTTTTATATGAAGAAGTAGTTGGTCAAAAATTCAATTTCAATAAAAGCAAAATATACTTTTTCAATACTCTTGCTCAAAGGTAAATCAAAATATCCAAAATTCTTGAATGTTTTGTGTCATCCTTTCCTGCTACCTATCTAGGACTTCCCTTGTTTATAGGTAATCCTTCTGACTCAATGTGGAACAATGTGATTGAAATAATATATAAGAAATTAGCAGGATGGAAAGGAAATATGCTATCGCAAGTTGACAAAGACACTCTCACTATGGCATTCCTTAAGAGCATCCTAGTTTATTTCATGTCTATATTCAAAGCCCCTGTAGTATTTTGTCATAGAATTGAGAAAATATAGAATAATTTCCTGTGGTCTGGGTTTGAATCCAAGTAGCACTTCCATTTAGTGGCCTAGGACAAAGTCTACAAACCAAAGGACAAGGGAGGAATTGGCCTTAGAAGAGTCCATATTCTAAATTTAGCCCTCATGGCTAAGCAATCTTGGTGCTTAATCAATAATGTTGGAAATGAATGGATACCTATAGTTAGAAGAAAATACTTACAGGGAATAAATTTCCTTAATGAAATGGCCCCCACTAGAGGATCTGCCTTTTGGAAGTCAATAAGGAACACCAGTTTCTAGTGGAAAAAGGTATGCGATGGAGATTAGGATATGGTCATAGGATAGACTTCTGGAATGACAAGTGGATCAAAGGAGAACCTCTCATAAATGATCCTAATCTGGTAGTCCTAAAATATTTCATCGATAGCACTTTTGGTCACAAAGTTTTTGAATTTCTAAGCTTCTATAATAGAAGAAAAGTATGAAAACTCATCAAAAGCAAAAACCATTGGGAATATTCCAAAGAGTTGCAACTCCTTTTGAACTCCACAATCATTCCCTCAGGTAATCTTAGGGATCAACTATTTTGGAAATTCACTAAAAGTGGGGAGTTCTCTGTTAAGTCTACCTATAGTTTGCTCTTGACTCACGAGGAACCTTCATTCCCTTGCCATCTTGTTTGGCCCAAATTCCTCATTCCTAAAATATCCTTTTTTGCTTGGACTGCCATTCAAGAAAAGATCCTTACCATAGATAACTTGCTCAAAAGAGGTATGGTTTTCCCAAATAGGTATTTTCTTTGTTTGGATAACTAGGAGTCCCCTCAACACCTTTTCCTTTCATGTCCTTTCTCCTCTTCCATCCTTAACAATATATTTCAAACCTTCCACATCCTCTGGGCTAGGCCTTGTTCCATTGTTGAGCTCTTCCTTCAATGGCCTAATCCTTTCCACAATTCTCATCTCAAGTTCCTTTGGCAAACTTGTCTTCACCATTTTTTATGGTAAATATGGCTAGAAAGAAATCATAGAATATTCTCTAACAAGAAGATGAATCCTAACCTTGTCACTAATAAAATCCTATCCTTTTCCACTAAAAATGCTACCCTCATTCCTCTCTCCACTCATCCTACCTCTAGCTTTGAGACGTCCTTGAGCTATTCCCTAAATATTCCAGAATCATGTGGAGAGGATTATTCCTCACAAAAAACCAACCAAGAAGGCTTATGGTTGAGGGAGACTCACTCAACACAATTAACTACCTCAAGAATAACAAAAATCCTTCATGGAGGGTTAAGGACTGCATTGAGGAAGCTAAGATTTTGAGTCAAAATCAACAAGAAATTATTTTCTAGCACACATTCAGAGAAAGCAACAAGGTTGTTGATAAATTAGCAAATTATGGTGTCAACGCCATAGGCCTAATGACTTGGACAAGTGGCATGCCACAAGAAATCATTGACATTGTGGAACAAGACAAATCTATGATAACCAATAACAATGCCTGACCAATCAGCTTTAGTATTGTCTATTTTATTCCTTTTTAGCACCAATGCATCTTTGATACTTGGTGCCATCAGCATTAATGAGGATTTCAAAATGTCCATCTTCTTCATTATCTATTTCCAAGAAATTTTCAATTGAATCGGATGAGGAGGATAAGGATGAACCTGAACTTTATTTGAAATAATACATCATCAACTCAATTTCCAATTGCATCTCTCACATCATGGATATTCGTAATGCCTTGAATTTTTTGTTTTTCAAGAAGTTTTCCAAGGATGATAGCAAGGATAATGTTATGGATGATGTCAAGGATGATGATAAGAAATCTATAGATTCTGACAACACAGAGGATGAAGGTGAGGACGTGTCAAAGGAAGAACCTAAGGACGTATATGTTGAAGTTGAAGAGGATGCTTAACGCTTTCTTGTGCATATTCGGTTTTTTGCCTTAGGGTATCCTCATGTTGTGCCCTTCCTCTCATTTTTAAATTCCTTTTTATCTTCCTTTGAGTGGGACTGTGTTCCCATATTTTTACTTCTCCCTTAGTTCTATGATTTTTCAGCATATTTGCTTTTTATGTAATCAGGTTTTAAGAGCCTATCAAAACCCATTTTAAATGAAATTTTTAAATGATCAAAAAAAAATTATTATTATTATTATTTATTATTTTATTTTTTATTTTAGTATTAACATGGTGGAATCAGTAGCCGCCACAAATCCGGGTAGGCTGTCCAACTTTTATGGCCGCTATAGTATTATGCAATGTCCACCCTAGAAGCTGCCACACAGATCTTCGTGTAGTCCACCCCTATAATCGCCATGCCACAATCATTTTAAACCTTTTATGCCACTGAAAGCACCATGAAAGGGACAAGCGTTCAGTCCAGCAAGGCCCAAGATTTTAACCTTGGACCTCCGCCCCCCTTATGGGATTTGGATGAACCAATTGGTCTACACCTCAGACCTAAATGAATATATCAAAAATAAAAAATAAAAAAACTACTAAATCAAAATATTATGAGTTTATATTTTTTATGTTTTACATATCAATATTAATAAGGTTGGTTAAAGGGATAAATTTCATATCTTGAAGAGAGGCATATTGTTTGTGTATTTGTTATTGCAATATTGTATTTTGAGGATGTATTGAGAGACCTTAATTTCCTATGGCCCTTAAATGAATGCTACTTACAATATTTTTTACCATTCAAACATGTTTCGTTCTAATAATATATATTCTTCTTTGTTATTCTTTCTTACATTTTGAATTTATTTTTCTTTGCATAGTATATCTTAAATTTTAGGCAATGAGTATGCATATATCACTTGCCTCGAATGATAGCATCTATAAGAGCTTTTTTTTATAGTTTCTTTTTTCAATGTTAAACCTTAGGATATTTTTCCAATATAAAAAATGTTAGTCAGGTTGTTGGGTGTACTCGTCAAATAATATCATGTTTTAATCAGATAAGTTCCTTGTCATAATTATCATAACTATTCACTTGGTACTATGAACTATGCAAATAAGTTCCTTTAAAATTTATCTTTTAAACAACATGTCAAGCAATCTTAATTTATACTAATCCCACTTGTAGGTGATAAAGATCTATTCTCTTTTAGTTTTATTATTAAATAATTTGAATCATTATAATTAAAACATGTCATTAAGATATTGAGATTTAGATTTCTAGCTTAGATCAATTCAAGTTCAAATGGCAAGTTTTTTTTTTTGATAGGTTGAAAGGGTGTTGAAAGGTCCCTGAACCTTGTACAAGAGATTACATGATTTCTTGATCGACCAAGGTGGTCCAAGAGAAAAATCTCAAAGAACGAGCAAAACGCCACACGAGGAAAGGTGTCACGAAATCACGACCAGTTTGGAAATGGCAAGTTTAGTTAAATATGTATTATTTTATTTTTCAAATTATAAGGTTTTATGGATTTTTTTAGAATAAAAGTTAGCCAAGATGCTTGACTATTGTTTATGCATTGTGTTTTTCTATCCAGTCTATTTGAACCATCATAATGTATCAAATAAGAACGAATTATTCAACAAACCTTAACTACAAATATGGAGTAACATGCTAAATATGGACATATATTATCACACACCCACACATAATCATTCACATTTTCTCATTAACAATGTTTACAACTTTCAAATTGAAAATAAGTGAAAGAAAAGGAAGATAGTCCTAGTCCTATGATTAAATTACATCATTGCATATACCTTTTTTTGATATAAATGAAGGGGTTTTGAAAAGGCTCCATGAACCTTTTACAAAGTGAACTTACAATAAAATAGATAGTCTCCAAAGATGATTTTTACAAAGAAAATATTGGGATATAAAGCTAAAGTGCAATGGACATTTTACACACCAAGGTTGTGGAATGGAAGACACCTTTGAGAAGATAGACAATATATAGACATAAACGATGGATCCATTCATATCTTGGGATGCATATGTCGAGGTATGAGGGTGTTGAACTACATCGAGACCAAATAAATCCTATCATGAGTTTGGTAGCACACTTTGGATCATAAATTTGAAGCATAATGAAATAAGGTGATCTAGGGATAATGGGAGGACAACAATAAAAATAATTACTTTTAATTTACATCCACCCAAGACATGTGAAATCTTAAGAAATGGTAAAGGTTATCTCATCTTGGGAAGCAATATCATGAATACCACAACACCTAAAATTGGAGCACTCAAAAAAGCAATCAATGACTTGGAGCTCATAAGGATATAAGGATAAAACTAAAGAAATTGACTAACACAACAAAACCATAAACATCAAGAACTAAAAATAAAGAAACAAGGTAATATATAGGGCACTAATTAAATTGGGAAACAGTTTGTTGATTGGATTTTATGTCTTCCACATGAGCAAGAATGAGATAATGAGGGAATTTGGAATGCCACACTGAAATATCTTCATGAGAGATCGTAATATTGACCAGCAAGTCAACAACCTAATTATCTTTATGTTAGATGTGATGAATCAAGATTCTACTCCTCCTTTGGATGAGTCTCTTAGATTCTTCAACAAGGTTCTGGGTCCTCCAATTGGATTGGATCTCCTTTTTTATTTGATTAATAAGATTAAGAGAGTCCCATTATATGATTAAATTTGAGTAGGGGTAATCAGTGAAAATGTTAAGGCCTTGAAAAAGTGCTCTTACCTCCATGAAATTATTTATTTGGATTCTTATATTTTTAGCAAAGACCAATAATATGTTGCCCATGTGATCACAAAAAATACCTCCAGCTCCCACTCTGCTCGGATTCCCTTTTGTTGCTCCAATCAAAATTAAATTTGATCCAACCTGAAGTAAGGGGCTCTCGAGAAATTTGAGATCTATTCACCAAAGCTCTAAGGTTCTGAGGGGGAAGATGACCTAAAGATGATAAAATATCCACTTCACTCTTCAAGGTGGGAGCATCATTTTGGGGCACAATAGAAGATTTTTCGAGGTAAAATACAAGATGAGATTCCTAATAGAAGAAACATCTTTGGAGGAATTTTGTAAATCTCTATTATTTCTTTCATTCTAAATGACCCAAAGATAGTGGGAAAGTATGAAAGACCAAATAACTTTCAACCTCGAACAAGAAAAAGGAGCAAGTCATTTGAGGAAAAGGTTAAGGATGGAGCAATATTGGGCCTAGATGATATTAAAAAGGGATAAAATAAAATAGAGAATAACTAAGGAGTAAGGGCACTCTAAAAATAGGTGTTGAACGATCTCAAGATTACACTTGCACAAATAACAACAATTAAGGATAAGAAGACCTTTGGCTTGAATATTGTCAAGAGTTAGAATTTTGTTCTAAATAACAAGCCAATAGAAGATCATAATTTTGAGAATGAGATGTTTGACCTAGAATTATTTAGCAGGGAAACCATGCACATGAAGGTGGTCACTAAAAAAGTAGGATTTTTTGACACTGAATAGACCACTTTGGTTTGGTTTCCAAATAACTATCATCAAGAGGAACAACAGGTACAAAATGAAATATATGAATATTGGAAAAGGATTTGGCAACCTGGATTTGATCTCTTGAGAGGCCTTGAATAGGTATAAGCTTCCATTGTTGTATATTGCCATCACCATTTATGAATTCAGATACCCTATGACCAAAAAATTGATCAGTGATTGACTTGATTGGAATTAAGGCTTGGTCCTGACTCAATGGGGTATCACAAAGCCAAAAATCATTCTAGAAATCAATGCTATTACATTTTTGAAGCTACCTATACATGTTTGATTTAACAATATGCCTACATTTTAGAATTGAGTTCCATACGGTAGAACCCAATGAGAGAATTTCATCATGAAGAAATTCATTGTGGTAAAGGTACTTTCTTTGGAGGATATCTGCCTAGACAGCATATTTTTCATAAATAAGTCTCCATTAAAATTTGGCAAGAAGAGCTAGATTCATTTGGTTTAGTCTTCTGAGACCCAATCCCCCTTAGGACTTTTTGGAACAAAATTTATCCCAAGAAACTAAGTGGATTCTACACTTGTTTTCAAAACCATACCAAAGGAAGTTTCTTTGGAGCTATTTGATTTTGTGGCTAATGGATGCAATAATTTTGAAAAATATATAGGAAATAAATTGGGATATTTTGGAGGTACGCATGAACTAGGGTCAACTTAATAGCCTATATCAGTAAGTCTCCTTTCCAACCACTAATTTTTCTTTGAATTCTTTGAAGGATAGGGTTCCACCTATTATCTTTGGAGGGCCAGAAAATAGAGGAATACCAAGGTAAGTAGCTGGCAAATTAGATATTGGGCATCCTAGGATTTGAGTTATTTTGAGCTGGCTTCTATTTGGGGTGTGAAAAAAATAAAGGACACTCTTGGTGAAGTTGATGTTTTGGTCAACAAACATCTCAAACATCGAAAGAATAGATTTAATTGAATTGGATTGAGGAATTGAGGAGGAAATGGATAAAATGACGTCATCCAAAAATTTCTAATGCATAACCAGGTATAAGAAGAGGACATCTTGATCCTAAAAATAATACCATTGGAACAAGTTGCCTTTAGAATTCTACCAAGGGCTTCATATAATATAATGAAAAGGAGGTGTGAAAGAGGATCACCTTGGTGCAACCCCCATGAGCTCCAAAAGTAGCCTACTGTAACTCCATTTATGAGCATAGAAAATATTGTAGAAGAAATGCATTGTTTGATCATATTTATCCACGTCTCATGAAAGCCAAACTTGTGAAGGATGGTGATCAAAAACTTCCAAGACACTTGATCAAAAGCTTTATTCATATTCAACTTAAATAGAAAGCCAATATTTTTGCTATTATGAATTAAATAAATGATCTCATGAATAATTATAACACCATTAATGATATGCCTCCCTTTGACAGAGCTACCCTGACATGAGTCAATGATATGAGGGAGGATACAACTTAGTCGGGTGGAAATAAATTTGGATAATATTTTAAACAACACATTGCATATGCTTATTGGTTGGTAATAAAATATGGACTTCCCTAATGAGGTCTTGGGAATGAGATCTAGAAAAATAGAATATACATATTTTAGAATGAAGTTGGTACATTGTATCTCCTAGATGGATTTGCAAATTTTCAGGCCCACAATGTTTTAAAAGTCTTGGAAGAAGCGTGGAGGAAGACCATCAGGTCCATATTATTTATCTCCCTTCATCAAAAAGGTAACCTTTCTAATTATTCATTAGAGAAAGGACTAAGAAGCCAATCATTAACATCATCAGTGACTAGGTTTGGTATGTTAGGCAGCATCTAATTAGGACCTGTAGGGGGGCAAGGATCTTGAAGCAGAAGATTCTCAAAGTGACTAATAACTAGGGATTTAATTTCATGGATGTCTCTTGAAATTGAACCATTATCTCTTGATAACTCATTAATTTTGTTGAAACTACAATGTCGAAGAGTAGAAGCATGAAAGAATTTTGTATTAGAGTCACTTGACTTTAACCAAATAGCCCTTGATTTTTGGCATGAGAAATCTTCTTCCATGGCAATTATGTTATGAAATTTAGACAATAGTTGTCTTTCATGGCACTTGAGAGAGTCAAAATCTTCTCCATTCTGGATGGAAACCTCAATTTGCAAAATATGATTCTGAATATTCTTCTTTTCTTTAAATATATCTATAAAAACCTCTGTGTTCCATAGCTTTAGGTTGGACTTGATGTACCTTATCTTCTTTGCTATTTGATAAATTATGGGACCTAAAAATTTCTTGATCCATTCAAAAATGAGGTTTTTGAATATTTGGGTGTTGGAGCCACATTGATTCAAATCTTATGGGAGTCTTAAAATGATAAAGCTAGAGTTCTTCAAACATGAGCGGATTGTGATTAGAACTAATCTTAGGTAGAGACCAAAGGGTGGCATTCCCAAATAGAGTGATGGCTTCTTGGGAAAGAAAAAAATTTGTTAATTCTGATCTGGATGAGTTGATTGCCAATATTTCTATTGCTCTAGGTGAATTTAGAGACTTTGAGAGTGACATATATGAGCTTATTATGACTAACAAATTTTGAAAAATCTTTCATACTTGATGATGAAATTAGGGCTCCTCCTTTTTTTCAAAATAAAACAGAGGAGAATTAAAATCTCTATCTATAATCCAGGTCTCATTGGAGAAAATTATCCTTATTTGAATTAACAAATTTCATAGTAGGGATATTTTTGAAGGTGTATTTTGAGGATAGACATTTGTTAACACCCATTTAGTATGGGTGTCCTTGTGGAAAAATAGAATACTGGTGAACCTATTAGAAGTAAAAATAAACCTTCCTTCAACCTAAAAAGGGTCCCATAGACATAAGAGACCTCTAAAAGGACCACTAGTAGGGCTAGACAAATTTTTTGCTCTTTTCCAGATAAATTTGGAGGACTTTTCAAGATTTATTTCTTCAATTTTTATTTCTTGAATAAGGAGAATTTAGGGTTTATGATATTTTTTTATGGCTACAACCAATATTTGCTTTGAGGGGCCATCAAGTCCTCTTATATTCCATGACATAATATTCATTTGGATATTTTAAGAGATGATTTTATCCCCTATTGTGAGATAGGGGAGGTTTGGTTCTATTATCTACCTCCTCATGAGACTCAATGGCAACCTACTCTTGGAAGGTTGGACATAATGTGGTTTGGTACCCATTGGAAATTTCCTCGTCAGATTTATTTTTTCTTAGATCTTGGGAGAAATGGTGTCCCTTTTTTTTGCCACCTCTCACATCAACAAAAATTTATTTAATTGCGAGTGACAACTTTGAGGGGCTAAAGGTTAGGGCTCTATAAAGGGATGCCTTGGAAGGATAATAAGCCCTAGCAAATAAGGAGAGGTAACTACCCTTAGAAAGGAAAGCTCTTGAGGAAGGAGAATAAAGGAAAGGTTTAGGGTCAAAGAGGACTCTAAAAAATATTTTAGGAGGTGTTGGAAAAGGAAAATGCCTAGGATATGGGGAAGCCTTCTCTTTAGAATATAAATTAAAACCCAGGAGAGATAGGAACCCTGAAGGTAGGGGAAGCAAACCCAACATGAACGGGGAAGAAATGGGAGAGATTTAGTTAACAGTGATCTTAGAATCCCCAAAATATAAGCAATGAAAATGATTTAGGTTTGGGACCAATAGAAATACCTGAGGAGAATCATTGGTTGAAGGGTCTGACACAATTCCTTTGCCTTTTGAAACAATATTGTAGCATGAAGATTCTAAGTAGAAAAATTCCTTTGAAAATAATACATTGTTGAGCTAGCAAGAAATATTCTTGGGTCATGCCATTCTCTTGTAGGGTATCTAAGGGTCACTTAATTCTTCTTCAAATATAGGCACTAGGGTTTGAGATAACCCTGAGTTTTGCATTCTAAAAAAAATATGGGTTTGTTCTCATACTCAGTAACTTGGTACCTACTGCATAAATCTAAGACTAATTCCATTGAATTTACCAATACAGATTCAAGATTGGCCATGATGCACATGCAAGCATATACCATTCTCGATCTGGGTTTAGTAGCTATATCGAACATGACTAGATATCCAATACCTCAATAAATGCCCTGCAAGACTTCCTCATACCAAAAATTATTAGGGAGACCTAACAATCTCACCCAGATTACTACATAGTTGATACTTTAGATTTTTAGGTTGAAATCAGTGTCCCACCTTCTTAAGAAAAGGTTTCTCCTTCTGTCAAACCATTCCCCTATAAGAATACAACTCAAGTTAGTATGATCTGAAGTAAATCCCTAAGGAGGGACATGAGCTATATATTTCCTTAAGGAAGCCATTTGAAAGTAGCCCACTTTTGGATTGGCTTCATATCATGATGAGAGTTGATGAACTTGTCAATGATAGAAAGTGATTCCATAGAGATAAATAATTCATGAGAGGCTCTAGAATTTTTAAAAATCCTTGGTTTAGAATAATATGAGATGAGGAAACTAAGGTGACAGATGAAACAACTAGAGAAGAAAAACCTACACTTTTGTGAACCTTCTCTACAAAAGAGGCTTTCAATTGGCTTAGATGTGGGATGTGTAGGTGTCTCTGGGTCATTCAGGAAATAGGTATATTTCGAATGAAATATATTGAAGAGGCATATAAATATGCACTCAAGGTGGAAGAAAATTTGTCTTGCAAGCAACAAAGCAATAATAAAAGAAGAGGGAAGTCATCCCATGGAAGAAATCAACCTAGTAGTGGCATAGGGTAGAAATATCATGGTGGAGAATAAATCTCTATAAGAGAGAAAAATTATAGCCAAAGCATCCATGAAAGAGGTGAATCATTAATATGCTAAGGTGGTTTTGGTAGAGGTTTCACTAGAAATTGTTAGAGTTGAACATAGATCCTTTGAATTCCCTTAATTATAGTAGACAAAAAACCAAGGAAAGGAGTCTTGAAACAACATGGCTTATATAGATGAAGAAAGGGTTGCATCTCTATGGAGAATAAAAGAATCAAAATAGGGAGAATCATTTTTAATGGAAAGAGTACTTCTAAAACCAACCAAAGAAGATGAGGAACCAGCCCAAAGAGGGAGATTATTTTGAACCATATGCAATTCTAGTGGAAAGTGTTGCAATTTTATAGTTGATAGTGGAATAATGAACAATATAGGGTCCATGGAGATGGTTGATAGACTCGGTTTTCAATGAATTGAGTATCTAAGCCCTTTCAAAGTATCTTATATTCAAAAAGGACATAACATATTGGTGAATTAGCAATGTGTTATTGATTTGCAAATTGGTTTATAGAAGTAATAAGTAGAGGATAGTCATAGGGTATGTATCCTTGGTGGAAAAGAGTTTATAAAGAAGACAATAAAGGAAGTGTATTTTTCCTACGTAATAAAACCTACTATATATGTAGCATTTTTAGTGAAGAAGAGAGAATATGAGTTACCATGAGAAGTGAAATAAGTGCTTATACACTTCAAGGACATCTTGAATAAGGATTTGCTAGATGGTTTTCCATCCACGAGGAACACTAGCCATCATATAGATTTTATTCTAGGATCGAGTTTGCCAAATAAAGTGACATATCTAATTACGCCTACGAAAAATGAGGAGTTGAAGAAGCAGGTCTAATAGTTATTGAAAAAGGAATTTATTAGGAAGAGTTTGATCCCATGTGTAGTACCTATAATGCTAGCACTAAATGAGGGATAAATTGTTGTAGCAGAAGACTTCACAAAGTATATTCATGAGTTACATAAAGAAGTATAGTAAAATCTACAATGAAGTGCAAAGAAGTTCAAGTGCAGAGAAGTACAAGTGCTATAGATGATAGTAGAAGAGCAAAAAAATTCAAATTAAGGATTTAGTTCTCACTTATTTTCTCAAGGAGAAATTCCCTAAAGGAACCCATAACAAGTGGAAATGGAAAAATATCAGACCATATCAAGTCATGAGGAAATTTTATTTAGGAAATGCATACGACTTCCATGTAGATATCATAGAAGTAGAAAAAAATATCAATTCAAATTCAAAGTTTGAATAGTGACTATAGAAGTTATCATAGAAAGAGAGGGAAAATGTATAGGAGATAATTAATGAGAAAATTATTAAGAAGATAAAGGGATGGGAGTATAAGGAATATCTCATCAAGTAGTTGGGAAAACTGATAGAAAAGATAACTTGGATGTTAAAATCCAATGCTGCTAAACATGAAATCTTCATTAGAACTTCATGAAATTTTCTTGAGCTTTTCAAAGTCAAGAAACATTTCTTGTTACCTAGAGTGTCTGATGCAGGGGCATATGGGTGAATGGTTAATATTGCATCATCAAAAAAGGGAATAGAATAAAAACAAGAGGAAAAAACAAGAAGAAACCAAAAAGAAAAATAATAAAAAGAAAGAAAGAAAAAAATAGCATGTCTTAGTTGAAGTAGTTTGTGCAAACATGGAAAAACTAAAAATATGTTATAACTAGAATGACAAGTAAGCCAAATTTACAAAGGTAGTGGATTTTTAGTTAGTTAGGTGTTAGTAGCTAGATAAAATGAGAGTTGTATAAAGTGGCCCAAGGGGAAACTGTAAAAAGTAGTTGATAGGTGTGAATTACATAGTGCAAAGTGTGTGAGGGAAGTGTAAGTCAAGCAGTTGAGACTGTGATATTGTGATGGTTATATTTTTATGTAAGCTTATAATTGTAAATATTCAAGAAAAAAAAAGGAGCACATAAGAGATTAATTGCATTTTTTATTTTATTGCATGTATTTGTTTTCTTAATAAAACCTATAGTGCCTTAGAAAATTACAACAACTATGTTTACAAGTGAAGATATTCCATAGAGCATGTGATCAAGTTAGGCTACCTGGAGGTGTAACCTTAATTGGATTCCACATCCAGGACTACAAAATTTTATTGAGAGATCCTACAAAATATATTTGTAGTGTAAAATTTGGAGAAATATAGATAGGGAATTAATTATTTTCTATTTTATATTTGGTAGATTTATGTGCGGGTTTTGAAAGGGCCCCAAAATATTTTATAAAAAATGATTACAATGTGAGCTAGGGAGGCAATATCAAAATGGACATGGTCTCCACAAAGATAAGAATTACACCAAAATATAGTCTTGGGAGGACCATATCCTTTGTGGAAAAGATTTTGTAAAGGAGTCAATAAAGGAAGGGTATTTTTCCTACGTAATAAAACCTACTATATATGTAGAATTTTTAGTGAAGAAGAGAGAAGATGAGTTACCATGAGAAGTGAAAGAAGTGCTTATACATTTCAAGGAAATATTGACCAAGGATTTACTAGATGGTTTTCCATCCATGAGGAACACTAGCCATCATATAGATTTGATTCTAGGATCGAGTTTTCCAAATAAAGTGACATATCTAATGACGCCTACGAAAAATGAGGAGTTGAAGAAACAAGTCCAATAGTTATTGAAAAAGGAATTTATTAGGAAGAGTTTGATCCCATGTGTAGTACCTATAATGCTAAAACTAAAGGAGGGATAAATTGTTGTAGCATAAGACTTCACAAAGTATATTCATGAGTTACATAAAGAAGTATAGTAAAATCTACAACAAAGTGCAAAGAAGTACAAGTGCAGAGAAGTAAAAGTGCTATAGATGATAGTAGAAGAGCAAAAAAATTCAAATTAAGGATTTAGTTCTCACTCATTTTCTCAAGTAGAAATTCCCTAAAGGAACCCATAACAAGTGGAAATGGAAAAATATCAGACCATATCAAGTCATGAGGAAATTTGGTTTAGGAAATGCATATGACTTCCATGTAGATATCATAGAAGTAGAAAAAAATATCAATTCAAATTCAAAGTTTGAATAGTGACTATAGAAGTTATCATAGAAAGAGAGGGAAAATGTATAGGAGATAATTAATGAGCAAATTATCAAGAAGATAAAGGGATGGGAGTTTAAGGAATATCTCATCAAGTAGTTGGAAAAACTGATAGAAAAGACAACTTGGATGTCAAAATCCAATGCTGCTAAACATGGAATCTCCATTAGAACTTCATGAAATGTTCTTGATCTTTTCAAAGTCAAGAAAAAATTATTGTTACCTAGAGTGTATGATGCAGGGGCATCTGGGTGAATGGTTAATCTTGCATCATCAAAAAAAGGGAATAGAATAAAAACAAGAGGAAAAAACAAGAAGAAACCAAAAATAAAAATAATAAAAAGAAAGAAATAAAAAAATAGCATGTCTTAGTTGAAGTAGTTTGTACAAACATGGAAAAACTAAAAATATGTTATAACTAGAATGACAAGTAAGCCAAAATTACAAAGGTAGTGGATTTTTAGTTAGTTAGGTGTTAGTAGCTAGATAAAATGAGAGTTGTATAAAGTGGCCCAAGGGGAAACTGTAGAAAGTAGTTGATAGGTGTGAATTGCATAGTGCAAAGTGTGTGAGGGAAGTGTAAGTCAAGCAGTTGAGACTGTGATATTGTGATGGCTATATTTTTATGTAAGCTTATAATTGTAAATATTCAAGAAAAAAAAAGGGAGCACATAAGAGATTAATTGCATTTTTTATTTTATTGCATGTATTTTTTTTCTTAATAAAACCTATAGTGCCTTAGAAAATTACAACAGCTATGTTCACAAGTGAAGATATTCCATAGAGCATGTGATCAAGTTAGGCTACCTGGAGGTGTAACCTTAATTGAATTCCACATCCAGGACTACAAAATTTTATTGAGAGATCCTACAAAATATATTTGTAGTGTAAAATTTGGAAAAATATAGATAGGGAATTAATTATTTTCTATTTTATATTTGGTAGATTTATGTGCGGGTTTTGAAAGGGCCCCAAAATATTTTATAAAAAATGATTACAATGTGAGCTAGGGAGGCAATATCGAAATGGACATGGTCTCCACAAAGATAAGAATTACACTAGAAGATAGTCTTGGGAGGACCATATCGAAAACCTTCAACAATAAAATATGGGATCATCCCATGCAAATGAAAACAAGGGGTAAAATATTACAATAAGGAGTCCTACCCAAAAACGGCCTAGGACCACCAAAAATTTTAAACATAAGGAATCTCACCCACGTGGGGCTAGGATAACCATGAGCTTAGGAGGAAAAAATAAAACCCAAAATCTTGCCCAAGAGGAGCCTGGGAAACCAGAAACCAGTGCTGAAAAAAAGTGAGAACTCCAAAATTTAAAAATTAAACTCAAATTCCATCTAGGAAGGGTCCTAAAAGGTGATCCTTGGAAAACAATAGAAAATGTCCTAGAGAATGGAACAACAGAAATTGAGGATCTCCATAGGCCACGAGATCCCCTCATAGATGAGGTTAAGCTACAAGAGTGTCAGATAAAACCAATAGAGTCTTCAAAACCCGTAAAACCCATAGTAGGATGGTCCCAAAAAATTAAACTTGAAGTAGCCATGGGATCTTCATAGCTATAGGTAATAAGCATAGATCCCATTCAAAGACCTTGAAATATATAGTAAAAAACCCCAAGTAGCAAATAACAGATCAAAAAAATGGAAATCCACCAACCCGATGTACAAACCGCAACCAAAAACCAGATCTAGAGCAACTGCAGGGTCATCTAAACTATAGAAAAAATCATAGCTCCCCCCCAAGGCCATGAAATATGCATCAAAAATCCCTAAAGCATAAAAGAATAGATCTAGAAAATGGGAAGCCCTCAAAGCTAGGAACAAAAAAAAATGATCCACGAGCATCGGCAGGAAAGCTCCATTGTAGACAAAATACACATGGTTCCCCTCATGACCAGAAATATGCAGTGAAAACCTCCTAGGAAGCACATAATAAAATAAGAACACCCAACCCAAATCCCCAATACTTCGAAATAAAACCAAGGAAATAATAAGACCAAACAAAAAGTAGCCAACCACCAAAAATATAAGGAAATGCCAAAGAGCAGCCATGAAACCCAAAGGCAGAAAAGTCCATGCCAAGAAGATCCTAAAACCACATTATGAAACCTAGGGGTGAACCCAGAGATGCACCGGGACAAAAACATGAGCAAAGAACTCTAAACTAGGTTGGAAAACAAGCAGATAAATGGATCGAGGACCTCCCACCTCAATTGAGGTCATCTACTACATTAGTTAGTCCAAAGAGAAGGTCCTAAGGTATGCCAAGTAGTTGGAGCAAAACTAGGGAAGGAAAGGGGAAGCAGGAAAGTGGATGGGACCATCCACACAAAATAGGGTCATCTAAACACAACGAGATGGTCCACGAAGAGCGAGATCATCCATGTAGAGTAGGACGAACTGAGCAAAGTAGGAAGTCTCTTGATCTCTCCTATTTTCTACTATATTTATTGATCTATGTAGATATCATTATCCATAAATATTAAGTGGTATTTGAGATAAAAGTCATATCATTTGGAATGTCCAATTTGTAAATAAATTATACCAATTGTATTAGTGTTACTCTTATCTAGAAGTGATATTCATAAACAACTTTGTTTTTAGTAAATACTATAATAGTTCATGATCATTGGGATTCATAAATGGTACATGCCTACTAGAGATTGTCCATAAGGTATAACCACATTGATTATTGTTATCACCATGTAAAATATAATATGTAGTTATTGATTATTGAATACAAATAATTTATATTAGGTTTAGTTTTGGTTTTATTATTCAAAGTTGAAAATCAAGGCCCATGCAATACACATTGTAGGATAAAGGTTGATAAACAAGGCCCATATATGTACATTATAAACCCATAAAAATAAAAAATAAAAATCTCAAAATGATAGAAAATAATTTAATCACATACAAATTTAGAGTTATATATTACTAATGTCTAGTCCACATAAAACGCATCTAAGGATATTGAAAAATTTTAAGTGAATATTTTAAAATCTAGAAATAACTTTCCTCCAAAAATGAGTAAGTTAATATCCCATGGTCTCAAGTTGTTAAAGGCAATTACAATTTGAAATAATCACCTATTATGGATGCATTAATCCAATCCAATATCTAATAAAATAAATAAATAAAACTAAAGGATCTTAACTTAAGGATTAGAGGCCTAAACATATAAGACCGCCTACTTGATTTGGTGAAATAATTACTAGACAACACCTTTGTACAAAATAAAATCCAACTAGTAAAGACATGATTTTATCATGACAATTATCTTATAATAAGGTTTTAAAAAGTTTAATATGGTCCAAGAAAATAATTTTCACTCTTCCTAAGATTTAATAAGGACCTAACTAGAATCTACTACAAAGATATGGAAGAAAATAGTGTCAAAATGATTGAAACAAAAAGCACTAAAAATGGGTTGTCATACATAATGGAATATTTTGGATTCCTGATTCCCCTCCAAGATGGTCAGATTTATGTAATACCCCATCCTCCTTATGACACAAAACCATGAGTTCGAAGACTACACTTCTATTCATTGGATGGAATTATGGTGGTTCACCCTTCTTCTCACTTGAAATTGTAGAGGAACTAGACCATAAATTTAACTTGATTTTCTTTTGTAGACCTAAAATTTCACAACCCTTTCCCTCAGGCCAATGGATATATGCCTCAAAAAGGGATGGTAAATTAAAGGTCTACACATCGATATGAGGGGAACTTGGTGTCATGCCTCCTTTGGTGATTATCAACAAATTTTGGTCGGTTCACCAAGAAAATTTTAAATACGGTTTCCATGTCTAGACAAGGTATAATGTTTAATGAGTTATTTTTAGTAGCACACACTTAATTTTATGATATAATATAGATAAGAACCTATGATATATGTATTTCATATTTTAATGAAGACAACATGCAATAAACATAGTACTTCTAAGTCTAAATCAATTCATTATCCTTTTCTATTTTTTTATCTTTTTGATATTTCTTTGTAGAAATTGAAACATAAGCAGATGTATGATGATAGAAATCGGAAATATAACTTGGAACAAACTATATGGATACACTTACCTGATCTATATAGTTGTTGCAGGTGAATTCAAAATCTCTTCGTAAATTCGGCAACAACAAACAAATTCGACAACAATAAACAAATTCGGTAACTATTTCCATCAATATTGAATTCACACCAGCTCACACAGGGCACTAAAAAAAATGTTATCAGTGATAGGGGATATTATTAAACCACTGTCAAATAAATCTTGATGGCATGGTAGTCAGATACCCTAGGTTCCTTTAGCAAACCTTGCATGAAAATAGGAAAATTATAGATTTATTGCAAAAAATGAAAGAATGAGAAGAAATAATGAAATAGTGTAGGATGTAGGATGCAATACCTATATGAATGATCAATATGCAGAAATTAAGAGGTAATAATGTATCTAGAAGCAACTATTTACCCCCAAATTATTCCTATGAGAATTTGACACAACTAGCAAATTTGGCACTGCAAGCGAACCTAGAGATCGACTGCTGGATTTGCTAAATGTTTGAAGAAAGTAATTACAAATGCATGAGTGATGCATAAAATAGAAAAAGTGATTAAATTAAAATATTTGTAGAGGTTGTATACTAGATATGACCATATGATGCTGCTGAAATGATGATGGTAGATGGAATTTAAACTTGGTCTCTCATAGGATGAAGAAGTCTAACAACCCTTAACTACAATACAAGCTCCAAGACATATCTTTAGCCTGTAAAAGAGTAATTAACAGTGCCCAACCTAAAAAAAAGTTTATCAATTCAAATTTTCAATATTCAACACATAAACCTACAAGTCATAATTAACCTATTCAAGGGACGTACTGCTATTTTTAAAATTAGAACTTACAAGGTAAAAGGGAGAGAATCGCGGCAATTAGGGCAATTTGGGAAAGCTATCATTTTAGGAAAATTTAGCACCTAATTTATGGGTTGCAAAATTTATGAAATATGCGGTGGGAACCAAATTTGGATGAGATCCAAATAGCAGGTTGTAAACACAATTTGGTGCCTATTTTAGGAAATTTGGTAGCTAATTTCTAAGCTACCGAATTCACTTAAAAATAGCAAAAATCACATGTGGAAATTTAGAAAATAGTTACGAATGGGTGGATGAAGGGTGGAGTTTACGTGTGCTAGAGGGGAGGTTAGGAATTTTGAAGTGGGTAAAAATTTCATGGCTACATTTTTCTCCCTCTTTGGTGCATTTATGAGCAACAAATGAGTCAAAGAAAGATGTAGCTACTTGGATAGAAATGACGGGAAACTTCATGGACAAAAAAGGGTGGGAAATTTTGGATGAGATGTAAGCATGGGAAATGTTAGAAAAATAAATTTTGATTTGTTATTATTATTTTTATTATATATATATATGTGTGTGTATATATACGTATATACATATATATTACACGTAAATCGAGGCACAAAATTTTAAAAATGGGAAAAATTTTAAATTCTTGAGTAGGGTGCCCCCTCGAGTTTTGTGGGGAATGTAATATTCTTCATGAAACTCAAAATTTTGAATGAAGAAAAAAGGAAAATGTGAAAAAGAAAAGAAAAAGGAAAGGGAGGAGGTTTTAGGATAAAATACTAATTTATTTTTACCTCACAAGAAACTAACCTAGGGTTCTAGAGAAAAATGGGTTTACCAACTCATAGGGCTAAACATGTTTGAACGAGTGACAAAGGAAGAAGAGCGAGGATCCGAGTAAGCATAAAATCATTATTTTATATTTTTTTGAATTTGATTTATCCATTTTTGCATCTTCATCTAGATTTTTCACCAAATTTTATGTTGTGCGACCATCATTGTAAATTCAGGCCTTGCATTGAATTTGATCCTCATGATGAATTCGGTCCTATCGAATTTACACCGACAAGGTTGCTAAACTTGTGGACCCTGATGAATTCACGGAGATGCATCAAATTTGTACTTTTGATGTCATTACTTTACAATTTTGATTTTATTTTGAATATTTATTTATTTTACTAAATTTGTGAATAATGATGTGTAATGTTTAATGTTTTGTTATTGCAGGTTGGTAATCTCATGAGTCAAGAATAGTGGTATGGATATTGGGATGACTAGGTGAAGAGCATCGATGCAGTAGATATGCCTAGTGTAGAGGTATATTATGCTCTATTGAGAGTGATAGAGTGGATGGGGCTTCTCAATATAGCAGATATGCCTAGATTAGAGGTAAATTATGCTCTATTGACTGACTTGGCTAAGAGGTGGTATCCAAAATATGTGACATTCTGGTTACCCATGGGTGAGATGACCATGACTTTGGAGGATGTATGGATAATCCTCTATATTATGATTAGGGGCCAATTTGTGTATAGTCATCGATACAAGCGAGGGCTCTAAAGAATTTGATCGATGATTCAGAGTATCTAGTTTGGTAGAGTGGCATCAGCTTAGATGGGATGATAGGGAGAGAGGGTATCTCTACCTTGATAGTGGTGCTGAGCAAGGTGGTTGGTAATTTACTAGTCTGCCATAAGAGTGGGTGACATCTCCCATGGTATCTTGTAGGGGTGGTAGTAGATATGAGAGATATGTGATTCGCTTAGGTCCCATTTGTATTAGTGTGGGCATGCCCTTGTTCTTGATACTCTATTTCAAGAGTAGATTTTGGAAAACATAGTGGTTAGGATACCCAAGGGATTGCCACATTAGTAGATATATGAGCAATATCCTTCTATAAACTAGTGGACTCCTATTGGAGGAGGGCATAGAGGGCCAAGAGTTGGATTGATTGTTGCTATATAGATGGTGGATGACTAGCTTTTTTGTTCGATTATATGGAGAACTTGGTAGAGGTATCCAAGTTGGGATGAGGATGGGATAGAGTTGGCATAGGTGCAGTGGGTATGGTGGCTACGATCATAAAATAGGGATATGGAGTTGTATCATTCTGATCAGGTACAACATCATCTTGGCTTGATGTAGGGCATACTAGAGTTGAGAGACATCTGGTATAAGTGAGTGATGAGGGATTCATCAACTATGGGTAGTGAGACTGATGCGATCTAATTTCTTAAGCCAAACAAGGATGATCCTATAGTGGTGCTACCAAGGGATGATTATGTGGGAGTGGAGGTTGGATAACTCTAGTGGTATGAGGGCCTTATACCAGTGAGGATCACATAGGAGGTAGCATGATCAGTAGTTCAGATATAGTTAATAGTTTAGGAGGGCTCAATATAGGGAATTTGTTCAATGAAGAGAGGGTAGCTCTCAGTAGGAAGATATTGTTAGACCCATGCAGTAGAGAGTGATTGGGCCTAGGACCAGGGGGGATATTGAGGTTGAGAGAGGGGAGCTTTATAGCTAGATCTGGTCATAGCAATGAGGGTGGATCAGGACATAGTATGGTATCAAGGTAGGATACATATCTACAAGAAGAGGCACCTTTGTAGGAGGGGTTACCTTAGTGGGAGGAGGTACCTCAGTAGGAGGAAGTACCTAAGTAGGAGGAAGCACCTCAGTAGGCATAGGATGAGTTCAAGGTGAGTGATATGGACATAGAGGAGGCTATAGGAAGGAGAGATGGAGGGAAGAGCATGGAGGAGTTTGAGGTAGAGGTGATTACTCTTAGAGTGCATATAGCCACTTAGGTGACCTATATTTAGTCTTTAAAGACCCAACTATCCTAGGTATAGGCACAACTACAATAGTAGATGAGGGTTGCATATTATTTGAGTAGGCTAGCACATTCGAGTGGCAGTAATCTATCATGTCATTAGGAGGATGAGCTAGCAAGAGCCCATTGGTGAGATATATTCTATCAGGATCTATACTACTAGGCAATTCCAATTGATTAGAGAGTGTATTTTATAGTAGATATAGATACTAGCTAGAGTCAGAGTGGTGCATGGTCCAATTCATGAATAGTGACTTAGTCCATGAACATGCTTCTTTCAAGGCCACCACCTGATATGGGTCAGGATCAAGGATCTAGTGGATCAAATGACCAACTTCATATTTTTGTGGCATCCTCTCATCGGTGACCGAGTATGCTAATTGTTTTATTGTGGAATACCATTCTACTCTATACATGTACTTTTATTTGAGAGTAATATCATATTGCACTTTTATATTTTTATTTGTGCTGTGCAAAATGTAAAATATTTTGTTTTTTTGAATTGTTTATGGGTGATTTATATGATGATATGTTATATTAATGCTCATAATTTTATTTTATAATTTTGAGATGCATCTATCATGCTTTTTCAAATCTTATTTATGAGAATGGATTGTGTTTGATATATTGTGATTGACATTGTAAAAGTGATGTGCTAGGTGACATCCTTGCGATTATGAGCTATCAACAATAGTCCTTGAGGATGTATGCTTGTGTAAGACCAAAATGGAGGCTACTCCTCACTTGTGGTCCATGAAGTAAATATTGTATAAGGGATGTTTGTTATGCTGACATCAAAGGTATATGACCTAAAAGATGTTTGATCTTGATAATCAAAATGATATTGTGAAATAATAAACAATGTGGACCTCTTAATATTTGTTTCAAAATTAAGGGTAAAAGTGATGTGAATGATTGGGCATGAAAGATGTGATAAAGAATTTTTGCTAGGCATAAGACTCAAGCATGTTCTATGCCATTATTGCAAATTTTCCAATGCATATACGTAATCCAATAATTATGTATGAGCATGTGAGATATACTAATGCATTATACTAAGGTCATGGTTTATGAAATGCAAGATTGATTATGAATTTAGTGTCCTCAATTACCTATAATAATAGGATGCAAGTCTAATTATTGATTTGATCTCAATTACTTATGATAATGGGATGCAAGGGTATTTGGCCTCAATTTCCTTTGATAATGATCATACAAATCCATGAGAGTATAAGGACTCTAGCCAATCGAAGTTCATAGAAAATATTGGGTATTCAAAAATAAAATCAAACCTATCAAGAACCAGTGTGTGATTTGTGAGTTCATTTCTTATCTTGAACTTGATTATGATGTGAAATCTATCGAGAACCAATGTGTGTGCTCATGAAATTCATTTACCAATTTTGAGTAAGGTAATGATGCAAGCCAATTAAGAACCATTATGTGTGCAAAATGAATTCATTTACCCATCTTATGTGAGGTAAGATTAAACCGATGATGGAGGGAACCAAGAAGCTAGCTTGTCCTTATGTGTGGTCAGAGGTCTCTTCAAGAGAGACATGTCACCACGCATGAGTATAGTCCAATATTAAGGGTCTCCAAGCTTTGGGGAATCAAATTCTCAACAAGTTCGATGAGAATTTTTACCCTATCCTTACTACTTGGAGACTTATTATTATTTTTTGTGTATTTATTTGAAAAGTTAGAGCTTTGGGGATTCAGACTACATATCCATTTTGATGAAAGTGTAATCCTATCCTTACTACTAATTTTATTATTTTTTTATTTTTTGTGAAAAGAAGTAGAGCTTTGGGGATTCAGACTACATATCCATATTGATGGAGTGTAATCCTATCCTTACTACCCACTCTTTTCATTTTTGTAAAATTTTGCAAAGATGTATATTTATATTTATTTTTGGACTATGTGCATAATGGGACAAGCAAGAAGAATTTTTCGCTTCAAGGTTCAATCCAATCATGATGTCATATTTCCAAATGCAAGATTTTATTTATAAATGTAATTTGTGTTTGGTTCAAGCATGGCAGAATCGATTCCCAAAACTCAAAATTTTCTTAGTGAAGAAATAGTGGTTTTGGTTCAAGAGATATTTTTAATCAATATCAAGAATCAATATTTTATTAAAGTATAAATCAAGTGATTGGTTCAAGATAGACTCTTAATCATTCAAGAAGACCAATATTGACTAAGAACATGATAGCATCTATCTAAAATTTTAAATAACATAATAATTGGATGTGACCATATTACATATGCAATTGGACTAAAATAAACTTAGGGAGGTGCAAAATGCGACTATATGATATATGATGTTGGCTTATGCAAGATAATTGAAGTTATAGAATGGGCTATATGTAAGATGACAAATGCAAAATGCTTTATGTACAAAATGCAAGATGTTTATGTACAATGGTGAGACATGATTTTATGCATAGTACTTCTTGAGATGCATTATGTTCATTGGCTCCTTAAGATATTTTCCATCTAGTGTGGCCAAACGATATGCACCTGATCCAAATTTAGCAGTTATGATGAATGGTCCTAACCAATTTGGTTTAAATTTACCTTTAAGATCTGTTCGAGCATTAGTGTTTTTTGATTTTCCTTAAGAACAAGGTCACCAACCTCGAAAGACTGATTATGAACTTTCTTTGAATATGATCTTTTAAGTTTTTCTTGATAGGCATGAAGATGCTCTAAGGCATTTATGCGCTTCTCATCTAGTAATTCTAATTGACTTAATCGTCCAACATGATACTCATCTCCTACTTCTGCATCTTGAAGCAGAATCCCTAAAGAAGGTACTTCAAGCTCAAAGGGGAATATGGCTTCAGCACCATAGACCAAGACAAAAGAGGAAGCACCTATAGGGGTTCGTACATTGGTCCTATAAGCCCATAAGGCTAGATATAACTGAATATGCCAGTCTCGACCCGACTTATTAACCAACCTCTTTAGGATTTTGATTAAGGTTTTGTTAGATGCTTCTGCTTGGCCATTGCCTTATGGATAGTAAGGAGTAGACCATCTATGTTGGATCTTATATTTTATGCAAAGCTTTTTTATATATTTATTTTTAAACAAGTCCCATTATCTGAAACAAGTGTAGAGGGGATCCCAAATCTACATATAATTTGATTAAAAATAAATTTAGAGACTTGGGTCCCTATACAAGAAGCTAATGGCATGGCTTCTACCCATTTTGTGAAGTACTCGGTTGTTGTTATAATAAATTTGTGGCCATCAGAAGAAATGGGATTGACCTTCCCAATGATATCAAGGCCCCATTTGGAAAAGGGCCAAGGGGAAGAAATGGCTTGAAGATTTTGAGCAGGAGCATGGACAAGATTTGTGTGTCATTGATACTTGTCACATCGATGCACATAATCATTTGCATCCTTCTCCATGGAAGGCCAATAATAACCCATTTGTAAGAGCTTTTTGGCTATGGCGCTACCACTAAAGTGACCACCACAAGATCCATCATGTACTTCACTAAGTGTGCATTGAGACTCTTCTATATTGAGGCATCTTAAAAGAATACCTTCAAAAGACCTCCTATAAAGGGTATTGCCTAGGATGACAAAGCGAACAACTCTTTTACGTAGGAGTCTACGCTGGTTTCTATCTAAACCATCTGGAAATGAGCCATTTTGGAGAAAATTGAGGATATCCGCATACCAAGGTTCTGATGATGTATCTCCAATCACAAAGACATCCAAAGGTGTTAGGCTAGATTCTAGTGAGGTAGGCTCTCAAAGTTGATGAATGATGATAGTAGCATGATCATCGTCCAACTCTAAGGAGATTAGGAAAGCGACTGCTACCATAGCATCCACAGAATGATTGCTAGAATGGGGAATGGCTTCAATGGTGACTTTTTCAAAAAAAGACATAAGTTTTTGGACAAACTCCTTATAAGGATGGAGTTTCTCATCTCGGGTTTGGTATATATTATTAATTTGATTTACCACAAGTTGTGAGTCTCCAAAAATAGATAAAACTTTAATCCTTAAGGCCAAAGTTGCACGCAAACCCAATATTAAAGCCTCATACTCTATTGTGTTATTTGTGCAAGCAAATTGGAGCTTAAATGATAAGGGAATTAATTGTTTTTGTGGAGACACCAATATGATGCCTGCACCTGCACCACTCATGCATCGGGATCCATCAAAGAATAATGACCAAGAATTAGAATAGTCATCCTCTAAGTTAAGACACTCATCTAGAAATTCTACTATTAAAGGATGAGTAGACTCAAGGGGAGCAACAACAAGTTGATCAGCTATAACTTGTCCTTTGATGGAATTTTGACCAATAAAGGTTAAATAAAATTTACTTAAGGTGAGAACCCATTTTGTTGTGCATCCTGACAAGTAAGGTCTACTCATCAAATAATATAGTGGATCAAATTTTGCTATGACGAACATTCTTTGACTAAGCATGTAGTGGCACAATTTTTGCGTAGAGAACACAACATTGAGATAAATATTTTCTAGGGGTGTGTAGCGAGTTTTGTAACTCACTAAAGTTCTACTAATGTAGTAGATTTCTCACTCTTTCTTTTCCTCATCATGTTGGGTGAGCATTGCCCCCAATGCGAGCTCCGAAGCAGAGATGTACAAGATAAAGGGTTGTTCTGGTTTAGGAGGGACAAGCACAGGTGGTGTAAGCAAGTACTTTTTAAGAGCTTCAAAAGATTCTTGACACTCAACATCCCAATTAAAAGGGGTACCTTTCTTAAGAATCTTAAGAAAAGGTTGGCATTTATCTGCTAACTTGTCAATGAAGTGATGAATAGATTGGAGTTTGCCTTGTAAACTATGAAGCTCAATTAAATTCTTGGGTGGTGGTATATTTATAATGGCATCTATCTTAATTGGATCTATCTCTATTCCTTACATGGAAATAATAAACCCTAACAACTTTCCAAATTTGACTCCAAAAATACACTTGTTCAGATTTAGATGGACTTTGTACTCGCAAAGTCTATCAAATATCCTTCGAAGATCAGGAATATGGTCTTCCTCATCAATAGAATGTGCAATAATATCATTGATGTAATCATGCAAAATTTCATACATCATATCATGGAACACATAGGTCATGGCTTTTTGATAGGTTGCACCTACGTTCTTCAAACCAAAGGGTATTACTTTCCAATAGAAGGTTCCCCATGGTGTGATAAAAGTAGTTTTAGGTTGATCTTCTGGTGCTATGCAAATTTGGTTATATCTTAAGAAACCATCCATAAGGGATAACATCCCACTCCTAGCTATAAAATCAATAATTTGATCCATGTTGGGAAGAGGAAAATCATCTTTGGGACATGCAGCATTGATGTCCCTAAAATCAGTACATACCCTAATTTTCTTAGCCTCCTTTTTAGATACTAGAACAATATTGGATATCTAATCAGAATAATCGATGGCTTGGATGAAATCCACATCTAAGAGCTTTTGAAGCTCTTCTTTGACCAATAAGGTGATTTTAGGGTGCATTTTTCTAAGTTTTTGTTTCACAAGTTTGGCATCAGGATGGACCACTAAATGATGCATGACTATGGATGGATCTAAGCCAGGCATATCCGCATAAGTCCATGCAAAGATATTAGGATATTCTATGAGGAGGCTCATATATTTAGCTTGTTTTTCTTCACTCAAAGTAGCTCCTATTTTAACCATGCGAGGATTGACTTTAGTGCCAATGTTAATCTTCAAAATGTCCTCTATCACAATGTTTAAATCCCTTTCAAAATTGGGAGGAGTGGGTGAAATGCCCATTTCTTGAAGTTCTTCTAAGGATAAATTTGCTAATTCATCCTACGTAGTTGACATTTGAATGTGTGCTATACATGGGATGGATCCATCGAAGAAGAAACCATTTCACATGATCTCATCATGTGTGATGTCATAAAAGATATCTCCTTCCACACATTCATCTGGAGTGGCAATCATTTTGGGATGAATCACTGAAAGCATATTGTAGTAATTATTAGAGAAAAAAGGAGGTCCCTCATCCTTTTTGATCCATTTTAGGTATTGTTGATTCTCTAAATATTCATCATACGTGATTAGATGATCATCGTCATCGAAGGGGAAAGGTTGGCATTTTGTGGGGATGTAGCCAATACCACATCACGTAGGCCATTCTTCAGCGTCAAGAGGTTCATGTATACCATTTTCCAAGTGACCTAGGCCTTTACCCCTATAACCCATGTCACACATGATTTTCTTGGAAATTGTATATCTATCTAAAAAATAGCAATGGGTAAAATTACTCTCATCAAAGATTAGGTTTGTTCTGCTAATGATAATCTCATCTATGGAATATCCAACAAAAATGAATGTACAACTACCAACATGGTATACATATCCTTTCTTGTGGGGTAATCCTATCGTATATGGAGATGGTGGTAGCTGAGACAAGATGAGAGAATCTTGTATGGTAAAATCCTTATGTTCAGATGGTGATAGTATGGTGGATAAATCAGTTAGCACCTCGTATGTGAGAGAATATGATGTGGAGGGATCTGTTGTGTGTGTATCAATAGATGTAGAAGGAATAGATGAAGAGGGTGGATTTGATGTAGATGAAGGTGGACAATGAGTAGGAGGTGATGACGATGATAATGAGGGATAGAAAGGAACATCAACTGGCTCAACCATCGCACATAACTCAAAAGGCTTGGGTCACCATGGATGGTGACAAGTTGATTTTTAAATTCAAATTTTACACATTGATGTAAAGTAGAGGGGACTACCCTCATTGCATTAATCCATGGATGCCCTAGAAGAATATTGTACGATGTTAGGCAGGGTACAACATAAATAGATGTGTTTAAAATTCTAGGGCCAACTTGTAGTGGGATGGACATCACACCACAAGCTTCTTGAGTTTCATCATTGAAGGCTTTAATGATCAAATTTATTGTTCTTAAGTCCTCATTTTTGAATCCAAACCTTTTGAAAAATTCATAAGTGCAAATGTTCAAGGATGACCCATTGTCTATCAACACCCTTTTAACACAAACATCCCCAATTAATGTTGTTATGTAAAGAGGATTATCTTTGTGTAGACTTTGGGGAGGAATATCCTTATCATGGAAATCAATGTAATCCACTCTGTGAGAGGCTACAACATTGATTACATAATTAGGATTAATGTCTTGTGGCACCATCATCTAGCTTAGGGAATTCATCAGCTCTTCCCTATGGACATGGGAGGATTGAAGAAGTTCTAGAAGAAAATTTTTGTCATTGTATTAGCCAATTGTTCTTTAATGTCAAAAGGTATTTTTTGTTGAGGTTTGACTACATTATTACTTTTATGAGGTACCTTCAAGATTAAAGGTGGTTGAATGGGGTCACTTGATTGAGATGAAGATGTTTGAGGTTGAGATGCCTAGGCTTGAGCTTGTTGTCTGGTTGTGGCTCCAACCATGCCCACTCTATGATGTGATTGCAGGAGAGGATGAATAATAATGGGTGAAGAAGTTGAGATGGCTTGGATGGGGTGAGGTCTATGAGTTGTTGCTTGCTCTAGGGGGAGCATTTGATGCATAGATGGGTAAGTTGTCAAGAATCTCACAAAGGGTTCCTTAGGAACAAGAAAATATGTGATGAACATCATGGGTCCTGATTCATCCTCTAAACTATTGGAGTGAAGGGAACTAATGTCAATATTAGAGTCTAATTCACTTTTTGAATAATCAAGAGATAAGGGTTGAGATTCTTTCTCTCGACATCTCTCGATTGTAATAAAATATTGCATAGGCATGAATGCATTTTGTGAAGGTTGTGATATTGGAATGCTACTAATCATACCCATGTAGCATGTTGGATGGGGTACATTTTTATAATCCACTTGATTTACTACTTCTTTACCATAGTTGGGTAGTGGATTTTGGAAAATGTCCAAATTCTGATTTGCATTTTGTGCTTATTGTGTAGGAGTTTGTATATTTGTAGGAGGATTAGGGTTTGGAGAAGAACCTTCTACCTCCAACTTACCATTATCAATTAAATCCTACACTAAATGCTTCAATATCTTGCATGAATTTGTCAAATGGCCATCAACTCGATGAAAATCACAATGTTGGTCAGGTTTATACCAATTTTGAGTGGTATCTGGTTGCCAAATTTTTGACAATTCTATCAAGCCTCTTTCCAACAATTGTGGCAAGACCATTGACAATGGTTGATTTAATTTTGTGAAATTATGTGGTGGGGGTTTTTGTGGTGCTTTCAATATAAATTTCTTTGCAATATTAGCAACATTGACATTTGTAGGGGGCCTATTATCTGTGACCCCATCTCCCACCACATGCTTATTTTTGTATTGGTTTTTAGAGGTCTTATCTTCTTCTTTTCTTTTCAATTGACCTCTTCTAATGAGGGCTTCTTCTACTCTCCTTGCCAAGTCAATGGATTGATCAAAGGAAGTTAGAATGGCAGTTGCCAACTCATATGAGAGTTGTTCTTGTAAGTTTCCAATAAAGATGTCTAACATCTCCCTAGGTGGTAAGGAAAAATGTAACTTTCCTACCATCTTCCTCCATCTTGCTAAAAATTCAGCAAAGCTCTCATCTTTGCCTTGTTTGAGATTATACAAATCTTTGACTGTTACATGTCTTTCAATGTATGCCCCAAACTGATGCACAAACAACTCAGTTATTTCTTCAAAGTTCCTCAAGGAATGTGTTGGTAATTGGTAGTACCACTCTAAGGCCATACCCCCAAGACTCTTAGGAAATATTTTTAACAACAACATGTCATCATATGCAATGTCATGACATGTTGTTCAAAACATCCTAAGATGTTCAATAGGATCTTCAGTCCCTTTGTAGATGGGTAGGACTGGCATTGGAAAATGTTTAGGATATGTCTTGGTAGCAACTAGAGGGTCTAAAGGTTGATTACACATTTCTTTGTAATTGTATGTTGGACGATATGGGTCCATATGATCCAATCACGATGCCAATTGTTTTACTATATTTTCCAAATGGTGTGTTTGTGCATTGTGAACACTTGGTGCTACTATATTTCCATGAGGAGGATAGTAGTTGGATTGTGTAGTTTGATGAGAATTCATATTTGGTATAGTAATACTATTGTGCATGGGATTAGAAAAAGAAGCATGGGGAAATGAATATGGATATGTAATATTAATGGAAGAATTTGGGAGTGGGTAAGAATATGGATATGAATTTAGTTGAGGAGCTGATTGAGGAGGTTGTGAATGAGATGTCGATATATAAGAATATGGATTGGAGGTTGGTGGAGGAAGTGGTTGAGAAGAAATGGTTTGTGAATGAATTGGCTGAGAAGAAACAATGGTGGAAGCTTACGAATATGGGTTATGGAATTGATGGGTATGTAGATTATGATAGTGATGAGTAAATGAATTATCATTAGTTGAGGAAACCTATGGTATTTCTTCGACATTAACAATAGTAGAAGTAGCATAAATAGGTTTTTTGTAGTGCTCCTTGAGCCTTTATCTATGAGTGAATATCTTGAGATTGAGTAAATTGAGTAGTACCAAGAGAAGAACTACCATGGGTGAAGTAATGAGGTGGAACGGAGCTATTCGAAGTGGCTCCTACAAACATTTTAGGGGAGAATTTGAGATGAAGAGGGGCACAGTCCAAAAGCCTCTTCTAAATATGTTTCAACTGAAGTCTCACCCCTTGCACGACGATCTTCTTCTACGAAGGCATGAGTAATAGGGGCATGATTACTGCTCACGAAGCCCCAAAAATGATCCATGGTTTGAAAGTGAACTTCTCCCTTAGGACCTATCCTAGGCTCAAAGTGGTATTGTCCATCCTGTTCAAGTTGTTCACTTTGTTCCATTTTTCCAACTTGTTCAATTTGTTCCTTGTTTTATTCTTCCATTTCAAAATTTTTTATTTTTCTATAGCCTCACCACCTTGTGCTATTGAATATATTGACAAATCTCCTTTTATAATTTTACAATCTATAGTATCAAAGTTTTTTCTACTAGAGGCATTACTTGTATATGTGATTTTAATGCATAAGCTAGTTGTATGTAGTATATGGGGCATGTCCTCTTCTTTGACCCATTTATGAATCAAGGAGTAGATCTTTAGGATGACGTGTTACACAAAACTTCATAAGATAGGATGATTAGTCATTATGGTAAACACTTGGTTAGTTTAGGAGATTCTCATGACTTGGTCATCCTCAATGGCACAAGTTCTCTTCCATGTACCAGTGGTCATAAATGCTTTTATTTTATTGGTGATTCTTCTACCATTGGTTATGTTCTTGTTAATAAAATCCTTATCACTAGAAACACATTATATCTAGGTATCCTCTACAACTCTTCTCCTAATTAACTATATTATCTTATTTTTATAGTTTTATTTAGTTCCCCCATTATCCTAGTCCTATTTAAACTCTATAATATAGTACCATATATATTGACTACTAATTCAATGTAAAATGCAAAAACATCCTCAAAACAAGGCTCCTCTCAGTCTATGATATCTATGACCTAATTTAGAACTCCATTCGCTTCACCAAACCCATGTGGTATTCTACCCTACACACTTCCTACCTTCCCATCCTAACATATTGCCCTCCTAGAAGTGCCCATAATCCTTTTAATGCTTGTGATGAATTATATGAAAAAATAATTCATAATATAACAAAATCTATTATGATACATAAATCCTCTATGTCAATGCAAATGTAAAAAATATACAAAATATTTCCTCAGATAAAAAGGAGAAACTACCTCATACGTAGATCTAAAACTACATCCAAAAAACTCTAGTTCACTCCTAAACTCTTTTGGAAAGTATTTGTTCCTAAAATATTTATATGTGCTATATATCTAGCCTCTCTACTTTGTTTGGCTATGCATCTAGCCTATATAATTTTCCAAATAACTAAGCATTTGAGTCAATCCAAAACTTGTTTGTTGTTGTTTTTTCTTTGACCACCTAACCATCCATACCATCCTTAAGATGCAATCTAACAAAGCCCACATGTTGAAACTACTAAAGCTAAATTTTTAAACATTTCCTAAAAGTAATAGCATTCCATATCACATGCTCATTTAACTACACGGTGATCATGAATTTCCACCTTCTTGAAACTCACATGTCATCCATATTATCTATAAATATAGAGGTCAAAATGAACCTAGTGACTACCACACCATTAAGGTTTTTCATATCTCAATCAAAATATTTGTCATAGCCCTAGACATTCACATCTCTAGATGAGTTTAGACAAAGTATATGAGGTATAAAGGACAATCAAGATCTAGGAGGAACCATTGAGAAGTCTAAAGTAACAAGTGCATTGTATATTGTTGCTTTGTATATTTTTATTAAATACTCAATACAGTTCATTAGCACTTGCTAGTTGATAGGATGAAAGCTTTGGATTTTCCACCCTTGAAGGTTCTACTTGTGATGTCAATATATCAAACCATTGTTGATAAATTATAGACAAGGGCTAGTGAAATATATGATATATATTATACAATAGGATTTAAACAAGGCTACCACCCTCTATTACAAATTTTGGACATTACATACATAAGATAGAAGAAATCATAGCAAATGCATTTAGAACCATAGATGGTTGCTTACTTTCTAGGACCTATGTTACTATTCTCCTATATATATGATATTATCCTAATATCACACTTAGTGAGGGGTTCCATGGATAAATTAACTTATATTCATTTTGTGACACTCATGAACTCCAAGTTAATTTGAAAAAATAAAAGTTATGGATTTTAGCATCACCGAAAAAGGGGCAAGTGATGTAAATTATAGATATAAGAAAGTTGAGATTATTTTTTTATATGCATATTTGGATATCATATTATCTAAACTATGCTTAGCATCTCTAGTAGTAGATACAAGGCTAAGTGGTATAATTTCTATATCACCATTAAAAAGCAATATATTAGGTTCAGTTTTAGTTTCATTCTATGGTCACCCCTACCCTCTTGTATGGATGTAAATTATAGGGACCATATACTTCTATATTAGATTCAAATTCTCATCACATATTTTAGCTATATTTTATAATTCATTAGAATTATAGGGACCATATACTTCTATATGAACAAGAAAATCAACCTTAGAACTTTTTCTTAAAGAGCCAACCTTAGGTTTAATAAAACCTTAGAACCTTGTCTTAATGCCCAAAATTGGTATTATTTATAAAATTTAAATTCCTTGTGAATTTAAATGATTTATAAATAATTATTAAACCTCCTTTTTAACTTTTGAAATAACTTATATTGGGTTTTTATAAACCAATCACTTAACCTGTGCTCCCAATAATATTAAAATATTATGGAGCCTTTTTCCTTTCACTTTTACATTGATAAAGTTTTTTCTTGGATGACTTGGGTGAATTTATTTCTTGCCTAATTCCTTGAGATGAGTGATAAATCTATCAGGTGACATCAATGACAACTCTGACTTAGAGGACTCAAAATGTCCAACAATCTCCCCCTTTGTCATTGATGGCAACCCTTATCCTTTTACTGAAACCTAACCTTCTTTTCTGCTCCCCCTGGGACTTTGATCCCCCTGGCTCAATGCTCTCTCAAATATCAAATATCTCCACATAACAAATCTCTCCCCAATACACAAATATCTCCCCCTTTCGCATCAATGGCAAAGGGTCACCTTTGGGGCTCGAGGCTAAGAATGACCCTCTTAGCTTAGCCCCTCCCCCACCTCCACATGAGGTGGTTAATTTTGGGGTAGGAGTATCACTCCCAATTTTCCTCAAAGATACTCAAAAGCCTCCTTTGAGAGTGACTTAGTGAAAATATCTGCTATTCGTTCCTTTGTAGTGACATACTCCAATCTGACCTATTTATCTGACACATGTTCTCTCAAAAAATGATACTTAATCAAAATGTGCTTTATCCTGGAGTGAATTACCAGATTTTTTGAGATACATATGGCGTTGGTATTATCACATAGTATAGGAATGGGCTTATCATGCTTTATCTTGAAATATTCTAAATTTCTTTTCATCCATAACACTTGTGTACAACTGGCTACTGCTACAATAAATTTTGCCTCTACTGTAGATTATGATACTGAAACCTACTTCTTAATTAACCAGGAGACTAGACTTTATCCAAGAAAGAAAGCTCCTCCACTTGTACTTTTTCTATCATCAATGTTATTGGCCCAATCTACATCTGTATAAGCTATGAGTGTGAAACTTTCACTTTTGGGATACCAAAGCCCAAAATCCATAGTCCCTTTTAGATACCTGAAAATTATTTTTACTACTGCTACATGTGTTTCCCTAGGTGCTGCCTAAAATCTTACCACTAATCCCACTAATTGCACTATGTCTAGTCTTGTAGTCGTGACATATAATAAACTGCCAATCATGGATCTATATAGTCTCTGATCTGCCTCTGGAGATTCATCATCCTTACTTAACTTGCACCCTGTGACCATAGGAGTACTTACTGGTTTGCAATCTTCTAACCTGAATTTCTTCAACATCTCGATGTAATTTCCTGATTGTGAAATTTGAAGACCAAGAAAGAAGGATAATTCACCGAGCATAGACATCTCAAATTTACTTTGCATATTCTTAGAAGATTCTTTGCACATCTTGTCATTTTTTCCTCCAAAAATTATGTCATCAACATAAACAACCACTATTAGAAGATCATTTCCTTCATTTTTTATATACAAATTATTGTCTTCTATTCCTTTCTTGAATCCCTATTCTTGTAGATACTTATCCAATCTTGAGGACCATGCTTTGGGATCCTACTTTAAACCATACAATGTCTTTTTCAATTTGCATACTTGATTTGGTGTATCTTCTAGTATGAATCCCTCTGGCTGTTCAATGTAGACCTCTTATTTTAGAACCCCATTTAGAAAAGCTGACTTGACATCCATCTGATATACCTTGAAGTTCTTGAAACTTACAAAATCTAAAAACATCCTTATAGCTTCAAGTCGTACAACTGGAGCAAGGTTTCATCAAAATCAATTCCTTCTACATGTTCATAACCTTTGCATACTAACCTTGCTTTGTTTCTGACCACTTGTCCATCTTCATTCAACTTATTTTTGAAAACCCATTTTGTACCAATCACATTTTTGTCATTTGGTCGTGGAACAAGTTCCCAAATTTTACTCTTCTCTATCTGATCCAATTCCTCATTCATTTCTTTAACCCAAAATTCATCTCCCTAGCCTGAGTGAAAATTTTTGGCTCAATCTTAGATAGCAAAGAAAATTTTGCTTGTTGAGATGGTTTTATTATTATTCTTCTTGTCTGTCTTTCATCTGGATTCCCGATGATCTGATATTTTGGGTGATGTTTTTGTACATATCTGGAAGGAGTTTTAGAAGAATCCTTTATATTTCTTCTTCATCATTATTTGATTCCTCATAAAATTCTTCTGGACAACATCCATATTCTTGGTATACAATTTGCTGAACTGATTCTCTGGAATCTATCTTCTCATCAATTGTCACATTCATACTTTCCACCATAGTGTGTGTTCTTTTATTGTAACATCTGTAAGCCTTGCTCTTTGTAGAATAACGAAGAAAAATTCTCTCATCACATCTTGGATTAAATTTGCCCAAATTCTTATCTTCCTGTCTTATGTAACATTTGCTTCCAAAGATCTTGAAATGTTTTACAGTAGCAGGTCTTCCTTTCCAAAGCTCATAAAGAGTCTTGTAGTGATTTACCCTTAATTGATCCCTAGTAATTATGTATATGGCTGTAGATACTGCTTATTTCCAAAAACCATCTAACAACTTAGATTCATTTAACATAGCTCTAGCCATATTTTTAACAGTCTTGTTCTTCATTTCAACTACTCCATTTTTTGGGGGAGTTCTTACTTCTGAGTACTCTCTCTTAATTCCATGTTGTTCATAGAATTCTATAAACTCATTTGAAGTTAATTCTCCTCCTCTATCGGATCGTAGACACTTAATCATTTTGCCTGTTTCATTTTCAACCAAATTCTTGAATGCTTTAAATTTTTCGACGACCTTTGACTTCTCTTTTAGGAAATTTACCCAACCATTCTTTAATAATCATCTACAAACAACATGAAGTAACTCTCACCCTGAAGAATTTGTGTTCTGGTAGGACCACATAGATAAATATGTATTAGAATAAAAGGCTCTAAAGACATATAGCCTTTTGGTTTGTAAGTTGTCCTGGTTTGCTTTCCATGTTGGCAAGGTGCACAAATTGTATTTTGTGGTCTTCTTATTTTGGGTAAATCTCTAACTACCTATTTATTGCTTATGCTGACTATGTTGTCAAAATTCAAATGACCCAATCTTCTATACCACAACCATATCTCATCTTCTTGTGATAGAAAACACTTTTCCCCTTTGATCTCATTAAGCATGTATAAGTTGTTTGGGGTCCTTGCATTTGTAATAATTCTTCTTGTTTTAGTTTTTATTATATCACATATATCTGGATGGAAAGTAACCATGTATCCTTGATCACAAAGTTGAATTATACTCAGTAGATTGTGTTTTAACCCTTTGACATACAAAACATTCTCAATTTTTGTTTTTCTATTGTCTAGACTTAGAGTACCTTTCCCAATAATCCTTGCTGGTCCATTATCACCAAAACTTACTTATCCTCTATTTGTTTCCTTTAGAATAATGAAATTTTCTTTATCTCCTATCATGTGACTAGATCAACCACTATCCAGATACCATTGTTCATATTTATCTTGAACATGCAGGGCTATTTGTACTAACATAGATCTATCCCTAACATTCTTTATTTCATTCTTTGTTTTTCTAGACTCAGAAAATGTCATTTTACACCACCTAGCCTTGTGCCCAAATTTATTGCATTTGTAACATATAACATCATCATCCATGAGAGGTGCAAAGGAATTGAAATTTCTATTGTATCTAGCATGATGAATACAGTGAGTAGCTCTATGTCCATATTTATTGCAAGAAAAATAGTGACCATGGAAGAAGTTATGTAACCTATTTTGAGATCTTTGATATTGTGACGAAGTCATATTCTTTTTGTGATTAACTTGTATGCAAGGTTCTTTTTTTTCTTCCTTTCTGATATCTGTTTCTTTATTTTCTTTGTTTGAAGTTTCTACCTTTTGGAATCTTGATTCCTCTTTTTGTTTCTCATATTTAGTTTCTTGTAGTATCTTGGTCCTTTTAAATTTATTCCTTAGGAGAACAATTTTTGCTTCCAATATTCCACATTCTGTTTCCCTGGCTTTCAGAATATCTTCCATATCTTGCTCAATAATTTCCTTCTTCTACCTTGATCTTGAGTTCTGTGAGATTATGTATGAATTCCACTCTTGCTTCTTCATCTTCCTGAACTTGTTCTTTCAGACTTGAGTTTTTCTCTCTTATTCTTTCCAATTTTTTTAGAGTAGCAAAGAACTATTCTTTCATATCAAACATGGTCTCTAATTCATTCTCTGAAGTCATGTGTGCTACCAAAGGATCCTATTTCAAGTTTTTAGACTCTTCATGGAGAGACCCGCTCTAATACCAATTGAAGAATATAAGCTTATACTGAGAGGGGGAGGGTGAACAGTATAAGACCACTTTTTACTTTTCTTTCCCAAATAGTATTAATCAATATAATCAATGGCAATATCAATAGCAATAAGTAAAGCAATGCATAAATCATCACATACAATAGAGACACCAATTTTAATGTGGTTCACCCAATGTGGGCTACCTCCACAGAGAAAATATTTCTTCTAAATATTTCTCAAATAATCTCATAGGGAATCCTTCCCAATTACAATGTTTATGGACCTCTATCCAAAGGATATGCTTATCCCCTAATCTCAAGTTCATGGATATCTTCCATAGGAGAACTCTTTCCCCTTTTACTCTGGCTAGTGATATTCTATAAGACTCTATCTCTCTGTTGCACTGACTAGTGAATATCTTTCCACTTGAAGACTCCTCACTCAGAATATCTATCTTCAATTGTCTTGGCTACTGGATCTCTATGCACTGAGACTTTGTCCTCTATACTCTATCACATCCAAATATCTGTCAATAGGATCACTCAAAACCTTCTCAAATATTCTTAATAGGTTCACTCAGAACCTACTCAAATATGCTCAACAGGTTCACTCAGAACCTTGTCAAATATGCTCAATAGGTTCACTCAGAACCTGCTCAAATATGCTCAATAGGTCCACTCAGAACCTACTCAAATCTGCTCAACAGGTCCACACAGAACCTTTCCAAATATTCTCAATAAGCCCTCTATAGAACTTTCTCAAATCTACATTGCAATCTTCCACAAAATCTTACACAAAATCAGTCCACAAGCCTTCTCAAAGACTTGCCTCAATCACATAGAATCATAAAGAGAATTGTTAGAGACTCAATATGTTCTATACTCAATGCTCAATCAATATCTCAACTCAATATCATATAAGCATAAAGAGAATTGTTAGAGACTCAATATGTTTTATACTCAAATCCCAATCTCAACTCAAATCAATCTCATAGAAGCATAAAGAGAATTGTTAGAGACTCAATATGTTCTATACTCAAATCACAATCTCAACTCAAATCAATCTCATAGAAACATAAAGAGAATTGTTAGAGACTCAATATGTTCTATTCTAAAATCTCAATCTCAACTCAAATCAATATCATAGAAGCATAAATAGAATTGTTAGAGACTCAATATGTTCTATTCTCAAATCTCAATCTCAACTCAAATCAGAATATAGAATAGTTTTTTTCATGGAAATTGAACAACCACTTCACACAATCACTTGACTAGGCTCAATAAAATCTTATCAACCAATCACCTAAAGGATAAATCCTTTCTCACAAACCCTAGTCCAAGCATGTATCAACCAACTCAAAATATTTTCAACAATGCTCAACAACAAATCTCACATAATAATGATACTCATGTTCTTTTCTAACTCAAGTTCAAGTTCTTTGCACAACCAATGGGCTTCAACAACAATGATTATAAATAAGGTTTAATCACAACTCTCAATTCAAAAAACCTTGAAGAATTAAACCAAAAACTCTCAAAAATGTTAACCACAATAAATCCTTTTCTCTCCAAAGATATTTTCAGAAATAAATCACCCACATAAGTCAATGAAGAATATTGCCCATACCTTTATGATGCCTTAAGAGTTGTCCACTAAATCTGTCACACTCAACACACTATTTTTTTAATATAAATAAGGTTTAGAGGTCATGAGTAATAACACAATAATCAAAATTATATCTCAATAACATCTTATTACTCCTACTCAATAAAAATGCACCAAACCCTCTTATGCAAGAAATAATCCCTCAAAAGAATGAATCAAAATTACTTTTGTAACTCCTTGAAAAAACCAGAAATATCTTCTTGCACACACCTTATTTCTCCCTCAAAGAAATCTAAACAAGTAGCTCTCGAAAATAGCTTTCCAATAATATATAATATGATATACTTCCACAAATAAATAAGAAGAAATCTTTATCTTTCCTAGGGCATACCGTAATCTTATTTCTCCTTAGGCAACCTTGGCAGAAAATAAAATATTAAACAAACTTAAATTTACTTGCCTTACCCTCGGTGGGATTCGATACCCCGACTATTTTCTTCCCAATGCCTTAGATGTAGCCAAGCCGTCATTGGGCTATGCGTCATGACGTGTCTAAAAGGGCACATCCACCATGCAATATCTTCGAACAACGAACCTCCAAAAAACAACAAGCATGTAGAGCGCTTCTTCCTTGCAATACACAAAAAAATAGACCTCATGCGAATCAAACTCAGAACCTCCTCCTTAGCACCGAGCCAACATACCACTAGGCCACGTTGGACTTTGTGCTTAGGGCTTCCGAATCTTCACAGCTTTAACCTTCACAAAAATTGTAAGGCTTTCAAAACAAAAATATCTTTCGCATGTACTTCAAAAACAATAGCAGGGGATGCTTGGTAAATGAATTTGTTTGGCATTTATATAATGCCTTTTTCCTTCCTTAGCATCACGTCGGTGCTTCGAATGAATTCGATGTCGACGTGATTTAATTTATAATAAGTTTAAATTTAATTTTAAATTTAAATATTATAAATTAAAATCAACCTTAGAACTTTATCTTAAAGACCCAACCTTAGGTTTAATAAAACCTTAGAACCTTTTCTTAATGCCCAACCTTGGTATTATTTATAAAATTTAAATTCCTTGTGAATTTAAATGATTTATAAATAATTATTAAACCTCCTTTTAACTTTTGTAATAACCCATATTGGGTTTTTATAAACCAATCACTTAACCTGTGCTCCCAATAATATTAAAATATTATGGAGACTTTTACCTTTCACTTTTGCACTGATGAAGTTTTTTCTTGGATGACTTAGGCGACTTAATTTTTTGCCGAATTCCTTGATATGAGTGATAATTCTATCAGGTGACATCAATGACAACTCTGACTTACATGACTCAAAATGTCCAACAAGACTAATTTATATTGGAGCAAATTTTACATTCATTATATGACATTCCTTTTTCCATTTGAAGAGTGTTTCTTAGCATTCTAATACTCATTTGCATTACCTGTATTCTTTGGGATAGATTATTCTACCTTATAAATTTGTACTCAATATATAAAATCCCAATTAATATAAGCTTGATTTGATAAAACCTTTATTAATCCTTAGTTTTTTAGGCTTCCTTATACTCCCAAGTAATGCGACTGTATACTCTTAAGGATTTTTAGGTTTTGAAGAAAGCTTATATTTTGTAACTTGATAATGTTTGATAAATGTTGATATTACCAAGTTTTGTAGAATGCCTTATGACTCCCTAGTATGCTTTGGATAAGATATAGTGCTTTTGTAAATTACAGTTCAATATTTGGTTGATTTTGTAAAGTTTTGTAAAAATCAACTTCTATTATCCCTTATTGCTCCTATTGAACTAAGCACTTTTCCCAAATTTTAAAGAGGTTGTAATGTTGGAGCTTTTGTCTCCTTTTGAGAAGTTTGATATAATAATTTTATAAATTTGCAACCTTTGAAATACTATGATAAACCTATATTTTAAATAACCCTTTGGGAATTAATTTAAGTGTATCTAATTTCCAAAAAATTATTTGATTTAGTAACCCTTATGACTCCCTAATTTTTGGAAAAAGTAGACCACGATAATATTTACAAATACTTAATATTTATTCTAGTAGAAACCCTTATTACTCCTAGGTTTTATATTGCAAATATTATTTTATCTTGGTAAGTTATCTCCTATGTCTTTTGCTTTCATAATATTAAAATTTATCCTTCATTTTAAACCTTATATCTCAATTATTTGAAAAGCAATATTAAATGAGATAAATTACTTACCTTACCTCCTTTATCACCACACTTGAATGGCTCTAATTTCATCTAGATATAACAACTGCAATACACAACTTTTTGTGCTTGAGATGATGAGTGTGGATTGGGTCGGCCTTGTCTTCAATGCTAGAGTGAAGATCACTGTAGATTTGAGAAGGTTTGATCTTCTTTTCTAGGAGCATTTACTACTCCTCATTCCTTCCACGTTGTTCTTCAAACATGTTTCACTGTGCTTATTCTCTCCCAAATTCCTTTAGTTGTGCTATTCTCTCTTATTCATCCTATGTCACTTCATGTTTAGAATCCTTTTAAGGTGGTGAAGGCTTTGACAAGTGTCACTAAGCATTATGTACGAGCTCTCTCGTTTGTAACATAACTATCCTTTATTAATGCTCTGCTAGCTTCTTGGTCGTCTTGTAACACATGAACACTTGTGTGAGCGCTTGTAACTCCTTCATGAGTTTTCTTGGACATTAAGAAATGGGATGGCACCTTAGAAAATTTATGCCAAGTGGCTTTCAACCTTTCTACATGGAGTTATTTCATTGTAAAACTTCCAAGAAAATTATAAATCCTTTTTGTATAAATCTTATTTGCTTGCTACGTTTCTTGGAGTGCAAGCAACCTCTTATCTTATTGGTTGATCGTTGAAGAAATTTTGAAGCTTCAAATGCCATTGTAGGTGATTCTTTTGGTGTACAATATTCACCAAGATAGCAACCTATGAATATATCACATGTTATTCTCATTCATTGTTCCCTTCAATGTGCTCATTTTATGTTGTTCATCCACATTGATTGAGGTAGAATCTACCACCTTTTTTATTGTAAAAGAGAGCTCCCTTTTTGTCTACATAAATGCAGGTTGATGATCAACTAATATGTGCATTACCTTTTGTAGGTTCATCCATCCAAGATGTGAAGTGTGAGCCCCTTTGAATGGCTCCTTGTGCCATGGATGAGGAGTAATTGATGTTCAACATTTCTTTCTTGATGTTCAATCTTTCTTTGTTAGATTTTTGTGTAGTTTTTGTGCCTTTAGTGGCACCTTCAATCTACCTTTTTATGTGAACAATATAATGCAATACCTTGTAATCTTCTATGAGAATAATATGTTCTTATTTCACCTTTTTTTCACTCTCTCTTGCAGGTCTTGAAGTATAATTTTGTAGTATATTTTGAATGCACAAATGAGGCTTTGAAGACTTTGGATAGACTCCTTGCCCTCTTTGCTCAGATATTTATTGATAGATCCAAGATTTAAAAATGTTGTAGGTAGAAGCTTTTTTCTATTGCACTTAACCTTGTAGTGCTTTGGATTTGAGACTCACCAAGTCTCAATATTTGAAGCTTATTTTTATTAGTAATTATTCACTTGTACTAACCAATTTTAGTGGCTTCTATTTGCCACTATGATTTATATATTTTTGTGCACTAATAGTGTCTTTAGACACTTTGACAAATTATGTTTTTGTGCCCTTATCACGAACACAACAATAATATTTTTGAGAAAAATATAATAGTGCAAATGAATCTAATAATATTTTAATTTTAATGCACTAATATTTCACCTTATAACTCCAATAAACTCTAAAACATAATGCACTTAATCAATTTAATGCAACTAATAAAGAATAATCTAAAATGAATCTTCAAGAATTATTTTGCAATTCTCTTATAAGCAAGGTAGTAGGAGCTAGTCTTATTTTGCTTTCCAAAGTAGATGATAGGTAGTTGATAGATAGTTTGAAATTATGAAATCTAATAAAATCCTAAAGTGCAAATAAACCTTAGATAAACCTTTATATTTTTGCACTTTTGAAGAATGTAATCCAATTCTCCTTGTTGCAACTTTAATCTAGATTAAGGTGCTTAAACAAATCTGATAAGTAATCCACTTTAATGAATCTACTTGCACCAATAGTTGCTTACCTTTTTCTGAAATCCCTTTTCACCACTTTTGTAGAGTATGTAGATCTTGGTGTTTAAGATCACCAAGTTGTTGCCTTGAGTAAGATCTTACAACTCTTTTTAGAATACCCTAAACAACTTTATCTTCACCAAAAGATGATCTCGGACTCTCTTTCATGAGCTTAGTATTTTGGTGGATTCTTCTCCTCTTGTAGTCTCCTCATTTTGCTATAGATTTGAAGAGATGTTTGTTTTTTAAGAGGTGCCTTCTTGCTATGAAAGGCAATCTCCAAATATCCTAGATTTGGTAAGCTTTTTAGTCAGAATCTTCTTTCAAGATTCTTGTAAAATTTTAACTTCAAATAGGATCTTCATATCAAGTGATCGACTGTAATAACTTACATTTAATTTTATCAATCTGAGGGTAATCAAGGTTATATTTAAATAGTAACAATCCAGTATAGATTATACCATAGTAATTAATTATTATCTTGATTCTGATCTCTTTTAGTCTTAGATTTTGCAGAAATTAAAGTTTGCAGAAAGTAAAATAAAATAAAATTGTGTTTAAACTAAAGATGCAATTTAGACTAAGTCTATATGAATATGTGTGGATCCACATATGATTTAATGATGCATAGTATAATTCATAATTATTTATTATGCAATTTAATTAATTTTATGCTCTAAGACTTATTCTACATTCTAACTCTATCTACCATGTTTTTGGGGGAAGAGATTTAGGGACTAACCTTTCGGAGTGGGCCCTGCCTCTAGAAGGTTAGTATTAACATCTTCCCATTTCTCTACTCTATTTTAACTTAAGTAATCCATTTCATTAAATGAATCTAATTCTAATTATTTCATGGTTACAGAAAAACAAAATAAATGGAAATTACCAAGGTAAACAAAGTGTAAAGAAATTATAAGATACAGTTACCATATTCAAAAGAAATATTTTTTCTTTATTACTAGAAATTCAAACGTACATGGTTACGCATCCAACTTTCAAAATTGTATCCAAAATATTACATTAGGAATAGTTGTAGATTAGACATTTTCTCCATTAGCTAGCTAGACCTTTTCAAAGGTCTCCTATGTAATATATAATGTCGCTTGGACATTCTAAATGAAATTCTTCCACGTATTTTCCATGTGGATTTGTGCACTTGATAATGTGACAACTATGTACTAACAAAAATAATCTAAACTAATAAAATTCCTAATTCTACTTGGACTCAGTAAACATCCTAAGTGGTCCAAGTGGTATTTTATGAGCTAACATAACAACATAATACTAACTTAAATATTTCACAAGATATACACATAACCACATGTTTTTTATTCTCAGAAAGGACCAAACAATATTGCATCTAAATCTAATCATCCTAACAATATTCCAAGTATACAATATTTATAGAACAAAGTTATAACAAATTTATCAATCACAATATCTTCGTGAAGAATATGTGACAAGTAAACTTAATCTATGCTGATTGTAATCCTTTATTGCCATGTGAGAGCACCATGATGTCGTTGATGTGGCGTACGAGATTTGTTAACTCTCTTCAATAAATACTGGTAAGAATTATCTTCGGTAACAGTCTTTAGTAACTACCTTCTATAACATACTTCGGTAACCATATTTTGTAACACACGTCAGCTACCACATTCTGTAACAGTAATCTGCCAATGTTTTGTCATGCACCTAAAGTGTCCGTAATCCTTTTTCCTTATGTCCATTTTATCATGTCCAAGGTGTATCCCTAAGATTGCACTGTTGCACTGTGCATCTGTGGAACTCCCTTCAATACTTTCCTACATAATTACCCATAACTCAAACATATTTTACATGAAATACACATATTTTTCAGATTTAACTGCATTTATCTTTTTACTGACAATTCATAGAAATAAACAGAAATAACTACCTTAAAATACATTATAATAAAAAATTAAATATAAAAATGAAACAATTTACTATGAAAATATGTACCAAATAATCACTCATCATTTTTCCCCAAATTGAAATATATGCATGTCCTCATGAATGGGAAGAAAATGAGACAATCAGAATATTACAGATATTACACATATATCAAATGTCATCATCCAGATCTTTTCAAATAAATAAAATATTAAAATCAATCATTTTCTTTCAGAAAGTCATTTGCAAGTTCATGAAACAAGACGTCACAATTATTTTTTTTAAATAAGAAAATAGGTTATCAAATATATTCTCCAAAAATCATTGGTGGCAACACTGAGAAACAAATATTTTAAAAAATAATTTAAATATAAGCCAACATATTACAATATAGCACACAGTTTCAATCAGGTATCTAGAACAAAATACAATGTTTCAGATTTTTCCAGAATTATTTTTATGACAACATAAATATTATAGAATCTATCAAACAAATTGGAGTACTGATATCTGTAGTTGAAATTAGAATATCCCAGGTTGTCATAAATCATTCCTATAACAATACAAATTCTCAGAAACTATTTAATCAGATCAAAATTAATAATTTTTTAAATTTCTTGTAACAAAAATAATTTCATTAATAAATGCAGAACATCTGATCATCTATAGAACAAAATATATTGTCTACAATTGCTCTTAGAGAATAGTTCCTGAAAGAACATAATAACATAATAATTCTAGCAAAAAAATGAGTCCTCAAAATTATTTCAGTGTGATAATACGCCTAAACCTATGATCATACTATACAAACAAATTCATATGCATAATACTGTCTATAATATCCATCTTCGGAGATATATATGTTACAGAAAAAAATCATAAAAAATATGCAAACATAATAATATATCAAACAACAAATATTTAGTCTGAAAATCATAAAAAATATTAAATAGTTTATCACTTCATCAAACTCGATTTTGTCGGATGGACATTCTTGAAGATGGGCATCTTGTTGGTGGTAATATGCATCCACATTTTACCTTATGTACTTGCGCTTTGGCCTTCTGCTTATTGACTAGAATTTTGATCATGACTATCTTGATGTGCTCTACTTCAGTGGATTCTTCTCCTTGCACTACGTCTTGCATTTTGGGAGGTGAAAGTTTCTCAACCAATGCAACTGCGTTATCGATAACTGTGTTAATTGCTGAAGACATCCTGATGTCTAAGACCAGATTCCTTGGTGCAGTTCCTTTTTTAGTGGAGGTATCCAAATTTTTAGGTTGATTTTATTGCATTAGACTGGCAAGTGGCAACAAACTCTCTTCTTCAATGAGCTTTGGAAGAGTCAAAGGGCTTGTTGGTGTTCATTTTACTGAAGTTGATGAGCTTTTTCTACTTTCTACCGGTGGTGGAGATTTTATTGGGAGAAACATCAAAAAGTGGCGATCGATTGATAGAATCAATAGGTTTTGTCACCCTATCTAGTATGAGTTGTTTTAGCATGTCTATCTAAAAGGTGAAGGTACACTTAAAAATTTTTGAATTCTCTATGAAATCCTTCTTGAGTTTACATCAAGTTGATAAAAATTTTACTGGTCTAGATAATGAAATGAACTCGAATCTCCCAACTTATATTTATCAAATTCCTTTGAAGGTGTAGCACAGAGAAGATAGAAAAAATGATAGTTTATCTCAGGATCTAAAATTAGGAAAACATGCGACCTTTATAATAGGTATGTTATCACAACAACGCATGATAGTCTTCCATTTTTATCAAATTGGAGCTCCACAAATTTACCAAAATGTCTGGAATTATTATTTCTTATAGTTTTTGCACTGCCAAATGCTTCGAGTGTATGTAAAATTTTTATTTAATTCATATCTAGATGCTAAATTTTCTAGGACTCCTGGCTCATGCAAATAAGCAAGTTTTATCATATCATCCACTCCCCCAAGCAAAATTTAAGTATCTTTTGGGTATGCATTTGACAAGTTCACAACCACCATTTTTTATCAGTGGTCTAAACTTTAGCTTGTTAGCCATTAATATCTAGGACTTATCCATCAATCCAAACCACTTTAGATTCTTCCACCCACACATGAGAACCTACAATAATATTGGTGGGGCCCACCATTGTAGGAGGTTGTATTGATTTGATGCCCTAGTCTGATATCAGCTTCTCAAATTTTTGTCAAATAAGTCAAAATGCCCTCATATTTTAGCAAAATGCTCTTAAAATTATCAAATTATTCATAGATCCCTTGCATTACACAATAATTTTCAATTTTTTCAACTTAAATCTTGATTGCGTAAAAATAATAATATTGCAATGGAAAATCATAGGAACGATGAGGCAACAAGCTTCGTATAATTTACTTTCCATACAGTTATATGAGGAATCATTTAGAGCTAAGCATGCTCGTGTCTTAGCCCATATTTCTTGGAAATTTTCTTGCTTCACTAGTCAATCCTATGCAGAGATTTAAAAAAAGAAATCGAGAGCTAAAATTCTCTATGCATTTTATTCAATGGTGAAGCTTCCTAAACGCAAATGAAATAATGACAACAGATCCGATGAAAAAATATTTACCCTTTCTATTTTGTGCATTCTTTTAATAGACATATGTAAATATCTTCAGGCTTTTCGAAGTAAAATTAAAGATAGGTGATATGTGGTGCCATCTAGAGTGTGTTCGTCACATGTTAAGGTTTACTTTTACATATATGCATGGATAGGCTTTTTGGCATACTTACCAATGTAAAAAAAATTTAAAGTTTAAATTTTAATTTGATTTCTTAGTCCATATGCTAAAGGTGGTAAAAAAAAGGCATTTTAAATATTCGTATATTTGTATATTTATTTATTTATTTTTATTTTTTATTTTTTTATTTTATTTATTTATTTTTTATTATTTTAATCCTTTATGAATGATATTGATAAACTCATTTTATATTGTTACAATATTTTATACTCAAAATTGACGCTTCTTGCATATTCTCGGTTGATGCATTCTGCCATGTTTTGAATTTATGTGTATCGCTCAATTAGGGCCAATTTTAAATATTGACACTTAGAAATATTTCATGATATATCTTATGGGTATCATATACAGAAGGTGTTTACAGAAGATTACTACAGAAGATTGTTACAGAAGATTATGACATAATATTGTTACATAATATTGTTACATAATATTATTACTAAAGATACCTATAGAAAATATTTACAGAAAACGTCTATAGAAAACCTCTACAGAAGACATCTATAGAAGACCTCTACAAAATAAATATATGGAAGACATCTACGAACTGTAGTTGTTAGAGTTTAATAAAATACTTTACCTATTTCTTCCCCCCCAAACTGTATTGTGAACTTTGTATACCTCTATTTACTTCCCCCTCAAACTGTAATTTTCTCTATATAGCCAAAACAAGATGAAGGGTGTTTTATTTATATTGATGGATAATATAATAATAAGTTTTATTTATGGGGGTTTATTATAATTTTTGTGATTGTGCTTCCTGAATTTCATTAAGGAATATAATTATTATAAAGTTTGATATCAGTCATCAATGTATGTAAAAATATATATCTATCAAAGTCTTGTTTAGAAATGGAATAGATATTCTGATATTATGATGGCTTCTTGCTAAGAGATACAAAGTTTTGAGAAATACTAGCCATATTTTTGTAGGAGAAACTGAACTATGGTACTTCTATAAGAATTTTCTTCTCTTTTTTCTGCTTATGATATTCTAGAGTTATTTTTCAAAGACTTCAAACATCCTAGTGACTTTTAAACAACTTCATCTATTCATTTCACAAATCAATATGGTGTTAGATTTATCCTAATATTTTCAAGTCTTTCAAGGACCAACTGTGTGTGCAGTGAAGGTTCATTTCCTATTATGAGTAAGGATTGAGTAAAAAAATGGTCACTTTTATCAATTAAGATAGCTTATCTTATAAATGTCCATAGGTCTTATCCAGACTTAGTGTTGCTGCATAGGGCTTACCTTATTTCCAGGTAGGTTTCATTCAACCTATTGTTGTAATGAGGATCACCCTATGGTTTTCAAGACACTAAGAGTTCTAGGGATTCAAGCTCTTTTACCCTTATTTGAATTTTCTTTGGGATACTTGCTCATTTTGTGAGGAGCAAGGGATTTTTATTGCCTTTTTGGGGTTCTTGCTTATTTTTAGGGGAAGCAAGAAGATACTTTTGGGATACTTGCTCGATTAGATGAGGAGCAAGGGAATTTTTTTTTTGATGGAGTAAGAACTTTGGGGAGTTGGATTCCCAACCACTCTATCAAATTCTTTATGGGAATTTGATCCTATCCTTACTATTCTTCTCCTTTTCTTTCTTTTTAGGGGTGAAGGGTGAGCTTGTCCTTTTGCCAACTCATTAGTACTCTAGACCATGTGCATAGATGGATAAGCAGGGGAAACATTTTTACTCAATGGTAGTAGTGACTTATGAATTAATCCTTCCAATTCCCACAATGTTTTTATATGTTCCAATGTGCGTGGTCCAAGAGAAAATTTGATTAACTAGGAATATCTTACAACATCAAAATATTGCTTGAATTTCAATGAAAATTTTCTTAATACACTAGTGGTGATTGAATAATTGAAAAACATCTAGATCTTATCTAGCAAACAAGGTATTATGCAACATGTGGTAGTCATTCTCCTACAAACTATTAAAGAAATATCCTTTTAGGCTACTTTTGAAACATTGAGACTAAAAATTGATGAAAATAAGATAGAACTTATTGCAAATATAGAAACTTCATGATGAAATAAAGGAAGCATAATCCTTTTTTTTTTAGGAGAGAGAAGTTATTATTCAGTGGTTGTTGTTTTCTATGCAGAAATACTAAGGTGGTGTATGAATTTTTCTTTAGATAGTGGCTTCTTTTATAGTTTAAACCTATGCCCATTAAGTAGTAATTTTCTAGTTGAATTATCAATAGGCTTTGAGTTTTACTGCATCACTTCTAAATATTTTCTAATTGAAATTCTCATGATACAATATGTTTGTCCTGCCACTTTATAATTTCGTTGGTTCAATCCTGTATAATACCTCTATTTTATTTCATTATTATTATTATTTTATTTTATTATTAATATATATAATTTTATTTTATATTTATTATTCTTTAATTTTAATTTTTTTTTATTATCATTTATAGTGATAATATATATATTGTAATAATTTCTAGAGGTTTATTGTAGTAGACTGTCTTAGACTATTTTCCACCATCTAGCAACCTATATTTTATTCTTCTTTCTCTCTCTTTAGTTTTGGTTTTGTTTGGGTTTTGATTTTGATTTTCTATTTTAATCCTACTATTGTCAAGTTTAGATACAAATCACAACAAATGAATTTATAACTATCCTTAATACAACAAGGAAAAATTGAAATAAAATTTCACAATAATCCTAATATTTTGCTAAAATTAGATGCGACTCGCGTTCCTAAGAATATTTATACAACCAACCTTAGCACACTAGGAATAATATGAAATATTGCTGGAAAAGTAAAATTAATTGGAAATAAAAGGTTAAACTATTACTATTTATTTTATTGTTTAGGAGGGTTTCACTATGGCTATGTCACTCAACCATACCTACTTCCTACTTCTGATAGGGTCCTAAACCAATGTTTAGGTCTATTTCAATGTATACCTACTTCCTATTTTTCTCACAGGTCCTAAGTCAAACTAAACAATAATAATCACCCAAAGCTAGAAAATTTGTAGGAAATAAAATTTGTTGAAATAAAAGGTAAACTATTATTGCTTCTTTGATTATTAGGAGGGTTTCACTATGGTTGTGTCACTCAACCATACCTACTTCCTACTTCTGACAGGGTCCTAAGCCAATTTTTAGGTCTATTTCAATGTGTATACCTACTTCCTATTTTTCTCATAGGGCCTAAGTCAAACTAAACAATAATAATCACCCAAAGCTGGAAAATGTGCAAGAAATAAAATTTACTGAAATAAAAGGTAAACTATTACTGCTTCTTTGATTATTAGGAGGGTTTCACTATGGTTGTGTCACTCAACCATACCTACTTCCTGCTTTTGACAAGGTCCTAAGCCAATGTTTAGGTCTATTTCAGTGTGTATACCTACTTCCTATTTTTCTCGTAGGTCCTAAGTCAAACTAAGCAATAATAATTACCCAAAGTAAAAAAAAATTGCAGGAAATAAAATTTGCAAAAATTGAAATTTGTAGGAAATAAAATTCTAATTAAGAAAGCAGTAAAACTGATTCCTCAAGAGAAATGAACCTGGAAACGTCGAACGAAGGGGCTTGTTGGGACCATCTCATGCCACTCTGACTCATATGCATGCCAAGGACTCATACATACCTCTTTCCACATACAAGTAAGCCTCACCTTTTTGCACTGCCAAACAACTTTTCTGATTAACCACTACGATGCTACTCTCCCCGACAACGATGCCAAAATGATCGGTTGTAATAGCTTACATTTAATTTTGTCAATTTGAGGGTAATCAAGGTTAGATTTAAAGAGTAGAAATCCAGTATAGATTGTACCGTAGTAATTAATTCTAAGCTTGATTTTGATCTCTTTTAGTCTCAGGTTTTGAAGAAATTAAAGTTTGCAGAAAGTAAAATAAAATAAAATTTTAATTAAACTAAAAATGCAATTTAGACTAAGTCTATATGAATATGTGTGGATCCATGTATGATTTAATGATGCATAGTATAATTCATAATTATTTATTATGCAATTTTAATTAAGTTTATGCTCTAAGACTTATTCTACATTCTAACTCTATCTACCGTGTTTTTGGGGGAAGAGATTTAGGGACTAACCTTTCAGAGTGGGCCCTACCTCTGGAAGGTTAGTATTAACCTCCTCCCCTTTCTCTACTCTATTTTAACTTCAGTAATCTACTCTCATTTAATTAATCTAATGCTTAATTATTTCATGGTTGCAAGGAAACAAAAGAAATGGAAATTACCAAGGCAAGCAAAGCGTAAAGAAATTATAAGATACAGTTACCATATTTGAAAGAAATTGTTGTTGCTTTATTACTAGAAATTCAAACGTACATGGTTGCGCATCCAACTTTCAGAATTGTATCCAGAAGATTACATTAGGAATAGTCGTAGATTAGACATTTTCTCCATTAGCTAGCTAGACCTTTTCAAAGGTCTCCTATGTAATATATAATGTCGCTTGGACATTCTAAATGAAATTATTCCACGTATTTTCCATGTGGATTTGTGCACTTGATAATGCGACAACTATGTACTAATAGAAATAATCTAAACTAATGAAATTCCTAATTCTGCTTGGACTCAGTAAACATCCTAAGTGGTCCAAGTGGCATTTTATGAGCTAACATAACAATATAATACTAACTTAAACATTTTGCAAGATATACAATATAACCACATGTCCTTTATTCTTGAAAAGGACAAAATAATATTGTATCTAAATCTAATCATCCTAATAATATTCCAATTATACAATGGAATAAATTTATAACAACTTTATTAATCACAATATCCTCGTGAAGAATATGTGACAAGTCAACTTGATCTAAGTTGTCACTGATGTGGCATATGGTATTGGTCAACTATCTTCGGTAACTGCTGGTAAGAATTCTCTTTCGTAACAGTCTTCAGTAGCTACCTTTTGTAAAATACTTCGGTAACCATCTTTCGTAACACACATAAGCTACCACATTTTGTAACAGTAATCCGAATTTTTTTTGTCATTGTACCTAAAAGCAACCTTAATCCTTTGTCCTTATATCTATCTTCTCACATACAAGGTGTATCCCAAAGCTTGCGCTACTGCATCGTGTATCTATGGAACACCCTTCAATAATTTCCTACATAATTATCCATAACTCGAACGTATTTTACATGAAATGCACACATTTGTCAGATTTAACTACATTCATCTTTTTACGAACAATTCACAAAAATAAACAGAAACAACTAACTTAAAATACATTATAATCACAAATTAAATATAAAAATAAAACAATTTACTATGAAAATATGTGCCAAATAATCACTCATAATTTTTCCCCAAATTGAAATATATGCATGTCCTCATGCATGGGAATAAAATGAGACAATCAAAATATTACAGATATTACACATATATCAAATGTCATCATCCAAATATTTGCAAATAAATGAAATATTGAAATCAATTATTTTCTTTCAGAAAGTCATTTGCAAGTTCATGAAAAAATACGTCACAATTATTTTTCAAAAATAAGAAAATAGGTTATAAGATATTATCTCCAAAAATCATTGTTAGCAACACTAAGAAACAAACATTTTAAAAAATAATTTAAACATAAGCCATCATATTACAATATAGCACACAGTTTCAATCAAATATCTCGAACAAAATACAATGTTTCATATTTTTCTAGAATTATTTTCATGACAACTTAAATATTACAAAATCTATCAAACAGATTTGAGTACTAATATCTATAGTTGAAAGTAGAATATCTCAGGTTATCATAAATCATTCCTTTTAAAATTCAAATTCTCAAAAACTATTTAAGCAGATTAAAATTAATAATTGTTGAAATTTCTTGTAACAAAAATAATTTCATCAATAAATGCAGAACATATGATCATCTACAGAAAAATATATTGTTTACAATTGCTCTTTGAGAACAGTTCCTACAAGAACATAATAACATAATAATTCCTAGTAGAAAAATGAGTCCTCCAAATTATTTCACTATGATAATATACCTAAAACTATGATCATACTATACAAAAAAATTCATATGCATAATACTATCTATAATATTCATCTTAGGATATATATATATATATATATATATATATATATATATATATATATATATATATATATATATATATATATATATATATATATATGTCACGAAACAAAACATATAAAATATGCAAACATAATAATATATCAAACAACAAATATTCAGTCTAAAAATCATAAAAAATATTAAATAGTTTATCAGTTCATCAAACTTTAGTTTGTCGGGTGGACATTCTTAAAGATAGGGATCTTGCTAATGGTAATATGTGTCCACGTTTCACTTTTTGAACTTGCGCTTTGTCCTTATGCTCATTGACTGGTGCTTTGATCATGATTTTCTTGATGTGCTCTACTTCAGTGGATTCTTCTCCTTGCATTACATATTGCATTTTGGGAGGTGAAAATTGCTCAACCAACACAACCACGTTATCGATAACTATGTTAATTTTTGAAGGCATCCCGATGTCTAAGACCAGATTCCTTGGTGTAGTTCCTATTTTGGTGGATGGATCCAAATTTTTAGGTTGATTTTGTTGTATATACTGGCAAGTGGCAAAAAAATCTCTTCTTCAATGAGCTTGGAAGAGTCACAAGTTCATTTGCAAGTTCATGAAAAAATACTGAAGTTGATGAACTTTTTCTGCTTTCTACTGGTGGTGGAGCTTTTATTGGTAGAAAAATCAATAGGTGGTGGTCGGTTGATGTAATTAACAGGTTTTGTCACCCTATCCGGTATGTGTTGTTTTAGCATGTCTATCTGAAGGGCGAAGGTACGTTGGACCAATTTTGTATGCTTTGAAATCCTCCCTAAGTTTATATCGAGTTGATAACAAATTGACTGGTCCAGATAATGGAATGAACTCGAATCTCCCAACATATATTTCTCAAGTTACTTTGAAGGTGCAGCACAAAGAAGATAGAAATAATGATAGTTTCTCTCAGGATCTGAAATTTGGCAAACAAGCAACCTTTCAAATAGGTATTTTCTCACAACAACGCCTGATGTTTTTTCATTTTTATCAAATTGGAGCTCCACAAATTTACCAAAACATCTGGAATTATTATTTTTGATAGTTTTTGCACTGCCAAATGCTTCTAGTGTATGTATAATTTTTATTTAATTCATATATGGATTCTAAATTTTTTAGAACTCCTAGCTCATGCAAATAAGCAAGTTTTGTCATATCATCCACTCCTTCAGGCAACATTTCAATGTCTTTTGGGTATGCATTTGACAAGTCCACAACCACCATTTTTCCATTAGTGGTCTAAACTTTAGCTTGCTAGCCATTAATCTCTAGGACTTCTCCATCAATCCAGGCCACTTCAGAATCTTCCACCCATACATGAGAACCTACAATAATGTTGGTGGGGCTCGCAATTGTAGGAGGTTGTATTGACTTGATGCCCTAGTCTAATATTGACTTCTCAAATTTCTTCCAAATAAACCAAAATGCCTTTGTATTTAAGCAAAATGCTCTTAAATTTATCAAATTATTCACAGATCCCCTGCATTACACAATAATTTTCAATTTGTTCAACTTAAATCTTGATTGTGCAAAAAAATAATATTGCAATGGCAAATCCCAAGAACGATGAGGCGACAAGCTTCATATAATTTTCTTTCCATACAGTCATATGAGGACTCGTTCAGAGTTAAGCATGTCCGTGTCTTGGCTCGTCTTTCTAGAAATCAGCTTGCTTCACTAGTCAATCATATGCAAATATTTAAAAAGAAGAAATTGAGGTCTAAAATTATTTGCGCACTTAATTCAATGGTGAAGCTTCCTAAATGCAAATGAAATAATGACAACATATCTGATGGAAAAAGCTTCACCCTTTCTATTATGTGTAATATTTTAATAGACGCATGTAAATGTCTTTTGGATTTTTGAAAGAAAATTAAAGATAGGTGATACGTGGTGTCGTCTTGAGTGTGTTCGTCACATGCTAAGGTTTACCTTTACATATGTGTGGATAGGCTTTTCGGCATACTTACCAATGTAAAATTTTTTAAAGTTTAAATTTTAATTTGATGTCTTAGTCCATATGCTAAAGGTGGTTAAAAAAAGGTCTTATAAATATTCATATATTTATTTATTTATTTTTATTTTTAATTTTTTTTCTTCTTTTTTAATCCTTTATGAATGATATTGATAAATTCATTTTATATTATTATATTCTTTTATACTCAGCATTGACGCTTCTTTCATATTCTCGGTTGACGCATTCTGCCATGTTTTGAATCTACGTGTGTTGCTCAATTAGGGCCAGTTTTAAATATTGAAACTTAGAAATATTTCATGATATGTCTTACAGGTATCATCTATAGATGGTGTTTACAGAAGATTACTACATAAGATTGTTATAGAATATTATTACATAAGATTATTATAGAATATTATTACAAAATATTATTACTGAAGATACATATAGAGAATATTTATGGAATACGTCTATGAAATACCTCTATAGAAGACATCTATAGAAGACCTCTACAAAAGACCTCTACGTAAGACATCTAGGAAAGACATCTACAGAAGACATCTACGGAACTGTAGCTATATTAGAGTTTAATAAAATACTTTACTTGTTTCTTCCCCCCTCCCAAAATATATTGTGAACTTTGTATACCTCTATTTACTCCCCCCCCCAAACTATAATTTTGGCTATATAGCCAAAACAAGATGAAGGGTGTTTTATTTATATTTGTGGATAATATAATAATAAGTTTTATTTATGGGGGTTTATTATAATTTTTGTGATTGTGCTTCCTGAATTTTATTAAGGAGTATAATGATTATAAAGCTTGATATCAGTCATCAATGTATGCAAAAATAGATATTTATCAAAGGCTTGTGGAGAAAATGAATAGATATTATGATATTATGATGTCTTCTTGTTAAGAGATACAAAGTTTTGAGAAATACTAGCCATATTTTTGTAGGAGAAAATGAACTATGGTACTTCCATAAGAATTTGCTTCTAATTTTTTCCTACTTATGATATTCTAGAGTTATTTTTCAAATACTTCAAACATCTTAGTGAATTTTAAACAACTTCATCTATTCATTTCACAAATCAATATGGTGTTAGAGTTATCCTAATGTTTTCAAGCCTTTCAAGGACCAACTGTGTGTGTAGTGAATGTTCATTTCCCATTATGAGTAAGGATTGAGTAAAAAAATGGTTACTTTTGCAAATTAAGCTAGCTTATCTTATAAATATCCATAGGTCTTATCTAGACTTAGCATTGTTGCGTAGGGCTTACCTTATTTCCTGGAAGGTTTCATTCAACCTATTATTGTAATGAGTATCACTCTATGGTTTTTAAGACACTAAGAGTTCCAGGGATTCAAGCTATTTTACCCTTCTTTGAATTTTCTTTGGGACACTTGCTCATTTTGTGAGAAGCAAGGGATTTTTATTGCCTTTTCAAGGTTCTTGCTTATTTTTAGGGGACGCAAGGAGATACTTTTTGGGATACTTGCTCGATTAGATGAGGAGCAAGGGATTTTTTTTTTTTTGAGTAATAAATTTGGGGAGTTGGATTCCCAACCACTCTATTAAAGTCTTGATGGGAATTTCATCCTATTCTTGCTATTATTCTCCTTTTCTTTATTTTTAGGGGTGAAGGGTGAGCTGGTCCTTTTGCTAACTCATTAGTACTCTAGACCATGTACATAGATGGATAAGCAGGGGAAACTTTTTTACTCAATGGCAATAGTGACTTATGAATTAATCCTTCCAATTTCCATAATATTTTGATATTATCCAATGTGCGTGGTCCAAGAGAGAATTTGATTAACTAGGAATATCTTACAACATCAAAATATTGCTTGAATTTCAATGTAAATTTTCTTAAGACACCAGTGGTGGTTGAATAATTGAAAAACATCTAGATCTTATCTAGGAAACAGGGTATTACGTAACATATGGTAGTCATTCTCCTATAAATTGTTAAATAAATATCCTTTTAGGCTACTTTTGAAACATTGAGACTGCAAATTGATGAAAATAATATAGAACTTATTGCAAATATAGAAACTTCATGATAAAATAAAGGAAGCATAATCCTTTTTTTTAGGAGAGAGAAGTTATTATTCAATGGTTGTTGTTTGTTGTGCAGAAATACTAAGGTGGTGTATGAATTTTTCTTTAGATAGTGGCTTTTTTTATAGTTTAAACCTATGCCCATTAAGTAGTAATTTTCTAGTTGAATTATCAATAGGCTTTGAGTTTTACTGCATCACTTCTAAATATTTTCTAATTGAAATTCTCATGATACAATATGTTTGTCCTACCACTTTATAGTTTTGTTGGTTCAGTCCTATATAATACCTCTATTTTATTTCATTATTATTATTATTTTATTTTATTATTAATATATATTTTATTATCAAGGCTTCTATGGCATTTTCTTCTGGATCAAGGCTTCTATGTCCTTTTCTTCTAGATCAAGTCTTCTATGGAATTTTCTTGGATTAAGGATTTAATGGCCTTTTTCCTTGTGAAGTTCCCAATCTAGCAATGAAGATCTCTTGTCTCCTATCTCTTGTCTCTTCTATAGTATTCTTCTCTTGCAACAACTAATCTATGCACTATGAAGGAACTCCGAATTTTGGGAAATGAAGTTGAAATCTCCTAGCTTTCTATTGTAGGAGGTATCTTAATCATATTATAATTAATTACCTACAATAAAATAAAATTTAGGTAAGTTTCTCTAGATCTCTTAGATGAGCTTCATTAGTTGATTCATCAAACTAATGGATCAAATGCTTAGTCCTAGCCTTCATGAGTTTTCCCTTGTAACTCTATGGAAAGACTCTAGCCATATGCAATCTCAATATTTCAAAAAGTGAGATTTATTTCAGTCCATACTTGTGGCTCTCCGTAATTCTACCACCTAGACTCTTTTGATATTTTTTGATAGGGACTGGTCCCATGGTGCATTAGGTTGATAAAAAACTTAGATTCAATGATAATGGTGGTTTTCCTATTGATCTATCATAGCTCTGATACCACTATTAGCTTTTGATATAGCAAGTAATGGGAGATAGCAATCACAATATGCAGAATAATATAACATAAAGTAAATCTATGAGATGACTAAAAATATACTATAAATAGAAATGATGGAAATGTATACAAAGTAGCTATGGAGGAAATAAACACTCCATGAATAAAGCTACTGCTCAAGAATGAGCTTTGAGCATATCACACTCCATCATATTACATCACACTATGCTACATCACATCACACTTTTCTACACTACTTTCTACTACTATATCATGCTCTATGTCTATGGCCCTTTATATAGGAAAATAGGTTCCTTGGCCAACACTCTACCTAGTTGTGCAAGGGACAACTTGTGCATATACAACTTGCACATTGACACTTGTGCATTTATTACATTACATGAAGTAACTAGTTAACTTCTCCCTAATCTAATGTCCTAAGTATGTACCAAGAAAGGTACATTTACATGATCCAAATGATGTAATATAATATATTCCTAACACTATCAAAAATAAAGGTGGTCTTGGATTAAAGAGATTATAATCTATGAATATTTCCCTATTGGTCAAGCAATGATGGAGGTTCACTGCATCTAAGAGTGCTAGTTGGACTACAATTATTTAATATAAATACCTTAAAAGAGGTCATTTCTTTTTGGAGGAACAAAACCTCTCTTTAGAGTTGGCATTTTGGAAAAGCATAGCTTCAACAAAAGAGATTGTCCAAAAAGAGATAAGATGGAAATTGGAAAATGGTTGAATGATTTATTTTTGGAATGATGCTTAGCTTATGGATTATCCTATTTCCATACTTCCTACTTGTGCCCCACTTAAAACTATGATGGATCCTTTAATAGACCCTAAAGTTGCTAACTTTATTGGAGGTGAATGGAAGAAAGTGCTCGAAGGAGATGGTTATACTTCATTTTAATAAAGCACTTAATGATGCTTTGTAGAATTTATGGAATAGACTAAAGGTTCAAGTTATTCCTCAAGGGGATGATCGATATTCTCTATTTTAGCCTCTGGAAAGTAATGGAGAATTTTTTGTTAGATCTACCTACAAACTAATAAAATCAGAGAGATTTTTGGGTTCCCAACCAATAGATCTTTCTTAAAGCCTTAACTCCTAAGATTAATTTTTTTCTATGGTTAGCTATTCAGAATAAAATTTTAACCATTGATAACCTCAAGAAGAGAGGATTAATTTTGGTTAACAAATGTTATCTTTGTATCCAAAATTAGAAAAATGCAATGCATCTCCTGTTATATTACCCCTTTTCTAGTGAAGTCCTTTTTTGCAACTGATTAGAATATCCTAGGTTCTCTTGCATTCTTTGGTTGATTTCTTTGAGCAATGGATATACCATTTTTTCATAAAATATGTAAGAATTTCTTGGTATTTCTTCTCCCTTATTTTTTGTGGGGTATTTGGAAAGAGAGGAATAATCGAGCCTTTAAGAATATATCTAAGTATACCTTATCAATTAGGAATAAAATCCTTTGTGCTCTTAAAGAAAACATTTCTTGTATTACCTTCTCAAAGGAGAAAGAACCCCCTCAATAATCTAGACTTATATATTTTCTTGGTATTTCAAGAGCTAATGATCCTTCAATTGACCAATGGACTAGAGGGGAAACTGTTTGAATTTCTCTTTAGTTCATATGGTTGTAATTCAACTTCTATGAAACATCTAAATAGAACACAAGGCTAGATACGATTAGGGGAATTTTAATAAATAATAAGGGTGAGATTATCTTGGTATTTGTTGATCATTTTGGTTTTCAATCGAGTCATTTTTCTAAGACAAGAGCTTCCAATAAAGGATATCTACTCCTTATCTTATTTCAGGGTAGAAATATCATTTTTGAAGGAGACTCTTTAAACATAGTAAACATTATTTTGAGTAAACAATCTGCAAATTAGTCCATTGATAACATGATGAGGGATACGATGATATGTTTAAGTGGTTGTCTGAATAAGTGTAGGGACTCAAAGAGAAACCTTCACTTCATGACTAGCTATGATCCCTTATTTTCAATTTTTTTGGAAATCATTTTTTAAAGCGTAGTGTCCTTTGTTTTTATGGAAGGAGGATGTTTCTTCGTATTTTTATCATAGAAGGATTGGGACTGGAGCCTTTTTTTGGAAAGTGGATTTTTCTTACCATGCTTCAAATATTATGTTTTCTTCAAAGTAGATTATAAGGAAATGGTTCCTCCTTTTATGGTGGATTGGTTTGAACTGGGAGCACATTCATTGTGTTGGTTGGAGTTATCCTTGTCACAAGAAGAGCATTTCTAAAAAATCCTATGTATCTTTGAATTGGCTTCTTTTGTGGTTGAGTTGGTACTTCTTGAGAGTTGCACATGTTTTTTGGACATGTATCATATTAAATTGGGAGTTTAAGATCATCACGTTTGATTTTCCCTATTTCTTTCATCATTTTCCAATGCATTCCAATCAATCTAATTATTTTCATTATCATTCCTTTTTACATACGAGATTTAGTTGTTCTAGGAGTTTCTTTGTTGATCTACATGCTAGCCTTTGGCTTAAAGGTGGAGTCTTTGGTGGTTTTAATTAGAGTGTTTCTTTTTGTTCAAATCTTGATTTTATAGGAGGATTTTTTTAGGAGGTTCAAGCTAGTACAAAATATTTAATTGTGCTAATTCATATGCAATTCACTAGTTGGATTAGTTCTAAGTCTGAGAGGTTTGTTAGCATGGAGGATGAAGTCAAAGGGATCAAACCTTATTTATTGGAGGTAGATAAGGAGGTTTTATTAAATTTGGAAAAAGGTGGTCTATTGGGCTTTTTGAGGTAGTTCAATGGGCATGATATTGAATTAGCCAAGGAGATGGTCTACTCTTGGATCAAAGGAAAGGTGTTAGTAAAAGGGATTGGTTTTACCATATCCATTCTATTATTGGCATAAATTAATGGAGTCAAAATTCTAGGGGACTGCATTGATAGAAAGAAAAATTCATTAGCCAAATATCTCAACTTTTTTGGGCGTAAATCTAGTCATCCAAAGAGATACCACAATGGTTATAAAATAAGTGTGTTTAAATCATCATGGAATAGGGTCATATCTATTTTAATGGATTTTTTACCCCCAAATGCAACTGATTTGGTGCCCATAGCTTTCATCTGGTACTGATGAACCACACTAGGGGAAATAATCATATGAATATTTTGGTCTTTCTATTTAAAAATTTGGAGAAAATAGCTTTAGATATCCAATATTGTAATACATGTCTCCCCAATCACTAGGGTATTTTCAAGCTGATTGTTTATCATGTTTCTTGAAAGATTTTTTTTTTATCTTTGGATAAAAGTGGTGTTGTGTTGTATGTTTCCTTGGTTGCTTTGGCTTCTGGGAAATATATTGATTCCTCATGTCTTACCTCTGGAGGGGTTGGGTTGGAACTTTTAAATTATGATAATATTGTTCTTGAGGGCTACACTAAGACCAACCTAAAGTAATCTTCAAAAAATGTTGAGTTGGATAATCTTGTTGGGAAATTTTTTTGTGAGGTGAGTATGGACCCTAAGCTGAGAGAGGAGAATGATTATATTAATAAAGGTGGTATTCGAGATTCAAAATTTTATTCTCCTATTCATCTCTTATCGAATTTGGAATATAGTGATTCATACTCCTTGAAAGAGGAAAAGCCAATCAAGAAAAGGAAGGTTGGCTCTCTAAAGAATCCCAAGACTAAAGTGAAATACATGAGCAGATTAGTGCACATCAATACTGAAGTTGTAAAGAGACTAAAAACTAATTATTTTGATAATTTAGAGGACTATTATGAGCTCCTTGTTTCCAAGTTGAGGTGTTGAAAGTTGGCCAACCTACATCTGAGGAGTAAGATTCAACATGATTATGTTGCAACACCAAGCTGCCACTGTGACCCGATTAAGGAGTTGATGAGATATATCAAGAAATTGGTTAATCTAACTGCTTATTTTGTGAATGAGCTATCATGGAAACTAAAACAAAATCTAAACATTACAAAGATGTATCTCATCATTTTTTATGATTCATTGTAAGATTAGGCTTTGGCCTTGGTTTCTCTGTTGAGCTCTCTTGGTGGGTTTTGGTCTCCTTTGTCCCTTTTTTGTTATGTTCTGGTTGGGTTGGTTTTTATTTGTTGTTGGCTCTTTTTTATGTTTTGTGTTGTCTCTTTTGTGTGACTATAAGTGGGAGTATTTTGTAAAAGGTTTGGGGGAACCTTTCAAAACCCCTCTTTTTTCCATCTAATAAAAAACATTAAGTGAATACTCTTTTCTCTTTAAAATAGAGATAAATAGGGACATTGTATTGATATTTAATGTGCCTACCTCCAATTCATAAGGTCTAATTATAGAGAGCTACTTTTCTCAAAATTTTAATGCTAATATTTGTATCTCTAATTATAATGATGGGATAATCAAACCCTAGGATATACAAGACTTAAATGATCCTAAAGCTTAAGGGTCTCATTTACTCAACTCATAGTTTGATCTCATCATCTTTAAAAAAAAATAGACTACTAGAGTCCTTTGGACCATTATATATTCTAGATCTACTCCTTAGATCCTAAGAGTGAGGACCATTTTATTTTTTAAATTTTCCCCTAGTATGAGATCCAAGATTGGTTCTTTTATGTTTTTAAAGAATCACTTAGCTATGTGTAGACTCTTAAGAATTATGAGGACTATAAATGCTTATCCCTCTTCCTCTAAGAGATGTTTGGCCTTCATCATTTTTTAGAGGAATGTCCCCTAGGAGGTTCTTCACTATATTGGTTACTTCATACTTTTAGCATTTTGATATTATTAGGAAGAGGTCTCATGGAAAACTTATAATATCATATAGTAGAACTATAAGGAATCATAGACCAATGAATTACCTAGATTCTACCCATAATGTAATTTTTTAAGTGGTGAGAGAACATTTGTAGAGCATCAAGTTTAAAACATGGAATTTTCTTCCTTATGAATTTCTCTTTTGTTCCTTGTCATGTGTAATGGTGCTTCATAGTTACTTCACCCCTTATGGTTGTATTTCCTTTATAGTTTGATTAGATTATTCCTTTGCACTTCCCTTGCTCTTTTTTTATATTATATGTCATGGTCCCATGGGTCAATTTTGGCATTTTATTTACATTAATATTAAAATTAAATTAATTATTCTAGATATTTGATGTTAGTAAATGTTGAGCTAGATTTAGGGTAAATTTATAGGATAATAATTATATTGTGATTCTATGTTATTCCTTGGATGATTCGCTTATTTTTATCTTTTTGTTCTTCTCTTTTAATTGTCTATTTTTCATTTGTGTATGAGAACTTTCGACATGTTCTTCTAAATAGTAACTAATTTTTTTCTTTCATATTAAATAATTTGAATAAAATAAATAATTCTATTTTATATTGATGATTTTTATGAGAAATACAAATACCTACTGATTTAATAAATTGAGTGATGACTAAAATTTTATTCTATATGTAATGTGTCACATCACTACAATATTTGTAGTTATGAATAACTTGTCAAAGACGAAGATGATGTAGCATAGGGGTGCAGTATTCCTAGTGGTAAGGTGGTTCTCAGAGGCTTGGAATGATCAATTTACTACTCTTGTGCAAATACCCAAATCATACAACCATATAGTCTTCACAACACGTGATATGTGACCACAATTTAGCTTGTATGAACACAAATCATACAATTGTACGATCCCAAATCATATGGTGTCAGTGCTTGTATGATTTGATACTTATTCAATCCTTCATATTTGGTTTTGCAAGCTGTTGTATGCAGTTTTGTAACTAATTTGTTCAATTTTCCAATATTGCCAAATTGGGTAAGTTTCCTTCAATCGCATAACTGCCAAATTGGGTAAAATTCTTTGGTACGATTTGTAACACATCTGGTGTACAATTTGTATGAAATGAAAGTTCAGCAAGATGCTAAATTGGATACTCTTCCTTATCAATATCTCTCATACAAGTTTTAGAAAGTTTTGGAATGTCAATTAATCCATCTTTACCAACATGCAAGTTATATCCTTAGGGTTTAAGAAAGTTATTCACAATGGCAATATCCAAGAATCATGCAATAGATCCTAGGACATATTTCCTAATGCAATATTCCTCATAAATAATTTCCAAGGATCACACAAGTGGGGATTCACTTCCATTCTTCATATTAGTGCATTAACATCATCCATAGATATAAAGAAGTAACATGCAACAATCAGATACTGCAAAACACTATTCCATCATTATAGAATCATACAATATGTGAGAGGATACTATGCAATGTGATTCTTCATTAATTAATATTCAATGGATATTACAATCACTAACAGTTCTACAAGGATACACAATAAACCAGTAATTCCACACAATAATAAAATAGATACATTCAATAATCAGACTCATCAGACCAGAATTATAAAATTAAAAGAGGGGTCTTATATAATGTTGCCCAGTCCATTCCAAGTGGTTCTTGAGGCAATTTATTATTCAAAATTTCCCATGTATAACGAAATCCTTAATTACACCCTTTTACTAAGTCTAATTACACCTATTATCAAATTCATTCACAATTACAACTCAAATTGCATTTCATTGCACCTTGTACGTTTTACCTCTATTTTGTACATTTTACCTCCTCCTTGTACGATTTACTCATGCTTGTACGATTTTCCAAAATTGTCAAAATTATCAAAACTAGGCAAATCCTCTTTGTCACTTCTTCTTCTGGGAGGTGGATTTGCTACCTACAGATGGACTCACCATTGTTTCTCTTAGTCATAATAATTCAACTTCATTATCATCCTTAATATGAAAGGGATAAAATATTTTGTTTCAATTTAAAAATAAGATAAATAGTTATCAAACATATTAAGGGTTTTCCTCATATGCTTTAAATGTTTTTATTGTGTAGTACTCCCATAATTTATAGTATTTAAGGTTTAAAATAAATAGTAATATCTTTCTTTTATTTTTTCCTCTCCATTGATTAGCATAAGGAAAGGACATAATGCAAACATGTAAGCCCATCGTGAAAAATGCTTATCATATGATTTTATAAATATAATTACATTTTTTTTTTTACTAAAAATGTAATACCTATTCCACCAAATCTTTTTTATTATGGAAGAAAAAAGGCTTTGTTTATTTTTAAAAATATGTGACCTAGCTCCTTATATAATGTCCCTTGGATTGCAATTTATATTACTAAACATCTCCAAATTCAAAGTTCTTCCTAGTTAGGATGCTAAATTTTAATTTAAAATAAGATACTAGACAGTAAGCATGCTCGAGTTTGAGCATCTAACTAAAATGTGATAATATGTCTAGTGGCCTTAGAAACATTAGTCCACTTTTCCTACATGTATTAAATGTTATATTAATTTTGAGATATTTGAGACATGAAATATTGAATATATCTTATATGCTATTAGTAGTTGTAAATTTTGAGTAGTTGTGTTGTCATTGATGTCAAGAGTCAGTGTCAGTGATCAGTGCAAGATTTGGCAAAAGGAGGGTTAAAATATTTATATTTTAAGCCCAAGAGATTTGGTTTAAGAGCTTCACATGATTGGTCAAAAGGATGGTTAAATACCCTAAAGGAAAAGGATACCTAGGCCTAAAGGAAATAATATTATAATATTTATTATTATAATTTTAAAGGAGGTCAGATAAGGTCTAAGGGTGAAAAAAAAAATACCTAGACCTAAAGGAAATAATATTATAATATTTTATATTATAATATTAAAGGTTAAAAATAAAGCCTAAGGTCATTTATAAATTATTTATGATATTTATATTATAAATTAATATTATTTAAACCCTAAGTTAGGGTGGGCGCAAAATCATTTAATATTTCTTCCTCCCCATCGATGTTCGAAAGTGCTTGGCATATGGTATAAATACCATAAAACTTGCCAACAAAATGCAAGTCTTTGATTATTGATGCATATGCGAAAGGGAAAATATTTTTTGAATGCAAAATTCATGAGCATAAGACAAAGAGGATATTAATTTTTTTTGGCACCCAAAAATCATGACGGATAAGTTGACCAAGGCTTAAAGCCTTGTCACCAACCGACTGGTTGGGCTAGTGGCAAGTGGTCGGTGTGTAAGGTGTAGGGAGAGTGGAGGTTCCACGTTCGAGTCTCGACAACTACAAAGGGGTAAGGTTTTAATTTTTATTTTGGCACCGGATCAAAGGTACTAAGCACACAAGGCACTTTTCCCTCCCAAGTGAGCATCTAGATCATGCAACGGTTATGCCATGGCTAGGGCGCTAGCGGCAGCATGACCTCGGATCAAATCCCATCGAGGAGCATGCAAAAGTAATTTATTTTTTGTTTATTTAAGTTGAGCACGTGGTCTAAGGTTGCATAGTGAGCACCTAGGGAGATATAAGGAGGTTAAGGTAAAATTTATTTTTACCTTAGTGAAAGGTGGTAAATATTTTAATTTTAATTTAAAAGTGAATTGCATTATTTCTGGATTGTGAGGTCAATTATTTTTAAATACAATTTTTGAGTAGGGAGACGTAAGTAAGAAATTTGGATTGATCTATGCATTGAATTTCTTAAGGAGGTTATAGTGAAATTGAGTAATTGGAATCTTTGTTTGAAAAGTTTAGAGATTATAAGGTGTACTTGAGACTTGATAATTTTTGTATAGTGAATTAATTTTTGAGGAGAATATTTGTGGATATTTTGAGATAGATTGTTGCTATCTAACATTGAGATTGGCAAAGAAGATTTGATTGTGATTGAGACATGTTTGTAAGACATATCTCCATCAAAATAAAAGGTATGGACATATCTTCCTTATGAGTGAAATATTGTTGGATTGAATGTTGTAAAATGCAAATTTGGAGTGAAAAGGATTGTTTGATAAGCATTTTTGGAAATGTTTGAATGAGTTTTCATGTGCATGAGTTGTGGATGTTGAAAGAACATGAGTATCATTGTTATGTGAGATTGAGAACTATCTTGAGCTAGATTTTTGCTATCTAACATTGATATTGGAAAATAATATTTGATTGTGATTGAGACATGTTTTGAAGACATATCTCCATCAAAATAAAAGGTATGGGAATATATTCCCTATGAGTGAAATATTGTTGGATTGAATGTTGTGAAATGCAAAGTTGGAGTGAAAAGGATTGTTTGATAAGCATTGTTGGAAACTTTTGAATGAGTTTTCATGTGCATGATTTGTGGATGTTGAAAGAACATGAGTATCATTGTTATGTGAGATTCAGAACTATCTTGAGCTATATTTTGTGAAAGAACATGAGTATCAATGTTATGTGAGATTGAGAACTATCTTGAGCTAGGATTTATGAAAGAACATGAGTATCATTGTTATGTGAGTTTGAGAACTATTTTGAACTAGGGTTTGTGGAATAACATGAGTATCATTGTTATGTAACATTTGGAATCATCTTGAGTCAAGTTTTGAGTTCCATAGTGTGAATTATTGGAAGTATAGTGAAACACTTGGTTAGGGTTTGAAAACAAATTGTGTATCATTGACTGAATGGTTGAGTGAATTTGTATGAGCATTATTGATTGAATGCATTGGAGTGATAGTTCAAGTTCTATGAAACAAATTTTTCTTTATTCTAAATTTATTTGAAAGAAAGTTTGGAAGTGATTGAGTGTTTCTGTGAGTGTGAAACATATTGAGTCTCTAATCATTATCTATATGTTTATGTGGCTAAACAGGATTTTAAGTGAAACTTGTCTGTGGTATTGAAGAGGTTTTTTGTAAAACATTAAGTTGGGATTTGTATGCAAGTTTTATAGTTTGTTTGAATAGGCTTTTGTGAAAGCTAGTGGAAATATTTGAGTAAGTTCTAGAGGGGACTTAAGGAAAAATTTAAGCAAGCTTTTGTGAAAGCTTGTGGGTAGATTTGAATAAGTCCTAGAGGGGACTTAAGAATAGATTTTTGTGAGATTTTGTGGAAGATTACAAGCAAATTTGAGGTAAGTCTTGGTGAAGAATTGTTGATCAGATTGGAAACGTTTTGGAGAGGACTTGTTGAGCAAATTTAAGGTAAGTCTTGGTAAAGACTTATTGAGAAGATTGGAAAATTTCGAGAGAGGACTTGTTGAGCATATTTGAAGCAAGTCTTGGTGAAGACATGTTGAGCATATTGGAAAAGTTCTAGAGAGAACTTGTGGATATATTTGAGGTAAGTCTTGGTGAAGACTTGTTGAGCAGATTGAGCAAGTTCTTGAGAGAGCTTGTGGATAGATTAGGTAATTCTTAGAGAAGACATGAGAGCAAATTAAGAAATTTCTTTAGAGGAATTATGGATAAATTTGACACAATTATTTGAGAAGAATTGAGAGCAGAGTTTATTGATTGATTTGTTCAAGCTTTGAGTTAAGGCTTGGAGCAGATTTGAGCAAAGTTGATTTGTGATTGGATCAAGCTATGTGTTAAGAATTGAAGATAGATTTTGGTGCATATTTGAGGGTATATTTTTTCTAGACTAGAGATAGACTTGTGAGAAAATTTGTGCTAGATCGAAGGACAGTGTTTAGTATATATTTGAGACATATATTGAGCAGAGCAGAGAATAATCTTTGGAGGTGACATAGAAGAGGACAGTAGTCTCCATTGGATAGAGATACATTAGCTAAGGTAGTGAGGATAGAGGTCTTCTAAGTGAGGACAGAGGTCTTCAGTGGAGATATATCCACAATCCAATGCAGTGGAGGCAGTATTATTCTAGAGGATCACCAACTAGAGCAAAGGAGGAGTTCTCATGTGGATAGAGATCCACGAACCAGCAAAGGGGAAAGAGTTCTCATGTGGTTTGGTGTCCATAAACTTGATTAGGATATTGGTGTATCCTTTGGATAGAGGTCCATAAATATTTTAATAGGAAATGATTCCCAAGAGATTTATTGAGAAAATTTTAGTAAAATATTTTCTTCGTGGAGTAGCCCACATTGGGTGAACCACGTTAAATTGGTGTCTCTATTGTGTGTGATGATTTGCGTATTGCTTTGATTACTGTTGTTGATATTTCCATTGATATATTGGATAATATTGTTTGGGAAAGAAAAGCAAAATGTGGTCTTATACTACTCACTCTCCTCTCAGTATAAGCTTGTGGTATTAAATTGGTATCAGAGCCGGTTCCTTCGAAAGAGTTTAATAGCTTGAAGGAAAATCTTATAGGAACATAGATGGATTCTCAAATTGGATATTCAAGGAATAAGATACCATTGTTTTATGGCAAAAATTATGCATTCTAGAGTGTGATAATGAGGATCTACCTAATGGCACTAGGTAATGATATATGGCAATCAGTTTAGGATGGGTACACACCGCCAACTACTCCACCTAAAGATAAAGATGGTAAACTCCTACAACTGAATAATTCAAAGGCAATGAATGAACTTTTAAATGGTTTGCATGAAATAGAATTTGTAAAAGTTATGCATTGCACATTAGCAAAAGATATTTGGGAAAACCTAAAAGGTATATATGAGGGAGACAAAAAAATGATAAAATTGCTAAATCACAAGAAAATATTTGAAGACCTAAATATGAAGGATGAGGAAGGTATTGCTTCATACTTACTTCGTTTGGATGAGGTTGTTAACTCCATGCATGGAATTAAATTTAAAGTTGAGGAAATAGATGTTTGTCAAAATATTTTATAAGGTAACTCCCTAAGAGGTATAGTGAAAAACTTTCAGCCATAGAAGAGTCAAAATATATTGAAATTATGACAAGGGAAGAGTTACATGGAACTCTCACAACTTTTGATATGAGAATAAAAGAAGAACCTATCCCCTAGAAAGAAGTAGCCTTCAAATTTAAAAAGAATACAAAGGATAAGAAGTTAGATTCAGGTAATGAGTTATCTAGTGATGAAGAAGCAAACTATGGTAGAAGGAAAAAGGATACAAGAAACTATAAAGGTACACAAATAGTTAAGTGTTTTGATTGTAGTAAATATGGTCACTATGCATCTGATTTTCCAGAGGCTGGAAGTAGCAATGATGAAGAGAAACAGGATCATAAGAATAGGGAAACAAGAAAACACAAGAATCAAAAGAAAGGAAGGGATGGACAAGGAAAGCAAGAAAATAAATTTTTCCAAAGGCATAAGAAGAGTTTTTATGCAGTTAAGGTAGATAAGAGTTCTAGTGATAGTTATGGAAGGTCCTCAGATAATGAATAAGAAGAAATTCTATTTCTAATAGTAGAAAATGATGATGTTAGAAAAAGGGCACCAATAATTCTCAAGTGTTTTAGGTGTGGTAACTTTGGTCATCTTGAAGATCAGTGCACAAGGAATGAATTCAGTTTCAGTGAAGATGAATATGAAGATGCTCTTGAAGGTCTAGAAGAAGAAAGTATTCTTATGGAAATATAAGAAGAAGGGAGTACTTATAATGTAAATAAATTAGAAAGGAAGGAAGAGAAAAAGGTAGAGGAAGAATAAAAAAATTAAGAGGAAGGAGAAGTTGATATTTAAGGTGAGCTTATTTCTACTCTTAAGGAATTAAGAAAGGTAAGAAAGCAAAACTCAAAACTCAAGCTTAAAATTCAAGAATGTGATGAAGAGAAAGGAAATCTTTTAGAAGATCTAACCAAATCAATAGCTAAGATAAGGAGATTTAAAGAGAGGTTAGAGGCAAATATTTTAGAATGTGAAATATTAGAGCATGAGGTAGCTTCACTAAGGAAGAATGTAAAAGAGAATAAAAATAAGCTACACAGGTTTGGGAGAAGCTCAAAGACCTTGGATAAGATTATCAAGGTACAAATATCTTCATAAAACAAGATAATACTTGGCTTTGAATAGGAACATAAATAACAAGGAGAGGAGTCAATCTCAAGCTCCAAAGAAGAATAAGCTTCAGAAGAAGAGAATGTAAGAGAAAGTGAGACTTCTAAGGATAAGTTGAAAAATAGAATTTGAAAAAGGAAAGGAACAATGCACAAATGAGGAATAGATGGAACATGAAACAACACAGGGAAGAAGAGACTAAGAGACCAATGAGGTCAAGGCAAGGTTTTTCAATGGATGTTGCTTCTCATGTCACAGGTTTGGTCACAAGGCTACGCAGTGTAGGACACATGAAAAATAGGGATATGGTTTCACCAATAGAAATTTTAGAAATGGGTATCTCTTTCAAGGGTATTGCTACTCTTGTAATCAGTTTGGTCATAAAAGAATTAATTGTAGGGTTCATGATAGGAATGGATATGGCTTCACAAAGAAGAACTTAAAGATATTTGCACCTTCAAGGAACCACAACATTAAGTGTTATAAGTGCAATAATGTTGGGCACATGGCTAAGTGGTGTAGAAAATAATTTCCAGAGACAAGAAGGAACAAGAATATTCAAAGGAATCAGTTGAGGAAGAAGGTGGACAAAGAAAAAGAGCAGTGTACACTGGGAGTAGAGATACTCCCACCACAAAATTAACCACCTCAAGGAGAGAAGGTGGGGAGGGGGCTGAGCTAAGAGTATTATCTTTAGCCCCAAGCCACAAAGGTGGTCCTTTTACATTGATGTCAAAAGGGAGAGATTTGAGTTAGGAGGAGAGAATTCAATCAGGGGGAGCAGTTTTAAAAAAGTAAAAATTAATGGTTACAGAGAAAGGATTGCCATCAATGACAAAGGGGGAGATTGTTTGAAAATTTGAGTAGTTGTGTTGTCATTGATGTCAAGAGTCAGTGTCAATGATCAGTGCAAGATTTAGCAAAATGAGGGTTAAAATATTTATATTTTAAGCCCAAGATATTTGGTTTAAGAGCTTCACATGATTGGTCAAAAGGATGGTTAATTACCCTGAAGGAAAGGGATACCTAGGCCTAAAGGAAATAATATTATAATATTAAAGGTTAAAAATAAATCCTAAGGTCATTTATAAATTATTTATAATATTTATATTATAAATTAATATTATTTACACCCTAAGTTAGGTTGGGCACAAAATTGTTTAATATTTATTCCTCCATGCAAATGTTTGAAAGTGCTTGGCATATGGTATAAATACCATAAGACTTGCCAACAAAATGCAAGTCTTCGATTATTGATGCATGTGCAAAAGGGCAAAGATTTTTTGAATGCGAAATTCATGAGCATAAGACAAAGAGGATATTTATTTTTTTTGGCACCCAAAAATTGTGACGGATAAGTTGACCAAGGCTTAAAGCCTTGTCACCAATCGACTGTTTGGGATAGTGGCAAGTGGTCGTTGTGTGAGGCATACGGAGAGCGGAGGTTCTAGGTTCGAGTCTTGACGACTGTGAAGGGGTAAGGTTTTAATTTTTGTTTTGGCATCGCATCGAATGTACTAAGCGCATGAGACACTTTTCCCTCCCAAGTGAGTTCCTAGCTATTGCGACAGTTAGTCCATGGCTAGGGCACTGCCAGCAACACGATCTGGGATCGAATCCCACCGAGGAGCACACAAAGGTTATTTAATTTTTCTTTGTTTATGTTGAGCACATGGTCTAAGGTTGCATAGTGATCACCTAGGGAGATATAAGGAGGTTAAGGTAAAAAAAAAAAAAATTACCTTGGTGAAAGGTGGTAAATATTTTAATTTTAATTTAAAAGTGAATTGCATTATTTCTAGATTGTGAGGTCAATTATTTTTGAAATACAATTTTTGAGTAGGGATACATAAGTAAGAAATTTTGATGGATCTATGCATTAAATTTCTGAAGGAGGTTATAGCAAAATTGAGTAATTGGAATCTTTGTTTGAGAATTTTAGAGATTATAAGGTGTACTTGAGACTTGATAATTTTTGTATAGGGAATTAAGTTTTGAGGAGAATATTTGTGGAGATTTTGAGATAGATTGTTTCTATCTAACATTGATATTGGCAAAGAAGATTTTATTGTGATTGAGATACATTTTGAAAACATATATCCATAAAAATAAAAGGTATGGGAACATCTTTCGTATGAGTGAAATATTATTGGATTGAATGTTGTGAAATGCAAAGTTGGAGTGAAAATGATTGTTTGATAAGCATTGTTGGAAATGTTTAAATGAGTTTTCATGTGCATGATTTGTGGATGTTGAAAGAACATGAGTATCATTATTATGTGATATTGGGAACTATCTTGAGATAGGGTTTATGAAAGAACATGAGTATCAATGTTATGTGAAATTGAGAACTATCTTGAGCTAGGGTTGGTGAAAGAACATGAGTATCTTTGTTATGTGATATTGAGAACTATCTTGAACTAGGGTTTGTGGAATAACATGAGTATCATTGTTATGTGAGATTGAGAACTATATTGAACTAGGATTTGTGGAAGAACATGAGTATCATTGTTATGTGATATTTAGAATCATCTTGATTCAAGGTTTGAGTTCCATAGTGTGAATTGTTGGAAGTATAGTGAAACACCTGGTTAGAGTTTGAAAGAAATTTGTGTTTCATTTAGTGAATGGTTGAGTGAAGTTGGATGAGCATTATTGATTGAATGTCTGTGAAATAAATTATTCTTTATCCTAAATTAATTTGAAAGATACTTTCGAAGTGATTGAGTGTTTCAGTGAGTGTGAAACATATTGAGTCTCTAATCATTCTCTATATGTTTGTGTGGCTAAACAAGATTCTAAGTGAAACTTGTTTGTGGTATTGAAGAGGTTTTTTGTAAAATATTAAGTTGAGGTTTGTATGCAAGTTTTGCAATTGATTTGAATAAGCTTTTGTGAAAGCTAGTGGATAGATTTGAGTAAGTCCTAGAGGGGACATAAGGACAGAGTTAAGCAACCTTTTGTGAAAGCTTATGTGCAAATTTGAATAATTCCTAGAGGGGAATCAAGGACAGATTTGTGTGAGCTTTTGTGGAAGCTTACAAGCAGATTTAAGGTAAGTCTTAGTGAAGACTTGTTGACAAGATTGTACAAGTTCTAGAGAGGACTTGTTGAGCAGAGTTAAGGTAAGTCTTGGTGAATACTTGTTGAGCAGATTGGAAAAGTTCTAGAGAGGACTTGTTGAGCATATTTAAGGTAAGTCTTCATGAAGAATTTTTGAGCAGATTGGACAAGTTCTAGAGAATAATTGTGGACATATTTGAGGTAAGTCTTGGTGAAGACTTGTTGAGAAAATTGAGCAAGTTCTTGAAAGGACTTGTGTACAAATTTGAGTCAAGTCTTAGAGAAGACTTGAGAGCAGATTAATCAAGTTATTGAGAGGAATTTTGGACATATTTGAGGTAAGTATTTGAGAAGACTTGAGAGAAAATTTGATTGATTAATTTATTCAAGATTTGAGTTAAGGCTTGGAGCAGATCTGAGCAGAGTTGATTTGTTATTGGATCAAGCTATGTGTTAAGGCTTGAAGATAGATTTGAGGATAGAGTTTGGTGCAAATATGAGGGTATATTTGTGCTAGACCAGTGACATACTTGTGAGCAAATTTGTGCAAGATCGAAGGATAGTGTTTAGTATAGATTTGAGATAGATATTGAGTAGAGCAGAGAGTAAGATTTGGAGGTGACAAAGTAAAGGACAATAGTCTCCAGCTGATAAAGATCCATTAGCTAGGCTAGTGAGGATAGAGGTATTCTAAATGAGTATATAGGTCTTCAGTAGAGAGCAATCCACAATCCAGTGTAGTGGAGGTAGTAGTCTTCTATAGGATCACCAGCCAAAGCAAAGGAGAAGGAGTTTCGTGGATAGAGATTCATGAACTAGCAAAGTGTAAAGAGTCTTCCTATGGATTGGTGTCCATAAAATTGATTAGGGGATTAGTTTCTCCTTTGGATAAAGGTCCATAAATATTATAATAGGGAAGGATTCCCAAGAAATTTGTTGAGAAAATTTTAGTGAAATTTTTTCTCTGTGGAGTAGCCCACATTGGGTGAACCATGTTAAATTGGTGTCTATATTGTGTGTGATGAATTTTGCATTGCTTTAATTACTATTTTTGATATTTACATTGATATATTGTATAATATTATTTGGGAAAGAAAATTGAAAAGTGGTATTATACTGTTCACCTCCCTCCCTCTCAATATAAGATTGTGGTCTTCAATTGGTATCAGATATGGTTCCTTCAAAAGAGTTTAACAGCTTGAAGAAAAATCTTACAGGAACACATATGTATTCTCAGAGTGGATCTTCAAGGAATAAGGCACTCTTGTTCGATGGGAAAAATTATGCATTATGGAGTGTGAGAATGGATATCTACCTACTAGCACTACGGAATGATATATGGCAAGCAGTTGAGGATGGGTACATACCGCCAACTACTCTACATTTAGATAAATATGGTAAGCTCCTATAACTGAATAATTTGAAGGCAATGAATGAAATTTTAAATGGTTTGCATGAAATAGAGTTTTTAAAATTTATGCATTGCACATCAGCAAAAGAGATTTGGGAAAAGTTGAAAGGTATATATGAGGAAGACAAAAAGGTTTAAATGGCAAAATTGCTAAATTACAAGAAAATATTTGAAGACCTAAAGATGAAGGATGAGGAAGAAATTCCTTCATACTTACTTTGTTTGGATGAGGTTGTTAACTCAATGCATGTAATTGGGTTTAAATTTGAAGAAATAAATGTTTGTCAAAATATTTTAAGGTCACTCCCTAAGAGGTATAGTGAAAAATTTCAGTCATAGAAGAGTCAAAATATATTGAAAATTTGACAAGGTATGAGTTACATGGAACTCTCACAACTTTTGAGATGAGAACAAAAGAAGAACCTATCTCCCAGAAAGAAGCAACATTCAAAGTTACAAAGAAGACAAAGGATAAGAAGTCAGATTTAGGTAATGATTTATCCAGTTATGAAGAAGCAAACTATAGCAGAAGTAACAAGGACACAAGAAAGTATAAAGGTACAAAAATAGTTAGGTTTTTTAATTGTGGTAAATATGGTCACAATGCATCTGATTTTCCAGAGGCTAGAAGTAGCAATGATGAAGAGAAAAAGGATCATAAAAACATGGAAACAGGAAAACACAAGTATCAAAATAAAAAAATGGATGGACAAGACAAGCAAGGAAAGAAGTTTTTTCAAAGGCATAAGAAGAGTTTTTATGCAAATAAGGTAGGTAAGAGTCTAGTGATAGTGATGGAAGGTCCTCATATAATAAAGAAGAAGAAATTTTATTTTTGATAGTATAAAAATATGATGTTAGAAAAAGGGCACCAATAATTATCAAGTGTTTTAGGTGTGGTAACTTTGGTCATATTGAAGATCAGTGCACAAGGAATGGGTTCAGTTTTAGTGAAGATGAATATAAGAAGAAAGTTTTCTTATGGTAAAAAAATAAGGAAGTACTTCTAGTGGAAATAAATTAGAAAGGAATGAAGAGAAAAAGGTAGAGGAAGAATTAGAAATTGAAGAGGAAGGACAAGTTGATCTTGAAGGTGAAGTTATTTCTACTCTTAAGTAATTAAGAAAGGTAAGAAGATTTCAAAACTCAAGCTTCAATTCATAGGGTAGGAAAGAAACGACAATATAAGACTTCGAACCAGAGCCACATGGACCACCAGATAGCCACAACCATAAATCTAGCCAGTAGGTTCACTTCTCCAAGGTTGATTAGCCAAGACGGGATGTGGTCCCAAAGCATGTCATATACGGAAGAAAAAAATTACTAAAGAATTACTAAGAGTAACTGTCAATACAGAGCTTGTGGGAGTTTTTTCAGTACTCTGCTATGTGTGTCTGCAGCTTTTTGTTTCTCCACTGTTTCAAGGAAGGGATCTGTGTTTTTTCTTTTTTTGTAATTATGATGCAGATGTGTTTTATCGAGGTATACCCAAAATGTTGTATGGGAAGTTTATTTTTGATAACAGGCTATGTGTCTTACCAGATGTAATGGCTTTGGCAGCATATAGATTTTACATATATACGATCCTTAGTAAGGATATGTTCATCAACAGCCCTGGGCTGATTTTTGTAAAAGGTTTTGGGTCAACCTGTTAAACCCGGTATTAATGATATAGTATCTTATCTACCAAAAAAAACTCAAGCTTCAATTTCAAGAATGTGATGAAAAGAAAGTAAAGCTTATAAAATATCTAACCAACTCAATAGCTAAGATAAGGAGATTTAAATAGAGGTTAGAAGCAAAGGTTTTAGAATGTGAAAGATTACAACATGAGGTAGATTTAGTAAGGAATGAAGTAAAATAGTATAAAAATAAGCTACACAGGTTTGGGAGAAGCTCAAATACCTTGGATAAGATTATCAAGGTATAAATATCTTTTTCAAACAAGGTAGGACTTGGCTTTGAATATGAACATAGAGAAGAAGAAGAGGAGTCAATCTCAAGCTACAAAGAAGAAGAAGCTTCAGAAGAAGAGAGTGTAAGATAAAGTGAGACTTCTAAGGATAAGTTGGAAAATAGAAAGTTCAACAAGGAAAGGAACAATGCAAAAATGAGGAACAGATGGAACATGAAACAACACAGGGAAGAAGAGACTAAGATTCCAATGGGTCAAGGCAAGGTTTTTTCAATGGGCGTTGCTTCTCATGTCACAGGTTTGGTCAGAAGGCTATGCAATGTAGGACAAATGAAAAATAGGGATATGATTTCACCAATAGAAATTTTAGAAATGGGTATCTCTTTCAAGGGTGTTGCTACTCTTGTAATCAATTTGGTCATAAAGTAGTTAATTGCAAGGTTCATTACAGGAATGGATATAGCTTCACCAGAAGGAATTTCAAGATATTTGCACCTTAAAGGAACTAAAAAATTTTATAAGTGCAATAATGTTGGGCATATAGCTAAGTGGTATAGAACAAAATTTCCAGAGACAAGCAAGAACAGTAATATTCAAAGGAATCAAAGGGATCAGTTGAGTAAGAAGGTGGACAAAGAAAAAGAGCAGTGTACACTAGGAGTAGAGATACTCGCACCACAAAATTAACCACCTCAAGGAGAGGAGTTCAGTAGGGAGCTGAGCTAAGAGTATTATCTTTAGCCCCAAGCCCCAAAGGTGGCCCTTTTCCATTGATGTCAAAGGGGGAGAGATTTGAGTTAGGGGAGAGCATTCAGTCAGGGGGAGCAGTTTCTCAAGGGGAGCAATTTTGAAAAAGGAAAAAGAAATGGTTATAGAGAAAGGGTTGCCATCAATGAAAAAGGGGGAGATTGTTGGAAATTTTCAGTAGTTGTGTTATCATTGATGTCAAGAGTCAGTGTCAGTGATCAGTGTAGGATTTGGTAAAAGGAGGGTTAAAATATTTATATTTTAAGCCCAAGAGATTTGTTTTAAGAGCTTCACATGATTGGTAAAAAGGATGGTTAAATAACATGAAGGAAAGGGATACCTAGATCTAAAGGAAATAATATTATAATATTAGACGTTAAAAATAAAGCCTAAGTTCATTTATAAATTATTTATAATATTTATATTATAAATTAATATTATTTAAACCCTAATTTAGGGTCAGTGCAAAATCATTTCATATTTCTTCCTCCTTGACAACATTCGAAAGTGCTTGGCATATGGTATAAATACTATAAGACTTACCAACAAAATGCAACTCTTCGATTATTGATGCATGTACGAAAGGGAAATATTTTTTGAATGTAGAATTCATGAGCATAATACAAAGAGGATATTAACTTTTTTTGGCCCCCAAAAATCGTGACGGATAAGTTGACCAAGGCTTAAAACTTTTTCACCAACCAACCGGTTGGGCTAGTGGCAAGTGGTCGATGTGTGAGACACAGGGAGAGCGAAGGATCCATGTTTGAGTCTCGATGGCTATGAAGGGTAAAGGTTTTAGTTTTTGTTTTGGAACTGAATCAAAGGTACTAAGCGCACGAGGCACTTTTCCCTCCCAAGTTAGCATCTAGTTCACATGACGGTTAGGCCACGGCTAGGGTGTTGGCGGTAGCATGACCTGGGATCAAATCCCACCGAGGACCTTGCAAAGGTACTTTAAATTTTGTTTTTTTATGTTGAGCACGTGGTCTAAGGCTGCATAGTGGGAGCCTAGGGAGCTATAAAGAGGTTAAGGTAAATTTTATTTTTACCTTAGTGAAAGGTGGTAAATATTTTAATTTTAATTTAAAAGTGAATTGCACTATTTATGGATTGTGAGGTCAATTATTTTTTAAATACAATTTTTTAGTGGGGAGACTAAGAAATTTAAATTGATCTATGCATTAAATTTCTGAAGAAGGTTATAGTGAAATTGAATAATTGAAATCTTTGTTTGAGAAGTTTAGAGATTATAAGGTGTACTAGAGACTTGATAATTTTTGTATTGTGAATTAATTTTTGAGGATAATATTTGTGGATATTTTGAGATATATTGTTGCTATCTAACATTGATATTGGTAAAGAATATTTGATTGTTATTGATATGGGTTTTGAAGATATATCTCCATAAAAAAAAAGGTATGGTCACATATTCCTTATGAGTGAAATATTGTTGGATTGAATGTTGTGAAATGCAAAGTTGGAATGAAAAGGATTGTTTGATAAGCATTGTTGGAAATGTTTGAGTGAGTTTTCATGTGCATGATTTATGGATTTTGAAAGAATATGATTATCATTGTTATGTGAGATTGAGAACTATCTTGAGCTAGGGTTTGTGAAAGAACATGAGTATAAATGTTATGTGAGATTGAGGACTATCTTGAGCTAGGTTTTTTGAAAGAATATGAGTATCATTGTTATGTGATATTGATAACTATCTTGAACTAGGGTTTGTGGAAAAACATGAGTATCATTATTATGTAACATTTGGAATCATCTTGAGTCAAGGTTTGAGTTCCATAGTGTGAATTGTTGGAAGTATAGTGAAGCACTTGGTTAGGGTTTGAATTTGAAAGAGAGTTTGGAAGTGATTGAGTGTTTCTGTGAGTGTGAAACATATTGAGTCTCTAATAATTATCTATATGTTTATGTGGCTAGACAAGATTCTAAGTGAATCTTGTTTGTGGTATTGAAGAGGTTTTCTGTAAAATATTAAGTTGAGGTTTGTATGGAAGTTTTGCAATTTATTTGAATAAGCTTTTGTGAAATCTAGTGTACAGATTTGAGTAAGTACTAGAGGGGACTTAAGGACACATTTAGGCAAGATTTTATGAAATCTTGTGGGTATATTTGAATAAGTTCTAGAGGGGACTTAAGGATAGATTCGTGTGAGCTTTTGTGGAAGCTTACAAGTAGATTTGAGGTAAGTCTTGGTGAAAACTTGTTGAGCAGATAGGACAAATTATAGAGATGACTTGTTGAGCAAATTTGAGGTAAGTCTTGGTAAATACTTGTTGAGCACATTTGAGGTAAGTCTTATTGAAGACATGTTGAGCATATTGGACAAGTTCTAGAGAGAACTTATGGATATATTTGAGGTAAGTCTTGGTGAAGACTTGTTAAACATATTGAGCAAGTTATTGAGAGGACTTGTGGATATATTTGAGGTAATTCTTAGATAAGACTTGAGAGAAAATTAAGAAAGTTCTTGTGAGGAATTGTGGACATATTTGAGGCAATTATTTGAGAATACTTGAGAGTAGAGTTGATTGATTGATTTGTCAAATATTTGAGTTAAGTCTTGGAGCAGATCTGAGTAGAGTTGATTTGTAATTGGATCAAGTTGTGTGTTAAGGCTTGAAGACAAATTTGAGGATAGATTTTGGTGCATATTTGAGGGTATATTTGTGCCATACTAGAGATAGACTTGTGAGAAAATTTGTGCTAGACCAAAGGACAATGTTTAGTACAGATTTGAGATAGATATTGAGCAGAGTAGAGAGAAAGATTTGAAGGTGACATAGAATAGGAAAGTAGTCTCCAGTGGATAGGGATCCATTAGCCAAGGTAGTGAGGACAAAGGTCTTCTAATTGAGGACATAGGTCTTCAGTGGAGAGAGATCCACAAGCCAGTGTAGTGGAGGTATTAGTCTTCTAGAGGATCACTAGCCAAAGCAAAGGAGAAGCAGTTCTCTTGTGGATAGAGATACATGAACCAAAAAAGGGAAAAGAGTTTTCCTATGGATTGGTATCCATTAACTTGATTAGGGGATTGGTGTCTCCTTTTGAAATAGGTCCATAAATATTATAATAGGGAAGGATTCCCAAGATATTTGTTGAGAAAATTTTAGTGAAATATTTTCTCCATGGAGCAACCCACATTGGGTGAACCACATTAAATTGGTGTCTCTATTGTGTGTGATGATTTATGCATTGCTTTGATTACTGATGTTGATATTGTTAGTCATGGATTAACACCAAAGTTATTTATGAATATATGGCCCTCTCTTACACTAATATGGCTAGGAACCTAATAAAAATGGATGGAACAAGAGTGAATGTGATGCTATTATCAAATATCCAATCATGACTAAAGCTAGATATCTAGAGTTTGTAGTAGTACAAGAAATAATAGTCATGGATCTACCCTCCATGCTTTGGGATACTATTATCTAGTGAACAAATGCATAGGTTATCAGAGGATGGTTATCTAGCATGGAGTAAAATTATATGAAGGTACTAGAAGATAATAATATAATCAATATTTATAAGAAACACATTTCAACTACCTCCTATTCAAGATTGAAGATGAAATAATTGTGAATTGGAATAAGCTACCAAAATACATCAAAGATTATGATTATTAGGAAGGTGACCAATATCCAAAATTGGATATGATAATCAATGTGTTATAGGATGACAAAGAACTAGAACCTAGAATTAGATTATAAATAAACTAAATTATGAAACTACCTAATCATAGAGACTCCTTTCAATTATCTCATCCTAACAAATCAAGGAGCTAAATAGACATGGACTAAGTTTTTTGATGATGCCAAAACTAGGAATGAAGTATTGTGTATAGTTCATTGATCCATAGGGAGCTGATGGTGGACAAGAAAACGAAACTCCATGAATTCCAAAATTTTCTCTATTAATCTGAAAAACACTTACAATAACATCCCGCAGGCTTTACAATAACCAGCGCTCGGCTTGGTTTTTCTCTAACTGCACTCTCTCAGTCTGTTCTCCAATCCACCACCCCCACTTCTCTTACAATCCTAAGTTTTTATCGAGGTCTCGACCCTCTAGGCCATTAATGATCCTTCTGGAAAAATAGATTAAACAAAACCTGCCAAGTCGGCTTCCCCTATCGAGTCTTCAATTTTCCCTTCGTAATTGGCAACTACCCCGATCCGCCATGAAAACATGCATTTAATAGGCCCTTGACTTGCAACCGCCATTTTTTCAGACTATTCTTCTGAACTGCTATATCTTTTTCCGTGTGCATGGTCATTCGCGTGTTTATTTCTCATTTGTTTTCTACTGGTCGACCATTTTGCCTTTGAGCCCTTTGTTCTTTTTTATGTCACGATATCGTGACCATTCCACCATCGACCCCTCTGCTTTGATTTATGTCACGATATCGTGACGTCGCGATATCACGACCATTCCGCCATCGACCACTTTGCTTTGTTTTATGTCACAATATTGCGACATCGCCATATCACGATGTCGCAATATCACGACCATTCCGACCATCGCCCGCTTGCCTTGATTTACGTCGTGACATCACAAAATCTTGATATCGGGACGTCACGATATCGCGACCCTTTTGACCATCGCCCACTTGCATTGCTTTATGTCACGACATCGCGACATCGCAATATCGTGACCCTTTCGACCATCTCCTGCTTGCCTTGCTTTACATCGTGACATCATGACATCGCGATATCGGGACCCTTTCGACCATTGCCTCGCTTGCCCTACCTTTGGTCGTGATATCGCGACATCGCAAAATCATGACATCGCGATTTCATGACCCCTTTGCCTACTGTAACTTTTGTCCTATTTTCCACATTTGCAAAACACTCAGAAAAGTTTTGATTGATGCAAGATTGCTCTGTTGCCGTCGGATGCTCCTACATTAGACACCCGAGGTTGATGGAGAAGTGACCTTCACTTCTGTGTTGTTCGGTCATTGTTTTTTGCAACATCTCCAAACGTACACCCGCTTCTGCAACCTGCTTACACCCCGTCTCCTGGCAAAAACATTTTTTGCCTTCTACTAGACAAATTCTGGAACTGCTGCACACCTTCTCATCCACTGCCTGCAAGGGCTTCAACTTGTGGTGCACTCCATATTTCATCAAGGAGTACGTATTTGCATGACCATCATGCACTGCACTTCGATCAAACTGCCATGGCCTTCCTAATAGCAAATGGCAAGCATCCATGGGGAAAACATCACACAGGACCTCATCCTGGTAGTTCCCAATATTGAACATGGCTAAGCACTATTCACAAACCCATGCTCTGTGGTCCTTCTACAACCACGCAATTCGGTATGGATGCGGGTGTCTCCTCCTTTATAGCTGTAACTTAGCAACCATCTCTTCAGAGACTAAGTTATCAGTACTTCCATTGTCTATAATAACATTACAGACTTTACCGATGCTTTTGCACCTCGTGCGAAACAATCTTCTCCTCTACTCTGGCTTGTCTTCATCAATCAACATGGCTCTCCTTGTGACCATGACTTCTCCTCTCTCTGCCTCCTCAAAATGTCCTGATTCAGCATCTTCCTCTGCTATCGTAGCTCTGGCAGGACCTATAGGTCTCTTGTTCACCCTCTCGCGATGCTGGGGACACTCATATGCCTGATGTCCCTCTTCTCCATAGAGGAAACAGGTTCCACGAAACACTCCTCTATTTCCTCGTCCAGATCTACCTCTTCCTCTTGGGTAGTTATCCTGGCCACTGGATCTTGGTTCCTCATCTTCCTTCGGATATCGGCTGCTGCTAACTTCTTCTTTCTTCTCCTCTTTTCCTTCATCTTTTCTGCCACCAGTATTTCCTCCATGCCCTCTTCCTCTTTGCTTGCTCTCAAACCTTTGGTTCAGTTTTTCTTCAACCTTTAGAGCAAACTGGTAAGCATCTTCAATGGTGCTCACCCAAACTAGGCTCAACTCTTCCTGGATACTGGGTCTCAACCCATTGATATAACGGGCCACCTTCTCCTTGCTTGCCTCTAAATGGCCAGTTCTGATGGAGATCTTATAAAACTCCTCTGTGTACTCTTGGACAGTTTTGTTCATCTGTCTCAAACTCTACATTTTTCTTAGCAGATCTAGTTTGTAATCACCTGGGATGAACTACCTCTTCAGCTTCTCCACCATTCGTGCCCATTTTGTTATCCGTTCTTTTCCTCTTCTATTCCGCTCCAGCTGCACTCCCTTCCACCATATGCTGGCATGACCCTTCAGCTTGGTCTTGGCAAATCTGACCCTCTCGAGATCTTCAACTTCTTCATACTCAAAGTACTCTTCCAGATCATTGATCCAGTCGATAAATTCCTCTGGATCTAGGTTCCCAGAGTACGTGGAAACCTCCATATTTGGCCTCTTCCCAATCTGGGATATGGCTTTGTACAGTCTGGCTTTTGCAGGATCTATAGCCTCTTCTTCTTCTTCAAACTAGTTTTCTTCTTCATCCACTTCGTCTTCACTGCCTTCATATCTTCTTGTCTCCGATCCTCTATGCATCTCCTCTTGCAGGGCTTGTATTTGCCTCTGCAAAACTCGGACATCTTCTGCTGACGCCATGCCTCTCCCACCAACGGGGTTTCTTCTTGGAGGCATTCTGCTCACTCTCTCACAAGCCCTTCCACAGATCCTGGTGTAACTGCCTCACGTTCGGTGATCTGTTATATACTCAGGAACTTCTGGCTCTGATACCACTTGATGGCGGACAAGAAAATAGAACTCCATGAATTCCAAATTTTTCTCTATTAATCTGGAAAACACTTACATCAACAGCCCACAGGCTTTACAATAACCAGTGCTCGACTTGGTTTTTCTCTAACTGCACTCTCTCAGTCCGTTCTCCAATCCACCACCCCCACTTCTCTTACAATCCTAAGTTTTTATCGAGGTCTTGACCCTCTAGGCCATTAATGATCCTTCTGGAAAAATACATTAAACAAAACCTGCCAAGTCGGATTCCCCCATCGAGTCTTCAATTTTCCCTCCGTAATTGGCAACTACCCCGATCTGCCATGAAAACATGCATTTAATAGGCCCTTGACCTGCAAACACCATTTTGTCAGACTGTTCTTCTGAACTGCTCTCTTTTTCTGTGTGCATGGCCATCCACGTGTTTATTTCTCATTTTTTTTCTACTAGTCGACCATTCCGCCTTTGAGCCCTTTGTTCTATTTTATGTCATGATATCACGACATCACGATATTGAGACCATTCTACCATCGACCCCTCTGCTTTGATTTATGTCGTGATATCGTGACGTCACGATATCGCGACCATTCTACCATCGACCCCTCTGCTTTGTTTTATGTCACGATATCGCGACGTCATGATATCACAACGTCACGATATCTCGACCATTTTGACCATCGCTTGCTTGCCTTGCTTTACGTCGTGACATCGCAACATCACGATATCATGACATCACGATATCACGACCCTTTCAACCATTGCCCGCTTGCCTTGCTTTACATCGTGACATCGCGACCCTTTCGACCATCACCCGCTTGCCTTGCTTTATGTCACAACATCACAATGTCGCGACATCGCGACGTCGTGACATTGCGACCCTTTCGACCATTGCCTCACTTGCCTTGCCTTTGGTCGTGATATCGCGACGTCACGATTTTGTGACCCCTCCGCCTACTGCAACTTCTGTCCTGTTTTCCACATTTGCAAAACACTCAAAAAAGTTTTGATTGATGCAAGATTGCTCTATTGCCGCCGGATGCTCCTGCATCAGGAGCACAAATTTACTATGCCCATAGGTTGTTGTTCAACTATAAAAATAATATGGTTGAATATGAATCACTCTATACTAGCTTGAGTAAAGAAGAAATGATGGTAATCAAGGACCAAATAATATATGGTGACTTCAAACTAATTTTGAATCAAGTCCACTCCAAATTTAATACAACAAATAAACAATTAAAGTCTTATAAGCATTGAGTCTATATTTTCTTAAATATTTTGATTCATAGGAGATCAAGGTGACACCTAGGGAGCTAAATTTAAAGGTATATGAATTGGAAGGAATTACAGCTTGATTTGATCCCAAAATTGATATGTGGGATAAATAAACAATTATAGGTTATTTTTATGCTAGTAATTCTTCATAACTCTAACCATTAGTAGGTCTTTAAAAATGATAAGAAAATCATATAATTTATAATAAGAGAGACTTAATACACTAAATAAAATAATGAATATGGGGATTACATCAAATATGGAGTCATACAATTAAAACTAGAGAGCCTATTTAACCTAGATGATAGTACAAGAAAGAGTAACCATAGGGTGAAATATTATTTATATCACCTAATTGAGGTAGTTGAAGGTACAATTATAATACTTGGAAAATATTACACTCAATAAAAAAGGATATATTCAAATATCTCTAAGGTGGGTATAGTGGTATTATTGCCATTCACAACTACAAAGAAAGGTACACCCTAATAAAAAACAAGTTTTTTCCATCATTAAGGCCTTAAAAAATTTTAAATACTATCTATTGCAAAGCAAGACCATTATCTTTGTAGTACATCTTGATGTCTTCTCTATTGTATTACATGGAAAACTAGGAGAGGAGAGGGTTGGATGGATCAATAAAATATAATAATTTGACATTGAGACCAAATCTACTAAGCTAATTAAGGGAGGGGATTTAAAAAAAAAGGTTGACAAATATTTTGAAGAATATGTTTCTCTAGTTGAAGAGGCAGATATCAATGAAGGAACTAAACATATGGGAAATATGTGTAGATACATGGCCATAGGATAAGTCCCTAAAGGATTATCAGCCAAAGAGAGAGCCAATTTAAAATAAAAGGTAATGCACTACCAATGGTTGGATAATATATTATTTAGAAAAGGATGTGATGGTTTCCTACTCTATTACATGGAAGAAAATAGATAGGGGTCCTAATAAATAAGCATCATGATTTAGGAGAGAACTCATATACAACCATGATAGCCCATAAGATCGTAAGGGATGGATACTATTGGCCTACCATTTTCATCAATCACTATCAATTGGTCAAGGATTATATATTTTGTTGTATGTTCAAGGGAATGAAAATAAGAGCTTCGATTCCCTTAAAAACTATCATCATAAATAAACCATTCCAATAGTGGGGTCTCAATTTCATAGGCAAAAGTAAACTAGTTTCAACTATGGGATATAGAAGTATCCTCACCAGTATCCCAAATGGGTCAAAGTGGTCCTAGCCAAAATAGTTAATCAATAGATAGTGGTTCAATTGATTGAAGATATCATGAATGGATTTGGAGCTCTTGACACCATCATTGTAGATAATATCACATATTTCAAGGAGGCTAAAGTGATAAAATTTACTCTTGAATATGGATTTGTGCTAAAAAATATTCTAATTACTATACTTAAGGAAATGGTCATAGTTGATTTGGCCAACAAGAATGCCACTAGAATCTTAAAAAGGAATATTTTAGAATCACAAAGAAAATGGTATACAAAGTTATGCAAAACATTATAGGTAGATAAAGTCATTATAAAATCATCCATTGGATCATCCTCCTACAAGATACTATAATATAAAGAAATAGTATTGGTGATTAACCTTAAGATATCTTCCCTCCAAATATCACAACAACTTGATTTGGAGGAAACCGAAATTGAGCCCATGCAAGCAATATTGAAAGCACTAGTGGATTTGGAATAAGAGAAAAGAATTTTAGAAAGACCATGCAACATATGAAGTCATTAAGAGGTGGTTTGATAAAGAAGATATGAAAGTATAATCAAAGGGAGAAGAAATCATACTCAAATGGTTTGAAGATAAAGCAAAACCTAGAGAGCACATTAAAATTTTAACTCACTATCAAGCAGGCCCAACCAACTTATTGAAATTTTGGGTTTGAACACCTACAAACTTACTTCCTTAGAAGGAGTAATATTACCTATTATTGTAAACAAGTAACACCTCCACCTTGTATAGTGATAAGAATTCTGACCAAAATAATACATATGTACATAACATAAAATTTTAATTTGGCAAGTATTTCCGCTTATAACTCTACTAAATCTCATCTTCCTCTTTTTCTATTCTTCCAAAATTTTTGGCTTGCACCAACAAAAATCTATTTTCTATCTAGTAAGCAAGATTTCAAGTTGATTACTATGTACTTGATATTAAAAAAGGTGAGCAGAGAGCCTTGCCAATAAATGCACCCAAAATGGACATATATTTAGTCTAATCATCCCTTAATAGGTTGATCTCCTCAATCAAGTAGCCCACACCATAAAGCACATGTTGCTTAGGACCTATAAAATCCCCAATGGGCTTCACTTTCATGCATTTGCCCTTAAAAATCCTATCCCACCTTTAAAGCAAAGTGTATGCCATAGGAAAATCGTACAATGAAGACCAACTACGTCATAACCCCATAACAAGTCCTCATTGGTATCTGAGTAAATTACTCAAAGAGAAACTAGAATTAAACCAAAAAAACTTCCAAAGTCTAGAAACATGACTGAATCACTTTCAAACCACAAGTGGGTTTCTCTCACTCATCAAGTAATTTTACCTTTCTAAGTAAAAAATTCCACCTCTCCAAGTTAATCACTGAAATTTTCAAACCAAATCGATCCTCTTTTCTAACAAATTTAGCTTTGTCCAGTCAGTGAATCACTCAAAATTAACAATCAAAATTTTCCTACCCTAAAAGGACCAAATTTATTCAATTTTATTAAAAATATTCATCTAACCTAATTTTCTATCATTTACTCATCATGAAAACTAGATTTAATGCTATCTCTTAATTTCTAGAAGCATAAGTCATATCACCCCCTCCCAAAATAGTTGCTCCACCCCTTAGTATATACCATTATCACCTATTATAGTCACTATAGTGGAGGTTGGTTCATTAGAGAAGAAAATATAAAATAATAAAAGGGAAAAGAAAGAGACAAGGTTCCTTGTCTCCTAAAATACCAAAGTATTTTGAGGATCCATACCAAACTATAGAAGAGGGAACCTATACACACTCCATAGGGAAAATAAGAAAATAAACCCTTAGGATAAATTATTCTAGGACTTCAAGCTAAATAATAGAGTATAATTCAAATATGGACCTTAAGATTTGCAATGAATTGCATGCCCTGAGTATGGAGTTGCCTAGAACTAGTGGAAGCAATGATGGAGAAGTATGATTCCACAAGCATAAGATTTATGTTCTTGTAATTGAGAAAGGACACATTTTACACTAGACCAAGTAATAAGGAGTATGCTTAATGCCTCTAGCGATCCATTCATATGGATCTCATGTATCCCCAAGACCCAAAAGGACTTATACAATTGGTAATATAATGACTATTGATAGAGGTTGTTTACCTCTTATCTAAAGAAGTAGGACCTACCATCCAAATTTTTTAGAAATATGTTTAGATGGTTATGTTAGGTATATCCATAGTCATAGGGAAAAGAGTGACAAGAAAATAGACGTGGAACACATATCCCTATTACATGTTATCTAGACCTACTCAGGACACTCCCTAGTGATTGATTGTGCCAAATACATCTCTAATCAGATGGTTAGTCAACTATAAGATTTTAAGAAAGAGATAAATTCTACATATAATTCCTACCTGGTCTAGTTGATCCTCTTCTAAAATAAAATTTGGTTTTCTACAATCCATGTATACTAGGTAGGGAAGGATGGATAACCTCTAAGCATAGTGGATTGCATTGAGGTACCCTACTAAGAAGTAGAAAATACATTACTGCTTCTATGAAGAGGTGCACAAGGTCATAATGGAGAAATTGATTGGAAAGGCACTTAGACTAATAGATGAGATATAATAGACACTAACAAAGGGAGAGTGGTCTAGAGGATATTTCTACTTAGGGAAGACCAAATTCTTTAACTTTATTTATGGCTTCTCACCCATACTCTTTGAGTTGCCTACACAAGTTCCAAATTACATGTTCATTCTAGATTATGTGAGGCAACATGACAATTTAGATTTAAATTACTTCAATGCGTTAAAAAACCATCTTCTACCCAATAAACCATGATTATTACCCCTATGTTGCATGATTTCCACTCAATTACATAGGTGAATTTGAGGGATATGGGTCTTGAACAACTCAAAGACCAGTAGTCCTATGATCCAAAGAGAGTTTTTGATAAGACCCATAGAGAAAAGAAGCTAAATATATATTTTTTCTAGGAGAAAAAGTATAACATCTAACAGCAAGCCAACGTAGACAAGGAAATAACCCTTGCCATTCTACTAATTAATTAGTATTATGAAGATGAAATTTAAAATTGGTGTGATAACTCTCTATAGTGGTATGCTTTTTATAACAAGAAAATAAATTATCTTCACCTAGGCATCAATCCAAATCATAAGAGGTTGGGGGTAATTTGTAATATAGTATATACATATAAGAATATCCTCACATAGTTGAGAATGAGATATAAAATGCATAGAATAACCAAATCCATAAGGAATGGTCCATTTGATGATAAAATTTTGGCCAGCTAGAAGAAGATGCATCCCAAAGAAACTAAAAGGGTTAAGCTCATAATAGAAGTAGTAGCAAGAACTTCAACCTCATAAAAGGATAATTCGAGGAAGAAAATAAAGTTGGTAATTACCATTATTACTACATTTATAATTCTAGTAGTAGTAAATAGTGTAGTCATACAAAGGACGATAAAAGGATAGAAGGGGTTTAAGAAGTATGGGTCAATGTTGGGAAAGGTGACCATGGTAGCAAAGTAGTAGTAATAGGGTATACAAATCAACATGAGGAGGAAAATATCTCAAGGAGACTACCCTATTGAGTTAGGAATGACTAGTCTAGTGGCCACAACTACACATGAAGTATTTGACTCAAAATTGAGGAGAACAAAATGCAGCAAAAATGCATGAAAAATGTAGCAACATAAATTGTAGAAAAAAATTATAGTAGTAGGATGGTCAAACTTTGAGGGATAAAAACTACTCATAATTCAATGAAATTTTGTGATTATATTCTACACAAAATAACGTTTCCAAAAGTTTATGACACACACAAAAGGGAGCTTTAAAACAAGAGTTATAAGCTCTGCAAGTTGATTGCAAGTTTCAAAAAATCAGGGACATCAAGCATGTATTTCACAAAATTAATGGAATATAATGTTATTTTTATATCAAATGAACTTATAATTATTACAATGTTTTATCCAAATTATTCTATAACTATTTTAAACTATTGCTATTTACAAGATAGAAAATGATGTTACAACCCTTCATTTCACATTTTGGAGTTCTAACAGTCACAATGATCCTTCAATGCCTATAGAAAATTTTGGGCTTGTTCAAATTCATGTTAGAACTTTTGAATTTTTCTTTTTCTTGGTTAGCATCAATATCCAACATACTCCCCCTTGATTTTGAGTGGTGAGATAAGTGTGTCTCTCAATATAAAAAATTATTCTTTATTGACACCTTTGGTAAACAGGTTTGCAAGTTGTTTGGTGCTGCAATATTTCAAATCTACAACCTTATTTTTCACCATGTCTCTTATGAAATGAATCTTCAAATTAATATGTTTAGTTTTGTTATGATGGACTAGATTTTTTGCAATCTTTATTGCACTTGTGTTGTCACAAAAAAATGTTGGATTGTTTTGAACTTCACCAATCTCTTCATGTTCCTTTCTCAACCAAAGTGCTTGTGTACTTCTTGTAGTAGCTATAACATATTTTGCCTTTGTAGAAGAAAAATAAATAATACTTTGCTTCTTTTATCTCCATGTTATCTCTCCTGAACCAAGTGAAAATCAATTTCCAAAAGTTGATGCTCTATCATCCAAGAAACTTCCCCGATTTGAGTCATTGTATCCAATAAGCTCCTTTTTATTGTTAGCATCATAATGTATTCTAAAATTCAAGGCTCATTTGATATACCTCAAAATTATCTTGGTTAATATCATGTGGTTTTGTGAAGTTTCATTCATGTACCTTGATACAAGTGAAACTACACAAGATGTATTAGGCCTTATAGTAAGTGTTGGAATATATTACATTATTTGGTACATGACAATGTACTACCTTGGGTACATATTTAGATTAGGAGTTTGTCTTAAATTAAATTTTGATTAGTTACAATGTAATAAATGCACAAGTGTTATAATGTGCAATGATGTAAATGTGCTTGTAGTCCACATGTACAAAGTCATAGGTTAGGTAGAAGAATATTCATGGGTAGATGAAATGTCAAGGGACATATCTCCCTATATATAGTCCTTTGATAGAGTGAATAAAAATAGAGAATACAAGAGCAAAGCATATAGAATATTATATTATAGTGATGAGAAGAGAAGATTGATACAATGTAGATCATGCAAGAATTTTTGGAATGTTTAAGACCTCCATTATATTATATTGTACTATTTTTGTGATATTTCATTAATGGCTATTTTATGAGTTATTACAAAATTTTCTCACATAATTTTCCTACATATTATATTTCCATTATCATATAGTTAAAATTGCCTGCTCATTTTAGATTTTGTGGTTCCATTTCCTTTAATATATCATTAAAAGCTAATAGTGGTATCAGAGCACTAGGTTTATTGATAGGAAATCGATAGAACCACAAGAGATATTGAGAGGGTATTGAAAATTAAATTTTTAGAATTTATAAAATTGTATTTGGTTAGAGTCTTTCTATAGAGTTGCAGAAAAACTTGTGAAGACTAGGACTCAACATTGATTCCATTAGATTGACAAATCAACAAGTGAAGTTTATTTTCTTTATATTTAAAGAAATTACTATTATTATTTTCTAATATTTTGTTAAAAAAAATAAAATATCCAAAGAAATTTGGGAAGCATCCTACAATATCTAGGAAGAAAATATTCTTTAGAATCATTCCAATGCTTGAAGCAACAAGTTGAAGATTGAATATTTGGATGCCTAAGAAAAAGGTCCCACTGTAGGATTTGCAGATTAAAGATTCCAAGTAAAATATTGAGAAGAGAGAAAGAGACCAAAGAATTCACATTGAATATTGTATATCAAGGAGGATATCCAAGAAAGAATATCCTATTGTAAATTGAATATTGAGGAGAACCAAGAAGGAGGTCCTCATAGAAATTTGAAGATTGGATACTTTAGAGTGAAGAAAGAAAAAAACAGATCTACAAGGAGGAGATCCAAGAGAAATGTCTTATTGAAGAACTTCCAAATTTGTAAGATTAAATATTGAATATAGAGGACTAAAAAAGTCCTATGTAAGATTTTAGAAGCTACAGAAATTAAAATATCCAAGAGAAGAGGTCTCAAGAAAGGTTGAAAGGAGAAATAAAGAGAATGCTAGGAAAGCCTCATTGGAGAATTTGAAGAATGTCATTGGAGTTGATTTGAGGGGAACTTAATTGAGAAGATTAATAGCAAGGAGAATTTATTGATAGAGAATAATTTGGTACAATTGTTTCCATTTGATAACAAGCCCAAAAGAAAGAAAGAATTGGCAAGAAGTTTGACAAATTTTGGAAAGGATTTCCAAAGACCTCAATACATTCAGATTCTTGAGAAGAAGGCCAGTAAATAGGCCAATATTGAAGTTGAAATTTGATAAGGATATTGAAGAATAAATGAGCTAGAAGAAGCCACCAAATATGAGAGATTTTAATATTTCCATTGAAGGTTTGAAGGCTGATTTGAAAGGAGATTGCTAGTTTTTTTTTTAGATAAAATTGAAGTTTTCTAGAAGGTAAGTTTCAGCTGCAATTTGGAGAAGTTTCCTATAAAATTTGGTAGATTCTAGGTGATGCAGGAGCATCCGAGGGCAGCAAAGCAATCGAGCATCAACCAAACTTTTTGTTGTTATTTTTTTCTAAGTGTTGCAAAGTTATTTTTTTTCTAAGTGTTGCAAAGGAAAATATGTGTCACGATATCGCGACACAAAAAGTGTCACGATATCGCGACACAAAAAGTGTCACGATATCGCGACCAAAACAGAAGATAGGGGAGCAGTGGATAGAATGTCATGATTTTGCGACATGTCATGATTTCGCGACATGTCGCGAAATCATGACCCAAGGCAGGGAAAGCAAGGCCGGAAGACACAGGGTCACGAAATCGTGACATGTCGCGAAATCGCGACCCAAGGCGAGGAAAGCAAGGCCGGAAGACACAAGGTCACGAAATCGTGACATGTCACGATTTCGTGACATGTCACGAAATCACGACCATCGCAGGGAAGCAAAGGCGCGGAAGACACAAGGTCACGAAATCGTGACATGTCACGATTTCACGACCGAAGCAGGGAAGGCAAGGCACGGAAGACAAAAGGTCACGAAATCGTGACATGTCACGATTTCACGACCAAAGCAGGGAAGGCAAGGCACGGAAGACAAAAGGTCACGAAATCGTGACATGTCACGATTTCACGACCAAAGCAGGAGAACGGAGGCCGACAGACAAAAATGGTGCGATATCGCGACAGGTCGCGATATCGCGGCCAAAATGGAGAGAGAAGGCTTGAAGGAGGAAATGTCACGATATCATGGCATGTCGCGATATCACGACGGGAGCAAGAGAGAGAAGGCACAGAAAGGAAATGGTCACGATATCGCGACATGTCGTGATACATGTCGCGATATCGCGACCAAACAGGAAAACACGCACTCCCAGCTTTCTTAAAGGCGTCCCTTCGTGCGCGGCAAGTTAGCGGCAGTGAAGCAGCAGTTTCAAAGGAGGATTTCAACGGGCATGTTGGCCACTCACGCAGGATATCTAGAGACGTGTTTATAGCAACTTACAGCAAGCAGCAGATCGAGAAGAAGATTTTGTTGGGTATGGCAGCCAGTCATGCACCTCACCCAGAGTCTCATCAATGCGACTTTCTAGAATTGTTCCAGGTGGCAATTGTAGATCGTGGGAAGTTTGAAAACATAGAGGATCGGGACCTCGATAAAAACCCATGGATTGTAATGAGAGGGGGTTGGCAAATGATAGTTTGGCTATATATTCTTGTAAAATTCTTTCGAAGTATTGAATAAGAAATTTTTGTCTCTTGTTTCTCTGGTTTTTTGTCTTGTGCAAGATTTGTTCTCCACCAAGTGGTATCAGAGCCAGTAGTTCCTGAGTGTGTAACAGATCGTCGAAGGAGAGGCAGTTACACCAGGATCTATGGAAGGGCTTGAAATTGGGTGAGCAGAATGCCTCCAAGAAGAAACCCTGTTGGTGGGAGAGGCATGGCAGCAACGGAAGATGTTCGAGCTTTGCAGCGGCAAATGCAAGCCCTGCAAGAAGAAATGCGCAGAATATTGGAGCCAAGAAGAGACGAAGGTAGTGAAGAGGAAGATGACGAAGAAGAAGACCAACCTGAGGAAGAAGAAGAAGCAATAGATCCTGCTCAGGCCAGACTATACAAAGCCATATCCCAGATTGGGAAGAGGCTGAAGATGAAGGTTTCCACATATTTCGGGAACCTTGATCTAGAGGAATTGATCAACTGGATCAACGATCTGGAAGAGTACTTTGAATACGAAGAGGTTGAGGATCCTGATAGGGTCAGATTCGCTAAGACCAAACTGAAAGGTCATGCTAGCATTTGGTGGAAGGGAGTGCAGCTGGAGCGAAATAAAAGAGGAAAAGAGAGAATAACAAAGTGGGAACGGATGGCAGAAAAGCTAAAGAGGCAGTTCATCCCTGGTGATTATGAGTTAGACCTGCTAAAGAAAATGCAAGGATTGAGGCAATCAAGCAAGTCTGTAAAAGAATACACAGAAGAATTTCATAAAATAATGATTAGAACAGGCCACTCAGAGGCCAACAAGGAGAAGGTAGCCCGTTACATTAATGGGTTACGAGCAAGTATTCAAGAAGAATTAAGTCTAGTCCGGATGACCACCATAGAGGACGCTTACCAATTTGCCTTAAAGGTTGAAGAAAATCTCAATAGGAGGTTTGAAAACAAGCAAAGAGGAAGAGGTCATGGCGGAAGAACCGACGGAAGGAACAGTGGAAGAAGAAATGAAGATTCTCAAAAAAATGGAGAAGGTAGCAGCAATCAAGAACAAAGGAGAGAAAATACAGACCGCCCCCGTAATCAGAATAATGGTTACCGAGGGGGAAGAGGCAGAGCTGGACGTGGCCAGGGAAGAGGAAGATTTCGTGGAACTTGTTTCCAATGTGGAGAAGAAGGACATCACCAATATGAGTGCCCACAGCAACGAGAAAGAAATAATCGAAGGCCGAAAGGAAATGCCAGAGTAGCAGTCGCTGATGAAGATGCTGGATCTGAGCATTCTGAAGAAGCTGAGAGAGGAGAAGTAATGATTGCAAGAAGAGTCCTGCTGAATGAAGAGGGAGCTGCAGATCAGAGGAAAAGCTTATTCCGCACAAGGTGTAAATGCATGGGTAAGATTTGCAACATTATCATTGACAACGGTAGCACAGATAACCTAGTTTCTGAGGGAATGGTTACAAAGCTACAACTGGAGAGAAAGAAACACCCGCATCCATATCGGATCGCGTGGTTGCAGAAAGACCATAAGGTTTTGGTCAATGAACAGTGCCTGGTAAAATTCAGTATTGGGAATTACCGTGATGAGGTTCTGTGCGACATTCTCGCCCATGGATGCGTGCCATTTGTCTGTTGGGAAGGCCATGGCAGTTTGACAGGTGTGCGGTTCATGATGGCCGTGCCAACACCTATTCCGTGACCAAGAATGGAATGCGTCATAAGCTGAAACCCCTGAAGGAGGTGGAAGAAAAGGTATGTGGCAGTGCAAGAATTTGCTTGGTTGACGAAAGAAAATTTTTAGATGATTTAAAGCATGAACATATGTGTTATGCATTAATTCCTAGAGTCAAGGATACAGAATGCAAAGATGCCCCAGCAGAAGTCCAAGACCTATTGAAGGAATTTCCAGATATCATATCTGATAATGTGCTTGAGGGTTTACCCCCAGTAAGGAAGATCAATCACCATATTGATTTGGTGCCAGGATCAAGCTTGCCCAATAAAGCTGCCCATAGAATGACGCCTGTAGAAACTGAAGAACTAAACAGGCAGGTCCAGGAGTTGCTGGAGAAGGGACTGATTCGAGAAAGCTTAAGTCCATGCGCAGTACTAGAAGTGCTAGCACCAAAGAAGGATGGAGAGTGGAGAATGTGCACAGACTCTCGAGCCATCAACAAGATCACAATAAAATACAGATTTCCACTGCCAAGGATGGATGACATAATGGACTGTTTGAGTGGAGCCAAGTACTTCACCAAAATTGACCTCAAGAGTGGCTACCACCAGATCCGTGTCAGGGAAGGAGATGAGTGGAAGACAACCTTCAAGACAAGAGAGGGCTTGTATGAGTGGTTGGTCATGCCATTTGGGCTGTCCAATGCACCAAGTACCTTCATGCGGTTGATGAATGAGGTACTGAAAGAGTTTTTAGGAAAATTTGTCATTGTCTATTTAGATGACATATTAATATTCAGCAGAACCCTGGAGGAACACCTGATGCATATCAGAAGGGTTTTTGAAAAGTTGCGGGAGGAGCAGTTATTAATAAATCTAAAAAAGTGTAATTTTGTAAAGAAGGAGTTAGTATACCTGGGATTTGTAATCTCAGCAGAAGGTCTAAAAATGGACCCAGAGAAGGTGAGAGCTATCATCGAATGGCCTACCCCAAGAAGCACAACAGAGGTAAGATCATTTCATGGTCTAGCCAGCTTTTACAGAAAGTTCATAAGAAACTTCAACAAGATTTGTGCACCCCTCACAAAAACAATGAGAGGGGATAAGAAAGAATTCAAGTGGACCTTAGGGGCTGAAAGGAGCTTTGATGCATTAAAGAAAAAGGTCACAGAACAGCCTGTTTTGGCACTTCCAGACTTTAACAAAGTATTTCAGGTAGACTGTGATGCCAGTGGCAGTGCAATAGGGGCTGTACTGAGTCAGGAAGGCAGACCTGTTGCTTATTTTAGCGAGAAGCTCAATGATGCTCAAAAAAAATATTCAGTTTATGACCAGGAATTTTATGCTATAGTTCAGGCTCTAAAGAAGTGGAGGCATTATTTGTTGCCTAAAGAGTTTGTTCTATTTACTGATCATCAGGCATTGCAGTACATCAACAGCCAAACAAAACTGAATCAAAGGCACATGAAGTGGGTTGAGTTTCTCCAAAGCTATACCTTTGTGTTAAAGCACAGGAGCGGGAAATCAAACAGAGTTGCAGATGCTTTAAGTAGAAGGCAGAATCTGCTGATTGAAATGACAGTGGAAGTAGTAGGATTCGAAGAACTGAAGGGTCTTTATCCTGAAGATCCCGATTTTGCAGCAGCCTGGACGGCTTGCTTGGCACCTACTATCGTGGACAGGACAAAATGGTTGGATTTTCTAATCCAAGATGGAATGTTGTTCAGGGGAAGTAAATTATGCATTCCAAGGAGTTCCATGCGGGAGAACTTAATCAAGGAAAAGCACAACAGGGGACTGGCTGGACATTTTGGTCGGGATAAGACCATTGCCCTGGTGAATGAAAATTACTACTGGCCGCAACTTCAGCAAGATGTGAAAAGGTTTGTGCAAAGTTGTAGAATATGCCAGATGGCAAAAGGCGTAAGACAGAACACAGGATTATACAAGCCGTTACTTGTACCTGAGAGGCCATGGGAGGACATCAACATGGATTTTATTCTTGGGTTGCCGAGAACACAGAGGGGAAATGACTCTGTATTTGTGGTGGTTGACCGATTCTCCAAGATGGCACATTTTATTCCCTGCCAGAAAACAAGTGATGCAGTTCACATTGCAGGGTTATTTTTCAAAGAAGTGGTACGACTTCACGGTCTACCAAGAAGCATAGTTTCTGACAGAGATACAAAGTTTGTTGGGTATTTCTGGAGAACATTGTGGAAGAAGTTGAAGACAGATCTGAAGTTCAGTTCTGCATACCACCCACAAACTGATGGACAGACAGAGGTGGTAAATAGAAGTCTGGGTAATTTATTAAGATGCTTGATAGCAGATAAACCCAAGGGATGGGATTTGGTTTTGTCGTAGGCAGAATTTGCATACAACAATTCTGTCAACAAGAGTACAAACAAATCTCCATTCCAAATAATATATGGAAACAGTCCAAGAAATGTTTCTGAGTTGAGGAAATTAGATAAAGGAGAAAAGTGCAGTGCGGAGGTCGAGGAATTTGCAAAACAGATGAAAAACCTGCATGAAGAAGTGAAGAAACAAATTACAAAAATGAATACTCAGTATAAAGCAAGAGCAGACCAAAAGCGGTGGTTCAAAGAGTTCAAAGTGGGAGATGAAGTCATGGTCCATCTCAGAAAAGAAATATTTCCAGCCAAAACTTATAACAAGTTGAAGATGAAGAAGTTTGGGCCATGCAGAATACTGGAAAAACGGGATTCAGGCAATGCATATGAAGTGGAATTGCCAAGTGGGCTTGACATTTCACCTATTTTTAATATATCAGATTTAGTGGAATACCATGAAGGAGATAGTACAGAGACACCAAGCACAGAATTGTGGAGAATTCCAGCGTCTAGCCCACCCACAGACAAGATCGAGGAAATATTAGATACTCGTGAAGGCAGAAGCACAAGGCACAAACAATATTCTGAATATTTGATCAAGTGGAAGGGCAGACCGGTAGAAGATGCAACTTGGGTGTCAAAAATAGAGGTTGACCGCCTGGGTCTTCCTCCCAAAGATCAGAAGTGAGGATCACTTCTCGATCCACCCCGGGTGTCTGATGCAGGAGCATCCGAGGGCAGCAAAGCAATCGAGCATCAACCAAACTTTTTGTTGTTATTTTTTTCTAAGTGTTGCAAAGTTATTTTTTTCTAAGTGTTGCAAAGGAAAATATGTGTCGCGATATCGCGACACAAAAAGTGTCGCGATATCACGACCAAAATAGAAGATAGGGGAGCAGCGGACAGAATGTCGTGATTTCGCGACATGTCACGAAATCGCGACCCAAGGCAGGGAAAGCAAGGCCGGAAGACACAGGGTCACGAAATCGTGACATGTCACGATTTCGTGACATGTCACGAAATCGCGACCCAAGGCAGGGAAAGCAAGGCCGAAAGACACAAGGTCACGAAATCATGATGTCGAAATCGCGACCACCATAGGGAAGCAAAGGCGCGAAAGACACAAGGTCGCGAAATCGTGACATGTCGCGATTTCGCGACCGAAGCAGGGAAGGCAAGGCGCGGAAGACAAAAGGTCGCGAAATCGTGACATGTCACGATTTCGTGACCAAAGCAGGGAAGGCAAGGCACGGAAGACAAAAGGTCACGAAATCGTGACATGTCACGATTTCGTGACCAAAGCAGGAGAACGGAGGCCGACAGACAAAAATGGCGCGATATCGCGACAGGTCGCGATATCGCGGCCAAAACAGAGAGAGAAGGCTTGAAGGAGGAAATGTCGCGATATCGCGACATGTCGCGATATCACGACGGGAGCAGGAGAGAGAAGGCACAGAAAGGAAATGGTCGCGATATCGTGACATGTCGCGATATCACGACCAAATAGAAAAACATGCACTCCCAGCTTTCTTAAAGGCGTCCCTTCGTGCGCGGCAAGTTAGCGGCAGTGAAGCAGCAGTTTCAAAGGAGGATTTCAACGGGCATGTTGGCCACTCGCACAGGATATCTAGAGACGCGTTTATAGCAACTTACAGCAAGCAGTAGATCGAGAAGAAGATTTCGTTGGGTATGGCAGCCAGTCACGCACCTCACCCAGAGTCTCATCAATGCGACTTTCCAGAATTGTTCCAGGTGGCAATTGTAGATCGTGGGAAGTTTGAAAACACAGAGGATCGGGACCTCGATAAAAACCCATGGATTGTAATGAGAGGGGGTTGGCAAACGGCAGTTTGGCTGTATATTCTTGTAAAATTCTTCCGAAGTATTGAATAAGAAATTTTTGTCTCTTGTTTCTCTGGTTTTCTGTCTTGTGCAAGATCTGTTCTCCACCACTAGGACAGCATATAGAAGGAGAAATTAGCTACATTAGAATATGAAAAAAATCAGAGGTAATGGAAAAAATTTGGGCAGCACTATTAACTGCAAATTCCAGGGTTCTAGAATAGCAAGTTGAAGGAAAATAGGCAACATTGGAAGTTACAAGATAGACAAGTTTAGGTCAGCAACTAAAGGATAAGAATTCAAACATTTATAGTAAGTTTAGGGCATAAAATATCAAGGATTTAAAGTTGCAAATTTTACAAATCCAGGGTAGCAAACAGGTGAACCAAATCATAAAGCAAGATTGCTACAAGGAAGTCAAAATAAGGTTTGATAGTTGGTGTTATTAAAGTTAATTATTCATGATTATTTAAGCTCCTTTAAAACACCATTTTAAGAGTTATTAAAAGTAGCAATAAGGAGGTTTATTTTAAAGGTTTTCAATTTGAGAAAGGAGGTAGCATTATTATCTTGAAACCTGCAAAATATATTAACACAAGTTAGTGTTAGAGAGTTCACTCAAAGGAGTAATAAGGAGGAATATAGTGCATAATAAAAGTTATTTCTAAGAGATATTAAAAGTGCATTAAGTATTAAGCAAGAAATAAATATTAGTGCAAAAAATAAATTTGAGTTGGAGTGTCAAAGGATACCATTGAACATAGGTAAATATGCAACAAGTCTTAGTGAAGAAAAGTTGTCAAAAAAGCACTACAACCACAAAGGAATAGAGAAGGTGCCACCTTACTAAATACAAGGAAGAAAGCTACATAAAGAGACTAAGAAAGTCTCAAAATCTAGGTGCAACTAAGGTATTCTATCTTAGTTTATAGCAGATTTATTTACAGTCCATAATAGCACCATATTTATCTTTTCTAAAGCAAAAAAAGGAAGACAAAAATTGAAGTGTCTTAAGACACAAAAGTAGCATATAGTTGCAATCATCAAGGGGTAGTATTATCTAGTCTAATTAATAAGATACGAAGAAAAGAGAAAAGTACCAACTAAGGGATCAAAATAATTTTATTAAAGGTTTCTAAAAACACCAAATATGACACCATAGTCCCATGAAGGCAGCACTCACAGTGCAAAAGGAACCTGCAACAAGAAAGGAGACTAAGTAAGGACAACATAGCACCAATAGCAAGGAAAACATAATGCAACTAAGGTGCAATTTGCAAGGAGAATAACACAATATAATTAATGTAACAAAGATATAATTAGTGAGGAGTGTTACCCAAGAAGAAGAGGAGAGAAGCTTGGATGAATATCCACCTGGAATAGAGCATTGAAAAAACATAAGAAGAGCCACCTTTATTGGAGAGGAGCCACCATACATTGGATAAAACATGTTAATGTTGCAAGAGAAGCCAAATAACTTACAAGGAGTTTGAATTTTTCTTTAAGGAGATAAGGTACGTTGAGTGCCTAGTTACATGCAAAGGAAGGAACCTCCACTTGCCACACCAAACAAAGGAATCATGTGCCATTTGTCTCAAAGGAGAAGATTTCCTATGAAATCTTAGTAACGCCTCATAAATATAATGCCTGTGCAAGGAGAAGAGCATCCAAGTCTGAAGTAACTCTCCATTTAAGAAAAAAAGAATAAAACATCATTACTTTAGCATTCATAAGGAGAGATAACACCTGCACCACCTAAATCAATGTATTATAAAAAATGTAACATCCTTGCACCATCTAACAAGGATATCAACATAAATTCCATGTGGCATACATTCCAAAGGGATATAGAGAAGTATTAATAGCCCTACCTAAGAAGAGCATGCATATCAAGCTTCCACAGGTCAAAGAGAATTGAAGGGAGAAGAGGATAGTATAGAGTGCACCATAGAACATAGTGCAATTAATGCATAATATCTTACCTTGAAGATCGAGGAGAATACACCATTCAAAAGTGTTGAAAGTGTAGTCAAGGAAGAAACTAATTAGCACATAGTGTATCACATAAAAGAGAGGTATATTTACATTGAATTAATATTTGCTTGCCATCAAGTGCAAGGAGATATAAGGTACATTATTTCTAAGGTTAAGTTGAGCTAATTACTATGTGGAGATATAAGGAAATTACAACCTTAGATTAATCATTGATGTTAGAAATAAATTAAAGCAAGGGTATTATATCTTTAAGAGCTATTTCAAATTTTATTATTTGAGATTCAATTATCAAAATATTTACAAATAATTAAACTAGGAGATATAAGGTTTTCTATATTGAAATTGAAGCATTAATTTTGCAAATATTATCATTTTATAAATTTTTAAATTAGGGATATATAAGGAGTTCAACACCAAATTAAATATATTGAAATTTAGAAACCATAATCATTGAGAATTGAAGGATATAGGAAGCAAAACATAGAATTTATTGAAAGTTGGAAAATTATTGTTGATACTAGTCTCTTATACAAATTGAAGAGACAAAATGAATCCAACTATAGAATCTTATCAAAAATTGAAGGTGCATTAAATTATCTTTAGCTTTCTATTTATTCATTAATAGGAGAAATAAGGTGAAAAATAGAAGTTGAACATTAGGGATTCAACTCAAAAGAAATCTAAAAAAATATAAGCACTTTATCAAAGTTATAGGACACTAAAAAAAACTAGGGATATATAAGGTAGTCTACAAGTATTATTATGGATAAAGAAAAATTGATACTTTTAGAATCTAAACTACTTAAAGGACCTAATTACACTTTTTGAAAAAAACAAAGTGAGGTCAATACTGATAGTTGAAAATCTTTGGGATATTGTTAAGGAGAAAAAACTAAACTTACTATAGGAGATGGTGAGATTCACAAGTTTGAAGAAAATAAAAAAAAAAGCACTCATAATAATAACTTTTGCAATTACATATGAAATATAGACATACATTAGTTTCATAGAAACTTCTACAAAAGCTTGGAAAAATTTAGCCAAGATATTTGAAGGAAGGAACAAAGTCACTATCATGAATCTTCAAATCCAATTACATTCTCTAAAATTTAATAGTGGTAAAAGTATAGAACTATTCCTAAGGAAAGTATCAGATATGAAAGGAAAATTATTAACCTTAGGAGAGACTATTGAAGATAAGTTTCTTGTTCAAGTAATCCTAAGAGCACTTCCAGATAGCTACAAGCATCTAGTCACATATTTACAAATTCTAGGTAAAGATACATCATTTGATGAGCTAGTAAATATCCTATAATAATATTAGGTGGAAAATTAAGTAAAATATGAAATGACTAAAAATTACTTAGTCTCAAAAGATAACCCGCAAGTAAAAATTACCTCATTCTCAAAAGGAAGATCTAAATGGAATAGTAGATATTTTCAAGTATGCAGAAATAAAGGACAATACAAATTATTGTAGATTCAATCCAAGAAATTAGTTTCAAGGAAATCAAACAAATGTTGAAATCCAATCAAGTAGGCCATTCCAACCAATACAATATCAGAACCAATATAATCCACATCAACAACAGTTTCAAAATCAATACAATATTCCTCAACTACAATGTAGAGAAGTAAAACGAAAAGGAAACCTAGTTCAAGAAATTCAAGAACTAGAAGAACCTACAAATGAAAATGAATTCAAAACTCTTTTTTCTAAAATAGTATTTCATGAAGATACTAATCATTTACTTGATTAGGATATAGACAAGGAGAAAAATGAATAAAGTAGAAAAGAAGAGTTCCAATTCCAAAACCAGGATGAAGACCATATTGAAGACTAAAGTCTTCAATACCCAAATAATGTAATACATGGGGTGTTGGAATATATTACATTATTTGGTATATGCCAATGTACCACATTGGGTACATCTTTAGATTAGGATTTTGTCTTAGATTAAGGTTTGAGTAGTTACTTCATGCAATGTAATAAATGCACAAGTGTTAGAATGTGCAATGATGTAAATGTGCATGTAGTCCACATGTACATGAGTCATAGGTTAGGTAGATGAAGATTCATGGGTAGATGAAATGCCAAGGGATATATCTCCCTATATATAGGCCTTTGATAGAGTGAAGTAAAAGAGAGAATGCAAGAGAAAATTATATAGAATAGTAGAGCATAGTGATGAGAAGAGAAGGTAGATACAATGTATATCATGCAAGAATTTTTGGAGTGTTTAAGACATCCATTATACTACATTTTACTATTCTCATGATCTTTCATTAATGGCTATATTTTGAGTTATTGCAGAAGTTTCTCATATAGTTTTCCTGCATATTATATTGTCATTATCATATAGTTAACATTGCTTGCTCATTTTAGATCTTGTGGTTACATTTCATTTAATATATATCATCAAAAGCTAACAGTAAGGAAAATTAAGCTCCTAACCATGCTTCTAAATAAATTTTCATCAACTTTCTCTTCTCTGGTATCTCTACACAACACTTCTCCATGTGCCAAATGTGTCCAAACTGGTTTACAATTTTCCATGCCATATTTCTTCAACATATCATTTGCATATTTTGACTAACAAATAAAATTTTTGAGATCACTTTGTTGTACTTCCACACCAAGAAAGTATTGCACCCGTCCTAAATATTTCATACCATATTCCTTCATCATAGTATGCTTAATACCATTCATCATCTTTTAAATAGTTCCCATGTATATCAAATCATCAAAAAATAGGCACACAAGAAGAATATCATCACATTTATTCTTGAAATAAAATGTGGGATCATTCTTACTTTTCTTGAAACCATAGTCTTCGAAGTACCCATCAATTCTTGAGTATCATGCTCTAGGTGCTTGTTTCAATCCATACAATGTTTTTTTCAATTTGTAAATATGGTTTTCCTTCCACTTCAAATCCTTGAGGTTTCTAAACATAAACCTCTTTGTATAGATAACCATTAAAGAATGCACTTTTCACATCCATGTGATACAATTTCCATTGTTTATGGTCTACCAATGAATGAACCATATGGACTATCTCTTGTCTTGCATTAGGGGTAAATATTTCTTCATAATACACACCATATATTTGAGTGAATCCTTTTGCAAACATCATTGCTTTGTATCTTTATATGCTTCCATCATTGTTAAAAAAAAATTGTAGACCCACTTGGATCCAACAATCTTCTTGTCCTAGGTCCGAGGTGTAGACCAATTGGTTCATCCAAACCCATAAGGGGGCGGAGGTCCAAGGTTCAAATCTCGGGCCTCGCCGGACTAAACGCTTGTCCCTTTCCTGGTGCTTTCAACGACATAAAAGGTTTAAAATGATTGTGGCATGGTGGTTATAGGGGTGGACTGCACGAAGATCTATGTGGCGGATTCTAGGGCGGACAGTGTAGAATACTTTGGCAGCCCTAAAATCTGGATAGCCTTTCATGGCAGCTACTGATTCCACCATGTAAATTTAAAAAAAAAAAAAAAACAATCTTCTTGTCCTTGGGCAATTCTACAAGTTTTCAAGTTTTTTTTTTTTTCAATGGACTAAATTTCTTCTTTCATTGCTTGTACCCAAACATCATTAGTACAAGAATATTCATAACATGAAGTTTCCAAATTAGCTTAAAAAAATAAGGAATAATTCACCAACTCACCTTTTGGTTCTTCTTCATCCTTGCCATACATTTGGAGCTTCTCAAATCTTGAAACAACTTGGTCCAAATATTGCAATTGATTTCTTTTTAAACTCCTTTTAAAGTTCTTGTCCATAATTTGGCTAGTTGGATGTGCTTTGAGTATTATCTTTTCTTTTTTTGTATTCTTGATGGGATTTGTAGATGAGTTGCTTATGCTTGAACTTGGTGTAGTCTCTTTTGAACTTGTTGATGGGATAATAGGTGGGCTTGGAGAGGTAGAGAAAACATTTAAAATTTGTCCCCCAGCTATATTACCTTATTCAATATCAAATATTTTTTCTATAGGTTTTTGATGACTATACACTCCTCCTTATAAAATTACATCTCTAGAGACTACAAACTTGTAGATTTTTAGTCTATATGTCGTACTTGTTTCAAAATATTCCACAAGAATGCATGGCTCACTCTTGGGGTCCAACTTTCTCACTTCATCATTAACATGTTCATATGCAAGATAGCCAAAAACTCTCAAATGGATTATAATTGGTTTTATGTCATACCATATTTCATATGGAGTCTTCTTGTGTAATGCTTTTATATAGAATCTATTGAGAATGTGTATTGTTGTATCAACTACAAAATACCAATAAGAATTTCTCAAACCTTTTGTTTTCAACATGCTTCTTACCATTTCTATAATGGTTCCTTTTTATTCTCTTAGCTATCCCATTTTTGTTATGGTGTATAGGTTGTAGTGATCTACCTCTTGATGTCATATTGTTTGTAAAAATTATTGAACTCATTTGAATAAAATTCTCCTCCACGGTTAGTTCTCAAACACTTTATTTTATGTCCACTTTCATTCTCAACCAATGCTTTGAAATTATTGAACATGCCAAAAGCTTCATCCTTATGTTTCAAAAAATACACCCAACACTTCCTTCAAAAATCATCAATAAATGTGATAAAATAAGAAGACTTACCCAATTTTTGTTTTTGCATAGGTCCACAAATATTAAAATGTACAAGTTGTAGTGGGTATGAGGACCTCCATACTTTTCCTTTTGGAAACACTTTCCTTGCATCCTTTCCAAACACACATGCTTCACACACACCCTTGTACTCTCCAACATTAGGTAGTCCATTTACCATGTCTTGTGAAGACAAAAAATTTAGACTTCTAAAATTCAAGTGTCCAAATATAAGATGTCAAATTCAAATCTTATATTCAAGTGCCATATGTGCCATGTTCATAATCCCTCCAAAATTCAAAGGAAACATTCGGTTCTTTGACATAGGAACATTGATGACCACATGGTTCTTATTATTCTTATCATAAATGATACATTCATTGTTATCAAACATAAATTTATAGTTCTTTTCTACAAGATATCCAACACTTAGCAAATTATTCTCCAAATTGGGAGCATACTAGATATCATGAATTTTATTTATACCTTATGTAGTGCCAACCTCGATGGTACCTTTTGCAGCCACATCCAAAGTATTATTATTCCCAGGAATTATTTTGGTCTTGAAATTCTCATTCACATCAACAAACAACTCTTTCTTTCCAATAATGTGCTTAGAACAACCAGAATATAGATACCAAAATTTTCTAGATTCCACTAAGAATTCTTGGGAGTGGTACGCCCACAATTTTTGCCTAAATTTTGCCACTAATTCTACTGAGAATTGATGCAAAACACTCTAAGGGGTATTTTCATCAAATTTAGTGTGGGAATCACTCAAGTGGTTCGGTTTTTGTAATGAAATGTGCCTCCTAGTTCACTCGCAAACCTCCTTCGCTAGGTAGAGAATCTCCCAATTTGGCCTCCCTCATGGGCTGGAGCATTAATATGCTATGTGCTCTGACTTCCTAGGTGTTAGCAAGTAGAAAAGTAACCGTTTCCAGGCGCCATTTGTCCAGATTTGACTTTTTGCCAATCAAACTTGCTATTCGCTCCCCCTTGGGATGAATACTACTATTCATCCTAGGGTGGGATGAATAGGTTTTGTATTCATCCCAGGGTGGAACGAATAGTAGCAGGGTGTCCAAAAGGTGCCAAAAGTGGCCTAGAACCTTTCAAAACCTTGTACTAAGTGGTTAGAACCATTGTATGCCTCTTGAGGGCTGCCCTAGGGGCCTTGGTGTGTCATGAAGTCGTTGCTTATGGTAGCATAATCAGATTGACCAAATTTTAGTGTCTACAGATGCCCCTTTTTGGGATGCATTGTGTGCAGCACAACGTTGAGCAAAAATAGATGACTAAAATGTTCAATTATTAAGGTTACTCAATACCCTAACCAACTTTAGATGCCCCAATCCTAGAAAGAGCATGCGTTCTTGAATCCTTGCTTTTGACGAGCTAAGGAACTTGCTTTATCTTGGATGTTGTTCGGTCATGATGCGGGGATTCCCGATGTTACACATGCTTACTAAATGCCAAGAATTTTAATTTGGTGCTTTGTGCTTGTTTTCTGCCCCAAGCAGGAGCGTGATTGTCTCTGCCAATGATTCGTTGAACGAACACAATTTTCCTGATTGAGTGTGTGCTTGTTGATTGTGATATTGAGTATGACTACCCCCTCAAGCGACGAGTCGATGAGGGAATGACTCATGAGAAAAGTGACGAGTTGCTTGACCCAGATGACTTTTGGTGAGGTTGCCCTAAGTTGTATGCATTGAAAAATGGCATAGTTTTGAAAGGATTTGAATGATGCTATGGGGGTTTCCTGGAAGCAAGGAGTTGAAAACTTCATTCCCGTGGGGAAGTCTGGCCACAATGGCCTTCTTAGGGAGTAAAGTAGTAACTTGTCCATGCATCCATGAGAAATTTGTGTTCCATATTAACCCTGAGTGAATTCCATCAGATTTGACATGTTTTTGGTGGGTTTTGAACCCTTTTTTGTGTTGCTTCCTTGAGGAAAGGAATGAAGGCCTGGATATAGTGGCCTTCTTAGGGATTGAAGTAAGGTTATTTCTGAGCATCCAAGAGTGCTATTATTTTCCTCTTTGACTGGTAAAAATTTTTTGACAAAAATAGTTATTTTTGTGGGTTTTTGGACCCTTTTGGTGCATTTGAAGGTGTTTTGACCTATGAATCTTGTATTCATCCCGGGGTGGAATGAATACAAATTTGGTATTCATCCTAGGGTGGGATGAATGGCCAAAAGTGTGTTCATCCCACCCTGGGATGAATAGGACTATTGTAGGCCTATATAAACCCCAAATGCAGGTTTTGGGCTCATTATTGCATGTTTTCTTTTGTGGTTTGAGAGGTGAGGAGGAGGAGAGTGATTTTGCATAGCGAAGCACTGTCAAAATCATCCCGCTATCATCATGAGTCAGTAGGCGAAGGCATCCAGTGAAGGGGCCGATGCACGATGGGTAAATACTAACTCAAATGACCTCGTTTATTGAATATTGTACTACCTATTTATTTATTATTTATTTTTTGTTTGTGTTTTTGATGTTTTTATTTGTTTTTGTTATTTTTTTAGGTGGTGAAGAGTCGGTATCGAAAGCCAAAGCTCTTAGGTACCATGCAGGATGCCTTGTTTGAGGCTGATTAGGAGTGGCTTGATGCCCTAGGGCTCAAGCAAGTTACTCGATTGGAGCCTGTGGTAGGCAACCGGGCTTATCTGATGGCTTTGATCAGCTTATGGGACCCGCACACCAACACCTTCCATCTATCGACAAGGGAGATGATGGTGATGTTGGAGGACGTCTATCGAATTTTGAGGATTTCGATAGAGGGGAGACCTATCCGATCGTCGCACCATGACTAGAGGGGTGTCGTGCTGATGAGGTACTTTGGGGAAGATGCGGAGGTGGTGGAGATGGACTACCATAATGGTGGTATCTTGGTGGGGTATTGGCATAAGGAGGGGGTGTTGGAGGTGAGGCATGCACTACTGATGACTCTCATCTCCAATATGCTCTCCCCGACTCATCAGGAGCCAGGTTCCCCTAGAACCTATTAGAGTTGGTGTACACCCTGGCGAGGTGCACCAAGGAGGAGCCATTGGTGATGGCATGGGGGACTACCTTGTTGGCACAACTCTATGATGAGCTATACGAGATCCACTATCATAAGAAAAAGGGCTTAGGCTATATCTTCTTACTGCAGTGTTGGGGGTGGCAGCACATAGCTGTGGGGTGACCACAGGGGTTACCCTGGATGACCCAGGTGCAGCTAGCGAGATAGGGAGATAGGATATGGCATCCTATGGTAGATGGCATAGGAGAGAGGGTAGAGTCAATGGTTTGTGGGTGATGTGGATCACTACGCCAATCTCTTCTCTCGCCTGGCACCTGAGACAGGTGTTATGGTGACCATACAGGGATTGTCCGGTCTGGGCAGATGTTGGGGAGCAGCTTCAACGGGTGAGACAGGGCAGATGGTTGATTGCTTGACATGGGACCGAGTGGGAGTACTTCCCATTTGGTCATGTCATGTGGTAGTTTGGGCTATGGTAGGGGTTTCTCATGGAGCCAGTGGTGTACCGACACCATGGGGATGAGAGGACATTGTTATGGCCTACTATGGAGGAGGTGGGTGAGGAGTCAGATCTTATAGTAGCTTTTCCTGATGTGGATGATGTCGAGACTACAAGGGAGTATGACTCATGGTGGGTGATGCACCAGTGGTGAGGTGCAGGGGCCCTAGGGGGTGAGGTAGCTAGGGTGGTGGATGAGATGATGTTGGATGCTCTAGAGGAGGACCAGGTAGAGGGCGGTGAGTAGGGAGATCTCCTAGATTTGGGAGATCAGGGTGATGACATGGGTGTGGAGGATCCTGGGGTACAGGTACCACCGGGTGCATAGGGTGACCGATATGCCAAGTTATAGGCTAAGTTGGCTAGGGTTAGGTAGGAGAGAGATCTCCTATAGGTACAAACATGAGAGGACCAGGCCGAGATATCCTCCCTACGGGCGCAGTTGAGAGCTCAGGGTCTAAGGTAGGAGGGATCCAGCACTGAGGAGAAGAAGAAGCTATGGGTAGAGGTATTATGGCTGCAGTAAATGGTGGATACCTATCAGGTGTAGGGATAGCGGAGGTAGGCATACGTGGATCGGTTGGATATGGAGGTGGTGCACCTCGGTTGGTGGTTGTGATGGGGAGAGCAGTAGATTGCATCGGTCTCAGCAGAGTGAGATGGTGCACTCCTCTACTAGGTGGAGGGAGGATAGGGCTAGTGGTAGCAGGCATGGGGGGTCTCAGCGGACCTGGACTACTGGTGGTAGTGTGAGTCGTAGCACTGATCCTACGTGATCATGGTGATGGAGACTCGTGGGATTCTTTTTGGGTTTTTTGGATGTTTTAGCATTGTGAGGTCTGAGGACCCACTTTATTTTTGTAGCCTACGGGCATTTTGGAAACTTTGATGTACGTGTTTTACCCCATATATATATGAGATTTTATTGTGGTCATCATGTGTTTCATTTATTGCTTTATTGTATGAATGCAATGTGTGTATGGATTTATGATTATGTGTTAAATGCTTAGTATGTTATGCATATGGATGCAATGAAATGATGATAGGTAGATATCATATATGCATGTGTATTTGGATTTTGATTTGATGCTATCTATATGCGTGGATGCACAGTGAGATGGAATATTTGATTGATTGATAAAAATGAACTGTGGCTAATGATTTGACATACTATGTTAGCACCATAGACTGTACAAAACACATTAATGCTCTTTTTTGTTCCTTTTTGTTTTTGTATTGTTTTTGTGTAATGGAAATGTGGAAATGTATTATTGCAATGTGGTAGAAATGGAATGATTGACATGAGATGTTAGAGAATGTAGATGAGGTTTTCATGAGACTCAAACACTCTAGCTGACTTGATCAAAGGTTGTATACTGACTATGCAAGACTTTTTGACAAGGTATGAATCTGCTAGGATGACCAAGGTACTTCATATCCCTGTGTGTGCAAGTGAGTTCATTCCTATGAAACGCATAAAGATACCACCATTTCCAGATAGGCTATCCACCAAACCTAGAATGAGGATCACCCTATGAATGTCACGATCCTGGGTTCTGTACTTAGTAGGACTAGACCACTAGGCAATCTAGGTTACAAAAGCTAGCTCATCCACATGCAAACATTGGTCTGCACACATGCAAAAGCTAATGTGACAGACATATCATCATGCGGGAGGCTACCGCCATTGACAAGTAGGCTATCCACCAAACCTGTAATGAGGATCACCTGATGGTTTTCCAAATGCTGAGAGTTCCAGGGATTCAAGTTTGACTCCCTTATTTTCTTCAATTTTATTGGGATACTTGCTCATATGTAGTGATGAAAATCACTATTTATTTTGAATTTTGTTTTCTTTGAGCAAGGGATTTGGGATTTGGGATTTGGGATTAGTGGTGAAAACCATTGTTTATTTTGCTTTTGATTTTTGCTTTTTGAACTTTTGATATTGAACTTTTGGGATTTTGATTTTTGAATTTTGATTTCTTTGATTTTTTTAGGGATTGGGATTTGTGGGAATTGGGATTTTTGATAGTGGTGAAAACCACTATTTATTTTGGGGAATTGGGTAGGGAAGAGCTTGTCCTTTTGCCAACTCTCAGCATTCTTGAACCATTCGCACAGGGGGATGAGCAGGATGACCTTTTCGCTTAAGGTAACCTAGACCACTTCATGGATTTCATCTTTATTTGTGCAAAACTTGGATTTATTAATGTTAAAATGTGTTTGGGATCTGATGTACACAAGGCATAATCTAAGCAAGACTCTACCTCCTAAAAATCAAGATAGCTTTCTACAAGATCTGAAAAGAAAACTAGAGATGGTTGAGTGACCAAAAACCCTAATGACATTCTAGAACAAATGACTAGGTGAAAGGGGTGGACACAAATATGGAATATGGAAAATGTGGGTGAAAATGATAAGTGAAACATTGAACTATGTGAATGATTACTTTCACAACCTTGATTTTGAGTGATGACAAGTGTACCACCATGGTGCTAGACATGTATGAGCAACTCTAAAATGCAAAGTGCAAATGGTGAGTATGCCTAAATGCAAGCGATGATAGAATGCAATGGGATGCAATGTGATGCAATGCTATATTTTTGGATTTTTGATATTTTGATGATGTTTTTGAGATGCAATGTGATGCAATATTTTTGGATTTTTGATTGATATATATGATGTTTTTGTATTTTTGAGTGATATATATGTACATGTGACCAACGGGCTTATTGGGGGCCATTGGGGCATTTGGGGTGACCAAAGGGCTTATGGATGCCTTTGGGGCTTTTTGGGTGACCTAGAGTCATAGGCCTAGGAGCATTTTAGGTTGATCAAGTGGGTTGTAGGCACCCTTGGAGAATTTTGGGGTGACCTAGATGGTTCTAGATTGCCTTAGAGAATTTTAGGTTGACCAAGTGGGATGTAGGCACCCTTGGAGCATTTTGGGGTGACCTAGATGGTTCTAGACCACCTAGGAGCATTTTAGGTTGACCAAGCGGGATGTAGGCACCCTTGGAGCATTTTGGGGTGACCTAGACGGTTCTAGAATGCCTAGGAGCATTTTAGGTTGACCAAGTAGGATGTAGGCACCCTTGGAGCATTTTGGGGTGACCTAGATGGTTCTAGACTACCTAGGAGCATTTTAGATTGACCAAGCGGGATGTAGGCACCCTTGGAGCATTTTGGGGTGACCTAGATGGTTCTAGACCGCCTAGGAGCATTTTAGGTTAACCATCATGCCTTAGGCATGGAATGGCCATAAATGAAGTATGTTCAAGGGTTCAGGATCCTCGACACCTTCAAGGGAGGCTAGGTGATAAGTTCTAGGTCCTATATGACTAGTAATGACATAGGGACCTAACCAGTTTACCATGAACTTGTCCCTTAGATGGGGTGAAAAATTAGAATTTTGTTGGTTTTCCTTCAGAATGAGATCACCAACCTGAAAGTCCCTTAGGTGGACTTTCATATTGTAGGCTCTCTTAAGTCACTCTTGATAAATGTGTAGGTGCTTGAGAGCATTAATATGACGTTCATCAAGCAGTGTAAGCTGATCTAGGTGAGCCTGCCATGTAGTGTCATCATCGATGAACTCTTGCATGGATATGCGCAGCGATGGGATTTCAAGCTCTAGAGGCATGACCGCCTCGGTGCCATACACTAGCAAAAATGGAGTAGCCCCAGTGGGTGTCCAAATACTAGTGTGGTAAGCCCATAGAGCAAGGGGTATTTGTGTATGCCAATCTATGTGATTCTCTCTGATAGTTTTCTTGAGAATGGCAATCAATATTTTGTTGGAAGCCTCTACTTGCCCATTTGCTTGTGGATAGTAGGGTGTCAAAAAACTATGTTGGATATTATACTTTGCTATCAAAGCATGCACATATTTGTTCTTAAACGATGTCCCATTATCCAAAATGATCTTGGATGGAATACCAAAATGACAAATGATATTATGTAATAGGAACTCCGCTATGAGGGGTCTCATCGTAGTGGTAAGGGGAATTGCTTCCACCCATTTAGTGAAATACTCGGTAGCCATTATAATAAATGTGTGGCAGCCCAAGGATGCAGGGGAGATTTTCCTGATTAAATCCAATCCCCATTGTGAAAATGGCCACACCGATTGAATCGGTTGCAAGGCTTGAGAAGGCACGTGTGTCAAATTAGCATGGTGTTGACACTTCACGCACTTCCTCATGTATGCACAACAATCTCGCTCTAAAGTTGGCCAATAATAGCCCATGCAAAGAATGCGCTTGGTGATGGCCATGCCGCTAAAATGGCCACCGCATGTACCATCGTGTGCTTGGGCGATTGCCCAAGCCGATTCTTGATGCTCTAAGCAGTGAAGGAGGATCCCTTCATAGCTTCGATGATACATAATATCTCCTAGCAAGACATATTTTGTCGCCTTCCATCTGAATGTTCTTTTAGCGATGTGCGACAACCCAGGAGGGAGGTTACCAAGCTTTAGGTATTCCTTGATTTGTGTGGACCAGTCCTATTGTGAGGAAGCCTCGAGCGCATGAACGACCTGTCCCTCTTGAAGTTCATCCCGAGTAAAAGTTGATTGGGAGAGAACATGTAAGAATAGCATTGTGCTGCTATCAAAAGGGGCTTGAGGGAACAAAGTTCCCCAATCGGCCTGGTTCAAGCATTCGTGAATGTGTGAGAATCTCTCTTGATGAGGTTCAATTTGAATCAAGTGGACTTCCGGCATGACTTGAGCATTCTCACGCTCAACCATAGACTGCGAGAGCATTTTGACCTAAATGGTAGTCATCTGATCCGTAGGGTCTTGTGGGATCAAGGACCCTAGGGAGGCCATTGTATCCACAAAATGATTAGATGATCGAGGGAGTGCCTCGATGTTATACCATTCAAATTTTACCAGGAACTTATCCACAAGGGCTTTGTAGGCTTGCAAAACTGGGCATTTGCACTGGTAGATCCCTTTGACCTGGTTAAAAATGAGCAAAGAGTCACCAAAAATGTTAAGCTTTGTTATTTTCATGGTGATAGTCGTCTGAAGGCCTATGAGCAAGGCTTCATACTCAGAATTATTGTTGGTGCATGGGAAATTGAGTTTAAATGATAGGGGTATGGGAGCCCCATGCGGTGTGAAAAACATGATTCCCATGCCACCCCCTTGCTCGCATTTGGAGCCATCAAAAAATAGGGTCATATCTGCCTGCATCTCAGGCTCGTCAGAATCTGGCGATTCTGATATTTGGAAGACCCCCTCATCGGGAAGCTCCATACTAAGAGGTTGATCATCCTAGAGAGGAGCCTCTGCGAGTTGATCGGTGATGACCTAACCCTTAATTGATTTTTGTCCAACAAATTCTAGGTCGAACTCCATCAACAACATGATCCATTTCGTCGTGTGACTACTATGATAAGTGCAGCTCATCATGTAGCGCAATGGATTCTCTTTAGATACAACATACGTGGTGTTGCTAAGCATGTAATGTCATAGCTTCTTGGTGGTGAAAACCACTGCTAGGCATAATTTCTCAATGTATGCGTACTTGATCTCATAACTGACCAGGGTGCGGCTGAGATAGTAAGTAGCCTGCTCCTTATGAAATTCATTATTCTGGGCTAACATGGCACCCAGTGCAATCTCAATGGCTGAGATGTATAAGCAGAATGGCACTCCTAGTCTAGGTGGTGCCAACACTAGTGGTGAAGCCAGGTATTATTTTATTGCATCGAAGGCCTCCTGACACTCGTCATCCCAATGGAATGTGACCCCCTTGTGCAACAACTTGTTCATGGGGTGACACTTGTCCGACAATTGCGCTATAAAGCATTTGATGGACGTGATCTTGCCCTATAGACTTTGGAGTTGCTTGATCATGGTTGGGGGAGGCATCTCGAGGATGGCCTTGACCTTATTGGGGTCCACTTCAATGCCTCTCTTAGAGATGATAAATCCCAAGAGCTTTCCAGATGTGATGTCAAAGACACACTTCTTGGGGTTCAGTCTCACGTTGTGCTCGATGAGGCGATCTAGAACTTTGCTCAAAACCTCGAGATGCTCATGGCGTAATAAAGATTTAGCTAGTAAGTCATCCATGTAATCTTCTAAAATATTATGCATGTAGTCATGGAAGATGTATGTCATGGCACACTGGTAGGTGGAACCGATATTTTTAAGGCCAAAAGGCATGACCTTGTAGAAAAATGTCCCCCAGGATGTTGTGAACACCATTTTGAGCTAGTCCTCTAGATTGATACAAATCTGATTGTACCCATAGAAACCATCCATAAGGGATAACATTTCATGGCCCATTGTGGCATCTACCAGGGTATCGATGCTTGGCAAAGGGAAATCATCCTTAGGACTCGCTTTGTTTAGGTCTCAAAAATTAGTGCAAATGTGAATCCTCCCGTCAAGCTTCTTTATGGGAACCATGTTGGACAACCATGGCGGATAGTCTACAAAAATAACAAACTGGGCATCCAACAGCTTCTGTAGCTCATATTTGACCATCAAGGCCATCGTTGGATGCATATTTCTTAGCTTTTGCTTGATAGTCTTGGCCTTGGGGTCAAGCGTCAGATTGTGGGTGACTAGATTTGGATCCAGTCTCGACATGTCTTTGTAAGACCATGCAAAAGCTGCCTTCTTCTCTGTGAGAAGGGCTATGTAATCGGCTTGCTCTTTAGGGGATAGACTTTCCCCCAACTTGATACACTATGGATTCTCCGGATCTGAGCCGATATCTTTGTCAATCATAGGCTCGATTGACATATGTGACCCCTCCTCCAGCTGGTGGGGGGTAGGGATCAAATGGATGTCATCTGCTAGATTTAGATCATCAATGGGAACCTCGGGTTCCTCTTCAACATGGAAGACATCATGAGCTGGCCCTGGGGAGAAGCAAAATGGTTGTAGCATCTCATTGCAAGGCCAATACTCAGAAGGCGATGGGGGTGAATCTCCTCGATCAAAGTTGATTACCCCCAAGTCGAGGTGCAATGGCTTTAATGGGTTATTCGGATCTTGCAAGGGCTCAAATAGATCTATGGAAATCATATTTATGGATGGATGATTTCCCCTAGGTGGTTTGTGGTGACCATGGACCTCTGGATGTAGCATGACCTGAGGAGGTGGCTATGAAGGTGGTGGAATGACAGGCGGTGGTCGGTGTGGCTATGGGTGAACTTGCTCTTCGCGAGGTAAAAGCTATCTCCAAATGGGATCTTGTAATGGGAACATGCACAGATAGTATTCATCATCGTCATCCCAAGGGATGACCTATGCGTATTCTCCATAAGAACTATCAAAGTCAATCGGTGTGACTCCATAGTTCGACTCATCATCTGACATCCACTCATAAGGGGACCTTGGATCTTCTTCCTCACTATCATGGGGAAGAGTGCACGAACCTTCACCTCTCTCGTAGGATTGGATACCATCATGAGGTGGTTCATCATCTCCCAAGGGCATAGGGAAATAGTCCCCCAATGAGTAGACATGATTAGGGTTGGCAAAGGGATCTCGGGCCAACTCATCTCTATAGTTGAGGCAAAGGCACTCCAGACCATCTGTGAGAACATCCAGGGGCAAGGGGTGATTATGTCCCAATATTGATTTATCATATGGCATCTGGTACCAAGGTTGAAATGGAACCCACGTGCCTTGCTCATACAAGCCTAACCCGTAACCATACCAATTGCAAAGGTCAAGGTACTTCAGGGTGAAGTCAGGGTTAGACAAGTAGTTGATGTCTTCTACGAAGGGCTCCTCATCCTCCTCATGTTGTTGGTAGGGTTCGATGTCGTAGTCCAGTCCCCATAGATGAAATTTTTTTGATTAGGGGGGATGCCTAGGGGCACAATAGTACCTATGGGAATACAAGGTCGACCCATGTCTTGCACCGACTCTATAGAAGGGGTAGATGTGATATTCCTAACCATGTATTCTCCTAATTCGTTGGAATCCAAGTGCACTATCACTAGAGGCTACAAATAGAAGAGTGATGAGAGTGATACTTGATCTGAATCGTCATATATCTCCTATGGTAGTTCTTCATCATCTGGGTTAGGTATCTCCTCTATGGAGATGGTGGATATGGTTAGTTGGACCTCATAAATAGGCTTCTTCCCTAGGTTCCTCAACAAAGGATCCATCGATCTGATGGGCATCGATGGAGGTGTCGATGATGAGGAAGGTATGTCATGCGATGATGAGGGGGTCAAACCTTAGCTGGATCTATTTGGTTGGAAATCTAGGTGTGTTGATGGCAAGGTTGACTTGGGGAGTTGTTTCACCATGTTACAATACTTGTAGGGCTCTAGGTCCGTAGGGATGACATGAACTTGCCCTTCATGAGTGTACTTGAGGCATTGGTGAGCAATGGAAGGGATGCACTTCATGTCCCTAATCCATGGTCTACCTAATAGGATATTGTATGCCATCTCACCCTCTAGTATGTGGCATAGCATCGAGATGGTATTTTCTCCTACTTGAATCGGTAGGACAATCATACCAACTATTGAGCATATGGCATCATTAAATGCTCGGAGGGTGTATGTAGATGTGACAATATGGGATTTTAGGAGCTTCAAGTGCTTGAGAGCTTGTCGTATAGATGATATTTCTAGAAGAATAAGTGTCTATCAACACTCTCTTGTATGGTGTCCTATTTACACATGCGATGATGTGCAAGGGAGGGTCCACCGTATCATTTGGAACTAGTTTAAGCTCATCCTCTCGGAAGGTGATTACCGGTTCAGTGCACTGTCTTACATGCCCCACAAAATTATTGAAGGAGTTAGACTCTTGGGGCAAAATATCTATGGCCTTAAGGATCTCCATCAAAGCCTCTATGTGAGGTTGCGATTGCTGAATCAGATCGTAGATGGAGAGTCGGGAAGATGTTGTTCTTAAGATCTGAGCGAGCTTACTCTTAATGGTGGCCATAGGCCTAGGTGGAAGGCTCAGTAGAGGAGGTGGTGGTTGTTGTGATGTCTAAGGGACATCACCCTGAGCTAAATGTGGTGTGACTAGACTTGGATACTACTTGTTCCTCGTGACAATGCTGATCATGCCGATATACCCCTACTGAGGAGGGGTATGGTGAACCTCATTCACCTAGGGAACTATCTTGGCCTGCTCTCCATGGGCAGGTAGGGGATCTTTAAAGACCTCTATTTGTTGGTTGTTTTGCATGATGGGGTTGTCTACCTAAAGGTCCTTCCTATCGATCATGTCTTATACCAAGTTTTTAAACTTGTAGCCCATGTTCACATCATGCTCACTTTGCCTATGAAATTTGCAATACAGGTCTTCTCTGTACCATTTGGTCCTAGGTGCATTCATGTCGATAGGTCGAATCTAAGTAGATTGATCAAATTGTTTGCTAAGAGGCACTCAAAAAATAAGTCCATGGACTCTGTAAGGGGCGTGAACTACCGATTGGGGTGATGTTATTGATTCTGCCCTTGACTATTCTAATTTTCCTTAGCATAGTCTCGATGTGTGGCCCGATAATTGGGCTTTTAAGGTAGTGCAGCTTGCAATGACCTTGAGATGCTAATGGAAACCCGATTCACTGATGTTGGCTTAGACTGTACTGGGGTGCTCTTAGTGTTCTTGCTCCACTCCTTATGAGGTTTCACAATTTATCCCTCTTGAATCTTGATTTCTTCAATGGTCCTAGTCTATGCTAGGGTATCTTCAAGAGTCGGGTATTGTTGCAGTTGCAACAACAAGGAGATTGGCTTCAGGTAGCACTTGTAGAACATCTGAGTCAACTCTGACATGGGGAGGAGATAAGGTAGTTTTGAGAGCAAGGTTCACCATCTATTTCTATAATTTGTTATTGAATCATCATCATACTATTTTAACCCAACTACATCGACCAATGTCACCTTCCTCTTGGTATTGAAGGTGAAGCATTCTAGAAATGCATTTGCAAGTTGATCCAAAGTGCGGATGCTATTCTTAGGGAGCTAGTAAAACCAATCTGAGGTGGGGCCCGAAAGGGTAGTCACAAACATCCGCAAAAGCAATCATTTTCATGAATGTCGAAGCACTGGCCTAGAAATCTGGTGACATGCTCCTACACATCGTCTTCTCCCTTAAACATAGCCAACCGAGGCAATTTGAATTGCTCTAGATAGGGATGCGTAGACACTGAAGGATGGATGGGCTAACTACACAACTGGTGCATAGTGGAATTTTGAGATCCAGACCCATAGGTCTTGTGCTCCATTGACTCTAGGCGCTCTAGCAACTCTTTGTATGGGTCTGAGGAGTTGATTTCCTCATTCTTGCTCACATCCTATGGTGGAGGTCTAGGATCCTCTAACCTATTGCGGGGTGTTTGCTTGTCACCCTCTACCTTGATAAGGAATATCCAAATTGTTAAGATCCTGCTATAAAATAAACTCAAATAACACACTCTCACACAATTGCTTGGAAATAACTCACATAAACATCACATTAATATAACAGAAATTTGCATAAAGAACAATCTCACAATAGAACTGAATCGCAGGCCTCTTCGAGGGGGCAACCTCCTTCAATACTTCATTAATTTTGCAAAAGATGGTTACATTGGTGCCCTTTCGGGTATTTAAGGAGTCTCCTTCCAAGGTTGGCTTACATGCAAAATGCCACCTGGATTACATGCATAATGCCACCCGAATTACATGCATAGTGCCACTTTGAATTACATGCACAATGCCACTCGAATTACATGCACAATGCCACACGAATTACATGCACAATGCCACCTATCTACCATGTGTTACATAAAAAAGGGTGCCATTTTTCATAGGCACTACCTAAGCTAAAACTTAGAACATTACAAAATATTAATCATGGGTACTACCCACGTTCACTAGGAATTATTACATCAAGGAAGTTATTACATTAAGGGTTAGGATGAGATCCTAACATGCCCTTCTCCTTGAAGAAGCTTTGTCCTCAAAGCTAAAAATGAGGAAACTGTTGCTGGAGTTGATGGAGGGACTCCCATGTAGCATCCTCAGGTTGAAGTCCACACCACTGAACCAGGACCTCTGTGATGGTACGGTTGCGAGTTCGACGATACAGCAGCTGCTTTGGTGCAAGTAAGATGGAGCCTTCTTCATCCAATTCGGGAAGTGTTGATGGGACCTGTACCTTGGAGCTGCCCGAAATGTAGGAGGGAGGCGTGAGTGGAGGGTGCCCGTACTCTGCCTCTGGTGGCGGTATGATAGGAAGTGTTGTACCACCATTCGGCCAACAAAAGCCATTTTGCCCAATGAGTAGGATGATCGGAGGCAAGCAGCGAAGGTAGGTTTCCAAGCAGTTATTAACAACCTCTGTTTGACCATCCGTTTGCGGATGGTAGGTTAAACTCATTGTGAGCTGAGTCCCCTGCAACTTAAACAACTCTTGCCAAAAATTGCTAGTAAGGCTGGGATCACGATCAGATACATTGGAGGTTGGCATGCCATGAAGGCGAAATATGGAGTCAAGGAAAATTTGGGCAATAGTGAATGCTATGTAAGGATGGGTTAGGGCACAAAAGTGAGCATACTTTGAAAGGCGGTCCACTACCACAAAAATAATAGACTTGTCTCCAGATTTAGGTAGCCCTTCTATGAAATCCATAGAGATGTCAGTCCACACCTGATCCGGTATCGACAAGGGTGGAAGAGTGCCCGAAGAGTGCACTGTTTCTCTTTTCATCCTTTGACCTATGTCGCAGTCTGCCACAAAAGAGCGAATGTCCTATTTCCTACCTTTCCAAAATAAGGTGCGCTTGAGTCGCTCATAAGGTGGTCTAATATTGGGAGGTGTACTATCCGGCAATAATGGAATGGCATGGTCGTGAGAGCGATGCAATGGTCGTGTGATGGGTTCTGAAAAGATGGCCTCATGTTTGTGGAGAATCTGTTGCATGTCTTGTGGGATTTCACCCATTGGAGATGTGGATGGCTGGATGGAGAATAGTTGTGCAATGACCCCACGTGATGATTTCTTTAGCAATTTCTCCATGCCGTTTGAACTGATAATTTGAGGTGTTCCTATCGGGGAGCCCTTGATGATGTGTGTTTGTCCGTTCTAGAAGAACTGCATCCAAAGTTTAGCAAAGTTCCAACTGATAGTGCCCAATGTACTCAACCATTGGCATCCCAAAACAATATCACATCCACCCAAATGGAGGGCAAACATGTCCTGCTTGAGTTCATAGTCCCCTATCTTGATTTTAACATTGTGACACTTTCCTTTACAAGATAAGTTTCCCCAATTGGCTACCATGACCTCAAAGGAATTACAATTGTGGATATAGCAATTTTCCCGTTGAGCAACTCTAGGGTCAATGAAGTTGTGCGTGCTTCATGAATACAAAAGGATGGAAAGACGTTGGCCCTTGAAACATCCTGTAACCTTCATGGTTTGAGGAGTAGTAATTCCTGCAAGGGCATGGATTGTAATTGATGTCTCAGGTTCCTGTTTCCCTTCTTCTTGTGGAGGAGGTGTTTCTAGAGGGTCCTCATCCTCATCACTCTCGTCAACGGTATCAGGTTCTCCAACATCTATCAAGAACAATTTTTTGTGTGCACACTTATGCCCCTTGAAAAACTTTTCATCACAATTGTAGCATAATCCTTGGGCACGACGTGCATCCATCTCTTCGGTGGTGAGGCGCTTGGGTGTAGCAGGTTTATTATCATCTGGGTGTTGGGCTCTCGGGGAAATGAAGGTCTATCTTGAGAAAACTTTGATGGGTGTCTTTGGGCAGAGAGTTTAGATTCGGCCAGACGGGCCAAACTGATAGCTTCCATCATAGTTCGTGGTTTCAACATTTTGACTTCTGCTTGGAGTTCCATCTTCAACCCACCGATATAACAACTCTGGAAGAACCCTTCACTCAATCCTCTTGTTCGATTGGCCAATTTTTCAAATTGAGCTTGGTACTCTCGAACTGACCCTATTTGTTGTAGTTTGGATAAGGCTCTGTGAAGTCCTCAAACTCACTAGGACCAAATCGAGTGAGTATTTGGGATTCAAAATCCTCCCAAGAGAGATTTGGGTAGGTAAGACACAACCATTGAAACCAGTGTAGAGCCTCAGATTCCAAGTTAAAGGAAGCCATCTGGACTCGATGAAATATTGGTACATTATGAAGTCGAAAGAATTGGTCAACCCGACATAGCCACCCATCAACATCCTTCCCACTGAATTTGGGAAAGTCCAACTTGGGCATTCTAAAGGGTGTATCATGGTCACGATTCCTTGTAGAAATCTCAGCTTGGTATTCTGATTTGGGTGGTTCTCTTCTCAGTTTGCTATCCACTTCAGTCAATGCTTCTTCTAAGCGATTGCTAGTGGCCTCATGCTCTAGGCGAAGACCTTGGACTTCTTCCCTTATGGAGTGAAAAGCCGAGTTCAAGTTCTCAATGGCTTTTGTTCGGGACTCCAAGTGTTCTAGTTCTTTCCGGTGTCCACGGGTACCCTGGGCCATTTTTTGACCTTTTGTGACCGAGTTACTAAAAATAGAATTGAATTTTTTTTGACTTACTATTTTTAGTAAATGCCCAAAAAAGTTCTTGGGTGCTATATATCAAAATGATCAGCGGGAGGAGGTGGTCACAATGAGCTATATCTCTCAACACTACTTTTTGGCACCCCGAATCTTTTTTTTTATCTCTTGTTTTGCTGAGTCTAACGGTGTTTACAGATTCTGATTCTGAGCTACTGAGCAAAAGTTGGGTACTGGGGCACTATCTAAAATTGGTCGTGTTTCACACTCAAGATTCTCTGTATTTTGTAGGTGACTGATATGACAGTTCTGTTCTGACTCTGAAGATTGTGAATTCCCCCTGACTGTGCTGACCTCTCTGACCTGATCGACCTGACTGTGACTGCCACTTGTAAATTTTATTGTTACTCTCCAGACTTTCAACTTAAGTGTCACCCTCATGGCTTATCCCGAATGCATGTCCCTTCGTTATTTTTTTTTGGTAGAGGGCTCCTTTCTCATATGCTCACTTTTGAAATGCAGGTTTACGAACGGGGGTGTTTGGATTCTTATTTTGATTTTGATTTTTGCATTTTTTACAGGTTGCAGTTTTAACAGAACCAAGGAATGCTAAGTATAGGAGTATGTACCACCCATAGGCCATCTAATATATCGACAGTGACGAACAATAGTACTCGGACCAATATTTCAGGCCACTAGAGGATTCCACACATACCCTTGAGCACACTACCTGCCTCTCTGACAATACAGGAGGGTAATCTTCCAGGATGCTGTGTCCCGTAGACTATGAGTAATACAAGGCCGAAGAGCTTCCTAATGGCTAAAAGTTTGTTTAATCCTAGATGGTCTCCCGATATACCCGAAGATACGTGGGAGCTCAAGTCCGTGCGCGAGTTTTGTCTGAGGCCTGGGTATTGGAGCCTGATCGCCCCTCACTTCACTAGATGCTTTATGGGCTATCTAGCTTAGCCAATAACGATAGATCCTTCACGATATTTTAAAACCCCCGGTACAGGGTTTCTACCTACTCAACTAATAATTTTTTTTTGTTTTTGGTCTGGAAAAAAAAAACACTGTATTTTTTTTTTGGATTTTTTTTAATAAGGAAAAACATAATGGAAAAAACACATAGAATTTATACCTAACAGGCGGATTGGATGGCAAGAATCGTTGCAGTTGCAGCAGAACTTGGCCCTGGAAAGCGCTCTGATACCACTTGTTAAGATCCTGCTATAAAATAAACTCAAATAACACACTCTCACACAATTGCTTGGAAATAACTCACATAAACATCACATTAATATAACAGAAATTTGCATAAAGAACAATCTCACAATAGAAGCGAATCGCAGGCCTCTTCGAGGGGGCAACCTCCTTCAATACTTCATTAATTTTGCAAAAGATGGTTACATTGGTGCCCTTTCGGGTATTTAAGGAGTCTCCTTCCAAGGTTGGCTTACATGCAAAATGCCACCTGGATTACATGCATAATGCCACCCGAATTACATGCATAGTGCCACTTTGAATTACATGCACAATGCCACTCGAATTACATGCACAATGCCACACGAATTACATGCACAATGCCACCTATCTACCATGTGTTACATAAAAAAGGGTGCCATTTTTCATAGGCACTACCTAAGCTAAAACTTAGAACATTACAAAATATTAATCATGGGTACTACCCACGTTCACTAGGAATTATTACATCAAGGAAGTTATTACATTAAGGGTTAGGATGAGATCCTAACACAAATACTCTACTTCCAGCTCATGCTCGTTGTAGGCCCCATAGGGCGTCTCTCGAGCCGGTCTACAAAGAGGGGTATTCACCCACTGTGGGCATCCTGTATCTAGCCTATGAGGTAAGTCTCGATATGGTCTAGGAGGCCATGGAGGTAATTTTGGATAAGTTCTAGGAGACCTATCTCGAATGAGTGTGGGTTGCCTCAGGGGGACTTCCTACCTATGGGTCTTAGGGGTAGGGACCCTCTCCCATAGAGTCTTCTAGAATAGCTCATTGGTTTGTCATTCAATCATTTCTTTTTCAAGCTGATGCAAGCAGTCTAGTTGTTCTTTGTCCCATCAAATATGCTTGAACTGAGCTTGGTGTTCTACATTCTTTACAACTGCTTGTTTGATTTGTTCTATCATGCGAGGCCTAGGGAGTCTATGGGTATCACCTTGGGGCTGACCTTATTTAATATAATCTATGATATCTATTAGGAACTTACCTCTTTTGAGGTTCACTACATTGACTTGAGGTTCGGGCTGGAACATCTGCTCATTATACTGAGTAGGCATAGAGGCACATCAGATGTATCGACTTATGCTACCCAGTGTGTGAATTCATGCTCCTACCTATGAATAGGCATGCTAGCCCTGATGGATACGTGAATGTGTGGCACCACTTTGTCTATTAGTGCCTTAGCGCATTGTTGCCTTTCATCAAGGAAGACCTATGATGCATCTACATACCAGGAACATTGTCCCAAATAATGCCCATCATCCCTCAAAGTGTCCCATAGAGGGTCCCTTCGAAGGTGTGGCTCGTTCCCTGCTATCTTGGGGCTAGGTGGAGTGGAGGCTCACTAGGGAGGTATAACCAAGTCCCTAGGGCTAAAGTGGAGACGACTCATGTCTCCTAACCCACTCTCCATAGCTTCCACCCATGATTGGGCTTGGCTGTAGGTATATACCATCGTGCCTCTCTATCAAACCCTGGATGATTATCTCCTTTACAAATTTTAACGAAATAGCAAACAAGAAATGAAACACTCAATAAGAAAAATGATTCTCTTTTAAGTTTTAGATGTGAATCCCTAAATTGTTTCGTGTGTTTCAGATGTGTTGTTTTGCTCTTATTTTCTTTTTCTTGTTTTTTATTTAGAATGATGGAACTCAACCAAAGTGGTGACTAGGGACACTAGTGCCAAACATAATTTCTCAAAAGAGTCCAGGGTACACTGCTTAAAACCCAGTGGGGGGTTCGCCTAGCTCTTAAACTCTAAAACAATATTTCCAATAGTGGGAGACAGTTTGAGCATTAGTGACCTATTCCATATTGAGAGAGTGACCTATTCTATCTAAGGCATCTAGAGGGCAAGTTGGTGGAATGAGGTGAAATCCAACATCACCAGTCTAAATTAGAGGTTGGTGATGAAATACAACCTTACCAATGTTATTGTGATACGTGAAAGTGTGTGTGGTTCTTTTTAACTTAAAAGAAAGTAAACAAGGAAGCACTCAATGATCCTTCACTATATGCATGCATAAGGTACATTTTACTTTCATAAATTTAGTACAAATGTATCTAGAAATGCAAAACCCTAAATGTTAGCCTACCCATTGGGTAGGCTACAAGCAAGCAAACCATAGAGATGCATTCCTACTTTGATTTTTTTTTTATTTTTCTCCTTTTATATGTTTTTGTTAATTTTTTTAAGAAAATAAAAATAACTTCTAACCTTTATAAAAAAGCAAAATATGCAAGGAAAACCAAATAATAAGAAAAATAAACAGTTTATGAAAGTGAAAAACAGATATGGAAGATTCAGAAACCTACCTCATCACTGCCAAAACTTGCTATTGCTTAAATCCTGCTCTAAAAATCCTCTAGTTTCTATTCACTCTAGGGTGGTATGAATTGCAGGTCTGTATTCATCCCAAGGTGGAACGAACTCACGTTTGTCCCAAGGTGGCATGAATAGCAGGTTAGGGTTCGTTTTAGCCCAGAACGAATAACACCTACAACATAAAAAGATGAAGAATGAGTTCAAAATTCACCTAAAGTAAAAGGTTATATGTCCCACTGTGATCGCAACTGAAGTAGGGATAAATGGTGCACCAAATGATAATAAAAAATATGTGTATCTATGCCCTATCACTTATGAGTGTCAAACGGAAGCATGCAAGCAAATATGGAAAATATAGCAAATAACAAGAAATGATGCAAATAAAATATATTTATTATTAATAGAACTGATAAAATTCTAGGTTATAATGCATCCCCTTTAGGGATCAAAATGGGTGATACAAATTTTTACAACTTGGGTGCCCAAGGATCAAAATCCTTCAAGAAATTTGGGTGCACATCCAATGTCTTTCCTCGTACCCACAATTGAGGTGGGAGGGCCAAGGTTTTTGTTGCTTGTGTATTTGATCCAGATGTCTTATTTATCTTCCCAATGCACTGTAATGACCTACACTTGCACACAAGGAAACCAGAAATGTCAAATAGTGTGTGCATTTGATAGAAAGCATGCAATCCCCACAGGGGCAAAACGACTAATAAAGAGAAAATGTATAAAATAAACTCCAAATGGCATGAAATTGTATAGGGATGTTCAAAATAAGTTTTGTGAAGATATCACTAGAAATTGCACCAAAATTATATCCGATAGGGCTTCGAACCCGAATGACCGTTCGTAACCTACAAAACCCAAAGCAAGCAATTTATGACCCTATGCAGAAATTGGAAAGAATACATTAAATTCTATTATAAGAAAATCCATTTTATTAGGTTTCCAATATCAGTCACATTTTAGGTGTTCTCTCAAATAACCGTCGGATACCTGCAAGAGACCCTCCAAAACACTAAAAATGCAATATCTTGGCCAATATAGCTCAGAAAGACTTGAAATTTGAACAACATATTAATAGCATGTATAAACTAAATAATTAAAAAAAGTAGCAAAATAATGCACAAATTTCTATTCATCATAGGGTGGGACGAATAGGACTGTCACAAATTTGGGGGCGCGGACTATCACAAATTGGGGGGCGCCCGGGGGTGGGACGCCCACCATTTTTGCCTAAATTTTGCCATAAATTCCACTGATAATTGATGTAAAAAACTCTAAGGGGTATTTTCATAAAGTTTTGTGTGGGAATAACTCAAGTGGTTCAGTTTTTGTAACGAAATGCACCTCCTAGTTCACTCGCAAACCTCCTTTGCTAGGTAGAGATTTCGAGGGAAAAAAGGGCACACAAAGGTGGAAGGAAATCTTGGAAGCACTCCATTTCTTTGTACTCAAAATATCCTCTCTCATTGTGTGGAAAATTCATCCACTTTATAGCCCAACGAGGCTTCATGGGTCAAAAGGCATGTGAGGGCATGCAAGGCACGAGGCGCCACTTGGCCACCAGGGTAACATGTGTTGGAGGGGAAAGAGAATCTCCCAATTTGGCCTCCCTCATGGGTTGGAGAATTAATATGATGTGTGATCTAACTTCCTAGGTGTTAGCAAGAAAAAAAGCAACCATTGTCAGGTGCCATTTTTCCATATTTGACTTTTTTCCAGTCAAACATGCTATTCGCTCCCCTTGGGACGAATACTGCTATTCATCCTAGGGTGGGACGAATAGGTTTTGTATTAATCCCAAGGTGGAACGAATAGCATAAGGGTGTTCAAAATGTGCCAAAAGTAGCCTAGAACCTTTCAAAACCTTGTACTAAGTGGTTAGAACCATTGTATGCTTCCTAAGGGCTGCCCTAGGGGCCTTGGTGTGTCATGAAGCCATTGCTTATGGTAGCATAATCGGATTGACCAGATTTTAGTGTCTACACATTGTTATCAAACACAAATTTATAGTTCTTTTCTACATTATGTCCAACACTTGCAAATTATTCTCCAAATTGGGAGCATAATAGATATCATGAATTTTATTTATACCTTATTTAGTGCCAACCTCCATGGTACCTTTTGCAGCCACATCCAAAGCATTATTGTTACCAAAAATTATTTTGGTCTTGAAATTCTCATTCACATCAAAAAACAACTCTTTCTTTCCAATAATGTGCTTAGAACAACTAAAATCTAGATACCAAACTTCTTGACCAGTTTTTTCAGCCATGTCACTAGTTAAAAACAAATTACATTGTGTAGCTTCATCATCACATACATAGTGAGCTATTCTATCTCTATTTATGGTCTTCAATCTACAATATCATGCAATGTGACCCATTCTATGATAATTTTAGCATTCAAATATTTTTCATCAGCTCTTCCTTGTCCTCTTCCAGTAACAACAACTCCTCTTCCTCTTCCTCCTCTACCTCTTGATTAATTTTGATTTACTCCTCTTCCATATACTTGTTTACTCATGCTTGTATCAGCTTCATCATTATCAAAATATTTCAATTTATAATAAAAATCATTCTCCTCATTTTATTTACTAGTTTCTCTTAGTCTTTCCTCATGTGACATAAGAGAACCAACTAGACAATCAAATTCAAGTGTAGACAAATCTTTACTCTCCTAAAAAATTATTGCAATATGATTCCATTTAGGGCTAATAGATATCAATACCTTCTTCACAAATACCTATTTCTTCAATTTATCTCCAAGGGTAGCCATATTTTTCACCACATCCTTCACTCTAACACAATAATTACCATGCTTTCATCTTCTTTCATCTATAAATTCTCAAAATATTTCTTCATGGTCTACAAATTTACCATTATCACTTGTTCACTTCCTTGGTAAGCCTCTTGAAGAGACTTACAATCCTCCTTAGCTGATGTAGAAGTAGCAATAAATTAAAATAAACTCTTGTCAAGAGCACACAAGATATGGTAGAGGGATAATAATTCTTCTTTTTTTTCCTTTATGTTATCCTATCATTACCTTGTAATGTGTTACAATCAAGTGGTTCTTCATAACCACTCTCTACTACCTCCCAAAGATATTTTTAATTAACAATTTTCTCATATTTATAATCCAATAATCATAAACTTACCCTTTAAATTTTGGAATGGTATATATTTTTTGAATTTCACCATTAGACTCAAGTAGCAATAAATGAATTTTTTCTTCAACAAAATTGTCCAAGAACCATGAACCCAAGTTCACTCAAACCTAAAAAAGCATCCAATATCTAAGGGACCAAGTACTCAAAATTTGAGGGACAAAAAATACTCAAATTCCATGGAATTTTATGATTAGTTCTACATAAAATAACCATTCCAAATATGTATTACATGTAGAAAATGGAGTTGTAAAGTAAAAGTTATAAGCTCTGCAAGTTGACTGCAAGTTTTAGAAAATTGAGGACAACAAGCATGTATTTCAAAAAATGAATGAAATAGAATGTTATTTTTTATTCCAAATGAACTCATAAGTATTAAAATGCTTTCTCCATGTTCTTCTATAGCTATTTTACACTATTGTACATTTAAAAGAGATAAAATGATGTTACAACCCTTCATTTCACATTCTAAAAGTCCAATAGTCACAATGACTCTTCAAGGCCTATAGAAACTTTTGGGCTTCTTAAAATTCATGGGAGAACTTTTAATTTGGTCTTTTTATTGGTCAACATCAATCTCCAAAAACACACAATCCCCTCCATTTTCACCATCCACAACTCCATATTCTATCTCTATTGTTGCTTCTTCTTCCATATCCATTGTTATTTCTCTCTTTGCCCCTATTTCTTCATTTATTCCCACTTCTTCTTTTTATCATTCTTCTACTAAACTTCTCACATCATCCACTAGTGCAACAAAATATTCTCCAAGATTTAAACTACCTCATGGTTCCCCTAGAGGAACCTCATCTCTAATAGTCATTGTTACAAAGGAAACCCCCCATTTCTTTATTTTCATCCCCATTCATCCAAGCCTACAAAACCACTATTTATACACACCATGCCATACCTATTGGCTTCCATAATTGAGTTGGCATTGCATCCCACTCCTGCCACTTTCTCTCCATTCCCTACCATTACCACTCAAATTTATCCTATCACCATGCCATCAACCTACACATTTCCATCATCCAAATCATGATAAATTCTATAGGTAATGATTCCCATTATCCTTACCCAAGGATCTAATTCTATAGAAGCTCTCCCTTTGATAAGTATGACTAAAGGGCCTACCAAGTTATGTTTACAATTCTAGATAAACTAATATTTCCACGGCATTACACATTCTTGTTGTTGAGGAAAAATAATGGAAGAAGGATCATAAATGACTAAAAAAAAATACTATCAAGGCCTCAATTATATTTAATTTATAATTTTCAAGGAAATAAAACTAAGTGTACTTCATTAAAGATTTAGAAACTAACCCCACAAAGGTAGCATCAGCTCCTACTAACTTAACTACTAGTGTGTCCCAACTAGATCTAGACAAGATGGACCCATACTAAATGGTCCAATTGAATAATAAGATCATGCTTGATGTGAGGATCAAATATGGTTAACTAGTGGTTGAGGATTAAGCAATGTAGATTAAGAACAAAAATCTGAAGCATAATTGGCACAATTGAATCCAAAAAGAGACCAATTCTAGCAATAGAATGAATGGCTAAAGGGGGTTTCCAAGAAATATCAGTTAAAGAAGCAACTCAAAGGCCTTGAAACCCAACTTGCTAACACTAAAAAACTATTATAGGAAATGATAGAATAGAGTGGAGTCTTAGAAATCCCAGAATATAAAGAGCAACATATAAAGAAGTTGATAGCCATGAGACTTGAAGAGATAACTATAGACCCAAAGTTGAAAGAAGATATTCAAATGGTTAGGAAATTTTGGAATTAAATAAAGGAGGATATGTAGAGTTCTTATAAATATTTTTTATTGACATCCTTCATAGAATAAATCCTAGAATATATCAATAGGACCATCAAGCATATATAAAGGTAGTTATGTATTAGAGGTGAACATTAGAAAGTTCCCAAACTCCTTGTATAATCAATATAGAATAGGTATAATAGAAAGGTATATATTGCAAAGAGTTGATCAAGAATATAATAAAGATCTCATATGTGTAGAGGAACCTATAAATCTATAAAGATAATTTGGCTTCCTTTAAAATCCAAGTACAAAAAATAGATAAGGAGATCCAAGGGTTTATCACTATTGGAATGCTTGATGTTTTTTATGAAATAAAACACCTATTGTATGATTATGTATTTATTACTATAATTTAAGAAGAAAAATACCAAACCAATCAGAGGAATACATGTGAACATATGAGAAGTTGAAGCTAGTTCATACCAACTTGAAAGACCTAGTTGTCAAAGGAGAAGAATTATCTAAAAATTATTTTGAAGATATGATAGGGGAGGTAGAATACCTCAAGGAAATATATTTTCTAACTGATAGTTGGTTGCAATGGGGTTGCCATCACCAAGTACCAGTTAGAGGAGAAACATTAATTTTAACAATTTTGTAGCATGAGTCCTAATTTTATAGACTCTATGCCTAGATATAAAGACAATATCTGGGATCTTATGCAAATTGACCTTGGAATACCATGAAGTCACCATAAATAGTACCTTGGCACTACCTTTTAAAAATTTACCAATTTTAAAATGAAATAAAGAAATAGAGGTCAAACAACAAAAAAATACCCCAAAATCATAAAATTTAGCTAATATCAATAGGGACCAATTCACTTGTAATTTTTTTTTTATTGGATTTAAAGTGAAATTAACTTACTTCGAGGGACCAATTAGATTGAGGGATCAATTTTCTCAACAAAATTAAATGTCAAGCTTGAAAAAATTGAGCAAATTGCTAAAACAAATAAAAGTTCTAAAATTAGTGCAAACCATGAGGCAACACATATAAAAAGCAACTTTTGGCATGTAGTGGTACATCAAGTCATTTTTTGAGACTTATAAGTCTAATAAAGCTATAATTAGAGGTATTTAACATTTGGAGGTGCAACATTTTGCTAAAATGTCCCCAAAATTTTCATTTTGGGTAGGATTAATTATTTTTTAGCCCTAGGTAAGTCAAGGGTAAACTTGTGCTATAAATGGGGGCCTATGGCCCTCATTGTATTCATATTTTTGCCATGAAAATTTAGAGATACACTCTATGAATCCTAAATTGTGCATTGTACTTATGAGGTTATAACAAATTAACAAGTCCTTATGAATCCCATCAATGACACTATAGTCTTGGTTTCCTAAGTGTGTAGCACTTGTGGCATGGCCCTTCTAACCCATCTTGTCATTCACTTATCAATTTTATAATAAGAAAAATGAGTGGATATTGATTCTAATCAACTTATCATGTGTTTATTGGTCATACTCTATCCCTGCTATGGTATAAAAGTCATATTTTCCTTCAATTTATTTCTTTTGAAACTTCTCACTATATTATTTTATGTTCTTTACTTTTTAAAAAAATATATTTTTTGTACTTTATTTTTATGTATTTTAGTTTAGATTAGTGATCTACACAAGGATAGTAGAGATTTTACCTAAATATGGAGGTTAGTATAATCCATTTTTAATCCCATCCAATCTTGTTGAAACTTGGATTGGGTGCATTTAACCTAATTTAAAAGTTAGGACAATTCCCCAGTTCAACATTATTTCTAGCATTAAAATTGAGAAAGATATGAGATATAGGTAGATAAAATATATAAGAAGTTGAAGCTAATTCACATCAAGCTAAATAAGCTAACTAAAAAATGATAAGAGTTATCCAAAAATACTTTTGAATATCTAATAGGGGAAGTACAATTTCTATATGACAGTGAATGGAAAAAGTTGCCCGAGTTGCTACTACCAAGGACTAGTTAGAAGAGAAATAAAATTTTTGACAATTTGTATTGTCGGTCACAATTTTGTAGAGTCTATGTCCAAATATAAAGACAATATATAAGATCTTATGTCAATCAATCCTGTCATCCCATAAAGTCACCATAAATAAATGTAGTATCTTGACACTACCTTTGAAAAAAATTTCAATCTTAAAATAAAAATGAAATAGTAAAATTCAAACAACCAAAAATACCTCAAAATCTCAAATTTTGGTTAAGTATGCATAGGTATTGATTCACTTGCAAAATTTTATTGATTGGATCAAAAGAACAATTCACTTGCTTAAAGGGACCAATTACCTCATGGGAGTAATTCATTGATAGAAATAACTAGTTCCCTTGTAAAATAAATCCAAGTGAATCACTCAATAAACCTGAATGAATAATTTGAATATTCATAAAAGAAAAAATAAATATAAATAATGAGGCAAATATTCTAGAAATTTATTTTTTGGAATTTTTTGGAACACCAAGTCATTTCTAGAGACATTTAAGTCTATTAGCGATATAATTAAAGTCATGTAACATTTGGAGGTGTAACATTTTTCTAAATTTACCCCCAAATTTTTAATTTTATTAGGAGTAATTGTTTGTCACCCCAAGTAACTCAAGGGTAAACATTTGTTATAAAAATGGGTCTAGGGCCTTCATCGTATTAATATTTTATCCATAAGAATGTAGAGCTACACTTTTTAAAACCCACATTGTGCTTTATACTCATGAGGTTGTGTAACAACCCAATTTTAACCAACCTTGGAGAGTAATTTTTTTACATCAAGTAAATATCATAGTCAATATTCACTAAATATGTTTCTAGATAGATTATAGCTGACAAGACACTACCACAATTTTGATTCCATGATGTTGATACATCTCTTGAGTATATAGGAGTTGAAAAACTCCCATAGGATCTGGGGTTTACCTTGTATACCTCCATGGCATAAAGGATGTTTCAAATGGTCATCCCACATTTCTTACATTCTCTATGAATGTAAGATATATTGATTGCAGCATTGGGATTATCCCTTCTCAATATTTACAGATAAGGGATGCCAATTCCCACACCATCATAAATTAGTCTATGCTAGTGTCTAGGCATAATTTCTTTAAGTTTAGTGTTGGCAATTTGAATTATTTTATGTTGTCATTGATGTCACATGGATCATTCATGTCACATGGATCACATTGGGTTTTGGTGGCAAAAGCACTTCATAAATAATCATTTATGATATTTTGGAGAGCATGGATATATACAGGGTTTTTGTGAAAACCAAGGTAGGTAAAATAAAAGGTTTTATTTAAAACCATGGATGGCATATTTGAAATGGATTTTTCTTAAAACCCAAGTTGGCTTTTCGTTTCATCAAAAAAGGTGCCCCGGTGATGGAGATATTTAATTTTAAATATTTTGTTTAAATTTTAAATTATTTTAAATTTTAATTTTAATTTTAATTTTAATTTTAATTTTAATTTTAATTTTAATTTTAATTTCAAAATTAAAAATAAAAGTAATCCGTCGACATCGTCGAATATGAGGGAGAAAACTATATAAAAGGGTGCCTAAGGTTTATTAATAAAAATATAGCATTCATGAATTAATGCGATTGTTGGAAAGCGAAAAGAGCTCGTGCAAAAGAGGGTTAAGTGATGGAAGCAAAGAATAAATCAGACGACGTGTGAAACCCTAGTCACCTTGGGTAGTGTGGCACATTGGCAATTGGATTTTGGCTAAGGCAAGTGGCAGAATGAATGTCAAGGTTTCAAATCCCCTTGGCTGCGTTAGAAGGCATTGGAAGAAAGAGCACACGAAGCATTTTTGGTTTGTGTGAGAGGGAGAAGTGTTTTGAAGCATGTAGTGCCTTTCCCTCCCAAACGAGCCTATAGCTTGTGTGACAGCTTTGCCACGATTAAGGCACTAAACAAGGAGGCATCGAGGGATCGAATCCCATCAAGGACAAAGGCAAGTTAATATTTTTTTTAATATTTTATTTTTCTAAAGTTGCCCTAGGAGAAATAAGGGTTGTGATGCACTTTAAGAAAAAGAGAGATTTTTGGTGATTTTCCTTTTGTAAGTATATCATATTATATATCGTTGGAAAGCTCATTTCGAGGGCTATTTTATTAACTTGCTTAAAGGGAGAAATAATGTGTGTGTAAAGAGATATTTCTGATTTTATAAAGTGGTTCAAAATTGAAGGTTGCTTTGTTCTTTTTCAAAGCGGATTAATTATTTCATGAGGGGACATGGTGTATTTTATTGAGTAGGAGTAATACGGTGTTATTTGGATATTATTATTGTGTTATTAATAAATATCTCTAATCCCTATTTAAATTTGAAAAAGAAATTTTGTTGAGTGTGGCAGATTTAGTGGACAACTAATAAGGCATCAAAAAGGTATGAGCAATATTCTCCATTGACTTTGTTTATGGTGGTTGATTTTTGAAATATCATTGGAGAGAAAAGGATTGATTGAGGTTTTCTTTTCAAAAGTGGTTGGTTGAGTGCTTCAAGGTTTTATGGTTTGAGAGTTGTGATTAAACCTTGTTTTATAAGAATTTTTGTTGAAGCCCATTACTTGTACAAAGAACTTGAACTTGAGTTAGAGGAGAACATGAGTATCATTGTTATGTGAGAGTTATTGTTGAGTATTGTTGGAAACATTTTGATTTGATTGATTCATGATTGAACTAGGGTTTGTGAGAAAAAATTGTTCCTTAAGGTGATTGGTTGAGTTAAGTGATTATGTGAAGTGGTTTTTCAAGTTCCATGAAACAAAATTCTATATTCTTATTTGAGTTGAGAAATAAATTGAGTTTGTGAATAGAAAATATTGAGTTTCTAACAATTCTCTTTATGCTTCTATAATTTTGATCTGAGTTGAGATTGATTTGATTTAAGTTAAGTTGATATTTATTTGAGTTGAGATCATTGTGGATAATTGTTGTCATCCATTGAAGAGTGCATTGTAATTCATTTTTGAGCTCATCATTGAGCTTTGTCTTCATAGATTTGTGGATGATATTTGAGTGCTACTTGAGCATGATTTATTGAGCCTTTGAGAAGTCTTTTGGGACATATTTTTGGACAAATTTGAGGCAACTTTTGTGCATGATTTATTGAGCCTTTGAGAAGGATTTTTGGATAGATTTTTGGATATATTTGATGCAGCTTTTGTGCATGATTGATTGAGCCTTTGAGAAGGTTTTTGGGATAGATTTTTTGACAAATTTGGGATAGATTTGAGCAAGTTCTTTGTGAGCTTGCTAAGCATATTTGAGCAAGTTCTTGGTGAGCTTGTTGGAGCATATTTTGAGCAAGTTCTTGGTGAGCTTTCTAAGTAGATTTGAGCAAGTTCTTGGTGAGCTTGTTGGAGCAGATTTTGAGCAAGTTTTTGGTGAGATTTCTAAGTAGATTTGAGCAAGTTCTTGGTGAGCTTTTTGGAGTATATTTTGATCAAGTTTTTGGTGAGCTTGCTGGAGCATATTTGAGCAAGTTCTTGGTGATCTTGTTGGAGCAAATTTTGATCAGGTTATTGGTGAGCTTGCTGAAGTAGATCAACGGATTGTATAGCTGAGCAGATTAGTGGATTACCTTGCTAAGAAGATCAGTGGATAGCCTAACTAAGCATATCAAGATTTCTTAGCTGAGCAGATCAATGGATTACCTAGATGAGTAGATCAATGGATTGCCTAGCTGAGCAGATCAGTGGATTGCCCACATGAGAAGATCAGTGGATAGCCTAGCTTTGAGCAAATAAAATTAATCATTTGTATTGGGATAAGGATGCCTATTTCTTTGTGAAATATTATAAGGAGATTAACTTGTGTACTTACCCACATTGGGAGAACCATGTTAAATATTGTGTCTCAATTGTGTGTGGTGATTTGTGCTTTTGTTTACTATTGCTATCTATGCCATTAATGCACACTACTATATTTGGTTATTGCAATTCAGGACACTAATTGATATTGGTTTAGAAATAAAGTAAAAAGTGGGCACTGTACTATTCACCCCCCCTCTCAGTATAAGCTTGTGTTATTCAATTGGTATCAAAGTAGGTTCCTTAGAAAATACTAACAAGCTTGAAGGCATATTCTACTGGGTTATAGGATGGACAAATGGTATATTGATAGTGGGTGCTCTAGTCATATGATTGGGTATAAGGATAAGTTCATTTCTATAAAAAGGAACAACAACATATTTGTGATATTTGGTGATAAGGCTTCAACTAAAATCAAAGGGAGAGGAACTTTAAGTTTAGATGATGGAAAAAATACTACATATGGTGTAATCTATGTTGAGGTTCTAAAACACAATCTACTAAGTGTAAGTCAGCTTTGTGATAGAGGGTACACAACTACTTTTTCCTCTATAGGATGCAAAATCAGGGAAACAAAAATAGGGAAGCTTATTGCAAATACAGAAATAACCAATAACAATATCTACATGCTCAGCGAAATAAAAAGGAAAAAATATCTTCTATCTCAAGAAGAAGAAATTTGGTTATGGCATAAAAGGTTGTGTAATTTGAACTTGGACAAGATAGTAAGGATAAGCAAAAAAAAAATTGTTAGAGATCTACCAAAGGTAAAAAGACCTTCAAATACAATTTGTGCACAATGTCAGTATGGAAAGCAGACAAGATCAAGTTTCAAGGCAAAAGAATATTCCTCTTCTAAAGTTTTAGAATTGATTCATACTGATTTATGTGGTCCTATTAGAACCAAAAGCCTGAAAGGTGAAAGCTACTTCATGTTGTTCATAGATGATTATTCTAGAATGACTTGGGTTTTTTTTCTAAAAGAAAAAGCAGAGGAATTTGAGAATTTTAAAGTATTCAAAGAAATGGTATAAAATGAAACAGGAAAAAAGATCAAGTGTTTACAATTAGATAAAGGAGGAGAATTCATCTCTACAGAATTCATCAAGTTTTGTGTAGAACATGGAATATGGAAAGAATACTCAGCATCCAGGACTCCTCAAAAAAATGTAGTAGAAAGAAAGAATATAACTCTTGAGAATATGTCCAGAGCAATGCTAAATGAATCAATAATCGCAGATGGGTTTTGGAAGGAAGCAATCAGTACAACAGTCTATGTTATGAATAGAGCTCAAGTTAGAACAAAACAACATAAGATTCCATATGAGTTTTGAAAAGGAAGACCTCCCACGGTAAACTACTTCAGAATTTTTGGAAGTAAGTGTTATATGAAAAGAAAGGATAAGGACTTAGGCAAGTTTGATCCTAGATGCGATGAAGGTATTTTTCTTGGATACTCTACAAAGAGTAAGGCCTATAGATGCTACAATAAAATAACACATACCATGGTGTAAAGTATAAATATCAGAGTTGATAAAAGAATAGGAATAAATGAGCCATCTCAGGAAGATATTCTTGAAGAAGAAGAAAGTTTTTAGGAAGAAATGGGTGAAGATTCAGATGAAGAAGATTTGCAAAATATACCTTCCAAAACCTCATCAAGATATATTCAGAAAAATCATCCAAAGGAATTTATCATTGGTAGCCCTGATGTAATACGAACAAGAAGAGGAATCATAGGCTCAACAAAACAAGCAAATATTTCACTACTATCCAAGATAGAACCAAAGGATTTCAGAGAGGCAGAAAGTGATGAATGTTGGATTAGAGCAATGAAGGAAGAACTAGATCAGATTGAAAAAAGTAAGACTTGGGAATAAGTTCCAATACCAAAGGGAAAAAATGTAATTGGTACTAAATGGGTCTACAAGAACAAACTAAATGAAGATGTTCAAGTCATTAGAAACAAGGCGAGATTGGTGTGTAAAGGATATGCACAAGTAGAAGGAATTGATTTTGATGAGACCTTTGCACCAGTTGCAAGATTGGAAGCTATACAGATGTTTTTGGCACTTTCAAGCCACAGGAATTTTAAAGTATATCAAATGGATGTCAAATCAGCATTTCTGAATGGTCACTTAGAAGAAGAAGTTTACATTGAACAACCAGATGGGTTTAATCAAGCGAGATAAGCAGATTATGTATGCATATTGAAAAAGGCTCTTTATGGCTTAAAGCAAGCTCCCACAGCATGGTATTCAAGACTGGATAAATATCTTCGAGAGCAAGGTTTCAGAAAGGGAAAAATTGATAGCAATATTTATATTAAAAATTAGGGAAATGATTTGATGATTGTGGAATTTTATGTGGATGATATTATTTTTGGGGGTAGCAATGATAGAATGTGTCAATAATTTGAAAGAACATGACTAATAAGTTTGAAATGTCTATGCTTGGTGAATTAACCTTTTTCCTCAGACTACTAATTTCACAATTAGAAAAAGGGATATTTATTTTACAAACAAAGTATATAAAATATATGTTGAATAAATTCAAAATGGAATATAGTAATCCAGTTAGCACTCCAATGGTTATAGGGTGCAAATTAAGTAAATATGATGAATATCCTAATGCAAATCAAACTCTATAAATATCTATGATTGGTATCTTGTTATATGTTATAGCCACCAAACCAGATATAATATAGGTATTTGGTTTAGTGGGAAGATTTCAAGCAGCTCCAAAAGAATTACAAGTGACAGCAGTGAAAAGAATACTCATATATTTCAAAGGAACAATGGAGTATGGTCTATGGTATCCTAGAAGCAATAAGTTCACTCTCACATCATACAAAAATGTAGATTGGGCAGAAAATATTGATGATAGAAAAAGCACAAGTGGAGGAGCATTCTTTCTTGGTGATTGCCTAGTTTCTTGGCTAAGCAAGAAACAACCATCAGTGTCACTTTCCACAATAGAGGCAGAATATATTGTTGGCAATTTTGGGTACCTTGGGTACATTGCCCTTGCTCAAGTGTTGATGTTGTCATTGATGTCAAAGAGCGGAAGGGTTTTTGTGAAAACCAAGGCAGACTAAATTATAGGTTTTGTTTAAATCCATGGTCAGCAGTTTTGAAATGGGTTTTTCTTAAAACCCAAGTTAGCTCTTCGTCTTGTTGAAAAAGGTGCTCCGATGATGAAGATATTTAATTTTAAATATCCAGTTTAAATTTTATTTATTTATTTAAAATTTAAATTAATATTTTAAAATTAAATTAAAGTTGTTCATCGGCTTGTTTTCAAAGCCGACGTTGCTAGGGTTTTGCAACGGATCAATTAGGGTTTCCTGCTTACAAAGCAAGGTTAAGCAACCAAAAAATTCTAGGGTTTCATGTTGACCTAATTAGGGTTGCAGCCGACGTGTTTGAGAATGTTTTGATGGGATATTCTCTTCTATAAAAATGCGGGACTGTTGCAAGGTTGAAGTGAGGGCATGATGCGATATATGCGAATGAAGTTCGTGTGCAGCAGAGTGTAAGTCGATGATAGTTCTTTGGAGTTAAAGAAAAGAGATCACAACGATGAGATAGTGAGTGAGTGCGTATCGACTGATCAAGAACAAAGAGAGCGATATGCAGACGGCATGTTTCGAGTGTGAAATGATAGTGTGCTGGCTGTAGAAGTGATATTTTTGTGAAGTTGCAGCAGAGAACACGGAGAGATATAGAGGAGTGGTTGAAAAAGTGCGAATCATTTTTCACAGTAGCAGTCGAATGCCGACAAGCAGCAGATCGTAGAAAAATAGTAGATCATGATAATTGAGGTGAAAGTTTACATTCTACAATTTTTATTATTATCTTCAAGTTGTAGCTTGAAAAAGGGGTTGGTGCCTCTTTCCAGTTGGTGCTGGAAAAATTGGAGTTGGTGCTCCATTCTGTTGTAGCAGATAAAATTTAGAGGTTGGTGCCTCTTACCAGTTGGTTCTGGTGAATGATTATGTAAAGTTGTAGCTTTGCATTTGACTGGATTTGGATGGTAGTCCAAGCAAGTATTTTTGAGGAGTAGCCACATCGGTGAACCTCGTTAAAATGTCGTGTTATGTGTGATGCTCTTAGTACTTTTATTATTTCTATTTTAATCTGTTGCAGTTTATTTAAAAGTCTAAATTGCTTTTAAGTTTTTAAAGAACACACTGATTCACCCCCCCTCTCAATGTCATTGTGATTACAACAATTGGTATCAGAGCAAGGTTCCCAATTTTGGCTAAATCGATCAGGGTTGATCTTGGATTAGTACACAATGGCTAAGAAGAATAGATCCTCATCCAAAAAGGCATCCCAGCCAGTTTCAGTTCCTATGGTTGAGAAAATTGAACCAGAAATGGCATAAGGAATGAACTCTGAAGTTGAAGAAGTTGAGTCTGAAGTTGATTTAGAGGGTGAGCTAGTGTCTGCTCTTACGGAATGGGAATCAGAGAAAAAGAAGAATGAAAAATTGTCAAGGAAACTTAAGGATGCAAACAACATTATTGCCAGTTTAAAAATACAGACTGAAGAATACAAGAAAATGTCTGAAGATCTGGAAATACAGGTATCCATGAAGATAGACCACTGCAGCAAATTGGAAGAAGAAAATGTGAGTCTTCGAATACAGATACAAGAGCTGGATCAAAAAATCAACTGTCATGTAAAACGTGAAGAAATCTCGATGAAATTGGACAAAATTCTGAGCGATCAAAGATCCACAGGTATCAAATTTGGTCTCGGCTTTTCTGAAGGAGAATCATCAACTGGACCAAAAGCAAGCAATGTTGAAAGTGAAAAGAACAAAGACAAGAATCAGGCAAAAGAAAGATATAATGCCAGACCTGAAATAGCAGCTGACAATGATGGCTTTACTAAGGTCACACATCAAAAGAATAGAAGATCCAAGGCTCTAGAAACAACCTGGCCAAGACCATATTTCAGGTTTAATCATTATTTCTATGGTTTTTGTTTCAAGTGTAATGTTTATGGGCATAAAATTGTTGATCGCAAATACAACGTAGGTCCAAGAAGTTTCACTAGTAGAAATGTGTTTGCTCCTTTAATGAGTTATGCAGTAGAGTGTTTTAAGTGTCACAACTTTGGTCATATTGCCAGAAATTGTCGTAGTATGTCTATTTCATATCAACCTCATGAAAGCAGATTTCAACCGTATAGAGCAAAACAAAATAGAATTTATACTGAAGGATATGTGCAAAATTCTAAAAAGGGGAAGTCACAGCTAGAACCCAATACCATAGTTAAAACAGAATGGAAACAAAAATAACAGCTTAGGAAAGAACAAGATTCTTTAATAGTGCAGACAGCTTTTAGAGCTCAGAATAAACATGTTCCTTGGATTCTTGATAGTGGTTTCTCAAGTCATATGACAGGTGACAAACAGAAATTCGAAAATCTACAAAAGTATGAGGGTGGTTCTATAAAATTTGGCAACAATGACGGAGCCAAAATAATAGGTAAAGGAACGGTCAAAATTAGTGAAGGAAAGATCAAGTCAGAGGAAGTTTTATATGTGGATGGTTTGAAACATAATCTATTGAGTGTGAGTCAAATCTGTGACAAAGGACATGAAGTAGTTTTCAAGAAGCATGGTTGTGAAGTCAGAAAAATAAACAACAAGAAATTAATAGCAACCGGCTCAAGGACGTCTGGCAATCTGTACACACTCTCGTAGTTTTCGAAGGTATGTGCTTCATGGGACAAGAAGAAGAGAACTGGTTGTGGCATAAGAGGCTTGGACACATAAGTTTTGATAATCTGGTAAGAATTAGCGCTAAAAAAGCAATGAGAGATATTCCAATCATTAAAAAACCTACAAATAGTATGTGTGCTTCATGTCAGAAGGGTAAACAGACCAGAGTTTCATTTAAAACAAAAGAACATCACACTAACAGGCTTGGTCAAAAAATGTTTAGTCATAACTGGCTTAGTCAGAACATGTGGATTCAAAGAACAGGTATGCCTAAAAGAAACAACACTATTACTTGTTATAAGTGCAACAATAAAAGTCACACTGTCAGACAGTGCAGAGTTGAAATTCCAGGATATAGGAACAAGAACAGTGGCATGATCAGGTCCAAGGATCAGAACAATGACAGGAACAAGAATATGGTCAAAGAGTTCAAGAGAAGACCCGGAAAGGAAGTTATAGACGTTGATGTTGATCAGTGCCTAATGGGAGTTTTACTCCCACCCCAGAATTAATCACCTCATCAGGAGGTGGGGGAGGGACTAAGCTAAGAGGCTCATTCTTAGTTCCGAGCCCCAAAGGTGGCCCTTTGCCATTGATGACAAAGGGGGAGAGATATGAGTAAGGGGGAGAGCTTCAAGTGAAGAGGAAAGCTTCAAGTCGTGGGGAGCAAAACTTCAAAGAGATTGATTTCAGTTTTGGCTCTTGAAGATGTGTTTTTAGTAAAGGGTTGCCATCAATGACAAAGGGGGAGATTGTTGGCAATTTTGGGTACCTTGGGTACATTGCCCTTGCTCAAGTGTTGATGTTGTCATTGATGTCAAAGAGCGGAAGGGTTTTTGTGAAAACCAAGGCAGACTAAATTATAGGTTTTGTTTAAATCCATGGTCAACAGTTTTGAAATGGGTTTTTCTTAAAACCCAAGTTAGCTCTTCGTTTTGTTGAAAAAGGTGCTCCGATGATGAAGATATTTAATTTTAAATATCCAATTTAAATTTTATTTATTTATTTAAAATTTAAATTAATATTTTAAAATTAAATTAAAGTTGTTCACCGGCTTGTTTTCAAAGCCGACGTTGCTAGGGTTTTGCAACGGATCAATTAGGGTTTCCTGCTGACAAAGCAAGGTTAAGCAACCAAAAAATTCTAGGGTTTCATGTTGACCTAATTAGGGTTGCAGTCGACGTGTTTGAGAATGTTTTGATGGGATATTCTCTTCTATAAAAATGCGGGACTGTTGCAAGGTTGAAGTGAGGGCGTGATGCGATATATGCGAATGAAGTTCGTGTGCAACAGAGTGTAAGTCGGTGATAGTTCTTTGGAGTTAAAGAAAAGAGATCGCAGCGATGAGATAGTGAGTGAGTGCGTATCGACTGATCGAGAACAAAGAGAGCAATATGCAGACGACGTGTTTCGAGTGTGAAATGACAGTGTGCTGGTTGTAGAAGTAATATTTCTATGAAGTTGCAGCAGAGAACGCAGAGAGATATAGAGGAGTGGTTGAAAAAGTGCGAATCATTTTTCACAGCAGCAGTCGAATGCCGACAAGCAGTAGATCGCATAAAAATAGCAGATCGTGATAATTGAGGTGAAAGTTTACATTCTGCAATTTTTATTATTATCTTCAAGTTGTAGCTTGAAAAAGGGGGTTGGTGCCTCTTTCCAGTTGGTGCTGGAAAAATTGGAGTTGGTGCTCCATTCTATTGTAGCAGATAAAATTTAGAGGTTGGTGCCTCTTACCAATTGGTGCTGGTGAATGATTATGTAAAGTTGTAGCTTTGCATTTGACTGGATTTGGATGGTAGTCCAAGCAGTCTTTTTGAGGAGTAGCCACATCGGTGAACCTCGTTAAAATGTCGTGTTATGTGTGATGCTCTTAGTACTTTTATTATTTCTATTTTAATCTACTGCAGTTTATTTAAAAGTCTAAATTGCTTTTAAGTTTTTAAAGAACACACTGATTCACCCCCCCTCTCAGTGTCATTGTGATTGTAACATATATTGCAGCAACAACATGTTGTTCACAGGTATTATGGATGAAACAGACTCTCAAATATTTCAGTATAGAACATGATCATCCCATTCCTATTCTGTGTGATAATACTAGTGCTATAAGTATCTCGAAGAATCTAGTAATGCATTCCAAAACAAAGCACATTCCAATCAAGTATAACTTTTTAAGAGAATAGGTTACAGAGCAACAAGTAAGATTGCAGACATATTAGATTGCAGACATATTTACAAAATCATTACCAAGAGAAACATTTGAACGTTTGAGAGAACAGTTGGGATTAAAAGTACTCCCACCCCAAAATTAATCACCTCAAGAGAGAAGGTGGTGAGGGGGCTAATCTTAAGAGTCACATATTTTAGCCCCATAGGTGTACCTTTTGCCATTGATGTCAAAGGGGGAGATATTTGAGTAAGGGGGAGATCATTGAGTTAGGGGGGGTAGCCTCTAAGGATAGCATTCAAAAAGGGGGAGCAACCTCCAAAGAGAGCATTGAGTTAGGGGGAGTAGCCTCCATATAGAGTATTGATTCAGGGGGAGCAACTTTGATTCTTAGAGATGGTATTTGCAGTGATTGTGGTGATTTGAATTAGAGGTGTTGCCATCAATGACAAAGGGGGATATTATTGGAAATTTGAGTTATTTTATATTTTCATTGATGTCACGTGGATCACATTGAGTTTTGGTAGCAAAAGCATTTCATAAATAATAATTTATGATATTTTGGAGAGCATTGATATATAGGGTTTTTTGTGAAAACCAAGGCAGGAAAAATAAAAGGTTTTATTTAAAACCATGGATGGCATATTTGAAATAGGTTTTTCTTAAAACCCATGTTGGCTTTTCGTTTCATTGAAAAATGTGCCTCGTTGATGGAGATATTTAATTTTAAATATTTAGTTTAAATTTTAAATTAATTAAAATTTAAATTTAAAATTTAAAATTTAAAATAAAAGTAATCCACCGACGTCGTCAAATATGAGGAAGAAAACTATATAAAATGGTGCCTATGTTTTATTAATCAAAAGCTAGCGCTCGTGAATTAATGCGATTGTTGGAAAGCGAAAAGATCTCATGCAAAAGAGGATTAAGTGATGGAAGCGAAGAATAAATCAGATGATGTATGAAACCCTAGTCACCTTGGGCAGTGTGGAACATTGGAAATTGGATTTTGGCTAAGGCAAGTGGTAGAACAAACTTCAAGGTTTTAAATCCCCTTGTATGCATTAGAAGGCATTGGAAGAAAGAGCGCACGAAGTGTTTTTGGTTTGCGTGAGAGGGAGAAGTGTTTTGAAGCATGTGGTGTTTTTCCCTCCCAAATGAGCCTGTAGCTCATGTGGAAAATTTGCCATGGTTAAGACGCTGAGCAAGGAGGCATCGAGGGATAGAATATCATCAAGGACAAAGGCAAGGTAATATATTTTTTTAATATTTTATTTTTCTAAAGTTTCCCTAGGAGAAATAAGGGTTGTGATGCACTTTATGAAAAAGAGAGATTTCTTGTGATTTTTCTTTTGGAAGTATATCATATTATATATCATTGGAAAGCTTATTTTAAGGGCTATTTTATTAACTTTCTTAAAGGGAGAAATAATGTGTTTGTAAAGAGATATTTATAATTTTGTAAAGGGGTTCAAAAGTGAAGGTTGCTTTGTTCTTTTTCAAAGGGGATTAATTCTTTCATGAGGGGACATGGTGTATTTTATTGAGTAGGAGTAATAAGGTGTTATTTAGATATTATTATTGTGTTATTAATAAAGATATCTAATCCCTATTGAAAGTTGAAAAAGAAATTTTGTTGAGTGTGGCAGATTTAGTGGACAACTAATAAGGCATCAAAAAGGTATGAGCAATATTCTCCATTGACTTTGTTTATGGTGGTTGATTTTTGAAATATCATTGGAGAGAAAAGGATTGATTGTGGTTTTCTTTTCGAAAGTGGTTGGTTGAATGCTTCAAGGTTTTATGGTTTGAGAGTTGTGATTAAACCTTATTTTATAAGAATTGTTGTTGACGCCCAGTACTTGTACAAAGAACTTGAACTTGAGTTAGAGGAGAACATGAGTATCATTGTTATGTGAGAGTTATTTTTGAGTATTTTTGGAAAAATTTTGAGTTGATTGATTCATGCTTGAACTAGGGTTTGTGAGAAAAAGTTGTTCCTTAAGGTGATTGGTTGAGTCAAGTGATTATGTGAAGTGGTTTTTCAAGTTCCATGAAATAAACTTCTATATTATGATTTGAGTTGAGTTTGAGTTGAGAAAGAAATTGAGTTTGTGAATAGAACATTTTGAGTCTCTAAAAATTCTCTTTATGCTTCTATTAGATTGAGCTGAGTTGAGATTGATTTGATTTAAGTTGAGTTGAGATCATTGTGGATCATTGTTGTCATCCATTGAAGAGTGCATTGTCATTCATTGTTGAGTTCATCATTGAGCCTTGAATTCATAGATTTGTGGATGATATTGGAGTGCTACTTGAACATGATTGATTGAGCATTTGAGACAAATTTTGGGATAGATTTCTAGACATATTTGAGGCAACTTTTGTGCATGATTGATTGAGCCTTTGAGAAGGTTTTTGGGACAGATTTTTGGACATATTTGAGGCAACTTTTGTGCATGATTGATTAAGCCTTTGAGAAGGTTTTTGGGATATATTTATGGACAAATTTGGGACAGATTTGAGCAAGTTCTTTGTGAGCTTGATAAGCAGATTTGAGCATGTTCTTGGTGAGCTTGCTAGAGCATATTTTGAGCAAGTTCTTGGTGAGCTTGATATGTAAATTTGAGCAAGTTCTTGGTGATCTTGCTGGAGTAGATTTTGGGCAAGTTCTTGGTGACCTTGCTAAGAAAATTTGAGCAAGTTCTTGGTGAGATTTTTGGATCATATTTTGAGGAATTTCTTGGTGAGCTTGCTAGAGCATATTTGAGCAAGTTCTTAGTGAGCTTTTTGGACCAAATTTTGAGCAGGTTCTTGGTGAGCTTGCTGAAGCAGATCAATGGATTGCCTAGCTAAGTACATTAGTGGATTGCCTTGCTGAGTAGATCAATGGATAGCCTACTTGAGCATATCAAGATTGTCTAGCTGAGCAAATTAGTGGATTGCCTAGTTGAGTAGATCAGTGGATTGCCCACCTAAGAAAATCAGTGGATAGCCTAGCTTTGAGAAGATCAAAGTAATCATTTGTATTGGGATAAGGATCCCTATTTCTTTGTGAAATATTATAAGGAGATTATCTTGTGGACTACACCACATTGGGGGAACCACGTTAAATCTTGTGTCTCAATTGTGTGTGGTGATTTGTGCTTTTGCTTACTATTGCTATCTATGGCATTAACGCACATTGCTATATTTGGTTATTGCAATTAAGGACATTAATTGATATTGATTTGAAAATAAAGTAAAAAGTGGACGCTATACTGTTGACCCCACCCTATCAGTATAATCTTGTGTTCTTCATTTATATATTGCACCTCTACATTGGAATGATTAACACCGCAATGCTTATTTATCCCTATATCTATTATGGATTAGCTAAGGCAATTATCACTCTGTCTAATAAATTCAAATGGTTATTTAAAATCTCATTCAAAGTACCATCACCTAATTTCCTTGCATAAGGGTTTCTTAACCTCCATGGTAGGAAATAAGATCCAAGCTACCCTGATTAGAATCTTACCTAAATACTTTTCGTATTTGGATCACATTTGAGTTATCCACTCAAAATGTGCCCTATAAAAAGTCATGGGTGTTTCCTCCCCACAAATACCTTAGGATTAGATTCATATTATAGGGATTCTAAACAAGGTACTATAATTATACCCTTAAAAAATCCCCAAACCCAAAGATAACAACATAAAAACCTTAACTAACTCTCTCTCTTACATGAAAATAAAGCATGTTATTTTTTCTAAAAATAAGAAATGACTTAAAATATTTTTAAGCATAATATCAATAACATAAAACATTTAAATAGTTTTCTTTTCTAATAAGCAAAAACATAACTTCTAATCCACAATGTGCAACTATATTCCATTCATTTGCCAACATATAGATGTTAGAGTTAAAGTGCTCTATGCCTTCACCTTGACACTTGTCAGTTTCTATTGACAAGTGTCATGTGTTGAATATAGGCTTATGCCTATATATTGTAACCATTTTTATCAATAAGATTAATCCCTTCAGTTTCAGTCCTAACATTTGGTATCAGAGCAGGCTTTACCTGCCCTGTGAAAACCCTTGAGGGGGGATTTCCCTCATGGAAATCCTCCCTCCCCCTCATCCTTCTCCCCCATTTTTTTTCAAAGCCTAGGGAGTATGCTCTCCATTTTTTAAAAATGGATCAGAAACCAGATAGCTTGAAAATTAATGGCTGCCCCCAAATTTTTTTTTAAAGGACCGTGATTTTAAGGCCAAATTCGAGCATTCAGCCTCTTTCTATTTTTCTTCCTCGTTTAAAAAAAAATGATGCAACCGATGCCAGGCGTAGGTCCACCTGTAACAGATCTGAATCAGCAGCAGCAAATGATGATGCAACAACAATAGGCCGCGCAGCAGCCGATCCAGGGCATGGTCATGCAGCAGCAGCCGCAATTTTTCTTTAAGTTTTGGTCTGGTGTTCTTGGAAGAGCCGAAGCACGTCTAAAATTGTTATATTTTTGAAGCTTCACTCGGTGCAACTGTGCAGGATAAAGAAATCGTGACACTCTTTTGTAGGATGGCAAAGAACGGCAGCAACCCCTGCCACAATCAAGAAACCCCAAGGTTGAGCTTGCAAGGCTACCCGGTGGTGATCCAGTGGTGCTGCAGGCGGGGATTATTAACACCTTTGATCTGAAGGAATATGATGGCCGTGGCAAGCCATGGTGCTTGTTGCTAAGATATACTGCTCGATTTTTGATGTCCCGATGGTGAAGTTCCATGCAATTGCAGGATCGTGATTTTTGTTGTCCCGATGGTGAAGTTGCCTTAGAAGAATCCATTCATTATTTTTTTTTGTTGGTAGCAAGAATGAGGAATTTGAAGCATTTCAGAATGCATATGATGTATTTCACCTTGTGGTTGCCCATGATAGGTATCTTGAAGAGATTGGCTGGGGTGTTTTTCAGTAAATTGATTCTTCACATGACTCTACTGCTATGGACCAGCACTAGTATTTACTTGATTATCAAAATGTTGCTGGTGGAAAAATTATAGGTGACCATGTGATCAGCAGCAGAAGATCTATTTCTCGACTGCCTTCAAGGAAGAGGAGGAGATTGATATTCTAAGTCCAAATTTTTTATGTGGAAAACGTAGTTTAACCGCATTTTAATGCTTTCCTGTATGCATTTTGGTCCTTTCAAGACATTGGCGGGGGCTGTGCAAAAAACCACCACCACCGTGAATCTGCGATGGCAGCAGAGAATGGATGTAGTACAGAGGAAGTTTCGATGGAATATTGTCTTCACACTGCTATTTAAGCTATTTTGTTTTTCATCTTGGAGCGACATTCAATATGGCAGAAGACGATATTGATGGGAGAGCAATGCAAGCCTTTTTCTAGTATAACGACGAAGTAAAGTATGGAGCTGGACACAGTTTGAATCGTGTTAGCTTGTTATGGCATACTGGATTACATGGCAGTTGAATCCCAATTGCTTCGAGAAGCCCTTTCCCACTCACAAAAGAGATATGGGGGACGTGTGGCAAATTTTTTTTGTTTAATTAATGATGTGGCTATCAGAAAATAAATATTGTTTAGCAGAAGGGTAGCACCATTGTGGTGCCCAAATTGTGGTGGCGGCATAATTTTTTCAATTAACGGAGATCGTGGCACAATTTTGGTGTAAATAGAACAGAGTTGTTTTCAATTTGATCTCGACTTTCACCCACTAAACCGCTAGTGTTGGACCTACGAGTGGAGCCACGTTTGTTTTTCATGTAGAAGAAAATGCTCCTGTTAAGAAATTTGTTGCATTGTAACTCCTGTTTTGTGCAGAGGTCACCCAAGATTCCGACGTTGTGAGCATTTTTTAGAGGGACCCCGATGACACATGCAGTTTGTGATGTGAGGAAGTAAACTAATGTGGCAGTCAATGTGAGAGCATGTTGTTACACCATACCTACGGAAATATTTTCATGATGAAGTTTTTTATTGACCACTGCTTTTATTGCTCATTTTTTATTTCCACATGGAAGTGGAAGGCCTAGATGGCCCATGTAATTCCCCTGCGAGGGAAACTGAGAGTGTTTTTTTTATACCGCCAGAGTGCGATGCCGGGAATTTTTTTCCTGAGGTTTATTTTGCTGCCTAGAGAGGCATGCTATTGTTTTTTCAGCAAGTTAAAGGCCCCATTCAAACCCAAGTATAGGGGTATTTATAGTCGTTGGAAACATTTTTCCGTGATGGACACAATGGTGGTGTCATATTGTAATTTTGAGGCTATTTCAATTGAGTTTTTTAGCCTCAAAGTTTTTCTACCTTGGAGTGCACTTTCGGTTGTACCCGACACTCCCAAGGTACTTGTAAGTGAACCTAGTATTTAGTAGTACCCTCTTTCTACTTGGCGGATGTAGTGACTGGTTACCCATGCATTCCGGTAAGATGAGGTACCTACCATAAGGACACTTATTCTAGGGACTACAGACATAGACACCCTAGACTCTATCCAAGGTTTTTTCGGATCTACTTCTGAAGACTACAGACGAAGACACTTCAAAAGATTCCCTTCTATTTTTCTTTCTTCTTCTCCTCCATATTTGGATCTATGGCTCATTTTATTGTATTGAGTGCATTTTCGATAGATACCGACACCTTCTAGATTGAGTTCACCATAAGGAAGGATTTGATATTTATGGTGGGACTAGTCAGTGACCTACGAGAGGCAACATCCTCTGAGGATGACCTGCAGAGGCAACAGACCCAGAAGTGGCTGACCCTGAGGCACCCATGATGACCCTGAGGCACTTAGACGACTGACCCAGTGGCAATAGACCCATGGAAGTGGCTGAACCTGAGGCAACAGACCGAGATGTATACATAGTGAATCTAGAATTATTCACAGTTGGAGAGCCAAGCGCAAAGAGCACGAGCCAAGACCAAATCAGCAATAAGAGAGGATGATAGGTTGTTTTAGAGAAGTCAATATTAAGGGGGAATGTTACCTAATGTTGACTTGTTTTTTTATTTAGTTATGATAGTGCACTTTAAGGGGGAATGTTAGAGTTAAAGTGCACTATGCCTTCACCTTGACACTTGTCAGTTTCTCTTGACAAGTGTCATGTGTTGAATATAGGCTTATGCCTATATATTGTAACCATTTTTATCAATAAGATTAATCTCTTCATTTTTCAGTCCTAACAATAGAATCCCCCTTGAGGAATTTATATTAAACACAACTACCAATCCTTTACATATGAAAAGAAAATAAACATAGTAAATATATATCATCAAGACTCAATCCTTTCCTAAGAAGAAACTCTTTCTTCACAAAGTCTTCCTTAGAAATTTATTTCATTACAAAATCTAAATCTAATCATAATAGCTTTTTCTATCTCTTTCCTTGCATTTACAGTTACAACATAATCACAAATAATATAAACTATGATAGAAATCTTCTATCCAAGTCACTGGTCGTTGAAAACCTTGAGCTTCATTGAGAGGTAGAGGGATTAAGGGATCAAGACAAATACTTTTTGTGATTATGTATTCCTAAATGCTCTTTCATCATTAAATACATTCAATAGAAACATATAAATGATCAGATACATTTTTAATTACCATTCTTATTTTCAAAATACAATTTATGAGGGAATCCCATAATTTCCTTCTTTTAAATAAACTCCACATTTATTTAAAAATGCATGGGGAATACCCATAGTATTCCCACTAGCTTCGACTCCACATCTCATTTTTAATAATCAATTCTAAATGATAAAATACATATTTTTTTCAAAATAAATCAACCATTCTATATCCATAGAACTTAATAAAACATTCCATCAAACCATACATTCACTTTCTTTACTAAATAACATAATACATGGTTATTTCTACTTCTTAATAGCTCAGCTAACAAAAACAAACTCATTTTCCCTTTCACATACTATTCTTATCCATTAAGACCTTTTTTTTGTCATTGTTTCATAAATAGTAATAAAATATTGATCTACAACTTCACTTAATTTATTAAAAACAATAGTAGTCCTTTACAAAATGTCGTAATTTCTATTTTCGAAAAGAATGTTCTAGCTATTAAGTTTTAAAATACTAAGGTTAAAACTCAATTGTCCCAACTTTGATTTAGGCAACATAAAAGACAAAATAGAAATTCATAATAATTCAAATCAATTCTTCGATAAATTTCTCTTACATTTTCCTTCCTTATAGGTAAAAGAACATCTTCTACTTTCTATTTTACATAAATATTCTCGACTTTAATTGATAAAATAATTTCCCAGTAAATAAACATTTTTAAAAAGATAAAAATACTTCCTGAGTTGAATTCATATTACTTCAGATATTCAACCAGTATTTGAGTTCTTTTTTAACTATTGAAGGGATTTATGTAAAATATTAACATCAAGCAATTTCTAACAAAATAATTATTTACATCAATCCTTACCAAACATATATATTAAAATCATACATGTACAAGTTTGACATATAATGACTCCAACAAAAGGTTTCCATACGACACAGATATTTTGGGAATATTTACATAGGGTGCTCAATATTAGTTTTCTCACTTAGGTTGAAGCAGAAAAATCTAAGAATATTTAATTATAACAGGGTAAAATTTGCTTAAGAAAGAACTACATAAACACCCAAAATGTTCTTTCAACGAAGCTCATGAGAAACATAATCCATTAAAAGCAACCATCTTAACTTACAACTCCTCAAACCAAAAAAAAAAACATCCAATAGGAAACAATTGTTCTTACAAGATAAAATAATAGCACACAGAGTAAAGCATTACATTTTAATCATTCAAAATAAGAAGCAAATATTAATAATACTTTTTAAGAGCTTAGTAAGGTTCTTTAAAAACTCCACCAGGTGATTTTAGAAGTTAAAACTCTTCATGCTTGCAAATATTCAAATTCATACCAAAGCAATAATTGAAAACAGTTGAGAAAGTAATATATCACTTATGTTTTTCTCTTAATGTTTTCCTATAATGGAGTTGTAAATTAGAATGGTGTTTTCTTTGTTTTGATTAAATCCAAGCATAATATTTGCACTCTTCTTGGAAAACCTCCCAAGATCATGACTCTTTATGGTTCCTTTCCACCCTCTCCCCCATGCCCTCGCCCATCTCCTTTCTTGGTTTCCAAAAACAAGAAGATGAAACTTTTCCAACTAACTAATTCAACTACCTCCACAATGCTTTCCTTTTTTTTTCTTTAAAAAAAGTGCATTTTTTTTTAATAAAGAATCTCCCCTACTTCAAAAACAATATATTATACAACATAATTCTTACCATGCTAAGGATAAAATCAATTCATATTTTTAGGATAGTAATATTTCTATTGTAAACTATTGAGAACATAAGCTTATAATGAGAGGGGGGGATGAACAGTATAAGATAAAACTTTTTACTTTTCAATCCAAATACTAGGATGAAAAATATCAAAGCAGTAATCATTGCACACATCATAACACACATGAGAGACATTATTTAACGTGGTTCACCCAATGTGGGCTACTCACAGAGAAAATACTCCTTATAATTTTCCTCAATAAATCTCTTTTTGGAATCAATTCCCTATTACAATGTTTATGGACCTCTATCCAAAGGAAACACCAATACCCTATGCTCTGATTTATGGATATCTATCCACAAGAGAACTCTTTCCCCTTTCCTATGGTTCATGGAACTTGATCCAGGAGAGCTCTATCTCCTCAACTGGTACATGGATCTCTCTCCACAAAATAGCTCTATCTTCCCAGTTGGTTCACAGATCACACTCCATAAGAGAAATCTTTCTGATTACTTTGGTTTGTGGATCTCTACCCACTCTGCTCTACTCAACACTAATCAATACTGATCACAAGTCTATCTCAGAACTTGTCTCAAAACCTACTCATAATCTATCTCAAAACCTGCTCAAAACCTACTCAAAATCTGTCTAAAATTTTGCTCAAAATCTATCTCAAAACCTGTTCAAAATCTGTTTCTACACTACTCAAAATCTGCCTCAAAACTTGTTCATAGATATTCTCTTAAGTTCTCTCAAGACTTTCTCATTCACAAACACACTCAACCCAATACACAAATCTTCACACAATTATTGAATCAATGAAGCACATAAAACACACTAAAATATTTCCAACAATGCTTATCAATAATCCTTTTCACTCCAGAAGAAAGTAGAGAGGGGAGGGCTCTGGTCCCTCCCCTGCTCCCCCTCCCATGGATCCTGGTTCCTGCCCATTCCCTGGCTCAACCCAGGTCATCCCTCCCGGGGAGTGGTTGTTTGCAGATGATTTCCTGGGGGGAGATCCTTCTCCACTATCTGCGCCCATCCCGGCCGGCTAGGGTTTCCTTGGTTGTTTTTTTGGACTGGTGCTTCCCAGGGATCCCTGTTTGCTTTGGGATCCCTTCCCTTTTCCCCTCAGGCTTCCTCCTGGGGTTTTTTGCAGGTTATTCGCGTGGATCTTGTCCCCTGCGTTTCTCGATGCGGTGGAGGTGACGGTTTAGGGTTTGGACAGCTTCCCCTTTTTTCTTATGAATCCTCGGTGGGCTCTGTGCTTGTACGGGATTCTTGGTCCCTGCTACTGGGATCCTCTTTTGTTTTCCCGGGGTGGGTTCCTTGTGGTACAACTCTTTGGTCACTTCCTGATGGGCTGGATCCTCTCTGTGCTGGCTGTTGGCTTCCTACAAGATGGCTCTCGCTGAACCATATGTTTTCCCGGTGGGCGGCTGGTTTCTCCACAGGGTAGGATCTGCCAAATCCGCCAGTTTTCCCGTGATGCGGGATCCTTTCTTTTTTGCTGGTTTCTCGGATGGCGGGATTTCCCTGTTGCTTCCCGCTAGGCGGGATTGTTTGTGGTGGTTTTGACTGCTTCTCGCGAGGCGGGATTTTATTGTAATAGTTTTTCTTTGCTTCCTACTGGGCGGGATCTTCTCGATGGTGGTTTTTGGCTACTCCCACTGGGCGGGATCTCCAAAACTACTTTCTTTCTTATTTGTTTGTTTCCCGCTGAGAGGGATTGTTTCATGCTTACTGTTACCGTCAGGCGGGATTTCTGTTTTGGTGTTCAATTTCAAGGGATTGATGCCCTAGGCCCATTGCTTATGTAATCAGGTTTTGGGATCCTTGTTAAAACCCACTGTAAATACAAACACTACTTACCCAAAAAAAAAAAAAATAATCCTTTTCACTCCACCTTATGTTTCAAAAGAAAAATTTTAACAAAAAACCTCAAATAAGGAATGATATGCCCATACCTTTTTGCTTGATTTTATGGAGATATGTCTTCAAAAATCTATCTTACACACAATATCTTTTGCAACTATAAAAAGGTTAGCACAACACTTCTTTATTAGTTAGAAATCCTTCAATATGTGTGCCTAATTAAATTCCAAACCACTTACTTGGTTTCTCAACTATAGTATCAAATCATTTAATCAAATCCTTCACAAAGAAGCAATAATCCAAACACTTAAAATACTTCATACAGCTTTCAACTCCCTCTTAAATTCTAAATACATTCATCACAAAATCAGCAAGGATTCTTATTACTCCAATAGTTCACTTTCAAACTAATTCATTATAATTTCCTTCAAAATAAAATGCATGAAATAATAAAAAAATTCCTTTATATCTCCCAAGGCCAACGACGTTCACAATAATCAATTAAACCACATGTTCCTACCTTCAACTTTAGTAAATACCAAAATCAATTTGCGCTTAGAAAAAATGATGTCTAAATATTCGAACATAGCACCTGCCACCTGCCAGCAGTGAAGAACACAAGCTTATACTGAGAGGGGGGTGAACAGTATAAGACCACTTTTTACTTTTCTTTCCCAATCAATATTATGCAATGTATAGATAGCAATATCAACAATAGTAATCAAAGCAATGCACAAATCACCACACACAATAGAGACACCAATTTAACGTGGTTCACCCAATGTGGGCTACTCCACTGAGAAAATATTTCACTAAAATTTTCTCAATCAATCTCTTGGGAATCCTTTCCCTATTACAATGTTTATGGACCTCTATCCAAAGGAGACACCAATCCCCTAATCAAGTTCATGGATCTCTATCCATAGGAGAACTCTTTCTCCTTAGCTCTGACTGGTGATCTTCTAGAAGAACTGTTGCCCCCACTACTCTGGCTAATGGATCTCTATCCACTGAAGACACCTGTCCTCACTACCCTGGCTAATGGATCTCTATCCACTAGAGACTATCATCCTCTATACTCTATCACCTTCAAATATCTATCTCAAATCTGCACTAAACACAGTCCTTCGGTCTAGCACAAATTTGCTCAATATCTATCTCTGGTCTGGCATAAACCTATCCTCAAATCTACACCAAAATCTATCCTCAAATCTATACTAAACATAGTCCTTCGTTCTAGCACAAATCTATCCTCAATATCTATCCTCTGATCTACACTAAACATAGTCCTTCGATCTAGCACAAATCTATCCTCAATATCTATCCTCAAGCCTTAACACAAATCTTGACTTAATCTCAAATCAACTCTGCTAGATCTACCCCAAACCTTAACCCAAGGTCTGAACAAATCAATCAATCAACTCTGCTCTCAAGTCTTCTCAAAGACTTATCTCAAATATGCCTTGTAAGCTTCCACAAAATCTCACACTAATCTATCTACAAGTCCTCTCTAGAACTTGTCCAAATCTGCTCAACAAGTCCTCACTATAACTTGTCCAAATCTTCTCAATAAGTCCTCACTAGAACTTATCCAAATATTCTCTCAATATCTGTTCTCAAACTGTATTGTAAGCTTCCACAAAAGCTCACACAAATCTGTCCACAAGTCTTCTCTAAGACTTACCTCAAATCTACTCAACAAGTCCACACTAGAACTTGTCCAATCTCATAGAAACATAAAGAGAATTGTTAGAGACTCAATATGCTTCACATTCACCACAATGCTCAATCACTTTCAATCACTCTTTTTACCATAGAAACATATAGAGAATTGTTAGAGACTCAATATGCTTCACACTCACAAAATCTCAATCACTTTCAATATTTATTTTATCATAGAAACATATAGAGAATTGTTAGAGACTCAATATGTTTCACATTCATCAACACTCAATATGTTTCATTATCAACACTCAATCTCTTTCTCAACTCAATTCAGAATATAGAACAATTTGTTTCATAGAACTTGAACTATCACAACAACACATCCACTTGACTAGGCTCAACCAACTCTACTCAACCAATCACTCAATGAATTAATCCTTGCTTACAAACCCTAGTCCAAGCATAAGAACACTCACTCAAATGTTTCCAACAATGCTTATCAATCAATCTCACATAACAATGATACTCATGATTTTGCAAACCCTAGTTCAAGTTCTTCACTCACTTACTTCAACAACAATGCTTATCAAACAATCTTCACATAACAATGATACTCATGATCTTTGCAAACCCTAGTTCAAGTTCACTCAACTAATCACTTCAACAACAATGCTTATCAAACAAGGTTTTATCAACAACTCTTTATTCCAGAAAACCTTGAAGCATTAATTCAAAACACACTCAACAATGCTTACCAAACAATCCTTTTCACTCCAACTTTGCATTCACAACATTCAACAATCACTCACTAGGAAGATGTGCCCATACCTTTTTGTTTGATGTAGAAGTGGCCTTAGAAAACCTATCTCAATCACAATTTCCTTCTTTCCAATTTCAATGGTTAGATGACAAAATATCACTCTTAACACTTTCTCAAATATTCCTTAGACACAAAAATAATCAAATCTCAAATACACCTTATTGCTCCTTCTTGGAATTAACATTCATCAAATCATACATGAAAAATAATTATTTGGATACACCTTATAATCTCCAACTTAAAATAATATCCAACACCACAAAACCTCAAACAATCTTCCTAAAACACCTTATTACCCTTTTCAAACACTAAAGCAAATAACACCAAAAAAATTATTTTGCATCAACCTTATAACTCCCCTTAAAACCTTACAAGCCAAATAAATTATGCAAAAATTAATTTTTAATAGCTCAACTAATTCCTCCAAAAATTTTGGTGCTCAACTAATGCATACCTTTGACTTCTCCCCAAAAGGGTTTTGGCATGATTCAAACCATCGTCTCCCCAAGCGCCAAGCGCCTTAGCACTTTGGTGCCCACCACATGGGCTATAGATACCCACATGAAGGAAGGAAGACTTCCTTCCTTTTCAACCTTCGTTCATCATCGATTTCAACACAAAACAAAAATTAATCCTCTCACGGATTTGAACTTGTGCCAATCGCTACCCTCACGTCTTGCTCATGCTACGGTTGCCAACTATGCTACCAGTGCTTGGTGACCAAGGCTCCCTCCTTGGTGGGTGAAATCCTTTTGCCTCCTCTAAGCACTTTAATAAAAATAAAATCCTCTTGTTGCACAACATGATTCACACAAGCTCGCATAGCATTAAATTTAATTTGAAGGCATAAGAGACTTTGGCTAAGGTGGGGTAGTCCCCCTTTTATACACACTTGGTTAATTTGCTCCCCACGTCGATGCTCGATGTCGAATTCAAATTTTCAAATTTTGACTTAATAACCCACCTTAGGGTTATTTAAAATTAACATAAATTAACTTATAATTAATATTAAAATTAATTAATAATTAATTTAAATAACTTATAAGTTAAGTAAATTAATTAATAAATTAATTTATAATAAAAATTATATTAATTAATTTATAATTAATTTAAACTTCCCTATATAATATTATAAATAAATATTATAATATTATTCACTTGGGCTTTCTATCCCACATTGACTTCCTGGAACCAGGTCTTGATCAACTAAAAATGGACTATCCTTTTGCACTTATTGGAGAACCTAAAACTGATGTTGCCCATTGAAATTGCCACTGATTGGTGCTGAAAGCTTGACATCAATGACCACTCACTCTTGACATCAATGACAACTCATCTACTCAAAATGTCCAACAATCTCCCCCTTTGTCATTGATGGCAACCCAAATTATTTTTACCAAAACTTGACCTTTTTCCTGTTCTGCTCCCCTGGGAAATTGCTCCCCTTGACTCAATGCTCTCTTCTTAAATCAAATCTCTCCCCTTACTCAAATATCTCCCCCTTTGACATCAATGGAAAAGGGTCACCTTTGGGGCTCGGGGCTAAGAATGAGTCTCTTAGCTTAGCCCCTCCCCCACCTCCTCTTGAGGTGGTTAATTCTGGGGTGGGAGTATTTCTACTCCCAACAAGCACTGATCTTTACCTTTGTCCTCTTTCCTTCTCATCTGATCCTTCTGATTTCTTTGACTATTCCTGTTCATGTCCATGTTCTTGTTCCTATCCATATTCTTATTCCTGTTCATGTCCATATTCTTGTTCCTGTTCATGTCCATATTCATGTTCTTGTTCATGTTCCTGTTCCTATTCATGCTTGATTCTAGAATGTCTACTCTACACCACTTTGTTGTATGTCCATCATTATTGCACTTATAACACTTAATGTTATTATTCCTTGGAGGTGCAAATATCTTGGGATTTCTCCTGGTGAAGCCATATCTATTCCTATCATGAACCCTACAATTCATTGCCTTGTGACCAAACTGATTACATGAGTAGCAATACCCATGGAAAAGTTGCTTGTTCCTGAAGTTCCCATACTCCTATCTTTCATGTGTCCTGCACTGTGAAGCCATGTGCCCAAATCTATGACATGAGAAACATCATCCATTGAAATTTCCTTGCCTTGACCTCATTGGTCTCTTAGTCTCTTTTTCTTTGTATTGGTTCTTGTTCCATCTATTTCTTCTTTGTGCATTGTTCCTTTCCTTGTTGAACTTTCTATTATCCAACTCTTCCTCAGAAGTCTCACTTTCTCTCACACTATCTTCTTCTAAAGTTTCTTCTTCTTCAGAACTTGAGGTTGACTCTTCTTCTTGTTTCTTTTGAGCCTATTCAAAACCAAGACCTGTCTTGCTTGATGTAGGCTTTTGTGCCTTGATGATCTTATCCAAATTATTTGAGCTTCTTCCAAACTTATGTAGCTTATCCTTAGACTTCTCTACTTCTTCCCTTAGAAGGGCTACTTCTTGTTCTAACTTTTCACATTCTAAGACCTTTGCTTCTAACTTATCCTTGAACTTCTTTGTCTTAGCCATTGACTTGTTTAGATCCTCTATAAGCTTTCCTCTCTCTTCATCACATTCTTGAAACTGAAACTCAAGTTGGGAGTTTTGCTTTCTTACCTTCTTTAAAGTTTTAAGAGCATAAATAAGCTCTCCCTCAAGATCAACTTCTCCTTTTTCTGATTCTTCCTCTATTTGTTTGCCTTTGAGAACATCTTCATTCTTTTCTGACTTGTCTTCTATAGGATCACCTCCTTCTTCTTCTAGTGCCATTAGAATATTCTCTTCTGGTCCTTCAAGTGTATCTTCATATTCATCATCACTGAAACTAAAACCATTCCTTGTACAACTATCTTCAAGATGTCCAAAATTACCACATCTAAAACACTTGAGAATTATTGGTGACCTTTTCTTAACTTCTTCTTTTTCTTCAATCAGAAATAGGACTTCATATTTATCATTGTCTGAGAAACTATTATCACTATCACTTGAGTACTTACTTGCCTTGTCTGCATAGTAGCTCCTCTTTTGTCTTTGAAAGAACTTCTTTCCTTGTTTGCCTTGTCCATCCTTACCTTTCTTTTGGTACCTATTTCTTTCTGATTCCCTGTTCCTATGATCCTATTTTTCTTCATCATTGTTATTTTTAGCTTCTTGACAATCAGTTGCATAGTGACCATACTTTCCACAATTGAAACATCTAACAGATTTTGCATCTTTAAATCTTCTTGAATCCTTATTCCTTCTACCATAATTAGCTTCTTCATCACTGGATGACTCATTGCTTGAATCTAACTTCTTGCCCTTTGTCTTCTTAGTAGCTTTGAAGGTTGCTTCCTTCCGGATATTAGGTTCCTCTTTTGTTCTTAACTCAAAAGTTGTAAGAATACCAAGTAACATATCTCTTGTCAAAATATCACCATATTTTGATTCCTCTATAGCAGAGATATTTTCACTAAACCTTTTTGGAAGAGATCTTAAGATCTTATCACAAACATCAGATTCTTCAATCTCAAGTCCAAGTCCTTGCATGGCGTTAACAACCTCATCTACCCAAAGTAGATAAGTACTAATGTTTTCCTCATCCTTCATCTTTAAATCTTCAAATTGTCCCTTGAGATTTCGTATCTTTACCTTTTTGACACTTTTATCTCCTTCATATATGCTTTGTAACTTATCCCAAATTCCTTTTGCATATTTACAATGCATAACTTTTATGAATTTTGTTCTATGCAAACCTCTCAAAATTGCATTCATTGCTTTTGAATTGTAATGATGTAGAAGCTTACCTTCCTTATCTGTAGGTGGATCAACTGGTGGTATGTATCCATTTTCAACTGCTTCCCAAATTTCATTGCCAAGTGCCATCAGGTGAATCTTCATTCTCATACTCCAAAATATATAATCACTTCCATCAAATACTGGTGTTGAATTATCTGAGGACCCATTCTTAGAATCCATTGTGTTCTTGAAAGCTTTTCCTTCAAGTTGTTAAACTCTTTCGAAGGAACCCACTCTGATACCAATTGAAGAACACAAGCTTATACTGAGAGGGGGTGAATAGTATAAGACCACTTTTTACTTTTCTTTCCCAATAAATATTATGCAATGTATAGATAGCAATATCAATAGTAGTAATCAAAGCAATGCATAAATCACCACACACAATAGAGACACCAATTTAATGTGGTTCACCCAATGTGGGCTACTCCACGAAGAAAATATTTCACTAAAATTTTCTCAATCAATATCTTGGGAATCCTTTCCCTATTACAATGTTTATGGACCTCTATCCAAAGGAGACACCAATCCCCTAATCAAGTTCATGGATCTCTATCCATAGGAGAACTCTTTCTCCTTAGCTCTGATTGGTGATCTTCTAGAAGAACTACTACCCCCACTACTCTAGCTAATGGATCTCTATCCACTAAAGACACCTATCCTCACTACCCTAGCTAATGGATCTCTATCCACTAGAGACTATCATCCTCTATACTCTATCACCTTCAAATCTCTATCTCAAATCTACACTAAACATAGTCCTTCGATCTAGCACAAATCTGCTCAATCTCTATCTCTGGTCTGGCATAAACCTATCCTCAAATATGCACCAAACTCTATCCTCAAATCTATACTAAACATAGTCCTTTGATCTAGCACAAATATATCCTCAATATCTATCTATGCTAAACATAGTCCTTCGGTCTAGCACAAATCTATCCTCAATATCTATCCTCAAGCCTTAACACAAAGCTTGACTTAATCTCAAATCAACTCTCCTAGATCTACCCCAAACCTTAACCCAAGGTCTGAACAAATCAATCAATCAAATCTTCTCTCAAGTCTTCTCAAAGACTTATCTCAAATATACCTTGTAAGCTTCCACAAAATCTCACACTAATCTGTCTACAAGTCCTCTCTAGAACTTGTCCAAATCTTCTCAACAAGTCCTCACTAGAACTTGTCCAAATCTGCTCAATAAGTCCTCACTAGAACTTATCCAAATCTGCTCTCAATATCTATTCTCAAACTGTATTGTAAGCTTCCACAAAATCTCACACAAATCTGTCCACAAGTCTTCTCTAAGACTTACCTCAAATCTACTCAACAAGTCCACACTAGAACTTGTCCAATCTCATAGAAACATAAAGAGAATTGTTAGAGACTCAATATGCTTCACATTCACCACAATGCTCAATCACTTTCAATCACTCTTTTTACCATAAAAACATATAGAGAATTTTTAGAGACTCAATATGCTTCACACTCACAAACTCTCAATCACTTTCAATATCTCTTTTATCACATAAACATATAGAGAATTGTTAGAGACTCAATATGTTTCACATTCATCAACACTCAATCTCTTTCTCAACTCAATTCATAATATAGAACAATTTGTTTCATAGAACTTGAACTATCACAACAACACATCCACTTGACTAGGCTCAACCAACTCTACTCAACCAATCACTCAATGAATTAATCCTTGCTTACAAACCCTAGTCCAAGCATAAGAACACTCACTCAAATGTTTCCAACAATGCTTATCAATCAATCTCACATAACAATGATACTCATGATCTTTGCAAACCCTAGTTCAAGTTCTTCACTCACTTACTTACTTCAACAACAATGCTTATCAAACAATCTTCACATAACAATGATACTCATGATATTTGCAAACCCTAGTTCAAGTTCACTCAACTAATCACTTCAACAACAATGCTTATCAAACAAGGTTTTATCAACAACTCTTTATTCCAGAAAACCTTGAAGCATTAATTCAAAACACACTCAACAATGCTTACCAAACAATCCTTTTCACTCCAACTTTGCATTCACAACATTCAACAATCACTCACTAGGAAGATGTGCCCATACCTTTTTGTTTGATGTAGAAGTGGCCTTAGAAAACTTGTCTCAATCACAATTTCCTTCTTTCCAATTTCAATGGTTAGATGACAAAATATCACTCTTAACACTTTCTCAAATATTCCTTAGACACAAAAATAATCAAAGCTCAAATACACCTTATTGCTCCTTCTTGGAATTAACATTCATCAAATCATACATGAAAAATAATTATTTGGATACACCTTATAATCTCCAACTTAAAATAATATCCAACACCACAAAACCTCAAACAATCTTCCTAAAACACCTTATTACCCTTTTCAAACACTAAAGCAAATAACACCATAAAATTTATTTTGCATCAACCTTATAACTCCCCTTAAAACCTTACAAGCCAAATAAATTATGCAAAAATTAATTTTTAATAGCTCAACTAATTCCTCTAAAAATTTTGGTGCTCAACTAATGCATACCTTTGACTTCTCCCCAAAAGGGTTTTGACGTGATTCGAACCACCATCTCCCCAAGCACCAAGCACCTTAGCGCTTTGGTGCCCACCGCATGGGCTATAGATGCCCACGTGAAGGAAGGAAGACTTCCTTCCTTTTCAACCTTCATCCACCATCGATTTCAACACAAAATAAAAATTAATCCTCCCACGGATTCGAACCTATGCCAATCGCTGCCCTCACGTCTTGCTCACGTTGTGGTTGCCAACTGTGCTACCAACGCTTGGTGACCAAGGCTCCCTCCTTGGTGGGTGAAATCCTTTTGCCTCCTCTAAGCACTTTAATAAAAATGAAATCCTCTTGTTGCACAACACGATTCACACAAGCTTGCATAGCATTAAATTTTAATTCGAAGGCATAAGAGACTTTGGCTAAGGTGGGGTAGTCCCCCTTTTATACACACTTGGTTAATTTGCTCCCCACGTCGGTGCTCGATGTCGAATTCAAATTTTTAAATTTCAACTTAATAACCCACCTTAGGGTTATTTAAAATTAACATAAATTAACTTATAATTAATATTAAAATTAATTAATAATTAATTTAAATAACTTATAAGTTAAGTAAATTAATTAATAAATTAATTTATAATAAAAATTATATTAATTAATTTATAATTAATTTAAACTTCCCTGTATAATATTATAAAGAAATATTATAATATTATTCACTTGGGCTTTCTATCTGACTTTTTGGAACCGGGTCTTGATCAACTGAAAATGGACTATCCTTTTGCACTTATTGGAGAACCTGAAACTGATGTTGCCCACTAAAACTACCACTGACTGGTGCTGAAAGCTTGACATCAATGACCACTCACTCTTGACATCAATGACAACTCATCTACTCAAAATGTCCAACATAGCGCACTAGCTTCCCTTGGATCATCTCTAGACCAACCGCCCACACAAGGGCCTAATGCTACAAAGACCATTTTAACCACTACTCACCATTCTTACCTGCAAAATAAAATATTACCGTTAGGTTTTGAATGTAGGACCTACCGTCTACCAGTGCCTTAGTGCGCTATAGGTTGCCACTAGACCAACTGTCCACATAAGGACCAATTACCACCATGCGCTATCTAACCACTACTCACCCTTCTCACTGACAAAACAAATAAACTACTGCCATCGAGAATTAAACATGGTATCCATCGTCTGCTAGCGTCTTAACGCTGCCAAGTGTGTCGCTAGGCCAAGTGTGTGGTTGGTGTTAGGGTTATACAACCTTGCCTCCTTATTCATCCATGTTTTCCTCTTTTCTTTTAAAATTAAAAGCCTTCTTCCTCCTTGCTCATGAAATTCGCATCAATAATTATTTCAAATATTCGTAACATGCATCGAGAGACTTATCTTTTGGCCTCCAAAATTTATCATATAAATATCAATTTTCCTCCATGCTCGGATGTCGATGGAGTTTAATAAATTAAACTTTATTCTTGGCGCCAAACCCACTTAGGGTTATAAAATATTATAATATAAATATTATAATTATTTTATAATTAACCTTAGGAGTTATCTTAATAAATTTAATAATATAATAATAAATATTATAATATTATTCCCTTTGGACCTAGGTATTTCCTTTCTTAACCTTAGGCTTTATCTTAACAACTTTAATATTATAGTAATAAATATTATAATATTATTTCCTTTAGGCCCAGGTATTTCCTTCATTCGGGGTATTTAGATAATCTTTTAACCAACCATGTGGAGCTTTATACCAAATCTCTTGGGCTTAAAATAAAAATATTTTAACCCTCTTTTATCAATTCCTTTGCACTGAGATGAACTAACTTTTGACATCAATGACAACATAATTACTCAAAATTTCCAATAATCTCTCCCTTTGTCATTGATGTCAACCCTTTTATAAAACTTCCTTCTTCAAACCATTTGATTCCAAATATTCTCCCCCTGATAAACTGATCCTCCTTATTGAAAGCTCTCCCCATTTCTCAAATTTCTCCCCCTTTTAAATCAATGACAAAGGGACTCCTTTGGGGCTAAAGATAAGACTCGTATCTCATCCCACTCCCCACCTCCTATCCTTGAGGTGATTAATTTTGGGGTGGGAGTAAAACTATTCCCAATTTTCTTCTAAGATACTCAAAATTTTTCTTTGGAAGTGGCTTAGTGAAAATATTTGCAATTTGTTCCTTTGTAGTAACATATTCTAATTTGACTTGCTTATTCATCACCTATTCTCTCAAAAAATGGTATTTTATCATAATGTGCTTGGTCTTGGAGTGCATCATTTGATTCTTTAAAATGTTTATAGCACTTGTATTATCACATAATATAGATATGGGATGACCATGCTCTATCTTGAAGTCCTTTAGAGTTTGCTTCATCCATAATACCTATGTACAAAAAGCAAACATTGCAATGAAATCTACTTTTACTGTCGATAAAGATACTAATGCTTGTTTCTTGCTTAGCCAAGAGACTAAAAAATCTCCAATAAATAATGCTCCTCCACTTATGCTTTTTACATTATCAATACTACCTGCCCAATATGAATCTATATATGCTATGAGAGTAAAATTGTCACTTTTGGGATACTAGAGTCCAAAATCCATAGTCCCTTTAAAATACCTAAGAATCCTTTTTACTACCATTACATGTGTTTCCTTTGGTGCTACTTGAAATCTCGCCACCAGTCCCACTACCTGCATTATATCTGGTCTTGTAGCTGTAACATATAGCAAGCTACTAATCATAGATCTATACAATGTTTGATTTACCTCAAGATATTCATCATCTTTACTCAACTTGCATCCTATAATCATGATGGTACTTACTGGTTTGCAATCTTCTAACTTTAATTTCTTCAAAATCTCTTTTATATACTTGGTTTGTGATAGAAATAAATCCTTCTCTAATTGTGAAATCTGTAGTCCAAGAAATAAGGACAACTCACCAAGCATTTTCATTTCAAATTCATTCTACGTGCTCTTTGCAAATTTTTGACACATATTATCATTGTTGCCTCCAAAAATAATATCTTTCACATACACAACCACAATTAGTAAGTTATTTCCTTCATTTTTGATGTATAAGTTACTATACACTATTCCTTTCCTGAAACCCTATTCCTGAAGATAATTATCCAACCTTGAATACCAAGCTCTAGGAGCTTGCTTTAGTCCATAAAGTACCTTCTTTAATTTGCATACATGATATGGCTTATCAGTTAGGCTAAATCCCTCAGGGTGCTCAATGTAAACCTCTTCTTCCAAGACACCATTTAGAAAAGTTGATTTAACATCCATTTGATATACTTTGAAGTTTTTGAAGCTTGATAAAACTAAAAATATCCTTATGACCTCAAGTCATGCAACGAGAGCAAATTTTTCATCAAAATCAATCCCTTCAACTTGTGCATAACCTTTGCATACTAATATTACTTTATTTCTGACTACCTGACCATATTCATTTAACTTATTTCTAAAAACCCATTTAGTGCCAATTACATTCTTATATTTTGGTTGTGGGACAAGTTCCCAGGTTTCACTTTTTCTATTTGATCCAGTTCTTCATCCATTACCTTGACCCAAAACCTATCTTCTCTTGTCTCATTGAAATCCTTGGCTTCAATTTTAGATAACAAAGAAAAATTCGCATACTCACTTGCTCCTATTATCTTCTTCTTTGTCTGTCTCTCATCTGGATTTCCAATGATTAGATCCTTTGGAATATTTTTCTATACATACCTGGATGGAGTCTTAGGTAGTATTCTTTGAGTTTCTTCTTCCTCTGATTCTTCACTTAATTATTCTTGGCAACTTTCTTCTTCAGTTTCTTGAGTTGGTTCTTTTGACCCTATTTGTTCATCATCTCTCATGTTTATGCTTTCCACAATTGTATGTGTCCTCTTATTATAGCACATATAGGCTTTACTTTTAGTGGAATAGCCAATGAAAATATCCTCATAACATCTTGAATCAAACTTATGCAAATTTTTCTCTTCCAATATTATGTAGAATTTGCTTCCCAAAATTTTGAAATATTTTACTGTAGTTGGTCTCCCTTTCCAGAGCTCATATGGGGTTTTGTGATAATTTACTCTCACTTGAGCTTTATTGATGATATATGATACTGTATGAACTGCATCTCTCCAAAAACCATCTGAAATCTTAGACTCATTAAACATTGCTCTAGTCATATTTTCAATAGTACTATTTTTCCTTTCAACCACTCCATTTTGTTGAGGAGTTCTTGCTACTGAGGATTCTATTTTGATTCCATGTTGTTCACAAAAATTTATGAATTCACCTAAAGTAAATTTTCCTCCTCTATATGATCTTAAACACTTAATCCTTCTACCTATTTCATTTTCTACTAATTCTTTGAATACCTTGAACTTCTCAAAGGCTTCTAATTTTTCTTTTAATAAGGCTACCCATGCCATTCTGGAGAAGTCATATATAAATAACATGAAGTAACTTTAAACTAGTAGAATATTTATCCTTGTAGGACCACATAGGTCAGTGTGAACTAGTTTTAATGGTTCAGATGACGTAAATGTTTTTGACTTGAAACTTGTTCTTGTTTGCTTTCCATGCTGACATTGTTCACAAATCATGTTTTGTGGCATTTTTATCTTGGTACATCTCTTATTACTTGTTTGTTGCTTATTTTCACTATATTGTCAAAGTTCATATGACCCATTATTCTATGCCATAACCAACTCTCATCCTCTTGTGATAAGAAATATTTTTCTCCCTTAATATCACTTAGCATGTAGAGATTTTTGGTAGTTCTATTCACATCAGCAATGAGCTTTCCAGTTTTAGATTTTCTAATATCACATTTATTTGGATGAAAATTTACCATGTGCCCTTGATCACAAAGTTGGATTACACTTAGTAGATTGTGCCTTAATCTCTTGACATACAATACATTCTCTGTTTTTTCTTTTCCATTATCTAAACTCAAAATTCATTTCCCACAAATTTTTGTTGAATCATTGTCACCAAATTTTACTGATCCTCCATTGATTTCTTTAAGTTCAAGAAATTTATCCTTGTCCCCTGTCATATGACTTGAACAACCACTATCAAGAAACCATTGTTTTGTCTTATCTTGCACATGAAGGATTTTTTTTACCAACATTGAGTTCACTTTCTCTTGCTCTTTTCTCTCTCTCCTAATTGTTGAAGTTGTATTTTTACTTAATTCAAGAAATCCCATTTTACACCATTTGGCCTTATGCCCAAAATTATTGCATTTGTAACATATGATATTACCATTCATGAGAGGTGCAAAAGAATTAAAATTTCTATAAACACCATTTTTTACATAAACAATGCAATGAACAACTTTATGACCATATTTGTTACATGAAAAAAAATAGCCATGGAAGATTTTTTTAACCTATTGGATTGCCTTGAATAATATGGTTGTGTACTTATTTTGTTGTTCATGTATTTGAGTTTTATGTTGGAAATATGAGCAAGTTTTGTTTTCATTGATGTCAAGAGGTTGATGTCCTATTTTCTTCATCATTAATGTCATCAAGTGGTTTTTACAAAAGTCAAGGAAGAAGTTTAAAGGAATAGGATATAATATTTATTTTTAAGTATTATATGCCTAAAAGGCCTAAAAATATTGAAGACCCAAGGAAGGAGAAGCGGGTTTAAAAGGAAACAATAATATTTTAATATTTCGGGTTAAATGTTGAGTTGAAGAAAAACAAGGTTCAAGGAAATATTAAATTATAAATCCTCAAAAAACCCATGTGGCAGATTTTAAGGTTATTATTTCATCTATTTAAATTTAAATATTTTAACCATAGGTTCAAATTTAAATTTAAATAAATAATAAAGGCGTCAAAAGTTTAATTTTGAAATCCGAATTAAAATTTGAATTTCCTAAATCGCCGACGTGTTAGAAAATATGGCATATGGTATAAAAGGGGTAAAGTTTTTAATTAAAACTTATCCATGCAATTTGTGTGCCCAAAGCCCTAAGTAATTCGTGCATTGTAGAAAAAGGATAATTTGCATGTGTTTAATATTAGTGGGCAGACTTGTTGATAATATGAAGAGGAGCACCAAGAAGGTCTCAAGTGCTTGGTATCACAAGTGGCAGCCAAGGGCTGCGTTAAGGCGTGTGTGAGCGCAAGAACGTAGGTTCAACTCACGCGATCATCATTTGCATAGGGGAAAGTGTTTTTGTTTGCGCTAAGTGGAGAAGATACAAGGCATAAAAGGAAGTCATGCACCTTGTATTTTTGTGTGGGCACGTAGCCCAACTAGCAGATGCACTTTATGCTAAGGTGTTTGGAAAGGCAAGGTCGTGTGTTCGAATTTCACTGAAGTCATTTTGTTGGGCATAATAAATTAAAGGTATGCTATGCACATTTTAATTTGTCCAAATGTTTTGAAATTTAGAAATTGCATTAGAGGGTTTCGTGAGTTCTAAAAGGAAGTTGTGAGTTTGTTGAGGGAGTTATAAGGCATAATCAAATTTAAATATTTTATTTTGAGTTTTGGAGGTTATAATTTATTTTATAAAGTAGGAGTGATAATGTATGCAAGGAAAATTATATTTTGTATTTTTAAGTAAAGCTACATTGTGATAATTATTTTTGAGAGGAGAAATAAGGTGCATAAAGGAATTTACTGTGAAAGTGAGTTATTTGAATCATTGCTAATTAATTTTTGAAGTTCGGAGATTATAAAGTATACTTGAGATTTAATATTTTTGTATGGTGAAATACTTTTTGAGGGAAATATTTGAGTGAAGTTTTTGATAAATATTATAGCTATCTAACATTGAATTTGGCAAGGAGGATTTGATTGTTATTAAGATAGGTTTTGAAGACATATCTCCATCAAACAAAAGGTATGGACACATCTTCATTATGAGTGAAATATTGTTGAATTGAGTGTTGTGAAATGCAAAGTTGCAGTAAAAAGGATTGTTTGATAAGCATTATTGGAAATATTTGAGTAAGCTTTCATGTGCATGATTAGGGTTTGTGAAAATAACATGAGTATCATTGTTATGTGAGATTGAGAACTATATTGAACTAGGGTTTGTGAAAGATCATGAGTATCATTGTTATGTGAAGTTGAGAACTATCTTGAGCGAGGGTGTGTGAAAGATCATGAGTATCATTGTTATATGAATTTGGAATCATCTTGAGTCAAGGTTTGAGATTCATAGTGTGAGTTTTTGGAAGTATAGTGAAACACTTGGTTAGGGTTTGTAAGCAAGTTGTGTTTCATTGAGTGAATGGTTGAGTGAAGTTGAATGGGCATTATTGATTGAATGTATTGGAGTGATAGTTTAATTTTTTTGTAAAAAAAATTATTCTTTACTCTAAATTTATTTGAAAGTGATAAAATGATTTATGAGTGCGAAATATATTGATTCTCTTACCACTCTCTATATGTTTCTATGATTAAATAATATTTTGAGTGAGACTTGTTTGTGTGATTGAAGATATTTTTTGAAAGGATTTATTTGAGTTGTGTATGCAATTTTTGCAATTGATTTGAATAAGCTTTTGTGAAATCTAGTGGACTATTTTGATTAAGTCCTAGAGGGGCTTAAATATAGAATTAGACAATATTTTGTGAAAGCTTTTGAGCAAAATTGTCTAAGTCCTAGAGTGGACTTAAGGACAAATTTGTGTGAGCTTTTGTGGAAGCTTACAAGTAGATTTGAGGTAAGTCTTGGTGAAGACTTGTTGAGAAGATTGGAAAAGTTCTAGAGAGAACTTGTTGAGAAAATTTGAGGTAAGTCTTGGTGAATACTTGTTGAGCAGATTGGACAATTTCTAGAGATAACTTGTTGAGTAGATTTAAGGCAAGTCTTGGTGAAGACTTGTGGATAGATTTGAGGTAAGTATTGGTGAAGACTTGTGGACAAATTTAAGGTAAGTCTTGGTGAAGACTTGTGGACAGATTTAAGGTAAGTCTTGGTGAAGACTTGTGGACAGATTTGAGGTAAGTATTAGAGAAGACTTGAGAGCAGATTGAGCAAGTTCTTGAGAGGACTTGTGGATAGATTTGAGGCAAGTATTAAATAAGAATTGAGAGTATAATTGATTGATTTTTTTGTTCAAGCTTTGCGTTAAGGCTTGGGGTATATCTAGTAGAGTTGATTTGTGATTGGATCAAGCTTTGTGTTAAGGCTTGAGGATAAATTTGAGGAAAAAATTTGGTGCAGATTTGAGGGTAGATTTTTTCTAGACCAGAGACAAACTTGTGGGCAGATTTGTGCTAGATCGAAGGACAGTGTTTAGTGCATATTTGAGACAGAGATTGAGCAGATTTGTGCTAGACTGAAGGATAATGTTTAGTGTAAATTTGAGATAGAGATTGAAAAAATTTGTGATAGACCAAAGGATATTGTATAGTACAAATTTGAGACAAAGATTGAGCAAATTTGTGCTAGACCGAATGATGATTTTTAGTGCATATTTGAGATAAATATTGAGCAGAGATGAGAGTAAGCTTTGGAGGTGATAGAGCAGAGGACAATAGTCTCCATTGGATAGAGACCCATTAGCCAGGGCAATGAGGATAGAGGTCTTTTGAGTGAGGATATAGTCTTCTATGGAGAGAGATCAACAAGCCAGTGCATTGGAGGTAGTAGTCTTCTAGAGGATCACCATCCAGAGTAGAGGAGAAGGATTTCTCTTATGGATAGAGATCCACAAACCATATGGGGGATTGGTGTCTCCTGTGGATAGGTATCCACAAAATTGATTAGGGAATTGGTGTATCCTTTGGACAGATATTCATAAACATTATAATAGGGAAGAATTCCTAAGACATTTATTGAGAAAATTTTAGTGAAATATTTTTTTCGTGGAGTAGCCCACCTTGGGTGAACCACGTTAAATTGGTGTCTCTATTATGTGTGGTGATTTTTGCATTGCTTTAGTTACTATTGTTAATATTTCCATTGATATAGTACATAATATTATTTGGGAAAGAAAAGTAAAAAGTGATCTTATACTGTTCATCCCCCCTCTCAGTATAAGCTTGTGTTCTTCATTTTATCCATGGATCTTCTTTATCTTCTTTCTTATTGATATTATTGATTTCCACTTCCTTAGTATAAGTCATGAGTTCTTTGTTTGATGTCTTTGTTCCTTGAGAACTTGAATTCTCTTTTTGTTTCCCTACCTTCATGTCTTACTGTAATTTACCCTTAGTATTTTCAAATTCCTTTCTTAGAGACAAAATATCCCATTCCAATATTTCACATTCTAATTCTCTTACCTTTAACTGTTCTACCATATCCTATTCAATTTTTTCCCTCTTCAACTTTTACCTTGAGCTGTGTGAGGTTTTTTAGAAGTTCCATTTTTACTTCCTCATCCTCTTGGATTTGATTCTTAAAACTTGAATTCTTTCTTCTAACCTTTTCCAAGTTTCTAAGAGTAGTAAAAAAATCCTCTTTTATGTCGATCATGGCCCCTTCTCCATTTTATGAGGTCATGTATGTTCTTGTGGGATATCGCTTCAAGATTTTAGGCTTTTTATGAAGGAGCCCACTCTGATACCAATTGAATAACATAAGCTTATACTAAGAGGGGGTGAAAAATATAAGATAAAACTTTTTACTTTTCAATCCAAATATTAGCATCAACAATATAAAAGTAGTAATCATTACACACATCATCACACACATGAGATACATGATTTAACATGGTTCACCCAATGTGGGCTACTCCATGAAGAAAATATTTCTTATAAATTTCCTCAATAAATATCTTTTGGAAATCAATTCCCTATTACAATGTTTATGGACCTCTATCCAAAGGAGACACCAACCCCTTATGCTCTGATTTATGGATCTCTATCTTTAGGAGAACTCTTTCCCATTTCCTATGGTTCATGTAACTTGATCCATGAGAGATCCATATCCTCAACTGGTTCATGGATATCTTTCCACATAATAGCTCTATCTTCCCAGCTGGTTCACAAATCACACTCCATAGGATAACTTTTTCTCCTTGCTCTATTTCGTGGAACTCTATCTACTTTGCTCTGCTCAAATATGATCAATACTACTCACAATTATGTCTCAAAACCTACTCAGAATATGTCTCAAAACCTACTCAAAATTTGTCTAAAAACCTACTCATAATTTGTCTCAAAACCTGTTCAAAATCTGTTTCTACCCTACTCAAAATCTACCTCAAAAATTGTTCATAAAACTTCTCTTAAGTATTCTCAAGACTTGCTCATTCACAAACATACTCAACCCAATACTAAAATATTCATACAATTATTTAATCAATGAAGCACATAAAATTCACTCAAATATGTAGCAAGTGTGAACAGGACTTAGATTGAAATGGCTTAGAAAAATCTAGTTTTTCTAAGCATAGTGTGAACACACTTACCTTTTGTCGGCTAATCTTGTCGGATGGTCGGCATGATATTCTTTCTCCCTTACCTTTATTTTCTCCTTATACCTCCATTGTCCTTCCTCCTTTCCTGTCGTCCATTTTCCCTTATCACTCCACTCCCTTCCTCTCCCCACGCTCGCTGCCACCTCCCACTCCACTTCCTACTCCTTCATTCTCTCTAATCTCCCCGATATTCCTCCACCTTCCCTTCCCTACTATTGCGCATGTTCTAAGCCTATATAAGGTTTATTTTAATGTAATATTAAATTGGTTAATTTTAATGAATTGTTTCGGCTTTGTTTATTTCGTGTCATTTATTACCTTGGCCTAACTTTAAACTAAGGTTAACTTAATCTTAGAATCACACTGGTATCAGAGCTGAGGGGGCATGGATCCCGAGGGCCAAGGTAAGGCACGAAAGCCGAGCGCAGCGGATCCCGAGGTGCGACTGGTGAGATATTGGCACATGGATCCCAAGGAGTGACTATCACATGGATCCCAAGGTGTGCACAGATCCTAAGGAGTGGCAGAGAGGCTATCGCATAGATCCCAAGGAGCACATGGATCTCAAGGATCTGACTGGGCACTGATAGCAGGCTGACATGGTGATGTCAAACTGGCGGCAGAGCTAGGCGATAGTTGCTGACATGGAACAAATCTAGTAGCACGTGGATCGATGCTGACCAGGAGCTGACGTGGCAGAGGCACGAGCAGACATGGATAAGTGTGTTGACATGGCAGAGGAATGAGTTGACGTGGACAAGTGTGCTGATGTGGACAACATGGACGATCCGGGTGTGTGCCACGTGGTAAAGTTTATCTGGTCGATGGAAGGGCAAAAGGTTGGCAAGATCGATTTCTCGAAGGCAATCGACCTAATGAGTGTTCGCAGGCTTTGATAAAGCCTGGACACACTCATCGCCCACTGAATGTGGGACTAAATTTAAAAAAAAAAAATGTTTTAGCTGCCCGGTAGAAGTACTTCCTATTACCTTCATTCTCCCATCCAGCTAGGGTGGTCTAGCGGTCAAGTCCCCCGCCTTGCAGAGAAGAGACCCGAGGTCGAATCCCGTCGGGGTATAAAAAAAGGTTTTTTATTTTTTTTTGTCCCTTCACCGATTAATGAAGGTTTAAGGTTGTTTTTTGGTTCTGTGCTACCATCAGTAGCCGCGTGGTGCAGCGGCTAAGACTGCCGTGTAGACGACGGAGGTCATCAGATCGAATCTCGTCGGGGATTTAAAAAAAAAGGTTTATTTTTTATTTAAATTTTTATTATTTGTTTTTTTTTTAAGGTTTTAAAAAAAATAATTTAGTAATTTCTATATATTTTTTTATTTAAGTTTTTTTAAATATCCATGTTATTTAAAAAAATAATAATTAAAATATATATAGGAAATTGTGCAAAAATAATTAAAACAATTTTAGAAAAAAAAAATTATAAAAATAAAAGGGTGCAAAGATATTTTGATATAATTTTTTTTTTTTGGCATCATACTAAGTTGTAACCCATTTCATACATTGTGATTCTGGGTATATGATCCGGTCAGTCGGATGCTATAATGCGTTACTTATTTGTACTATTTTTATTAGTGATCTATTTTGTACTTATTTGTACTACTTGTTTGAAGTTGCAATAAAGTTTGCTTTCTAAAATGGCTTCCAATACTAGTCTACCAATCCCTGAGTTCAATGGTGGTGATTACGAGTATTGGTCAATTAAAATGAAAACTCTTTTGATAGGCAAAGGTCTTTGGGATGTGATTGAAGAGGGATATACTGAACCTACTGCTGCTGATTGGGCAGCTTTGAATGTGGCTAATAAAAGGGCTAGAAAGGAATCACAGAAGAATAATTCTTCCACCCTTTATCATATCCAAGCCACCCTTGACAGAAGTATTTTCCCTAGAATAGCTTCTTTTATAACTGTTGAATCTGCTTGGAATGCTTTACAAAAAGTTATAGGGGTAGTGACCAAGTCAAACAAGTTAAACTACAAACCTTGAAACAAGAGTTTGAGACTCTTAAAATGCAAGCAAGTGAAAAGGTTGGTGATTACTGCATGCATGTGAAAGTCGTAGTAGATAAGATGGTCACTTTAGGAGAAGATGTAAAGCCTAAAGTTATACTGAAGAAAGTGTTAAGGACACTTCTTCCTAAGTGGAATTCAGTTGCCATAATTATAGAAGAATCCAAAGACCTAACTTCTCTATATTTTGAATCCCTAATTGGCTCACTTCTCTCACATGAAGAGAGGTTACAAAAAACACCTTCCACAAGTTACGGAGGAGATGATAAAGCCTTTGCTTCAAAAGAAGGCAGAGGTAGAGGTCATTGCAGAGGACAGTATAGAGGTAGATGTAGAAATAATCAGAGAGGTGGAACTCTTAACAGAGAAGGAAATCAGAACAGAGGAGGATTCTCAAACAGAGGTGAACAACAGAATAGAGGTGGACAACAAAATAGAGGAAAATAATCAGGTAGAGGCAAATGAGGAGATAAGTCCAAAAAATCTTGCTACAATTGTGGCAAACTTGGCCATTATGCTTGTTGGCAATTTTGGGTACTTTGGGTACATTGCCTTTGCTCAAATGTATAAGTTGTCATTGATGTCAAGAAGCTCTTGAAGGAATTTGATTTAATGTCAAATAATTTGTTTTGATGAAGGTTACGGCATGACAAGTTCAAAGGTTATTCAGAGCATGGACAATGAGTTTCCAAGAAGACCATAGTAGCCCTTTTGCAAAAGATCAAAGAAAATGACAAGTAAGAAAAGTGTCGCGATATCGCGACATATACAACAGGCAAGAAAAACAGTCACGATTTCGTGACATGTTGGAAGAGAGAGAAGAAGTAGGAAAAACTGTCACGATTTCGTGACATGTTGGCAGAGAAAAAGGCAAGTGGAAAAACTGTCATGATTTCGCGACATGTTGGCAGAGAAAGAGAGCAAGGTGGAAAGTGTCACGATTTCGTGACATGTCGCATTTTCGTGACTTGAAAAGAGTAGGAAGGTAGAGAAGGAAAAGTGTCACGATTTTGTGACATATTGCAAGGAAGGTTGTACGGACGAAAAAGTGTCACGATTTATGACATATTGCAGAAGAGAGAGTCCGTAGTGTGAATTGTCACGATTTCGCGACAAGTTCGAAGAGAGAGAAAGTAACACGAAAAGTGTCACGATTTCGTGACATGTTGCAAAGTTCGAAGTGAGAACTGTCACGATTTTGCGACATGCAAGTATGAGAATGTTTGCGATGCAAAGAAAATGTTAAGTAAGAACGTCACGATTTTGGACAGTGCAGAAAGGAAAGGTTTGAAGCTAGAAAGTGTCATGTTTTCGTGATAGGTTGAAGAGAAAGCAAATAGATGTAGAAAGTGTCATGATTTCATGATAGATTGAGATGGCAGCGTTCGGTTGGAGAAAGTGTCACGATTTCATGATAGAAATAGAATGCAGGTCTTCTATAGGAGAAGTGTCATGATTTCGTGACAAAAGTAGAGAGGAAGGCTATGAAGACATAAGTGTCATGATATCATGACAGAAGTAAAGACGAAGTCTATAGAGGCAGAAGTGTCATGATATCACGACAAGAGCTTAGTTGAAGTCGACAAAGGCTGAAGTGTCACGATATCACGACAAAAGCCAAAAGAAAGTGTACGGTTGCAAAGGTGTCACGATATCGCGACATGTTGTATTTTCACGGCAGAAGCTACAGAAGAGTTACAGAGGCAGTGAAGCCGACAAAGTCAAATTTTAGCCGACGAAGATTAGGGCTTGCAGCCGACGAAGATTAGGGTTTGCATTTGTTATAACAACCGACTAAGATTAAAGTTTTCATCATGAAAATTCTGTTATAAAAGGAGGGCTGTTTGGAGAGTTGAAGGGTGGATGGATGTGTTGTTGAAGTGCGACGTTCGCAGATAGTGCGCAGAGCAAGAAGTTCGATCATCGAGAGTAGAGTGCAAAATTCGATCGTAGTGTGCAGAGTGCATTTCGTCGAATCATTCTAAGTGTGAAAGATCACAAAGGAAGCAGAGTGTGCGAAGACAGTGTCGCTGTGATTGCGTAGAGGTGCAAAGGTTGAAGTTCGATCAAGTGCGGCTGTGATTGCGCAAAGAGAGCAGAGGGCGTAGAGAGCACAAAGGGCAAAGACGAATGCGGAGTGCTACTGCTTGAGGACAGAGGTGCATTGGTTCTTTGAGAAGAACCTAAGAACAGATTTGGTTGCTGAGCTATTGTGGACGTGATCATAGAAGGCAGAGGTCTCTTAGGCTAAGCATTGAGGACAGGAGGTCTTCGATGGAAAGGAGTTCCACGTGTCGGCAAGAGGTAGAGGCGAGTTGATCTTCCGAGGGATCATTTCCAGAGCAGAGGGGAAGGTATCTCCTTTGAGCGAGAGGCTCATAAATTCTGATTGGGGGAAGGTATCTCCTTTGAGCAGAGGCTCATAAATTCTGATTGGGGGAAGGTATCTCCTTTGAGCCGAGGCTCATAAACATTGTAATTGGGAAGGATTCCCAAAGAACTTTGAGATAACTTTTAGAGAAAAGTTTTGTGGACGTAGCCCAACCATTCTGGGTGAACCACGTTAAAATTGATGTCACTTTGTGGATGATTTTGTGCATTGCTTTGATATTGCTTTGGGTATATTGCTTTACTATTTTTGAAATATAAAGGAAAAAGTAAAAAGAGGTCTTATACTGTTCACCCCCCCCTCTCAGTATAAGCTTGTGTTCTTCAATTGGTATCAGAGCAGGTGCCTTCGGAAAGTTTAACAACTTGAAGGAAAAGCTAGTAAAGAACACAATGGATTATTCAAGTGGCAATGCAAGCACCTATTCTTGATGGGTAGATTTTGGTCTTTGGAGTGCAAGGATGAAGGTTCATCTAATGGCACTTGGTAATGAGGTATGGGAAGTAATTGAGGATGAGTACACTATTCCTGTACATGGTCCAAATACTAAAGAAGAAAGGCTCCTACATCACAGCAATTCAAAAGCAATGAATGCAATCCTGAAAGGCTTACAGAAAGCAGATCTCACCAAAGTGATTCACTGCAAGACAGCTAGTGAAATGTGGAAACAGTTGCAGGTGGTTCATACAGGTGATACAAATGTCAAAAAGGCCAAGTTGAGACACTTCAAAGGTATGTTTGAACAACTCAAGATGAATGATGATGAAAATATTAGTGACTACATGCTTCGTATGGATGAGGTTGTTAACTCCATGAAAGACTTAGGTCTTGAGCTTGCTGAAAATGATGTTTGTGATAAGATTTTAAGATCTCTTCCGAATAGATTTAGTGAAAATATTTTTGCTATTGAGGAAGCTAAAGATTTGGATAAGTTGAAAAAGGATGAGCTCCATAGTATACTTGCAGCATTTGAGTTGAGAACTCAAGTGAAGGTTGATGTCAAGAAAGAGGCAGATTTCAAGGCTACCAAGAAATCCAAGGGTAAACAACTTCAAGAGAGTGATGAGTCTTCTAGTGATGAAGAGGCATATTACAGCAAGAAAGGCAAGTTCTCTAGAAAGCACAAAAGCATGAAAAATATAAGATGTTTCAATTGTGGAAAGTTTGGTCATTATGCTACTCGATCGTACTGTTCCCAAGAATGAAAGTGATGAAGATAAACAAGATTCTAAGAGCAAGGATTCTGAAAAGCACAAGCATCACAGGAAGAACAAAGATGAGCACAACAATCAAGGAAAGAGGTATTCTCACAAGCACAAGAAGAGTTTCTACCTAGACAAAGCAAGTAAGTGTTCTAGTAGTGATAGTGAAAGTTCTTCAAGTGATAATGAAAATGAGATGTTGTTCATATCGAAAAAGAGGAAGAACCGAAACATAGATTCATTATCATGAAATGTCTTAGATGTGGAAATTTTGGTCACCTTGAGGATGATTGCACAAATAATGATTTGATTTCTAGTATGTATGAGGATGCTTCAGAAAACTATAAGGAAGATGCTTGTATGGTTTTTGAAAAAGGTAGCACCTCTAGTGATAAGAAATCTGAAAAAGGCTTTGATGATTCGGAAAGCAAACAAATAAAGGATCTTGAAAGTGAACTTACTAACGCTCTTAGTGCTTTGAAAAAGGAAAGAAAGAAGAATGCTAGACTCAAGGATAAGTTAGATGAATGTTGTATGGAGAGAGATGATCTTATAGAAAGTCTTGACTTCTCTATGGCTAAGACACAAGAACTCAAGGATGAGTTAGAGTCTAAGGTTCTTGAGTATAGTGAGTTAGAACAGAAAATGGCTTCTTTGAAAGAGGAAACTAAAGAGTACAAGGATAAGCTTTACAGGTTTCAAGATAGCTCCAAAAAGGTTAAGTCACTCATCAAAGGTCAAAGAAAGACAACAGATAAAACAGGCCTTGGTTTTGTTAAGCCACACAAGGAACAAGTTGGAGAGTCTAGTAAGAGACTCCAAAAGGAAGAGAGTTCTGATGAGGAAAGTATTTCAGATCATGAGTTCTTGAATGATAGATGCGTAGAAATAGAAAACAGAATTCAGGATGAGAAGAAGAAGTTTTCAGGACCCAAGAGGTCAAATAAAGGAAAATTTCAAGGCAGATGTTTTGCGTGTCACAGGTTTGGTCACATGGCTTCGCATTGCATGACTCAAGTAAGGAAGGTAAATGACGAGTTTCAGAGGTGGTAATTTCTTTCAAGGGTATTGCTACTCTTGTAAACAGTTTGGGCATAAGGCATTTTTTTGCAAGGCTAATAACGAGAACAGGGTTAGTCGAACAAGCGGATTCAAAGAACAGGTATGCCTAAAAGAAATAACATTGTTACTTGTTATAAGTGCAACAATGAAGGTCACACAACTAGACAGTGTAGAGCTGAACTTCCAAGGTACAGGAATAGGAACAGTGGTATGAACAGGTCCAAGGATCAAGGCATGGATAAGAACAGGAATGATAACAGGAACAGGAAAAATGACAAGAACAGGAACAGGAATATGGACAAAGAGTTCAAGAGAAGGCCCGACAAGGAAGTGATAGACGCTGATGATGATCAATGCCTAATGGGAGTTTTACTCCCACCCAAGAATTAATCACCTCATCCGGAGGTGGGGGAGGGACTAAGCTAAGAGGCTCATTCTTAGTCCCGAGCCCCAAAGGTGACCCTTTGCCATTGATGACAAAGGGGGAGAGATATGAGTAAGGGGGAGAGCTTCAAAGTGAAGAGGAGAACTTCAAGTCGTGGGGAGCAAAACTTCAAAGGAAGATTCTCGGTTGTTAGCACAGTTGGTTTCAGTTTTGGCTCTTGAGAAGTGTTTTCGGTAAAGGTTTGCCATCAATGACAAAGGGGGAGATTGTTGGCAATTTTGGGTACTTTGGGTACATTGCCTTTGCTCAAATGTATAAGTTGTCATTGATGTCAAGAAGCTCTTGAAGGAATTTGATTTAATGTCAAATAATTTGTTTTGATGAAGGTTACGACATGACAAGTTCAAAGGTTATTCAGAGCATGGACAGTGAGTTTCCAAGAAGACCATAGTAGCCCTTTTGCAAAAGATCAAAGAAAACGACAAGTAAGAAAAGTGTCACGATATCGCGACATATACAGCAGGCAAGAAAAATAGTCACGATTTCGTGACATGTTGGAAGAGAGAGAAGAAGCAGGAAAAACTGTCGCGATTTCGTGACATGTTGGCAGAGAAAAAGGCAAGTGGAAAAATTGTCACGATTTCGCGACATGTTGGCAGAGAAAGAGAGCAAGGTGGAAAGTGTCATGATTTCATGACATGTCGCATTTTCATGACTTGAAAAGAGCAAGCAGAGAAGGAAAAGTGTCACGATTTCGCGACATATTGCAAGGAAGGTTGTACGAGAAAGGTCATTGAGAGAGATTGAATTGTCATGATTTCATGACAAGTTCGAAGAGAGAGAAAGTAACACGAAAAGTGTCATGATTTCGTGACATGTGTGAGAAGTGGAAATGTTAAAGTGAGAATGTCACGATTTTGCGACATGTGCAAATGAAAATGTTCCAAGTAAGAAGTCATGATTTCGTGACATGCAGAAAGGAAAGGTTTCGAAGTAAGAAATGTCGCATCAGATTTTGTGATAGGTTGAAGAGAAAGCAAACAGATGTAGAAAGTGTCACGATTTCGTGACAGATTGAGATGGCAGTGTTCGATTGGAGAAAGTGTCACGATTTCATGACAAAAATAGAATGTAGGTCTTCTATAGGAGAAGTGTCATGATTTCATGACAAAAGCAGAGAGGAAGGCTATGAAGACAGAAGTGTCACGATATCATGACAGAAGTAAAGACGAAGTCTGTAGAGGCAAAAGTGTCACGATTTCACGACAAGAGCTTAGTTGAAGTCGACAAAGGCTAAAGTGTCGTGATATCACGACAAAAGCCAAAAGAAAGTGTACGGTTGCAAAGGTGTCACGATATCGCGACATGTTGTATTTTCATGGTAGAAGCTACAGAAGAGTTACAGAGGCAATGAAGCCGACAAAGTCAAATTTTAGCCGACGAAGATTAGGGTTTGCATTTGTTATAACAACCGACTAAGATTAAAGTTTTCATCATGAAAATTTTGTTATAAAAGGAGGGCTTTTTGGAGAGTTGAAGGGTGAATGGATGTGTTGTTGAAGTGCGACGTTCGTAGATAGTGCTACGAGCAAGAAGTTCGATCATCGAGAGCAGAGTGCGAAATTCGATCGTAGTGTGTAGAGTGCATTTCGTCGAATCATTCTAAGTGTGAAAGATCGCAAAGGAAGCAGAGTGTGCGAAGACAGTGTCACTGTGATTGCGTAGAGGTGCAAAGGTTGAAGTTCGATCAAGTGCGGCTGTGATTGCGCAAAGAGAGCAGAGGGCATAGAGAGCACAAAGGGCAAAGACGAATGCGGAGTGCTGCTGCTTGAGGACAGAGGTGCATTGGTTCTTTGAGAAGAACCTGAGAACAGATTTGGTTGTTGAGCTGCTGTGGACGTGATCATAGAAGGCAGAGGTCTCTTAGGCTAAGCATTGAGGACAGGAGGTCTTCGGTGGAAAGGAGTTCCACGTGCTGGCAAGAGGTAGAGGCAGTTGATCTTCTGAGGGATCATTTCCGGAGCGAGAGGGGAAGGTATCTCCTTTGAGCGAGAGGCTCATAAATTCTGATTGGGGGAAGGTATCTCCTTTGAGCAGAGGCTCATAAATTCTGATTGGGGGAAGGTATCTCCTTTGAGCCGAGGCTCATAAACATTGTAATTGGGAAGGATTCCCAAAGAACTTTGAGATAACTTTTAGAGAAAAGTTTTGTGGATGTAGCCCAGCCATTCTGGGTGAACCACGTTAAAATTGATGTCACTTTGTGGATGATTTTGTGCATTGCTTTGATATTGCTTTGGGTATATTGCTTTACTATTTTTGAAGTATAAAGGAAAAATGAAAAAGAGGTCTTATACTGTTCACCCCCCCTCTCAGTATAAGCTTGTGTTCTTCAATGCTTGTGAATGTTGGACAAAGACTTCACAAGGAACTAGTAGCAGCTAGAGCAGTCAGTTTGGAAATTTTGGAGAAGAGGAAGAGGCTACAAATCTCTTTCTCTCTTATGGTTAGGCAGATCAGAACATGAATGATACATGGATCTTGGACACTGGGTGTTCAAACCATATGAGTGGCAAAGAAGAGCTCTTTGCTACTCTAAACTCCTCATACAAATCCAAAATCAAATTGGGAGATGATAAATCATTGGTAGTTGAAGGCATTGGAGCCATGGCAGTTCCAACTAAATAAGGTGTCAAACATGTAAGTGATATCTATTACACACCCCATCTTCAAAACTATCTTTTAAGTGTTGGTCAAATGTTAGAAAAGAAATACAAGTTGCTTTTTGATGAGGGTAAATGCACTATTTTTTATAAAAATAATAGTAATAGAATTATTACACAAGTGCCAATGTCAAAAAATATATTATTTCCTTTAAATTTTGGCCAGCCAGGGGGTGATCAGTTAGAAAATGTTGCTATTTCCAATCCAAGTGTCTTATGGCACTTGAGATATGGTCATTTGAATTCAGCTAGTTTGAAAATGCTAACTTCACAAGCGATGGTAACCAAAATTCCTAAAGTTTAGGATAGTAAGGAAGTCTGTGAAGGGTGTGCTCTTGGGAAGCATGCCAGATCAAAATTTCCTCATGGACAAGCATGGCGGGCCAGCTATCCACTCTAGCTAGTGCATACAGACATCTGTGGTCCGATGCAGACCAAGAGTCTTTGTAACAACTCTTACTTCCTACTCTTCATTGATGATTTTACTAGAATGTACTGGATATATTTTTTGAAATATAAGGATGAAGCATTTGAATGCTTTGTCGATTTCAAAAAAAGAGTTGAAAGTGAGAGTAGATATTTTGTAAAATTTCTTAGATCATATAGGGGAGGAGAATACTCCTCTAATGAGTTCTTGAATTTCTGTAAGCAACATGGCATTAAGAGGCAGTTCACAGCTGCCTACACTCCACAGCAGAATGGTGTTGCAAAGAGGAAGAACCGCACCATTGTGGATATGGCAAGGTCTATGCTTTAGACGAAGCGTTTGACTAATTCATATTGGGTAGATGCAGCCAGGACCAGCGTACATATCTTGAACAGAAGTCCTACTGCAAGTTTGGAAGGACAGACACCTTACCAAGCTTGGTATGGTAAAAAGCAAAATGTTAAGTATTTTAAAGTGTTTCGCTCGCTAGCATATTCTCACATTCCTAATGAGCTAAGAAAGAATATCAATCCAAAGATTCAGGCATGCATATTTGTAGGATATTGTGAGAATACAAAAGCTTACAGACTCTACAATCCCAGGACTAGAAAGTTTGTGCTTTCTCGGGATGTGATTTTTGATGAAGATGGAGAATGGGGTAAGCCCCATATTTTTAGTGATGATGAATCTAGTGATGTAGGTTCTAAGCAGGTGCAACAGCAGACACCATAGAAAGGTAAGCAGTCTCCTCCCAGAGATCCAGGTTCATCTTTTGATTCAACTTCTTCACCAAGTCCTCCATAGAGATCAGTAAGTTCCTCACCAATGGACATCGATTCTCCATCCAGAGGTAAGAGAACTCTACAGAATCATCCATCATATCAGATGTTGGATAAGAATTTTTCAAAAAGATACACTAGGAGTCAAGCTAGTGAAATGAATTATGTTCTACAAATATTAGAAAATATGCACTTGTATGGTGATGATGTTTCCCAGCAGGAACCTAGGGGAGATTTAGTTAACTAGGCTTTGTTAACTAATACACAGCTTGAACCTTCTATTTATGAGAAGGCTTGTACTCAAAATATTTGGCAATATGCCATGAAAGAGGAGATCACCTCTATAAAAAACAACGACACTTGGGAGTTGGTGAAGCTTCCTAAAGGAAATAAATGTGTTGGATGTAAGTGGGTCTACAAGACCAAGTTTAATGTTGATGGTAGCATCAAGAGGCACAAGGTGAGATTAGTTGCAAAGGTATTTACTCAGAAATATGGAATTGATTATGAAGAGACTTTTGCTCCTATAGCCATACAGGAGACTATCATAATAGTTCTTGCCTTAGCTGCACACAAGGGATGGACAGTCCAACACATGGATGTAAATAGTGCATTTCTAAATGGTTACTTGACAGAAGAAGTGTATGTTGACCAAAAATAGGGATTTGAAGAGAAAGACAAGGAACATCTTGTTTACAAACTGAAGAAGGCTATTTATGGCCTCAAGCAGGCACTGAGAGCTTGTTACTCACGCATTGATGGGTACTTTAAAGATTATGGGTTCATCAGAAGCAAAAATGAACCCACGCTCTACTACCTAAATCAAGGAAATGACATCCTCATAGTTTGTTTGTATGTGGATGATCTCATTTTTATGGGTAGTAATGAAAAAATTAACATGGAGTTCAAGCACTCCATGATGTAGGAATTTGAGATGAAGGATCTTGGCTTAATGAAATACTTTCTTGGAATGGAAGTACATTAGATAGATTCAGGGATCTTCATATGTCAACTTAAGTATGCTTGAGATATGATTCAGAAGTTTGCTATGGAGCAATGCAAATCAGTTGCAACTCCAATTGGACATGGGATCCAATTAAGCAAGGATTATGGAGCATCGAAAGTTGATGTGACCACTTTTAGAAGCATTATTGGGAGTTTGATGTTTCTCACCAACACCAAACCAGAAATTTAGTATGCTATATCTCTTGTTTCTAGATTTATGTCTAATCCATTTGAGCTGCATTTGCAGGAAGCTAAAAGGATTTTGAGATATGTGAAGGGTACATTGGATTTTGGAATCCAGTACTACAAAAATGATACTATCAAGCTTGAAGGCTTTAGTGATAGTGATTGGGGCAGCAATATTGATGATAGAAAATGCACATCGGGTAACTGTTTTAGTCTTGGTTCAGGCCTAATAACTTGGAGTTCCAAGAAGCAGATAGTAGTAGCGCTATCTTCAATAGAAGCTGAGTATATAGCGGTTACTCATGCTAGTACTCAAGCTCTATGGATACGAAAGGTATTAGAAGATATTGGAGAGTAGAAAAGTGGTCTAACTCGAATATTCTATGACAACATCAGTGCCATTCAGTTGGCATACAATCCTGTCCCCCATAGTAGATCAAAGCATTTTGATATGAAGTACCACTTCATCCAAGATATGGTGGAAATTGATATTGTTGAGCTTCACTATTGCCACACTTTGGAGAACGTCGCTGACATCTTCACCAAGGCACTGGCCAAAGCTCAATTTGTAAAGCTGAGAGACTGTATAGTCAGTACTCTCAACTTTAAGGGGGGAGAATGTAGCAAGTGTGAACAGGACTTAGCTTGAAATAGCTTAGAAAAATCTAGTTTTTCTAAGCACAGTGTGAACACACTTACCTTTTGTCGGCTAATCTTGTCGGATGGTCGGCATGATATTCTTTCTCCCTTACCTTTATTTTCTCCTTATCCCTCCATTGTCCTTCCTCCTTTCCTACCGTCCATTTTCCCTTATCACTCCACTCCCTTCCTCTCCCCACGCTCGCTGCCACCTCCCACTCCACTTCCTACTCCTCCGTTCTCTCTAATCTCCTCGATATTCCTCCACCTTCCCTTCCCTACTATTGCGCATGTTCTAAGCCTATATAAGGTTTATTTTAATGTAATATTAAATTGGTTAATTTTAATGAATTGTTTCGGCTTTGTTTATTTCGTGTCATTTATTACCTTGGCCTAACTTTAAACTAAGGTTAACTTAATCTTAGAATCACAAAATATTTCCAATAATTCTTATCAAAAATCCTTTTCACTCCACCTTATTTTTTAGAAATATTATTTTAACAAAACACCTCAAATAAGGGATGATATGCCCATACCTGTTTGCTTTCTTTTATGGAGATATGTCTTCAAAAATATGTCTTACACACAATATATTTTGCAACTATAAAAGGTTAGCACAACACTTTATTTGTTAGTAATCCTTCAATATGTGTGTCCAATTAAATTCCAAACCACTCAATTGGTTTCTCAACTATAGCATCAAATTATATAATCAAACCCTTCACAAAGAAGCAATAATCCAAACAATTAAAATACTTCATACACCTTTTAACTCCCTCTTAACTTCTAAACACATTCATAACAAAATCAGCAAGGATTCTTATTACTCCAATAGTTCACTTTCAAACTAATTCATTTTAATTTCCTTCAAAATTAAATGCATGAAATAATAAAAAATTCCCTTATATCTCCCAAGGCCAACGATGTTCACAATAATCAATTAAACCAAATGCACCTACCTTCAAATTTAGCAAATACAAAAATCAATTTGTGCTTACCAAAAATGCTTCTGCAAATATTCGAACACAATACCTATAATCTACTAGCACACTAGCTTCCCTTGGGCTGATGTTAGGCCAACCACCCACACAAGGGTCTAATGCCATGATGCCCTCTTTAACCACTTCTCATTGTTATTACCTGTAAAACAAAATGTTGTCATCAGGTTTAGAACACAAGACCTATCGTCTGCCAGTGCCTTAGCACACTATGAGCTGCTTCTAGAACAACCATCCACACAAGGACCAATTACCACCATGTGCTATATAACCACTACTCACCCTTCTCACTGATAAAACAAATAAACTACTACCATCGAGAATTGAACACGGGATCTATCATCCACCAACGTCTTAACACTACCAAGTCTACCGCTAGGTCAACCATGTGGTTGGTGTTAGGGGCATACAACCTTGCCTCCTTATTCATCCATATTTTCCTCTTTTATTTTAAAATTAAAAGCCTTCTTTCTTATTTCTCATGAAATTTGCATCAACATTTATTTCAAATATTCACAACATGCATCGAGAGACTTATATTTTGGCCTTCAAACTTTATGATATAAATATCAAATTTTCTCCATGCTTAGACATCGACAGAGTTTAATAAATTAAACTTTATTCTTGGTGCCAAACCCACTTAGGGTTATAAAATATTATAATATAAATATTATAATTAACCTTAGGCTTTCTCTTAATAACTTTAATATTATAATAATAAATATTATAATATTATTCCCTTTGGGCCTAGGTATTTCCTTTCTTAACCTTAGGCTTTATCTTAACAACTTTAATATTATAATAATAAATATTATAATATTATTTCCATTGGGCCTAGGTATTTCTTTCCTTTGGGGTATTTAGACAATCTTTTGACCAACCATGTGGAGATTTATACCAAATCTCTTGGTGTTAAAATAAAAATATTTTAACCCTATTTTATCAATTCCCTTGCACTAAGATAAAATGACTTTTGACATCAATAACAACATAATTACTCAAATTTTCCAACAACTATTACATTATAAATGATCTAAAAAATACAAATAATATTATTGCTTCTTTATTAATACCACAAAGAATTCTCATATCACCAAGAATCCAAACATATATACATAAAAGATAACATCAAACAAAATATGGATAAATCAAAGCAAGTATCTTCTACCCATGTGCACAAAATATTTTATGATAACTTATAGGTTATCAACTTCTATTAAAAGTGGTTCCATTGCTTAAAGCAACTTCCTTGCTAATGGTATGATTTCAAACATGCAATTATGATATTCATCTAAATGGAGATAAATCCTACCCTAGAGTTTTTGTCTATCAATTTGACCATCCTTTCATTTTTTCAGTATCTCATTCTTAGTGGTCAACTTCCTCATCCACCTACGAGAGTACCTAGTCCTACAATCAAGTATAACATCAACAATACCATATTCCCATGTACTAAAAACAAAACAACAATTGCAATTAAACATCCATAATGTAATTAACACTAAGCAATGAATCATCACACATTTACATAATCCATCTCATAAATAATTCCTGCCAAGGTGGATCATGACATACTACCCCCTTGGACTAAACATAGTCATATATGTATTTTCTTGCAATACAAATTATATATCATTTTCATTCAAGTAAATAAGGAAAATGCATTTTCATATCATCCACTTTTTTCAAGTGGCACATTTCTTGAAATAGTGGTCCCACTGGACCTTGCACTGTTCTAAAGTTAATTCCTCATCACTTTGGAACGAAACTCTAGAATCTTAACTAGTCTCAACTCAATGACTGAGGGATTTGCTATCTACAATTTTGAAACATCCCACATATTATTAGGATCAACAATGTACTTTCTAAGTAGGGATGCATGAAAATATTATGGATCTTTAACAGGTTAAGTGGTAAGGCAAGTCTATAGGCAACTGAAATTATCCTATCAAGGATCTCAAATGGCCCAACATATCGGGAATCCAAATTAGTTAACTTGATGGAAATTTTGATGGGTTTAAATCTTAGGAATACTTTGTCTCCCACGGATAATTCACTAGGTAATATTTTCATATCAGCATCGTTCTTCTAACGATTGATGACTTCATTAATATTTTGCCTAATCAATCTAAGTTGTTCTTCCATATCTTTGAAAATGTTTGGTTTGTTCACTATTCAATCCTTTGGATTATCCCAAGATAGAGAATTTCTGCATCTCCTTCCATACAAGGCTTCAAATGGAGCCATTCCCAAGGAGGCATGAAAACCTTTTTTATAAGAAAATTCTACAAGATGCAAATTGTCTTCCCACTAAGAATTTTGGCCTAGGAAATATATGTGAAGCATATCTTCCAACACTTGGTTTACCCTCTATGTATATCCATCTATTTCTATATGGTATTTATGGTATGCATAATTTATGCTTAGCTTTGTGCGTGCTACATGATGAAGAGCCTACAAAAACTTAGATGTGAATCTAGAATCCCTATCTAAAATTATCACTTCGAGAAACCTATGTAATATAAATATCTCTTTGGAAAACCTATTTTCCACCACTAGTGCATCATCCTTGAATATTCCTTGGTATAAAGTGTCTAATCTTAGTCAACTTATCAACTACCACAAGGATCATGTCATGTTGGTACCTAGTTTTAGGTAGACCCACAATAAAGTCCATAGATATAACCTGCACTCTTTGCATTGGTATATCGTTTGGGTATAATTGTCCTATTGGATGTCTATTATTAGCTTTGATCTTTTGACATTACATACATCTAGCAATAAAATCAGTGATATCCTTCTTTATTCCTATCTAAGAGAAGGTCTTTTTCATATTATCTCTCATTTTATCCCCTCTAGGGTGATCTGAGTAAGGAGATCTATGCACCTCTCACATAATAAGTCTCCTCAAATCATTGAATTTGTGTATAACCACCCTATATTTAAAGCACAAAAGACCATATTTGATGCTATAATCCTTGTTTTCTCTAGGATTTCTCTCATATTGACCTGAATTTCATTGCAATATTGATCTTGTAATTACATTTTCCCGATTTGATCCATTAAGTCCATGTGACTACAAGTAAATTTTGTTATATGCCTTCTACTCAAGGCATCGGTGGTCTTATTTTTCTTACCTTTGATATAATCTATACCAAATTCAATGTTGTTATACACCTTCTCCTTCTCAAGGCATAAATGACCTTATTTTCCTTACCTTTGATATACTCAATACCAAAGTCATACTTTTCTAAGAGCTCAACCCATCTTCTCTATCTAGCATTGAGCATAGCCTAAGTGAAAATGTACCTCAAAATCTAATGGTCGATCCTTAACTCAAAAGGTTTTCCTAGTAGGTATTGTCACCATATTTTGAGTGCATGTATTGCTAGATCTAAATCACGTGTAGCATAATTAACCTCATGTTTCTTGAGATTCCTAGACTCATATGCAATAGCAACTTCATATTGGGATAATATTCCTCATAATCCCTCTAGTGAAGCATTTGTACATATAGTAAAATTATTTTACAGATCAAGCATCCTAAGTATAGGTGTTGTAACCAACTTTTACTTAAGAGTATTAAAATTTGCTTCACATTTTTTAATCCATTTGAATTATTTTCCCTTCCTCTGAAGGTTAGTGATAGGATAGGAAATATTTGAATAACCCTTCACAAAACACATATAATTTCCTGTAATGCACATGAAGCTTTGCACTTTAGACATATTGGTAGGTGTTGGTCAACTTAAAATAACTTCCACCTTCTTTAGATCTACAACAGTCCCTTCTATAGATATGATATGCCCCAAGTACTACACTTGAGGAACATAAAAGTCACATTTAGACAAATTCTCATAAAATTGATTCTTTCTCAAAACCTCTACCATGATTCTAAAATGTCTATCATATTCTTCTCTAATGCATAAATATATCAAGATATCATCCAAAAATATTAGTACAAACTGATATAGTTATCTTCTGAACACACTATTCATCAAATTCATAAATATCGCTAGTGCATTTGTCAACCTGAAGGGTAACTTATGAACTCAGTTTCCATATTTAGTCTTAAAGGTTTTCTTGTGAGTGTCCTCCTCATGAATATTTAGTTGATGATATCCAAATTTTACGTCAATTTTAGAGAAAATTGTGGCATACTTCAATTTATCAAAGAGATCATCAATTCTAGGTAGAGGATACGTATTTTTGATGGTTACTTTGTTAAACATTCTATAACCTATGCATAAACTTAAGGATCCATCCTTATTTCTGACAACAAGAATTGGTACATACCATGGTTACACACTAGGTTTAATCAAACCTTTATCTAGCAACCATTGAATTCACACCTTTAACTCCTACATTTCAATAGGATTCATCCTATATAAGGATTTTTTTATGCATTCAGATACAGACATCAATTTAATAGTGAAGTCAAATTCATGCTTAGAAGGAAGTCCTGGAAGATCTTCTAGAAATACATCCCTAAATTCATGAAGAATTGGGTATTTTCCTAATATCTCTTTCTTTCCAGAATCATCTGATCTATGAAACTCTTGCATAATAAGTCTCCTCAAATCATCAAATTTGGGTATAACCACCCTATATTTAAAGCACAAAATAAAATATTTGATGCTATAATCCTTGCCCTCTTTAGGATTTATCTCCATCTTGACCCGAATTTCATTGCAACTTTGATACTGTGATTGCATTTTATTGACTTGGTCCATTGAGTGCACATAACTACAGGTCAATGTTGTTATATACCTTCTCCTACTCAAGGCATCAGTGACCTTATTTTCCTTACCTTTGACATACTCTATACCAAATTTAGTATTGTAATATGCCTTCTCCTAGTCAAGGTATCTGTGACCTTATTTTACTTACATTTGACATACCCTATACCAAAGTCATACTATGCTAGGAACTTGACCCATCTTCTCTATCTAGCATTGAGCATAACCTGAGTGAAAATGTACCTCAAAATTTGATGGTCGATCTTTAACTCAAAAGGTATTTCTAGTTGGTAATGTCACCATATTTTAAGAGCATGCACAATCATTGCTAGCTCTAAATCATGCATAGCATAATTAACCTCATGTTTCTTGAGCTTCCTAGACTAAAATGCAATAGCAGCTTCATCTTGGGATAATATTCCTCCCAATACCTCTAGTGAAGCATTTGTACATATAGTAAAATTATTTTACAGATCTGACATCCTAAGTATAGATGTCTTAACCAACTTTTGCTTAAGAGTATTAAAATATGCTTCATATTTTTAGTCCACTTGAATTATTTTCCATTCCTTTTAAGGTTAGTGATAGGATAGACAATCTTTGAATAACCCTTCACAAAACACCTATAATATCCTGTAATGCCCATGAAGCTCCACACTTTGAACATATTGGTGGGTATTTGTCAACTTAAAATAACTTCCACCTTATTTGGATCTACAACAATCCCTTCTATAAATATGATGTGCCCCAAGTACTACACTTGAGGAACATAAAAGTCACATTTAAAAAAATTCTTATAAAGTTGGTTCTTTCTCAATACCTCTAGCATGATTCTCAAATGTCTATCATTCTCTTCTCTAGTGTGGGAATATATCAAGATGTCATCCAAAAATATTAGTATAAACTAATACATATATCTTCTAAACACACTATTCATCAAATTCATAAATGTTGCTAGTGCATTTTTCAACCTGAAGGGTAACATTATGAACTCATAGTACCCATATCTAGTCTTAAAGGTTGTCTTGTGAGTGTCCTCATGAATCTTTAGTTGATGATATCTAGATTTTAGGTCAATTTTAGAGAATATTGTGGTATCCTTCAATTGATCTAAGAGATCATAAATTCTAGGTAGAGGATACCTATTTTTTATGGTTACCTTGTTAACCATTCTATAATATATGCATAACCCTAAGGATCCATCCTTATTTCTAACATAAATAACTAGTACACCCCATGTCGAAACACTAGGTTTAATCAAAATTTTATCTAGCAATGCTTGAAGTTGCACCTTTAACTCCTACATTTCAATAGGATTCATCCTATAAGAAGTTATATTGATGGGTTCAGATCTAGGTATCAATTCAATAGTGAATTCAAATTCATTCTTAGGAGGAAGTTCTAGAAGATCTTCTAGAAATACATCCCTAAATTAAAAAAGAATTGGATTTTTTTCTCATATCTCTTTCTTTCCAAAATCACTTGTTGGATCGTTTATCTTAAAAACATAGATCATGCCACCTTTTTCATATATTTTCTAAGTTACATAGACAACAAAAAATTGGGGTGAAAAAGACCCTTGTTCACTATGAATTCATATTATTTTGTTATTCTTATCCCTAAAATCCATCCATTTATCTTGGAAATTGATTAAGGCTCCATATACTTTTAACCAATTCATTCTCAAGATAATTTCAAAAGCATGTAGTGGTACTACATATAGATGTCATATTGTTGAACCATTGGGTAGGTAAATCTTAGTAGTAGGTAGACACTAATCCTTTGAGTAGTTCTATCTAGAACCATACTCGATTTTACACCCTTGTGCAAAAAATCTAGGTCTTTTTAGCATATCATTGACTATATTATTGGAAATGAAACTATTAGTAGCTCCACTATCTATTAAATTTTTAATATTTTTATCAAATAATTTACTATTATAGAGCATTGGTGTGGCTTACCCTTCAAAGTTATGGTTCTTGACTGCTACATAGATTTTATGGTTTGGTTCCTCTATTATCTTACTTGGTCTTGGTCCTTGAGGATATATGTTTGCATAATGTGGACCACCAAAATTAAAGAAATCTCCTTTAGGATCCTAGGTTCTTTCTTGTCTTTGTTCCCTATACTTTCTACTTATGACAATTCTGATTGCCTATGAGGTTAGGATTATTGTTATTCCTCTTTTGAAATTTCATTTTGAAATTCCTTTGCTTTTCATTGTTCCTTTTATCAAACTTTGGATTGCCCTTGTTCTTATTTTTCTCTTGTTCCCACTTCAGATGACAAGATTCTTGGTGTTTTATTTAAGGAAATAAATAGCAATAGGTCGTGGATCCTTTCAAATATTTATACCCCGACTTCAATTCAAGGGAGAGCTCTACTGTGGGAGTACTTAGGCAATCTAAGTGAAATCTTCCATAATGTCCCCTGGATTCTGGCTGGGGATTTTAACACTCCTCTTTACCCTTCAGAAAAAATGGGTGGAAATGGACCACCTAAAATTTAGAGGAGCGAATTATACCTGGATCAATCAGCATATAGGGTGTCATCTCATTCAAGAAAGGCTTGATAGGTTTTTTCTATCAAAGGAGGCTACAACTTTGTTCGATGATTCTACCCTGCAAGCCCTTCCTCAAATTGCCTCCGATCATAATCCCATTTTGTTGGATATCCCTAACTCTATGTCCTTCAATAAACCTTTCATATTTCAATCTATGTGGATCAAACATTCCCATTTCAGAGATAACTTAAGTTAGTGGTGGCAGCAGCCTATCAGGGGTAGTGCAGCTTTTAAAATTGCTGGCAAATTAAATTTTGTTAAGGAAAAGATTCGAATTTGGAACAAAGAGATCTTTGGGAACCTCTTTGAAAATAAAAAATAGGTTGTTGAAAGTTTGAAGATAATTTATTAGAGGATCCAACATGGTGATGCTGATGAAACTACTAGGCAAGAGGAACGAAAAAAACTAGCAGAGTTTCATAACATTTTGGCCTGTGAGGAAATCTATTGGAGGCAAAAATAAAGGGCTCTTTGGTTGAAATATGGAGATTCAAATTCCAAGTTTTTTCACATCACCACGCTTAGAAACAGAAGCAATAACAAGATAATTTTTTTTTAAAAAGCATATGGTTCTATTACTCAAGACTTAACAGAAATCAGAAAGGAGGCAGTAACTTATTTCAATTCTATCCTTGGTCAAGAATCGCAGTGCAATGAGGAGGCCAAAGATATTCTCTTGCAATCCATTCCTAGCATAATAAATATGGATATAAACCTTAAGCTTCTAGCTCCCTTTTCTGATGAGGAAATTAAGGAAACCTTGTTTAGCATGGAGCCAGACAAAGCCCCGGGACCCGACGACTTTCCCCCTCGTTTCTATCAAGCTTTTTGGGACATCATAAGTGAGGATGTAATTTTTGTTGTCAGAGAATTCCAAGCAAGCAATCATATCCCAAAAGGTATCAAATCTACTTTTAATTATCTAATTCCTAAGAAGCAAACCCCTGAATCTATGGCTGACTTCAGGACAATAAGTCTGTGCAATGTTTCTTACAAGATCCTAACTAAAGCCATTGCAAATAGAATGAGAGATATTCTGCCCCGCATAATAGATCCATGCCAGGGAAGCTCTATCTATGGAAGGTCAATATTGTATGGAGTTATCATAGTTCATGAAGCTCTGCACTCTGCTCATGAGACTAACAGGTCTATTTTTGCCCTCAATATTGATATGAACAAAGCATTTGACAGGCTAAATTGGGACTTTTTTATTGTTGTCCTCCTTAAGTTTGGTTTTCACCACCAATGGGTTAATTTGATCAAAGAATGTATTTATAAAGCATGTTTCTCAATTCTAGTTAATGGAACAACTGCTGGTTACTTTCAAAGTCACAGAGGAATTCGATAGGGGGATCCTATCAGCCCCATGTTATTCATAATTGTGGCAGAAGCTTGAGGTAGAACCATAAAAAATGCTTGTAGTTCAAGGCTAATATTGGGAATCAATGCAACATCTCTCACTAGGGCTATTTCTCACCAAAAATTCATCGATGATACCCTTATATTGACTAAGGAATCAATGGTTGAGGCCAAAATAATTAAATACATCCTGCAACTCTACGAGGACACTGTTGGTCAGAAAGTTAATTTCAGTAAAAGCAAGTTATATTTCTTGAACACCCCCATTCAGAGGTAAGGAAGGATTGCAAAAATTTTAGGGTGTGATATAGCAAACCTCCCCACTTTGTATCTTGGTCTCCCTCTTTTCATTGGTTCTCCGAGAGAGTCAATGTGGGACAGGGTTATTGAAATAATTCAAAAAAAACTTATTGGATAGAAAGGTCATCTTCTATCTCAAACGGGAAAGTTGACCCTCACTAAGGCCTCTCTTTAGAGCATTCCATTCTATTTCCTATCCTTTTTCAAAGCCCTTGTGAATGTTTTCCAGAAAATTGAGAAACTCCAAAAATAATTTTCATGGACTGGAATAGAGGAGAAAAAAATGATACACCTTATAGGATGGACCAAAGTGTGCAAACCCAGGGAAAATGGGGGCTTAGGTCTGAGGAGAATTGATCATATAAATTTAGCTTTACTAGCTAAGCAGGCATGGCGTATCATTTATGGTGAAGAAAATGAATGGACAACTATCATCAAATGAATGTTTCTTCAAAATATGGAATTTCTAAGTATCTCAGTTCCAATCAGAGGTTTTGTTTTTTGGAAAGCAATTATTAATTGTAAGGAAATCATCAAAAAAGGTTTAAGATGGGTTTTAGGAAATGGTGAGAGGATAAATTGTTGGAATGACAGGTGGGCTAAGGATGAACCACTGACGCAATATCCTAACTTAGCACAAATCAAAGATATCACAGAAGAACTCATTGGGAGAAAAGTCCCCGATTATATGGTTGAGGATAGAGGTAGAATGAAGTGGAAACAAATAAGAATTCAGGGATTTCAAGCGGATTCAAATAATCTTTGTAACATTCTCGAGAAAAATTTTATCCCCATGAGACCCAAGGAAGATCAAGTGACCTGGGCTCCTACGGAAAATGGGCAGTTCACTGTTAAATCATCTTACAAGGTTCTACTTGATGACGAGGATTTTGTCCTCGAAAAGGACTTAGTTTGGATAAAAAATTTAATTCCAAAAATTGCAGTCTTTTCATGGCTGGTTATCCAAGGAAGAATTATGATCATTGATAATATGATGTGTAAAGGTATTTGTATCACTAATCATTGTTATCTGTGTAGGGCTAATTGGGAGACCATTTATCACATTTTACTTGAGTGCCCTTTTTCCTTGACTATCTTAAGTGGGGTTTTTAATGCCTTCAATATTTCATGGGTTAAACCAGCCATCGTACTTGATTTGTTCATCTCATGGGCTTGCCCCTTTTCAATCCAAAGACTTAGATACATGTGGAAAATTTGTCTCAATCACTATCTTTGGCAGGTGTGGTTAGAAATGAACCATAGAGTCTTTAATGAGTCTATCCATGATCATCAAACTATCATTGCCAGGATCCTATCCTTTGTCAACGAGAATGTGAACCTTATCCCTTTTGATAGCTGTAAACCTCATCTGTAGGAGACCATGATTGCTCAATATTTAAGCTTAACCTTGTTAGATGACTCTGTGCCTAGGGTAGTCAACCCCAGAGCCAATGTTAAGTGGTCTCCACCTCCTACGGGTTGTTTTAAGCTTAATTTTGATGGAGCAACTAAGGACAATCCTAGAAGAGTAGGTGTTGGTGGCATTGTGCGAGATCATAATGGGAATATGATGCTTGCATTTTCCGAATATTTGGGAACAAGGACGAACAACGAAGCTGAATCTAGAGCTATGTGGAGAGGCCTTCAAATGAATCAAGACTTAGAAGGCAATTTTATCATAGAAGGAAACTCTATGCATGTTATAAATTTCCTCAATAATTGTAAAATACCTCCTTGGAGGACTAAAACAATTTTTGAAGAGGGTAGGATCCTTTTCCAAGGAAAATAGGATAGAAAAGCCCAACATGTCTTTCGGGAAGCTAACAAAATTATTGATAAGCTGGCCAATTTGGGTGTCGATGGTGACAGAATTTTCAAATGGGAACACAATGTCCCGAGTGAAGTAGAGGAGCTTATTCAATAATAATGCCAAGAATGATAGTCGAATTTACCAACAGGGAAGGCATTGTAAGTTCAAAGGCTAGGAGTATTCCCGTCTCTTTTTTGAATTGGACTCACAATAAAAATTATCTGAGCTATCATTCTTCGTGGATGCTACTTGGAAATACCATAAAGACTAATGCAGATAGTCACATGTTAGATAACATGGCTGCTAGTCATCTTAGTAATTTGAGGTTGGTTGATAATCACAGGGAAGGAAAGAAACGACAATATAAGACTTCGAACCAAAGCCACGTGGACCACCAGATAGCCACCGCCATAAATATAGCCAGCAGGTTCACTTCTCCAAGGTTGATTGGCCAAGATAGTATGTGGTACCAAAGCATGTCATATACGGAAGAAAGCAATTACCAAATAATTATTAAGAGTAACTGTCAATATAGAGCTTGTGGGAGTTTTTTTCAGTACTCTGCTATGTGTGTCTGCAGCTTTTTGTTTCTCCATTGTCTCAAGGAAGGGATCCGTGTCTGTTTCTTTTTTGTAATTATGATGCATGTTTGTTTTCTCGGGGTATACCCAAAATGTTGTATGGGAAGTTTCTTTTGATAACAGGCTATGTGCCTTACCGAATGTAATGGCTTTGGCGGTATGTAGATTTTACATATATAGGATCCTTAGTAAGGATATGTTCATCAATAGCCCTAGGCTTATTTTTGTAAAAGGTTTTGGGTCAACCTGTAAAACCCGGTATTAATGCTTTAGTATCTTATCTACAAAAAATAAATAAATACAATACTTTTTCGTGAAATATTGAGTTTGGAGATTATAAGGTGTACAGGGAAAATTGCTATGTATGTTATTTTTGATGAAATTATTTGAGTTAAAATATTGAATTTGGAGATTATAAGGTGTACAAGAGGACTTGATTTTTTGTGTAAAAATTATTTTGTGAAGAGGTTGTGGTAACCTAACCCTTGAGATTGGCAAATAGTTTGATCTTGTTAAAACAGGTTTTGAAGTCTACCCTTCATCAAGTAAAAGGTATGGGCACATTCTTCCTTGGTTGAAGTAGTTGCTTGGTTTAGGTTTTTTGAAAACAAAGTTGGAGTGAAAATGATTGTTTGGTAAACATTGTTGAGTTTGGTTTTGTATTAATGCTTCAATTTTTTTGTTGGAATAAAGGTTTAAGATAGTGTGATGGTGTCTTTATAGGTCTTTGAGGGTTTTTAAGGGAAGGACAGGTGGCAATCCAGGGCCACCAAGTGGCAAGGACTGGGTAGCCACCTATCCTGGATAGTTGTAGTGAGTCACTAGAAGTGTCTCACTTAACTAAGGAGATGTGGCAAGTGGGTAGGTGCAAGTGGAGTGAAGTGTGGGAGGTATGATATGTGGCAAGTGGGTAGGTGGAAGTGGATTGAAGTGTGGAGTGAGGTGTGAGATGTGGCAAGTGAGTAGGTGCAAGTGGAGTGAATTATGGAGGGTTACCCCATGTGAAGGGACAAAGGGGATAAGGGTGTATGCGATGTGGCAAAGGAGTGATGGTGATGTGGCCAGAACACATGTCAAGTGAAGAGAGAGGGTATCCTAGGAGGATATTTTCCAGATTTAATAAAATCTAGAAAATATAATTATGTGCAAGATTTTATGCCTAAGTCAAACTTAGGCACATAATGTTATGTAGAACTAAAATGTGCAATGTGAATGAATGATGTGTGGGAATTATAAGCCTAAGTTTAGACTTAGGCATATATTATTATGCAGAATTATGATGTGCAATGTGGGTAAAATATGCAGTAATTTATATACCTAAGTTTAGACCTAGGCATATAATTTAATATGCAAAATTATGTGATGAAATGCAAATACCTAGATTTTAGTGTCTACAAATACCCCTTTTTGTACCATGTTGTGTGAAACACAATATGGTGCAAAAAAAAAGAAACCTGGTTTTATTTTATGGAGGAATGAACTCAAATATTCTCGATGCAAAGAATGAATGACTTTTTTTTTAATTTTTGATTTGTTTGCTTACCCCCTCAATTTGCGAATGGGTAAAGGATGAAATCCATGAGCCATTTGATGAAATATGGGTCATGAAAGGAGGTGGTTGATTGAATGATGTGGATGTGATGCAAATGTATGTTATTTTGATCAAGTTTATGCCCAAGTTTAGGATTATTTGTGTTGTTACCCCAAAATAACATAATTTTTCTTGGACATGTGATGGTGCCTTTATAGGTCTTTGAGGGTTTTGGAGGGAAGGACAGGTGGCAAGCCAGGTATGTTAAGTGGTAGGGACTAGGTAGCCACCTATCCTGGATAGTTGTACTGAGTCACTAGAAGTGTCTCACTTAACTAGGGAGATGTGGTAAGTGGGTAGGTGGAAGTGGAGTGAAGTGTGGAATGATATGTGAGATGTGGCAAGTGAGTAGGTGCAAGTGGAGTGAATTATGGAGGGTTGTCCCATGTGAAGGAAAAAATGGAACAAGGGTGTATGAGAGGTGGCAAAGGAGTGATGGTGATGTGGCCAGGACACATGTCAAGTGAAGAGAGAGGGTATCCTAGGAGGATATTTTCCAGATTTAATAAAATCTAGAAAATATAATTATGTGCAGGATTTTATGCCTAAGTCAAACTTAGGCACATAATGTTATGTAGAACTAAAATGTGCAATGTGAATGAATGATGTGTGGGAATTATAAGCCTAAGTTTAGACTTAGGCATATATTATTATGCAAAATTATGATGTGCAATGTGGGTGAAATATGCAGTAATTTATATGCCTAAGTTTAGACCTAGGCATATAATTTAATATGCAAAATTATGTGATGAAATGCAAATGCCTAGATTTTAGTGTCTATAGATAGAAACCTTGTTTGATAAGCATTGTTAGAAATATTGGATGAATATTCATATGCATGATTAGGGTTTGTGCAAGAACATGAGTATCATTATTATGTGAAGTTGTGAACTATATTGAACTAGGGTTTGTGCAAGAACATGAGTATCATTGTTATGTGAAGTGAACTATCTTGAACTAGGGTTTGTGAAAGAACATGAGTATCATTGTTATTTGAGATTGGTTGATAAGCATTGTTGGAAATATTTGAGTGAATTTTCATATGCTTGGACTAGGGTTTGTAAGCAAGGAGTATTTCATTGAGTGATTGATTGAGTGGAGTTGATTGAGCCTAGTCAAGTGGAAGTGTTGAAGTGATAGTTCTAATTCTGTGAAACAAATTTTTCTATATTCTAATTTGATTTGAGAAAGAGATTGAAAGTGATTGAGCATTGTGATGAGTGTGAAGCATATTGAGTCTCTAACAATTCTCTATATGTTTTTGTGATATTGGACAAGTTCTAGTTAGGACTTGTTGAGCATATTTGAGGTAAGTCTTGGTGAGGACTTGTTGAGCAGATTTGAGGTAAGTCTTGGTGAAGACTTGTTGAGCATATTGGACAAGTTCTAGTGAGGACTTGTGGAGCAGAGTTGAGGTAAGTCTTGGTGAAGACTTGTGGATAGATTAGTGTGAGCTTTTGTGGAAGCTTACAATGTAGATTTGAGATAAGTCTTTGAGAAGACTTGTGAACAGAGTTGATTGATTTATTTTTTCAAACCTTGAGTTAAGGTTTGGGGCAGATCTAGAAGAGTTGATTTGTGATTAAGTCAAGCTTTGTGTTAAGGCTTGAGGATAGAGATTGAGTAGATTTGTGCTAGATCGAAGGACTATGTTTAGTGCATATTTATGAACAGATATTGAGCATATTTGTGCTAGACCGAAGGACTGTGTTTAGTGCAGATTTGAGGACAGATATTGAGCAGATTTGTGCTAGATTGAAGGATTGTATTTAGTGTAAATTTGAGGATAGAGATTGAGAAGATTTGTGCTAGACCGAAGGATTATGTTTAGTACAAATTTGAGGATAGATATTGAGTAGATTTTTGCTAGATCGAAGGACTATGTTTAGTGTAGATTTGAGGATAGAGATTGACCATATTTGTGCTAGACCGAAGGACTATGTTTAGTGCAGATTTGAGACAGAGCTAAGAGTAAGCTTTGGAGGTGACAGAGTATAGAGGATGATAGTCTCTAGTGGATAGAGGTCCATTAGCTAGGGTAGTGAAGACAGGTCTTCTATGTGAGGGCAAGAGTCTTTAGTGGATAGAGATCCATAAGCTAGTGCAGTGGAGGTAGCAGTTCTTCTAGAAGATCACCATCCAGAGCTAAGGAGAAAGAGTTATCCTATGGATAGAGATCCACAAACTTGATTAGGGGATTGGTGTCTCCTTTGGACAGAAGTCCATAAATATTGTAATAGGAAAAGGATTCCCAAGAGATTTGTTGAGAAATTTTTAGTGAAATATTTTCTCCATGGAGTAGCCCACATTGGGTGAACCACATTAAATTGGTGTCTCTATTGTGTGTGGTGATTTATGCATTGCTTTGATTATTGTTGTTGATATTGCTATTGATACATTGCATAATATTGATTGGAAATAAAAGTAAAAAGTGGTCTTATATTGTTCACCCCCCTCTTAGTATAATCTTGTGTTCTTCAATTAGTATCAGAGCGGGTTCCTTTGAAAGAGTTTAACAAGCTTGAAGGAAAAGCTTACAAGAACACAAATGGATTCTCAGAGTGGATCCTCAGGAAATTTAGCACCATTATTTGATGGGAACAATTATACACTATGGAGCACAAGGATGAAGTTTCATTTAATGGCACTTGGAAATGAAGTGTGGGAAGCAGTTGAAAATGGATACACACCACCAAAAACTCCACCTATAGATAAATATGGTAAGCTTCTACATCATTATAATTCAAGAGCAATGAATGCAATTCAAAAGGGCTTACGTGAAACATAGTTTATAAATATTATGCATTGCAAATTAGAAAAGGAAATTTGGGATAAGTTGCAAGGCATATATGAAGGAGATAAAAAGGTCAAAAGGGTAAAGTTGTAAAATTTCAAGAGAGCATTTGAAGACCTAAAAATGAAGGATGAAGAAAATATTGTGGGATATCTACTTCATATGGATGAGGTTGTTAGCTCCATGCAAGGACTTGGGCTTGAAGTTTTAGAACTTGATGTGTGTGATAAGATTCTAAGGTCACTCCCAAAAAGGTTTAGTGAAAATATTTCAGCTATAGAAGAGTCAAAAGATATTGATCATTTGACAAGAGATGAATTACATGGCATTCTCACAACATTTGAGATAAGAATAAAAGAGGAACCTATTCCCCAGAAAGAAGCAACATTTAAAGCCACTAAGAAGACTAAGGGTAAGAAGTCAAATTAAAGCAATGAGCTATCCAGTGATGAAGAAGCCAATTATGGTAGAAGGAACAAGGACTCAAGAAAATATAAAGGTACGAAATCAGTTAGATGTTTTAAATGTGGAAAATATGGTCACTATGCATCTGATTATCCAGAAGCTAGAAATAAAAGTGGTGATGAGAAATAGGATCATAAGAACAAGGATGCAGAAAGGCACAGGTACCAAAAGAAAAATAGGGATGGACAAGGTACACAAGGAAATAAATTTTTCCAAAGGCACAAGAAGAGTTTCTATGCAGATAAGGCAAGTAAGTACTCAATTGATAGTGATGATGGTTCCTCAGATAATGATAGAGATGAAGTTTTATTTCTTGCAAAATAAAAAGAAGTGGTTAGGAAAAGAACACCAATAATCCTCAAATATTTTAGATGTGGTAACTTTGGTCATCTTGAGGATAGTTGTACAAAGAGTGGTTTTAGTTTCAGTGATGATGAATATGAAGATACACTTGAAGGACCAGAAGAGAATCTTCTTATGGCTCTAGAAGAAGAAGGAGGTGATCCTAAAGAAGACAAGTAAAAAAAGAATGAAGATGTTTTCAAAGGTAAACAAATAGAGGAAGAATCAGAGAAGGGAGAAGTTGATATTGAGGGAGAGCTTATTCATGCTCTTGATGCATTAAAAAGGGTAAGAAAAGAAAACTCCCAACTTAAGCTTCAGTTTCAAGAATATGATGAAGAGAAATGAAAGCTTATAGAGGATCTAAATAAGTCAATGGCTAAGACAAGGAAGTTCAAAGATAGGTTAGAAGTAAAGGTCTTAGAATGTGAAATGTTGGAGCATGAAGTAGATTCACTAAGGAAGGAAGTGAAAGAGTCTAAGGATAGGTTACATAGGTTTGGGAGAAGCTCAAAGAATTTGGATAAGATTATCAAGACAAAAAAACCTACATCAAGCAAAAAAGGTCTTGGTTTTGAACAGGTACAAAGAAAATAAGAAGAGGAGTCAATATCAAGTTCTGAAGAAGAAGAAAATCTAGAAGAAGAGAGTGTAAGAGAAAGTGAGACTTCTAAGGATGAGTTGTAAAAATAGAAAGTTCAATAAGGAAAGGAACAATGCATAAATGAGGAACAGATGGAACAAAAACCAGCACAGGGTAAAAGAGAATAAAAGACCCATGGGGTCAAGGCAAGGCAATTTCAATGGATGATGCTTCTCATGTCATAGGTTTGGGCACAAAGATTCTCAGTGCAAGACACATGAAATACAGGAATATGGGAACTTCAAAAATAGGTAGCTATTTCAAGGGTATTTCTACTCTTGTAATCATTTTGGTCACAAGGCAATGAATTGCAGGGTTCATGACAGGAATAGATATGGCTTCACCAGGAGAAATCCCAAGATATTTGCACCTCCAAGGAATAATAACATTAAGTGTTATAAGTGCAATAATTATGGACATACAAAAAAATGGTGTAGAACAAAAATTCCAGAGACAAGCAGGAACAAAAATAGTCAGAGGAATCAAAAGGATCAGATGAGGAGGAAAGTGGACAAAGGAAAAGAGCAATGCATGCTGGGAGTAGAAATACTCCCACCCCAGAATTAACCACATCAAGAGGAGGTGGAGGAGGGGCTAAGATAAGAGTCTCATTCTTAGCCCCGAGCCCCAAAGGTGACCCTTTGCCATTGATGAAAAAGGGGGAGATATTTGAATTAGGGGAAGAGCATTCAGTCAGGGGGAGCAGTTTCTCAGGGGGAGCAGAACAAAAAAAGGTAAAAGGAATGGTAAAAGGAAAATGGGTTACCATCAATGAAAAAGAGGGATATTGTTGGAAATATGAGCAAGATTTGTTGTCATTGATGTCAAAAATATTTTTGTGCTATGTTCATCATATTTGAGGACATTAAGTGTTTCTTCCAAAAGCAAGAAGGTCTTGAAAAGCAATAGGTTATAATATTTATTTTTAAATATTATATACCCAGGAGGGCCCAAAGGATGAAGACCCAAGGAAGGAGAAGCAAGTTCAAATTAAATAATAATATTTTATTATTATTATTTTGGGCCAAAAATCAAGTTGAAGAAGATCAAGGACCAAGTTGAAAAAGACCCACAAGAAGATTTAATTTAAATTAAAATATTTTAATCTTTGATTAAAATTTTAATTTAAATAATGATGGGTGCTAAGGTTTAATTTAAATATTTATTCAATATTTAAAATTAATTTTAATATTCAAATTCGAATTCGAATTTGAATGTCCACCGATGTATTGAAGACAAAGGGCATGCATATAAATAAGGAAATGATTTCATTTCCAAATACTACCAAGCAATTTTTTCTCAATGATCTCCAATTTATTACATGCGTTGTGTTGATTCGTTCGCTGCATCCGAGGAGGAGGGAACATTTTTTGTTCCATGCACATGAGGGTTTAAGGTTTTTGGATAGTGTGGACTTTGGCTATCCCACCGGTGACAATAGCATAGGCGATAGGTTTGAAATTGTTGAGGCTTTGCTTGTGGTGTGACCACGGTTCAACTCCCATGATCGATGACATTGGCGCTTACCCTTTTTGCGTTCGGCATGTTTTGCAGAGAGTCGTTGAGGAGTGAGCGTCGAGTGTCCCATGTGGGGACGCAACCCTTGGAGGGCCTAAGTTGTGGTCAAAAGCGTCGAAGGTTGTGGAGGAAATAAAAGGTATGCAAGTTTAATATTTTAATTTTTATGGATGCTAAGTGTTAGGGGAGTTATAAGGTGAAAATATTAAAATATTTTTATTGTGACATTTGTGTATGTGGTGAATGATTTTATTATATTGAGTTTGGATATTATAAGGTGTACAAGGAAAATTGCTATGTATGTTGTTTTTGATGAAATTGTTGAAGTGAAATATTGAGTTTGGAGATTATAAGGTGTACAAGGAAAATTGCTATGTATGTTATTTTTGATGAAATTATTTGAGTTAAAATATTGAGTTTGGAGATTATAAGGTGTACAAGAGGACTTGATGTTTTGTGTAAAAATTATTTTGTGAAGAGGTTGTGGTAACCTAACCCTTGAGATTGGTAAAGAGTTTGATCTTGTTAAAACAGGTTTTGAAGTCTACTCTTCATCAAGTAAAAGGTATGGGCACATTCTTCCTTGGTTGAAGTAATTGATTGGTTGAGGTTTTCTGAAAATAAAGTTGGAGTGAAAAGGATTGTTTGGTAAGCATTGTTGAGTTTGGTTTTGTATTAATGCTTCAAGGTTTTTTTGGAATAAAGGTTGAAGATAGAAACCTTGTTTGATAAGCATTGTTGGAAACATTGGATGAATCTTCATATGCATGATTAGGGTTTGTGCAAGAACATGAGTATCATTGTTATGTGAAGTTGTGAACTATCTTGAACTAGGGTTTGTGCAAGAACATGAGTATCATTGTTATGTGAAGTTGTGAACTATCTTGAACTAGGGTTTGTGAAAGAACATGAGTATCATTGTTATGTGAGATTGGTTGATAAGCATTGTTGGAAATATTTGAGTGAATGTTCATATGCTTGGACTAGGGTTTGTAAGAAAGGAGTATTTCATTGAGTGATTGATTGAGTGGATTTGATTGAGCCTAGTTGTAGATACCTAAAACACTTCATGTTTAGGAGAACTACTTATATGGGCATCCATAGACCATGTGACTAAACCTTGGGATCTTCCAAGTGCCAAAAATGGTTTTCACCACTCATCTGGGGTAGTCTTAGCCCATCCAAGCCTGGTCTCTATGAACTAGAGTGGCTGAATCTTGGTCGCTAAAGCTCAAAGCAACCAATCCCTAGCCACTACAAATGACAACGACTAAGCTTTAAAATGCAATTTTCTGCCAAAATAGCCTAATCTCGGGTGGAAGTGGTAGTTTGCATGCAATAAAGCCAAGCGAGGATAACTTTTCATTCCTCCTCACAACCATTTTACATAAGGGACTCAATTCTAGGTTTAGAAATTAGTTTAACTGGCCTTCAAACACATAAAATACAAAAATTATCATGCTAACCTCTAGTGTGCATGCATAATTCAGTCCTAGGGTTGGACATTGACCTAGGGTTTCAAAGATATTATAAGGTGCAAACCTAAGAGAACCAAAAAGGGAATTCAAATACTTTTTGTAGAGATACAACCGATGAGAGATTTTTGAGATTTGGATATTTTTTGTTGTAGCAAAGCCCTGTCATATTAGAGAGCAAATTGGAGCACATTTTAGGATCAATGAAGTGCTGCTCGACTAAGGGGTTATCATATATAGGATATTTAATACATCGGACAAAAATGATAATCATTTCAACATAAAAAATAAGCCTATATCCATATCCTTGGAGCAATAGAGACAAGTTTTCATCTTTGCAGCCACTATCTCGGATAGTGTCCCGCAGACCTAGTCTAGGGTCCTTAGCATTAGTTTTATTTCATTTAGCTTAGTACATGTTTTCACACCATTAGCATAGATCTAATTTATTGCATTCATAACATTAGTTTCTATTATCATTGAGCATATTCTTGTTTATCATTAGGGTATTTGCTAACAATCTCATATGGGGAGGCAATCTCAGATAGTTGAGCATTTGCTATTGTTTTCATACTTGGAGGACTACAGGTTCACTAGACAGGTTATCAACATACGAAAGAAATAGGATTCCTTGAGGAGCCATACCTAGATAAGGACGCATATGTAAGCCATCGTACAGTTTCGTGTGCATCACCAGGAATCCTGCAAGAGCGTATTTCCCCTTGCGATGGGATATCATACATCTGCTACCCTATTTTCTAAAATTTGTATCAAATGAAGGGAATCCCTCAGAGGGATCTATATGTAATCAAACCTGAGAAAAAGCAATAAAAAGTATTATCTATTCATTTCTTCATATTTTATTTGTATCTTTCATTTTAATGCATGATTAAGTAAATAATATTCACAAATAGATTAGTGGATGGTGTGTCGTTTTCCAGGGTCGCTACACTAGACAAGTGAAAGTGTTGAAGTGATAGTTCTAATTATATGAAACAAATTGTTCTATATTCTAATTTTATTTGAGAAAGATATTGAAAGTGATTGAGCATTTTGATGAGTGTTAAGATTATTGAGTCTCTAAGAATTCTCCATATGTTTCTATGAGATTGGACAAGTTCTAGTTAGGACTTGTTAAGCGAATTTGAGGTAAGTCTTGGTGAGGACTTGTTGATTATATTTGAGGTAAGTCTTGGTGAAGACTTGTTGAGCAGATTGGTTAAGTTCTAGTGAGGACTTGTGGAGAAGAGTTGAGGCAAGTCTTGATGAAGACTTGTGAGCAGATTAGTGTGAGCTTTTGTGGAAGATTACAATGCATATTTGAGACAAGTCTTTGAGAATACTTGTGAATAGAGTTGATTGATTGATTTGTTCAAACCTTGAGTTAAGGTTTGGGGCAGATCTAGCAGAGTTGATTTGTGATTAAGTCAAGCTTTGTGTTAAGGCTTGAGGATAGATATTGAGTAGATTTGTGCTAGACCGAAAGACTGTGTTTAGTACAAATTTTAGGACAGAGATTGAGCATATTTGTTCTAGACCAAAGGACTATGTTTAATGCAAATTTAAGGACAGATATTGAGTATATTTGTACTAGATCAAAGGACTGTGTTTAGTGCATATTTGAGGATATATATTGAGAAAATTTGTGCTAGACCTAAGGACTATATTTAGTGCAAATTTTAGACAGATCTAAGAGCAAGCTTTGGAGGTGACAAAGTATAGAGGATGATAGTCTCCAATGGATAGAGGTCCATTAGCCAAGGTAGTGAAGATAGGTCTTCTGTGTGAGGGCAAGAGTCTTTAGTGGATATATATCCATAATCTAGTGTAGTGGAGGTAGCAGTTCTTCTATAATATCACCAGCTAGAGCTAAGGAGAAAGAGTTCTCCTGTGGATAGATATCCATGAAATTGATTAGGGGATTGGTGTCTCCTTTGGATAAAATTCCATAAGCATTGTAATAGGGAAAGGATTCCCAAGAGATTTGTTGAGAAAATTTTAGTGAAATATTTTCTTCGTGGGTAGCCCACATTGGGTGAACCACATTAAATTGGTGTCTCTATTGTGTGTGATGACTTATGCATTACTTTGATTATTGTTGTTGATATTGCTATTGATACATTGTAAAATTTGTATTGGGAAAAAAAAGTAAAAATTGGTCTCATACTATTCACCCCCCCCTCTCAGTATAATCTTGTGTTCTTCACTTCATAGAAAAGTAAGTCTTTAGTTCATTTATCCAAGCCTCAACTGAATCACCTCCATATTTTCCTATAAATTTGGATACTTTTACATTTTTCATTTCCTTGGACAGTTTTGCCTCTATACGAGCCCTAACTTCTTATTCTTTGTTAGCAGGATTTCCTTCCTACTTAACCTCAAAATTTAATTTTGGGAACCTTGAGACAATATGATTTCTAGAAATTACCTTTGCTGATTTATTTTTTCTCTTTTTTGATCTAGTTATTCCTAAATTAAGGAGACTATTGCAATAAGATTCTCCACTTCTCTATTTGAGTTCCTTGAACTTTCTCCTCAGGGTCTAGCTTTGGTACTATTTTTCTAGCTATTATTGGAGTATAGGAAGATCCACTTCTTCGTCTCCTCAACCTTGGTGTCATATTCCCCGACCACAAAAGGTTTTAAGTTAGGTTACAATTCTCCTCCAAATTGCACTTCTAAATTCCAATTAGTTACATTATCCAAATGAAGTAGTGATATGTTATTATCATCTACTATTAATATAGATGGTCACTCTTACTCCACGTAATGTGCCATCCTAAAAATCTACACATAAGTCAAGCCAATATTAAGTTCTCTCTATGGAAGCTACAACTCCTATGACCTAGAGCTATGATACCAACTGTAACAACCCAATTTTAACCAACCTATGAGAGTAATTTTTTGAAACTAGGTACTAAATATGTTTCCAGATAGATTATAGTTGACAAGACACTACCACATTTTGATATCATGATGTTGCAGACATATCTTGAATGGATAGGAGTGGCCAAACTCTCGTAGGTTCTTGGGTTTACCTTGTATACCTCTATGGAATAAATGATGCTTCAAATGGTCACCCCATGTTTCTTACATTTTCTATGAATGTAAGATATCTTGATCATAGCATTGGAATTATCCCTTATTAATATTTAGATAAGGGGACCTAAATTCCTGCACCATCATATGTCATTCTATGTTGATGTCTAGGCATAATTCCTTTAATTTTAGACATTACACCTCTACGATACAATGACTAAAATAGCAATGCTTAATTATCCCTATTTTCATTATGGGTTAACTAAGGTTATTATAACTTCGCATGATAAATTTACATGGTTATTCAAACTCCCATTCGAGGTACCATCACCTAAATTTATTGCGTAAGGGTTTCCTAACCTCTAAGATAGGAAATAAGCTCCAAGTTATCCTACTTAGAATATTACCCAAAGACTCCACTTCTTTAGATCACATTTGAGTTCCCCACTCAAAATGTAACCTCTACAAAGTCTTGGGTGTTGCCTCCCCATAACTCCCTTAGGATTGGATTCATATTATAGGTATTCTAAAGAAGGTTCTAAAAGTATACCCTTAACAAACCCCCAAACCCAAATATAACAACATCAAAACCTTAACTAACTCTCTCTCTTACATGAAAATAAACATGTTCATTTTTCTGAAAATAAGAAATGAGTTAAAACATTTCTAAGCATAATATCAAGAACATAAAACGTTTAAATAGTTTAATTTTTTGATAAGAAAGAACATAAATTCTAAGCCATAATGTGCAACTAGATTCCATTTATTTTCCAACATATAAAATCCCCCTTGAGGAGTTTATATTAAACACAGCTACCAATCCTTTACATATGAAAAGAAAATAACTATAGCAAATATTTTTTGTTAAGACTCAATCCTTTCCTAAGAAGAAAATATTTCTTCACAAAGTCTTCCTTTACATTTTATTTTATTACATAATCCAAAGCTAATCATAATAGTTTTTTCCAGAACACAAATCTTTCCTTGCAATTACAATTACAACATAAAACCAAATAATATGAACTATAATAGAAAACATGATAGCAATATTCTATCCAAGTCTTTGCTCATTGAAAACCTTGAGCTTCATTGAGAGGTATATGGAGTAGGGGATTAGGATAAATCCTTTTTGATGATTATGCATTCCTAAATTCTCTTTCATCACTCAATGCATTCAATAGAAATATAAAAATGATCACACATTTTTAATTAACATTATTATTTTCAAAATGCAATTTATTAGTGAATCCCATAGTTTTCTCTTTTTAAATAAACTATACGTTCATTTAAGAGTGCATGGGGAATACCCCATAGTATTCCCACTAACTTGGACTCCACATCTCATTTTTAATAATAAATTCTAAATGATAAAATACACATTTATATTTCAAAATAAATCAACCATTCTATATCCATAGAACTTAATAAAACATTCCATCAAACTATACATTTTATTTCATTACTAAATAATATAATACATGGTTATTTCTACTTCTTAATAGCTTAGCTAATAAAAACAAACTCCTTTTTCCTTTCACATACTATCCTTATCCATTAAGACCTTTTTGTTGTCATTATTTCATAAATAATAATAAAACATCGATCTATAGCTTCACTTAATTTATAAAAAACAACAAGAGTAGTCCTTTATAAAATGCCATAATCTCTATTTTTGAAAAGAACATTTGCACTATTAAATTTTAAAATACTAAGCTTAAAACTCAACTATCCCAACTTTGATATAGACAACATAAAAGACAAAATAGAAATACATAATAATTCAAACCAATTGTTCAATATAAAACAATTTCTCTTATATCCTATAAGTAAAAGAACACCAACGAACATCTCCTACTTTCTATTTTACATAAATATTCCCTCATTTAATTGATAAAATAATTTCCTAGTAAGCAAACTTTTTCAAAAAGATAAAATTTCTTCTTGAGATGAGTTCATCCAACTTCAGATATTCAACCAGTATTTGAGATATTTTAAAAAATATATATCAAAGGGATTTATGTAAAATATTAACATCAAGAAATTTCTACTAAAACATTTATTTACATCAATCCTTACCAAACATATATATTAAAATCATAAATGTACAAGTTAACATACAATGACTCTAGTCAAATATTTCCACGTGACACATACCTTTTGAAAATATTTACACAGGGCACACACCATTGGTTTTCTCACTTCAATTTAAATAGAAACATCTAATAATATTTAATAATAATAAGGAAAACTTTTCTTAAGAAAGAACTACATAAAAACCCAAAATGTTCTTTCAATGAAGCTCATGAGAAAAATAATCCATTAAAAGCAACCATCTTAACTTACAACTCAAACCGTCATAGGTGAGTCCGAATTGGGATGGAGGACTACAAGGCACTTCCCTAGGAAGTCCTATTTTGCTTCCCTACTTTCCTCCTCCCTGGTCTTTTCCCAGTTCCCTGGCACTTCCCTGGCCCTTCCTCCTTGGATGGCTGGTTTGGTAGACGATTTCCATGGGGTGGGAGATCACAAATCCATTTGTTTGCACCTTTCCATGCCTGTTTGGAGGGGTTATTTAATGTGCTTCTATTTTAGGACATCCCTGTGACCTTCCCTGGGACTGGATTTTTTTTTTGTCCCATTCCTTATGCACATCCCTGATCCCTCCCTTTTGGTTGGACGTGGTTATATATGATCTCCTTGTTGGATGTGTCTTATCCTTTGTAGAAGAAGTACTATACGGCAGGACCCTGCTTTGATGGTCCCATTTTTTCTAGAGATATTATCGGAGATATTATCAAAGCTATTTTTGGAGCTATCTTCAAATGCGTTGGTGGGCTTCCCATGATTGGTGGGTATGGGTGGTTTTAGCCCATGGTATTGTGCCCATGGTATTCTAATACCATGTTGTGGTTTAGGGTTGTAAGATTTTCCTTTATATTGATTGTAATTTCCCATTATGGTAAAGGTGAATAATAATAGTAAAGGAGGTGTTGATCTTGTTTGCTGGACGTAGCCCATATCGGGTGAACCAAGATAAATCTCTTGTGTTTTATGTGCATGTATTTTGTGAGTTGTTATTTTCTTCTGAATTATTTATCTCTACATTATTATTTTAGAATAATTCTAGGTATAACTCTTCATATGGTATCAGATCCATATTGTTAGCCATAGAGGGATGCCTTTATTGCTAGGATTTTAGTTCATTGAAGAGGATCTAGGGTTTCTAGGAGTTCTAGAAAATCTATTCTGGAGTGAGAGTTTTACGTAGAAGGAGCTTGAAGTAAAATGACATCAAATAATTCAAGGATAGAGATAGAGAAATTTTATGGAAAAAGGTTTGAGCTATGGAAATTAAATATGGATGATCTGCTCATGGATAGAGATCAGTGGTATGTTATTTCTAAATATAAACTTGCTAGTACATCCGATGAAGATTGATAAAATTTGAATAAAAAAGTGAGGAGTCTAATTCGATTGTGTCTTGCATATTCAGTCTTAATAAATATTTCTGGAGAAGCTACTACAAAGGATCTCTGGGAGAAGTTAGGGGCTCTGTATCAATCTAAGTCCCTAGTGAAAAAATTATTCCTTTGGAAGAAATTGTATAATATGAGGATGAATGAAGGGGATTCAGTAGCATATCATCTTAATGCATTCAATATAGTGGTAAGTCAACTTACATCTATTGAAATTAAATTGAGTGAGGAAGATAAATGTATTACTTTGCTATGTTCTTTACCATATTCATGGGATAACCTGGTTGTAGCAATTGGTAGTACAACTTCATCCACATTGAATTTTGAAGATGTTGTGGCATATCTATTATCAGAGGATATGAGGATAAAATCCATGGAAGGAACATCAAGGGATGCCATAACAATGAGAGGGTGTGCTAAGGAAAAATATAAAATGAGATCTGGTGATAGATCTAAGTCTAGAGGTAGATCCAAGTCTCGGGGAACGTTTGAGAGAAAATATTGGAAATGTGGTAAGCTTGCACAAATGAATAAGGATTGTAGATCAAAGAATGTTGATTCTGGAAAGAGATCTGATGAAGCCACTTCCACAAAGATAAATAAATCCATTGATGGAGGAGGGGATGTATATTTGTCATCTTGCTCCACACATTCAGATAGTAAAGATTGGTTGATCGATACTAGTGTCTCTTTTCATATGACTCCTCATAGGGGGTGGTTCAGTGAATATGAAAGATATTATGAAGGGGAGGTACTTTTTGGAGATGATTCACCACTTAAAATCATTGGTCATGGAAGAGTGAAAATACTATTGCAGGATGGTATGGTTAAAACCCTCCCAGGTGTGATGCATATTCTTGGCCTTACTAGAAATTTAATTTTTGTAAACAAAATGGTTGATGCAGTAGTGAACATCAGTTTTAGTAAGGATTCGTGCAAAATGGTTCATGGATCTATGGTGTTAGCAAGAGGAGTTAATATTGGAACCTTGTATATTGGAAAGCACTATAACAAATGAGTGCAATAGCACGATTATTCCTAAGGCTAAATCAGATAAAATTTCAATGCTCTGGCATCAAATAATAGGATATATTGGAGAAAAGGGATTGCATACCTTGTACACAAAAGGTATGGTTCAAGGTATCCCTAATTTCTCAATGGTTTTTTATTTCTGTGAACATTGTATTTATGGCAAGCAAAATCGTGTGAGTTTCCCATCTGGTGTTGCAATATCAAAAGGGATATTAGATCTAATTCATAGTGATATCTTTGGTCCTATCCCTATTCCATCTCTTTGAAAATCACGATACTATGCTTCTTTCATTGATGACTTTTCAAGATATGCATGGATTTATTTTCTTAAAGTAAAGTTGAAGTGTTTCATAAGTTTAGAGAATTTAAAGCACTTGTTGAAAATCAAACTGGGAAAAATATTAAGGTGTTGAGGTTTGATAATGGAGGAGAGTATTGTTCAAATAAATTTGATAATTTTTGTAAGCAATGTGGTATTGCAATATAGAAGACTACTCCATATACACCTCAACAAAATGGATTTATTAGAGATATTAAACAGATCACCGATGGAAAAGGCTAGAAGTATTCTCAATGGTGTTGGTCTAGCATAGGGATTATGGGTAGAGGCAGTGAATGCAACATGTTACTTGTGGAATTGATCTCCTACATTAGCATTGCCAGATCAAACTCCAGTTGAAGCATGGTTTGGTAAGAAACCCTCTCTTTTACATATTAGAGTTTTTGGTTGTGATGCATACATGCATATTCCAAAGGAAAAAATAAGTAAGCCTGATAATAAGGTTATTAAATGTATATTTATTGGTTATAAATATGGTGTTAAAGGATATAAAATTTAGAATCTAAAAACTAAAAGTACAGTTTACAATAGATATGTGGTGTTTAGAGAAATAAAAAGTGATCACAGCAAGGAAGTAACAGAAGAAGAAGCTTAAAAGGTACAATTTGATCTCATGGAAGAAGAATCTCACTCATCAAAAGAGGATGAACTAGAGGTTCATATACCTGTGGTAAGGAGATCAACACGAGAAAGAAGGCAACCTGAAAGGTATAGTCCATTTGCTTTTCCTTATTCCTTTGTTTTATCTATTACTGATGAAGATCCTAGAACAGTTAGAGAAGTTTTTAATTCTAAAGAGGTAAATCTTTAGGAAGAGGCCATGAATGAGGAAATGATTACCCTAAAAAAGAATAATACATGGGATCTAGTAAAATTACCTGGTGGAAGAAAAACAATAGGCTGGAAATGGATTTTCAAGAAGAAGCAGAATGTTGAAGGTAAAGTGGAGAAATATAAAGCTCGCCTGGTTGCTATAGCTATTCTCAGGTAGAGGGAATTGATTATGGGAAAGTATTTTCTCTTGTTGCAAATCTAACCTCGATAAGATTTCTTTTATTTGGGGTTGCTGCATTTAATATTGAAATAGAGCAAATGGATTTAAAAACTATATTTATTAATGGATATTTGGAGGAAGAAATCTATATGAGATAGCCTAAAGGATTCATTGCTGAAGGAAAGAAGTATTTTGTATGTAAGTTAAAGAAAACTGTGTACGAACTGAAACAGTCACCTAGAATGTGGTATCAGAAATTTGATACTTATGTTTTAGGACTTGATTTTTTTTGTAGAAATGTTGATCATTGTGTATAATAAAAGAAAATTGGTAATGAACTTGTCATTATAGTTTTATATGTTGATGATATGTTACTAATTGGAAACAGTAAGGAAATGATCAAGGAAGTGAAGTCTTAGTTAGCATTTTAGTTTGACATGAAAGATCTTGGCCCTACAAATTTTATTTTAGGTATTCAAATAAATAGAGATCATTCAAACATAAATTTGTGGCTGAATCAGAAAAGGTATGTTGAGATAGTATTGAAGAGATATAGTATGCAGGATTGCAAACTAGTGAAGGTACCTATTCCGTTGGGTGAAATATTATCTGCTAAAAAATGTCCAAAAATAAAAGAAGTAGAATAAATGTCCCATATTCCTTATGCAAATGTTGTAGAGATTTTAATGTATGACAAGGTGTGTACCAGCCCAGATATTGGCCATGCAGTGGGGGTTTTGAGTAGATTTATATATCTAAGCCTGGTAAAGAGAATTGTACTACTATAAAAAGGGTTCTCAGATATTTATGTGGTACATATAATTTTTCAATCTATTATGAAGGTATATGTAAAGAAAAAAAATCCTTGGATATAGAATGTTTTGTTGATGTAGATTGGGCTAGAGATCTTGACAATAAAATATCTACTAGTGCATATGTATTCAACTTGTTTTGAGGGGCTATTAGTTGGATGAGCAAGAAGTAAACTGTTATTGCTCTTTCAATCACTGAAGTTGAGTACATGGCAGCCACTAATGCATGTAAGGAAGCAGTATGGCTACAAAGACTATGTGCTAAAATTGAGTTCTTTCAAGGAGTTGTGAAGATAAATTGTGATAGCCAAAGTGCTATATTTCTAGCAAATAACCCTACTTACCATTCAATAACAAAGCATATTGATACAAAGTACCACTTCAGTAGGTATATGATTGAACAAAAGAAAGTTTTTCCGGAAAAAGTGGATACCAAGGAAAATATTGCAGATGCTTTAACCAAGGCAGTTAGCACAGAAAAGTTTATGTTTTGTACAGTTGAAATGGGTATGGCAAGATTGGATGTTGTAACTAACATTGATTATAGCCTTTATGCAAGGTATTCAACAAGTGGGAGAATTTTGAATGTGTCTCATCCTTTGCAGAGGAAGTAAATACAATCTTGTTTTCTTGCTTTAATTTAAATTTTAAACTTTAAATATTAGATGTGGGTGGGATGACCCTGTTTCAACTCTCCATCCTTCTAGGCGGGATTGATTTATTTGTTTTCCTGCTTTTAGTGTTATCTCCTTTTTTGTATCACATGCCTTAATTTTCGAGGTTGTTCTGGGTAGGATAGCCTTATTTCAAATTTACATTGCATTTGTTGTTTATACAAGATGACCTTGTTTTCAATTTAGATTTACATTGCACGTGATGTTTGGGTGGGATGGCCTTGGTACGTGTTGTGACCTGTAAGGATGCTTTGGGTGGGATGGCCCTGTTTCGATTTTTAACTCATGTGCTATGTTTTACGAGGTCATTTTTGGGTAGGATGGTCCTGTCTTATCTTCCTTATACGTGTGTTGGTCCCACTTGTTGTGTGGGTAGTTTTAAGGACTTATGTAATTTGCATCCTTCGTGGAAGGATTTCCTATTGTCTCCTTATGGGTTTACAACATTTTTCGTTGTTGTAATCAGGTTTTTGGGTCCCTTGATAAAAAACTAAATAAATTTAAACTACCAAAAAAAAATTACAACTCAAACCAAAAATAAGAACGTCCAACAGGAGACAAATGTTCTTACAGGCTAAAATAATAGCATATAGAGTAATAAATTACATTTTAAACATTCAAAATTAAAGGAAATATTAATAAATATTTTTTAGATCTTAATAAGGTTCTTTTTAAAAATATCCACTAGGTAATTTTAGAACTTTTCATGCTTGCAAACGTTCAAATTCATACCAAATCAACAATTGAAAACAAAAGCAAAAGTAATATATCGCTTACCTTTTTCTCTTAAGTGTTTCCTATAATGGAGTTGTGAATTAGAATGGTGTTTTATCTATTTTGATTAAAAGAAACCATAATATTTTCTTTGAACCTGGAAAACTTCCTAATCTCATGATTATTTAGAGTTCCATTTTGCTCTCTCCCACATGACCCCACACGTATCCTTTCTTGGTTTTCAAAAACGTGAAGATGGAACTTTTCCAACTAACTAATTCAACTACCTTCGCATTACTTTCCTTTTCTTTCTCTTTAAAAAAAGCACATCTATTTTTTTAAATTTTTGTTTAAAAAAGAATCCCTCCCATTTAAAAGCAATTCATAGTTTTAGGATAGTAATATTTCTAATGCAAACTATTACATTATAAAAGATCTAAAACATCAAAATAATAAAATGATCATCTCACAAAGCATACAAACATATATGTGTAGAAGATAACATGAAATAAAATATGGATAAACCAAGGCAAGCATCTGCTAACCATGTGTACAAAATTTTTATGATAACTTCCAAGTTATCAACTTCTATTAAAAGTGGTTCCATTACTTAAAGCAAATTCTTTGCCAATGGTATGATTTCAAACATGCAATTATGATATGCATCTAAATGTAGGTAAATCCTACCCTAGAGTTGTTGTCAATCATTATGACCATCATTTTCCTTTTTTGGTATCTCTTTCTTGGTGGTTAACTTCCTCATCCACCTACAAGAGTACCTGGTGCTACAATCAAGTATAATCTCAATAGTACCATATTCTCATATACTAAAAACAAAGCAACAATTACAATTAAGCATACATAATGCAATTAACACTAAGCAATGAAGTTTCACATATTTACATAATCCATCTCGTAAATGAGTCTTGCCAAGGTGTGTCAGGTTGTAAAAAATTGGCATATCCTTATGCATACCATCAATGGCACTACCCACCTAGTTTTCTAAGTGTGCAAAGGTTGTACCACGACCCTTATAGGCCATATTTTATTTGGTTATCAATTTCATAATCAAAATAATGGATGGATAAAAAGTAAGAAATTTTGAAATAAGAGGAAATGAGAAGGTGCAGAAGTAATGTGTGTAAGCGGTTGTGAGCAAGGTGGCTGGTATTTTGTAGGATGGTGGAGGATCTGGTGGAGCTCAATATGGTGGGGGATCTAGTGATATGTAGGTTGGTGTGGTTTTCTAGGATCTACTCCTTGAGGAATCAAAAAAATGTGCTAAGGCTTGTTCATCTAATGGTCATGGGGTGCCCTTTAGTGAGCCCATGGGTGGGTCCTCTTGACTGGGATACTCATTTTACCCAGGTGAGTCTTCCTTTGCTATGGTTACTGCTAGAGGCTTGGGCCCTCGTTTTATAATGGAAGGTTTTACCTATCTCCTATTTTTAATAAATTGGTCATCCTAGAAAAGCTCCTAGATATTACAATGGAGGATGGATCATGGAATTTGATCGACAAATTTCAAGGTAGTAGGCCATACCTAGACTCAATCAGGAGATGGGCTTTAAGCAAATGAAAATTGATGGGTTCTTTGGAAATAGTCATAATTTTAAATTCCTTCTTCCACATCAAATTAAACTATGAGGAGGATTTGAAGCACATTTTGGATAGTGGGCCTTGGTTCTATGGTAAGAGGTGTTTTTTTCTGCATAAATGGGGTTCGAACTTCAATCCTAGGACCTAGAAAGTGAACACCATTCCTCTATAGGTGAGACTCCTAGATTTGCCTTTTCATCTATGGCATGCAGATATTTTGGGAGGTATTGCAAAGGTAATTGAGGATATTGTTGTTATTGACTTGGCAACTAAATCTAAGTCTAGCATGGTTTTCACTAGGATGTGCATCATGGTGAAGGTTAACATCCAAAGATATGCTGAACTAATTTATAGATAGGGGCCTTGGATCCAACCTATAGTCTATGAAAATAGGCCTATTCGATGCTATACCTATAAGAATTTTGGACACTCTTTGGGTATGTGCTCTCGTAAATCCCTGAATGGAAGAACCCCAAGAAAGAACTAGGCCATAAATCAAGCAAGCAAGGAGTAGGAGCAATCACTACCAAAGTAGACCAGCCCAAACCTACGATCCTCGACCAACCAGATATGGTTCAAGGGGAAGGGATAGTGAAGTAAATTTCATTAGTAGATTTCAATAACCCAAGAATGGTAGTGGTCCAACTAGAGGCCCTCGATAGCACTTTTAGGAGAACTTATTGAGTCATAATGATCTTATTACAAAGACTCATATTTATAAATAGTTTCTCCAAAACTCATTTCAGTGCTTGGGTTCCCACTAGGCAATATTGAAATTGCTATGCTCTCTATAGAAGCCTTGAGAATCAGATGCTACAACTATTGTGGGGATTTCCTACTTACCTCCTTACAACATGTCACATCACAGGAATCCCAAGAGTCACAACCAGTTTGTAGACTCTGGTGGATCTACCTCTTTGATCCAGGAAAATATTATCTATAAGACTCTAGATAGACCAAGTTGGGTAAGGAAACCCTAGATGATGGGTTTGGATATTTGCCATTATGATATTATAACCCATGTCTTACCAAATTTAATGATATTATATCAAATTTTTATTCTTTTTTTGACCAAACTAAGCAAAATTCAGATTATTATGACCATACCGGTGCCATGTCCATTGGGTAGTCATAGCAAATTTATAAATTTCATAAATAAAGAAAAGAACAATATAGAAGAACTAGTTTTTCCAAATTCATTTAAATGATGTAATCAAAGAGGATGATTAAAATAGCAAGGAAAGCGTCATTCACATATTCAGATTATTGTAATATAGTTGAAATTTATATTCATAAAAAGGTTTACATATGAAATGCTCAACATAATGCTTGGGTCTTATATGACAGTAGTTACAATGGCACCCATTTTATAATATCGTAACGGGGGTCTACTTCTCTCTATCTTGATTGTAGTGATGAGAGTCTCCAACTCTGGCATGTCCACAAGAAATAATATTGATAGATAGAGCTTCCTGGATAGTCCCTAAATAATTGTGGAGGAAAAGGCAACATGAGAGAAAAAGGGATAAAATAAACATAGAAAAGGAAATACGACTAACTCTAGAACACGATTATACCTAGACTCAGATTTTTTCTCTCTAAGGCTTGATAAAAATTGTTGCTGATACCATGGTCTTCTATGTATAGGGCTGAGTGATCAAGTTGTGCTATAACCATTTCCTCATCGGCCATCCATCTGGCCTAATTTATTGTTTCATACAAAACTATGGTAGAAGCAAAAATGGATAGGTGGCCCACACATTTCCCCCTATGGTTGTTCTTGTTGCATGCCAACTTCCTCACCACCTTGAGAAGGTAACTCCATCGTGATTTGATATAGAACCTCCTTTGCTGCACTAGAACCCACTTAATTTTGGTCAATATCGAGTGCATCCCCTTGTGGTCCCTTTATCACCCCTCCTTCTCCATCTCCAAGATTTTACAAATTATGGTCAATATAGACCCATGCCTCATCATGAAAGGTTAAGGTAAACTTCAATAAATTGATGTCTTGTGTGATTTTATTCACCTGCTCCCTAGACCATTCCATGGTTTTCTTAGTAAATACACATAAGCGGTCCATAATTTCAACCAAATAAGTGAACTTCTTTGTCATCTTGATATTTTGATCAAAGTAAAATTCTTGTATTCTATTGAAGACAAAGTCTTTAATACTAGGCCCTTAGAAAAAATCTTCCAACATAAATCCACAGTCATTGAGTTTATTCTCCACTTCTTATTCATAACTAGCTATCTCTTGATCCCACCAAATCTAGTTTATTGTACTCTGTAGGTATATGAAGACATTTTCATATTCCTCTACGAAGAAGTAGATAGATCCATATCCCAAGGTGACCACCCCTGCATTGAATTCCACATACTTTTGTTTAAAATTATAATATACGGAGTGTATCAGATTTATCCTCTGGTTCACTTGTTGTAGTAGGTCCTTCAAAATACCCATAGTATATTTGGTGGCATAGATGTTATAAAATATCCCCATCAGATCAACCATGCAATCATGTATCTTATCTTTCATTTCCTGCTTTAACTCCTCAATGGTACTAGAGTAATCATCGTCTTGCATGGAGGTACTCTACGAGGGAATCAACATTCATCTCAGCTGGTATATATCAACTTGTAATTGATGCACTTTGTGTTGTAGATGCTCTGCCTCTGCATCCTTGGTCTTTAAAGACTGTGACCTCTTTTTCTATAGCTTCCACCACCTGTAATTGAGAGATCGCATGTGATTTCATCATATCTACAGGTCCAACTTTAGCCATCATTACTCCTTTGTCGAAATCAATTGTGGCTTCCTTTAGGCTAGGTGGTAGGAAGATGGCAAATGTGGTATCGAACACATAACATGTTCCTCATTATGATATCCTCCTAGCCCTATTTAATCCTTTACTGGGATATCTCTATTCCTCCATGTCATGTATCTGATATTCTTCATTAGCTGTGAATTGAATTGTATCTCTCACCTTGGACAATGTTAAGTTCTTAGTGTTTGGATTTGATGGTTTAGACCTGGCCCTCTTTTGGGTGGGAGACTATGAGGGGCTTTCTACCTGGACTTAAAATTCCATGAGTATGCTTGATAGTCCCCCAATTTCCTATATTATTTAGAGCCTTAGGAGGAATTGGATGATCCTTTTGATTAATCACCAGGGTGGTGAAGAAAAAATAGGACTGGCCAACCATCAAGTCAGTCTGGATGGATGGGGACATCAAATATTGGGTCGATGATGTGACACTTTGCACTTGATGTGAGGAATGAGTTACTAACTCTGTTACCTTTGATGTAGTAGTGGGGGAGTTGGAATAGGTGGGGAGCTTTTCCTGATCTTGTTGTATTGTGTCTACTGTTTTCATCATAACTTAAAATAAATATGAATCTTGGTGAATGATCTGGAAGGTGGTATCATGATATTATTTTGGAGGAGCCAAAAAGACCAGAGGGACTACCTTGTCAACCAATAATTCTTTGTGTAACATCAATTCAGAGCTGTAATCCCCCACGAATTCTAACATGTTGTGAGGTCTATTATCCATCTTCCACACCAATTCTAATGACAGGACCTACTTGACAGCCTTTTGCATTTCATCCTCAAAATTTTCCACCCTGTGTGTAACCTACAAGAGGGAGAGCTTCGTAGAGATAGTATGTTTATGATAACCATGAGGGTCATAGGGCCTCCAAGTAATTTTCCAAAAATAGTATGTGTCCATATTCCAGATGGCCCAAAGTAAAGAGAAGTGGCCTAGGTATGTATAGGGGCCCATTGTGCAGGGTATCAATAGCCATGGAACTCCTCCCTTATTTATTATAGACTGGATCTTTACCTCCTCTGCAATTTGAGTTGTTATCTTCAAAATAGCTATGGATGTTGGGAAATGCTTTGGAAAATATTTCAAGGGAAGCTTTGATCCATACAGTCTAATGTAAGAATATTATTCTGTATAGAATAAATCTCCTACTTTTGCTTCATGAAGAAACTTCTTTACTCTAGCCCTGAATCTATCCGTCTCTTCCCCACATATCCAAGTATGGATTACTAGAACAACATTTTTGAAGAAAGTTGTATAACTCAAGAATCCCTCCTATACAGACAATAATCTATCTTGAATTGCAGCAGTGCAAACTTCCCCTATTTTTGCGATCAAGGACTACTCCAATTGGCCTAAAAACAAAGTGAATTAAAAATAAGGAGTAGGAAAAATGGGGGAGATACTATTTATTTTCTAGGATGGCTTCCTATATTTCTATCAATTCTTTGTTGATGTTGTCACTGATGACCTCCTCCCATTGATACATAGGCTTCTTGTCCCTCCTGTTGCACTGAATTATTAGAAACATGACCTCCTTCATGACCTACTTCAACTCCTTCGTCCCTTGCACTAGGTTAATCATATCTATGTAATCTTGTGCCTAGGGATATAAAATGGATTTTTGTATGGGGAATTCAGGAGGCATTCGTTTGTTGCTCTTTAGGACTATGCCTGGGAAGGAGTTTTAAGCATGAAATTGGAATGGAGGGCCAATACTTGAAAGTCCAATATCAATGAGGTCATGGTGAGTTAGAACATCCTTATGATTTTGTCAGTTGTGAGTCGGAATACCACCTGGTTGGCATGGTCCCTGATAGTCCTATTTGTGGGGTTGTATACCATCACCAACTAGGCAAGGATATTTGACGAGTGATAGACCTTAGGGTAAACCAATCTACCAAGTTTTATGACCCATTTTTATAGATACGACTCTATTCACTGCTATCTCTATGTGACCTCATGAAAAATCCTCTTAGTAGAGTAGGGAGATGTTGATTGTCCTCCTATGTTAGGTCAAATATGTATATTATCATATTCTCCACTTCTTGTTGTTGGTCTGGTGTGATGTCTCTATTTGAAATAGGTTGGTCATTTAGTAACTTTGGGTCTCTAGCCCTTCCTATTCTCCTAGCCATCATCCAAGACCCTATTAATTCTCTAATTTGGGCTTTCACATTTGTTACCCCAATTGCAACTATGCTCATTGAAGTCATTAGGTCAGGAGGTTATGGACTAGGAATGTTCTTGTGCACTAGCGTTCTCTCAATCACTCACTAGCTCAATTCACCTTTGTGATTGGTACTTGCAATGCACTCTACATGCACCTATTCAATCCACTCTCATTGATGTTGTGAGGGAATTTTTCCACCTTCCTTTTAAAGAGCTTGCATTAATAGCATTAGGTGGAATTTTGCTTCCCTATTGGCTGATGGGACCTTATTCATCATACCATGGGGGTTGGGCACACAAATTAATATTTCATTGGGTGCTAATTGGATGCCTTCCTTATCTACTTAGTTGGATCTTCACAAATAGGAATCAAAGCTTCCCATGTGTCTTTTTTTCATTGGTTCGGGCAGGGCATTCTTGTGTGTCTTAAATTTGGGGCATGCAACTTTAAAATAAGGTGCACAAAATTCATGCACCTATAATTCACTTGCACTCTTTATTAATAGTAGTTACATGACTCATAGCAGGGTACACAAAGTTCATGCATCCTTCAAAATTTCATGTGCTCCATGTGGAGTGGGGCACATGACTCAAAACTGAGGCACATGACTTCATGCGTCCCTTTAAACTTTCATGTACTCCATAGGAAGTGGACTGCACAACATAAAAGTGGGGCGCATGACTTTGTGTGCCCTTCAAACTTTCATGCACTCCATGTGGAGGGGTGTACAACTAAAAAAAAAGGCTTGTAGCTTAACACACTCCTTTGAACTTTCATGAACTCCATATGAAGTGGAGTGCATGACACAAAAGTGGGGTGTTCAGATTTGCATGCCCCATTGGACTCTCATGCATTCCATAGAAAGTGGAGTGCACAATACAAAAGTGAGGTGCATAGCTTCACACACCCCTTAAGACCTTTGTGTGCTCCATAGGGAGCATAGTGCACAATACCAAAGTTGGGCATGCAGCTTAGTGCACCCCTAAATACCTTCATGTACTCCACTAGAAGCGAGGCACATGACCCAAAAATGGGGTATGTGACTTCGTGCGCCCTTCAAAATTTTGTGCACTCCATATGGAGCAGAGCATAAAACACAAAAGTGGGATGCATGGCTTTACTTTATCCTTAATATTTTTATGTGCTCCACTAGAAGTGGGGTGCATGGCACAAACAATTTAGGTGCTTAACCAAAAAATTTGAGCGCTTGACTAGGATCAAAGGAAAAGATCCTAGTCCAAAATTAAAACTTTGGGTAATAACAGTGGGATTGTTTACAAGACCAACACCAGCAAAGTACTGCATTTTATAAGAAGCTAGGAAGGGGTCCCCTAACCCTTCTCTAGTTGAGGGATCATTGGGTACAACTATAACTAGATCTAATATAAGAAGCCTATGAAAGGGTCAAGTTGATGTTAGAGGGAACCAAAATGTGGGAAAGCCTTATAACAAAGAACTAAGGATTGAGTCAAAAAATTTTGATGGGCTTCAAATGCAATTGAAATTTGAGAAGGAGAAGGATTCTAAAGGTAAAAAAATTAAAATTAGATGCATTTTATCATTTAACTCAATCCCCAAGTGAGGTAAAAGGCCCTAAATCTCGTAAATGAAGCTTCTATCATGGAAAATTAGAGGCCTCAATGGGCCTTCCATGTAGAGAAATTTGGATTCTATTAGGAAATAATTTAGACCTAGTATTATATTTATTTAAGAAACTAAGATGGATAGTAATAGTTCTGAAGTAGTTAAAATGATTGTTTGGAAGGAGGTGGCCTTCATGGAAAACTTAGAAAATGGTGATTCTAGGGGCCTGCTATGCATGTGGGACCCTAATAAATTGAGCATTTCAACTCTTCCGATCTTTGATAGAATTATAAATATTCTTTTTTGTTGCAAGGAGTCTAGGTATAGATGTATTTCTTCCAATAGCTATACCACAATTATGGTCCTAACAAAGTCCCAATTTGGGAATTACTGAGGAATGAGAGAAATTTTCAAAGGAAAAGCCTAAGTTATTGCAGACAATCTTTACATCCCATTTTATCGGTTCGACAAAAGGGGGTAATGATTTTGCTTCTAGAAGTATGGAGGATTTTTCTTCATTTGTTAATAACCAAAAACACATGGATGTAGACCCCAAGGGATACAAGTGCACCTAGAGTAATAGGAGGCTAAGCAATCACAACATCCAATCAAGGCTTGATAGAGTGTTGGTTTTTAAGGAAGGCCTCCCCTTCTTTGGAGACACATCCCTTTTAGCCCTTCCTAAAGTGGGTTGTAACCATAATCCGCTCGTGTTTGAAATTTTTTAGAAATTTAGCTTTTCCCAGACCTTTCAGGTTGAGATAATATGGTTGCAGCATCCAAACTTAGAAACCAAAATCAAGGAATGGTGGTCACATAATTTTGTTAGGCATTTCTATTTCTCAAGTGGCTTCCAAGATCATATTTGTCAAAGCTAGTCCCAAGATCTAGAATAAATACATTTTGCGAACGTGAACTCAAGTAAAATTTATCCAAGAAATTAAAGGAGCTCAAATCCACCCTAGAAGTATGGGAGTTGACTAGGGAGTTCAAATTCATGGAAATATATATGTTAGAAGACTTGCATAACATCCTTGTTGAATAAGAAATCATGTGGCATCAAAAATCAAGAACCCTCTGGCTCGAGGAGGGAGATAGAAACACCAATTTTTTTCACACTTCCACCTTAAGGCACAAAAGTAGCAATAGAATTAGAGAAGTAATTAAAATAGATGGAACCATCCTATGCATTCCTTTTAGAGATGAAGATATTAGAGATGTTGTTTTCTCCATGGGAAGCCTTAAATCCCTAGCCCAAACAACTTTCCTCATATTTTTTTTCCAAAAATTTAGGCACATCATGGGAAAAGATATTTGTATGGCGATGAGAGAAATTCAAAGTTCAAACTTCATTTTATCTAATGTAAACTCAACCTTATTAGTCCTCATCCCTAAGTCTGTGAGTGCCATAGAATTCAAATATTTTAGGCCTATTAGCCTCTGCAATAAATTTTTTAAAATATTTATGAAATCTATGGCAAAAAAATTCAAAGTTTTCCTACCGATAAATATTGATCAACCCGAAAGTGTCTTTGTGGTGGGTAGGGAAATTTTTCATGGTATTATTGCGGTGCATGATATCATCCAATCAATTGATAAAAGTGGAATATGAGGGACCTTTATTAAACTCAATATGAACAAATCCTACCACGGAGTCTGATGGAATTTTTTTCTAAAGGTCCTAGGAGAATTTGGTTTTAAGTCTAACTGGTTGAGGTTGAGCAGGGCTTGTATATCCTCTAAAAAAATCTTAGTCTTTATCAATGGATCTCTATATGGTTACTTTTGAATTTGTAGGGGAATTCACCAGGGTGATCCTCTTTCATCATACTTGCTAAGAAAAACTCTTAAAGTTGATCCTATCATTGAAGGGATTAAACTAGCCCTTACTATCAACCCAATTTCCCACCACCATTTTACTGATGACACCTATTGTGGCTGATCCACAACACACCCCAAAATTGGGGACCCACCTTTTTTGCATGCTTTCAAAGAAGACCACAGTGGCCCAGATGCTAAAAATCAAGGAAAAAAGCAAAATATCACAAAAGAGAAGAAGTGTCGCGATATCGCGACATGTTGCTCCGTCGCGGCCGAAAATGAAAAGTTGTCGCGATATCGCGACATGTTGCTCCGTCGCGGCCGAAAATGAAAAGTTGTCGCGATATCGCGACATGTTGCTCCGTCGCGGCCGAAAATGAAAAGTTGTCGCGATATCGCGACATGTTGCTCCGTCACGGCCGAAAATGAAAAGTTGTCACGATATCGCGACATGTTGCTCCGTCGCGGCCAAAAATGAAAAGTTGTCGCGATATCGCGACATGTTGCTCCGTCGCGGCTAGAAATGAAAAGTTGTCGCGATATCGCGACATGTTGCTCCGTCACGGCTAGAAATGAAAAGTTGTCGCGATATCGCGACATGTTGCTCCATCGTGGCTAGAAATGAAAAGTTGTCACGATATCGCGACATGTTGCTCCATCGCGGCTAGAAATGAAAAGTTGTCGCGATTTCACGACATGTCGCGTTTTCATGGCTAAGAGCAGCAGAATGCATCATAAAGAGAAAAACGTCACGATTTCGTGACATGTCGCGTTTTTGCGGCCAAATGCAGCGAGACAGCCCAAAATAGAAAAATGTCATGATTTCGCGACAAGTTGCATCTTCACGTGCCAAAATAGAAAAACGTCACGATTTCATGACAGATTGCATCTGCATAGCCCAAAAGAGAAGAGCATCATGATTTCATGATAGAAAGCAGCGAGATGGTACGGAATGAAAAAGCGTCGTGATTTCATGATAGAAAGCAGAGAGATAGTTCGAAAGAGAAAAGCGTCATGATTTAGAGAAAAATAAAGAGAAAAGCGTCGTGATTTCATGATAGAAAGTAGCGAGACAGTTCGAAAGAGAAAAGCATCATGATTTCATGATAGAAAGCAGTGAGATAGCCCGAAGAGAAAAGCGTCATGATTTCATGATAGAAAGCAGCAAGATGGTACGGAATTAAAAGGTGTCACGATTTCGTGACATGTCACGTTTTCATGGCTAAGTGCAACAAAACACAACAAAAGAGAAAAACGTCACGATTTCGCGACAGGTTGCATCCATGCGGCCCGAAGCAGAAAAATGTCACGATATCGCGACATGTATCATTTTCACGATGCATGATGAGAAACAAAGCTGCTGACAGAAAAATGTCACGATATCGCGACATGTCTCATTTTCGCGATGCGTGATGACGAACAAGGCTGCGAACAGAAAAATGTCGCGATATCGCGACATGCTATTTTTGGTCACGATTTACAGGGGGCCATTATGGAACATGCAGGGAAGCGCTGAACACGTGGCATAAAGGTGTAAGGGTTACAGAACGGTTACAATTAGCAAGAAAATCAAACGTTTCGACGCTCGAACAAAAGTCAGAATAATGAAGAGCGGGAAACAAAACGAATCGATCTGGAAGATGAAACGAAGCGTCACAAGGCGAAGCAGAGAGCCGTAGCAGAAAGTTTAAAGGCACAAGCGAAGACAGGCATAGAGGTCGAAAACTGTTGGGAGCAGGGTTGCAGAGCTGAGGGTGATGAGCCATTCTGGACCTGCTTTGGAGTGCTTTTCTTCCACTTGTTCTGGTTTTGGAAAACCAGATATCTCGTTATTGTAAAAAGACAAATATTTAATGCAGATAACATTTCAAAAATTTGCATCTTATGGGCAAGAAAGAAGGAGTCATTTTCTGCATGCAAGATTAAATGTCTATTTTCCCTTTTCAGATTTTAGGCTTGTAAATGTAGTTGATACAAGTTTTTTCTTGGTTGCTGCATGCGAATGCTTAAATCTGAAAACCTCATTCAAATCCCTAGAAGCTAGCACTTAGCTTATCAGGATTGTGCATGTTTTGCAGGTCCAATAGGTTAGGTTGCATGCATGGAAACCTCATATCTTCGGTTTTGTCGGAACAGGATAGCATCAGACTGAATGTGTTCTATTTTTAATTTTTTGCATTTCTTTCTCATTTTTTTATTTTTCCAGAAGGTTTAATTTATTTAAAATAAACATTTAAAAATTACAAAATCTAAAAAAAAAACAATGAACAATCACTAAAGCTTCATGATGAAATAAACCAACATTGCCCCTTGTTTACGGTTACTTGCAATCACTAAGGTGTTCCAAGTATTTAAATTGATTATCTTCATTTGAGATTACTAATACACAATTGCAAATGCTAATACAGCGGAGACCTTGGAGAAGTTGTTTGTTTGACTTCTTTGCAAGAGGGGATTTGGGACCCAAATCCTAAAGGACAGTTGTACTTTCACAGATGGGTGAAAATACCACTCAACATTTTGGCGCTAGAAGGAGGGCATGAACCGGTTTATTTCAGATTGATTTAAATGCTATAGGGATTTAAATTTTGAATATTTCATGCCCTATTGATTATTATCTTTAGCCCTCTTTTAACAATACAACTTTGTACTATTAAAAGGAGGACATGAATTGCTATGCACTGGTCTAACGCTTTGATTGTTCATACAGGAATAATGTGATTTGATTTAATTTAAAAAAAAAAAATTGATATTAAAGTTGTATTCTTTAAGATACACTAATGGCTATGTTTTCACCATGGATGCCAGGTAGCCCATTGAGCATACCGGGAGTTCAACATTATTTGCCCGTTGGTTTTGAGAGATGTCTTCCTCGATTTTCGTCTAACGGGACAAATACTGCAGAAGAACACATTCAAGCATTCAAATTTTGTGCCAATCACTTAACAAGTTGGTATGATGATGTTGCTTGTAAAATGTTCCTGTACACCTTGGACAAAGTGGCATATGATTGGTTTACAAGTCTACCTTTAGGGTCTATCACTTCTTGGGCTCAACTAGAGGCAGCATTTCTTAATCAATTCAACAAAAAGCAAGTTGACTCAATCCGCATGTATGAGCAGTTTTTCACTATTAAAAAAGGACCAAGTGAAAATGTGAAGTCATTTTCTGAAAGGTTCTTTGGATTATATACTCAATTAGTGACATTTTATGTTCTGCAAGAAGAAGTGGCTCTCCAAATATATGTCAATGCTCTTGACCCACTCACTTCCACATATTTGCGAGGGATGCCTCTAATCACATCTTTGTCACAAGCCTATACTCAAGCAATGGCAATTGAGCAACAATTGAGTTGTCAAAATTATGGTGTGGGTTTTGGATCATATAATTTTCAATCATTTAATACCTCCTTTACCCACCCAATGATTTATCCACCTCAACCAAGTTCAAGTGTGAATCAATTTCAGAATCAACAATCACTCCCAAGCTTCAATCAATTTCAAAATCCTCAACCTACTATGCAAGATCAACCATCTTTCTTAAGTATGAATCAACTTCAAAATACTCATCTTGATTCAAAAGATGTTTCTAAAATCAATTTCAATGATTTTCATAATAATATGATTTTAGGCAAGGGAGGAGTACTAGATCCAACTAGTATTGAAACATGTGACAGATTGGGAACCCTTGACTCACCAAAAGATGAATTCTACGAGGATGAATCTGTTTCGGATGACATGTTGGATGACATTGTTGAAGATAATGGCCAAGAAAATTCACACCTTCCAAATTATGTTAAACTTGAATCATGGGTTACACATGTGGATTATGATGGCCTTATCAATTTGAATACAAGCAATAACCCAATTTTGGAAGTAATTGAACCATCTAAGGAAGGTGAAGATAAATTTGATGAGAAACATGTTGATGAATTAAAGGATGATGAAGAAATAGTTGAGAATCACAATTTGATTTTGAAAGATGATCATCATGATTCTTGGGAAGAGTATGCTCACTCCAAAACTGCTAATGAAATTTGTGTGCCTATTGATATGCAGGATAATACAATTGCCCTTTCATATGAGGATATTACAAGTCCTGTACAATCTAAGAATGTTTTGGAAGAAGGGTTGGAATCTCATCAAAAGTTGGAGAAGGATAATGATTCTACTACCATGGATAAAGAAGGAGAATCAATTGATTTTGTTCCCCTTGAGGGGCAAGAAATCGAAAATCTTGATCCACCTATTGTTTCTACAATGTCTATGCCATCTCAAAATGATGAAATTACAAAGCCTAAGTGGTGTGGGTTTGATACTATTGATGATCCTAATGAAAATATGGATTTTGAGGCAACTCAAGCCATTGATCATGGAAAGGTGTCACGCGACACATATCTTGAAAAACTAGGCTCTTGTTTTGAAAAATATGGACGCATGTTTGATTGGGTGCCTAACTTTGGTGTTTTTGAACAGGTGTTGGATGATGAAGAAGACAATGAGGAAAAAGAAAAAGCTACTAACACTCATCAAGTTGTGGTAAATTCTAATCATGATGGGTTGAGTATGGGTGACAAGGTGAAATCTTTGCCTTTGGTGATAGCTACAAAAATTTTAAGTGATGGATTAAATGATGTCCCTTTGGATGCTAATGTCATTAATGATGAAATGTCAAATCTTGGTGATGTTTGTCAAGTTTTGAATGATTTTGATTGCTTTAAAATCTCAAGAAAATGATTTGAATTCAAGACTTTTAGAAATAGGCTCTTGTTTGCAACATCTCACATTTGAAAAGGAAGGCCTAATTTTAAATCAAGAATCGAATTATGAAATGGATACTTTCAAGAATAGACAAGATAAAATTGAATATCATTTATGGTCTAATAATTTTAGTAATCGGACGCTCACCTATGAAAGTACTAATGGAATTAAACCTAATTGGTGGGGTGAGCAAGGTAAGTTAAAAGTTGTTGCAAGGTGTGGTCTAATATTGTTTTTTTTGGATTCCTACAGCATTTGGCATGCGTATCATGTTATATTTTTGTTGAAGTGTTCTAATCATGTTTGGGATCCAGGAAAGTAATAGTCCAAGCTTGGCATCATCTTGTACTATATTGTATATAGATTTTGGTTTTGGTTTTGGTTTGTGTTTTTCAAGTCTCATTTTTGGGTTTGGTTTTAAGTTGTGTGTGTTAGTCCTCTGGACATGTTTGGTTTGTCTAAAAAAAAAAGAAAAAGAAAAAAAAATTGAGATGTCAACGTATGCCTAAAATCAGGAGAATATGAAACATTGGAATTGTGTTGTAGAAAGCTCCACAAGTAACACAAACATTAAATAATGTCGTTTGAAACTTGTGATGCATGAAGTTGTCAGTTTTACAAATTATGGCAACATAGGTGGTATACTCCATCCACAATTCAGGAAAAGCAATGCATTCATATTACATTCCACTTTGCATATACATGCCATCTTAGTTGCATATGCATTTCAGATACAAATCATTAAAGTGTGTCAAATCCTCTTAGGGTTATGCTATAACATATATTAAAAGGATCCTAAGGTTGGGAACTGATGTCCGAACAATCTTGAACCAAGCACGTTCTATGCACATTAAAGAAGATCTTGAGCAAAATGGTCAAAACCATACTTGGATGAAAAGGTGGGGTGAAAAGAATATTTCATGTCTATCCTATCATGCAACATAATCCTTAAAACAGTGGTTTTTACCACTTCCATCAAGCTTAAAGTCTAAAACCAGAGTAGTAAGGATAGGATTAAATCCTCATCGAACTTAGGTTGAGGATCCAATTCCCCAAAGCTCTGATTTGATCTTCATGGAGTAGTAAGGATAGGACATAATTCTCATCTTACCTAGGTTGAGAATCCGATTCCCCAAAGCTCCCATCATTCATTAAATCATAAAACTTGGATGGAGGGATCGTACTACATGTCCTCTCGCAAAGGATGGGTAGTCATCCCAAAAGTCCAAGAAACAAAAATAAAATTAATATGTTCCATATTTCATGTTATCATCTTGGATTGGAAGGATCGTACTACTTGTCCTCTCGCAAAGGATGGGTAATCATCCCAAAGGTCCAAGAAATAAGAATATTTTCCATTTTCATCCTAATATTGGATTGGAGGGATCGTACTACATGTCCCTAGTAAGGATGGGTAGTCATCCCAAAGGTCCAAGAAATAAAAAAAAAGAGAGAAGAGAATGAATGAAGCCAAGTCATGGATTATGGGGTTAAGTATGCTCATGCGTGGCAACATGTCTTGTCTAAAAGCAAGACCACTGATTGCTCAAAAGGATAGACTAGCCTGATCATTTCATCCATAACAGGTTAAATCATTTTGTTCAAGATGAGGTAATGAACTCCAAATCAGAATAGTAAGGATAGGGTTAAATTCCCATCTCGCTTAGGTTGGGAATCCTATTCCCCAAAGTTCTGATTTCACTTACACTTGCACATGGGTTCAAGATGGTAGTGACACATAACCAACTTTGGGATCTAATAAATTAATTCAGTACACATATATTTGATCCTAAGAGGGTTTGACAACTTTAATATGTTTATTCATGACATTAGAAGGTTTGAGCCTTTGTAAAGCAGGTTGTTATATCTCTAGCATCTTCATCATACATCAAATCCTGCACAAATCATTCATAGCCTTGCATACAAATCATGGGTGAAACTGACAATGGAATGTTGATCAAGTTCAAGCGATAGGGAATGAAAACACATTGCACACACCGAGCTGATACTAAATGATTCTGATGTTTCATGTATTTCTGATCTATTGGTATTTGTTTATCTTTGATGTGTTGACGCCTGTATCTAAGCTTGTATATTTCAGGTTGGGTTCTCACCAAAATGCTCAGGAGCATTTGACAGCAGAGTCGCCATTTGTTGTGGCTGATCCACAACACACCCCAAAATTGGGGACCCACCTTTTTTGCATGCTTTCAAAGAAGACCACAGTGGCCCAGATGCTAAAAATCAAGGAAAAAAGCAAAATATCACAAAAGAGAAGAAGTGTCGCGATATCGCGACATGTTGCTCCGTCGCGGCTGAAAATGAAAAGTTGTCGCGATATCGCGACATGTTGCTCCGTCGCGGCCGAAAATGAAAAGTTGTCACGATATCGCGACATGTTGCTCCATCGCGGCCGAAAATGAAAAGTTGTCGCGATATCGCGACATGTTGCTCCGTCGCGGTTGAAAATGAAAAGTTGTCGCGATATCGCGACATGTTGCTCCATCGCGGCTAGAAATGAAAAGTTGTCATGATATCGCGACATGTTGCTCCATCGCGGCTAGAAATGAAAAGTTGTCACGATATCGTGACATGTTGCTCCGTCGCGGCTAGAAATGAAAAGTTGTCATGATTTCGCGACATGTTGCTCCATCGTGGCTAGAAATGAAAAGTTGTCACGATTTCGTGACATGTCGCGTTTTCGTAGCTAAGAGCAGCAGAATGCATCATAAAGAGAAAAACGTCATGATTTCGTGACATGTCGCGTTTTTGCGACATGTCGCGTTTTCGTGGCCAAATGCAGCGAGATAGCCCAAAATAGAAAAACGTCATGATTTCGTGACAAGTTGCATCTTCACGTGCCGAAATAGAAAAACATCATGATTTCATGACAGATTGCATCTGCACAGCCCGAAAGAGAAGAGCATCATGATTTCATGATAGAAAGCAACGAGATGGTATGGAATGAAAAAGCGTCATGATTTCATGATAGAAAGCAAAAAAAAAAAGTATGATTTTGATGAAAGCGAGATGGTATGGAATGAAAAGCATCATGATTTCATGATAGAAAGCAAGACAGTCCGAAAGAGAAAAGCGTCATGATTTCATGATAAAAAGCAGTGAGATAGCCCGAAAGAGAAAAGCATCATGATTTCATGATAGAAAGCAGTGAGACAGCCCGAAAGAGAAAAGCGTCATGATTTCATGACAGAAAGTAGCAAGATGGTACGGAATTAAAAGGTGTCACGATTTCGTGACATGTCACGTTTTCGTGGCTAAGTGCAACAAAACACAGCAAAAGAGAAAAACGTCACGATTTCGCGACAGGTTGCATCCACGCGGCCCGAAGCAAAAAAATGTCATGATATCGCGACATGTATCATTTTCGCGATGCATGATGAGAAACAAAGCTGCTGACAAAAAAATGTCACGATATCGCGACATGTCTCATTTTTGCGATGCGTGATGACGAACAAGGCTGCTGACAGAAAAATGTCGCGATATCGCGACATGCTATTTTTGGTCATGATTTATAAGGGGCCATTATGGAACATGCAAGGAAGCACTGAACATGTGGCATAAAGGTGTAAGGGTTACAAAACGGTTACAATTAGCAAGAAAATCAAACGTTTCGATGCTCGAACAAAAGTCAGAATAATGAAGAGCGGGAAATGAAACGAATCGATCTGGAAGATGAAATGAAGCGTCACAAGGCGAAGTAGAGAGCCGTAGTAGAAAGTTTAAAGGCACAAGCGAAGACAGGCACAGATGTGGGAAACCGTTGGGAGCAGGGTTGCAGAGTTGAGGGTGATGAGCCATTCTGGGCCTGCTTTGGAGTGCTTTTCTTCCACTTTTTTTGGTTTTGGAAAACCAGATATCCGTTATTGTAAAAAGACAAATATTTAATGCAGATAACATTTCAAAAATTTGCATCTTATGGGCAAGAAAGAAGGAGTCATTTTCTGCATGCAAGATTAAATGTCTATTTTCCCTTTTCGGATTTTAGGCTTGTAAATGTAGTTGATACAAGTTTTTCTTGGTTGCTTGCATGCGAATGCTTAAATCTGAAAACCTCATTCAAATCCCTAGAAGCTAGCACTTAGCTTATCAGGATTGTGCATGTTTTGCAGGTCCAATAGGTTAGGTTGCATGCATGGAAACCTCATATCTTCGGTTTTGTCGGAACAGGATAGCATCGAACTGAATGTGTTCTATTTTTAATTTTTTGCATTTCTTTCTCATTTTTTTATTTTTCCATAAGGTTTAATTTATTTAAAATAAACATTTAAAAATTACAAAATCTAAAAAAAAAACAATGAACAATCACTAAAGCTTCATGATGAAATAAACCAACATTGCCCCTTGTTTACGGTTACTTGCAATCACTAAGGTGTTCCAAGTATTTAAATTGATTATCTTCATTTGAGATTACTAATACACGAGTTGCAAATGCTAATACAGCGGAGACCTTGGAGAAGTTGTTTGTTTGACTTCTTTGCAAGAGGGGATTTGGGACCCAAATCCTAAAGGAGAGTTGTACTTTCATAGCTGGGTGAAAATACCACTCAACAACACCTTGCTATCATTTTTAGCATTGATCCTTCAAGCCAAGGATATCAAAATTATTCTTCTGGATTTTAAGAAAGCAATAGCGCAAAAAGTAAATTTTTAAAAAGCAATATTTTTTCTTCAATACCACCTTGGAAACCAGAGGAGAATTATTGATAACTTGGGCTACAAGATTACTTCCCTCTCCTCGATGTATTTTGGAATGCTACTATTTAAGGGAGGTATTAATGTATCCCTGTGGGATCCGATGATAGAAATATTTCAAAGGAATATTATTGGATGTTAAGGTGCTCTCTTGAGACATGTAGGAAAAGCTATGTTGGTTAAGTCAACCCTCTAGAGCGTAGCAGTGTACTTTATTTCACTCTTCAAAATACCAAGGAATATCCTCCAAAAACATCAACAAATCCAATTTTCCTTCCTTTGTTTTGGATCCAAAGAGAAGAAGAAATTAGTATTGGTGAATTGGGATCAAGCGTGTAGCCAAAAAGAAATGGGGGGACTGGGCTTGAGAAGATTAAAATTCATGAACAAAGCTCTTATTGTAAAGCAAGATTAGAATTTGGTTCAAAATATAAATATAAATTTGGTGTAGATTTGAAAAACCAAATACTTAGGTAACAGAGGTCAAATTCTCTCATACCCCACCCTCTATCATGGCTTTGTATTCTAGTTAAGCATTGTCAAAATTTATTTAGACATTCTTAAGAGAGGAATAAGTATACTTGGGAATGGTTAGAACATTGGTTTTTGAATGGTAACATGGGTTGTTGAACATCCGTTGGAATCCTTCCCAAATCTAATTTTGGTGCAACCAATCACAAGCCAAGTCTTTGGATCAAAGGTTTGTGACTTTATTGAAATTTTTTAATGGGTCATAAATTTTAGAAATCGTTTCCTTTCCATGGGTTTTCATAGGATGAAAAGGATGTTCTTCAATCTCTATTTGATCTCCTAAATTTGTACATACTTATTAACAGGGATTCTCCAGACAAGTTTATGTGGGGTTTAGTTAGTGATAGTTTTTTCTCAATTAGATCAGCTTACTTCCTTTTAGATGCAACCCTTGATCCTTGGTTCCTAGCTCACAATATTTGGTTGAATGGTCTCATTATTAAGGTTAACATATTCCTCTGGTTTGTGTTTCAAGGTAAATTTATTACATTATACAATCTCAAAAATAGGGGCATGGTCCTCCTAAATAGGTGCTACCTATGTGGATATGTAAAGGAATCATCAGAGCATCTCTTGTCTACTTGCCCCTTTACTTGTGAAGGCTTCTACCTCTTCCTTTGTTATGTATGTTTTGACTAGGTGTTTCCTAAATATTTGGCTATTTTTGTGGAGCACTGGTGTTCTCCCTTTCATACCCTCATATCCAAACCTTTTGGTATTTAGGTCTACCCCATTTGTGGTTGCACATTTGGAAGGAGAGAAATTCTTAAGCTTTTAGAAACACTTTGGATTTTGTCCAAGTATGTGTCCCTTCATGGTATTGCTACCATTGTTGATAATATGGAGAACCTCTCACTAGAAAATATCTCTTTATATAAGTATAAGTAGCTAGATTTGATCCTTAGTTTCAGAGCTCACCCGATTCCTTTGCCTTAGTCTAAATATTTGACTAGATTTGAAACTATGTGGGAACTCCCCTGAATGGTTAAAAAAAAAATTGATGGAGCCTCTAAAGGTAATCTTGGACCGAATGATACTGAGGGTATTATAAAATATTCAAATGGGGAATTTTGTTAGCATTTGCTAAAAAATTGGGCTATCGAACTAGTTATTTTGTGGAAGCAAGAATACTTTACCGAGGTGTCTCTCAGTTAGAGTCATTGGATTGCATGAAGGTAATTATAGAAGGTGACTCTCTCAATATCATAGAATGTAATTATAAAAGGTATCCAGAATCTAACTTGGACCATCTCAAACTTGTTAGCTAAAGTCCAAAGAATAATCCAAACCCTTGAAACTGTTTAACTCAAGCATATTTATAGGGAAGGAAATGGATTTATGAACCTATTGGCAAAAATAGGCCTAGCCCAGGAGGACATCATAATCTTGTGAGAAGACTTCCGGACATCATAATATTGTGAGAAGACTTTTGATTTGGGCTAAATAATATGGACAATGATATCAAACAAAGGTAATCTATGCTCTAGTGTCACCATCAAAATTGGTAGTTGGGCCTCTACTGGTATGGATACTTGTCATCGAAAATTAGAACCAAATAGCCTCCAATATTTGAATTTAAATTTGGCCATGGTTTGTGCCCTTAAAAAAATAGATTGAAAGTGGAAAAATACCTTACATGTAAGTAAAAAGGATGCCCACTGGGAGCCACTTGGTCGTCTATTCATATTTTTTAGAATGCTCTTAAATTCATAGTTACTATCATTGAGGATAAATTCTTAGGGATGAGGTAGAGGTTTTGAGGGTGGTAGTTCCTAGCGGTTAACACCAGTTATCATATTCACATAAGGAAAGTGAAAAAAAAACATTATTTATTAAGGGATGCGAAAGAAAAATGTCATTATCTTAGATGGGTCTCTGTCTTATGTGTAATTAAGACATGTATTTCTAATTCCAACACACATGACAACAATTTTGTCAATGATCATGTTTCAAAAAGGCATTGGAATATGGATAAGGGAATGACCTGGATAGATTTACCCTATGATCTAGAGCCCACTAGGAGGATGGATAGGTGTACTTTAAATAAGATATAGCTTAATATTATTGGTCTATATAGGTGGAATTTTCCCACATTAGTGTTGTGGAGATTGAGTTAGAGGTGTGGCACAGGTGTAGTAATTGCTCCAAGTTGAAGGTGCATGTGCAAGGTGTCACTTATTTGGTTCATGGTTATCACCACCATTCAATACCATATTTTTTTATAGTATTCCATAATTGTCATTCCATTTCTCATAAACATCTCGATATTTCTTGGAAAGACCAGTAGGGTGCTTTTTTCCTTGGTGCAACTCCTAGTATGTGATATGGCACAAAGGTGGTGAGTGTGTTGCTAACCATTTTGATTTTAGAATCCCCTACCATACTAATTGGTCATGTGGATTGGAAATCATTCCATATTATTTGGTTATAATTATTCATCACAAGTATCGAAGGCAACCAGGGGATAGGAATTACACTTATTTATCTTGTCAGATAAATTCATTTTCACCAAGTTTTTTCATCGCTTAAGGTGGTGAGAAAGTAGTTTCATGTGGTGGCATGTTTATTAGGGTTTTATGTATGTATTAGAGCAAAAATAGTAGTGTTAGACCTCCGGATATAATGGTTACACTTATCTTAGAACTAACCTCTCTAATAGTTGATGAAGACATGAGAACGATTATGAAGAAGGGCAATATCCTCTAATACCTATTGAAATTTGTTGGGCACCATAAAGAAATGGAAAAACACATGGCCTATTATTGGTGTAATGGTATGATCAGGATTAGTATCCTTTGATTCAAAATTAGCACCCCCTTGATTATAGAGGTGATGGGTTTGTCTACAAATAGGTTCATGCATAATAGGGAAAAGTATTCCCTTGCAATGGAATCTAAAATTTTCCTGGGCAAGGAATAAGAACTAGTTAGAATCTAAAATGGGTTCAAGTGGACCTTGTTGAAATCTCCCTAGGATATATTGGCATTAATAATAATTTAGTATTTCAATCTCAATGAAAATTAGGATATTCTCAAAAGCTTTCACTTCATGTTTCTAAATCACCTCCATCACAAAATATTAATGAATATTCTCTCCTTGTTTTAGTCCATGTCCAGATCGATGAGCAAGATCAAAAAAGGAATTTCCCCTGATCCAATTCATCAGGGTTTGGAAAATATATTGTTTGATCATATGGTTAAGTCTTGAAGATTGGAAAGGGAGGACATTATGAATTCCCTCAATAGGGTACCAACTCCCATTGTGGATTACCCGAAATCCTCTAACTCTAAATAAAATAAGTCAATTAGTAGGGAAGTTACAAATGCTACCCCCATTTTGGGGTCTACATCCAAGGTGGCAAAGTCTCCCCTAAAAATGATGGGAGGTAGTGATGAGAGGCCCAGGCAACCCAAATGCCTAGTCGCCAAGATGTCCAAACCTGAAAATGTCCCTATGTGTGTTGAATATTTTGAATCTAAAGAGTTTATTGATTCTTCTAAGAAAGCTAAGCTCATCCTTGGAGCCAAAAGTGCTAAAAATACTTAGGATCCTCGGATCTAGGACTTGAAATTGGCCCCCAAATCACTCAAATGGATGCTCTTAAATTTTTAGAGATACCTACTAGACTCTATGTAGGCAACTATATCATATGTAGAGGACATTTTGGTTCTCATGGTATGGGAGCAATGGGAGATGAAGAATATTGAAGCGAATAAAGGTGCTAGCCCCAATGGAACCAAAGACTTAATTTCAGCTTCCTAGCCTATGTCTCTTTCAATTTTGGGATGTCTTTGTCTCAACTAGTATGATGTCTCATTTCTTTCCTACATGGATTTATCTCTTTTTATTTTGGACTTATTTCTATTCCCCTACATGGGAATCCTATTTAGTTTTGTAATATCGGGCTTGTTTCTCTTCCCCTGCATGGGAATCATATTACTTTTTGTATTTTTGGATTTATTTCTCTTAGCTCCTTTCCAAGTTTATAGGATATTTTGGTGTGGAGCTAGCTCATTTCTATGTTGGTAAGACTGATTTTTATTGTGTTTGTGTTTCTACCTTCCTTTCTTCTCCAATAAGGTTGGTTGGATCCTTTTTGTAAAAGGTTTGGGGATCCTTTCAAAACCCCTTCTTCAACCTAATAAAAAATAAAATAATAAAAATGGATGGACATTGATAGTATTTAAATTTTGATGTGTTAATTTCTCATACACTATCCTTGATATGGTGTAAAATTCATATTTGCTTTCAATTTTGTACATTTTAAATTTCTCATAATTTTATTTTTTGTACTTTATTTTAATGAAATCTTGGTTTTGACACTTTATTATTGTGCATTTCAATTAAAATTAATGATATAAACAGGGACAAAAAGGATCCAAACTAAATCCATAGATTGATACAAGTTGTTAGAAGTCTTGTCCAACCTTGTTGAAACTCAAAATGGGGGCATAAAATGTAATTTAGAAGTTACAATAATTCTTCAATTCAATAATAATATATAATTTTAAGATACCTTTACTTTTATAAAATAGATAATATGATTATTTATATATATACCATAAGAACATAGGCCTCTATATCCTTTAATGAGTATTAATAGTCCAAAATATTTGAGATAACAAGTGAAAATAAGTTGACACATCTATCACATGACAAAACCATGTGATTTTATGCATGATTTACTATGAAATATATGCCATTATGTTTTGTGTATATTAGGATAAAAATTAAATCCTCTCAATATTGAATTTTGATTAACATCATGATGAGTGACTTGTCCATAGATTAATTTTTTTTTTAAGTCTCATTTTGTAATCCCATCTTTAATAGTACTCATACACATATATCAAAGGAGATAAATTTGAACTCCAATTTTTTTCTAAATATAATTCACACAACATCACAACCTTAACACAACATATCTGAATAATAATTTATATTCAATATTATCCATTCAACAAGAAAACCAAAATTAACATTTTATGCACAAATACTTCAAGTATTTGGAAAATCAATTCTTAGACTCTTAGTTTATCCCTTCCACAAGCTTGTCACATGAGACTACCTAACCTGCCTCTCTTTGATAAACAAGGATGTATCCAAGATCACCATCCTCATCCTAGTATATCATCATACCAAAAGATCATGCACGCCCCATGGTTATGATGTAAGAAAAATCAATATGTAATGCTTGATAAGGCCCTTCCTACCTCCATACAAATCCATAGATTCGCTAGTCTTGTGGAAAAAATAAGAATACACATCTAAAGTGAATCTAGTTTCCTACTCATCAACCTCACATATACCATTTTCCTCAACTATAGATCTAGTAAAAAAATGGAGAGTTACATTAGGTTCCACCAACCTTTGATATATAATTTGTAGGCTACAAACCTATTTTACCAAAATAATCTAAGGATACTACCCTTTTAATTAAGCAAAATAAATTTATTCTCAAGAAGGAAATTGAACACATACCAATTAGCCATTTTATATTAACACATTAGCATGAATTTTCATCACAAGATATCCATCTCATTATTTCATTTTAAAATTATTTTCTAGTATAACATTGCTACCATATCATATTATTTTGTTCTACTTAAAAAAAATGATTCGTAACTAATTTATTTAGTGTCAAACCATAACCCTCTTGTATTTTGGTGTAGTTTATAGGATAGAAATAAAAACCCCTTCAAATTTAAATTCATGTGGCTACACCACACAAGCATTTATGAGGAAATGGAAATATGGTGGATGCATCCAATCCAAGGATCCAAGATGTATGTGGTTTCTAGGAAATTGAAACATGTGAAGAAGGAAGTAAAAATGTGGAACAAGGTCTTTGGAAATATCTTCTTGTAAAAGGATTAATTAAGGCAAGGATTGAGTCAAATTAAATAAGAAATTAGCAAAAATGGGATGCACCAAGTTTTTTTAATAGAAATAAAGTTATCTAGGAGGAATTGCATACAATAATGGCAAGGGAGAATATGTAATAGAGATAAAATTCAAGGACCTAATTGTTAATGAAAGGATATAGGAACACAAGATTCTTTCATGTCACTACTATAAGATATGAAAGTGTAGCAAGGATATCAAAAATCCAAAAATATGATGGAGAAGTAATAAGATATGATGATCAAATTAGACAAGGGGTATTGGACTTCTTTATATTGTTGTTAACAAAATATATGGAGGATGATCATGAAGCTATGGAGGAATTAAATCAACATATCCTAAGGATTCTACCTAAATATATGTATGCATAATTTTTTAAAGAGGTGATTGGGGAGGAGGTCAAGGAAGTGGTCTAATCATTTGAAAAATATAAAGCTCTAGGGCCTGATGGATTTTAAGTAGGTTTCTTACAAGCCTTCTAGAACATAGTGAAAAAGGATGTAGTAATAACCATAATAGAATCACACCACTCAAGCAAAGTGTTACAAAAATATAATAATACTTTCCTAGTGCTCATTCCAAACAAACCTAGGTTGAAGGAATTAAAATAATTTAGGCCAATTATTTTGTGTAATACCATTTATAATATAATATCAAAAGTGATTACTTTAAAACTAAATTCTATTTTCCCATACATCATTGCAGAGCAACAATGGAGTGGTGTAAAAGGTAGGAATATTTTGGATGGATAAATCATTATCCATGAGACCATACATTCAATTAATATTAGTAAAAGGGAGGGAATGATGTTAAATCTTGACATGAACAAATCCTATGATTGGGTCTCATGGTGTTTACCAGATAGAGTCCTATAGAAGTTTGGTTTCAACAAACATTGTAAGCAATGAGTGAATAGATGTTATGGGAGACAAAAATTTTCAGTTATAATGAATAATTCTTTGGCTGCATTCTTTAGTCGTAGTAGGATTTTAATGCAAGGGGACCCTCTATCCTTGTATCTCTTCATAATTATGATAAAAGTGTTAAGAAGGTGCATTGGATCAATAAAGTAGGTAGGACCCTTAAGTGGGTTAAAACCATAAATATCCATATAAGATATTATTCACCAATAATTTATGGATTACATAATTATGTTGGGGATAGCCTCTATAGTTGAGGAAAAGGATTCTAGGAGGAAACTAAAAGCATCACAAAAAATGATAAAAATGGATAAGAGTGAGGTATTTTTATAAATATTACAATCAATAGAGAAGAATAGCAACAGATATTGGGTGTAGTGTTTAAACTCTTCCTTATATTTATTTGGGTATGCCAATGTACACTAGGACATGCAAGGATCAAATATGGAATGTGCTAACTAATAAGGTCTAGAGTAAATTAGTTATTTGGAAGGGGAATTCTCCAAGTTAAGAAAGTAACTTATAACTTCTTAAGAGTACTCTCCAAGAACTCCATGTGTATTTATTATCAGTGTTTTAGATCCTATTCAAAGCAACTAGTATAGTAGAAATTATTCAAAGAAATTTCTTATGGTTAGGAATAGAGGAGAAAAGAATAATTTTACTTGTAGCTTGGAAGAAAGTATGCAATAATAAATTAGGTGGAGAACTTGGTAATTGAAGAATAAGGGATATTAACAAGGTATGGAGGCTAGTGAAGGAGGATCATGCCTTATGGACAATAATTCTAAGAGATAAATACCTTGACAACCAAGAGGATAGTATATTTTTTACCACACTAGAGCCATGTTGAGAATCTTCATTATGAAGAACACAAGCTTATATTGAGAGGGGGGGTGAACAGTATAAGACCACTTTTTACTTTCTTTCCAAATCAATATCAATTAATGTCCTTAATTGCAATAACCAAATATAGCAGTGTGCATTAATAACTCAGATAGCAGTAGTAAGCAAGAGCACAAGTCACCACACACAATTGAGACACAATATTTAACGTGGTTCCCCCAATGTGGGGTACTCCACAAGCTGATCTCCTTATAATATTTCACACAAAAATATCCAATACAATGATTTCTTTGATCTGCTCAAAGCTAGGCAATAACAAGTTCACACAGAACTTGTCCAAATCTGAATAACAAGCTCACATAGAACTTGTCCAAATATGAATAACAAGCTCACACAGAACTTGTCCAAATCTGAATAACAAGCTCACACATAACTTGTCCAAATCTGAATAACAAGCTCACATAGAACTTGTCCAAAATTGAATAACAAGCTCACACAGAACTTGTCCAAATCTGCTCTAGCAAGCTCACCAAGAACTTGCCCAAAATTCTCCAACAAGCTCACTAAGAACTTGTCCAAATCTGCTCTAGCAAGCTCACCAAGAACTTGCCCAAAACTGTCCCAAATCTATCCACAAATTTCCAAAACTATCCCAAATCTGTCCATAAATCTGCCCCAAAACTGTCCACAAAGCTTTCTCAAAATTGTCCACAAATGCCTTCTCAAAGGCTCAATCAATCATGCTCAAGTAGCACTCAAATCTCATCCACAAATCTATCAAGGCAAAGCTCAAATATGAACTCAATAATGAATGGCAATGTACTCTTCAATGGATGACAACAATGATCCACAATGATCTCAACTCAACTCAACTCAAATCAACTCATAGAAGCATAAAGAGAATTGTTAGAGACTCAATATGTTCTAGGCTCAATCTCAACTCAACTCAACTCATAGAAGCATAAAGAGAATTGTTAGAGACTCAATATGTTCTAATCTCAATCTCAACTCAACTCAAATCAGAATAATGGAATAGTTTGTTTCATAGGACTTGAACAATCACTTCACACATCACTTGACTAGGCTTATTCAACTCAACTCAACCCAAGTCTTATAGAACCATAAAGAGAATTGTTAGAGACTCAATATGTTCTAAACTCAATCTCAACTAATCACCACAAGGGACAATTCTTCCTCACACAACCCTAGTCCAAGTATGTATCAACCAACTCAAATGTTTCCAACAATGCTCAATTACAAATCTCACATAACAATGATACTCATGTTCTTTTCTAACTCAAGTTCTTTCACAACCAATGGGCTTCAACAACTATGCTTATAAAACAAGGTTTAAACACAACTCTCAATTCAGAAAACCTTGAAGCATTCAATCAACCACTTTCGAAAAGGAAACCACAAACAATCCTTTTCCCTCCAATGATATTTCAGAAATCAACCACCATAGACAATCAATAGGAGAATGTGCCCATACCTTTTATGAAGATGAAGAAACCCCTTTGGAAAATCTGCCACACTCAACACACTTTGAAAAGAACAAAACAACCTTCACTTGAACCCTTTTACAAAAATAGAAATATCTCTTTATGTACACCTTATTTCTCCTTCTAAACAAAATAATCAAATAGCCCTCGAAATAAGATTTCCAATGATATATAATATGATATACTTCTAAAAGGAAAATCACCAGAAATATTTCTTTTTCACAACATGCACCACAAACCTTATCTCTCCTAGGGCAACCTTAGAAAAATAAAATATTTGGAAAAATTAATAACTTGCCTTTAACCTCAGTGGGATTCGATCCCCTATCGTTGCCCCTGCACCACTCAAACCATGGTGCCAACAACCATGTGAGCCAACCGCTCACATAGAAACCAAGAGCGCAAGACCTCCTTCTTGCTTCCTCCGAACTTGCCCTCAAAAACCACGTGCGCAAAAGGTTCTCCCTTTTTACCTTGCAAAAACCAGTATCGATGGGATTCGAACTTCGGATCTGCTGGTGCTTAAACACCTTACGCACCTTCCTCTTGCTGCTAGGCCACAAGCACCTATGGTGATAGGTAAGGAACCTCCCTTACCTTTGTTCCCTCTTCTCTTCATTGGTTTTCAAATGAATACGACACTTCTGCTTCCTTAGCGCTTTGAACGGATTATCTTCATCGAGGACTTAGGGAAAATAAAAATTTTAGTGGCATATTTATATATGCCCACCTTTTTATTTTGACGTCGGCTATGACTTAATATTATTTTCCTCCTCCTTTTTGACGTCGACAATAATAAAATATTAATTTTAATTTTAATTTTAAATGATTAAAATTTAAACTTAAATATTTAAAATTAATTATCTCCTTCACCGGGGCACCTTTTTCGATGAAACAAAAAGCCAACCTGGGTTTTAAGAAAAACCCATTTCAAATATGCCATCCATGGTTTTAAATAAAACCTTTTATTTTGCCTACCTTGGTTTTCACAAAAACCCTGTAAATAGCCATGCTTTCCAAAATATCATAAATGCTTATTTATGAAATATTTTGGCCACCAAAACTCAATGTGATCCATGTGACATCAATGACAACATAAAATGCCTCAAATTACCTCAAATTTCCAACAATATCCCCCTTTGTCATTGATGGCAACACCTCTAATGCAAATCACCACAATCACTGCAAAAACCAACTCTGAGAATCAAAGCTGCTCCCCTGACTCAATACTCTCTATGGAGGCTGCTCCCCTAACTCAATACTCTCTTTGGAGGCTGCTCCCCTAACTCAATGCTCTCCCCTTACTCAAATCTCTCCCCCTTTGACATCAATGGCAAAAGGGACACCTATGGGGCTAAAAGATATGACTCTTAAGCTTAGCCCCCTCACCCCCTTCTCTCTTGAGGTGATTAATTTTGGGGTGGGAGTACTTTTACTCCCATATCACTTTGTTTCTTTCCTCTATCAACTTCCTTCCATGTTTTTCTGATATCCTTCTCTTGATGAATTACTTGATCTTCTTGTCTAGAACCTATTTGACCTTCTTGCCTTGAACCTTTTGACCTTCTTGCCTTGAACCTATTTGGAATTGAGTCCTACACCATTTTGCAATATGCCCAAAGTTATTGCAATTGAAACACTTGATATTGTAGCCTTTGGATGGTGCCCATGTCTTGAATTCATTCTTAAAATAATTTCCATATCCATTCCTTTTCTGAACCCTGTATTGTGAAGCTCTATTTTCATGACCATTATGACTTCTAAATTGTGTAGCTCTAAAACCAAAACCATGTTGCTCATTTCCTTTGCACTAAAAATCTTTATGACCAATCCTGTTACATGAGAAGCAATGTCCCTGAAAACCATACCTTCTTCCTTTGAAGTTTCTTCTAGCAAAATCAAACTTCTTTGATCCATAGACCCTGCAGTGTATAGCCCTGTGTCCAAATCCATTACAAGAAAAACAATGTCCTTGAAAAGCCCTTTGTTCATGCCTTGGTTCTTCATACCTTTCTTGACCATTATCCTTATGATCATTTTCAACTTGTGCATTGCATCCTTGAACCTTCTTTGTAGTATCTAAAACTTCTTCCTTAGTTTCTTCCTTGCTTTTCTCTTCAAGAATTTATTTTCCTTTTGAACTTGATTCACCTATCTCAAAACAAGAACCAAACTGAATATTTGGAGCCATAGGAACTTTGGAACTTTCCTCACAAATCTTAGGTGCTTCCTTGCTTTCATATTTTAAAACTTCCTTTCCTTTTGAGTGTGATTCCCCAAACCTGAAATATGAGACCTTTGGTGCTTTGGAATCTTCCTCTTCTTTCTCTTCATTTGTGTCAAGTAGCAAATTGGCATCCATCTCTATAGCCTCTGAAATACATGTTTCCTTCTTAGTGAAAATATCTTGACCTTTTGAGTCATGTGATGGATCAAACTTCTCACGTATGGAACATCTCAATTCTTTTAGATTTTCCTTAACCTCTTGTAGTTGCTCATGGATAACATTGAAGTCTTCCTTTAGATCAAGCTGAGATATTATCCTCTTGTTTAACTTCTTCTATTTGGAGTGAATGTTCTTCTTCTACTTCTCTTATCCCATAGAAAAACCCTTCTTCATCTTCACTGTCACTAAGATCATTATAATCTTCTATAGCAAACAAACTCTCAAGATTTCTTTGACCATGCCTGTTTCCTTGATGTGTCATCTCATCTTCACTATCACTGAAACCATTGCAATATCTTGATCTGTGATCTCTTTGACCACACACAAAGCATTGTTCTCTTTCACCTTCTATTCCTAGAAATAAATGTTCTTCCTTTTCATCATCTGATTTGTCTCTATCACTATGATCTGAGCTATCACTTGCTTCTACAATGTAGTAAGATTTCTTTGCCTTACAAAAAATTTTCTTCTTCTCATACCTGTTTTGCTTGAATCTGTCATCTTTGTCATGCTTATGCTTTCCATCTTCTTTTCTTCTGTGACCCTATTTTTCATCATCACTATTTTCTTCATGTGGACACTTGTATGCATAGTGACCAAGATCACCACACTTGTAGCATCTGACTTTCCTTATATCCCTAAAATTCCTTGAGTCCTTATTCCTTTTGATGAAGTTAGCTTCCTCATCATTATCTGGAACTCTACTTGTTTCTGAAACTTTCTCTTTCTCTTTTTTTGAAGCCTTGAATGCAATCTCTTTTATTGGAACCTGATGCTTACTTACCCTCATCTCATAAGTTGTGAGAGTACCTTGCAATTCTTCCATTGTTAGCTTGTTGATATCCATTGTCTCTTCTATTGCTGAAACCTTAGAATCATATTTCATGGGAAGTGATCTCAAAACCTTTTGAGTAACTTCTGATTCTTTCATCTCAAAACCTAGGCCTCTCATGGTGTTAGTGATTTCATCAACTCGAAGTAAAAACTTTGCAATATCTTCAGAATCTTCCATTTTCAATTCCTCAAATATTTTTCTATGAGTTTGTAGTTTTGCCAACTTTACCTTGGAATCTCCTTCATAAGTATTCCGCAACTTGGTCCACATTTCATTAGCTGAAGTACATACCATGACTTTTGCAAAATCTATCTCACGAAGCCCACTCAAAATACAATTCATTGCTCTTGCATTGATCTCAACCAATTTCTTGATAGTCTTATCTACCTCGGGATCACCTTCAACCCTATACTCTTTTTCAACCATTTTCCATACCTCATATCCTTGTGATATCAAGTAGTTCTTCATCCTCATGCTCCAGAAAGCATAATTGTTACCATCAAATAATGGAGCCTTATTTGTAGATGATCCATTCTGTGAAGCCATCTGTGTTCTTATAGAATCTACCCTCAAGTTGTTAGCCTTTCTGAAGGAACCTGCTCTGATACCAATTGAAGAACACAAGCTTATACTGAGAGGGGGGGTGAACAGTATAAGACCACTTTTTACTTTCTTTCCAAATCAATATCAATTAATGTCCTTAATTGCAATAACCAAATATAGCAGTGTGCATTAATAACTCAGATAGCAGTAGTAAGCAAGAGCACAAGTCACCACACATAATTGAGACACAAGATTTAACGTGGTTCCCCCAATGTGGGGTACTCCACAAGATGATCTCCTTATAATATTTCACATAGAAATATCCAATACAATGATTTCTTTGATCTTCTCAAAGCTAGGCAATAACAAGTTCACATAGAACTTGTCCAAATCTGAATAACAAGCTCACACAGAACTTGTCCAAAGCTGAATAACAAGCTCACATAAAACTTGTCCAAATATGAATAACAAGCTCACATAGAACTTGTCCAAATTTGAATAACAAGCTCACATAGAACTTGTCCAAATCTGAATAACAAGCTCACCAAGAACTTGTCCAAAACTACTCAACAAGCTCACTAAGAACTTGTCCAAATCTGCTCTAGCAAGCTCACCAAGAACTTGCCCAAAAATTCTCCAACAAGCTCACTAAGAACTTGTCCAAATATGCTCTAGCAAGCTCACCAAGAACTTGCCCAAAACTGTCCCAAATCTATCCAAAAATTTGCCCATAAATCTGCCCCAAAATTGTCCACAAAGCTTTCTCAAAATTGTCCACAAATGCCTTCTCAAAGGCTCAATCAATCATGCTCAAGTAGCACTCAAATCTCATCCACAAATCTATCAAGGCAAAGCTCAAAGATGAACTCAACAATGAATGACAATGTACTCTTCAATGGATGACAACAATGATCCACAATGATCTCAACTCAACTCAACTCAAATCAACTCATAGAAGCATAAAGAGAATTGTTAGAGACTCAATATGTTCTAGGCTCAATCTCAACTCAACTCAAATCAGAATAATGGAATAGTTTGTTTCATAGGACTTGAACAATCACTTCACACATCACTTGACTAGGCTTATTCAACTCAACTCAACCCAAGTCTTATAGAACCATAAAGAGAATTGTTAGAGACTCAATATGTTCTAAACTCAATCTCAACTAATCACCACAAGGGACAATTCTTCCTCACACAACCCTAGTCCAAGTATGTATCAACCAACTCAAATGTTTCCAACAATGCTCAATTACAAATCTCACATAACAATGATACTCATGTTCTTTTCTAACTCAAGTTCTTTCACAACCAATGGGCTTCAACAACTATGCTTATAAAACAAGGTTTAAACACAACTCTCAATTCAGAAAACCTTGAAGCATTCAATCAACCACTTTCGAAAAGGAAACCACAAACAATCCTTTTCCCTCCAATGATATTTCAGAAATCAACCACCATAGACAATCAATAGGAGAATGTGCCCATACCTTTTATGAAGATGAAGAAACCCCTTTGGAAAATCTGCCACACTCAACACACTTTGAAAAGAACAAAACAACCTTCACTTGAACCCTTTTACAAAAATAGAAATATCTCTTTATGTACACCTTATTTCTCCTTCTAAACAAAATAATCAAATAGCCCTCGAAATAAGCTTTCCAACGATATATAATATGATATACTTCTAAAAGGAAAATCACCAAAAATATTTCCTTTTCACAACATGCACCACAAACCTTATCTCTCCTAGGGCAACCTTAGAAAAATAAAATATTTGGAAAAATTAATAACTTGCCTTTAACCTCAGCGGGATTCGATCCCCTGTCGCTGCCCCTGCACCACTCAAACCATGGTGCCAACAACCATGTGAGCCAACCGCTCACATAGAAACCAAGAGCGCAAGACCTCCTTCTTGCTTCCTCCGAACTTGCCCTCAAAAACCACGTGCGCAAAAGGTTCTCCCTTTTTACCTTGCAAAAACCAACGTCGACGGGATTCGAACTTCGGATCTACTGGCGCTTAAACACCTTACGCACCTTCCTCTTGCCGCTAGGCCACAAGCACCTATGGTGATAGGTAAGGAACCTCCCTTACCTTTGTTCCCTCTTCTCTTCGCTGGTTTTCGAACGAATACGACACTTCTGCTCCCTTAGCGCTTCGAACGGATTATCTTCATCGAGGACTTAGGGAAAATAAAAAGTTTAGTGGCATATTTATATATGCCCACATTTTTATTTTGACGTCGGCTATGACTTAATATTATTTGCCTCCTCCTTTTTGACGTCGGCAATATTAAAATATTAATTTTAATTTTAATTTTAAATGATTAAAATTTAAACTTAAATATTTAAAATTAATTATCTCCTTCACCGGGGCACCTTTTTCGACGAAACGAAAAGCCAACCTGGGTTTTAAGAAAAACCCATTTCAAATCTGCCATCCATGGTTTTAAATAAAACCTTTTATTTTGCCTGCCTTGGTTTTCACAAAAACCCTGTAAATAGCCATGCTTTCCAAAATATCATAAATGCTTATTTATGAAATATTTTGGCCACCAAAACTCAATGTGATCCATGTGACATCAATGATCCATGTGACATCAATGACAACATAAAATGCCTCAAATTACCTCAAATTTCCAACACATTATGGAACCATATAGTAAAGGATAGAGAACTACAATAGAAATTCATCTAATGAAAGGTGGGGAATGGTAGGTATTTCCACATCTAGGAATATGCATGGCTAGAGAAGTACCCATTAGTGAAAGATGAGGAGTTAGCAAGTATGAGAGTAGATTTGGAATAAAATTATGGGAATATATTAAGTTATTATTTGGTTATAAAAGAAGGATAGGTAGGAAGGAAGGATTTGAAAATCAATACTCAGTATGAGAATGAGATAAAAAATCTAATAACTAAATTAATAGTATATTACGTAATCCCCAAATTGAATGAGGATACAATAGTATGGGGATATACTCAAGAATATTAATTCATTATTAAATCAGCCTATTATATTTCACATGAAGTTCCTAAGGGGGGATATCAATGGGAACACATATGGGGAAGGAAAGACATTCCAAAGTTAACAATTTTCCTTTGGATGTAAGTCCAAAAAAATATTTTAATAATAGATAACCTTCATAAGAAGATCTTTAAATTTCCTAAAAGAGCATACCTTTGTGAATATCATGAGGAATAAATGAGTCACATATTACTAGAATGTAATTAATCCCTCAAAATATTGTATGATATAGTAAAGAGGATGTAAGTGGTGTGGGTGTTGTCTAATAACATGATAGGATGGATAGAACAATGGTATAAGCCTTTTCAAATCCCAAGATTGAATCAAATTTAGAATCTAATCCACTTTCATTATGCGTTGGGAGTTTGATTGGAGAGAGAAGTATTTTTAAAGGGGGGAAGAGGTCTACATCTAGGAATACAAAACATATCATAGCATACATAGTGGATAATATTAAAGCATTGAAAGTACATGAGAGTTTAAATTCATTGAAGGAGGGTAAATTAAGTGAAAATTAATTGGGGGGATGACAATTCCCAAGGAGGATTGAGGAGTATGACTAAGTGGCAACCAAAACAAGTATGTTTGAAATGAAATAATGATGGATAATTTAAAGGTAATCCAAGGAATACTAGAGGAGGAGCAATGTTAAGGGATAGTTAGGAAATGTTGATCAGAGCTATGAGCGAGTAGTTGGGTATTATTACTTGTCATCAATATAAAGTTAGAGTAGTATTGGCAAGAGTAAAGATGGTGGTTTAGTTGGGGGCTAAGAGATTAATAATTAAGAAAGTCAATTCAATGGGTGAAATTTCTAGTTTTTTTAATTTCCATAGTAAATTGCTTTTTGAATATTTTTGGAATCACATGTTGTGAGGTCCTTGATTTTGGAGATCTATGGGATTGGTTAGATTATATATGTAAGAATTCCTAGGTATTTTTTTGTTAAGGGTTCCATTTTTTGAAGATCTACATTATGAAGGGACCCATTTTTTGGAGATCTATGGATTCATATATTGAGGGCTTCTTATTCTAAATATCTATGGATTTTTCTACTAAGGGTTCCATATTATAGATATCTATGGACTTGTATACTAAAGGTTCCATATTTTAGATATCTATGGACCTATCTATTGAGGGTCTCATTTTCTAGAGATGTGTGGACTTGTGAAATCTTGGAAACATTATGATATTTCAAGTGAAAAAGGGTTAAATTTTTTGGAGAGCTATGGATTTATGTGTTGAGGGTTCTATTTTTTGAATATATTTAGATTTACATGCTAAAGGATATATTTTCTAAAGATCTATAGACTTGTCTATTGAGGGTTCCATTTTCTGAAGATGTTCCAAAGATATGAATGTAAAGAGACTAGTAAGGAATGCAAATCCATAGATATTCAAAATAAGATAGTTCAATGCATTAAATATCCTATAGCATTTAGATATGAGGCTTTTTGGTTGGTAATACTAGATCGAGCAATCTAGAATTGTAAAAGGGTTTAGGCCCTTTCAAAAATCCAAAATTTTACCCTAATTAAAAATATGAAAAAAATAATACTTCATAAATGTCCAAATAATCATAAGTCCTTGTAAGGTTTTATATACCTTTTAAGGTATAGCCAAGTCCTATTAATTACAATTATAAAATTCCTTCTATCATTTTAGACAAGATTTACAAAATCCACAATTGGTAGAAATATCAATTAAACACATAAGAATGCAATTTTATCTAAAACCATGAATATATAAAATAATAGGCATTTATATGGATTATCTAATAGAAAATACATGACAATATATAAAATGTGGCTCACTAGTTTAGGAAGGGTTGGTTCTAGGTTGTTGGTTTAAAGTTTCAAATATTTGTTGCTCTGGTTGGGGAGGTGATGAGTCTTCTAGTGGATGAAGCCTATCACAATAGGAAAAAGCATTCCCTCATTAGGGATTTGGGATTATTTTTGGGTGAAGATGAGTACATCCAAAAATTCTAGAATTTTTACGATGGCAATGCCCGCACAAATCTCTAGAAGTGAGTGATTTTAGTTATCATGAATTATTTTATGCTATATTCCAACAAGGGCATGCTATGCAGCTTCCATGTGATGTTTTTGAATCAATTAGGCATAAAAGGATTATGAATGTGTCATCCTTACTATTTTATTCCTTATATAAGACTCTGATTTATGTGAGGGAATATAAAGGGTTAGACCCCATTCACCAAGGCCTAGCCCTGCTAATTGTTTAGCATGTTGCTAAGATCAAAGGGATGGTTATGGATTAGACTCTGTCAAAAAAAGAAACCCAAAATATTCCTTCAATATTTGATCCCCAAATCTCCTCCAAATTCTCTTCTAGAACTTCCTTAGTATGACTCAAAGGCCCTTAATATTCCCTTAATCCCATACAAAGGAAGGGTCAAGAATTTAGGTGAAGTGTTAATTTTACATAGAGGAATCAAAGTTGGGTGCACCAGACGTTCCAAATACCTATCCACAAAGTATACCCATGTTGAATCCTCTCTTATTATTATGGAGATGTCATATTTTGAGGACCTATCTCCTGTGAAGAAAAAAGGTAAACTATCAGTGGAGTTGACTAAATTTCATGAGGATTCTCCCATGCTAGATCTTGAGTCCTCAAATTTCATGCCATTCCTCAGTAAGCTAGGCGAGAAGCACTAGATCTTGAAAGGTTCACTCCATGTGGATATCTCATTTATAAAGGAGAACCAAAGCATGACTTAAAATCAATACAAAAATCTAAAAAATACCCATTAAGGAAGTGAGAAACCCTGGGAAACCTCTTGTGTAGGATGGTAATCCTACTTTTATTCCTTTACAAGTTTTGGTTCTCCAGTTTGGTGGAGGTTTTGGGCATATGGATGGTTTTTTTTTGGTTTTTTGTTGTTCTAGTTGGGTTGGATCTTTGAGTTAGAGTATCTTGGGTTGTGCCTTGAGCTCTTTTAGTTTCTTTTTGTAATAAGGTTTGGGGATCCTTTCAAAACCCCTTATTTTATCTAATATATATGTATATATATATTTATGTATATATATTTATGTATATATATATATATATATATATATTGAAGAACACAAGCTTATACTGAGAGGGGGGGTGAGCAATATAAGAGCACTTTTTACTTTTCTTCTCAAAATCAATATTATGCAGTGTATAGATAGAAGTATCAATAGCAGTAATCAAATCAATGCACAAAAATTCACACACAATAGAGACACATACTTAACGTGGTTCACCCAATGTGGGCTACCTCCATAGAGAAAATATTTCTTCTAAATATTTCTCAAATAATCTCTTGGGAATCAATCCCAAATTACAATGTTTATGGACCTCGGTCCAAAGGAGATGATGATCCCCTAAATATCAAGTTTGTGGATCTCTTCCATAGGATAAATCTTTCCCCTTCTTCTCTGGCTAGTGATCTTCTAGAAGACTCTGTCTCTCTATTGCACTGACTTGTGGATCTCTCTCCACTTGAAGACTCCTCACTCAGATCTATCTTCAATTGTCCTGGTCGTTGGATCTCTATCCACTGATACTATGTCCTCTATACTCATTCACCTCTAAAACTCTGTGTCAATACTGTACCAAACACATTTCATTCGGTCTAGCACAGTTCTACTCAATCTCTTACACTAAACACAGTACAGTCGATCTAGTACAATTCTACTCAATAGGTTCACTTAGAACCTGCTCAAATCTGCTCAATAGGTTCACACAAAACCTATCCAAATCTTCTCAACAGGTTCACACAAAACCTGTCTAAATCTACTCAACAGGTTCACACAAAACCTATCCAAATCTGCTCAACAAGTTCACACAAAACTTGTCCAAATATGCTCAAAAATTTCACACAGAACTTGTCCAAATATGTGTTAGAGTTAAAGTGCACTATGCCTTCACCTTGACACTTGTCAGTTTCTCTTGACAAGTGTCATGTGTTGAATATAGGCTTATGCCTATATATTGTAACCATTTTGCATCAATAAAATCAACCCCTTTAGTTTCAGTCCTGACATTTGGTATCAGAGCACTTTAACTCTAACATTCCCCCTTAAAGTGCACTATCCTAACTAAAGAAGAAACAAAACAAGTCAACATTAGGTAACATTCCCCCTTAATGTTGACTTTACTTTCGGTCGCTCTTCATCATGATTAAAAAATTTCCTTTTGGAGGAAATTTTTTAATCATGATGAAGAGCGGCCGAAAGTAAAACATTAATGCCCTGTTTTTTATCCACATAGAGAGTGGAAATGTAATTCCCCTACGAAGTAAAATTGAGTCTATTTTTTATTCCACCATAGTGCGATGCCAGGACTATGATATTCCTGAGGTCTATTTTTCTGCCTAGAGAGGCATGCTGTTGTTTTTCATTATGATGAAGGCCCCTTTGATGGTGGAATATAGGGGTATTTATAGTTGTTGGAAATGGTTTTTCACGACGGACACATTGGTGGTGTCCAATTGTAATTCTAAGGCTATTTCAATTGATTTTTTTAGCCTTAAAGTTATTCTACCTTGGAGTGCACTCTCGGTTGTACCCGACACTCCCAAGGTAATTTTATATGTGATCCTTGTACCTAGTGATATTTTCTATACACTTGGCGAATGTAGCGGCTGGTTACCCATGCATTTCGGTGGGATGACATGGTCACCATAAGGACACTTATACTAGGGACTACAAAAAAAGACACCCTAGACTCTATTCGAGGTTTTTTTGGATCTACTTCTGAAGACTACAGACGAAGACACTTCAGAAGATTCTCTTCTTTTCTTCTTCTCTCCTCATATTTGGATCTATGGCTCATTTTATTGTATTGAGTGCATTTTCGGCAAAGACCGACACTCTTATATGGCTCGTTTTTCCTTTCATTAGGTGCATTTTTGGCAGAGACCGACACCTTCTAGATTGAGTTCACCATGAGGAGGGATTTCATACTCATGGTGAATCTAATTAGTGACCTATCAGAGGCAACATCCTCTGAGGATGACCTGCAGAGGCAACAGACCTAGAAGTGGCTGACCCTGAGGCACCCATGATGACCCCGAGGCACTTAGACGGCTGACCCAGTGGCAACAGACCCGTGGAAGTGGCTGACCCTGAGGCAATAGACCAAGATGTATACATAGTGAATCTAGCATTATTCATAGTTGGAGAGCCAAGCACAAAGAGCACGAGCCTAGACCAAATCAGCAATAAGAGAGGATGATAGGTTGTTTTAGAGAAGTCAACATTAAGGGGGAATGTTACCTAATGTTGACTTGTTTTGTTTCTTCTTTAGTTAGGATATTTTGTTTCTTCTTTAGTTAGGATAGTGCACTTTAAGGGGGAATGTTAGAGTTAAAGTGCACTATGCCTTCACCTTGACACTTGTCAGTTTCTCTTGACAAGTGTCATGTGTTGAATATAGGCTTATGCCTATATATTGTAACCATTTTGCATCAATAAAATCAACCCCTTCAGTTTCAGTCCTGAAAATATGCTAAAAAAATCCTCTCTAGTACTTGCTCAAATATGCTCAATAAGTCCTTTATAGGACTTGCTCAAATATGATCAATAAGTCCTCTATAGGACTTGCTCAAATCTTCTCAATAAGTCCTTTCTAGGACTTGCTCAAATATTCTCAATAAGTCCTCTATAGGACTTGCTCAAATCTTCTCAATAAGTCCTCTATAGGACTTGTTCAAATCTACATAGAAAGCTTTCACAAAATCTTAACTCAAAATAATACACAAGTCTTCTCAAAGACTTGTCTCAATCACATAGAATCATAAAGATAATTGTTAGAGACTCAATATGTTCTAAGCTCAATGTACAATCAATATCTCAAATCAATCTCATAGAAGCATAAAGAGAATTTTTTGAGACTATATATGTTCTATACTCAAATCCCAATCTTAACTCAATAGAAGCATCAAGAGAATTGTTAGAGACTCTATATGTTCTATACTCAGATCTCAATCTCAACTCAAATCAACCTCAATCTCAACTCAAATCAATCTCAACTCAAATCAAAATATTGAATAGTTTGTTTCTAGGAACTTGAACAACCACATGCATCCACTTGACTAGGTTTAATCAACTCAACTAAACCAATCACCTCAAGGAACAATCCTTTCTCACAAACACTATTTCAAGCATGTATTAACCATCTCAACTCAACCAATCACCTCAAGGAACAATCATTTCTAACAAACCCTAGTCCAAGCATGTATTAACCAAATCAACTCAATGAATCACCTCAAGGAACAATCCTTTTTCACAAACCCTAGTCCAAGCATGTATTAACCAACTCAAAATGTTTCCAACAATGCTCAAGCACAAGTCTCACATAGCAATGATACTCATGTTCTTTTCTAACTCAAGTTCAAGTTCATTTCATCATCAATGGGCTTCAACAACAATGCTAATAAAACAATGTTTAAATACAACTCACAAACCAGAAAACCTTGAAGCATTCAACCAATCATTTTCTTGAAGGAAACCACAATCAATCCTTTTCTCTCCAATTAAATTTTAGAAATAAACCACCATAAATAATTAATAGGATAATGTACCCATACCTTTTTTATGCCAATAATTTATCCATAAAATCTGCCACACTTAGACACAACTTTCCTTTCCAATCTAAACAAGGGTTAATGGACTTCAAATAATCACAAAATAAAGTATTACTCAAATTACACCCTTTTTACTCCAAGTTAATAAATACATCCACCAAAGTCCCTTTTATTAAAACTCTTATCAAAAATAATAAACCTCTCAAAATTGCTTTTAAAAAAAAACTTCTTATTTCTCCTAAAATTAATTATCCATAACCATCAAATAAATCATAAACGAATTATGCTTTGCAATAATAATCACATCCCTAATAACAAACTTTAATTTCCAGTAACTACCTTATAACTCCAAACTTTAGGGCTAATAAAAATTATTTAAATGCAAAACGTAATTACCTCATCAAGGGGATTCAAACCCTCGACTTTCCACACCGCAAGCGTATTAGCCGTGGCTAAGATTCCACACGAGCTAGGCACTCATTGGAAAGGCAAAGGCCCAAAGTGCCTTAAACATTCCTCCACCTTTTGTAAAAGACAAAGTGCCAAAGCGCTTTTCACACGCCTTTCGAAATTCCATCCAAGGGATTTGATCCCTGGTGTTTGCACTGCCTTGTGCCTTAAACCAAAATGATTTGCCAATGCTCCACGCTTCCCACCACAATTTGAATTTCCAAGCGTTGTCATTTTCTTTCTTGCTTCTCTTCTCAAAATTTGCACAAGCTCATAGAATTATTCGAATGCCAAACATTTATCACAAGAGCAAGGATGAAACTTTGATTCATTTACCACCCCTTTATATAGTGTTTAAAACACTTCAAATATGTTTACGGAAATATAAATTTATTTTTTCTTGATGACTTCGGCGCGAAACTTTACATTTAAATTTAAATTTTAAATAATTAAAATTTAAACCAAATATTAAAACTCAAATAACTCCATCATCGGGGCACCTTTTTCGATGAAACGAAATCCCAAATTGGGTTTTAAGAAAAACCCAAATAAAATCTATTTTCCATGGTTTTAAATAAAACATTTTATTTTTCCTACCTTGGTTTTCACAAAAACCCTTCATAGATCCTTTTGACATTAAATGCTCTTTTGACATCAATGACAACATTTTAGCTTAGGGACTCAAAATGTCCAACAATATCCCCCTTTGTCATTGATGGCAACCCAAATCCTTTTACTGAAATCTGACCTTCTTTTCTGCTCCCCCTGGGATTTTGCTTAGTTGCTCACCCTGGATCAATGATCTCTCAAATATCAAATCTCTCCTCATATCTAAAAACTCTCCCCATAATACACAAATCTCTCCACCTTTGACATCAATATCAAAGGGTCACCTTTGGGGCTCGGGGCTAAGAATTAAGCCTCTTAGATTAGCCCCTCCCCCACATCCACATGAGGTGGTTAATTCTAGGGTGGGAGTATTTATACTCCTCGAAAGCACTGTTCTTTGCCTTTGTCTTTTCCTCTTCCTTTTTGTTGAATCCTCTCATTGTTTCTTTCCAAGTCATCATCCCTGTTCCTGTTCTTGTTCTTGTTCTCATCCATGTTCCTATTCTTGTACCTATTCTTGTTCTCATTCTTCTCTAAGTCTCTTTTATTTTCAGAGTCTCTATTCCTATTCATCTTCTTGTTTTTGTTCATGTTCTTGTTCCTGTTCTTGTTCATATTCATGTTCCTATTCATGTTCATGTTCCTGTTCATGTTATTGCATATTTTTGGAATATTTTCTCTACACCATCTAGCTATGTGACCATCATTATTGTGCTTGTAACACTTAATTTTATTATTCCTTTGATGTGCAACAGTCTTAGTATTTCTCCTAGTGACTCCATATCCTCTTATGTCATGAATTCTACAATTTATTGCCTTGTGACCAAAATCATTACATGAATAGCAATATCCTTGGAAAAGTTGTTCTCTTCCATATACCTGTCTTTCATGTGATCTACATTGTGAAGCCATATACCCAAACCTTTGACATGAGAAGCATATCCCATTGAAGCTTCCTTGCCTAGACCTCATTGGTCTCCTGTTCTAATTGTTGTTCCATCTGTATCTTCTTTGCCCATTGTCCCTGCTGGACTCACTACAATTTGACTCATCCTTAGAAGTTTCACTTTTACTTGCATTTGAGAATCCCTCTTCTGAAGTATCTTCTTATGATTTTGTTTCTTCTTGAAGACTTGAAGTAGACTTTGCTTTTTCCTATTTCTTTCCAAAACCAAGACCTATTGAACATGATGTTCTCTTCTGTTCCAAAAATGAACTTATCCAAGTTCTTAGAGCTATTTGTGAAACTCTTCATCTTGATCTTGGAGTCCTGTAAATATTTCTTTAGAGTAGCCACTTCTTGTGCTAACTTCTCACATTCCAAAATATTTGCTTCTAACTTATCCTTGAACTTACTTGCCTTAGCCTTTGACTTTTCTAAGTCCTCTATGAGCAATAATATTTCTTCATCATATTATTGAAACTAACTTTCAAGCTTAGAGTGTTGCTTTCTTACCTTATTTACTATGTCAAGGGCATGGATAAGTTCTCCCTTGAGATCATAACCATTCTCTATTGAGTAGTCCTCTATTTTTTTGCCTTTGTCCATATCATTTCTTTCTTTTGACTTGCTTTCTATAGGATCACTCAATTCTTCATCTTCTAAAGCCATTAGAAGATTCTCATTTGATCTATCAAGTGCATCTTCAAAATAATCATCACTGAAACTATAACCATCTCTTATGCAATCATCTTCAAGATGTCCAAATTTACCACATCTAAAACACTTAAGAATAACTGGAGTCTTTTTCTTAGTTTGATCCTTTTCTTCAATCATGAACATGACTTCATCTCTATCATTGTATGAAAAACTAGAATCACTATCAAATGAGTACTTACTTGCATTATCTGCATAGTAGTTTTTATTTTGCCTTTGGAAAAACTTATTTCCTTGTTTGTTCTGTCCATCCTTGCCTTTCTTTTGGTACTTGTGTCTTTCTGATTCCCTGTACTTGTGATCCTATTTTTCTTCATCATTGTTGTACTTTGGCTCTTTGCACTTTGTTGCAAAATGTCCAAACTTGCCACAATTAAAGCACTTAACTGATCTCATATCTATTGGTCTTTTGAACCCTTTATCTCTTCTACCATAGTTAGCTTCTTCATCACTATATGACTCACTTCTTGATTCTATTTGCTTTCCCTTTTTATTTTTGTCCACTTTGAAAGTAGCTTCTTTCAGAGGAATATGATCTTTTGTTCTTATCTCAAAAGTAGTAAGCATACCAAGAAAATAATTCCTTGTCAAAGAATCACTATCAATTGATGTTTCTATAGAAGAAACCTTTTCACTATACCTTTTTGGAAGAGTTCTCAAGATCTTATCACAAGCATCTAATTCATCAACCTTCATTCCAAGACCTCTCATCTCATGTACAAGTTCATCAATCTTACTGAGATAATCATGAATATTTTCATCATCTCTCATTCTTAAGTTCTCAAATTCTCCTTTGATATTTTTGATCTTAGCTTTCTTGACACCTTTATCACCCTCATATATATCATGTAGTAGATCCCACATATCTTTTGTTGTTTTACAATCCATAACCTTCATAGATTTTGATCTACCCAATCCTTTTATAATTGCATTCATAGCTCTTGAATTTGCATGCATTAGAAGCTTACCTTCCTTATATTTCGGAGGATTGACTGTAGAATCATATCCAAGTTCCACTGCATCCCAAACTTCATTTTCAAGTGCCATCAGGTAAAATCTCATCAGCATACACCAATACAAGAAGTCACTTCCATCAAAGACTGGTACTGCATTATTGAAGGACCCATCCTTTTGATCTTTGTGATCCATTGTGTTCTTAGACCGCTTTTCCTTCAAGCTGTCAAACTCTTCTGAAGGAACCCACTCTGATACCAATTGAAGAACACAAGCTTATACTAAGAGGGGGTGGGTGAATAGTATAAGACCACTTTTTACTTTTCTTCTCAAATCAATATTATGCAGTGTATAGATAGCAGTATCAATAGCAGTAATCAAAGCAATGCACAAAACTCCACACACAATAGAGACACATATTTAACGTGGTTCACCCAATGTGGGCTACCTCCACAGAGAAAATATTTCTTCTAAATATTTCTCAAATAATCTCTTGGGAATATTTCCCAAATTACAATGTTTATGGACCTCGGTCCAAAGGAGATGTTGATCCCCTAAATCTCAAGTTCGTGGATCTCTTCCACAGGAGAACTCTTTCCCCTTCTACTCTGGCTAGTGATCTTCTAGAAGACTTTGTCTCTCTACTGCACTGACTTGTGGATCTCTCTCCACTTGAAGACTCCTCACTCATATCTGTCTTCAATTATCCTGGTTGTTGGATCTCTATCCACTGAGACTCTATCCTCTATACTCTGTCACCTCCAAAGCTCTGTCTCAATACTGTACCAAACATAGTTTAGTCGGTCTAGCACAATTCTGCTCAATCTCTTGCACTAAACACAATATAGTTGGTCTAGTACAATTATGCTCAATAGGTTCACTTAGAACCTGCTCAAATCTGCTCAACAGGTTCACACAAAACCTATCCAAATCTGCTCAATAGGTTCACACAAAACCTATCCAAATCTGCTCAACAGGTTCACACAAAACCTGTCCAAATCTGCTCAACAAGTTCACACAAAACTTATCCAAATATGCTCAACAAGTTCACACAGAACTTGTCCAAATCTGCTCAACAAATCCTCTCTAGGACTTGCTCAAATCTACTCAATAAGTTCACATAGAACTTGCTCCAAATCTGCTCAACAAGTCCTCTCTAGGACTTGCTCAAATATGCTCAACAAGTCCTCTCTAGGACTTGCTCAAATCTGCTCAATAAGTCCTCTATAGGACTTGCTCAAATCTGCTCAATAAGTCCTCTATAGGACTTGCTCAAATCTGCATAGCAAGCTTTCACAAAAGCTTAACTCAAAATAGTCCACAAGTCTTCTCAAAGACTTGTCTCAATCACATAGAATCATAAAGAGAATTGTTAGAGACTCAATATGTTCTAAGCTCAATGTACAATCAATATCTCAAATCAATCTCATAGAAGCATAAAGAGAATTGTTAGAGACTCTATATGTTCTATACTCAAATCCCAATCTCAACTCAAATCAACCTCAATCTCAACTCAAATCAATCTCAACTCAAATTAGAATATTGAATAGTTTGTTTCTAGGAACTTGAACAACCACATGCATCCACTTGACTAGGCTTAATCAACTCAACTCAACCAATCACCTCAAGGAACAATCCTTTCTCACAAACCCTAGTCCAAGCATGTATTAACCAACTCAACTCAACCAATCACCTCAAGGAACAATCCTTTTTCACAAACCCTAGTCCAAGCATGTATTAACCAACTCAACTCAACCAATCACCTCAAGGAACAATCCTTTTTCACAAACCCTAGTCCAAGCATGTATTAACCAACTCAAAATGTTTCCAACAATGCTCAAGCACAAGTCTCACATAGCAATGATACTCATGTTATTTTCTAACTCAAGTTCAAGTTCATTTCATCATCAATGGGCTTCAACAACAATGCTAATAAAACAAGGTTTAAATACAACTCACAAACCAGAAAACCTTGAAGCATTCAACCAATCATTTTCTCAAAGGAAACCACAATCAATCCTTTTCTCTCCAATGATATTTCAGAAATCAACCACCATAAACAATCAATAGGAGAATGTGCCCATACCTTTTTGATGCCAATAAGTTGTCCACAAAATCTGCCACACTTAAACACAACTTTCCTTTCCAATCTAAACAAGGGTTAATGGACTTCAAATAATCACAAAATAAAGCATTACTCAAATTACACCCTTTTTACTCCAAGTTAATAAACACATCCACCAAAGTCCCTTTTATTAAAACCCTTATAAAAAATAATAAACCTCTCAAAATTGCTTTTAAAAAAACAACTCCTTATTTCTCCTAAAATTAATTCTCCATAACCATCAAATAAATCATAAACCAATTATGCTTTGCAATAATAATCACAGCCCTAATAACAAACTTTAATTTCCATTAACTACCTTATAACTCCAAACTTTAGGGCTAATAAAAATTATTTAAATGCAAAACGTAATTACCTCCTCAAGGGGATTTGAACCCCCGACTTGCCACACCATGAGCGTCTTAGCCGTGGCTAAGATTCCACATGAGCTAGGTGCTCGTTGGAAAGGCAAAGGCCCAAAGTGCCTTAAACCTTCCTCCACCTTCCACAAAAGACAAAGCGCCAAAGCGCTTTCCACATGCCTTCCAAAACGTCGTCCAAGGGATTCGATCCCTGGTGTTTGTGTTGCCTTGTGCCTTAAACCAAAATGATTTGCCAATGCGCCATGCTTCCCACCACGATTTGACTTTCCAAGCATTGTCATTTTCTTTCCTGCTTCTCTTCTCAAAATTTGCATGAGCTCATAGACTTATTCGAATGCCAAACATTTATCACAAGAGCAAGGATAAAACTTTGATTCATTTACCACCCCTTTATATAGTGTTTAAAACACTTCGAAGACGTCGACGGAAATATGAATTTATGTTTGCTTGATGATGTCGGCGGGAAACTTTACATTTAAATTTAAATTTGAATTTAAATTTTAAATAATTAAAATTTAAACCAAATATTAAAACTCAAATAACTCCATCACCGGGGCACCTTTTTCAATGAAACGAAAGCCCAACTTGGGTTTTAAGAAAAACCCAGATCAAATATGTTGTCCATGGTTTTAAATAAAACCTTTTATTTTTCCTACCTTGGTTTTCACAAAAACCCTTCATAGATCCTTTTGACATTAAATGCTCTTTTGACATCAATGACAACATTTTAGCTTAGGGACTCAAAATGTCCAACATATATATATATATATATATATATATATATATATATATATATATATATATATATATATATATATATATATATATACTATATATATATATATAATGTGGCTCTAATTACTTCTATATTTAGTAAATATGAAATTACAAACCAATAAGATCTACATGGCTCTTTCTTTTCCTTTTTCCTTATTTCTTCTTGATTTTTAAATAGAATAAGGAAAACGTCCATTAATTTAACTTATATATGATTTTACTATAACTAGGAGTTATCCAATAGGAAGGTGATAACATGTCCCTTTGGTAAGTCTCCTCACCGAAAGGTATGAACCCTTATGTCCTTAATAAGATAAATTTTAAATCTACATATAACATTCCATACACTTTGTTTGATATCAATTTAAACTTGTAAAGGTAAGAAGGTATCTAATTGTAATAATTGTAAACCATTAATACATAATAAGTATGAATTTTTAACTAAACTAGAAAATATAAAGTTAATAAAGTGCAACTATAATATCCATCACTTTTATAATAAAATTTAGTCATTAGAATGTTGTGCCAAGTCAACAATAATTAACATTGCTAAACTACTCATTCATATTAACATTCATAATATATTTTAATCTATTTTATAGTTTTCATCATACATATAAACTACTGTTGGTAATTAAATTATAAATATTCCTTTGCAACCAAAATGTAACCACATGTACCAACTCTTCACATCCTCTAAGTTAAATCATAGTATACAAAATGAGATAATAACAAAATTTGTCATAGTAATCTAACTCATGTTATTAAATTGAGACCATATGCTTATTCATAAGGAAAATATCCAATGGTAAACAATCCTATCAAAATAAATCCTACTCAATTATAGAACTAAATCAACAAGAGTATATAACCTCATCCAACCATAAGAAAATAATAGCATATATATGTAGGTAAAATAGTATCATATGAGAAATATAAAAATAAATTGTAAGCTAGGTATATCTATTCATGGAAAGAGATAAAATTACTACTCAAATATGGAAGATAGAAAAGGTAATAACATCCTTCATCTCTAAATAAAATTCCTTTAAGAAGTTCACATAATAAGATATGAGTTCATCTCTCTTATCACTGTCATATCCTATAAAATTGTGCAATCCTTTTTGTGTTCATCCTAGGTAACTTTAACCTCATCATTTATCCATACCATAGCTACCTAATTAAATGTTATAACACTCATATAGGATCCAAATTCTTGATTATATCTAACATGGATTATAATCTAGTTTATTACACCACATGATATGCATATATCTCTTAAAAACTAATGGGTGAAAGCATCATGGGAATTATAATAAGTTGAATTAAAAAACATAATTTTAATCCTCTATGATTTTAAAGGATTCCAAGAAATAATATGCCAACTTTTAACCCATTTGAAATCATATAAGGATTATTTTGCACCTCATTGTAAATAAGGCCTTATCTACATCAAAATCAACCAAGATTATTTTTCAATATTCTGCCTCCCATAGATGTTTATAATCAAGACCAACAACTCTTTCATATATCTAAGCATGTCTAGAGTAATATGTATATATATATATATATAACATATTCCATCATAGAATGTTTGGCATGGATTGTTGGAATTTACTTCTATTACTAAAATTGAAGAGAAGTAATCCATCCACTTAAATCCTATATAGAAAATATGCAAGAAAAAAAGATAAATATATATTGGTTACCCATAGGCACCATAAATAATCACTATATTATCCATAGATAAGAATTGTAACACTTGAATTCAATGGATGGAATGGTGGGGGTACTTATACTAATACCAAAACCCTAATTCATAAATTAAATTAACCTAATCCAACATGACAAGAGGTATTTAGGTTAATTACAAGCTATAAATTGTGTTTAACCATAAAAAAGTTAATCCTATCCCATAGGGATTACATAATAAAATAATACAATAAATTAATTACATTGTACAATGACTACCTATAGGTCTATACAAGATTGCATTAAATAATGTTAGACTTGGTTGTAAGTCAAATTATAATTTCAACAAACCCTCATAATCTGAACTAAGGGAATAAGGAGAGAAGAAATTAGTAGCAATAATATAGTCCCTTTCATAATGGATGTTCTAGTGGGCCTCCTCACTTGAGGAAGACTCATCTATACACCCTTTATTATCTGGAAATTTTTGATGCAAAAATATTTCTATATAATAATATTTTTAGGTTGGACCATAGACATCATTGTTTCTATAAGATACTCCCAAACATATTCAAAGACAACTTAGGCTAATACCCCATACAAGGAATATAATTCAATAATATTCCCCATGAATAAAGTTGAATTAATCTTCTATAGTCACATAAGGTAAGACTTGGAAGCATACATTTCCCTTTTATAGCATGCACCACCTTGTTTGGAAACTTCAACTTTCCCTTAGGCCACCTTATTTCCATCACCAAAGATGGTTTTCATGGATCTATTTATTGAAATTTGTATCTATATTATATCCAAGGTTGACATTTTATGATGTAATATTGTATAGGCATATAGGAAATTATTATGTGTGTGTGTATAAATTTTATTATCATATTTTAATATGTAAGCCCTATGGGCCTCAGTTAACCTTATTATTGTTAAATACACCTTATAACTTGTAATTAATTTTAAGCCCTATTATTATGTTAGCTTAGGTTAAACTCGTTTATGTAATTAGGGTTAGTTATTGATATAAATACCCTTACTACCCCATCCATTATATCGAAGGGTTGTGATCCTTATCTACACATAACATAAGGATTATTTCTAGTGCCTAAGGATGCCCACTATATATTTTCCAAATTGTCCCTTTTTTATACTATATGAGATTTGAGTGGATGGATTGTTTTTGTTCATTTTTTGAAACAGGTATGAATCCCAACATGGTGTCAAAGTAGTTATGGAGCTTCATCACTTGGTCTTACAAAATTTTTATTCAGAACCTTTGATATTTCTTTTGAATTCTAGGATGAACTACTTCAATGCTTCATAAGCACCTTCAACAAAAGATACAAATGGTAGATCCACATTTTTTATCTCCAATTATTCTAATTTTTTTGAAGAATTTATGTCTACTCCATAATATGTTCTTCTTATAAAAAAATAGAAGGAATTTTAGAAAAAAATGATATTCTTAAAAAACATCACTAGGACTATTTTGGAGGATAAAATATTAGCAATATAATTCTATTATTCATAGGTTAATCAAATTTTAGGATCAATAAATTATATATCATCAATATCAAATCATATATCAAATGAACATGAATATCACATAAGATCATACTAAAAATATTATTTATAAAACTCAAGCTATGCATAAAGCATAACTTATTTGAGTTACATTTTAAATGGTTTTGTCTCCAATATAAATATACATGAGACTCTTCACATTATATAACTCTTGATATTTAATCTCCTCAAACTCATGGGAGAAATTGACTCTTCATATTCCTTTCTTACATAATAAGTCCCACATATTACATAAAGATAAATTATCTCATGATTTCATATAACTCCCTACTTCTAAACTAGACACATCACACTCATGACTCTTCACTTGCTAACTAGACACCTCACACACTTAAATACATGACACATGCTCACTCCTACTAACTTGAAACATACTTTATATATAAAATCAAACTCACATCCTAATCTAAATATTTACAATGGGACCAAATAATATAATACCTCCAACACCCCCTCATATTACATTATTTGGTATGAAGACCTCTTGTCTTTAATAATTCATCAAAAAATAATTTCTTCAATTATCAAATTAAATTTATTTCATCAATTCAATTTTCCTTCTTATATCTCCTAATTTCAATTAATCATAAATTAATTTCTCCCTTCCTATTATCAATTCAATTTCCTCAATCATTAATTGATTTTCATCCTCTAAGTATTTTCTTCACCAAATTTAATTCCTCCAATCAATTAATTTTTACAAATAATTAATTAATTATACTTATAACTCCTAATCTCATTCAATTTAATTATCCTTCTCCTTCTCATAATTCCCAAAAAAAAATAATCAAATTAACCTTCTTATAACTCCTAAAATAAAATGAATTCAAATCCAATTGGCCCCTAATTTATTGAATGGTATAAAGGTTAAAAAGTTACCTTTATTCTAAACACTTAACCCAGACAATTTAATGCCTTGTTAGCAATAATTTCACTTCTCCTTCACAGTCAAAAATTCTAAATATAATCATGATTTGAAATGCTTCAAAGTTTATGTTTTTTTAATGTTATCCTTATGCTTCTAGACAATTTCCAAAAATATTCTCAGTTAAGACAACTTAGACAATCTTCTTTTCAACATTCTATGGCAATATTCACAACAACCTCTTCAACGTTTTATGGCAATGTTCTAAATGCAACAAGCTATATTCATTTTGTAGAGCACTTCCTCTATGTTTGGTGTTTGTTTTTTTATAGTGCCCATAGCTTCAATTATTTTCTATGTTCTCTATTTGTGGTATCTCAATGCTCAACAATGTTCATTATGCAGCTTCTCATTCAAATATATTGTCTCCTCTGAATATATTTCTTGAATGTTGAATCTACTCGAAATTATTAGTCCCTTCTCCTCCACAAATATGCAAATATACTACTTATATCTACCTTTGGATTGTAGTAATACACTCATTCCTTCATTCCTTGTATGCTATCAATCCAGTCTCTCTCCAATATGCACATCTCCTCTAATTTCCAATCTATTGTCTCTCCAATATTCTATCCTTAAAATTTCCTTCAGAAATGCTTCCTATCACTCTAGAACCTTCAAGATTTTCCTTCAAAATAAATCCCTTCAAATATCCTTTGTTATGCTTCATTCTCTTCATATTATCTCCTCTCAAATTTGCATTCTCTCCACCTATAAATCTAATAAATGTGGCTTTGATATCACTATTAGCAATATAAAGTCATTATTTATAGGCTAATAAAATTCTAGGATCAATACGGGAGAGTGGGAGGCTCCCACTCCTGGTGGATATCCCCTATTCCATTTGCTCATTCTTCCTTCTCTAGGCATATGTTCCTCTAGCCAAGAAGATTCTTTCAGGATCTTCTTGAGCCACATCCATTTTAAGCCCCCATGGGATCTTCCTAGAGCCTTCTAGGAATGGTTTTTCCATGTCATACTTGAATACTACTAGATGTTTGGACTATTTATGATTTTCTTACCTTGGTGCCAATTAGTATTGGTGGGCTTTCAGTTGGATCAGTTTGGGTAGGGTTGTGGCTTTTGAAATAGGGATTGGAACCCTAAGTAACTATATTAGTAGTTTGAGATTCCCGTCTACATTTTTCTTGGCCTTATATGGGGGGCATGTGTTTAGCATTTGCAGATGGGTATCCCTCTAGTACTTCTATTTGTATTTTTAGTGGTGTCTTTAGGATCTCTTTATAGATCTAGTTTGTTTGCTTCAAGGTTTTCTGGTGGAACCTATCTTTGTAGTCTATTTTTTGGTCTTGGGGTAAGATCTTGTGTTTTATCATGTAGCTATGATGATGGCTTCCAAATATTTATCCGTAAATGAACTTTGGTAGGATTGAGTGTAAATTTGATATCGATGGTTTTTTGGTGGACCATTTCTACAATTGTTTTCAGGTCTTGGGATGGGGACCATCTCTATAATCCCTGTGTTTGGTTTTTGCTCCAATTATTGGTCATTATGGAAGCTAGATTCTCTGGACATTTATCCATTGAACCTATGTATCCAGTCTCCTTTTTAGGGACATCTCATAGCCTGTCAAGGTTTTTGCTTGCTACAAAACCACATTTTAGGCTTTGTTCCAGTTTCAACTATTAGGAGGAATTCCTATTTTAAATTCCTTTTGCACAACTGGTTTTTCATATTTTCCCAATGGTGTGAATGATAAATTGTGTTCCTTTTGATGGTAAATATAATTTCAAATTTGAGCAGGATGGGTGTCTCACTCCATGTTCAGTTTACTGGGCCTATTATGGGTGGGATTCTGCTTTTCTATTTTATTTTCCTAGGCCTTCCTAGATGGGATTTTAAATTGTTATGTATTTTTTTGCACATCTATTGATGGTGCGAACGATGAATGGTAATTTTTCTAGAGGGAAATCTAGTTTTAAATCTAATTAGGATGGGTGTCTCACTCTATGTTTAGTTCATCGGGCCCATCTTGGGTGGGATTGTACTTTTTAATTTTTTTTCTTGATCCTTCCTATATGGGATTGCATTTTTCAAAATTTTTACCCGAACCTTCTTTGGGTAGGTTCATGCCTTTTTGTTTGTTGTATTTGAACCCTTTCTAGGTGAGACTATTTTTTCATATCTATTTTTTTTTTTGGTAAATAAAAGTCTTCATTAATTACCGGGTTTTGCATGTTAACCCAAAACCTATTACAATATCCAGCCTTTTGCTGAGATTGTAGATCCTAGTCATCCTTGAAACTTTCTTACCATAACTTGTGTTGAATCCCCTACAACACCTTACTAACAAGGCACACCCATACCTAAACATAACTGTAAACATTACTTACATTGATAGGAAATTGAAGTTTGGAACTTTGCACTTGTGAAACCTGTTGCTTGCCCATTTCCTATTCTCTATCGGAATCTTCCAAGGCTTACACCTTGTTACCTTCATTTCCAATTTGGTATGATTTAGAGGGAAACCCCATAGTTATTACCAACTCCATGGGGAAAGAACACCCATTCATATTTCTCCTTAACGGGTAGGTTTCTTTTCATGACTAATAATGTTTTCCACTTCATGTGGCACACCTTGTGTCCATGTCACCAAACTACCAACATCAACACCTATGTTGGCTAATTTGTCAGCTGACCTATTGGCCTCATGGTACACGTGACGAGCCCTCCTGTTTTCGTCTTGCCGCAAAAGGATTCCTCACTTCATGGATGACTCCCTCGATTCTCCATGGAGGTTTTTTGCCATTGGTTAAGAGGTTGATGATGTTCATCGAATCACCTTCAATCATCAAGTTACCTTGAGTTGCTTGGGCTACTTGCAACCCTCTCCAAAGGGCTCTAGCTTCTGCTTCGTTATTAGTTCTGATTCCCAATGGTTCAGCGAAGGCCTTGACCAGATTTCCTTGATGATCCCTGATTATTCCTCTAGCTCTAGCTCTTCCTGGGTTCTCCTTGGCTGCACCATCAAAATTTAGTTTAAACCAACCCTAGGGGGTGGCTCCCAAGAAATCCCATTTCTGGGATTGGGCAAAGGAATGGAAGGTTTGTCCTCAATACCTAAGGCCCGAGCTAATTGTTTTTCTTGGGGAGGAATTGAGTGGTTCTCATCCACTAAGGTGCTAAGGTTTTCTTTCGCAAAGACAATAATCCTATTGAGGATGGTTTTTGGGTTGTGAATGGTATCCTTAAAGGCTCTATGGTTCCTTTCTAGCCAAATCTACCAAAGAAAATGATGCCAATAGATTTTCCATAGGTACTTAAGTTTTAGGCTAACAAAGGGTTGAGGCCATTGATGGAACACTTCGGATATAAGAGCAGGCTTAACCCACAAGATCCTAAAGGCTTGGAAAAGTTCATCCAGGATGGACTCCGCTACCGGACACTCCAAAAACAAGTGTTGGGTTGTCTCCCATCCTACCCTGCACATGTAGCAATGGTTAGCAATAACCATACCTTTGGATAACATATTATCCATAGTGAGGATTTTTCCTTGAATCACCAGCCATGAAAAAAATGATATTTTAGGAATTAAGCCTTTGATCCAAACCAAACTCGGTTGAAATTGTTGACCTTCCACATTGAGAAGCAAATTATAGGTAGACTTAAATGTGAAGTCACCACTTTTAGTCTCGGCCCAAACAATGTGATCTTCATCCTCTCCAGAGGGAATAATTTGCTGAGTTAAAATGTTATAAAGCTCTTCAGACTCCGCTTCAAAACCCTGTACTCTATGTGTTTCCACCTGTTGATATTTATATCTTGCCACATATAATTTGCAACCTTCTTCCCAATATGCTGCTCCATATGCTCTTGAATCCTAGCCAAACGAGGATTCTAGGATAACTCCTCAGCTCTCACCCACCGATCCTTCCAAAAGTCTATTGTTTGCCCATTTCCTAGAATCCATCTAAGACCTTTCTTGACAAGATCCCTGCTCGTGAGGATTGCCTTCCAAAAAGTAGACCCCCTGCTTGCTAAGTTGTCATTAAGGAAGTTCACACCTTGGAGGTATTTCCTCCTAACTATGGTAGTCCATTCATTATCGACCTTAGTCAATAATCGCCATGCTTTGTTTGGCTAACAGAGTTGTATTGAGATGAGCAAATCTCCTCAATCCTAACCCCCCATCAACTTTAGGTTTGCAAACCTTGTTCCAACCTACTAAATGGATCCTTTTCTTATCCTTAGTCCCTGACCAGAGAAATTTTTTTTGAAGCTGCTCAATTTTGTGATACACCTTGCTGGGAGCTCTGAACACTGATAGGAAGTAAACGGGTATACTTTGAAGTGAAGCCATAGTTAAAACTGCTTTGCCTGCTTGAGATAATAGATGTCCTTTCCAACCTGCTAGCTTTTTTTGGATCCTCTCCAGAACTATGTTCCACATTGATCCTTCAGGTTTCCCCGTAAATAGGGGAAGACCTAAATAGGAGGTAGGAAGGGATGCAATCTGACATTCCATGATCCTTGCTATGCTGTTTTTCCTAGGAATGGGGGTATTGATGAAATAAAGTTTGCTCTTATCAAAATTCACTTTTTGTCCAGCCGCTTCTTCATACATTATGAGAATATTTTTAATCCTTCTTGCCTCAACCATAGAAGCCAAATTTAGTAGCAATGTATCATCAACAAATTGTTGATGTGTCACCGAGGTAGTTAGCGACGTGGCCTTGATACCAGATATGAGTCCAGCTACCACTGCTGCCTTAATGGTTCTTCCCAAGGCCTCAACTACGATGATGAACAACATAGGACTTATGGGATCTCCTTGTATTAGACCACATTTGCTTTGAAAAAACCTGCAGTAGACCCATTAACCAAAACTGAAAAACAAGGCTTAGAAATACACTCTCTTATTAACTTGACCCATTTCATGTTGAAGCCAAATTTTAATAAAACCGCCTCTAGGAATTCCCAATTTATCCTGTCATAAGATTTGTTCATGTCTAAATTTAAAGCCATGACTACTTTTTTGGTCTGAGCAATTGTATGAAGAGCCTCATGAATAGTAATAACTCCATCTAAGATTGATCTTCCTTGTATAGAACTTCCTTGACTTGGATCAATGATAACCGGTAGAACTTTCTTCAAACGGTTGGCTAAAACTTTGGACAGAATTTTATAGGATATATTACATAGGCTAATCGGCCTAAAGTCAGCCATAGTCTTGGGGTTGGGGCCTTTAGGGATCAAAGCAATGAAAGTTGAATTGAAACCCCTTGGAATATGATTTGAACTTTGGAACTCCTTGATTGCAGCAATAACTTTTGCTCCAACAATATCCCAAAAAACTTGGAAAAATCGTGGTGAAAACCCATCCGGCCCAGGAGCTTTGTCAGGATCCATGTTAAACAAAGCCTCCTTGATCTCTTCGTCTAAAAAATCTGTTGTAAGAGACTCGTTAATCATTTCATCAATGAGTTGTGGAATGAATTGAAGGAGAGAGTCCTTTGCTTGGGCATTACAAGCCCGTTCTTCACCCAATAATGAACTAGAAAAATTAACGACCTCTGTCCCTGATCTCTTGAATGTTTTGAGTTGAGGATCCATCCACCTTAGTTAAATTTCTAATATTATTGTTGCTTCTATTGCTCAATGTGGTAACATGGAAAAACTTTGAATTAGAGTCCCCTTCCTTTAGCCATAATGCCCTTGATTTATGCCTCCAATACATCTCCTCACAAGCTAAAATATTATAAAACTCACAAAGGGTTTCCTTCTCTTCAGTCCTTGTCGCCTCATCATAGGTTCCATTTTGGATTTTGCTTTCTATTATTCTCAGTTTTTCCCCCACTACTCTCTTATTCTCAAAAATATTTCCAAAGACTTCTTTATTCCATATTCTAAGGTTGTTTTTCACCATCTTAAGTTTTTGAGATAGTTTGAAGGAAGCACTTCCCTGGATAGGTTGTTGCCACCATTCCTCTATTCGTTTCTTGAAGTCCGGATGTTTAACCCACATTGACAGAAATCTGAATGGCTTTTTAAAGGAGTTAGCCTGAAATGCCTCCCATAGAATAAGATTATGGTTCGAAGCGCATTTAGGAAGGGCTTGTAATGCTGAATCACCAAACATTGTTGTAGCTTCCTTGGATAAAAAAACCTGTCCAACCTTTCTTGAATCAGTTGACTTCCTATCCTCTTGTTACTCCATGTAAATTTGGCTCCTTTTAGTCTTACATCCATCAATTCATTTGTGTTAATGAATTCATTGAAGTCCTCCATGCTCCTTGAGGGTAACCCAGATCCTCCCTTCTTATCATATGGGTAAAGGGGGGTATTGAAATCTCCCCCAATCACCCAAGGAATGTCTTTAAAAGCTTGGCTCAAATGCCCCAAAAACTCCCACAGTTTAGACCGCCCTTGGACAGAGGTGGGGGCATAAACATTTGACATAATCCAATTCTTATTAGTATCAAAATCATGAAATAATACGCTTAAGACTCTTTCATTTGCCTAAATAATACTTCCTTCTATTTTAATAGGATCCCATAAGATCATGAGGCCCCCAGATGCTCCTCTCACCTGTTGAAAGGCCACTTCCCCTTGCTTCCAAATCCTTCTAGCTATAAGTGTTGATTGTGTCGCATCTGTTTTGGTTTCTTGAAGAAAAATGATAGTAGGATTCCAATCCTTCCTTATAGACTTCACCATCCTTTATTTTGGTGGGCCGTTTAGGCCTCTCACATTCCATGAGAGAACCTTCATTTAGACTGTTTGATATTTTTTCCCCACCCCCTTCCCTGAGCCAAAGGGGGTTTGTCAATTTTGCTATTATCCTGGCCAGGAATAGCTTGCTGTAACAATGTTCTTTGCTTTTCGTTTGCAATTTCTTCATTGATTCTCATTCTATAGTGCTCTGTTGTAGATATTCTCCCTTTCTTTCTTTCACTTCCATAATCTATCAGAGGCTTGGTGGTGCTTCTAGTATGTTTTGGACTGAAATGAGGGGGCATATACTGTGATAGTCTAGGGCTTGAACCTTCTTCCTCATTTTGGGGGTTTTCAATTCCCTCTTCATCCTCAACCTTGTTTTGGTTCACCTCTCCTATCTGGTTCCTAAACAGGGGCTTTCCTTCAAGGAACCTTTTACCATTGGGCTCGTCTGATAAGGGATAATTTGCTCCACTATCGGATTAGGAGCTACATTCCTGCCTCTTGTTTCCACAAATTCGACTCTTGACTCTATTTTTTCCATGTTTAAACTGAAATGACCTAGCAATTTTTCTTCATTTTGAGCATAGCTTTTGGGGCTTTTTGTCATAACTGTGGATGGTCCCGATTTGGATGGGGAGTCTAGGGTTTTAGGAAACTTGACACTGATGGTATCATCCTTACTATTTTCTTTTTCAACTTCTAGATTTGCTAGGATATCAAACATGTTCAAGCTGGGATCTTTATTACATACCTTATGATTTTTGCCTCCCTCATTATGTTGCTTTCCTTTCTCCTGGATTTTTGCCAGTTCTGTGTTGGCTTGGTCAGCCTGGTTATTCTTAACTTGTCTGTATCCTTCCAAGTTAATACGCGGTCCTTGAAACTTTGGGATCCCTCTCCCATTAGCTTTCCCCAGAAAACCTTCGCTCGTGGCTTCCTTGTTTGTAGTTATTGTCAGACATTGGGCTTGAAGGTGGCCCTGGGTTTTGCACACGCTACAAAATGCTGGCTTGTTCTCATACTCCATAGGCTGAATCCTTAGAAACTCTCCATATGCTAGTTCCACCTGAGAAGGTAGATCAGAATCCAAGTTTGCATTTACACAGATCCTGGCATGCATCAGTCTAGTCCTTGCTCGGGTTGAATGGTCTATTGCCATGAGCTCTCCTATCGTCTTTGCTATGCCACTAAGCCAGTACTCATTAACAAACTAGGCTGGGAGGTTTGGTAAGGGGACCCAAATGGGTGCTATATTAATGTTCTGCTTCTCAGGGTTGAAATCCTCCCCCAACTTCCTCAGAAAGAGGCTATGCCTTCCTAGAAACCAGGGTCCTCCTGTCAAGATGCGCTCTGCATCATCTTTGTTGTTGAGTCTTATCATAAAAAAACCTCTTGACATGGCTACGATTTCTAAGCTTCCTGAATTTTTCCACTTTGTCGTGGCCCATGAGCAAATAGTCTCAATGTCCGGCCTTCCTCCCAAAAAATTGCCAACTAAGGATGATGCCTCCATATCCAATAATATTTCCATAATCTCCACTGGCGTAGTTAACCTGTTATTGTTTGGTATTAGGGGCGGTAGTTCACTGACTGGCTCCTTCTTTTTCCCTTTCAACATTTCCAAAAAGGTTGGGCCCTTGTTGCCAGCTCCCGAACCCCAGTGGGACCCTTTGTCTGAGGGTTTATCTGGAGGATCTGTACCTTTAGCCTTTTCGAACTGAGTTGACAGGGAATCCTTTTCCTTTCCAGCTACAACATTATGCCTTGCCTCTGGATCTTCTCCTTCCGTTGGTTCAAAATTCTTGCCTACCATTTTTTCTCCTCCTCCGCTTCCTCCACCGCTCCTCATCTCTCACTGCTCCTCATCTGCCCTAATTACGTTTTTAGTTTCATATGAAAATCACTCATATCTATTTTTTTAGGATCAGTGTCAATTTTTGTGATCTTCTCTTGTGGAGATCATCTCCCTGCAGAGATAGTCTCCCTACTCCTTTTGGGTTGTCTTTTTATAAAAGGTTTGGGGTTCTTTCAAAACCCCCTTTTCAATCAATAAAAAAAAATCTAGAATCAGATTAATCATACATATCTTTAGACTAACATTCAAAATGCACACTTTATCGAACTATCAATTTTATTATATATCAAATGAACATCAATATCACATAAAATCATATTGAAAACTCTATTTTTTAAAATAAAGGGGTAAAAATTTATTGATAAAAAGTTTGGATTACAGAGTACAATTGAGCTTCCAACCAGGACTCAAATAAACAGCCAAACAGGCTAAAACCACTAGACTAGAATGACACCCAGAAAAGACAACAAGAACAAACCACATTAAGTCTGTACATCCTTGTGGATCAACTCCCACAGGCGTTGAGAGTCCCCAGATGGGAGACTCTCCCAATTATCGATACTCCAAGGATCCAACAGCTCAGAAGCCCTTTTGGCCAGGTAATCAGCAACCACATTCCATTCCCTTGGAATGTGCACAAAGGATATAAATTCGAACTCTTCACTCATTATGAGAATATGAATGGCTACAGAGGCCAACTGCCAATTAACTTCCTCCACCCTTTTATTGTTTAAAATATTAACCACAATTTGAGAGTCAGACTCACAGATAATCCTATGCCAGCCAAGAGAAAACCCCCTTCGCAAGGCCTCAAGAATTGCAAGAGCTTCCATAAAATTGTTGGAGTGAACACCTTTATAAATGGAAAAGAAAAAAACTGACACCACCAGTAGAATCTCTCCCAACACCGCCAATGCCAGCATGTCCAGGATTACCCCTGGATGATCCATCGGTATTAATTTTTAAAACTCCTCTAGGGGGTGGCCTCCACCTACCATCTCTCCTAACCTTCTTGCTGAGGTGAGGAACCCTACTAGGGCTAGAAGAGTTCACACCATCCCCAAAGAGACCAAGGGCTTGTTGTACCTTCTCCTCCCTAGAATCCAAAAGAGGGTCCACATCACATTTGCTATGGATGGTTTCCTGAACCATATACAGGATCCTTTGCCAGATCTGTTGAACAACCAAATAACTACCCTAAAATATGTGTCAGTTCCATTCGAGCCAAATTTTCCAGATGATGCAAGAAGGGCCCAAATTCCAAGCCACCCGAAGGAAGGGGGCCTTGGTCGGAGGTCTGCCCAGACTACTCCAAAACTCCACCAGGGACAGCACATGAAAACATGGATGGTTCCAGGCGCTCCACCAATGGTGCCAAATGTCTCTGGCAAAGGAGCATTGGAAAAATAAATGAGAAGAGTCATCCTCATTCTTATTGCAAAGGACACAAAAAGAGGGACCCTGAAATCCCCTCTTCCTCACATTATCCCAAGTGAGGCATTTATTACGAGCTACCAACCAGAGAAAGAAGTTACATTTTGGCCAGGAAAATTTGTTCCACACCTTTTTCCACCAAGTGACAGGAAGACTCCCATACTTTTGCTTATCAAGAACTTGATAACCATAGGCTACTGAGTAGGTTCCCTTAGGATCAGGGTTCCAAGCTAGAATATCTTTACCCCTCAATGAAGAACAAGGCCTCCCCATAAGAATAAGAGCAAGCACCTCTCTGTCCTTGGCCAGTCCCCCCTAGGGCCATTCTTGTGGATCTTTCCACTGTACATCTCCATATTTCCAAAATACTAGATTTTTTAAAGTCCTCCACACGAGACCAGTCTGCTTCCAAGAAAAAAATGCTTAGGGAACGTAACCTAGGATATTGATTCAAGATAGGAGGGTGGCCATCCCAAGAATCCTCCCAAAAAAGAGCATTTGATCCCTGATTGCAAATCCAGAACAAACCCTGCTTGATTAAATTAGCTCCTCTTTTTAGAGTGTCCCAGATAACTGAACCTTTCCCAACCAAGTTGACTCTAGGGATCTCAGCCTCAAAAATACCTCTCAAGTATTTACAAGATAATATTTTAGCCCAAATATGATCTTGAGAGGTACACCATCTCCAATAAATTTTTGCAGCCAAAGCCTGCCCAAAAAGAGTTGTCTATCACAACCCAAGGCCTCCCTCTTGCATCGGCCTACATATAGAATCCCACCTAACCAAACTCCATTTAGATTGATCAAGTTTTCTAGACCATAAAAATTGTCTTGACAAAGCATCCATGTCCTTGATGAAGTGAGAGGGAGCTATTTGTACAAAACATCTATAAATGGGTAAAGCTTGAACAACAGATTTTAAAAGCAACACTCTACCTGCAGTGGATAGCCATATGAAAGTCCAGTGATTCACCTTCCTTCTAAACTTATCAAGCATAGACTACCAAGAAGATCTAGGTAGAGGATGAGATGAAATTGGAATACCAAGATAAATGAAGGGGGAGTCCCAACCTAGAATCTTAGAATGCGAGCAATCCTGGCTTGAATAAGAGGAGGGGTATTGAAGAAGAAAATAGAAGACTTGTCCTCATTAATCAACTGTCCAGAAGCACCAAGATATATGTCAAGAGACTGTCTAATATTTCCAGCTTCCCTGATAGTGGCAACTCCCAACAAAGCGAGTATCATCAACAAATTGAAGGTGGGAAAGAGGTGGCAAACTACTATCCCACTTCCACCCCTGAATGAGACCCTGCATGACTTGAGACTTGAGCAATCTTCCCAACCCTTCCTCCATAATGATAAACAAATAAGGAGATAAAGGATCTCCTTGCCTCAATCCCCTTGAGGCCTCAAACAACTCTGATGGCTCATTATTAACAAGAACAGAGAATGAGGAAGAAGAAACACAGCTCATCACCCATCTAATCCATTCCTCCTCAAATCCAAAAGCAGCAAGAACTTTCTGAAGAAAGGACCATCTGACCCGATCATAGGCTTTGGCCATGTCCAACTTAATGAACATAGTTTTCTCCTTAGAAGTTTCCATCGAGTGAATAGCTTCTGTAGCAATAACAACCCCATCCAAGATTTGTTGGCCAACAACAAACCCTCCTTGCTCCTCAGAGATGATTTTGCTCAACCATATCTTCAGCCTCTCAGCAATAATTTTTGTGATGATCTTATACACAACATTGTAGAGAGCAATAGGCCTGAACATATCCAAGGAATTTGCTCCCTCTTTTTTGGGTATAAGCACCACAAAGGTAGCATTTAGGGCCCTTAGCATCTGTTTGTTCTTTTGGGACTCATGGACCACCTCCAAAAGATCAAATTTGATTAAATCCCAAAACTCTTGATAAAACTCAATCGGGAATCCATATGGGCTCAGGGCTTTTCCTTTTTTCATCTTGAATACAACATTTTCCAACTCCTCAAGGGAAATTGGACCCATCAAGTGCTCATTCATCTCTCTAGAAACAATCGTTGGAATACAGTTTAGAATAAGCTTTTCATTCTCATCATCTGATAGGGAGTCCTCCTTGAAGAGAGAGGAAAAATACCTCTTAGTCTCTTCTGAAATATCCCTGAAAGAAGAGAGCAGGGCACCTTGAGAATTCACAAGAGAGGTAATCAGGTTACCATTACGGTGAGCCTTAACTGAGTTATAAAAGAAGGTTGTGTTCCTATCCCCTTCCTGAAGCCAATCTACTCGAGCTTTTTGTTTCCAAAAAATTTCTTCCCTCAGTTCCCATTCAGCAAGGTCTTTCGTAGCCTCAGATTCCTCAACAAGAAGCTCCTTCGTGAATCCCTGATCTCTAATCTTCCTTGAAGCTTCTTCCATCCTCCTAAGAGCTGCCAGCTTAGCCAAGGAAAGGTTCCCAAAATTTAGTCTATTCCATCTCTTCAATTTATGTTTTACAAATTGTAGTCGCTTCATAAAGGAATACATAGCGGTGCCATGAGGAGGTTTGCCAGTGGTCCACCGACCTCGCATGAAATCATGAAGCTTAGGATCACGAAGCCACATAAGTTGAAACTTAAAGGAGGGATTATTTTTTAGCCCTAACTCCAAAGCGGAGAGTTTGATAGGCCAATGATCAGATCCCCTACCCTCCAGAATCATAGAACTAGCACTTCTATTATTACCCATCCAATAACTGGATATCAAAAACCTATCTAGTCTCTACGAGATGGAAGCTTCCCCACACCTTCTATTGTGCCAAGTAAATATCCCATTATCTGGCTTGATGTCAACCAAGTTTAGGGCCTGGATATGAGCACTGAAGACAGAAGAAAAAGGCTCGAGATGGTCCACCCCACCATGTTTCTCCTCCAGACAAGTGATAGAGTTGAAGTCTCTAGCCAAAATCCATGGGTACAGGGGAACCAAACTTCTCACAAAGCAAATGTGCTCCCACAAATTCACTTTACCATTGTAATCAATAGGAGCATACACATTTGTAAGTAGGATGGTTTCACCAGATTCATTATCATGCCCGACCATCGAAATAGACCATCTGCTGGAAATCCAAGTAAGAGGGGATATCTTAACCGGATCCCATAAACAAGCGATGCCACCAGCATATCCACATGCACCAATACACTGGCATTGCCCCCTTCTCCACAACTTGGGAGCAATATTGAACATACTATCAATAGCCAATTTAGTCTCCTGAATAAACACCACATCCAGAGAATGCACACGAACCAAATCACGAACAACTTTTTGTATGGGGATGTTGTTCAACCCCCTTACATTCCATGAGAGGATAATCATTTTTGGGGGTTATAAAAATGGGAGTCCAATGTTCTCACCAAGCCTGACTCCACCAAAGTCTCCCCCATTAACTTAATTTTATCCTGGTCCTTCTTCCGACCCACCTTCATATTCTTATCCGAAAAACTTTTTTTAATTATTTTCTATTGCAATCCCAACACCGTAGGAGTTTTGCAGTCCAAGGATGATTGCATCAGTGCTTGAGTAGGAGAGGGCATAACTAAATCTGTACCACTTTCCAAAATAGTTTCCCTTATAGGGCTAGACCCAACCATGTCCCCTATACTCAGATCCAAAGCCCTTTGTTCTTCATTTAAACCCCCTAGATCTGATTCCTTAAGTTCCCCCTCAAGAAGAGACATCTGATTTGGCCTTGTTATATTTGCATCAGGTAGCGACATTTCAGGTATCTCCATGCACTGATCAAGATCATCTAATATTTCAAAATGGTTGAGTAGAGCATCTGGTTGGCTATCCTTAAGGTCTTTGTTTGCCCTTCGTCCTCTGTTTCGGGATTTTACCGAAACAAAACCTTCCTTATCCCGTTCCCCTTCCTTTATCGGGGCTTTTCCTTTATCCAAACTTTGTCCAGACCGAGAGGGCCCAAGATTTGAAGCCACAGGCGGGACAAACTTAGGGCATTTTCTTTGCAGGTGGCCATATTCACGGTAAATCGAGCAACGAAATGGAAGAGCTTCATAGTCAAGTTTTTGAACCCATGTAGTTGATCCAAATTGTATTTCAATAGAATCTAGAATAGGATTATTTAAGTCAATTTCAACACAAATACGAGCAACAAAGATTACCTTTTTATCCATTGTCTATTGTGACGGTCCAACCGAGCTTCCCAAGCAAGAAGGGCAATCTTATGCAAGATATCGGTTCTCCAGAATTCCAACGGGAGCCATGGAAGCCGCACCCATCTTTGGAACCGTGCATATGGCCGCTCCTCCGATGGGTTGAAACCCACATGCCAGGGTTTAAGAAAGAGTCCCACTTGGTTATAGAAATAAGGACCCCCTTCAAATGCTTTGTTACGATCTGCAATACAAGAGAAAACCACCATAAAATAGTTGTTCGCACTCAGCATCACCTCCACATCACCTTCAGGATTCCAAGTCTTCTTGACCCAAGCCTCCACAAAGGGGAGAGAAATTTGGATGCCCAAAAATTTGCCAATAAGGGCATGTTTGGTTAGATACTCCACATCTTCCACCACCAAGTCTGGTTGAACCACTAGAACTGGCCTGGCTTCACATCGTTCCAAACATCCATTGTTCTTTAACAAGCGGTTCCCGACATGCACTAGAAAATCCTGTTCCTTCCAGTCATTTTCAGATGAAAAAACATCACGAGCATGCACTCTCTGTGTCGGACCCGATGCCATCACGACATTCCTCCAATTTTTTAGACCTCCTCCGAAAGTTGTTGCCATCCCCGCAGAAGAGTTTTTCTTCATCAAACCCTAGCAAAGTAGTTTTTCCTCATCAAAACCTATATTGAAAACTCTATTGATAAAAATAAAGTAATGCATAAATTAAAGCTTATTCAAGTTACATTTAAATAACATTACAAGTTATAATATGGTTTAATAATAATGAGGTTAATCATGGTCCATAGGGCTTACATAATAAAATAATATGATAAATTAAATATATTTATACAATGATTTTCCACAGGCCTATACAAGATCACATAATACGATGTTGGTCTTGGTCAATATTCTTATTACACTTTCAACGTGAATGTCTATATAATAACTTATATGTTTTCGCTAATAGAATTATGATTGTGTTATAATAAAACTATGCCAAATAGATATACTAATCTCAATGGGTTTTTTAGTCCATCATATATATCCTCAACATGTCCTCCAAGAATTTGGTTAACCCTCTCTGTTTTACCATGATTCTAAGGGTGATAAGATAAACTCAAACTGATTTCAATGGTATATAATCCCTATTATAAAATAGTCCAAAATTATGATTCTAAGGTGGATATCAATCTAAAACGGTGGTCCTTGGGATTCCATTCTATCTCACAATCTCAATTGCATAGATTTTGGTAATTATAAGGACATCAAATACCATTTGATTGGTAAAAATATGAACTAGCTTATAAGTATAAATAGGTAAATCATAATGAAATATATAAAAAATGCACTATACTTCTACATTAATATATCATATGGATATATGCATCTCACTAGATAGTAATGTTTTACCTTAATTTTCTAGCAATATATACAATTAAATGCATAAAATGTAATGTCATACCTCATACCCAACAAAAAGTAGAATTGTCTCAAATTTGCATTCATCTTCTCTCCTTGAGAAATAAATTTCATTACAAAATTAAAGCAATCTATTACTTTTAAGATCATATCCAATTATGAATTTTTTTCGGAGCTCTGGCGATTTGGCGGGAAATCTTCTGGACTGTCGGAGGCCGAAGCTCTTGGATTCTGGCTCGCGGCTTCTTCCTGGGTCTCTGTTGGTTTGACATCGTTCCCCTCTGAAGGCTCGTCCGTTACCCAGGGAGGGCCCTATGGGGTCTCCTCCAGGTTCTCTTGACGGGAAGAAGAGCTCTTATGCCGAGATTCTAAAAGAAAATTTTGCGTCTTCTTCTGATGAAGCCCAGCGGGGTGCTTACCAAGCGCTTCTCAAGAATGTTGGCAAGGGTTCTTCTGCAAACAGAGTTAATGGATGCCTCCCGCAATCAGCTTCCAGACCTAAGATAGTCATAGAACCAAAGATGGTTGAGGATACGATCACCTACCGTGCTAACCATGACTTGATCTGCAAATTCATGGGAATCCGACCCACTCTGCACTTTCTGCACACCTGGGTTAGACAGAACTGGGAACCTATCGGTGAGTACTCCTTATGGCCTATAAGCAACGGGTATTTCATTATTAGTTTCTCTTCTTCGGTAGATAGAAACAGAGCATTTGAATCAGAGAAGAGGACCCATGGCCCGGCAGGGTTATTTGTCCAACCATGGAGAGTGGGTTTCGATCCTCGCATTGAGCCCACGGCTGTTCCAGTGTGGATCCGGCTGTACGCTCTCCCGATGGAGTTTTGGGGCGAGCAGATTCTTGAGATGATTGGTAACTCTCTAGGTAGATTTATGGGAGTTTCCAAAGATACCATAGAGGGAAACACTGCTTGTCTTTGCTAGAATCTGCGTTGAAATGGATATCAATCGACCACTACCGGTGAGGTGGAGCCGGAGTTAGCAGGACAATCCTGGATACAACAGTTAGATTACGAAGCCCTACCTTTTAGATGCAGGGTCTGCCATAAGCATGGCCATTTGGCTAGGTTCTGTCCGAATACCTTGAGCACAAAAGCGGAGGCCCCGCTAGGAATCTCAAATCGACCCAGAGAGGGTAAGTTCACCCCGGTCAAAGAATCACAAAACACCCCCAAGGTTATGAAGCCCAGAAAGATGGCTTTGAGCAGCGAGAAACGAAGAAGAAACAAAAAGAGAAATGGCAAGGACCAAGCTTCACTCAAGCCAACCAACCGGTATGAAATCTTTAAATCCCTGGTGGATCAGGAAGACCAAGTTATGGATGGAGTGGATGGGAACATCGAGGATTTTAACATCCACTCTCATGTTTCTCCCTCTTCAACTCCTGCCCGCGAGCAGGTGCTTAAACCCACTGATTTTTTACAGCCAGAGAACCCAGGGGCATTGGTTATCCATTCCTCAGCACAGCCAGTTATTCAGGATGTCATCATGGGAAGTGCCGAAAAGAATAGAGAAAGGCCAGCCCTAGGGATTACCCAGGTGGAAAAACGGTCCAAGAATAACATTTCTCAAGGTGCGGGCAGGAAGTCTAATAAGGACCTAATAGCATCGCAAGGAGACAAGCTGGTCATTGATGGATCAGTGAGAACAATTGACTCTTACTGCTCTCAAGGTTTCCAATGATTATTCAATCTTGGAATGTTAGGGGTTTAAACAGCAGAACCCATCAATCTGTTGTTCAAAGACTCATAAAGAAGGGTAAAACAGGACTTTTTGCTCCTCCGGGAGACAAAAATGTCTTTAGATCTTATGTGTAGAACGGTTGGTAAAATATGGAGGGGAGGCTGGATATATGGATGTGGCGGCTCAAGGGGCCTCGGGGAGGAATTGTTACTTTTTGGAACCCCACTGGAATGAGTGCGCTTTAGAACATATAGCTTGGAGGGGTGTTCTCACATCTCTTTTTAGGAATAATATCACGGGTGAGCAAGTTTTAATTACAAATTTTTATGGGGCTCAAAGCCATGATGGCCAGAGGCTTCAATGGAAAGCGATTCACAACATGAGGTCCTCAAGACAAGCTTTTGGTTGGATCATTCTTTGGAGATTTTAATGCCAAATTATCTGCTCGGGATCGGGGAAGGTGGTTCCCCTGTTTTGGACACAGGGGATCGGCTTACGATTGCCCGAGGTTCAAGCTTTTCACTTAGTTGATGTCCAAGGTCCTGGAACTTTTTTCACTTGGACTAACAAACGGAGGGATCCACATTGTTGTAAGGTAAAGTTGGATCGCTTTACGGTCTCGGAGGAGGCTTTTGTTAAGTGGAATGTGCAATTACTGATTTTGGACGGTCCTGTTTCCGATCACTCTCCCATCATGTTGAAGGGTGGGACTCTGACAAGGCAGTTCCATAAACCGTTTAGATTTGAGAATTTCTGGCTTCAGAAGGAGGACCTTCATGAGGTAATTCCGCAATGGTGGGAAGAAGGTCGCCCACCTTTTGGGACAGCAATGTTTAAATTTCACAAACAGCTTCTTTTTGTCAAATTTAAATTGAAACAGTGGAGGCACGCCAATAAATCGGATTTCAAGCTGCAAAGAGCCCCCTTGTTGGCCCGCTGGGAGGAGGTGCAGAAACAATTTAGGGAAGGTTTAATTTTTGAACGACTTAAAACTGAAGATGATGCCTTGCGCAAAGTTGTTGAGGACATTGATAACCACGAGGAAATTTCTTTGGAAGCGGCGGGCTAGAAATTCTTGGCTTTTGGAAGGAGATAGAAATACAAAATTTTTTCATCGTTCGGCATGTGCTAGAAGACGGATGAATAATATGGCGGTTTTAAAAGATGAGAATGGTCACTCCTTTGATACTCTTCCGGGTATGCACTCCCACTACTGTGGATTACTTCTCCAAGCTTTTTGCGAGAAAATAGGGACCAAGATGTGGGGGCTCAAAATGAAGTTCTTGATGTTATTCCCCCTATTATCACTCCGGCGAGAAAATCGGGCTCTCCTCGGACCTATTGATCGAGATGAATTGAAAAATGTGGTCTTTGGAATGAGCACGAGGCAAATCTCCCGGTCCGGATGGTTTTCCTATTGAGTTTTTTCGGGCCTTTTGGGATACCTTGGAGGAAGATGTTTTGGTCTGTAATTGAGGAGTCCGGATCTAATAAGAGAATGCTCAAGGCTCTAAATCATACCTTTATCACGTTAATTCCAAAGGGGGAGGAAGGAGTTCATATCTATGACTTCAGACCTATTGCTTTATGTAATGTGATTTATAAAATTATCACAAAAATTATAGGTGAACGTCTTAAACCTCTCCTTCATTACATCATTTCTTCGGAACGGGGGGATTTGTTGAGGGTAGACGGATCTTGGATGGAGTGATTCTTGCTCGGGAGGCTATTCATTCAATGCAAAACTTCGGTAACAAAGGAATGTTCATCAAAGCTGGATATGTCTAAGGCTTACGATCGGGTTGAGTGGGGTTCCTGTCAAGGATGTTGGCTGCCTTTGGCTTTTCCCAGGAATGGATTGACTGGGTTATGAGTTGTGTTTCCACGCCTTCTTATTCGGTTCTCATCAAGGGGATTCCCTCGCCTCCCTTTGGAGCCTCTCGTGGCCTCCGACAAGGGGACCCTTGCTCGCCCTATCTATTCCTTATCTTAGCTGAAGGATTAGGCCGACTCTTCTTGAGAAGAAGACTTCAAGGCACGATAACAAGTATTAAGGTCGGGGATGAAGTCTTGACTCATTTACAATTTGTGGATGACACTGGCTTGGTTGGAGTGGCTAGTCTCAGGGAAGCTAGGGGAATCAGAGACTCTCTTTCTGTTTACCTTAGGGCCTCCAATCAAGTTATCAATGACAACAAATCTAAAGTTGTCTTTTTCAATCTTGACCAACGGATGCAGGACAAAATCTTAGAGATTTTGGGCTTCTCTAGATCATCTCTTCCTATACTCTATCTGGGGGTTCCTTTGCACTTCAAGAAATTGAAAAATGACATTTGGAAAGATCTTAGGATGGCATCAAAGATAGAATGAACCACTTGGTCTCACAAATGGTTAAGCTACGGTGGCCGTTTAACTTTCTTACAGTCAGTTATTCAGGCCATGCCTATCTATAAATTTTCAATCTTGGCTGCTCCTCTTTCTATTTGGAAAGATTTGGACAAATTGGCTAGGCGATTCTTATGGGAAGGAGCAAAAGGTGGGAAGAAATGGGCCTTGGTTGGCTGGGACAAAGTTACTCAGCCCAAAGAAAAAGGAGGGCTGGGTTTGAGAAGCTCTAATCTCAACAACAAAGCCCTGGCAGGTAAATTGTATTGGAGATGGATCTCCCAGCCATCATCTTTATTCAGTAGAATCTTGACCAGCAAATATTTGGGTAACATCCACCCCTTTGAAGTTTGTCGTTTCCCTCTGGATGGTAATGGTTCCCTAGTTTGGCAAGCTCTCAAGTTGGGCTCTCAAGTAATTAAAAATCAATTGTTACGGAAAGTGGGAAGGGGGAGAAAGCACGTTTACGGAGTGATTCATGGGACCGGTTTCCATCCATCATTGCGGAGTATCTGAGCTGCTTCCAATTAAAGCTGCCATAGAATCCAAGGGTTGGGTCACTATTGAGAACTATTTCTTCACTAGTCAATTGGGTGAGTATAAATTCAAGAAATTTAAGCGACTTGAGGAGTGGCCTGTCACTATCCCTCCGGAGCTGGCAACCACTCTGACCAACATCTTGTCTGCAAGATTTCTCACGGGCAGAGATGAAGAAGACGAGTTAGCTTGGGGTCATGGGAATCTTGGAATTTACACTGTGAAGGCTGGTTATGATCAGCTTCTCCCAGAGCCTCCCCCGCATTTATTTCCGGTTCATGACTGGAAGAAAATACGGCATTCCAAGTGCTTGGCCGAAAGTGAACTTCTTTGTCTGGCAGTTTATGCATAATGGCATCCTCACCTACGATAACCTCAGAAGCAGAGGAATTATTGGTCCTTCTCAGTGTATTTTGTGTCGTAAGCATGAAGAGACTGCTGACCATTTGATGTTCGAATGTTCCTTCACAGGGCAGATCTGGAATCGATGGTTCTCTCTTTTTAATCTCCAGGGTAATGGTGCTCTGACTCGGAATAATATCTGGCAAAGATGGAAGAAAGCTAGATTTAAATCAAAAGCCCTTCGATTGGGGTGGGAGCTTGGTCTCTTCTTCATCTGGTGGCAAGTGTGGCTGGAAAGGAACGCTCGAATCTTCAGAGAGACCTTCTCCTCTCTTGATGGAATTTGGCAGGTTATCTGGAGCAAAGTCACTGAGACGGTTGCCTTACATCTTTGAAGAAGATATTACGGTTGAGTTGGGTCCACGGGGAAGAGAGAGTTGCTGCTCACGTTAGAGAAAACATGGTTAGTTGGAAACCCCCCGGTTGGGTGGATCAAAATTAACACGGACGGAGCTGCAAAGGGCAATCCGGGCAACGGCTGGAATCGGTGTTGTGTGCCGTGATCATCTTGGAGCTGTTCTTTATTGGGAACTCCAAGGTATGGGAAGAGCCACCAATAACGAAGCCGAAGCTTTTGCCATCAAAGGTGCTTCTTTACGGGCTGTCACTCGGGGATACGAGAAAGATAATCCTTGAGGCCGATTCTCAAATTTTGGTTGGCGCTCTTGATTGTATGAGAAATTTTGCTTTGAAAGCGTGGAGGATTCAGATCTTAGTCTCTCAAATCAAGGTCCTTTGGAGGGAACTTGAGGATGTGATCCCTATCCATGTGAATCGGGATTCAAATTCGGCGGCCGATTTCCTTGCCAAGTTGGGTGCGGAAAAGGAGGTTGGAGTTCAGCTGCACAGTAACATGCCTGTGGAAAATGCTGTGATTAGACAAGGTCTTGCAAAATTTTTGAGCAAATGAAAAAATTCTGTCTTGGGAGTTTTTCGTCGCGTTTTCGCGACCTGCTGTGTTATCGCGACCCTCGGTGGCAACCTGTCGCGATATCGCGACGAGGTTTTGTCGCCACGGCCTTTGGAGACTTCTGTCGCGATATCGCGACACTTCTGGCGCATTGGTGGCATTTGGAATTTGCGTAGCGATATCGCGACAATTCGAGGACTGTTTGCTTTGTGATGTTTCCGTCGCGATATCGCGACATCTTTTGTGGTCGAGAGCAGCTGGACTTGGTCGTCGCGATTTTGCGACATGTCGCGAAATCGCGACACTTTTGGTGCAAAGGTGGCAACTGGAAAATGCGTCGCGATATCGCGACAATTCTGAGGATTGACTGCTTGGTGATGTTTCTGTCGCGATATCGCGACATCTTTCGTGGTCGGGGGCTGTTGGCTTTGGCCGTCGCGATTTTGCGACATGTCGCGATTTCGCGACATGTCGCCAAATCGCGACACTTCTGGCGCATTGGTGGTATTTGGTTGATGCGTCGCGATATCGCGACAATTCTGTGGACTGACTGCTTTGTGTTGGTTCGGTCGCGATATCGCGACATTTTTTGCGGTCGGGGGCTGCTGGCTTTGGCTGTCGCGAATTCGTGACATGTCGCGATTTCGTGACATGTCGCGTTTTCGCGGCCGGTTGTGCGGTTGTGACCTCGGCCGGCTTGTCTGTCGCGATATCGCGACATGTCGCGATTTCGCGACATGTCACGATTTCGCGCCTTGTTTGTCTCTAGTGCTTAGTGTTGGTTTGTGCTGCCCTCTCGCTCTCTGCTGAGGTCTTGTGTCTCTGGGTTCTTGGTTGGGATGTTCTTGCTCCCTCTTGTACTTGCTCTTTGTTTTAATACAAGATTTTCAATTTTTTCAAAAAAAAAAGATCATATCCAATTATATTACCCTCACCATCTCTACTAAAGGACATTGTGTTTCATTTATTGGTTTCATCCATCACCTACTAACTTATTAAGAATATACCTACTCAAACCTATATATATATATATATATATATATATATATATATATATATATATATATATATATATATATATATATATATATATATATATAAAAGTGGAGTATACATGTCTATTCCTACTAAGGGTATCAAAAACTCCGTTAGAATTTCATTTGATATAATACCTTATTGAAGATATATTCATATAAAACTTCATCAATATCCTTTATTATAATTTGATGTTTATCTACCTAAAGATATATCATTGACTTTCATGATATAATTTTATTTCAAATTATCATCCTAGTAATAAATTATATAACATGTGGGCGTGCACCATTACATCAATATTACGGTTACTTATGTGATATTTAGTCTATCTAATCATCCTAGACCTAGTTGGCATACTTGATTAGACCCAAAAATAGTTGCATGCTAGTTAAAAATCATGACACATTTGCAAAGGTCATGAAAATCATCAATCTTCATTATTGAAGAGAACTATAATATTTTATAATATTGAAACTATCCCTCGAATATCTCCACATAACATCCTCAAAGGTTAGGCCTATATTATAAAAAGATCACTTATATTTTAACATTAGTAACTAAAGAGACTTACCTTCCTATATGGGATAAGGATGGACTAATGTAGTTAAAACTCAAATTAGATATTATTGAGATAGATTAATTAGAATGTATGCCTAATATTTTTTGGTTTATCTCATTTTCTCATATCATATCTTGAGTGAAATGAGTTTTTTCACCTTGTCGTATGTTTCCTATAAAATGGATATGATCTAATAATCAAGTTTGATGTTGATGTATTTATAACATGTGATGCACACAAATGCTAATATTGGAATGAGTGTCTCAACAAATCAATAGTTATAGAAATACCTCTTATGGGGCATTTGTATGCCATGGATTTACTTTAACATTTTGGTGACATGTTAGTAAAATAGGATACATCTAGGCATCATATATGAATAATATGTGTCATCAAATCGATGATGTTAAAAGCACATCTTAAATAGGTGTTATACAATGCTAATTTATTTATAGGTTTTGACAAATGGATCTATTGAAACAATTAACTCAAAAATCATTCATCATATAATATTTTGAACTTTCACTCTTGTGTCCACATTTTCTATCCAATGATCTCTCTTTCTCTAGATATATGATATGTAGCCATGGACTAATTTTAATAGAGTAAAATTTTTATAAAATTATTGCATTTGTGACATATAAACCTAGGGATACATATATTTTATAAACTATGACCAACAAAATCTTCATAAAAGTTAAAGGACAAGTGATACATATTTATATTAGAAAAATTAAATCTATTTAAATAAATTTTAAACCATCAACATTATCACATAATATTAGTCATATGTGTGGGTTGTGTAGCATGTTTTTCAATACAGTACTTAAAAAAAGAATTTCAATCTATTAACTAATACTGGATAGTAGGATCAATATTATAATTTTCATCTTTACAAATTTAAAATTTTATATTCTAAATGCTATTTATTTAAATAATGAAGTCATAATAAGTGTTGGTCATATTATGGGTAAGATAATATAATATTTTAGATGTTATTATATATTTTGCATTGATAAAATTAAAAACACATTAATCACTTTTAAGGTAAATTGGGAAATTTATTAAGGACTATATATTTTTAAAATATAAGATTTATAGGATATAAATAATTTTATATTTCTTAGGTTTTAACAATGTCTATTTATAGAATTATATTTAATTTTATATCAAAAATAAAATGCCTACTAGAATTTTATTGTTGGCTTTTTAGCCAGATTATCACAAGTCTCAATATTTAGGATAAAAAATAAATCATATCCAAATATATGAAGACTTTATCATAGAATAATATCATTGAATAGAAATAACTAATCAATATAAATCTAAGAAATTCATGAAATTATAATTATATTTAAGAATAGTACTCACAATAATATTGATTAAATATACAATATTTGTATATAACTTTTCATTACAATACATGGAGCTTTGTCTCAATAATATAACCTTTGGATATGACTCTTCATACTTGACTATTGCTCTCCTCACATATTTGGGAGATGCAACCATTTCTATTCTAGACATAAGATCAACCTCTGATCCTCTTGGATTTACATCTTGTCACATATATGTGACTCTTCACTTACATACTTGACACATACACACATGACACATTGCACACAAATACTCACTCTACTACGTGACACCTGGAATCATCCTACATGTTGACACATACTTAAGGAGAAATACAAAGAACACACCTAAACTAATAACACAAAACCTAATCTATTACATGACCAAATAATATAATATCTTCAACACCCACCTATTACATTATTTGGTTTTTGAATATTTTATTCTTCAAATTCTAATTTCAATATTCGTTCTTTAGCTCTCGCTCTGGTATTTAATCTTGATGATATTCCTTGTGTTTTTCATGGTAGGTAATCAATTGCACATTAGAAAAAACTTTTTTTTATAAATCAATTACCTTTGATGTAGAAATCCTTATTACTTAAAAAAAATTAACTTCAAATTTTCTTCCTCAATTTATATTTTTACTTAATAATTTGTCTTGTATCATGATAAGTTTTTTTACTTAAAAACAATTTCTTCAAATTTCCCTTATATCTCTCGTTTTGAACATTTTGTCTTTTTCTTCAAATATTCTCCTCTCAATTAAATAATATTCTCATGCACCTTAACCTTTATAAAACTCCACATTTTTCTCAAATTCAAAACTTCATAACTCCTATGTGCTTAATAAGACAAAATATAGTTACATTATTCTCCTATGCACTTTGGTATTCACACACATCATCAAATATCAAAGTCTTAGTAAAGCTATTCACTTAAGGATAAGAATATTTTACATCCATTTAAATACTTTTCTTCCTATAAATACGTGAGAGAAAATAATTGTAACAATCCACCAACTTAATCCAATGTTTTTTAGCATTATAAGGTATAACCACATTTTGAGTTTATTGTCACTACAAACAACACTCAAATGGACAAGAGTGATCAACATTCTATAGTTTGGGGGTTCACCTTTCTAAACCTCACCATTTAGAAAATATACCAATAGTGGTCCTCTTACCTTTATCATACCCTCACCAGTATAGGACAACTTGACCACGACATAGATATTATCCTTTAAGGCCCATAACACTTGAAGAGGATCCCTTTTCCCTAACCCTAAGTTTGTCTATATAGGATTATTCTTGTATAATGCCTTAGTGTTTAGTTACCACACCTTTGGAGGCTAACTAAGGCCATTACCACTTACCTGGTAATGAGCATGGTCACCCAATTCTCATCGTTCAAGGTTCCACCACTATACTATATTGTAAATTATTTCAAAAGACTCATCGCTTTGGGACACACGAGCATCACCATTCAAGTTGTATCATTCACAAATATCTGGCTATTAAATCACCACAACTCCTATATTTGTGAAGACATGATTATTGCATCATTACAACTCCTAGGATTTACAACTACCTAGTTATTGCATCACTACAACTCATATTAAGATTGGATTATCTCCTTGACTCAAGGGTTCTTTAATATAGATTTAGTTTCATACCCAAAAAATAACCACCAACCCAAGAGTCTAATCATTTAAAAGAAATATACATCTCTCCAAAAAGGAAATAAAGTGTTATATTAATTCATAGATTCAATTCAATATAACACATTGCTAAATACTAGAAATTTAAATACTTTCAAATCATAATTCTAGAATTTAGCATTTCCTTATTTAAAATGAAGAATAACACATCATCAAGGCATTATAATCATAGTATATGTGTTAAACTTTTTCTTCCATTTTACACATAACCAATATTCCAAGAACTTTCATAAAATAATAAAAACATATAATTTTTTATTCTTGTTTAAGTCTTGAAATAATAAAACAAGTATATTTACAATACATCATTTCTTCATCAAAAGCTTTGCATAATTTCAATACAAATACTTTTCAAGTATTTTTTTCTTCAAATACAATAATACATTTCAACATAAATGGTCCCTAGTTCCATATTCTCTTTCAAGGTCTTCCTCTTGGTAGATCTTTTCCATGAACTTGAGTAGAATTTTAGGGATCAGGACAACTCTATCATGCATATGCAATCCTAACATGCACTATGCAATTTAAGCAATCAACAATGCACCATACAAAGCAATTACATGCAAATACAATGGAGAATCTCATACTTCTTCCATGTATGGATTCCTTGGCTACTCAAGCCTCATCCATATCAAGCCTACATGCAATTTTAAAAGTATACAATAATACACCATTCAAAGCAATTCCATGCAATATATTGGGAGAATCCCATACTTCTCCCATATATGGATTTCTTGGCTACCCAAATCTCATCTATACTACTAGTTTTTTAAATAATAAGTTTTCATTAATATTTATAAAATAATCAATTATTTCTCCTTTATTAACTAATAGTTTTCATCCCTAAAACTATTAATTAAATCACATAATTAATTGATAATAATTAAACACATTATTTAATTTAAAGAACAAAAATCATCAATGTAATTACAAAATTAATTTAAATACCACCTAAGCAATCCAATGAAGTTCTTACTCTTTCATCAAGCAAAGTAATGATATTTCATTTAAATAAAAAAAAAGACTCTTTCAAAATGCAAACATCAAATTAATTAAGTTTCATTCTAAAAAATGAAATAACTCTTCTGGAATGCAATCAATAAATTAAATAACTCTTCTAGGAATCAAATTAATTAAGTTTCATTCTAAATATGAAATATCACTTCCAAAAATCCATAAATAAACTAAATAACTTTTCTACAAAGCAATATAATTAAGTTTCATTTCAAATAATTAAATATCTCTTTCGAAAAGCAATCAATAAACTAAATAACTTTTCTAGGAAGCAAAACAATTAAGTTTCGTTAGAATAATTGAGAAACAATATTCTATTCCAAAGAAATAGTTGAGCAAAAACATCACAAGTATTGAAATGAAGCTTAGAACTGATTGATTATTCCATGGGATCAACTTTGTATAAATAGCAAAGTTGATCATTGAGAGTCGTTGGATTACAACAACTCAACAAATCTAAACTAGTCTAAACTGAGAGTTCACCTGACTCATGGAAGAGTGGTAACTCAAGTAAGTCTATCCTAGTAGGACTTAAGAGAATAAATATTTATTCTAACACCCCCTCTTAAGTGATACTAGGGGTGAATGTAACAATAGGAGATGAGTCCCAGAAATAGGGCCTGATGAGGTACTCATGTACAATGATGCTTATTGAAGAGATGGTAAAAAAACCACATGGAAAAAACCATCTTTCAAAAAAGAAAAAAAAGTAAGAGGCATGTCTTCGGATTGCGAAGATTGTCCTCTATTGAACACCCAAAAAAATGAGTCTTGGCAACTGGGCCTGATGAGGTACTCATGTACAATGTACTTATATATAGGATATATGGTGAAAGAACCACATGGGAAAAACCATCTTCCAAGAAGAAAAAGAACAATAAGAAGAAGGGAGAGGTGAAAACCTCTGTGCACTCTTCTAATGCAACTGCCTAACTCCAAGTTTCTCTCGTAACTAAATGTAACGCAGAGAAGGAAAGGATTTGGTGAAGATGTTTGCAATTTTATTTTCTATGGGAATGTACTCCAAGTTTAGATCCCCTTGCTGAATATGTTGTCGAATGAAGTGCATGTGAATCTCAATGTGTTTGGTGTGCTGATGCTCAACTGGATTGCGGGCAATATGAATTGTGCTCTGATTGTCACACCAAAGGGTAATAGGTTGGTCATGGAAAAAACCAAATTCCCTTAGTATCTGACGAAGCCAAAGAGCTTCCTGACTGGCCAAAACTATTGCCCTGTATTCTGCCTCTGTAGATGATAATGCTACTGCTTGTTGTTTTTTGCATGACCAAGCAATAGGTGAAGAACCAAGACAAAAAACATAGCCATAAGTGGAACATCTATCTTCAAATGAACCTGCCCAATCAGAATCTGTGTAACCAATGATATCCATGGATCCACCCTCATACAAGAGCCCATAGTGAGTAGTTCCTTGCAAGTAGCGAAGTATCCTCTTTGTTGCTTGCCAATGGCTGAAATGAGGTTGATGAGAGAATCTAGATATTAAGCCAACAACATATGAAATATCTGGGTGAGTATGAGTGAGGTACAATAGACTTCCTACAAGTTGTCTATAGAGAGTAGCATCACATAGAGGGGACTTGTAGGAAGTATTTAGAGTGACTCTAGACTGAAAAATATGTGGAAGAAGGCTTGCAATCAATCATCTTAAACCGCTGAAGAAGGTCTAGAATATATTTCTGTTGACACAATGAAATTCTTGCATCTGTTTGAGTTATCTGAAACCCAAGAAAGTAATGAGCTAAGCCTAGATCAACCATCTCAAATTTCTCAAAAAGGGAGTCTTTGATAGTCTGGATGTGAGAAGGGGCACTACCAGTGAGTAGTAGATCATCAACATAGAGAACAAGTATGGTGATGTGTTCTTCATCCCTCCAAATGTAGACTGTTGCATCAAACTCACAATGAGAAAACCCTGAGGAAAGAAGGAAGGAGTCCATTTTTTCATACCAAGCTCTAGGAGCTTGTTTGAGACCATAGAGAGATTTCCTTAGTCTACAAACAAGAGAGGAGTCTTGAATAAATCCAGCAGGTTGTTCCATGAAAATTTCCTCTTTTAAGTCACCATGCAAGAAAGCACTTTTAACATCCATTTTAAAAACTGGCCACTTTTGGGAGGCAGCAAGTGCAAGTACCAGCCTTACAGAATCCATTTTGGCAACTGGTGCAAAGGTTTCAGAATAATCAATGCCTTCAATCTGTGAAAAACCTTTGGCAACCAATCTAGCTTTGTGTTTGTCAATTTCTCCATCAGGTCCATACTTAGTTCTGTAAATCCATTTACAACGAACCAATTTTCTTCCTTTAGGTAGAGGGACTAGATCCCAAGTTCTATTTTTGATTAAGGAAGAAAATTCATTCTCCATGGCATTATCCCATTCTTTTATACCATTTTCTTCCTTGAAGGATTGAGGATCTATGGAAATGGACTGACAAACAAGACTAGAACCCATGGAGTTGCTTATTTTGGATGATGGAAGATTTTGGATGTAAGGAGTGGCCTCTTGAACTATGGTGCGGGCCCATTTTGGCATTGTGGAAGGGGTAATGGGTGTGGCTGGACTTTGAGTTGGAGTTTGAAGTATAGGATCCTCATATTGGTCATTTATCTCAAGGATGGTTTCTTCATTATATTGAGGCTCAAATATTGGAGATGGCTCAAGAGAATTAATGTTGGAATATGAAGATTGAGGATCTTTATGAGAGAATGTTTCATCAAATTGAACATTTTTGTGAAAAAAGACCTCATGAGTTGTGGGATCAAGGAGCCTGTAGGCTTTCATTTCCTCACAATAACCAACAAAGATGAGTTGCTTGCTCTTTTTGTCTAGAGCCTTCCTCTTTTTCTTTGGGATATGTGCCCAAGCAGTACACCCAAAAACTTTGAAAAAGGAGACATCAGGTTTTGAGCCAGTCCATGCTTCCTCGGGAGTCAAATGGCCAAGAGCTTTATGAGGTGTGCGATTTTGAATATAATTTGCACAGTTAATTGCCTCAGCCCAATAAACTGCTGGAAGATCTCTTGAGTGGAGCATACAGTTTACCATTTCTTTCAAGGTTCTGTTTTTTCCTTTCTGCAATGCCATTTTGTTGAGGATTATGGGAGACAGAATGTTGATGAATTATGCCATGAGATGAGAGAAATATGGAGAACTCATTACTGAAGTATTCCCCCCATTATCTGTACGAATTTGCTTGATTTTTCTAGTGGCTTGATTTTCAACTAAGGCTTTGAAGATTTTGAAGTGGGATAGAACATCACTTTTGTATTTTAGGAAGTAGACCCAAGTTCTTCTTGAAAAATCATCAATGAAGGTTAAGGCATATTTTTCTCCTTTGAAAGAAGGCTCTGGGAAGACCATTAAGTCACTATGGACTAACTCTAGAGGGGATGAGGCTCTTTGAGAACCACTTGTGTGAAAAGGATCTTGATGTTGCTTTCCAAGAGCACATCCAGGACATACTCCATCAATAGAAGAGACTTTTGGTAACCCAGTTACCATTTCATGAGTATTCAATTCTTTTAGATAGCTATAATTGAGATGTCCAAACCTTTCATGCCAAATTTGACTTTCAAGATCTCCATGTGCAACAAAATAGGAGGCCCCATCTGAATTTTTGAATCCCTGGAAGTAAAATAGGTGATTGCTATGATCAATATCTCCTTTTGCTATGAGGGAGTGTGGTTCTTGAAAGTCTCTTATCTCAACTCCTGTTGGTGAAAATAGAATTATTTTGCCTTTTGCAGAAGTACAAATATGATAGATGGAGAGGATATTTGTAGCTATATTTGGGACATAGAGAACATTATTGATAGAACCACCATTAATGGATATGTCACCTTTTCCTTTGACTGGGATAAAGGATGAGTCACCAACTTCTATGCTATGAGTTGAGCTTGAGGAGATTGAAGTGAATGACTCATGAGAGGAAGTCATATGATGAGTTGCCCCAGAATCTAGAACCCAGTATTTTGATGAAGTTTTTATAGCTTTGCCTTGAACATTTAAGGCTTTTCCTATCTACTTCTTAGTGTCTATTTTGTGATCCTTCATTGCTGCCTCTAGTTGTTGTAGTCTTTTCCAATATTTATTCCCAGAATGACCATCCTTTTTGCAATGTGTACAAGTTATAGGTCCTCTTTCTTTCTTTTTGAATTTTTCTTTAGTGGAGGTGGTTGCTACTAATGCTTTTGAGGAAGAGGGAGAGATCTCATATTTTGCAAGTTTTGTTTCCTCTCTAGTTAGCCTATCACAAAACTCCTCTAAAGAGGGCATTTTAAAACTTGTACCAAGTGCATCTTTTGTAGATAAAAAGGTGGTTGCAAAAATTTGAAATACTCCATTTAACTTAGAGAGAATAAGATAGATGCATTATTCTTCTATTTTTTTCTTGCCACTGCCTTTAAATTGAGTGAGGACCTCTTTAAATTTGGTGAGAAAGTCAACAATATTGTTGAAGTCTTCAAGAGATAATGTTGTTAACTCAGCCTCTAGCTGCATTGACCTTATTTGATCCACTTTACCAAACAAGTTCTTTAGTTTTTGCCAACTCTCAAATGGAGTTTTACATTCTGAAATGTGAAACCATAGGCTTTCATTTACATTTGTGCTTATAATACCCATTGTTTCATACATCTTCCCTTTATGAACAAATATTTCATATTCCTTTTCAAATTCAGGTTGCTTCTCTTCTAGTAAGTGTGTGAGCCCTTTTTGAGAAATGAGATTTAATATTTTTGGTTTCCATGTGTGGTAGTTATGAGGGGTGAATGGGTCAATTGTATTCATTTTGCCAAAAAATACTGTAGTGAACCAATATTCCCCCCTTTTTCTTGCAATATTTTGGAGAAGACAATGTTTGCACCAGTAGAAAACCCTGTTGAATTAATGCAGCAGAAGCCAGACCTTTATACCAAACTCTTAAATTTACCCGCCCTTACGTGAGGGAAACTATAAGTAAATTTTAGAGAGCGATACGTGGAACATAGGCTATATGAAGCAAATATAATCTTCCAGACCCTTATACCGAATCTTGTCAATGACCCACCCTTACGTGAGGGAAACTATAAGTCAATGAGAAGAACGATACGTGGAACATAGGTGATTTAAAATTATTTGAAAATTGAGGTGCTTATTGAGAAGTTTCTGAGAATATTTGCTTGTTTGTGTTGTATTTTCAATAATATTTGCAATATAACATGTAAAAAATTCTTCAGGAATGATGTGCAAGCAACAAGCATGAAGTGACATTTTTGGAAAAAAATTCTGGCGGGGAACGACTAGAGCGAAGCGCATGAACTAGGGTTTTTGGATCTAGGGAAAAACTAGGGCATCAGTTGGGTTGCCGAAGATATTTCTGGTTACTGTGGATTTTAATGCAAGATTGCTGCCCCAGGATGTTCCAATGGGGACACCTCCGGATCCTCTTCTCGAGATAAATAGCTCTTATGCATATTTGTTAAAAGATAAATCTCCTTCCAAGATTGACGAAGCACAAAGAACTGCATTTAAAATGCTCTTCACGGTTGCTGGAAATAGATCAACATCTCATCGAGTCAATGGATGCTTGCCACAGTCAGAATCAAGGCCCAAGATTGTCATTGAGCCAAGGATGGTCGATGAAATAGTCTTATACGAGAGAAAATCATGATTTGATCCGCAGAATTCATGGGTATTCGCCCTACCCTGAATTTTTTGCATTCCTGGGTCTGGAAAAACTGGGAGCCTCATGGTGAGTACTCTTTATGGTTTATTAGCAATGGGTATTTTATTGTTAGTTTTTCTTCTCTGGTCGATAGAAATAGGACTTTCGAATCATAAAAGAGGAATCATGGTCCAGCAGGATTATTTGTTCAACCCTGGAGAGTGGGATTCAATCCTCGAATTGAACCCACTGCTATCCCAGTCTGGATCCATTTGTATGCACTTCCAATGGAGTTTTGGAGTGAGCAGGTTTTGGAAATTATCGGTAATTCCCTTGGAAGTCATTTGGGTGTCTCCAAAGACACAATAGAAGGAAACACAGTTGTTTATGCAAGATTATGTGTGGAAATGGATCTTAGCCAGCCTCTACTGGCAAAGGTGGAACTTGAACTTGCAAGACTATCTTGGATTCAACAGCTGGATTATGAGGCTCTACCCTTTAGATGTAGATTTTGCCACAAATATGGGCATTTGGCCCGATCTTGCCCAAATAATATGAACACAAAAATGGAGGCTCCTCTAGGAATGTCAAATCTTCCTAAGGAGGGTAAATCAACAATAAACAAAGAACCAACCAATACTTCTCAGGGTAAAGAAGCACAGAGAGATGGTTTTGAACAACCCAAAATAAGGAGAATGCAAAAGAAAAAATATGGTAAAGAGCAAACCCAACTCAAGCCCACCAGTAGGTATGAGATATTTAAGACACTAATGGACCAAGAAGAACAATTCATGGAAGGAGTGGATGGGAATAGTGAAAATAATAACATCCACGTTCAAGCTCCTCTTTCATCTCCCCTCGTCATAGAGCAGGTAATTGAGCACAGTGAGTTACCGCAGTCGGAGAGTGTAGGGGCATTGATAGTACATAACCAAGAGCAGCCAATAATTAAGGATGTCAGCATGGGAATAGCAAAAAATAACGAGAGAAAGGCCAACTTTAGGGATAACTCAGGTGGAAAAGAGATCAAAAAATAGCAACTCTCAAGGAGTGGGTAGAAAATCAAATAAGGAATTGCTAGCAGTTCAAGAAGACAAACTGATCACTGGAGGATCGGTGAGGCCAATAGATTCTTACTACTCTCAAGGTAACCAATGATTATACAATCATGGAATGTTAGGGGTTTAAACAGTAGAACCCATCAATATGCTGTTCGAAGACTCTTAGAAAAATGTAAAACAAATTTTTTGCTTATTCAAGAGACAAAAATGTCGTTAGATCTTATGTGTAAAACAGTTAAGAAAATTTGGAGGGGTGCTGGTCATATGGAAGTGGCTACCCAAGGTGCCTTGGGGGGATTGTTACTCTTTGGAACTCTCTTGAATGGACTGCAATAGAACATATAGCTTGGAGGGGTGTTCTCACATCACATTTTAGAAATAATGTCACAACTGAACATGCTTTAATCACAAATTTTTATGGGGCTCAAAACCTAGATGGTCAGAGGCTTCAATGGAAAGTTGTGCATAACATGAGAGTCTCAAGGGAAGATTTAGACTGGATTATTGTTGGGGATTTTAATGCTAAATTATCCTCTAGAGATTAGGAAGGGGGAACCCCAATTTTAGATCCAGGGGATCGACTTATGATTGCCCAAGTCCAGGCTTTACACTTGGTGGATATTAAATGCCCTGGAACCAACTATACTTGGACTAATAAGAGGAGGGAGCCACATAGCAGGAAGGTAAAGTTAGACCATTTTTTTTTTGAGAGGAGGAATTTGTAAAATGGAATACAAAATTTCAGATTTTGGAGGGTCCAATTTCAGATCACTTTCCCATTTTGTTGGAAGGAGGGATTAAGATAGGGCAGCATCACAAACCATTTAAATTTGAAATTTTTTTGTTACAAAAAGAGGAACTTCAAAATAAAATTCCATAGTGGTGGGAAGAAGGTCACCCAGCATACGGGACAACAATGTTTAGATTCCACAAACAACCTCATTATGTCAAAGATCAACTGAAACAATGGAGGCGAGCTAACAAGACAGACTTCCAGGTCCAAAGAGCTCCTTTGGTGGCCAGATGGGATGAGGTTCATAAACACTTTAGGGAAGGAACAATTACAGAGCAGCTCAAATTCAAGGATGATGCCTTGCGTAAAGCGGTTGAGGACATTGACAACCAAGAGGAGACCTACTAGAAATAGAGAGCAAGAACCACTTGGTTATTAGAAGGTGATAGAAATACCAAATTTTTCCATCGGACTGCCTGTGCTAGGAGACAGATGAACAACATGGAATATCTTCAAGATAAGAATGGACACTCCTTTGATACCCTTCTAGGTATGCATGCCCATTCAATGGATTATTCTTCTAAACTATTTAAGGAAAGTATGGTGCAATATGAAGAGGCTCAAAACGACGTTATTGTTGTCATACCTTTCGTTATCTCTGAAGAAGAAAATCAGACCCTTCTTAAACCCATTGATAGAGAGGAGCTAAAGAATGTGGTCTTTGGAATGAGCACCGGAAAACTCCAGGTCCATATGGCTTTCCAATAGAGTTTTTTCAGGCCTTTTGGGATAAATTGGAGGAGGATGTAATGGTTGTTATAGAGGAGTCCAGAGGTAGTAAAAGAATGCTTAAAGCATTAAATCATTATTTCATTACCTTAATTCCAAAAGGGGAGGAGGGGGTACATATTTCAGATTATAGACGTATTGCCTTATGCAATGTTATATATAAAATAATCACAAAGGTAATGGCTGAGTGGCTAAAACCTCTTTTACATAACATTATCTCCTCAGAGCAAGGGGGCTTTGTAGAGGGTAGGAAGATCTTGGATGGGGTGGTTCTAGCTTAGGAGGCAATCCATTCAATGCAAACATTTGGTAATAAAGGAATGTTCATAAAATTAGATATGTCAAAGGCTTATGATAGGGTGGAGTGGAGCTTCTTGTCAAAGATGATGGCAGCCTTTGGTTTCTCTCAAGATTGGATAGAATGGGTCATGAGTTGTGTTTCTACTCCGACATACTCAGTGTTAATCAAGGGTCTTCCATCGCAACCGTTTGGACCCACGCGAGGCCTTTGTCAAGGAGATCCTTGCTCTCCCTATATTTTTCTCATATTTGCTAAAGGATTAGGTAGACTTTTCTTGAGGATACGACAACAAGGTTTGCTAACAGGTATCAAGGTGGGTGAGGAAGTTTTGACTCACCTACAGTTTGTGGATGACACAGGATTGGTGGGAGTGGCCAGCTTCAGGGAAGCAAGAATGATCAGAGATACTCTTAATGTCTACCATAGGGCTATAAACCAAGTCATCAATAATAAAAAATCCAAAGTGGTATTTTTCAATCTTGATCAAAGGCTTCAGGACACAGTTTTAGAGATCTTGGGATTCACAAGGACCTCTCTCCCAATGGTTTACTTGGGGGTCCCTTTGCATTTTAAAAAACTAAAAATAGATATCTAGAGGAATATTTTGGATTGTATCAAGGATAGAATCAATCATTGGTATCACAAATGGTTAAGCTATGGGGGTAGATTAACTTTTTTACGATCAGTCATTCAGGCCATGCCAATTTATAAATTCTCTATCCTGGCTGCCCCACATACTATTTGGAAAGAGTTGGACAAGATGGCTAGAAAATTTTTATGGGAAGGAGTAAAAGGAGAGAGGAAATGGGCCTTAGTAGGTTGGGACAAAGTAACCCAACCCAAAGTAAAAGGAGGTTTGGGACTGAGAAGATCCAAGTTAAATAATAGAGCTTTGGCTAGAAAGCTTTACTGGAGGTGGATTTCCCAACCAACTTCCTTATTCAGTAGAATCCTAACTAGTAAATATGTGGGACATGTAAACCCAAACGAGGTGGGCCATTTCCCTTTGGATGGTACTGGATCCTTAGTGTAGCAGGCTCTCAAGTTAGGATCTTAGGTAGTAAAAGATCGATTATTTTGGAAAGTGGGGAGAGGGGAGAAGGCACAATTTTGGATAGATTCATGGGATCATTACACACCTATCATTGTTGAATTTCTTGAATTGCAACCAATAAAAACAACCATAGAATCCAAGGGTTGGGTCCAAATTGAAATTTATTTCACCACTAGTCATCTGGGGGATTATAAGTTTAATAAGTTTAAGAAGTTGGATGAGTGGCCAATTTCAATCCCTCCAGATTTGGCACCCATCATGACTAAAATCTTGACAGAAAGATTTCTCATAGGTAGAGACGAGGAGGATGAATTAGCTTGGGGCTATGGGAGCCTTGGTGTCTACACAGTGAAGGACGGATATGACAAGATCCTTCCGCAGCCTCCCCCTCATACATATCAGGTTGAGGATTGGAGAAATATTTGGCAGTCCAAGGGTTGGCCGAAAGTAAACTTTTTTGCCTGGAAGTTCATGCATAATGGAATTCTCACTTTTGATAATCTCAGATGTAAATGAATCATCAATCCATCTCAATGTGTCTTATGCTACAAGAGCGAGGAAACAACTAATCACTTGATGTTTGAGTGCCCATTCATGCGCCAGATTTGGGAGAGATGGTTTTTATATTATAAAATTAAAGTTAATGGTGACTTGAATCGGATTAATATCTGGGAAAGATGGAAGAGGGGTAGATTTAAATCTAAAGCTCTTTGTATTGGTTGGGAGCTTGGATTAAAATTTATTTGGTGGCAAGTGTGGTTGGAGAGAAATGGTAGAATTTTTAGAGAAACTTTTTCTTCTTTAGATGGAGTTTGGCAGGTCATTTGGAGAAAAGTCACAGAAACTGTGGCCGTCTATGCTAAATAGGAAACTCAGGTTGTTATTGGGGCAATGGAAGAGGAAGTTGAAGTGCAAGAGGGACAGGACAGAGCTAGTTGGAAACCACCCCTAGAAGGTTAGATTAAAATTAATACTGATGGAGCTACAAAAGGCAATCCGGGTAGAGCCGAAATTGGAGTGGTTTGCCAGAATCATGTTGGAACAGTGCTCTATTGGGAACTGCAAGGCTTGGGAAGAGCCACAAATAATGAAGTAGAAGCCATAGCTATCAAATTTGCTTCTATTTGGGTAGTTAAACAGGGCCACAGGAGGATAATACTTGAATCATATTCTCAAATAATGGTTGGAGCTCTAGATTGCATGAGGAACTTTGCATTGAAAGCATGGAGGTTGAGGATTCTTGTCACTCAAATTAAGGAATTATGGAGGGAATTAGATGAAGTGATTCCAGTTTATGTGAGTAGAGATTTAAATAAAGTGGTTGACTTCCTGGCTAAGATGGGTGCTGAGAAGGAGGTAGGGGTTCAGTTGTACAGTGACATGGCTATTGAGGATGAGGTGATTAGGCAGGGTCTTGAAAGGTCCATGACCTAATTATCAAAGAAAAATCAAAGGGAGGAAAGGTGTCATAATTTCGTGACATGTTGCTTCATCGTGGCCAAGGGAGGAAAGGTGTCACAATTTTGTGACATGTTGCTTTGTCGTGGCCAAGGGAGGAAAGGTGTCATGATTTCGCGACATGTTGCTTCGTCACGTCCAAGGGAGGAAAGTCGTGGTCACTGGAGGAAAGGTGTCATGATATTGTGACATGTTGCACCATCGCGGTCACTGGAGGAAATGTGTCGCGATATCATGACATGTTGCACCATCACAGTCACTGGAGGAAAGGTGTCGCGATATCGCGACATGTTGCACCGTCATGGTCACTGGAGGAAAGGTGTCGTGATATCGTGACATGTTGCTTCATCGCGGCCAAGGGAGGAAAGGTGTCATTATTTCATGACATGTTTCACCGTCGTGGCCAAGGGAGGAAAGGTGTCGCGATATTGCGACATGTTGCTTCATCGCAGCCAAGGGAGGAAAGGTGTCGCAATTTCATGACATGTTGCTTTGTCACGGCCAAGGGAGGAAAGGTGTCACGATTTTGCGACATGTTGCTTCATCGCAGCCAAGGGAGGAAAGGTGTCATGATTTTGTGACATGTTGCTTCATCGCGGCCAAGAGAGGAAACGTGTCGTGATATCGCAACATGTTGCATCGTTGTGGCCAAAGGAGAAAAAGTGTCGTGATATCTTGACATGTTGCATCGTCACGACCAAAGGAGAAAATTGTCATGATATTGCGACATGTTGCATCGTCACGGCCAAGAGAGAAAAAGTGTCACGATATCACGACACATTTGATCATCATGGTCAAAGGAGAAAAAGTGTCACGATATCGCGACATGTTAATTCGTCACGGCCGAAAGAGGAAAAGTGTCACGATTTCGTGACATGTTGCAACATCGCGGCCAAGAGAGAAAAAGAGTTACGATATCGTGACATGTTGCTTTGTCATGGCCGAAAGAGAAAAAGAGTCACGATATCGTGACATGTTGCTTCGACGTGGCCGAAAGAGAAAAAGTTTCACGATTTTGTGACATGTTGCAACATCGTGGCCAAGAGAGAAAAAGTGTCACAATATCGCGACATGTTGCTTCGTCGCAGCCAAAGGAGGAAAAGGTGTCACAATATCGTGACATGTTGCAACGCCATGGCCCAAGGAGAAAACATGTCACGATATCGCGACATGTTTCTTCGACGCGGCCAAAGGAGGAAAAAGTGTCGCGATATCGCAACATGTTGCAACGTCATGGCCAGAAGAGGAAATGTTGAGCAGGGTGCAGCAACAGTATTGTCATTGTTTTCAACACAGTCAGTTAAATCTGATGATGCAGTGGACAGGAAGCTCAAAAGCCATTCAGATGCAGAAGACATGAGTTCAAAGGTTACTCAGAGTATGTACAGTGTTTTTCCAAGAAGACCGAAGTGGCCCATATGCAAAAGATCAAAGAAAAAGACAAGTAAGAAAAGTGTCACGATATCGCAACATATATAGCAAGCAGGAAAAACTATCGCGATTTTGCGACATGTTGGAAGAGAGAAAAAGCAAGAAAAACTGTTGTGATTTTGTGACATGTTGGAAGAGAGAGAAAAAGCAAGAAAAACTGTCATGATTTCACGACATGTTGGAAGAGAAAAAGGCAAGTGGAAAAATTGTCACGATTTCACGACATGTTGGAAGAGAAAAAGGCAAGTGGAAAAACTGTCACGATTTCGCAACATGTTGGAAGAGAAAAAGGCAAGTGGAAAAACTGTCGTGATTTCACGACATGTTGGAAGAAAAAAGGCAAGTGGAAAAACTGTCGTGATTTCGCGACATGTTGGAAGAGAAAGAGAAAGCAAGAAAAAGTGTCGCGATTTCGTGACAAGTTCGAAGAAAGAGAACAAGTAAGAAAAGTGTCGTGATTTCACGACATGTCGCATTTTCACGGCTAAAATAGGAGAGAGAAAGTAAGTTTGAGAAAGTGTCGCGATATCACGACATGTTGTATTTTCACGGGCCAAAGGAAAGAAAAAGCGCAAGGAGAAAAAGTGTCACGATATCGCGACATGTTGTATTTTCGCGGGCCAAAGGAAAGAAAAAGCGCAAGGAGAAAAAGTGTCGTGATATCGCGACATGTTGTATTTTCGCGGGCCAAAGGAAAGAAAAAGCGCAAGGAGAAAAAGTGTCGTGATATCGTGACATGTATTTTTGTGGGCCGAAGCAAAGAAAAAGCGCAAGGAGCAAAAGTGTCGCGATATCGTGACATGTATTTTCGCGGGCCGAAGCAAAGAAAAAACGCAAGGAGAAAAAGTGTCGCGATATCATGACATGTTGTATTTTCACGGGCCAAAGCTAAAGAGAAAGCGCAAGGAGCGAAAGTGTCGCGATATCGCTACATGTATTCTCGTGGGCCAAAGCTAAGAGAAAGCGTATGGAGGCAAAAGTGTTGCGATATCGCTACATGTTGTATTCTCACGGGCCAAAGCTAAAAGAAAGCGTACGGAGGCAAAAGTGTCGCGATATCGCTACATGTTGTATTCTCACGGGCCAAAGCTAAGAGAAAGCGCACGGAGGCAAAGGTGTCGTGATATCGCTACATGTTATATTTTCGCAGCTACAGTAACAAAAGAAGCTACAGAGACAGAAGTGTCACGATTTCATGACAGGTCGTAAATGCGCAAGTCAAGAAGGAGAACCCGACTGAAATGAGAAGTATGACAGTGAACCATTATCTCTATAGCATTTACAAGGGCAGTTACAGAGTGAATTCATGCAGCTAAAATATGAAGAGTGAACAAAAATTCAGTATGGCGACTACAGGGACTATTACCGAATGAAAGCTTCGAGCGATGGAATTACCGAATATCTTCATGAGTTGAAGCCGACTAAGACCGATGACAGCCAACTAAGATTAGGGTTTACATTTGTTATACAATCGACTAATATTAGGGTTTACATTTGTTATGCAAGCCGACTAAGATTAGGGTTTTTCATCATGAAAATACTGTTATAAAAGGAGGGCTGTTTGGAGAGTTGGATGAAGGTTGAATGTGTTGTCGAATGTGTGTCAAAGTGTGAAATGTGGTCGTAAGAGCACAGAAAGCGTAGAAGTGGCGAGATGATGGCGAAGTGTGCAAAGTGAGTGAAGAGTCATATCGAATTGTCCTAAGTGCGTCTATGAGTGCGCAAAGAGAGCAGAGTGCACAAAAGGGAGAAGACGATCGTGAAGTTTGACTGTAACAAAGCAGAGTGTGTGCTACGATTGCATAGAGAGAGTAGAGTGCAAAAAAAGGGAGAATATGATCATGAAGTTCGACTGTGATGAAGCAGAGTGTGTGATGTTCGGTCATAATGCACAGAGAGGGAGTAGACGATCATAAAGTTTGACTGTGACGAAGCAGAGTGTGCGAAGTGATTGCACAAAGAGAGCAGAGTGCATAGAGAACGCAAAGGTGAAGTAGAGAAGTCAGGGTCTTGTAAAAGCGAAGGTATCTTACTATAAAAATTATAGATTCAAATTGAAGTCCAAGTTTCATCTTGGCATCAGGTGTTGGAGCTCCTTTCTGTTGGTGCAGATAAATCAGGGGTTGTTGCTCCTTCCAATTGGTGCTAGTAAATCAAGGGTTGGTACTCCTTCCAGTTGGTACTGGTAAATCATGGGTTGATGCTCCTTTTTATTGGTGTAGATAAATCAGGGGCTGATGCTCCTTCTAGTGGGTGCTGGTAAATTGATTATAAATTTGGTGCTTTGCAAAGGCTGGATTTGGATGGTAGTCCAAGCAGTCATTCTCGAGGAGTAGCCAAATTGGTGAACCTTGTTAAATCTTGTTTTGTGTGATGTTCTCTTGTGATATTTGCTTTATCTGGTTTTAAGATTTTATTATTTTAGTTTTAAAAGCTGTGAATTTAAGTTTAAAGGACTACACTAATTCACCCCCCCCTCTCAGTGCCATTGTAAGACTAAAAATTGGTATCAGAGCTAGGTTCCTGTACAAGCTTAACCAGCTAGGGTGATCTTAGAAGTAACACAATGGCAGGTGGTTAAGGCCCCTTACCAAAAAAAGCACCTTTGTTTGATGAAACTAATTACATGATCTGGAGAATCAGGATGCAGGCATATCTTTATGATTTGGGATACTACATTTGGAATTTAGTAAACAGTGAATACACAATACCCATCACTCCTCCAACCGATGTTGTCGATAAGAATCTATTTGAGAATGACTCAAAAGCAAAGAAAGCTATCAGGAGCAGATTAGTAGACAGTGAACTGGTAAAGATCATGAGTTGTAAAATGGCAAAAGAAATGTGGGACAAACTGAGGAGTATTCATGAAGGAGACGATGAGATCAAGGAGGCCAAGTTACAAACACATCAAGCTCAGTTCGAAGCTTTAAAATTAAATGACGATGAGAACAGAGAGGATGATTCTAAAAATGAAATAGGTGGAAGTCTTTTCATGACACTCGAAGAAGAAACAGAAAAAGAACAGGAATGTGATGAAGAAGAAATTGATGCAGAAATAAATTTGAAAGAGGAACTAATTGCAGCTCTGGATGAATTGAAGATAGAAAGAAAAAGGAATAAGGAAATATCAAGAAAACTTGAGGATGCAAATGAAATAATAACTAGTTTGAAAGTACAGGTAGAAGAATTCAAAAGGATTGAAGAAAATCTTAGGTCACAGATCAATGAGAAAAATATTGGTTGCTGCAAACAAGAGGAAGAGATTGTTTTATTGAAGAAACAACTAGAGGAGGCCAATACAAATCTCAAATTCGAGAAGAGCACAGAGTTGCTAGATAAAATGATAAGCCAACAAAGAAGCTCCACGGATAAGCATGGTCTTGGATATGAAGTTGAACAACCTTCATCTTCTAACTCTGTAGAGAAGAAGAAGTTCACTATTGAAGGATCGAAGCAAGAAAAGTTTGAAGTTGAATCTTCAAAAGGAAGAAAATATCAAAGGAGATCTATAGCAAAACAACCACAACAAAAGAGGTTCTATCACTCTCACTCTATTCATAATAATACTTTTAATGGCTATTGTTTTAGATGCAACAAGTATGGTCACAAGGCAATTTATTGTGGATTGAATAACAAATCAAAGAATTATGCTGGTAGAAATACATCTGCATTTCTGAGTGAACACTATGTACAATGTTTTCAATGTAATGGTCATGGGCACATAGAAAGGTTTTGTCCAAGCACTTTTGTATCTAATATAAGGCAAAACAAGTAGATTTCATCAGATGCAAAGAACGCAACACAGACATGGAATAAATCATGTACATAAAAGAAAGGAAAATAATCATTCATCAAGGATGCACAAGAGACAACCACACAAGAGAAATGTTCGAGTTCATGAAAAGGTGCAAAACAGGGATGTAGTTGAAAAATCCAAGCCCGAGTTCAAGAAATTTTGGAGAAAGATAGAAGAAAGGAAATCGTGTCTCCTTGGACTGAAGGAGACTACTCCGCTATTGCACTAAGCAACTCCGGGTAGCACATCCTCGGGGGGAGCAATCTTGAAGTTTCATTTTAATGCTCCTATGTATTTTTTTGATTTCCTGAGGATGAAAGGCAAGTAGTCAGGGAAGTTGTCGTATAGTTGTCTAAGTGTGTTTTTAGTTCATGTAGTTGTTTGTGGAAGTGCCATGAAGGGTGGTGATTAAATTAAGAGTTGTCAGTTTTGGTAGTATTGATATATGTCATTGTTGTACTGGTGATGATTCTTACTGCCGCTGTCCAAAGTTAAGGATTATAATAGTTCAGATAATTTGGTTAGTAAAAGAATGTTGCCCTAGCCACATTTATGTGTTTCGATAAAAGCAGTGTGTATTTGAACTACACATTGACGTGAATATTGTTAGATCTTTTATGACACTGTGGTGAAAAATATTGAAGTTTGATCATTGATTCATGTTTAGCTCATCAAGACGAGCAACTTTGCTTTGTGAATCATACCTATCCGAGGTCCAAAAGTATGAGTTTGATTAATGTGCATTATAGTTGGACATGAAGTGTTTGACAAAAGGTTGTCTCCTAATTCAAACAGTTGAAAGTAAGGTGTGACCAGCGGTGACTGTAGAAAACATAGACCAAGTTGAAAATGTAAAAAGGGATTTGGTTGGTTTTATGGTACAGTGTTTGATGCTTGCATAGAGTTGGCAGTAAAATTGCAGTGTCGGTACAGTGTTGGACAAAAGTTGGTACAAGTGTGAGTCACTTGACAATTTTGTTGACAGATGTGAAATCTGCATTTTTGAATGGGAAGTTTGAAGAAGAGGTTTATTTTGAGCAGCCATATGGTTTCTAGCTTGGTGATGATCCCAACTTGGTTTGTAAGTTGAAGATATATGGCTTGAAACAGGCACCCCGAGTATGGTATGCAAGGCTAGACAACTATCTCACTCAACAAAGGTTTAAGAAAGGTATGGTGGATAGTAATTTGTATGTCAAAATAGAAAATGGGCATCTTATTGTTCTTGTTGTATACGTAGATGATATCATATTTGGTAGTAGCAAAGATGAGTCGTGTAAATATTTAGCAAATAAGATGTAGAAAGAATTTGAAATGTCAATGATTGGTGAACTGTCGTATTTCCTCGGGCTGCAAGTTAATCAAAGTTGCAAGTTGAGCAAGGATGACAAATCTCCACATGTTGATCAAACCATGTACAGATCAATGATTGGAAGCTTACTTTACCTGACAGCTACCAGACCAGATATTTTGCAAGCAGTATGCATGGTAGCATGATTTCAGGCTAATCCCAAGGAGACTCATGTGACAACATTATGGTGGTTGATTTCTGAAATATCATTGGAGGGAAAATGATTGTTTGTGGTTTCCTTCTCGAAAGAAGTTGGTTGATACATACTTGGACTAGGGTTGTGTGAGAGAGAGTTGTCCCTTGTCATGATTGATTGAGCCCTTGAGAAGGCCTTTGGGAAATATTTGAGGACAGTGTTGGGATAGATTTCTAGAGCAGATTTGGACAGGTTTTGTATGAGCTTGTTATTTAACATTGGACAAGTTCTATGTGAGCTTGTTAAGCAGGTTCTTAGTGAGCCTATTGACAGAGCTTTGGAGGTGATAGAATATAGAGGACAGAGTCTCAATGGATAGAGATCCAGTAGCCAACACAATTGAAGATAGATCTGAGTGAGGATTCTTCAAGTAGAGAGAGGTCCACCAGTTAGTGCAGTAGGGAGACAGAGTCTTCTATAATATCACAAGGGTACTATGGAGTATGGGTTATGGTATCCAAAATATGCATATTGGGTAGGATGTGTAGATGACAGAAAGAGTACCAGTGGAGGTGCATTCTATCTTGGAGACAGATTGGTCGTGTGGCACAGTAAGAAACAAGAGTCAGTTTCCTTATCCATAGCAGAGGTAGAATATATTGCAGCGACAGCATGTTGTACGTAGGAGAAAGTGGCAGAAAGTGAGGTTAAGTTGGATTTTTATTCCAACAAACAGATTGTGGAGTGGTCACGTTTCCTAAGAATTGACTAGCTATCGGGATCACATTCTCAGGGGGAGCATTTGTGTATTTGTTTATCTTTTTGCTCATGTTTGTGATTTTTGCTAAGTGTAATATTTTTTTCTAAGAATATTGTGCGTGGACTCAGGGGGAGTCTGCAGTAGCCCTTTGGTATTATTGTCAAAGGGGGAGAAGAGTTACAGGAAATTGTACATGTGTTGCCAACAATTCCAAAGGGGGATATTGTTGAGCAAGGTGCAACAATAGTATTGTCATTGTTGTCAACATAGTCAGTTAGATCTATTGATGCAGTGGACAGGAAGCTCAAAAGCCATTCAAATGCAGAAGACAGGAGTTCAAATGTTACTCAGAGTATGTACAGTGTTTTTCCAAGAAGACCGAAGTGGCCCATATGCAAAAGATCAAAGAAAAAGACAAGTAAGAAAAGTGTCGCGATATCACGACATATACAACAAGTAGGAAAAACTGTCATGATTTCACGACATGTTGGAAGAGAGAGAAAAAGTAGGAAAAACTGTCGTGATTTCGTGACATGTTGGAAGAGAGAGAAAAAGCAAGAAAAACTATCGCGATTTCGTGACATGTTGGAAGAGAAAAATGCAAGTGGAAAAACTATCGCGATTTCGCGACATGTTGGAAGAGAAAAATGCAAGTGGAAAAACTGTCGCGATTTCGTGACATGTTGGAAGAGAAAAAGGCAAGTGGAAAAACTGTCACGATTTCATGACATGTTGGAAGAGAAAAATGCAAGTGGAAAAATTGTCGCGATTTCGCGACATGTTGGAAGAGAAAGAGAAAGCAAGAAAAAGTGTCACGATTTCGCGACAAGTTCAAAGAAAGAGAACAAGAAAAGTGTCATGATTTCATGATATGTCGCATTTTTGCGGCTAAAATAGGAGAGAGAAAGTAAGTTTGAGAAAGTGTCGCGATTTCGCGACATGTCGCATTTTCATGGCTAAAACAGGAGAGAGAAAGTAAGTTTGAGAAAGTGTCGTGATATCGCGACATGTTGTATTTTTGCGAGCCAAAGGAAAGAAAAAGTGCAAGGAGAAAAAGTGTCACGATATCGCGACATGTTGTATTTTTGCAGGCCAAAGGAAATAAAAAGCGCAAGGAGAAAAAGTGTCGCGATATCGTGACATGTTGTATTTTCGCGGGCCGAAGCAAAGAAAAAATGCAAGGAGAAAAAGTGTCGCGATATCGCGACATGTTGTATTTTCGCGGGCCAAAGCTAAAGAGGAAGCGCAAGGAGTGAAAGTGTCGCGATATCGCTACATGTTGTATTCTCGTGGGCCAAAGCTAAGAGAAAGCATACGGAGGCAAAAGTGTCGCGATATCGCTACATGTTGTATTCTCGTGGGCCAAAGCTAAAATAAAGCATACGGAGGCAAAAGTGTCACGATATTGCTACATGTATTCTCACGGGCCAAAGCTAAGAGAAAGCACACAGAGGCGAAGGTGTCGCGATATCGCTACATGTTATATTTTTGTGGCTATAGTAACAAAAGAAGCTACAGAGACATAAGTGTCACGATTTCATGACAGGTCATAAATGCGCAAGTCAAGAAGGAGAACCCGACTGAAATGAGAAGTATGACAGTGAACCGTCATCTCTACAGCATTTATAGGGGCAGTTACAGAGTGAATTCATGCAGCTAAAATATGAAGAGTGAACAAAAATTCAGTATGGCGGCTACAGGGACTGTTACCGAATGAAAGCTTCGAGTGGTAGAATTACCGAATATCTTCATGAGTTGAAGCCGACTAAGACCGATGACAGCCAAATTGGTGAACATCGTTAAATCTTGTGTTGTGTGATGTTTTCTTGTTATATTTGCTTTATCTGGTTTTAAGGTTTCATTATTTCAGTTTTAAAAGCTGTGAATTTAAGTTTAAAGGACTACACTGATTCACCCCCCCCTCTCAGTGCCATTGTAAGACTAACAGGAAAAAGTGTCGTGATATCGCGACATGTTGCATTGTCACGGCCAAAGGAGAAAAGTGTCGCGATATCGTGACATGTTGCATTTTCACGGCCAAAGGAGAAAAGTGTCGTGATATCACGACATGTTGCATTTTTGTGGCCAAAGGAGAAGAAGGAAAAAGTGTCGCGATATCGCGACAAGTTGCATCAATAGACCAAACCGATCCCCCTGTTAGCTAGTTAATGGTTCAAGAGATTTGGCTCCATTGCAAATATTTTTTTACTGTTGTAAGCATGTGTTCTCTCTGACTGAGGCTGGGAAATCTTTGTTTTAATACAAGTTTTTTCAAAATTTTCACAAAAAAACAAGCATGAAGTGACCATGAGTGTGCCACAAGAATACACCACCACTAATCTGTCCTCCAATAGCAGTCCACATAAGGGATGAAGCAGTAGCCAAAATAAACCCCTGGACAAAGCCAAAGATAAAAGAAGGTGCAAGAAACAACACCAATAACCCCCCCAAAAAAACCTTTTATTGATTTGAGTATACAATATTTGCTCTTCACTTTGATAGCCTTGTTAAGTAGGCTGAATAGAGAGTGAGAGGAGTCTTTAAAACTTCTTTTGTTACAAAGGTTGTCTCTGAAAAAAACTTAAGAGGAAGAGCTTTCAGAATCAGAAGAAATGACTCTATTACAAAATGAGAAGATTTTTCATAATCAAAAGAAATGACTGTTACAAAATGAGATTTTTTTATTTGTAAAAAAATATCTCGAAAAAAATCTTTGTTGCTTTCGAATCCTCCAATTTTACAAAATTATTGGCATCCAATGTTGTTGGCCTCTTTAGAAGGATCGTGCCTTTTGGAAACCTGCAGCTTATAATAGAAGTGATGATATATTTTAAACCTAAAGTAGATATAAAATAAAATATCATATAATTTTTTTTAGCTTTCCAACAACATCGAGGTGGATCATCGAGCAGAGCTTGGCACACGAGCAGGCTTCAACAAGGGCTATTTTCACTGAACTATGGTGATTAGCTTGATGATGTTATACCCAATTTGACTAGCGAGTTATTCTCCACACTCGAGCAGGCATCAAACACTGGTCATCATTATGTGAGTGCAGCAGAGCAGTATTCTCTTATAGGTGAGCATATTACAGGTGGGCACGAGATGATTCCATGAAGACGTATTCGTCTCCTATTGCACATATTGTAAAACACAGGAAGAAGAGCTTCTTTGACGTAGTCAAAAGAAGGATGCTTTACAAATCATGAAGAGCACAACCACCAAGAGAGTTTGAGCGTGCTACCAAAAATATAGGTGACCATTGAAAATATAGCAAGCATTGAGGCCAAGAGAAGGTGATAAAACCTTAGATTTTGATTGAACTAGGGAGCACCAAGAGGATTCGTCGATGAAATCACGATGAGATTGTACTGGAAAGCGCTCTTCTAGTCTCACTAAAGCTTGGCAATGGATACGATATATATAAGACCACCACATTGAGTTGCATTAAGAATGACACTCTCTCTACATCAGGCCCAGGTTGTTACAAACAATTATGAGGAGAGCATATATTATAGCCAACATGCAAAGGATATTAAGGATCTCAAATGGCTAAATAATAAATCCAACATGCGGATAACACCCACATTGGTTTTAAAAGAGGCTTTATAAAATTAAAAGACCATGTCTTAAAAAAAATTACAAGCCACGTAGCTTTAAAATAAAAGCTAATTGCTTGTTATCTCTAGCCAAGAACGAGTACGTGGAGCACTCTTAGAATAAAGTGAACAACCAAAAAATATTTTGGCCAATGTCTCCTGCCTCGGCTTAACAATACCGAAAAAGAATTTGAAAGCCCTTCTTGGATGCTAGGGAGGATTTTAACTGCCCGGCGACAAAAGTTGCATTGCCCAAATTTTTTGAGTTCAAAAAAAATTGAACCAAAATATCAAAGATAGCAACTATTATGCTTAAAGTGAAGCTTTATCATGAACTAGATGCTTAAATTGGATCAGACCAAGTAGAACAAATTCCTAGAACAGATTGACTATGCTTCAAAAAAAAGTGAACCAGTGTTAAAAACAAGAGCTTCAAAAAACTTGAATGTTTGCAGACAAACTATCCTAGCTCTGGTACCATGTTAGAATAATTGAGAAACAATATTCTATTCCAAATAAATAGTTGAGCAAAAACATCACAAGTATTGAAATGAATCTTAGAACTGATTGATTATTCTATGGGATCAAATTTGTATAAATAACAAAGTTGATCATTGAGAGTCATTGGATTACGACAACTCAACAAATCTGAACTAGTCTAAACTGAGAGTTCACCTGACTCATGGAAGAGTGGTAACTCAAGTAATTCTATCCTAGTAGGACTTAAGAGAATAAATATTTATTCTAGAAGTTTCATTCCAAATAATAAAATATCTCTTTAAAAAAGAAATCAATAAACTAGATAACTTTTCCAAGAAGAAAAACAATTAAGTTTCATTCCAAATAATGAAACATCTCTTCTGAGAAGCAATAAATAGACTAAATAACTTTTCCATGAAGCCAAAAAATAAAGTTTCATTCAAAATAATGAAATATCTCTTTCAAAAAGCAATCAATAAACTAAATAACTTTTGTAGGAAGCAAAACAATTAAGTTTCATTCTAAATAATGAAATATCTCTTTTAGAAAGCAATCAATAAACTAAATAACTTTTTGAGGAAGCAAAATAATTAAGTTTCATTCTAAATAATGAAATATATCTTCCAAAAATAAATCAATAAACTAATTGACTTTTCCAAGAAATAAAACAATTAAGTTTCATTCTAAGTAATGAAATATCTCTTCCAAAAAGCAATCAATAAACTAAATAACTTTTCTAAGAAGAAAAACAATTAAGTTTCATTTTAAATAATTAAATATCTCTTACAAAAAGCAATCAATAAACTAAATAACTTTTTGAGGAAGCAAAACAATTAAGTTTCATTCTGAAGAAAACAAAAAATCAATTACATTTCATTATAAATAAATGAAATAAAACTCTCAAAAATGATCTATGCATTAGCTTTTAACAAGTATATACAACAAGCACAATTTATATTATTTTTAAAACAATGATATAAAATCGTAGTAAGAATATTTAGTAAATAAAATTAAGGTGCAATATATAGTTTCGAGGCTCTCATATCTTCTTAAAAATAAATGGATTTACTGTTATTTATTGTAGAACTACTTAATCATTATTATTTCTAAAAAATTCCACTTGTCAGGTTGGGTTGCACCATGGAAAAAAACAATAGATAACCAAGAACAATCCAACAAACCATGCATAAGATAGCTTATAGTCAATCATAAGCATTATCAAGGGGTAAGTTTCTTGATGTCCTACCTGCCTAGTCTAGTTTTCTAGTACATTTTGCTCTCTTCCCTATGCTTCAATTTTGTCTTTCTCCTCCCTTTCACTCTCTTCCCTATGCTTCAATTTTGTGCTTCAATTTTACCTTTCTCCTCCCTTTTGCTCTATTCCCTATGCTTCAATTTTTCCTTTCTCCTTCTTTCCACTAGCCCTCCACCAAAACTAGGACTCATAAACACTTAAGGCTAAAAATGCTTCTTTCTTCTCCATGTCTATCAACCATCCCATTCACCTCAAGCATTACCGATCGACTACAAATGAAGGTAATACCCCAATAATCTTCATGATACTAAAGCCCCACCCTTCCACTATTTAGGTTTATTAATAAAAGAATCTCCCTTACTAGTTTTTTAGTTAATCTAAATTAATTTAGACTTACTAATGTTCATTAAACAAAACATTAGAGAACCTCTCACCTAGCTCATAAATTAATATTATTATATTTTAATGTTATTTTTATTTACTAATATTAGTATAATATAATTAAATTAATTACTCATTAATTAATTTAATTAATATCATATGTTAATATTAACCATTAATATCGATATTAATATTTCAAGTATTAATAATACCACATTATTATTAATACTATCCTTGTTTAATAACCAAACAATTCTCAATTTTCAAGACACAAGCATGAATGCATTCCAACCATATGCACAACCAATTTCCTTAAGTAGGAGGCTTTACAATAACTGCAACATTATCACTTGCCTACTAGGAATGGATCTTTTGCTTTAAATAGCAACCTCCTGGTCCAATGTGCATTTAATCAAACATTTCACATATGAGATGCATCTATATGAAGGGTTTATTTTTACCCTTGAGTTGTCAATGAATAATTCATCCATTATTTATTTTTTCTCTCAACTTTGGTGGTTGTCCCATACCAATCCACCTATGAGAGTACCTGGTCCTGCAACCATAAATTTTATTAGTAGTACCATATTTCAAAAGTAGTATAACCAAAGAATAAAGTGTAACATTAGACCATATTGATAATATAGAATGAGATTATGTGTTAGATATCCACACATCAATATATAAATCAAGTATCAAGAACAAGTCCTACTAAGGAGAGCCATTACATACTCCCCCCTTGGACTAAACACAATTCTTTTTTTTTCAAAATAGATCATATATTTCATTCAAATAAATATGGGAATTGCTTCCTCATTTCATAAACATCTTCCCAAATTGCACAATTTATAGAATTATGGTTCCACCAGACCTTAGTTGATCTAGGATTCATTTTCTCAAGATCTTAGAATGAAACCCTAGAATCCTTACCAGATGCACCTCAATGACTAAGGGATCTACCATATATAATTTTAAAATAATCCAACCATGAGAAGGATCAGTAATATACATCCTAAGTAGGTATAAGTGTAAATTATCATGTATTTTTGACAAATTGGGTGGCAAGGCGAGCCTATAGGTGACTGGACTAATCTTACCAAATATCTCAAAAGACCCAAAAAATGAGGATCCAACTTATTTGACTTAATGACACTTTTCATGGGTCTTACCATTAAGAAGACTGTATATCCCATAGATAATTATCTTGGTGATATTTTTAAATCATAATAGCTCTTATGATGATAGTTTGCTTCCTTAAACCTCTATCGAATCACTCTAAGATGCTCCTCCATCTCTTTGATAGTGTCTGATCTGATCACCACTTGATCTTTCAGATTATCCCATGATAGAGGTGTTCTACATATTCTACCATACAAGACCTCAAATGGAACTATTCCCAAATATGCATGGTATCCATTATTATATGTAAATTCAACTAGATGTAAAAAAATATTTCCACTTAGATATTGGATCCATGCAATACATGCAAAGCATATCTTCTAGGACTTGGTTAACCCTCTCTAATTTTTCATCTAGTTTTGGATGGTTAGTAGAACTAATATTCAATTTAGTACCTTGCATGATGAAGAGCTTGCGAGAATTCTAATGTAAACCTGAAATCTTTATTTGATATGATCACCTCAAGAAAACCATGTATCCTAAAAATGTCCTTAGCAACCTATTTATCACAATTGGTGCATCATCCTTAATGTTCCTTGGTATAAAATGTGCAACTTTAGTCAATTTGTCTACCACCATAAGTATTGCAGCATGTTGGTATATTATCTTAGGCAAACCCACAATAAAATCCATAGATATAATCTACCACTTTTGAGTAGGTATATCATGTGGGTATAATTTTCCTACTTGATGTTGAATTTATACCTTAACCTTTCGGTATTCCAAACATTTAGCAATGAAACTAGTAATATTATATTTTCTTTTAGACCAATAAAAGGTCTTTTCATTTTTTCTCTTATCTTTGCACCTCCTAGATGAACAAAATATAGAGAAATATGTACCTTTTGCATAATAATTCTTCTTAAATCACTAGTTTTGGGTATGACAACCCTATCCTTAAAACATAAAAGTCTTTATTTTATGTTAAAATACTTATATGCCTTAGGATTTTCCTCAATTTTAGCTTGAATTTCATTGCAAACTAATATTCTAACTACATTTCCTTGACCTTATGAATCAAGTTAACATGACTCTGGGTTAATACTTCTATATGCCTTCTCCTACTTAATGCATTAGCAACCTTGTTTTCCTTTCCTTTGATATATTCTATAGCAAAATCATACTTGGCTAGGAACTCTTATCCACCTTCTTTGCCTTAAGCTTGGTGATTTATCCTTAGCTCAAAATGTTATCTCAACAAATAGTTCCTATAGATATTAAGAGCATGGACAACCGTTGTTAACTCCATGTCTTATATAGCATAGTTTAGCTCATGCTTCCACTATGCCACTCTAATATGTCCATTGAAGACATTTGTTTGTATAATGAGGATCCCCACAAATGAAAAAACCTTGGGTACATGAGACCTTTCATGTCTTCTATCCTCTTTCTAAGCTAAATCATTATGCTTTTGAGGTTTAGGTTTTGAATTGTCCTTCCTATGAATATTCTTATTATAATATTTCCATGTTCCCATTATTCATTTTTTGAAATTTGGATTTCTTTAACTTTTCTTATTTTTCTCCTTGTTCCATTTTATAAACTCAATACTCTTCCACTTCTTGAGTTCTTATTTCTCTCCTTCTATCAACACTCCATAGTTGAAGAAGGTCTTCTTGGTTTTTTGATTGTCTCTTCTTGTTGAGACAAATCATATACTTTCTAAAGGATTTTGGGTTTGATCAAATTAATCCCTTGTTCAAATATTAGGATCCACTCCCAAGATAAACTTTTGCACTTTTAGTTGTTCCTTGGTATCATACTTAGAAATATATTTCAAGAGCTTGATAAATTTTAATAATATGCCTCCATAATCAATGTACAATATTGGAGTGTAGAGAAATCCTCAAAAATCTCTACATAATTTTCATTTGATAACAATATCTTCTTAAATGCCCTTAAAAAACTATCCCATTTAAGGTCTACTTCTTAGGTTCCTCTACCTAATTTCAATGTGTTCCACAATTCTAGTTTAGGTCTTTGGTGAGTAATTCTTCATAGAAAAATAAGTTTTCAATTCATTCAACCAAGATTATACTACATCACCCTCTTATTTACCATTAAATTTAGGTACCTTAACATTCTTGAGGTCCTTGGAAAGCTTAGCCTCAATACAATGTTTACCCTCATGGATTCATCTAGTAATATTCTCTTCTTTTCTACCCTCTGAATCCATGTTGTTGGTTTCCTGATTAACCAATATTTCTAACATTTTTTGTTGTTGCTCCATTTGGTCTTAAAGAAAAATAACTATGAAAGAAATATTTTTCACTCTCTCCCTAGAGTCCACTGATCTTCCAATTTTCCTGTTGGATTTCATTGTTCTTCTAGACTTCTTACTAGAGTCCATTGTTCTTCCAATTTTCTTGTTGGGGTCCTTTATTCTTCCAGACTTCTTTTAGAGATAAGCTATACCTTCCTCCTACATAGTTGACCCTGCATTCTTGGATGATCCTTCTCTCAAAATAGGTGTTATCTCCTCCCCATAAAAATGAGTTGTATAAGTTATAATTTCTCCAAATTTTTACTTAAGGTTAGCTAGTTTCATCTCCCCATGAACTAACTTAGACCATTATCACTCACCTAATAATGATCATAGTCACATCTGCTACACTATACGATGTCATATTTGGTAAGACCATTATCACTCACCTGATAATGATATTGGACACACTTGCCTCACCATAAGGTGTAATTCCCAATAAAAACCATACTCTAGGATTTTTACACCTTGACTTGACTAGTCCAAATGACATGCAATACCTATTTTATCTCAAATCAACTTAAGATCCCTAGAAGAGTAAGCCACCACAAAGTAGCACATCAAGTCAGGGTTAAACCTAGGTTATCTCCATAGAAGCTTCGTGTCCTATGACCTAGGCTCTGATACCAACCATAGCAACCCACTAACTCAACCCAAGGGAGAGAGATATTTTTTCACAAGGAATAACTCTAAATGAAGTCTCAATAATTATTAGAATTATAAGGCATAACCACAATTTGAGTTCATTGTTGCTATAGGCGATAGTCAAGTCGATAAGAGTGGACAACATCCCATATTTTGGAGGTTCACCTTTCTAAATCTAGTCATTTAGAAAGGATGTCAATAGTGGTTCCCCACCTTTCCTATGCACTCATTAATATATGACAATTTGACCACAATGTAGGGATTATCCTTTAAGGCATATAACACTTAAAGGGAGATGTTTATTCCCTAACCCTACATAAGTTCATCTATATATGATTCTTCTTGCATAATTCCTTAGTGCTTCGTTACCACACCTCCATAGGATAACTAAGGACGTTACCACTCACCTGGTAATAAGCATGGTCATCCAATCCCATCGTTCAAGGTGCCACCACTATATTATATTATGAACAATTCTAGAAGCCTCATCACTTTAGGACACTTGATCTTCATTGTTAAATGTATATAATTCATAATTATCTAGTTATTACATCACCACAACTCCTCCAAAATATGTAAATACCTATTTATTGCATCATTGCAACTCCTCCTAGGATTCACAACTACTTGGTTATTGCATCATTACAACTTCCAAGATTAGATTATCTTATTGACTCAAGGGTTCCCTAATATGGCTCTAGTTTTATACCCAAAAAATAACCACCAACCCAATATTCTAATTATTTAAAAGAAATACACATCTCTCCAAAAAGGAAATAAAGTGCTACAGGGTAATGCGTAAGGGGTCAACCCCAAAATGTATTTATAAAACTTTAGTGAATCAGTTTTGAAATCTAGGTGAATAGTGTCCAAATGCATGCAGAAGGTTCACTATTATTAGTGGCAATGTTGGAAATTTAAACTTAAAATGGTCAAATTATTATAAAATTGAGGCGAATCGACCCCAAAAAAAATTGCACCCAAAAATTTTTGGCTAATGGGCCCTGGTCAAGGGTCCCAAATATTAGCCAATTCCAAATTTTAAAAATCCTAATTTTAGCCAATTTGGCAATAAATAGTTGCTATGCATAACCCTAAAGTACTATATTAATTCATATATTCAATTCAATATAACACATTACTAAAGACTAGAAATTTAAATACTTTCAAATCATAATTCTAGCATTTAGCATTTCCTTATTTACAATTAATAATAACACATCATCAAGGTATTATAATCATAATCCATGCATTAAAATTATTCTTCCATTTTGCACATAACCAATATTCCAAGAACTTTCATAAAATAATAACAACATATAATCTTTCATTCTTGATCAAGTCTTGAAATACTAAAACAAGTATATTTACAATACATATTTTCTTCATCAAAATATTTGCATAATTTCAATACAAATACTTTTCAAGTATTTCTTTATTCAAATATAATAATACATTTCAACATTAATGGTCCCTAGTTCCATCTTCTCTTTCAAGGTATTCCTCTTGGTAGATATTTTCAATGAACTTAAGTAGAATTTTAGGTATCGGGACAACTATATCATGCATATGTAAGTCTAACATTCATTATGCAATTTAAACAATCAAAAATTCACCATACAAAGCAATTACATGCAAATACGATGGAGAATCTCAAGTCTCGTCTATATTAAGCATACATGCAATTTTAAAAGTATACAATAATAAACCAATCAAAGAAATTTCATGCAATATATTGGGAGAATCTCATACTTATCCCATATATGGATTTCTTGGCTACCCAAGCTTCATCCATACTATTAATTTTTCAAATAATAATTTTTCCTTCCTTAACATTTAGAAAATAATCAATACATTGCTCCATTATTAACTAATAGTTTTCATCCCTAAAACTATTAATTAAATCACATAATTAATTGATAATAATTAAACACATTATTTAATTTAAATAACAAAAGTCATCAATGTAATTACATAATTAATTTAAATACCACCTAAACAATCCAATGAAGCTCTTACACTCTTTCATCAAACAAAACAATGGCGTTTCATTTAAATAAATAAAATAACTCTTTTAGAAAGCAAATCATAAATTAAATAACTTTTTTAGGAAGCAAATCAATTAAGTTTCATTCTATATAATGAAATAACACATTCAGGAAAAAAAATAGTAAACCAATTAAGATTCATTCTAGAAAAATGAAATAACTCTTTCGAAAAGCAATCAATAAATTTAATAACTCTTTCAGGAATAAAATCCATTAAGTCTCATTCTAAATAATAAAATATCTCTTTTGGAAAACCATCAATAAACTAAATAAATTTTCCAAGAAGCAAAACAAATAAGTTTCATTCCAAATAATTAAATGTCTCTTCCAAAAAGCAATCAATAAACTAAATAACTTTTCCATGAAGCAAAACATTAAAGTTTTATTCCAAATAATGAAATATCTCTTCTGAAAAGTAATCAATAAACTAAATAACTTTGTAGAATGTTTTTAGTTTATTTTTTATGGTCGTGGTGCACGTATGGTCCAGTTTGTTTTTATTTATCCGCTATTAAGATAAGTTAGTGGAATTCGAGGTGTGATTTTTCTCCACCCACACTTTTTTTTACTGTAAAGAACTTTTATTTTTATAATTAAAATGGCCTTTCATAAAAAATAAAAATAAAAATAAAAATTCTAGGAATCAAAACAATTAAGTTTCATTTCAAATAATGAGATGTCTCTTTTGGAAAGCAATCAATAAACTAAATAACTTTTTCATGAAGTAAAACAATTAAGTTTCAACACAAATAATAAAATATCTCTTTGAGAAAGCAATCAATCAACTAAATAACTTTTCTAGGAAGCAAAACAATTAAGTTTCATTCCAAATAATGAAATATCTCTTCTATAAAATGATTAATAAACTAAATAGATTTTTTAGAAAGAAAAATAATTAAGTTTCATTCTAAATAATGAAATATCTCTTCCAAAAAGCAATCAATAAACTAAATAACTTTTCCATGAAGAAAAATAATTAAGTTTCATTCTAAATAATAAAATATCTCTTCTGAAAAGCAATCAATAAACTAAATAACTTTTCTAGGAAGCAAATTAATTAAGTTTCATTCCAAATAATGAAATATCTCTTCCAAAAAGCAATCAATAAACTAAATAAATTTTTGAGGAAGCAAAACAATTAAGTTTCATTCTAAATAATGAAATATCTCTTCCAAAAATCAATCAATAAACTAAATAACTTTTCCAAGAAGCAAAACAATTAAGTTTCATTCTAAATAATGAAATATCTCTTTCAAAAAGCAAACAACAAATCAATTAAGTTTCATTCTAAATAAATGAAATAACACTCCCAAAATTATCTACATTTTAGCTTTTAACAAGTATACAACAAGAAAAAAACAATGATATAAAATTGTAACAAGAATATTTAGCAAGTAAAGGTGCAAGATATAGGTTCAAGGCTTTTATATATTCCTAACAATAAGTGGATTTATTTTTCTTTACCACAAAACTCCTTAACCATTATGTTTTCTAAAAAAATCCAACTATCAGCTCGGGTTGCACCATGAAAAAAAACAACACATGACCAAGAATGATCCAACAAAATATGCATAAGATATCTTAAGTTTAATCACAAGCATTACTAGGGAGCAAGTGAGCAAGTTTTCTAACATCTTGCCTATGTGGTCTAGTTCTCCAGTACCTTTTGCTCTCCTCTTAATGCTTCAATTATGCCTTTCTCATATCTTTCGCTAACCCTCCACCAAAACTAGGACTCATAGAAACTTAAGGCTAGAAACACTTATTTCTTCTTCAAGTCTGTAAGCCACCCCATTCACCTCAAGTTTTACTTATCAACTATGAAAGAATGTAACATCCCAAGAATATTCATGATACCAAAATCCCACCTTTCCACTATTTATATTTTTTAATAAAAAGAAGCTTCCTTAGTAGTTTTGAATTAATCTAAATTAATTTAGACATACTAATGTTCATAAAACAAAATATCAGTGATCCTTTCACCTAGCTCATCAATTAATATTATTACCTTTTAATGTTAGTTTTATTTAATAACATTAGTATAATATAATTAAATTAATTATTCATTAATTAATTTAATTAATATCAAATGTTAATATTAACCATTAACATCGATATTAATATTTCAAGTATTAATAATGCCACATTATTATTAATACTATCCTTGTTTAATAACCAAACAATTCTAAGTTTTCAAGACACAAGAATGAATGAATTCCAACCATATACACAACCAATTTCCTTAAGCATGAGGCTTTATAATAGTTGCAACTTTATCACCCACCTACTAGGAATGACTCTTTTGCTTTAAATAGCAACCTCCTCACCCAATGTGCATATATATGAAGGGTTTATTTTTACCCTTGAGTTGTCAATGAACAAGTCATCTATCATTTCCTTTTTTCTCTCAACTTTGGTGGTTGTCCCATACTAATCCACCCATGAGAGTACCTAGTCTTGCAATCATAAATTTTATCAGTAGTGTCATATTCCAAAAGTAGTATAATCAAAGCATAAAGTGCAACTATCAACACATATTGATAACATAAAATAATATTGTGTATTACATATTCATACATCAATACATAAATCAAGTATCGAGAACAAGTCTTGCCAAAGAGGGTCATTACAATAATTTTTTAGGGAAATGCCATTCATGCATCAAATATTCAAAAGTATTCAAAAAATTATCTTATGCCAGCAAAGAAGCATTGTGGGTAAATATTTTTAATAAATTAATCAATATGTTGGGAGAGCATTAATAAATTAAACCTTTTGAATATTTACTTGAGTTATTACTTTATCACCATCTATTAAAAATGCTTTGTGTGATAATTTTATCTATTTCTAAATGTTTTCATAATAGAGTTCTTCCGAGTTGCACCGCATGAATCAAATGTTTTATATTCTATCAATTTATGCTAGGTTTAAATTCTTTTAATGATGTTTGTGTTGACTACGTATTTTTTATCAACATTTAAGCATGTAAGATATTTTAAATATATTTTTTTAATATTTGTTAGAAATAAGATTGTTGCAATGGCTTCTTAGATAATGATCTTCCTCAAATAGTAATGAATCTTGTTACCTCTTTTCTTTTCTAACTGGATCACAACCTCAAGTGGCTCTCAGTCTCTCTTCTTTTCTGAATGGCTCACAACCTCAAATGGCTCTCATCCTCTCTTATTTAGGTTCTTTCCTAAAGTCTCTTCAACATTGGCTATCCATTTTTCTCAGGTTTCTTCATGAGTTCTATTCAATGTTAGTTATTACTTTTCTCAACCGTCAAGTATTCTTTTTGGGCTGCCTTATCTCTACTTCATAGGAGTTCTTCTTAGGCACTTTGGTTCTCAATATTCTATCTTATAGTCTACCTTATTGGTGCTTTGACATCATCTACCATGAATGTGGATCCAATGGAACTTAGGCCTTAATGACTATTTAGTATTTACATTTGATTTGTGCTTTTTGGATGCTTCAAACTTGCATGTGCTTCAATATTTGTCAGTGTGTCTAATAAAATAATTCATAGAAATGATCTCTCACTCTTAAGGATATTCATCCCTTCTTCTAAATTACATAGGATATGTTGCTCTTTGGTAATTCTTTTATGGGCATCTCTTAATTTCTATGACTCATTATCACACTTTAGCTCTCAATCTCCTTAGGCATCTCCCACTTTCTAGTTTTCTTCGATGTTTTCTCTTCTTCAAGCTCACCAAGCTCAACTCTACTTGCTTTTAACTTTCTATTGATTTTTTTCTTTTTTATTGTGTGTTCCCACCAAGCTTCAACAATTATGTCACCAAGCTCAACTCCCACAACTATATTCTATATTTTACTACAAATATACCCACTAGTCAATAATATTGATGTCCTCATAGGGTATTTTATCACAACGTATGTTAATAATTCTCATAGAAAATAGATCATTTTTAGTAGCAAACTACTATATTTTTCTTCCTTTGATAAAATAAATATTAGCCAACAACCATAAAGGTTCTTACCTTCATTAACCTTTGATGCTATACTGTAGATTCACAATCAAATTTATTTTATCAAAGTTAGGGTTTTACCCAAAATATTCTAGCACTCTTTCCTTTTGCCTATGTTTTCTTCACATGGCTTCAAATTTCTTTTTTTATGGCTTTTTCTCCACAGTATATCAACTAATAATAATCACTCTTTCCTTCAAATTTTTGCTGCTCAAAGTTTAATATTCTTTATGCTTTCAAAATTTACACCAAAGTTCTTTGCTGATGCTAGCTTTTTATTTTGTAAATTTTACCTTAAAAATCATAAATTCAAATTAACACTAGAACTTCCTTCTAATGCTAACTTTTAACCAAGATGGATCCTGGCACTATGGCTTTGATACCGCTATTGGCTTTTTATTTAGATTATCACAATTTCTAATATCCAATATCAAATATAAATCATATAAAATATTTATGAAGGCTTAATCACATAATAATATCAATGCATACAAATCACTAATCAATATAAATCTAATACATTCATGAAATTACAATAATATTTCAAAATAGTACTCTCAATAAAATTGATCAAATATACAAGATTTGTATACAATTTTTCATTACAATACATGGTGCTTTATCTCCATAGTGTAACCCTTGGATATAACTCTTCAATACTTGACTATTGCTCTCCTTGAATATTGCTCTCTTCACATATTTGGGAGATGCAACCTTTCTTATTCCACATATAAGAAAAACCTCTCATGCCTCTTAGATTTACATATTGCCACATGTATGTGACTCTTGACTTGCATAATTAACACATACTTTAGGATAAATATAAAGCATACACCTAAACTAATAACACACACCTTAGTCTATTACTTGACAAAATAATGTAAATTCTCCAATATTTATAAGTTTATAAAATATGTCTTTATTTAATTGCTAATATGGGAGTTAAGTTCCTCTATTGTTTTATAAGATATATTAAAATGCTCAATATCATACACATCAATAATATTATGTATTCCAATTAGCAATAGGTCTAGATACCAATAAAGGCTCAAACTATGCTTAGGGATAGCATGCTTTCTATAAAGCTAATTTCTTGAATAAAAATAAAATATTACATCATTCCCATATTTTTTTTGGGTTTATTATAATGGTACCAAAGACACCACTACTAATAGTTCAAAAGAACTATTATTTAGTCATATTGTGTTAGTTAGAAAAATCCATAATCAGAATGTGTTCTTTCTCAAAGTAAACAAAAATAAAATATAAGACTATAACAAAGAAATGTGATTATATGAACATAAACCAATAATTCAATATGAGTCATGATGGAATCTACTACAACCATTGTATTCATGCATGCAATCCATTTATCAGGCATGGATAGATAGGACCATGCTCCATCCTATATACTTGACTAACACCTTCTTCAATTAACTTAGGAATAACTAGTCAAGTATCAACTTAAATACTTTTATCTTTATGTAGTAATATTTGCTAGAGTCATTTATTGTTTACCCATATCTCACTTGTACAAAAGTATATTCAAGTAATAAAATAGGTGTGGCCATGCCCACCATCATTTGTACCCTCCTCCATGGACATCACAATACCTATGTAAGATTATTATTCATATTTATCTATCAAAACTTTGATTTTGAAGAAATATTCCCAAAAAATGAGATACTATTATAGATTCTGATAAGACAATGGAGGAACACTCTCTATAATAAATAAATTTTATTTTTTGTCAAGAATTTCCAATCATCATTGTATAAATTGCTCATTGTATTCATCCATTTTGTCTTCTACTACAAACCTAATGGATTCATATTTTGTTCTTTTATCATAATCTATACTCCCTCTTCTTGGTTTCTCTTAATATATTTCCCATAACTCGTACTAAGGCAAAGATACTTTAAATTTTCTACCTTGATGCTCATACCGTTGTTCAAACATATTCATCCTCCTAATATGCATATGAGAGCATCAATTATAAATTTTAAATGTGACATCTACTCAAGAGGCTAATATATAAACTTATTTAATTCATCCCAAAAACACCATCCATGTGTTCTAAATCACATTATATAACTACCATAAACACATTTATCTTTTCTTAATTCCATAAAAGATATCATGATCCTCCTACAACCTTTTTTCTTCATAGATTTGTGCATTACTTATCTTTCTTATTATAGGTACTTATAATCATCACTATGAAACCCTTTTATTCCTATCTAACCTTCTACTCTTCATCTATTATTTCCATGGATACAACATCATCATAGAGTTTTCTTTCCAAAACCATAGTCTTTTCTCGATCAAATTCTCCTAATCCATCCAATAGTGATTTGACACTAAATACATTGAATTTAAAATTCCCCTTTATGCACTCTCCCTTCCATAATTGTTAAAGGTTATGATCCTAAATTTGTATTTTTTTTTATATTACCTCCCTTATAATTATTGTTGATCTTAAATTTGAATGTATTATGTGTAATTTATCTATCCCATAAAAGAGTCTTAAAATACCTTTTAGAATTACCAAATCATATCCCATTTATTCGTATTTTATGGATGATAATTGATCCACATATCACTTACATAATAACCCTCCCTAATCATATTTTAAAACCTCATTTAAAACTCATAGTGATAAAACTATTATTAATGCCATAGCTTTTTCTCGTTATGTCAAAACACTTATACCTTTGAAATAACACTTTGCAAATTGTTCCTTTTGACACTATCATAAATAAGCATTACCAATACACCCCAAAACCTCTTTCATGCCACTCTAAATATATTATCTTGAAAAGAACTATTTCATTATATATTCTCATGTATATCTTGCTTGCATCACTCACTAATTTAGCTAATTATTATAAATTAATTCTAATGTTAATGTTATCATCTTTGGGTGCACCAACCTATTAGGGTAAAATCTCAACGTGTTTAAAACACCCACACCTCATATAGAGAGATACAAAAATAAGCATTGTGGATGAGGGGATTGCATGTAGGGCAACCTCTAGGGTTTTTTGTTAAGGTCAACTCCTCATTGGATTGATATTTACACACTTTTAGACCTCATAGTATCAAGACTACTTTTTTTGGGGGGTGCAAGAAATTGAATTGCAATGAAATTAAAAGATAAAAAAGTAAAAAACAAGAAAGTAAATTTGTGAGAGAGTAAATTGCAAGGAAAGTAAAACCTAAGCTATGTTGTCAATGCACCAAAATTAGGGTTCTCCTCCTTTTTGCATGAACAAGATATAAATGAATGCATTCACCATAGTCTAATAGATATAATTTGAACACTTCAATGTACATAATCTAAAATTGAGAATACACTTAGAGAAGTAGGATAGAAAGAAATTAGTCATAACTTTCATACGCAAAATAATTACAAGTTATGTGGCCTAAGAAGGCTCGATGATCCTTAGACAATGAATTAAGGTTTTTTCCCTCCTCATACAATAAATGAGTGAAAGAAATATCTCATAATGCTAGATATGAGGTATGAGTAGAGAGCTCCCAATTCCTTTACAATGAAATTACATACCTATTTATAGGATGAGGTGAGGATTTTTCCCTCCAAAGTTCTACATAGAGGGTGTACATATTCTTCTATGTTATGCAATTAAAATTGTTCTCTATCATAATTGGTAACTTTGAGATCTCTAGATCTAAGGCCATCAATGTTGAAGGCTTTTGACCTCTTGGATGATAAATGATTGTTGTCATCTCTCATTATTGCTATGTTGGGAGTGGTTACACTATTAAGATCTCATAAAGTCTCTCTCTAGAACCACCTACTCACTGATGTAGTGGGCATGGCCTTCCTTACTAGTGTAGTATGGTAGGGTAGGCTTATCCATGTGATGAATAATTATTGTAATTACCACATGGTTGGTTCTGATAGACCAATTCACAAAATTAAACTTTAATGGTCAATGGTAGATATATCTTAAATTGTTCTTTGGACTATCTTATATATGTGAATGGTCACCACATATTATTGGTCAATATGTGATCTCCTTTAGCCAATAGTGATCCTTCTCTAAATTTACCCTAGTGCTTAACTCTTGCTTTAAATTAGATTTCATATGTTTGACCCATGCTATGATGAGTCTCATTTTTTTTCTTATACTCTCATCAGTTGGAATATTAGCACAAACCATCAGATGGAAAATTGATGATTCATGGTACTTATCATCCTCAAGTTGTTGACTTTAGGGAGAAGATGACCACTAACCATTAATCTAGGATGCAATGTCTAGTGTGACTTAAATATTTCCTTCATTTTCTTTATTTTGTGGATCCAATGATCATTCGGTTGATTAAAGGTAAGCTACACCTTCTAACTACCTTTTTATTTTTTAGCTTTTGATTGGGAAATTTTCTTGAGTGAAGCATGATTCTATGAAAAAATATCTAGTCTTGTTGGATCCTAGTGCTCTTTACACTGATGAACAAAGCAAACCTCAAACTACTTACCTTGTTCTTGGAAATAAAGTCAAAATATGAAAGCTAGGAATATCAAAATACATAATAATATAAGGAAAATAAGAGAGTGAGAAAGGGGAGTGGAGAAAATTACTACCTTCAACTTGAATTACCTTTAGATTTTGTGTGTAGCCAAACTTCATTCAGTAGGCTTTAGGTAATCTTAAGATCATGATGATTTGTTTTAAGCCTCTAGGACTATTTTTGGTTTGGAATTTAATTGAAGCTCTGGTTGGTGCCTTCTTGAATATCTCTTGGTCCAATGAGTATCACTTTTAGCATTTTTCTCTTGGCTATATCTTTGATGCTTCAAAGTGGATATATCACTAGATTTATTGGATTTTATTTATCTCTCTATCAATTTTTTACCACTTCACCATGTATTTTAGGGTGTTATTATCATGTAAATCAACAATCCTAGATGATCTTAGTGAATCCTTGACTCAATTCCTCCACTTCCTTTTCTTCCTCTTATAGTTCTTGTGTTTTTTTGGTATTTTTCTAGCACCATTTCAAAGTTTTACTAAGATTACAATTGTAAACTAAATTACCAAAAAAGTATGGCTTGGTTTTCAAATCCACCCCTCTCATTGATAAATGCATTCATAGTCATTAAGTAAATAGAACCCCTACCAACAACGAAACCCTTTTAGCTACCATCAAAAAACACCTAGGGTTCCTACCTGTAGTGAGGTTTGGCTTAGATATCATCGAAAAGGCTATTAGTCATCATATTTCTAGTCTAGTGGGTTAGCATAGCCTTGTGGTATAGGGAGTTTCAAATTTACTAACAACTTTCTTCAAAGGTTGTCCCTTGTTAGTATATTTGATATATTTATAGCATTAGCTACTTGATAAATTGAAGAAGCTTTAGGTCCCCTCATCTTGTTCAAACCTTGAATATCAATTTTTCTCCAAGATACTTCTTCAAACAAGGTTTTCCCATTGTAATGATTTCTCAAGGAGGAAGATTTATTATTTGGAGAGTATCTTTGCTTGGGAGCACATGAGGATGTTAGAGATATTATATTATTTAGTACATTATAGTACCTTTTAGTACTATTGTAAAGATTATATTAATTATGTGTTAAATATTTATCTAAAGTATGTCTTAAAGTGTGGAGAGTGTTTATGTATTTTTTAATAAAGTGTACAAAGTATCAATAGTGCAAGTTTAAGGTGTGCAAGTGGGAAGTGTGTAAGTGTGAGTTGTGAGAGTGCAAAGTGTCAAGTGAGAAAGTGAAGAGTCATAGGTGTTAGGTGTCAAGTATGGAAGTAAAGAGTCATATAAGATGTGTCAAGATGTAAAGTGAGAGGTTATGTAATCATTATAATTTTATCATAATGTGAGGCATGTGAAAAGTTGCATCTCCTATGGGTTTGAGGAGAGAAATAGTTAAGAGTATTAAAGATTCATTTGTAAAGTTATATATTAAAGAGAAAGCTCCATGCTATGTAGCTTTTGAATATATGTAGTCTCTTTTGGAAAGTAATAAAATGTATTTTGTATCATGAGTGATACTTATGTTATTTGTGAATGTGATTATATGTGATTGATACTTGATCTTAAAAAAATTAACTTGCGAGATAATATTACAAAGTTTCCAATAGTGGTATCAGAGCCTTTGTGATTCAAGTGACATCTTGATAGGAGAGAAACAAGTGGAGATATTTTTAAAGAAATTGGAGTAAATATATTGGAATGGAGAATATTACTGCATGGATGATACTATTGTGATTGAGGTATTAAGACGATTAATAAGTTGAGAGAGATTTATATCAAGGGTGTAAGGAGCATTGAATATATTAAGGACATTGAGGAGACTATTGGGTTGATGAAAGTGAATATTATTGTTGTGTTAATAAATGTTGATAAGACTATTATATTGAGGACATGAGAAATACGAGGAGATAATTTGAAAGTGTTGGATACAGATTGTTGTGAAGTTGAGAACGTTCAATGGTGCATTGAATAATGAATTAAATAAAGTGAAGTGGAGGAGTGGAATGTGTGACATATGAGTTAAATAAGTCTAGTGAGAATACCCAAGCTAGACGAGTGAAGAAACTATGATGTTGTGAAGCTTTGGAGAAAATAACTCAAGATTGTATGATGTGAAGGAGACACTAGTAGCAGATCAAGATTACAATCTATGAATAAGTTTTTAGAGCCAAAGGAAATTGAACATTTCTATGAGACGACTTGTATGCTAGGAAGGAGATGTTTTCTAGCACTGCTAGAAAATATTTTTACTACTATGAAGAAGATATTTTTAGGCACTATTGTGAGGAAGAGACACTTGAGTATTGAGTTTGAATTCCATAGACCGTAGAGCATAAAGGAAGATGAATTATGTAGAATAAATGTTCAAGCCTTTGAAATGATAGTCAACAAGCATTATTCTTTGATAAGATTCTCCCTAAATTAATATAAATTGACAAGGAGGTTACATAAAGCAAGGTAAGGTCCTATTTTTTGAAGGTTGGATTTTGGGCACTCATTTTCAATATTCAAAGTTATAAGGTGTATTTGTAAAAGTGCTATTGTTTTGAGGGAGATATAAGGATAGATTTAACTAATGAATTAATGAAGGGAATTATGAAGTGAATGGATGGAATAATTAATTAATTGAAGAAATCAATTAATCAAATGAAGAATTAAGAAATAAAAAATTGCTTTGTGAGATATAATAAGAGTAAAGAATTGAATTGGTAAATTTATGAATGGTGAATTAAAATTTGAATGTTTGTTGATAAAATTGAAAATTTTAAATTTGAACATTAAAGAAGGAATGAAATTTTGAATAGGAGATATAAGACTGAAATTTTTATTGAGATTAATTAAAGAATTGAATGAAATGAAGTTGAAATTAAATGAATGAATGGTGAACTAAAATTTGAAGTTTGAAAGTAAAATTATAAGATTAAGGATTTGGGATTTAGAAGAAAAGTAAAAATGAATTGAAACTATTTGATTTATTTGAAGGATATTATTGAATGAGCTCCATTATAAAAAAAATAGTAAAATTTTTCTTTTTGAAGGATATTATTGATTCTCTCTCTCTCTCTCTCTCTCTCTCTCTCTCTCTCTCTCTCTCAGAGAGAGACAGAGAGGGGAGAGAGAGGGGGAGAGAGAGAGAGAGAGAGGAGAGAGAGGGAGCTCTCTCTCTCTCTCTCTCTCTCTCTCTCTCTCTCTCTCTCTCTCTCTCTCTCTCTCTCTCTCTCTCTCTCTCTCTCTCTCTCTCTCTCTCTCTCTCTCTCTCTCTCTCTCTCTCTCTCTCTCTCTCTCTCTCTCTCTCTCTCTCTCTCTCTCTCTCTCTCTCTCTCTCTCTCTCTCTCTCTCTCTCTCTCTCTCTCTCTCTCTCTCTCTCTCTCTCTCTCTCTCTCTCTCTCTCTCTCTCTCTCTCTCTCTCTCTCTCTCTCTCTCTCTCTCTCTCTCTCTCTCTCTCTCTCTCTCTCTCTCTCTCTCTCTCTCTCTCTCTCTCTCTCTCTCTCTCTCTCTCTCTCTCTCTCTCTCTCTCTCTCTCTCTCTCTCTCTATCTCTCTCTCTCCCTCTCTCTCTCTCTCTCTCTCTCTATTATTTGTAATATATATGTCATATCTACAGGGATGGGTCATCAGGACTCAACCCCCATATTTTATATGACCACTGCTCCAAGTAATCTTTAAGAATGTATGTATGCAACTTATCTATAGATTACTCTGATTTTGATGGCTCCTCTTCAATGTGTACGCTTTCTCCTTCTTAATATAATATGCATAGATGAAAATTGCTCTATGTGGTGCATGTAGATGGGTTTCGATGAGATCTTAAATTTTGTTCCATACTTGATTTGGAGTAGCATGTGAGTCCAATCCAAGGACAAGTATCCTTTCATCATGGTGATGAAGTCCCTTGAAATATATATTTTGAATGCATCTGGTAGATCAGTCATTGACATATTTTGATGCTCTGTTAGGTCAGGGTATGCTTGGAGTGCCAAAGGAAGGTCCCATACCAATCTAAAATTTGGTACTAGAGTGTTGTCTAGCTAAGCTACTCTATTTATAATAATCTTACATAATAAGTTGAGCACATACACTACCCTTTTGGACATGATTTGCTTAACCCCAAGTTCACTAGGCAACTGTGTATCATCTTGTCTTCATAGATAAGGGTTAGGTAGAATTACATAGGCTTGGGTCAACTAAAATCTAAGCAAGAAACTTGTAATACAATAAGTATACCTTGTCTACCCATTTATTTCTTCTTCTATAAGGAATCTTCTCAATTTTATTCTAGAATCAAGAGGATATCCCAAAAAGATATTTCTATAAGGGTGGTCTTGCTCATACTTGATGATATTTTATCTAACGATGAGTGTTATTCATATTTTACTCTAGGATTTTGGTTACCATGAATTTTCCATGTGCTCACATTTCATATTTCACGTAGCACCCTCATCCTTCTACAATATTCAATTAAACAATCAATTCTCCTTTGGAAAAGGTCTCCTATTCATCTATAGTTCATCCCTAATAATAAGCCAAGTGTCTCCTTAGAGAGACATTTTTATTTGATTGGATGAGTAATAGGGCCATCCTATAGCTTTTATTCATAGATTATATGATCTACCTTGTACTTTTGAAAGACCTTTAAATTCATATTTGCAATATATATGTCATACCTACAGTGATGGGTCATCCCATCCCAGCTTGCTCGAATGTCTCATTAGGACTCAACCCCCATATTTTATATGAAAACTGCTCCAAGTAGTCTTTAAGAATGTATGTATGCAACTTATCTATAGAGTACTCTGATTTTGATGGTTCCTCTTCAATGTGTAGGCTTGCTCCTTCTTAATATACATAGATGAAACTTGCTCTATGTGGTGCATGTGGATGGGTTTCGATGAGATCTTAAATTTTGTTCCATACTTGATTTGGAGTAGCATGTGATTCCAATCCAAGGACAAGTATCCTTCGATCATGGTGATGAAGTCCCTTGAAAGATATATTTTGAATGCATTTGGTAGATCAGTCATTGACATATCTTGATGCTATGTTAGGCCAGGGTATGCTTGGAGTGCCAAAGGAAGGTCCCTTACCAATCTAAAATTTGGTACTAGAGTGTTTTCTATCTAAGATACTCTATTTATAATAAGCTTACATAATAAGTTGAGCACATCCACTACCATTTTGGACATGATTTTCTTAACCCCAAGTTCACTAGGCAGTTGTGTATCATCTTGTCTTCATAGATAAGGGTTAGGTATAATTACATAGGATTGGGTCAACTAAAATCTAAGCTAGAGACTTGTAATAAAACAAGTATACCTTGTCTACCCATTTCTTTCTTCTTCTATAAGTAATATTCTCAATTCTATTCTAGAATCAAGAGGATATCCCAAAAAGACATTTCTATAATGGATTTCCTCAAGTGCTTCACTACATTGAAGTATTTGATAGAAAGAGCCTTTGGGATTTTGTTCAATATTTTCAGAGGATTGGTCCTTTCAACTTTCAAAGGATGTATACGTGGATCAATAGTAGGCTAATTTTGAGGCTCATGGATTGTCCTTATAGTCATCAAAACAACTTAGATCTATTTTTAAAATGGAGCTTAGATTAGGGTACTCCTCTGATTATCCACTTCTCTCTTATTGTTCTACTATACATCATACTAGACATCTCCTCCTCTTTGATGACCTTCCTCTTAGCCCTGGTGATGTACTCCAATCAAACTTACAACATTCAAAAATCAAGGGGTCTACTTCATCTGACATGGCATATACTTTTACTTCATCTTATGTGACAAATTTATGCTTCAAAACTAAGAAATTGGAAATTGGTGGTGTAGTTAATATTGTTAGACAAGCTCTAGACTTAGAATTTGAGTTTTTAACTAAGAAAATAGAATAATATTATGGTCAAATGAAGTCATAACTGCTTGATCCTTAGATTTGATATGAAATTTGAGGGGGTAGAAATCAAGAGTAGGATAGTACCATCCACTAGGATCATTGACATAGTTATTTTACGTAGTGGTTAAGTACCTGACTAGGTTTGTATATGTTTGTTACACTAGGATTGGCATAGGTACTATCTATTGAGTTAGAGCCTGTAAGTAATTAGTATTTCTATTAATTTGAAACTAAGGTTTTTGATATACATATGGAGGTGGTTGGACACTCTATTTTCCTTGTTGTAAAGGAGGTTTTGGGTCCTTTTGGAAAGGAAACCTTTGAGCATTATATTGTCTCTTTAAGGATATGATATTGTTAGAGAATTTCCTCATCATATTCCACATTTCATCAATTTTAGCAACAAAAGCTATAGGGATCTGAGTTTTGCTCCAAGCTCATGATAGTAGTAGTCAAACTAGTGATGGGACATATAGTCAAATAGGGGTGACATAAGGTTTGTATGGAGGGAAACATTGATAGAAGTGGTCTTTGGGATAGCCTCCCTATTTGGATTATATCCTGTTTAGCTTGAATGGCTATCTCATATGCTTTTGGTAATGAGTCCCCTCCCTTATACTTGATCATCATGGCAATTTTAAAATTAAAAGCTTTCAAATAATAAATAAATACCATACCAAGAGGTAGTAATATATCATTGAGAATCCTTTTTCAAGTCTTATGGAGTTGAAAATTAAAATCATCAATCGTTTCTATAAGGACCCTTTTTATGGTCATGAGCTGCTCCAAGAGAGACACCTTATCTTCCTTCTATTTGAATTTTATTATTAGGAGCTTTTCTAGTTAGTCCCAACTTTTGAATGATTCATGATTAAGTTCAATGTACCATTCATAAGCCTTCCCATTAAAAGAGGTTGCTAGTATCTTTAGGGCTATATAATATTTTTTAATAAAATGCACTATGCACAAGCTCACTAGGTGGTGCAAATCCTCTATTGGGGTGACAACATCTTCTCCCAAGAAGTTAGGGACTAGAGAACTGATGCAAGAATAAATAACTATATAATAGGTGGAGTAGGGAAGATTAATGGACCTTCGTCATTCCACACTAAAGGAGGTTGGTTCATCTAAGCTACCATATTGCATTTTTGATTCTTCCTCCTCACTCTTTGACTCAAAGGTGACACCAACTCTTAATTATTATCTTGGAAAAAGGCTCTAGTTACAAACCTTTTTCTCATATAATTATTGGTCCTTTTTCTTGAGAACAAAGTCACTAGGTGGAGAGATAATTTTTTACTAAGCCTTATAAGACAAAGACCCCCACCAAAATCTTAAAATTTACTTTGTCAAATGAATTCTTTAGAGTCTTTTTCCTTTTTGTAGAGTTTCCAGGTGAGTATCTTCATGCTTCATTACAAGTGAATTGACTATGAACTTAATTGGGATCAAAGTTGGGAGTCTTCTTTTGGTTTTATGAGTGAACGTAAGGCTCATTCCATTGAGTATGTCAAATGGACCATTGTCATCTCTAGATGCACTACCCTATCAAGGTGAAAGCCTAATGCACCTAGGACACTTGTGCCTTGCATAGAGCAATGTAGCAGAAATCATCATATATGAGGGGATTATCGGTAGGGCAATATTTGGGTCTTTTTGCTAGGCTAACACCTCGTTGGATTTATCTTTGTGTACTTTTAGACCTTGAAGGCTTAGGCTTGTTTTTCTTAGGGTGTAAGGAAAATAATTACAATGAAAATAAAAGACAAAGGTAAATTTATAGGAAAGTAAAATGTAGGAAAAGTAAAACCTATGTTATGGGGGTGATGCACCAAGATTAGGGTACCCCTCTCGAATACATGAAAAAGATATAAATAAACACATTCACCATAATCTAATAGCTAAATTTTGAAAACACTTCAATATGCATAACCTAAAACTTAGAACATGCATAGATAAGTATGACAAAGTTAAATTAGTCACAACCTCCATTCATATGCCAAAATAATTACAAGACATGCATCCTAAGGAGGCTCGATACTCCTTAGATAGTTGCTCAAGGTTTAAACCTTATTCATACAATTAAGGAGTGAAAGAAGAGATCATAAGGTCAAATATGAGGTATGAACAAGCAAACCCTAATACCTTTATAATGAAATTACATTCCTATTTATAGATTAAGATGACAGCTCTTTCCCTCCAAACTTTTGCATACAAGGCTTATGTATTCTTCTCTACTATGTAGCCAAAACCTTTCTACATTGTAATTGGCAGCTTCAAGGTCTCTATATTTGAGGTCATCAATGGTGGAGGCTTCTAGTCCTTAGATGACAAATCATTGTTGTCATCTCTTATTGTTGTTGTGTGGGAGCGATCATGCCATTAAGATCTTGCTAGTTTTCCCTCTAGAATCTCTCGCTTATTAAAATAGCATGCATGGCCTTTCTAACTAGCGTAGGATGGTAGGGTAGGCTTACCCTTGTGATAGGTGACATCTAAAATTACCATGCATTTGGTTTTGACAAGCCATGACACAAAATTCAACTTCAATGGCAAATGGTATATGTCTCTTAAATATCCATTTATATTATATTCTTATATATGTGAAGGGCCACCATGCATCCTTGGCCAAGATGGGATCTCTTTTAGGTAATAAAAGGCCTTCTCCAACTACACCCAAATGCTTAACTCCTTTTGCTTTTAGCTTGCTACCATGTTTCTGATCCACATTGTGACAAGTCTCCTTTATGTTTTTCTACTCTTGGTTGTCTAAATATTAGCATGAACCATTTGATATAAAATTAATGGTCCATGGGCCTTGTTGTCCTCAAGTCATTGGCTTTAGGTGGAAAATGATAATTGACCATTGATTAGGTATCCAACGACCATTGTGAATTAAATCTTGTTTACCTTTTCTTTATGTTGTGATCTGATGATCATTCTTCTAACTGAAGGTGAGCTACGTCTTTAAATTGTCTTTCAATTGTCTCACTTCTGACTAAAAAATATTCTTGAGTGAAGCAAAACTATGGGAGAAAAAAATGTACAATTACATATCTTTTTCACAAAAAATAACTCTAAATATTATACAAAAAGACATCTATTACATATATTATATATAACAATGAATTTTCTATTTAACATGAAAAAATAATACATAATCCCTAATAAAAACTAAAATTATTTATTACAATATTTAATTTTTAATAACTAATACTCAAAGTATAAACCTTCATTCTTATCCCTCATGTATTTCCTAATCACTATCTAAAAAAATTACTTCTCATAAAAATTTAGATTAAGAATCCTACCATTTGAGAATATATATGATCTAGATTTAGAATCCTACCATTTAAGAATTTAGATGAGTTAAAAGTGAATTCATTAAGATTTCATTGTATAAAATGTAAGTAATATTATTCAACATAAGAAATATAACCTTTTTAAAAGGTAGATTTCATCTAATTTCTTCAAGGAGCATAATATTTTGTTGAACCACCTTTTTATTATAAAAATGTTAAGGTTATGCCAAAAGTTCCAACATACCTATTTCATAATCCTTCTCAACTTGCTTGAAGGTTTCTTTCATCTTGATCTTATTTTAAGTTTTAGCATGGAGGAGTGATAAGATATATTCATTATAAAAGGCACTTTTTAATTTCTACTCTCATTTTTTAATTTGTCTTAGATTTTAAATTGTTTGAATGTTTGGAATGCTTGTAAAAGTGTTCTCAATGCCTAACACATGCACAAGTGATGAGCGGTCAATAAGAAAAATCCTTTAAGAGCATTTTTTAAATTATGACTAAAATACCATCTTTATTTTCTAATTTATCACTAAAATACCAACTTTAGCGACCATAAAAATATTTGTTTTTTATAAGAATCCTAGGAGACTCACATTAAATATTATCTTTTTTGGATGAGTTCATCATAAACATTCCATGCCTTAATTACTTTTCCTTTCAGATATGATTGAAACGGTTATATCGAATGTTATATATTACATTATAATATTATTATAAGAACTTAATTATATACATTTATAGTTTGTTCAAACTAGAGTGTGAGAGAGTACGAGAGTATATTTTTCAAAAATTAAAAAAAAAAAGTTTTTGTAGAACATCACAATGGTATGGTTTGTGGTATGGTTTTAGATTTTCATACGAGAGATCCATGTTCAATTAAAAAAAAATAGAATGTAAGTATTCTTATGGAAGTTGAAGAATATAACTCACTAACCTAATATCATTTGATTTTTTCAAATAGTTCATAAAATTTTATTATGAAAGTGACAAAATTCATACTATTAAATTTTTTTATTTTTTTTATTTGATTTTTTTATCCACTTGAACGGGTGAGTTGGTTTATCAATGTGGGGAACTTAACAAAGGGTTTTGTTTGTGGCTGAACCGGGTATGATTCCCACTCTTTCTTGCAAATACACAAAAAATTTATTCCTCGTTGGTTGTGGTCAGGGGTCTAAGGATTTTTTTGGTACCGTTTTCACCATTAACCAAAGTTTTATTTGTTTGTCTAGAAAATTTGGTGAAAGTCTTTTATGCTAGTAGAATTTGACCCAAGTTCCATTCTCCCTACCTCCATACTATAGATATACAACATAGCTATAAATGTCCTATATGTTGGTAGAGGCCAACAAGGCTCCATTCCTCCTACACCCACCTTTTTGATAGGGGTCTAAACCCCTCTAAAAATCCTGTGTTTACCCTAAATTTTTTTCTAAATAAAAATACAACTATTGGTTTCACAAGGTGAAAAAATAAAAAATCATGCATGGAAAAGTTCAAAAAATAAAGTTTATTTTAATTGTCTTTTCTCGACTATACTAGAAAACAACAGATGAATTAGTGAGTCTTTTGGAAGGAGAAATTTAGGTTTTTTTTTGTGCATGTGCAAGTATTCCTTTCAGATGAAGTACTATGTGTAGGTTGTGAAGTGGCCTATGGGTGCTAATGAGGGCCCTTCTAGACCCCCTCCTCAGCCCCCTCCCCTAAGAGATCATTTGCAGATACAGTTAAAATGAAACAAGATATTGAGGATGTCTTGTGTAGAGACTCAAATCTTCATTCTATTTTGCCTACACCAACCAAGAATCCAAAGCAACAATCATACTAGAAAAGGGTTAATGGTTACCTTCCCTAGACATCCCTTCATCCTAAAATAGTGATAGTTCAAGCCCTAGTAGTCGATAACATTCTCTATAGAAGTAAGCATGACCTAATTTGTAAGTATATCAGCATAATATAATATTTAGGATTTATGTCCTCATGGATCTGAAATAATTGGGAGTCCCTTGAAGATACCTCAATCTATCTTATAAGTAATGGCTATTATATTATGATTTTTTCTTCTCAAGCAAAAAAAAACAAAGCCTTTGAGTTAGGGAGGAGAATATATGGTGTTGCAAGCCTTTTTTTTCAGTCGTGGAAGTTGGGATTTGACCCTTATATGGAGCCCTCTTCAGTGATTGTTTAGGTTCGTCTTTATATCTTGTCCATGGAATACTGGTGTGAATGGATTTTTGAAAAATTGGTGAATAACACAAGCTTATACTGAGAGGGGGGTGAACAATATAAGACCAACTTTTACTTTTCTTTCCCAAACAATATTATCCAATATAATCAATGGAAATATCAACAAAAATAATCAAAGTAATGCATAAATCATCACACACAATAGAGACACCAATTTAACGTGGTTCACCCAATGTGGGCTACTCCACGGAGAAAATATTTCACTAAAATTTTCTCAACAAATCTCTTGGGAATCACTTCCCTATTACAATGTTTATGGACCTCTATCCAAAGGAGACACCAATCCCCTAATGCTCTAATTTGTGGATCTCTATCCATAGGATAACTCTTTCCCCTTTTCTCTGATTCGTGGAACTTGACCCAGGAGAACTCTATCCCCTCAACTGGTTTGTGGATCTCTCTCCATAGAAGAACTCTATCTTCCCAGCTGCTTCATGGATCACACTCCATAGGAGAACTCTTTCCCCTTGCTCTGGTTCATGGATCTCTATCCACAGGAGAACTCTTTCTCCTCTACTCTGGTTGATGATCTTCTAGAAGACTACTATCCCCACTGCTCTAGCTTGTGGATCTCTCTCCATAGAAGACCTTTGTCCTCACTCAGAAGACCTCTATCCTCACTACCCTGGCTAATGGATCTCTATCCACTAGAGACTATTATCCTCTACTCTTTCACCTCCAAATATTACTCTCAACTCTATCTCAAATCTACACCAAACACTATCCTCGATCTAGTATAAATCTACTCTAACTCTATCTCAGGTCTAGCACAAATCTACTCTCAAATCTACACCAAAATCTATCCTCAAATCTTCCTCAAGCCTTAACACAAAACTTTGATCCAATCATAAATCAACCTTCTCTAGATCTCCCCAAGCCTTAACATAAACTCTTGAACAAATAACTCAATTAAAAATAAACTTACACAAATGAAAAATTAATCTACCCCAAGCCTTAACACAAAGCTTGAACAAATCACTCAATCAACTCTGCTCACAAGTCTTCACCAAGACTTACCTCAAATCTACTCTCAAGTCTTCACTAAGACTTACCTCAAATCTGCTCTCAAGTCTTCACTAAGACTTACCTCAAATCTGCCTACAAGTCTTCACCAAGACTTATCTCAAATCTGTCCTTAAGCTTTCAAAAAGCTTACTCAAATATATCCTTAAGATTTCACAAAAGCTTACTCAAATCTATCCAAACACATGCTCAAAAATATCTCACAAGATATGCTCAATCAATCTCAAATCTTGCACACAATGCTATCAATTGCTTTGTCTAATCTTCAAAGTAATTCCTTTAACTTGAAGCAGTTTAGACATATTCTATTCAAAATTCATTTAACCTCTGGAACATATAGAGAATGATGTACTCTATCAAAAACTCAATATGTTCTACTCAATCATTAAGTCTATCACTTTCATAAATATGATTTCTAATGTTTGCACATTCACTTTCAATATCACTCAAAACCAATGCTCAAGAATTTCACTCAATCATTCAATCAATGAAACACAACTTGCTCACAAACCCTAATAAAGTGTTTCACACTACTTCCAACCAAAATGCATAATGTGGGTCTCAAACCCTAACTCAAACAATCCTCAATCTCTAACTCAAATATTCTCTTAATCATTCACCAATCATGCATATGAAAACTTACTCAAACATTTCCAACAATGCTTATCAAACAATCCTTTTCACTCCACCTTTGCATTTCACAACATTCAATCCAACAACATTTCAATCATAAGGAAGATGTGCCCATACCTTTTGTTTTGATGGAGATATGTCTTCAAAACCTGTTTTACTCACAACCAAAACCTTTTGCCAACTCTAGGTTAGATAGCAACAACCTATCTCAAAATCTCCACAGAAATATTTATCCCAACAAATATTTCACCATTCAAGTAATACACATAAAATGACAAATCACAAATACACCTTATTACTCCTTCCTTAAAAATCAATCTTCAATCAATGAATCATTCACTCACAAAAATAATTATAATGGCAATCTTCCTATAACTCCTTTTAACTCCAACTCAATAAAATATTTTAATCAAATTTCAACCCTCAAAATAAATTTCAAATTACAATAAAAAAGTCCTTGAATACACCTTATCCTCTCCAAATTTCAATCCAACATTAATTCCAAATTATGCCAACAAAGATCCTTGGAAACCCTTATAAACTCCAAACTTTAATTAACACTTGGCAAAAATAAAAAATATTTATTCATACCTTAGCCACAAGCAAAAATTAATTTTTGCATGCCTTAGACTCCACAAAGCACCCCACACGATTTGAACTCGCATTCACCTACCCACCAAGCGCCTTAGCCATGGCTTTGGTAGCCACATGGGCTACGCACCCTCACAACACCAAAGAAGCACCTTCCACTTCTTATCTTCCTCACCGGTGCCAAAAATAAAACACCAAAAACCTTTAACCTCTGCTGCCACCGAGAATCGAACGCGGGACCTCTATCCTGCCAACAACCTACGCGCCAGGCCTTGCCACTAGACCATCCGAGTGGATGGTGATGGGAGTAAACCCTCACTCCCCTTTATTCGTTCGTCATCCACTTCAACCTTATAAAAATTAAAACCTTTTCTTTGCTCACAAAAATCGCTCGAAATATTTCTTAGCCCTTCGCATGCACAATGTAATTTTTGGAGACTTGCTTTATTGCATCCAAACCATATGGTATAAATACCATATCTTATTTTTTGCTCAACATCGATGGGAAAATATTAAAATGAAATATTTTGCGCCCAACCCTAACTTTAGGGTTTAATTAAATTAATTTATATTATTAATTATAATATAAATATTATAATTAATTAACCTTAGGCTTAACTTAAACTCTTAATATTATAATAAACATTATAATATTATTTCCCTCGGGCCTAGGTATTTTCCTTTTCCAACCTTAGACTTTATTTGAGCACCTTTAATATTATAATAATAAATATTATAATATTATTTCCTTTGAGCCTAGGTATCTCCTTCCTTCAGGGTCTTTTGTCAATATTTTGACCAATCATGTGAAGCTTTAAACCAAATCTCTTGGGCTTAAAATATAAATATTTTAACCCTCCTTTTTCCAATTCTTTGCACTAACTTATGACATCACTGACATTGTCTCTTGACATCAATGACAACACAATTACTCAAAATGTCCAACAATCTCCCCCTTTGTCATTGATGGCAACCCTTTTTCCTTAACCATTCCTTTTTCCTTTTTCAATTCTGCTCCCCTTGAGAAACTGCTCCTCCTTACTGAATGCTCTCCCTCTAACTCAAATATTAACTCAAATCTCTCCCCCTTTGACATCAATGGCAAAGGGCCACCTTTAGGGCTAAATATAAGACTCTTAGCTCAGCCCCCTCCCCACCTCCTCTCCTTGAGGTGGTTAATTTTGGGGTGGGAGTATTTCTACTCCTAGCATACAATGCTCTTTTTCTTTTTCCACCTTCTTCCTCAACTGATCCTTCTGATTTCTCTGAATATTCCTGTTCCTGCTGGTCTCTAGAAATTTTGTTCTACACCACTTAGCCATATGCCCAACATTATTGCACTTATAACACTTAATGTTGTGGTTCCTAGAAGGTGCAAATATCTTGAAGTTCCTCCTGGTGAAGCCATATCCATTCCTATCATGAACCCTACAATTTACTACCTTATGACCAAACTGATTACAAGAGTAACAATACCCTTGAAATAGATGCCCATTTCTAAAATTCCTTTTAGTGACACCATATCCCTGTCTTTCATGTGTCCTACACTGCATAGCCTTGTGTCCAAACCTGTGACATGAGAAGCAACGTCCATTGAAGAAACCTTGCCTTGACCCCATTGGTCTCTTAGTCTCTTCTTCCCTGTGATGTTTCCTGTTCCATATGTTCCTTATTTGTGCATTGTTCCTTTCCTTGTTGAACTTTCTATTTTCCAACTTATCCTCAAAAGTCTCACTTTCTCTTTCACTCTCTTCTTCTAAAGCTTCTTCTTCTTTGGAGCTTGAGATTGACTCCTCTCCTCGTTCTCTTTGTTCTTCTTCAAAACCAAGTCCTATCTTGTTTGATGAAGATCTTTGTACCTTGATGATCTTATCCAAGGTCTTTGAGCTTCTCCCAAACTTGTGTAGCTTGTCTTTAGAATCTTTCACTTTCTTCCTTAGTGAAGCTACCTCATGCTCTAATATTTCACATTCTAAGACTTTTACCTCTAACTTCTCTTTAAATCTCCTTGTCTTAGATATTGAATTTGTCAGATCTTGTATAAGCTTTCCTTTCTCTTCATCACATTCCTAAAATTGAAGCTTGAGTTTTGAGTTCTGCTTTCTTACCTTTCTTAATTCCTTAAGAGCAGAAATAAGCTCACCTTCAAGATCAACTTCTCCTTCCTCTTCACTTTTTGATTCTTCCTCTACCTTTTTGTCTTCAAGATCCTCTTCATTCTTTTCTGATTTATTTCCACTAGAAGCACTTCCTTCCTCTTCTATTGCCAAGAGGAGACTTTCTTCTTCTAGATCTTCAAGAGCATCTTCATATTCATCTTCACTAAAACTGAACCCATTCCTTGTGCAATGATCTTCAAGATGACCAAAATTTCCACACCTAAAACACTTGAGAATTATTGGTTCCCTTTTTACCTTTTTCTTAACATCTTCTTTTTCTACTATCAAAAATAGAATTTCTTCTTCTTCATTTTTTGAGGACCTTTCATCACTATCACTTGAACTCTTGCCTATCTTATATGCATAGAAACTCTTCTTATGCCTTTGGAAAAACTTCTTTCCTTGCTTGCCTTGTCCATCCCTACTTTTCTTTTGATACCTGTATTTTCCTGCTTCCCTGTTCTTATGATCCTGTTTCTCTTCACCACTGCTATTTCTAGCTTCTGGAAAATCAGATGCATAGTGACCATATTTACCACAATTAAAACACCTAACTATTTTCGTACCTTTATGCTTTCTTGTGTCCTTGTTCCTTCTGCCATAGTTTACTTCTTCATCACTGGATAACTCATTACTTGAATCTGACTTCTTTTCTTTTGTCTTCTTTGTAACTTTGAAGGCTACTTCTTTCTGGGGAATAGGATCCTTTTCTATTCTCATCTCAAAATTTGTGAGAGTGCCATGTAGCTCATCCCTAGTCAAGGTTTCAATATATTTTGTTTCCTCTATGGTTGAAACCTTTTCACTATACCTCTTAGGAAGTGACCTTAAAATATTTTGACAAACATCTGATTCTTCAAATTTAAACCCAAGTCCTTGCATGGAGTTAACAACCTCATCCACATGAAGTAAGTAGGTAGCAATGTCTTCCTCATCCTTCATTTTCAGGTCTTCAAAATTTTTCTTGTGATTTTGCAATTTTGCCATCTTGACCTTTTTGTCTCCCTCATATATTTTCTTCAACTTTTCCCAAATATCTTTTGTTGATGTGCAATGCATAAATTTTACAAACTTTGATTCATGTAAACCACTTAATATTGCATTCATTGCCTTTGAATTATTTAGATGTAGGAGCTTACCATATTTATCTGTAGGTGGAGTTGTTGGCGGTGTGTATCCATCCTCAACTGCTTGCCATATATCATTTCCTTGTGCCATTAGGTAAATATTCATTCTTATACTCCAAAATGCATAATTGTTCCCATCGAACAATGGTGCCTTATTTCCTAAAGATCCACTCTGAGAATCCATCTGTGTTCCTGTAAGATTTTCCTTCAAGTTGTTAAACTCTTTTGAAGGAACCCACTCTGATACCAATTGAAGAACACAAGCTTATACTAAGAGGGGGTGAACAGTATAAGATCAAATTTTACTTTTCTTTCCCAAACAATATTATCCAATATAATCAATGGCAATATCAACAACAATAATCAAAGAAATGCACAAATCATCACACACAATAGAGACACCAATTTAACATGGTTCACCCAATGTGGGCTACTCCACGGAGAAAATATTTCACTAAAATTTTCTCAACAAATCTCTTGGGAATCACTTCCCTATTACAATATTTATGGACCTCTATCCAAAGGAGACACCAATCCCCTAATGCTTTGATTTGTGGATCTCTATCCATAGGAGAACTCTTTCCCCTTTTCTCTGATTCGTGGAACTTGACCTAGGAGAACTCTATCCCCTCAATTGGTTTATGGATCTCTCTCCATAGAAGAACTCTATCTTCCCAGCTGCTTCATGGATCACACTCCATAGGATAACTCTTTCCCCTTGCTCTGGTTCATGGATCTCTATCCATAGGAGAACTCTTTCTCCTCTACTCTGGTTGATGATCTTCTAGAAGACTATTATCCCCACTGCTCTGGCTTGTGGATCTCTCTCCATATAAGACCTCTGTCCTCACTCAGAAGACCTCTATCCTCACTACCCTAGCTAATGGATCTCTATCCACTGGAGACTACTATCCTCTGCTCTGTCACCTCTAAAGCTTGCTCTCAACTCTATCTCAAATCTACACCAAACACTATCCTCAATCTAGTACAAATCTACTCTAACTCTATCTCATGTCTAGCACAAATCTACTCTCAAATCTACACCAAACTCTATCCTCAAATATATCCTCAAGCCTTAATACAAAGCTTGATCCAATCACAAATCAACTCTACTTAGATCTACCCCAAGCCTTAACATAAATCTTGAACAAATCACTCAATCAACTACTCATATTCCCCAAGCCTTAACACAAAGCTTGAACAAATCACTCAATCAACTCTGCTCACTACCCCAAGCCTTAACACAAAGCTTGAACAAATACTCAATAAACTTTGCTCACAAGTCTTCACTAAGACTTACCTCAAATCTACTCTCAAGTCTTCACTAAGACTTACCTCAAATCTGCTCTACAAGTCTTCACTAAGACTTACCTCAAATCTGCCTACAAGTCTTCACAAAGACTTATCTCAAATCTATCCTTAAGCTTTCACAAAATCTTACTCAAATCTATCCTTAAGATTTTAATAAAAGCTTACTCAAATATGTCCAAACACATGCTCAAAAAAACTCACAAGATATGCTCAATCAATCTCAAATATTGCACACAATGCTATCAATTGCTTTGTCTAATATTCAAAGTAATTCCTTTAACTTGAAGCAATTTAGACATATTCTATTCAAAATTCATTTAACCTCTGGAACATATAGAGAATGATGTACTCTATCAAAAACTCAATATGTTCTACTCAGTCATTAAGTCTATCACTTTCACAAATCTGATTTCTAATTTTTGCACATTCACTTTCAATATCACTCAAAACTAATGCTCAAGAATTTCACTCAATCATTCAATCAATGAAACACAACTTGCTCACAAACCCTAATCAAGTGTTTCACACTACTTCCAACCAAAATGCATAATGTGGGTCTCAAACCCTAACTCAAACAATCCTCAATATCTAACTCAAATATTCTCTTAATCATTCACCAATCATGCATATGAAAACTTACTCAAACATTTCCAACAATGCTTATCAAACAATCCTTTTCACTCCACCTTTGCATTTCACAACATTCAATCCAACAACATTTCAATCATAAGGAAGATGTGCCCATACCTTTTGTTTTGATGGAGATATATCTTCAAAACCTATTTTACTCACAACCAAAACCTTTTGCCAACTCTAGGTTAGATAGCAACAACCTATCTCAAAATCTCCACAGAAATATTTATCCCAACAAATATTTCACCATTCAAGTAATACACATAAAATGACAAATCACAAATACACCTTATTACTCCTTCCTTAAAAATCAATCTTCAATCAATGAATCATTCACTCACAAAAATAATTATAATGGCAATCTTCCTATAACTCCTTTTAACTCCAACTCAATAAAATATTTTAATCAAATTTCAACCCTCAAAATAAATTTCAAATTACAATAAAAAAATCCTTGAATACACCTTATCCTCTCCAACTTTCAATCCAACATTAATTCCAAATTATGCCAACAAAGATCCTTGGAAACCCTTATAAACTCCAAACTTTAATTAACACTTGGCAAAAATAAAAAATATTTATTCATACCTTAGCCACAAGCAAAAATTAATTTCCATGCGCCTTAGACTCCACAAAGCACCCCACGTGATTCGAACTCACGTTCACCTGCCCACCAAGCGCCTTAGCCATGGCTTTGGTAGCCACGTGGGCTACGCGCCCTCACAACACCAAAGAAGCACCTTCCACTTCTTATCTTCCTCGTCGATGCCAAAAATAAAACACCAAATATTATTAATTAAACTTTAGGGTTTAATTAAATTAATTTATATTATTAATTATAATATAAATATTATAATTAATTAACCTTAGGCTTAACTTAAACTCTTAATATTATAATAAACATTATAATATTATTTCCCTCGGGCCTAGGTATTTTCCTTTTCCAACCTTAGACTTTATTTGAGCACCTTTAATATTATAATAATAAATATTATAATATTATTTCCTTTGAGCCTAGGTATCTCCTTCCTTCAGGGTCTTTTGTCAATATTTTGACCAATCATGTGAAGCTTTAAACCAAATCTCTTGGGCTTAAAATATAAATATTTTAACCCTCCTTTTGCCAATTCTTTGCACTGACTTATGACATCATTGACACTATCTCTTGACATCAATGACAACACAATTACTCAAAATATCCAACAACTAGGTAATTTCTTGGGTTGTTATTTAGGAGTTTCCAAGGACACAATGAGGGGTGAATCTTCTATTTATGTTTGGATCTGTGTGGAGATGGATCTCAACCAACCTTTCCCAACTGAAATAGAAATTAACATGGGGGACTTATCCTAGATACAATAGGTAGACTATGAGGAAATCCCATTTCGATGCAGGATCTGCCACAAACACGGTCATATGGCCCACTTCTACCCAAAAATAATTATGAAGAGTCACATTCCTCCAAAGGAAACCACCACCAATAGCATGTTTACTGAGAATAAATAATAGAATCTACCCACAACCTCGAATGTTAATCCCCCTATAGAAGGTTTTGAAGATCCAAAGAGAAAGAAGAATAAAAGGAGTAAGACAACACGCTCCAACCAATCAATGAAAATAAATTTCAATAGTTATAAAATTCTTAGTTATATCTTGGATATGGAGGAGGAGACCACATTAATATATGAACCACAGAAGGATAACCTTATCCCTCCAAGGGTTGAGGAAACTACCCATCATGTTTGAATTCAGATTTGGGGGCTAATCACTTAGCATTGATAAATCCAGGGAACCGAACTCTTGCAATAGTTATGGTGGATAATGATTTTTCCATGAAAGATAAAGAAAATGAAAGAGGGAAAATTGACCTTGGGATCCAACAAGCAAAGAAAAGGCTAAAAAATTCTCAAGCAAAGAGTGTAGGAAGAAAATCGAACCAGGAGAAATTCACTAAAGAGGGAGATCAACTAGTCATCTAGAGGAAGGTCAAGAAGATTGACACTGACTAGAATCCAAGTTCCTATGATTGTCCAATATTGGAATATACGAGGCCTAAATAGGAAACCTCATCAAATTTTTGTTCACATATTAATTTAAAATCATCATTCTGACTTTATTCTTCTTGAAGAGACTAAAGCTTCCATTTAGAATATGGATATCATTGTTAATAAAATTTGGATATTGGCTGAGTACATGGTGATTGGATCCCAAGGGTTTTCATAGGGAGTGGTGACTTTATAGAATCCTATTCTTTGGATGGTTTTAGATCACTCTGTTGGTCAAGGTATCCTTACTTCTCGCTTCAAGAGCAAAAATTCCAAGGAGCTTTTATTGGTTTCCAATTTCTATGGTGCTACAAATTTTGTGGAGCAACAACACCAATGGTTAGTTTTACAAGATAGTAGAACTGGAAAAGAGGAAGTGAATTGGATAGTGGTAGGGGATTTTAATGTTAAACTTGCTCTTAGGGATCAAGAAGGGAGAAATCCTTCTTTATACCAGGGGGATAGATTTATGATGTCCAAAATTAATCAGCTCAATTTAATTGATGTTCAACATACGCGATCTCTGTATATGTGGACAAACAAACAAGTAGGGTTAGAAAGTAGGAAAGTCAAGCTTGATAGATTTTTGGGTTCTGAAGAGGCCTTTCTTTGTTGGTATTTTAGGATGGATATTCTTAATCGCACTAACTCTTATCACTTTTTGATTATTCTAGAATGGAAATTGGGTCATAATCCACACCAAGACCTTTTCATTTTGAGAATTGTTGACTGGACAAGGAGGATCTAAAGGAAAAAATCCCCATATAGTGGGAGGAGGGTCATCCTTCCCATGGGAAAGCTATGTATGTTTTTTCCAAACAAATCCAACATGTCAAATTTCATATTAAATTTTGGAAAAGAAGTAGCATATCTGACTTTCAATCCCTTAAAGCTCCTTTTTTGGCAAATATGGAAGATCTTGCCACCCACTTTAGAACTAAAACAATCACAAAGGATCTAAAATATGAAGATGAACTGGTCTGAAAAGAATTAGAATTTATCGACAATTAGGAGGAAATTTATTGGAAAAAAATAGCGAGAACTGCTTGGCTATTAAAAGGGGATCGAAACACAAGTTTATTTCATCACTCTGCATCAGCAAGTAGACTAAGGAATTATTTGAATTACCTTCAATATTTCAATGGCCAGGTGATGGACACCATACTAGGTATGAAACATGCAACAAATATTTTTTTTAAATATTTTTATTGCACCTGCTATCCCTAATATTGTAGCGCAACAAGAGATACTTAACTACATCCCCTAGATTATTTTATTTGAGCAAAATCAAGCCCTTTTCAGACCAGTGGATAAATATGAGATGAGGAGCATAGTTTTTAGCATGAAATCAGGGAAATCTCTAGGACCTGATGGTTTTCCAATTGAGTTCTTTAAGGCTTCTTGGGTTGTCATAGGAGAGGATTTAACCTAGGCTATTGAAGAATCTTGTTCAAATAGAACTATTCTTTGGGCTCTAAATCATACTTTCCTCACTTTGATTCATAAAGTGGGACAAGCCATCAGCCTTGGAGATTTTTGCCCAATTATTCTTTGCAATGTGACCTACAAGATAATCACTAATTTGATAGATGGCATGCTTAAAATTATTATGGACAATATTTTTTTTGGTAGATAATATACTATAGCATTAATACCGGTTTTTACAAGTTGACCCAAAACCTTTTACAAAAATCAGCCTAGGGTTGTTGATGAACATGTCCTTACTAAGGATCCTATATATGTAAAATCTACATGCCGCCAAAGCCATTAAATCCGGTATGGTACATAGCTTGTTATCAAAAAGAAACTTCCCATACAAAATTTTGGGTATACCCCGAGAAAACACACTTGCATCATAATTACAAAAAAAGAAACAGACACAAATCCCTTCCTTGAAATAGTGGAGAAACAAAAAGTTGCAGACACACATAGCAGAGTACTAAAAAAACTCCCACAAGCTCTGTATTTATAGTTACTCTTAATAATTCTTTGCTAATTTATTTCTTCCATGTATGACATTCTTTGGGACCACATCCCGTTTTGGCCAATCAACCTTGGAGAAGTAAACCTACTGGCTAGATTTATGGCGGTGGCTATCTGGTGGTCCATGTGGCTCTGGTTCGAAGTCTTATATTGATGTTTCTTTCCTGCCCTGTAATTATCAACAAACCTCAAATTACTAAGATGAATAGGAGCCATGTTATCTAATATGTGACTATCCCCATTAGTCTTTGTGGTATTTCCAAGCAACATCCACCAAGACTGACAACTCGGATAATTTTTATTGTGATTCCATTTCAAAAAAGATATGGGAATACTCATAACCTTCAAAATTATAGTGCCTTCCCTGTTGGTAAATTCGACTATCATTCTTGGCATTCTTGTTGAATAAGCTCCTCTACTTCACTCGAGACACCGTGTTCCCATTTGAAAAGCTCGTCACCATCGACACCCCAATTGGCCAGCTTATCAGCAACTTTGTTAGCTTCCCGAAAGACATATTGGGATTTTTTGTCCTGTCTTCCCTAGAAAAGGATCCTAGCCTCTTCAAAAATTATTTTAATCCTCCATGGAGGTGTTTTCCAATTATTGATGAGATTTATAACATGCATAGAGTCTCCTTCTACGATCAAATTGCCTTCTAAGTCTTGAGTCATTTGAAGGCCTCTCCACATAGCTCTAGCTTCACCTTCATTGTTTGTCCTTGTTTCCAAATATTCAAAAAATGCAAGCATCATATTCCCATTATGATCTTGCACAATACCGCTAGCGCCTGCTCTGCCAGGATTTTCCTCAGCCACTCCATCAAAATTAAGCATAAACCAACCCGTATGAGGCAGGGACCACTTAACATTGGCTCTAGGGTTGACTACCCTAGGCACAGATTCATCAAAAAAGGTTAAGCTTAAATATTGAGCAATCGTGGTCTCCTGTAGATGAGGTTTACGGCTATCAAAAGGGATAAGGTTCACACTCTCATTGACAAAGGATAGGATCTTGGCAATGATAGTTTTATGATCATGGATAGACTCATTAAAGACTCTATGGTTTCTTTCTAACCACACCTGCCAAAGATAGTGATTGAGACAAATTTTCCACATGTATCTAAGTCTTTGGCTTGAAAAGGGGTAAGGCCACTGGATGAACAAATCAAGTACGATGGCTGGTTTAACCCAAGAAATATTGAAGGCCTGAAAAACCCCACTTAAGACAGTCAAGAAAAAAGGACACTCAAGGAAAATGTGATAAATGGTCTCCCAATTAGCCCTGCACATATAACAACGATTAGTGATACAAATACCTTTATGCATCATATTATCAATGGTTAAAATTCTTCCTTGGATAACCAGCCATGAAAAGACTACAATTTTTGGAATTAATTTTTTTATCCAAACTAAGTCCTTTTGGAGGACAAAATCCTCGTCATCAAGCAGAATCTTGTAAGTTGATTTAACAGTGAACTACCCATTTTCCGTAGGAGCCCAGGTCACTTGATATTCCTTGGGTCTCATGGGAATAAGCTATTTCCTGAGAATGTTACAAAGATAATTTGATTTTGCTTGAAATACCTGAATCCTTATTTGTTTCCACTTCATTCTACCTCTGTCCTCAACCATATAATCGGAGACTTTTCTGCCAATGAGTTCTTCCATGATATCTCTGATTTGGGCTAAGTTATTATGGACAACATAATATCCTAGGAACAAGAAGTATTTGTGGAGGGGCATAAAATTTTGGAAGGAGTTATTCTAGCATAGGAGTATTTGGTGAGAAGCATAGTTGTTAGCATGAAATCATGGAAATATCTAGGACCTAATGATTTTTTAATTGAGTTCTTTATGGATTTTTGGGTTGTCATAGGAGAGGATATAACCCAAGCTGTTGAAGAATCTCGTTCAAAAATAATCCACACCAAGACCTTTTCATTTTGAGAATTGTTGACTGGACAAGGAGGATCTAAAGGAAAAAATCCCCATATAGTGGGAGGAGGGTCATCCTTCCCATGGGAAAGCTATGTATGTTTTTTCCAAACAAATCCAACATGTCAAATTTCATATTAAATTTTGGAAAAGAAGTAGCATATCTGACTTTCAATCCCTTAAAGCTCCTTTTTTGGCAAATATGGAAGATCTTGCCACCCACTTTAGAACTAAAACAATCACAAAGGATCTAAAATATGAAGATGAACTGGTCTGAAAAGAATTAGAATTTATCGACAATTAGGAGGAAATTTATTGGAAAAAAATAGCGAGAACTGCTTGGCTATTAAAAGGGGATCGAAACACAATTTTATTTCATCACTCTGCATTAGCAAGTAGACTAAGGAATTATTTGAATTACCTTCAATATTTCAATGGCCAGGTGATGGACACCATACTAGGTATGAAACATGCAACAAATATTTTTTTTAAATATTTTTATTGCACCTGCTATCCCTAATATTGTAGCGCAACAAGAGATACTTAACTACATCCCCTAGATTATTTTATTTGAGCAAAATCAAGCCCTTTTCAAACCAGTGGATAAATATGAGATGAGGAGCATAGTTTTTAGCATGAAATCAAGGAAATATCAAGGACCCGATGGTTTTCCAATTGAGTTATTTAAGGCTTTTTGGGATGTCATAGGAGAGGATTTAACCTAGGCTATTGAAGAATCTTGTTCAAATAGAACTATTCTTTGGGCTCTAAATCATACTTTCCTCACTTTGATTCATAAAGTGGGACAAGCCATCAGCCTTGGAGATTTTTGCCCAATTATTCTTTGCAATGTGACCTACAAGATAATCACTAATTTGATAGATGGCATGCTTAAAATTATTATGGACAATATTTTTTTTGGTAGATAATATACTATAGCATTAATACCGGGTTTTACAAGTTGACCCAAAACCTTTTACAAAAATCAGCCTAGGGTTGTTGATGAACTTGTCCTTACTAAGGATCCTATATATGTAAAATCTACATGCCGCCAAAGCCATTAAATCCGGTATGGTACATAGCTTGTTATCAAAAAGAAACTTCCCATACAAAAATTTGGGTATACCCCGAGAAAACACACTTGCATCATAATTACAAAAAAAGAAACAGACACAAATCCCTTCCTTGAAATAGTGGAGAAACAAAAAGTTGCAGACACACATAGCAGAGTACTAAAAAACTCCCACAAGCTCTGTATTTATAGTTACTCTTAATAATTCTTTGCTAATTTATTTCTTCCATATATGACATTCTTTGGGACCACATCCCGTTTTGGCCAATCAACCTTGGAGAAGTAAACCTACTGGCTAGATTTATGGCGGTGGCTATCTGGTGGTCCATGTGGCTCTGGTTCGAAGTCTTATATTGATGTTTCTTTCCTGCCCTGTAATTATCAACAAACCTCAAATTACTAAGATGAATAGGAGCCATGTTATCTAATATGTGACTATCCCCATTAGTCTTTGTGGTATTTCCAAGCAGCATCCACCAAGACTGACAGCTCGGATAATTTTTATTGCGATTCCATTTCAAAAAAGATATGGGAATACTCATAACCTTCAAAATTATAGTGCCTTCCCTGTTGGTAAATTCGACTATCATTCTTGGCATTCTTGTTGAATAAGCTCCTCTACTTCACTCAGGACACCGTGTTCCCTTTTGAAAAGCTCGTCACCATCGACACCCCAATTGGCCAGCTTATCAGCAACTTTGTTAGCTTCCCGAAAGACATATTGGGATTTTTTGTCCTGTCTTCCCTAGAAAAGGATCCTAGCCTCTTCAAAAATTATTTTAATCCTCCATGGAGGTGTTTTCCAATTATTGATGAGATTTATAACATGCATAGAGTCTCCTTCTACGATCAAATTGCCTTCTAAGTCTTGAGTCATTTGAAGGCCTCTCCACATAGCTCTAGCTTCAGCTTCATTGTTTGTCCTTGTTTCCAAATATTCAAAAAATGCAAGCATCATATTCCCATTATGATCTTGCGCAATACCGCCAGCGCCTGCTCTGCCAGGATTTTCCTCAGCCACTCCATCAAAATTAAGCATAAACCAACCCGTATGAGGCAGGGACCACTTAACATTGGCTCTAGGGTTGACTACCCTAGGCACAGATTCATCAAAAAAGGTTAAGCTTAAATATTGAGCAATCGTGGTCTCCTGTAGATGAGGTTTACGGCTATCAAAAGGGATAAGGTTCACATTCTCATTGACAAAGGATAGGATCTTGGCAATGATAGTTTTATGATCATGGATAGACTCATTAAAGACTCTATGGTTTCTTTCTAACCACACCTGCCAAAGATAGTGATTGAGACAAATTTTCCACATGTATCTAAGTCTTTGGCTTGAAAAGGGGTAAGGCCACTGGATGAACAAATCAAGTACGATGGCTGGTTTAACCCAAGAAATATTGAAGGCCTGAAAAACCCCACTTAAGACAGTCAAGAAAAAAGGACACTCAAGGAAAATGTGATAAATGGTCTCCCAATTAGCCCTGCACAGATAACAACGATTAGTGATACAAATACCTTTATGCATCATATTATCAATGGTTAAAATTCTTCCTTGGATAACCAGACCATGAAAAGACTACAATTTTTGGAATTAATTTTTTTATCCAAACTAAGTCCTTTTGGAGGACAAAATCCTCGTCATCAAGCAGGAATCTTGTAAGTTGATTTAACAGTGAACTACCAATTTTCCGTAGGAGCCCAGGTCACTTTATCTTCCTTGGGTCTCATTGGGATAAATTGTTTCTCGAGAATGTTACAAAGATAATTTGATTTTGCTTGAAATACCTGAATCCTTATTTGTTTCCACTTCATTCTACCTCTGTCCTCAACCATATAATCGGAGACTTTTCTGCCAATGAGTTCTTCCATGATATCTCTGATTTGGGCTAAGTTATTATGGACAACATAATATCCTAGGAACAAGAAGTATTTGTGGAGGTGCATAAAATTTTGGAAGGAGTTATTCTAGCATAGGAGTATTTGGTGAGAAGCATAGTTGTTAGCATGAAATCAGGGAAATATCTAGGACCTAATGATTTTTTAATTGAGTTCTTTATGGATTTTTGGGTTGTCATAGGAGAGGATATAACCCAAGCTGTTGAAGAATCTCGTTCAAAAATAACTATTATTTGGGATCTAAATCATGCTTTCCTCACTTTGATTCATAAAGTGGGACAAACTGTCAGCCTTGGAGATTTTCACGTGATTGCTCTATACAATGTGACCTACAATATAATCACTAAATTGATAGATGATGAGCTTAAAATGATTATGGATAACATAATATCCTAGGATTAAGGAGTATTTGTGGAGGGGCATAAAATTTTGGATGGAGTTATTCTAGCATATGAGGCTATCCATTCTATGCAGCACTCTGGTCGAAGAGGCATGCTTACTAAATTAGATATGTCTAAGGCTTATGATAGAGTCCCCTAGTAGTTTTTGGATGAAATTCTTAAGAATTTTGGCTTCTCTCAGGAGTGGAGACAGTGGATCATGAGTTGTGTCTCGATGGTTTCCTTTTATGTTCTCATAAATGGCTCCCCCTCGACTCCTTTCCATGCCTCTAGAGGAATTCGTCAAGGAAATCCTATTTCCCTATTTTTTTTAGTATTCTAGTAGAAGTATTGGGTATATTCATTCAAATAAATAAGCAAAAATGTCTTTTGAAAGGTGTACAATTAGGTGAGGAGATGTTAACTCATTTTCAATTTGTGGATGATACAAGTCTCTTTGGGGAGGCTAGCATCTGGGAGGCTAGAACATTGAAAGTCATTTTAAAAACCTAAATGTATGCTACTGGTCAACAGGTAAATGGCACCAAACCCAAGGTTATTTTCTTCAATAAAAACAAAAAAATCCAGGATCATATTCTATCCATTTTGATTTTTGCCCTGGGTACCATTCTACTCGATTACCTAGGGATTATCCTTCATTTTAATAGCCTAAGGGCAGCTAATTGGAAAACTTTAATGGATAGAATCACTACTAAAGTTAATCATTGGACTCACCACAGGCTTACATTTGGAGGAAGAATGGATCTCACCCAATCAGTGATCCAAGCCATGCTTGTTTATAAATTCTCTATCCTAGCTACTACTATGAGAGTCCTCAAATATTTGGATTTTCTTATGATAATTTTTTGTGGGATGGCCCAAGGATGGGTAATAAGTGGGCTCTGGTGAGTTGGAACAAAATATATCAACCTAAATATTGAGGTGTCCATAGTTTTTTAAAGTAGCTTTAAACAATCAAGCTCTTGCTGGGAAGATTGATTGGAGATGGATATCTAACAAGGAGGATTTCTTTAGTAGAGTCATCACTAGTAAGTATTTGGGTTATATCCCTCATCAAGAATCTATTTGCATTCCTCTAAGGGGCCCTGGCTCCATTATTTGGAAGGTCTTGAAAGCTAGTGAACAATTGGTAAAATCTAGACTTTTTTGGAAAGTAGGTAAAGGAGACAAAGCTAACTTTTGGAGTGATTCTTGGGACTAGCATCCCCCCTTAATCTATGATTTTCTAGATTTGCATCCCTTTCAACAAAGCCTTGAGGGTAAAGGATGGATAAATATGGCTTCATACATTACTTTTTGACAAATTGAATATTTCTCTTTCTTTCAATGGAAGAGGTTAGAAGAATGGCCTATTCATATCCCTCTTCATCAAAGACTTCCTATTGATAATATCCTCAAGAAAAGTTGCCTTATAGGAAAAGAGGAAGAGGATAGGAATTCTTGGGACCTTGGTACTCTAGATGTCTTCACTGTTTGTGATGGTTATAATGCTTTGCTCTCTCTTCCGTTGATCTTGTAGGATACCCCATGGGATAGAGTTTGGGTAGCTAAGGGCTGAACTAAAATTAATTTCTTTTCTTGGAAAGTGATGCATAGGAGTTGTATCACCTATTATAATATTATGAAGAGAGGTTTTTATGGCCCTTCAAACTACATCATGTGTAAATACCAGGAGGAGACATTATCATCTGCTTTTCCAATGTGCATTTGCAAGAGATTTGTGGAAAATGTGGTTAGACCTCTTTAAGGTTCACCTAAAATTTCAGGTAACTCTTTCAAATATATGAGATATTTGGAAATGTAGAAAATTCAAGAATACCTCCATTCAACTAGGCTTGTTCCCTAGGCCCGAGCTTCATCTAGTGGCACATTTGGCTGGAAATAAATTCTAGAATTTTTAGAAAGGATTTAAATCTAATGGAGTTGGTTTGGAATAAAATTGTTACAAAGATTTTTGAAACTATCAGAGCTCACTTTACGGATAATAAAACTCGTGTGAATGAGGGAAATCCCAAGCCACAAAATTTGGGACCATGGCATACCCCTCCCCTAGGTTAGGAAAATATTAATTCTGATGGTGCAGCTAAGGATAATCCAGGGGCTACAAGCATTGGTTTTCTCATAAGACATTTCAAGGGGAAGATCCCCATTGGGAGCTAGAGGATCTTGGAAGGGTTACTAATAATGAATTTGAAGGCTTGGCTATCATATAAAGTTCTCTCAATGCTTGGGAGAATGGGGTTAGAAATATTATAGTTGATTCTGATTCACAAATTATGGTGGAGCTTTTGGATGTTATTAGAAATTTCAGACCAAAGGCTTGGAGGATAAGAAATATTGTGAGCCAAATTAAGTCCATTTGGCAGCAGTTTGAGGATGCCATCCCGATCTATGTTGACAAATAAAATAATGCAACAACTGACTTTTTGGTTAAATATGGCAGTGAAAGTCCAATTGGATACATGTTGAATTCTAATCAGGATAGGGACACTTCTAAATGGTGGGAGGTGAACCAAATGGTTCTTAAATTGGCCAACAAAGACTTAGCTAAGAATGAGGATAGGTCCAGAGTCCACTGAGTCTTATTTATGAATCAATGGAGGATGAACAATTATTTTTTGGATTTTTTGCTACCTCTTGCAGCACTCTTTGGCCCTTTTTGGGATAGAACGAGTAGTGTTTGCAGGACTATCAAGATTGCTAGGTTTCTCAGGATCGATGTAAAGAAAAAATAAGAACAAGTTCAAAGTTTTTGCTCTGTAGATGGTACTCAATTTTTTGTTATTTTTTGAGATGTTAATCTGAGTTTTATTTGGATTTTAGGACTTGCCAAAAGTAACGAATGTATGATTGTAATTTTATTCTTGTTCTATCAATACAATTTTTTACATTTAAAAAAAATTACATTGATAGAAAACACGTTCTTCACACAATAAATGGCTTCAACAACAATGCTTATAAAACAAGGTTTTAACAACTCTTTATTCTAGAAAACCTTGGAGCATTAACTCAACACACTCAATAAGGAAACCCTAATCAAGTCTTTTTCACTCCAAACTTATTTTCCAGAAAACCAACTAATCACTCAACTATGGAAGAATGTGCTCATACCTTTTTCTTGATGATGAAGGAACCTCTAAAATCTACCACAACCACAAACACCTCTTTTCCAAGATCAAAGGAAGGTTAGAAGATGATAAAACTCTCTCTCAAGATTACAATGCAAATATCAAAACTTACATACACCTTATTACTCCATATTAAAGAAATCATCCATCAACATATACAAAAATTATTGACCAAATACACCTTATAATCTCCCAATTAAAATAATATTCAATACCAAGAATAATGTCAATACAATCTCCTTCTTAAAATAACTCAATGGCAAGAAGTCCTTTCAACACTTTAAATCTTCAATAAATCAATGTGACACAAATACTTTATTTAAAAATAAAGCTAACTCCTTATTCCTCCAATTAACCAAAAATAATGATTAATTAAAAACATTTTTAACTAACCCTTTTAACTCCCTAGGACCTCATGTCAAACCTTAGGCAACATAAAATATAATAAAAATTTTATTACCTTTGCCTTGGTGGGACTCGAACTCACGACACCACCTCAACCAGCGCACTAGCCGCGGCTCCAACTGTCGTGCGAGCTAGGCGCTTGCTTAGGGAGTAAAAAGCACCACGTGCTCTATAATGCTCCCCTAATATGCCTCAATAAAAAATCATGCACTGCTTTCCTTCGACGCTTCAAACAAAACCAACAAAACAATGTTGCCACTACGAATTGATCGCGGGTCACTCCACACCTAAGCACCTTAGCCTTTGACCACTTGCCACTAGGCCACGTTGCCTATATGGTTCTTGAATTTTTGCGCTCATTGACTTTATCCCTTTTTTGATGGTGCTTAAAACAAGATTCTTGTCTCCTTCTTCGCACGAGTTCTCACAACGCACAATTGCACGTTTTTCTTATTCGAGCAAAAGGATATCTAAATGCCACTAAGGCATATAGTTTATATACCAATTTCTACCTTCAAACTTGAACGTCGACGCTTCTATATTTAGCTAATTAATTTATAAATTATTTAAATTCTTTAGAATTTAAATTTTATAAATTAATTTTTAAATCCCTTTGGTTTTTTTAAAGCCTTCTTTGATTTTACCACTTTGTATAAATAATATTTACTTATAAAAATTAAATTCAATTTGAATTTAAATATTTTATAAAATAAATATTAAAACTTTCCTTGGGCTTTTATGAAAAGCCTTTTATTTTTGCTCAACCATGGTTTTAATAAAAACCCTTCTAACTTATGCTTCCACATAATATTAAAAATATTTTGAACCTCTTTTGCCTTTAAACTTTGCATTGTTTCTCTTGACATTTTTACATCAACTATAGCTTATTCCTTGACATCAATGACAACTTCGTTCCTTGACATCAATGACAACTTTGACTCAAAATGTCCAATAAGTAATACTTGTGTTATTTGTGAATTTGATTTTATGTGATTGATATTTGATCCTGGAGAAATTAACTTGTGAGATAATTTGGCAAAACTGCCAACAGAGGCATAGTGGAGGGAGATCATTCTTTTATAGATATTTCCACTTAGTAAAGTCATCAAATTTTATTTCCTCATTAGTTTTTCTTTCTATTGGTCTTTCTCTAACAAACTAGTGAGAAAATAATCTTTATTACGCAACTAAATCAACAAAGGCATGATTATTTGTTATCCTTCCTCGTGTTTGGCCATAGAAACTATCTCATCATAAACTTGATGGGTTTTGAGGATGGTAGGTAATATTACTATGATAATGTAGGTCCTTCATGATGTTATTTCCCATCAACTATGTTTACCTTTCATCAGCATTTTTCTCTAATCCAATCCATATTTAAGCATGTTACTAGTCTCACTAGAAATCTAGCATTTTTTCTTGCTCTCAAGAAATTTAACACTCGTGCCAAAAAATAGGACTCATGTACATACTTTTAATGGGTGGATAATTGAGGAATTATATGCTCCTTGGTTCTTACAAACAAAACTCATCCATTATATTCACATACCTACCACATAAATTTCTCTCAATCATGCTTTTGGATCTAGTTTGTGCTCTCTAGGTGTTAATCATTGTGGCCTTGCAAGCAACTGCCTTGTGAAAAATATCAAGTAACTCCATCCTAAGCAAGGAATGAGTGTCTACGTCTTTTAGTAGCTTGAACTTGATTCATATGTTATCTACATATCAACTACTTGAATTACTTAAAGGTGGTCTTGCTCATACTTGTTGATGATATTTTATCTAATGATGGGTGTTGCTCATATTTTACCCTAGGATTTTGGTTACCATTAATTTATCGTGTGCTCACATTTCATATTTCACTTAGCACCCTCATCCTTCATCGATCTTCAATTAGACAATCAATTCTCCTTTGGAAAAGGTCTCCTATTCATCTATAGTTCATCCCCAAGAATAAGCCAAGTGTCTCCTTAGAGAGACAGTTTCATTTGATTGGATGAGTAATAGGGCCACCCTAAGGCTTTTATTCATAGATTATATGAACTACCAAAAATACCTTATCTCTCTCTCTCTCTCTCTCTCTCTCTCTCTCTCTCTCTCTCTCTCTCTCTCTCTCTCTCTCTCTCTCTTTTCGATCCCCATTCAAGTAGTCTTCAAGAATGTATGTATGCAACTCGTCTATAGAGTACTCTATTTTTTATGGCTCCTCTTAAATTTTGTAGGCTTGCTCCTTCTTAATCTACATAAGGGGAACTTGCTCTATGTGGTGCATGTGTATGGATTTCGATGAGATCTTAAATTTGGTTCCATACTTGGATTGGAGTAGCATGTGATTCCAATCCAAGGACAAGTATCCTTTGATCTTGGTGATGAAGTCCCTTGAGAGATATATTTTGAATATGTCTGGTAGATAATTCATTGATATATCTTGATGCACTGTTAGGTCGGGGTATGCTTGAAGTGCCAAAGGAAGGTCCCATACCAATCTAAAATTTGGTACTAGAGTGTTTTCTAGCTAAGCTACTCTATTGTTAATAAGCTCACATAATAAGTTGAGCACATCCACTACCATTTTGGACATGATGTGCTTAACCCCAAGTTCACTAGGCAACCATGTATCATCTTGTATTCATAGATCAGGGTTAGGTAGAATTACATAGGCTTGGATCAACATAACTCTCTACTAGAGACTTGTAATACAACAAGTATACCTTTTCTACTCATTTCCTCAATTATATTCTAGAATAGAGAGAATATCCCAAAAAGACATTTCTATGATGGATTTCCTCAAGTGCTTCACTACATTGAAGGATTTGATAGAAAGGGCCTTTGGGATTGTGTTCAATATTTTCATAGGCTTGGTCCTTTCAAATTTCAAAGGATGTATACATGGATCAACAGTAGGCTACTTTGGAGGCTCATGGACTATCCCTATAGTCATCAAAATAACTTAGATCTATTTTTCTAGTGGAGCTTAGATTAGGGTACTCCTTTGATTATCCACTTCCCTCTTATGGCTCTAGTATTCATCAAAATATACATCTCCTCCTCTTTGATGACCTTCCTCTTAGCCCTAGTGATGTACTCCAATAAAAATTGTAACCTTCCAAAAATCAAGGGGTCTACTTCATCTGACATGGTATATACTTTTACTTCATCCTAGGTGACAAAGGTATGCTTCAAAACTAAGAAATTAGCAATTTATGGTGTAGTTAATTTTGTGAGACAAGCTCTAGACTTAGAATTTAATTTTTTGACTAAGAAAATAGAACAATATTATGGCCAAATGAAGTCATAACTACTTGATCCTTAGATATGATATGAAAGTTGAGGGGGTAACAATTGAGAGTAGGATAGTACCATCCACTAGGATCATTGACATCGTTATTTTACATAGTGGCTAAGTCCCTGACCAGGTTTGTAGATGTTTGTCACACTAGGATTGGCATAGGTACTATCCATTGAGTTAGATCCTGTAAGTAATTAGGATTTCTATTAGTTGGAAACTAAGGCTTTTGATATACATATGGAGTTGGTTGGACACTCTAATTTCCTTGTTGGAAAGGAGGTTTTGGGTAATTTTGGTAGGGAAACATTTGAGCATTATACGGTCTCTTTAAGGATATGATATTTTTAGAGAATTTCCTCATCATATTCCACATTTCATCAATTTTAGCAACAAAAGGTATAGGGATATGAGTTTGCTCCAAGATCACGATAGTAGTAGTCAAACTAGTGATGGGACATATAGTCAAAGAGGGGTCACATAAGGGTTGTATGGAGGGAAAAACTGATAGAGGTGGTCTTGGGGATAGCCTCTCTATATGGATTATATCTTGTTTAACTTGAATGTCTATCTCATAGGATTTTGGTAATGAGTCCCCTCCCATAGACTTGATCATCATGGCAATTTTAAAATTAAAAGTTTTCAAATAGTAGATAAACACCATACCTATCGGTGGTAATATCTCATTGAGAATCCTTTGTCAAGTCTTAATGGAATTAAAAATTAAAATTATCCATTATTTCTATAAGGACCCCTTTGATGGTCATGAGCTGCTCTAAGAGAGACACCTTATCTTCCTTCTCTTTGAATTTTCTTATTAGGAGCTTTTCTAGTTGGTCCCAACTTTTGAATGATTCAGGATTAAGTTTAATGTTCCATTCATAAGCCTTCACCTTGAAAGGGGTTGTTAGTATCCTTAGGGCTATATAATATTTTTTAATAAAATGCACTATGCACAAGCTCACTAGGTGGTGCAAATCCTCTATTGGGGTTACAACATCTTCTCCCAAGAAAGTAGGGACTTGAGCACTGAGGAAAGAATCAAATCCTATATAATAGGTAGATTAGGTAATATTAATGGACCTTTGTCATTCCACACTAAAGGAGGTTGGTTCATCCGAGCTACCATATTGCATTATTGATTCTTCCTCCTTGCTCTTTGACTCAAAGGTGACACCAACTCTTAATTATTACCTTGGGCAAAGAATCTAGTTACAAACCTTTCACTCATATAATTATTGGTCCTTTTCTTGAGAACAGAGTCACTAAGTGGGGAGATAATTTTTCAATAAGCCTTATAAGACAAAGACCCCCACCAAAATCTTAAAATTAACTTTTTTCAAATGACTTCTTTAGAGTCTTTTTCCCTTTTGTAGAGTTTCCAGGTGAATATCTTGATGCTTCATTACAAGTGAATTGACTCTGAACTTCATTGGGATTAAATTTGGGAGTCTTCTTTTGGTTTTATGAGTGAAATTAAGGCTCATCCCATTGAGTATGTCAAATGGACCATTGTCATCTCTAGATGCATTGCCCTATCAAGGTGAAAGCCTAACACACATAGGACACTTGTACCTTGCCTAGAGTGGCATAAAAAAAGCATCATAGATGAGGGGATTATCGGTAGGGTAATATTTGGGTCTCTTTGCTAGGCTAACTCCTCATTAGATTTATCTTTATGTACTTTTAGACCTTGAAGGCTTAGGCTTGTTTTTCTTGGGGTGTAAGGAAAGGAATTGCAATGAAAATAAAACACAAAAAGTAAATTTATGGGAAAGTAAATTGTAGGAAAAGTAAAACCTAAGCTATGGGAGTGATGAACCAAGATTAGGGTTCCCCTCTTGACTACATGAACAAGATATAAAATAACACATTCACCATAATCTAATAGCTAAAATTTTAACACACTTCAATATGCATAACCTAAAACTTAGAACATGCTTAGAAAAGTATGACAAAGTTAAATTAGTCACAACGTCCATTCATATACCAAAATAGTTACAAGACATGCGTCCTAAGGAGGCTCAATACTCCTTAGATAGTTGCTCAAGGTTTGAACCTTATTCATACAATTAAGGAGTTAAAGAAGAGATCATAAGGCCAAATATGAGGCATGAACAAGAAATCCCTAATACCTTTATAATGAAATTGCATTCCTATTTATAGACTAAGATGAGAGCTCTTTCCCTACAAAATTTTGCATACAAAGCTTATGTATTCTTCTCTACTATGCAACCAAAATCCTTCTGCATCGTAATTGGTAGTTTTAAGGTCTCTAGATTTGAGGTCATCAATGTTGGAGGCTTCTAGTCCTTAGATGACAAATCGTTGTTGTCATCTCTCATTGTTGTTGTGTTGGGGTGGTATGCCATTAAGATCTTGTTCGGTTTCCCTCTAGAATCTCTTGCTTATTAACATAGTATGCATGGCCTTCTTAACTAGTGTAGGATGGTAGGGTAGGCTTACCCTTGTGATAGGTGACTACTACAATTACCATGCAGTTGGTTTTGACAAGCCAAGACACAAAAGTCAACTTCAATGGCCAATGGTAGATCTCTCTTAAATTTCCATTTATATTATCTTCTTGTATATGTGAAGGGTCAACATGCATCCTTGGCCAAGATGGGTTCTCTTTTAGGCAATGAAAGGCCTTCTCCAACTACACCCCAATGCTTAACTCATTTTGCTTTCGACTGGCTACCACGTGTTCGACCCACATTGTGACAAGTCTCCTTTATGTTTTTTCTACTCTTGTTGGTCGAAATATTAGCATGAACCATTGGATAGAAAATCAATGGTCCATGGGCCTTGTTATCCTCAATTCATTGGCTTTAGGTGGAAGATGAGCATCGACCATTGATTAGGGATCCAACGACCATCATGACTTAAAGCTTGTTTGCCTTTTCTTTATGTTGTAATTTGATGATCATTCTTCTAACTAAAGGTGAGCTACGCCTTTCAATTATCTCACTTTTGACTAAAAGATATTCTTGAGTGAAGCAAAACTATAGGAGAAAAAAATGGTATAGTTACATATCATTTTTACAAAAAATAACCCTAAATATTATACCAAAAGACATATCCATTACATATATTATATATAACAATGAACTTTCTATTTAATATAAAAATAATAATACATAATCCCTAACACAAACTAAAATTATTTATTATAATATTTAATTACTAATAACTAATACTCAAAGTCTAAACCTTCCTTCATAACCCTCATGTCTTTCCTAATCACTATCTAAAAAATTAGATCTCATTAAATTTGAGATTAAGAATCCTACCATTTGAGAATATATATGATCTAGATTAAGAATCCTATCGTTAACGAATTTATATGAGTTAAAAGTAAATTCGTTAAGATTTCATTTAATAAAACGTAAGTAATCTTATGTTGAAAATGTAATTAATCTTAATCAACCTCAGAAATATAATCTTTTTAAAAAGTAAGATTTGATTTAATTTTTTAAAGGAATTATAAAATGTTAAGGTTATGTCAAATGTTCCAACATACCTATTTCATAATCCTTCTCAACTTGCTTGAAGGTTTCTTTCATCTTGATCTTCTTTTAAGTTTTAGCATGGAGGAGTGATAATATCTATTCATTATAAAAGGCACTTTTTAATTGCTACTCTCTTTTTTAAAATTTTGTCTTAGGTTTTAAATTGTCTAAATGTTTGGAATGCTTGTAAAAGTGTTCTCAATGCCTAACACGTGCACAAGTGATGAGCGGTCAATAAGAAAATTTCCTTAAGAGCAATTTTTTAAACTACCACTAAAATACCAACTTTAGCGACCATCAAAATCTTTGTTTTTTTTATAAGAATCCTAGCATACTCTCACATTGAATCTTTTTTTTTTTTTGGATGAGTTCATCATAAACATTCCATGCCTTAATTACTTTTCCTTTCACATATGATTGAAACAGTTATATGGAATGTTATATATTACATTATAATATTATTATACGATCTTATTAATTATATACATTTATAGTTTGTTGAGTGTTTTTCAAAAATTAAAAAAAAAAACGTTTTGTAGAACATTGCAATGGTATGGTTTGTGGTATGGTTTTAGACTTTCATACTAGATATCCATGTCCAATTAAAAAAAAAATGAAATGTAAGTCTCTTTTTTGAAAGTTGAAGAATATAATTCATTGATCTAATATCATTTGATTTTTCAAAGAGTTTATAAATTTTATTATGAAAGTGGCAAAATTCATATTATTAATAATTTTTTGTTTTTTTATCCACTTGAGTGGGTGAGTTGGTTTATCACTGTGGGGAACTTAACAAAGGGTGTTGGTTGTGGCCGACTCGGGTACGATTCCCACTCCCTCTTGCGGATACACAAAAAATCCATTCCTTGTTGGTTGTGGTCAAGGGTCTAAGGGTTTTTTTGGTGTCGTTTTCACCACTAACCAAAGTTTTATTTGCTTGTCTAGCATAGTTGGTGAAAGTCTTATGTGTTGGTAGAGGTTGACCCAAGTTCTATTCTCTTTGCCTCCATACTGCAGATATACGACATAGCTAGAAATATCCTATATGCTATTAGAGGCCGATCGAGCTCCATTCCTCCTACACCTACCTTGTTGATAGGGGTCCAAACCCCTCTAAAAATCTTGTGCTTACCCTAAACATTTTTCTAAATAAAAAGACAACTATTGGTTTCACAAGGTGAAAAATAAAAAATCATGTATGGAATAATTCAAAAAATAAAGTTTGTTTTAATTTTTCTTTTCTCGGCTATACTAGAAAACGAAAGATGATTTATTGAAAGTCTTTTGGAAGTAGAAATTCGGGTTTTTTGTGCAGGTGCAAGTATTTCTTTCAGATGAAGTTCTATGTGTAGGCTGTAAAGTGGCCTATGGGTGCTAATGAGGGCCCTTCTGGGCCCCCTCCCCTAAGAGATCGTTTGCAAATACAGCTAAAGGGAAAAATAATATGGAGGATGTCTTGTTTACAGACTCATATCTTCATTCTATTTTCTCTGTAGTAGCCAAAAATCTAAAGCAACAATTATACTAGGCAAGGGTTAATGGTTGCTTTCCCCAAGTGGCCCTTCGTCTTAAACTAGTGATAGATCAAGCCCTGGTGATCAATAATATTCTCTATAGAAGCAAGCATGACCTAATTTGTAAGTATATCGACATAAGATCATCTTTAGGATTTATGTCCTCTTGGATCCGGAATAATTGGGAGTCCCTTAGAGATACCTCAATCTCTCTTATTAGCAATGACTATTATATTGTGAGTTTTTCTTCTCAAGCAGACAAAGATAAATCCTTTGAGTCAGGGAGGAGAATATATGGTGCTATGAGACTTTTTTTTCAGCCTTGGAATTTGGGATTTGACCTTCCTATGGAGCCCTCTCTGGTGATTTTTTGGGTTCATCTTTATGCCTTGCCCATGGAATACTGGTGTGACCTGATTTTTGAAAAACTGGGTAATTTCATGGGTTGTTATTTAGGAGTTTCCAAGGACATAATGAGGGGTGAATTTACTATCTATGTTTGGATCTGTGTGGAGATGGATCTCAACCAACCTATCTCGGCTGAAATAGAAATTAACATGGGGGACTTATCTTGGATCCAAAAGGTAGTGTTGAGTGGTGTTTTCACCCAATTGTGAAAGCACACTCTCCGATAGGATCTGAGTCCCAAAATCCTCTGCTTGCAAAGAAAATAATTTCTCCAAGGTTCCTGTTATACTGATATGATGTTGTTCAAATGAAATGCTAGGAATACCTTAGGGTTTGCAAGTGGATGTTAACAAGGGGCACTGTGGTTTATTTAGTTTGAGATTACAGTGGACTCAAAATGAATAATATCTATTCTCTCCTTTAGTTCTGATGGATTTTCAGCTTGTTTATTTGAATACAGTAATTAAACTACAGAAAATAAATTAAGGGTTTGAAAAATAAAGCAAAATAAATGAAAATGAAACTAAACTACAATCAGAATGCTGTCATCAATTCGATGAAACCGAAGATAATGAGGTTTTCTACATGCAACCTAACCTAATGAACCTACAAATCTGCATAATCCAAATAAATTAGGTGCTGTTTTCTAGGGTTTCTACTGTAATTCCAGATTTAGGCATTCGCATGAAGCAACCAAGCACACTTGCATTAAACTTCACCTAAAAGCCTTAGAAATCTGGAATGAATGATAAAACATTAAATCATGTATGCACAAAATGACTCCTTTCTCACCAATGAGATGCCAACTTTCTATATTTCTGTATTTGAATGATATGTCAATTACATTTACAAGATGTTCCAGGCATAAATATTCTAGAACAAATGAAGGAAATTGCCCAAGTGCAGGCCCAGAATGGCATGAAGCCCTTGTCTCTGCAACTCTGCAAGCAGCAATTTCCAACCCCCCTTCTTTTAATCCGCATTCTTGACTTTATAATCACTAAAATGGCTCTTCGATTCTCCCTGTGTCGCTTCGCTTCACCTTCCTGCATTTGACCTTTCAAATTCCCGCATTTTCCTTGCTTTTGATTGATGCTCGATTCTGAAACGCCCGAAATCCACCGTTGCATGTAACGCCTCTGCAATACTGACACTTGTAAGCCACGTGTCCTACGTTTTTTGCATCTTCTGTAACGTCTTCCCGTGCCAAAACATGACAAAACAGCATGCAACCTGCTCACCTTTCTGGCCGCAAAAACGCGACATGTCGCGAAATCGTGACATGTCGCGATATCGTGACATGTCGCGATATCGCGACGCTTTCCTCGTTCGTACGCCTTCGGCCATTTCTGTCGCGATATCGTGACGTTTTTCACCTTCGGACCCTCATGCCACTTTCTGTCGTGATATTGCGACCATTTTCGTTTTCGTACCCCTTAGGCTGCACCCTGTCGCGAAATCGTGATGCTTCTCTGCTTCGGGCACCTTTGTTGCATGCTGTCGCGATTTCGTGACATTTTTCCCTTCTGTACGCTTGAGCTTCAACCTGTCACGATTTCGCAATGCTTTTCTCTGTCCATACTACTTCGTTGCAATCCGTCGCGAAATCGTGACCATTCTCTCTTTCGGACCTTCTTACCGCAAACTATCACGATTTCGCTATCGTTTTGACTTTGCACTCCTTTGCGCTCAATGTTGTCACGATTTCGCTACCATTTTCCATTTTCGTACACTTGCCAATTTTTCATCGCGAAATCGCTACGCTGCCCCCATCCGTACTACTTCGCTGCTTCGGAGCCGCGAAACTGCGACCTGTCACGATTTCGCGACGCCTTTTCGCTTCATTCCCCTTTTCTGCTTTCTGTCACGATTTCGTGACCATTTCTGCGCATTATGCTTTCTGGTTGATCCTGTCGCGATTTCGTGACCATTTTGGCCCTTTGCCCTGTTTGACTGGTTCCTGTCACGATATCGCGACGTTTTCTTACTTCGTGCTCTTTGACCTCTTTCTGTCGTGATATCACGACGTTTTTTCGCTTTGTGCCCTTTGGCCTCTTTCTGTCGCGATATCGCGACGTTTTTCCGCTTTGTGCCCTTTGACCTCTTTCTGTCGCGATATCGCGACGTTTTTTCGCTTTGTGCCCTTTGACCAGTTTGACCCGCGATTTTGCGACGCGTCGCGATATCGCTACGCCTTTCCATTTTGCCTTTCTCTCTCCTACCTGGGCCGCGACAGAGCAACATGTCGCGATTTTGTGACACTTTTTCGTTTTCATTTTCTCTCTCCTCTTTCTGCCGCGACGGAGCAACATGTCATGAAATCGCTACGCTATTTTCATCCGTACAACTTCTGCAGCAACACGTCGTGATTTCATGACACTTTTTCATTCTGGCAGCGACGGAGCAACATGTCGTGATATCGCGACGTTTTTTCAATTTCGGCAGCGACGGAGCAACATGTCGCGATTTCGCGACACTTTTCCTGTTTTGGGCAGCGATGGCACGACAGGTCGCGATTTCGTGATAGGTCATGATTTCGTGACACTTTTCCTGTTTTGGGCAGCGATGGCGCGACATGTCGCGATTTCGCGACACTTTTTTCCTCTTTTCTTCAATTTTAGCATCTGGGTCACCGAGATTCTTCTCTGCAAGCCTGCAAAAAGGTGGGTCCCCAATTTTGGGGTGTGTTGTGGATCAACCACAACAGGTAGACTATGATACAATCTCATTTCGATGCAGGATTTTCCACAAACATGGTCATCTAGCCAACTTCTGCTCAAAATGAATTACAAAGAGTCCCATCCCTCCAAATGAAACCATCACCAATAGCAATTTTATTGAGAAGAAAGAAGAGAATCTGCTCACAACCTCGAATGTTAATCCCCTGCAGAGGTTTCTGAAGCTCCAAAGAGAAATAAGAATAAAAGGAGTAAGACAACACACTTCAATCAATCAACAAAAATAAATTTCAATAGGTATGAAATTCTTAATTCTCTCTTGGATATGGAGGAGGAGGCCGCCTTAAAAGATGAATCGTAGAAAGATAACCTTCTCCCTATAAGGGTTGAGAAAACTGCCCATCATGTTTGAATTCATATTTGGGGGCTAATCACTTAGCATTGATAAGTCTAGGGAACCAAACCCTTGTAATGGTTGTGGTGGATAATGATGTTTCCATGAAAGATAGATAAAATGACATATGGAAACCTGACCTTGGGATCCATCAAGGTTAAAAATTTCTCAAGCAAAGAGTGTAGGAAGAAAATCAAACCAGGAGAAGTTGACTAATGAGTAAGATCAACTAGTCATCTAGAGAAAGGTCAAGCAGATTGACACTGACTAGAATCCAAGTTTCCAATGATTGTCCAATATTGGAATATAAGAGGCCTAAACAAAAAACCTCATCATATTGTTGTTCAAAAATTAATTAAAAATCATCATTCTGACTTTATTCTCCTTTAAGAGACTAAAGCTTCCATTCAGAATATGGATATCATTGTTAAGAAAATTTAGATATTGGTTGAGTACATGGTAGTTGGATCCCAAGGGGCTTCAAAGGGAGTGGTGACTTTATGGAATCCTCTTCTCTGGATGGCTTTAGATCACTCTACTGGTCAGGGTATCCTTAATTCTCTCTTCAAGAGCAAAAACTCCAAGGAAATTTTATTGGTTTCCAATTTCTATGGTGCTATAAATTTTGTGGAGCAACAACACCAATGGTTAGTTTTACAGGATAGTAGAACTGGAAAATAGGAAGTGAATTGGATAGTGGTAGGGGATTTTAATGTTAAACTTGCTCTTAGGGATCAAGAAGGGAGAAATCCTTCTTTGGACCAGGGGGATAGATTTATGATGTCCAAAATTAATCAGCTCAATTTAATTGATGTTCAACATGCAGGATTTCCGTATATGTGGATAAAAAAACAAGTAGGGTTGGCAAGTAGGAAATTCAAGCTTGACAGATTTTTGGTTTTTGAAGAGGCCTTTCTCTATTGATATTTTAGGATGGATATTCTTAATCACACTGACTCTGATCACTTTTCGATTCTTCTAGAATAGAAATTAGGCCATAATCCACCCCAAGACCTTTTTGTTTTGAGAATTGTTGACTAGAAAAGGAGGATCTAAAGGAAAAAATCTCCATATAGTGGGAGTAGGATCATCCTCCCCATGGGAGAGCTATGTATGTTTTATCCAAACAAATCCAACATGTCAAATTTCATCTTAAATGTTGTAAAATAAGTAGCATATCTGACTTTCAGTCCCTAAAAGATCCTTTATTGGTAAATATGGAAGAGCTTGCCACCTACTTTAGGACTAAAATAATCACAAAGGATCTAAAATATGAAGATGAACTGGTCATAAAAGAATTAGACTCCATCGACAATCAGGAGGAAATTTATTGGAAACAAAGAGCGAGAACTACTTGGCTATTGGAAGGGGATCGAAACACAAGTTTCTTTCATCACTCTGCATCGACAAGTAGACAAAGGAATTCTTTGACTTACCTTTAGGATTCCAATGGACAGGTGATGGACACCATACTAGGTATGAAACATGCAACAAATACTTTTTTCAAAATCTTTTTATTGCACTTGTTATCCCTAATCTTGAAGTGCAACAATAGATACTTAAATGTATCCCCCAGATTATTTTGGTCAAGCAAAATCAAACCCTTTTTAGACCAGTGGATAAATATGAGGTGAGGAGCATAGTTTTTAGCATGAAATAAGGGAAATCTCTAGGACCTGATGGTTTTCTAATTGATTTTTTTAAGGCTTTTTGGTATGTCATAGGAGAGGATTTAACCCAGGTTTTTGAAGAATCTCATTCAAATAGAACTATGCTTTGGGCTCTAAATCATACTTTCCTCACTTTGATTCCTAAAGTGGGACAAGTCATCAACCTTGGAGATTTTTGCCCGATTGCTCTCTGCAATGTGACCTACAAGATAATCACTAAGTTGATAGTTGAAAGACTTAAAAATATTATGGATAACATAATATCCATGGAACAAGGAGTATTTGTGGAGGGCGTCAAATTTTAGATGAAGTTATTCTAGCCCGGGAGGCTATCCACTCTATGCAGCACTCTGGTCGAAGAGGCATTTTTATTAAATTAGATATGTTTAAGCCTTATGACAGAGTCCTCTGGAAAATTTTGGATGAAATGCTTGAGAAATTTAGCTTCTCTCAAGATTGAAGATAGTGGATCATGATATGTGTCTCGATGGTTTCCTTTTTGTTCTCATCAATGGCTCCCAGTCGACTCCTTTTAGTGCCTCCAGGGGAATTTATCAAGGAAATCCTATTTTCCCATTTTTTTATTATTCTATCAAAAGGATTGGGAAGATTCATTCAAAGAAATAAGCAACAAGGTCTTTTGGAAGGTGTGCAATTATATGAGGAGATGTTAACTCATTTTTAATTTGTGGATGATACAAGTCTCTTTGGGGAGGCTAGCATTTGGGAGGATAGAATATTGAAAACCATTTTAAAACCTACATGGATTCTACTGGTCAACAGGTGAATGGGGTCGAATCCAAGATTATTTTCTTCAATACAAATAGAAGAATCAAGGATCAGATTCTATCCATTTTGAGCTTTACCTAGGGTACCCTTCTACTTTATTACCCAGGGATTCTCCTTCATTTTAAGAGCCTAAGGGTAGCTGATTGGAAAGATTTAATGGATAGAATCACTAATAAAGTTAATCATTGGACTCACCACCGGATTACTTTTGGAGGAAGAATGGCTCTTATCCAATCAATGATCCAAGTCATGCATGTTTATAAATTCTCCATCCTAGATACCACTGTGAGAGTCCTCAAATATTTGGATTCGCTTATGAGAAAATTTTAGTGGGATGGCCCAAGGATGGGTAAAAATTGGGCTACGGTGAGTTGGAACAAAATATGTCAACCTAAATCTTGAGGGGTCCATAGTTTTTGTAAAGTAGCTTTAAACAATCAAGCTCTTGCTGGGAAGATTTATTGGAGATGGATATCCAAAAAGGAGGCTTTCTTCAGTAGAGTCATTACTAGTAAGTATTTGGGTTCTATCCCTCATAAATAAGCTAGTTGCATTCCTCTAAGGGGCCCTGGCTCCATTATTTGGAAGGTCTTGAAAGCTAGTGAACAATTGGTAAAATCTAGATTTTTTGGAAAGTAGGTAAAGGAGACAAAGCTAACTTTTGGAGTGATTCTTGGGATCAGCATCCCCCCTTAATCTATGAGTTTCCAGAGTTGCAACCCTTGCAACAAAGCCTTGAGGGTAGAGTATGGATAAATATGGCTTCATACATTACTTCCCTGCAAATTGGAGATGTCTTCATCAAAGGCTTCTTATTGATAATATCCTCAAGCAAAGGTGCCTTACAGAGAAAGAGGAAGATGATAGGATTTTTTGAGACCTTGGTACTCTAGATGTCTTCACTGTTTGTGATGGTTATAATGCTTTGCTCCCTCCTCTATTGATCCTGTAGGATGCCCCATGGGATAGATTTTGGGTGGCTAAGGGCTGGTCTAAAATTAATTTCTTTGCTTGGAAAGTGATGCATAGGAGTTGTCTCACCAATGATAATCTTATTAAGAGAGGTTTTTATGGCTCTTCCAACTGCATCATGTGTAACTCCCAGGAGGAGACACTTGATAATTTACTTTTCCAGTGTGCATTTGCAAGAGATTTGTGGAAAAGGTGGTTAGACCTCTTTAAGGTTTACCTAAACTTTTAGGTGACTCTTTCTAATATCTAGGAGATTTGAAAACATAGAAAATTTAAGAATACCTCCATTCAACTAGGTTGGTCCCTAGCCCGAGCTTCATCTGATGGCACATTTGGCTGGAAAGAAATACTAGAATTTTTAGAAAGGAGTTCAGTCCATTGGAGTTGGTTTGGCATAAAATTGTTACCAATATTTCTAAAACTATTAGAGCTCACTTTAGGGATAATAAAACTCAGGTGAATGAGGGAACTCCCAAGCCATAAAATTTGGGACCATGGCAGTCCCCTCCCTTAGGTTAGAAAAATTTGAATTCTAATGGTGCAGCTAAGGATAACCCAGGGGATGTAGGCATTGGTTTTCTCAGAAGATATTTCAAGGGGAATATCCCCCATTGGGAGGGTCTTGGAAGGGCTACTAACAATGAAGTTGAAGGCTTGGCTATCAAACAAGGTTCTCTCAATGCTTGAGAGAATGGGGTTAGAAATATCATAGTTGAGTCTAATTCATAAATTATTGTGAGGCTTCTGGATGCTATTAGAAATTTCAGACCAAAGGCTTTGAGGATAAGAAACATTGTGATCCAAATTAAGTCCATTTGACAGCAGTTCGAGGATGCCATCCCGGTCTATGTTGACAAACAAAATAATGCAGCAGCTGACTTTTTGGCTAAATATGGCAGTGAAACTCTAGTTGGATACATGTTGAATTCTAATCAGGATAGGGACACTTTTGAGTGGTGGGGGGTGAACCAAATGGTTCTTAAAGTGGCCTGCAAATACTTAGCTAAGGATGAGGATAGGTCCAGAGTCCACTGAGCCTTATGGATCAATGGAGGATGAACAATTATTTGTTGGGTTTTTTGCTACCTCTTGCAGCACTCTTTGGTTCTTTTTGGGATAGCACGAGTAGTGTTCGCAGGACTGTCAAGCCTACTAGGTTTCTCAGGATCAATGTAAATCAGAAATAAGAACAAGTAGTGTTCGCAGGACTGTCAAGCTTGCTAGGGATGAACAGTTATTTTTTGAGTTTTTTGCTAGCTCTTGCAGCACTTTTTGATTCTTTTTGGGATAGCACGAGTAGTGTTCGCAGGACTGTCAAGCCTACTAGGTTTCTCAAGATCAATGTAAATAAAAAATAAGAACAAGTTCAAAGTTTTTGTTCTATAAATAAAACTCAACTTTTTGTTATTTTTGGAGATGTTAATCCGAATTTTATTCGGATTTTAAGGCTTGCCAAACGTGAGAGACCTATAAGATTATTGTTCTATCAATATAATTTTTTACCTTGAAAAAAATTATAAAAAAATAAAGATAAAATAGCTTAAAAGGTCTAAAGAACCATAAACTATATTCTAGTGAAAGATATAAAAAATACAAAATAAACAATGTTGTTCATCCAATATATTTTTATTTAATCATACTTCTATTACCTCAACATATCTCAACATAATTTCAATTTAAAAATTTAAACTAAAAATGTTAGTACCAACTATCTATCTTAGGCTATACAATAACATCATAATTTACAACCCTGTCCCTTTCAATTGAAACATTTGAACTAGAGATTCTCGTACCCACGTACTATCTTAATATTTACGGCCACAACCTGATTGACAACCAACCCTATATCTTTCAATTGAAACATCTGAACTAAAGATGCTCATACGAACGCCCTATCTTGAGATTTACGGTAACAAATGATACGACTTGCAGAAGATTTTTATGAAAGCTATTCGTATAAACAGCCTGCTTAGTACTTACACTGTCGAGATGAGGACGTCCAAACGAATGGGTGGAAAAAACAATTGACATAACTGTTATACTCTCTCACTTGTTTTACTCTATCCGTATGCATGTCTAACACCCAGTGCTCAGACTGTGGCAATCCTTACTAAAATCTGAAGCTGGCTCTGACAGGATGAATCCAAATATTGGACCCTTCAATCCACATATCTGTATGCCCCACTCTGATAAAGCAATTTTATACCTTACAGAAGATTGAGATTTTTTCAAAGATATTATGTAAGATGAGATAGATAGATAGGTATTGAGGTGAACGAAATTTCAATCATGAAATATAAGCTTTGAACATAAGTTATGAGAGAAGAGAAATTTAAAATAAATGCATTATGGAGTCAAGCAATCAATCAAAAGCCTGCCGTCTGATATGACAGGATTGTCCTTGCCTTTGCCCTTTCAAACACTTTCCTTTCTTGATGTATTTGTGATGGCGAGTGCTGAAAATTGCCGGCCCGCTTAAAAAAAAGATCGCTGAGAATTGCATTCGCAAATATTATGTCATAGATTAGACTTACTGAGCAAGCTTTCAACTACAAATGTTTTTTAATAAGCCAGCAGGAAATATATTATTCAAGTTTGTAAAGGTGTTGTAAGTTTATGTTTGTTTTCAGTAAGGAATATGATGGTGAAGTCTAGTGATATATTTGATGATTGGAATTTTATTTTATGTAAATATTTATTTATTTATTTATTTTTTGGTAAATAAAAGTCTTCATTAATTACCGGGTTTTGCAGGTTAACCCAAAACCTATTACAATATCCAACCTTCTGTTGAGATTGTAGATCCTAGTCATCCTTGAAACTTTCTTACCAGAAATTGTGTTGAATCTCCTACAACACCTTACTAACAAAGCACACCCATACCTAAACATAACTGTAAACATTACTTACATTGACAGAGAATTGAAGTTTGGAACTTTGCACTTGTGAAACCTGTTGCTTGCCCATTTTCTATTCTATGTCGAAATCTTCCAAGGCTTACACCCTGTTACCTTCATTTCCAATTTGGTATGATTTAGAGAGAAACCCCATAGTTATTACCAGCTCCATGGAAAGAACACCCATTCATCTTTCTCCTTAACGGGCAGGTTTCTTTTCATGACTAATAATGTTTTCCACTTCACGTGGCACACCTTGATGTGGCACACCTTGTGTCCATGTCACCAAACTACCAACATCAACACCTATGTTGGCTAATTTGTCAGCTGACCTGTTGGCCTCACGGTACACGTGACGAGCCCTCCTCGTTTCGTCTTGCCGCAAAAAGGATCCTCACTTCATGGATGACTCCCTCGATTCTCCATTGAGGTTTTTTGCCATTGGTTAACAGGTTGATGATGTTCATAGAATCACTTTCAATCATCAAGTTACCTTGAGTTGCTTGGGCTTCTTGCAACCCTCTCCAAAGGGCTCTAGCTTCTGCTTCGTTATTAGTTTTGATTCCCAATGGTTCAGCGAAGGCCTTGACCAGATTTCCTTGATGATCCCTGATTTATTTATTTATTTATCTATCTTACATCTAATGGTATATTTCATAATTGGAATTCCTTTCCATGTTAATATTTATCTATTTATTTATTTTAGATCAAAAATCTTGAGGTTTTAATGGTATATTTCATAATTGGAATTCTTTTCCATGTTAATATTTATCTATTTATTTATTTTAGATCAAAAATCTTGAGGTTTTAATGTTGGATACAATTTTTATATTTAAACACTTTACAAAGGTCGAGGGTTAGTGTAACACCCCTCTTAGTGTAACACCCTCTTCCACATAATTTAGGAGAATGATTTTGGGACAGGGCTTTGATACCACTTATAAAGATTTCGAGGAAATGATAAGATTTAAAAAAATTGATAAATGAAAAGGTTAAAGGTTCAAAGTTATTGAGAAAAACAATACAAATTTTAAAAAAATATATACATTCTAATCTTCTAAAAAATAAATCGAGATAGCCCACCAAGTTAAATCAATTGAATAAAATCAGTGCAATTTTAGTGTAGAGATCATTTTCAGAAGTTCTGTTGCAAATAATTTATGAAAAAAAAAACAACATAGCAAGCAACCGGAATTTTTGGAAGTGGTTTTTGATTAGTACAGAAATAATACAATGAAAGGAACAAATTTGAGAAGCAGAGGCTATGGGCGCCTAGCTCCTTTCAAATGGAAGCCCCAGAAGCCCATATGACCCGCCGCATGGAGCTCCGACCAGACCTGCTGGGTCTCGAACGTGTGACCTAGCGTTCCATCCAGAGAGGCGTTGCTCTGCGGCGATTGTATGCAAGACCACGGCGGGGTAGAACGCCAGGTTTTTGCAGGATCGTCAACACCGTCGTCGTAGTCATCAATGTTATCATTCTTCTTGTCCCTGCATTTAATCCGAACCGTTTTCTTGGCGTAGCAGAAAGCTTTCGTGGCAACGACGAAGGGGACCTTCACAAGCGCGAGGACGAAGAGGTGAAGAAGCGCGCAGGGGCAGCAGCAGACGGCGGCGCAATCTGCGGCGAAGCTCGCGGCGCAGTAGCAGACCTGGCGGCCATTGACAGAGGATTTCTGCTTAATTCTCCATCTTCTTCTTCTTCTCCGCTTAGGTTTATGCCATTCGAGGTTCTCCAAACCCTCGATCGTCTGATAAATCAGTTCGTGATCTGAGGAAGAAACCGAGCTGAAAATCCCTGTTTCGGATTCGAATTCAAGACACTGGCTGGGCGATACAGAGGAAGAGGATGTTCCGACGGTTCCCGTGGATTTCCCATCTTGATCTACGGGAGAGTCCGCAGAGAAAGAATCGCTGAGAGGAACGAAACTACCTCCATTCATTGCTTTCCCAACGCCAGCCTGAAAATTGCTTAATATCCTCCAAATCTTTGGAGCAGGGGATTCCAATTTTGAGTATTTTTCTCAAGTTTTTCCATCTTCAGAGATAATTTGGGCGCCCAATCTATCAACATATATCTATATATCAACAAAAATAAGAATATATTTTATATTTAATATATATAGCATAATCTTTACGATATGTTTACTCTTCAAAAGCGGAATCCGTCTCTATTTTGTTACCTTCAGCCTTGTCACCTATCTAGAAGACGTCATTCGTCCTCAGATTTGTTTCAGTAATGTGAAGTATAATTATTCAATTTTTAATATAATATTGGCATAAGGAAAGTCATTTCTTTTTTCGTAATTCGAATCTGAATATCTTGAATGAGAAGCCATTCTCCTGTTTGGATATCTTGAATGAAAAGCCATCCTACTTTTTTGTGATTTTAACGTAGATATGTGCTTTCTTGTAATTCTAGGGTTGATATTTTAAAAAAGTTCAACAATATACTACTAACATATTTTGGAACAGAAAAATTTTCCTATTTAAATTAGATTCTTCAATTTCAAGCATTCACAGAAAAGATTATTATTTTTATTATTTAAAAATGAAAATAATGAGCTAGAGTTCTATAAATTTTCCTGCAGTGTTTTCAAGAGAGGTGTTTTTAGTAAGTGTTTTCATTTAGTTTCCGTTGAGCATTTGTTTGTTTCGTGAGATAAAGTTTATAACAGTAAAATATTAACTCAGTCATTATTCTTCGGCACATGCAAATATTTGTATGAAAACCAAGAGTTCTAATAAATAGATGCTTTGTAGGCTATGCGACAATTGTGAGGTAGCCTCTTAAGTAAAATGTAATCGTCGACTTGGTACGTTTTTTAATTTTTTATTAAAGAGATTACGTCTGAATGATGTTAATGGTTGTCTTGTATTTTAATTATATTTCACATTAAGTCGCCTAGCCAAGTCCCCAGAAAATATTCATCTATCTCGTGACCAATTTATTTGGAAAAAAAAGTAATACAGAAGTATCATAAGTGACGTAATTGAGGTTACAGTCCTTAGGAACCCGGCAAAAGGGGTTTCTCCTAATTTGGACTTCGATAACTTAGAAAAGGTTCTTCTATCTAGTAATCAATTTATTTGAAAGTTTTTTAAGTAATTTAAAAGTAGATTAGAGAGGATTTTTTTAATTTGGATTGAGATAATTTAAATAAAATGTTTTAAGATGTATTAAAAAAAAATAATATAAAAGTTTATTTAACTATGATATTTTTCTTTTAATTTGGATTGAGATAGTTTAGATAAAACGTAAGAATAAAATTTTGTTTAACTGTGATATTTTTCTTTTAAATTAAAAATTTTAATTCAGTTTCTAATCTTCAAGTGAAAGTCTGGTAGAGAAACTTCACTTAAACATAATTGAAAGAATATTAAATGTTTTATGATGATATTATTTTTTATTTTTAGTATGTAATTTTTTTTAATAAATTATATTTATTATAAAAATATATTAACATGTATATATATTTTTAATTTTCATAGTAAATCAATAGCCTTTATCATTACTAAACAATATATTAATATTTAAATGAAATATAGTACATATTTTATTTAAGATATACTGTGTATGCATAGCTAAATTTTAAAGAAAGTTTTCAAAGAACTATTGAAAATTTTTATATTAAGTTTGTAAAAATATAAGTAATGGGATATAAATTTTGGAAATAGATAATGAAAAAATAAAATGATATAATTTATTTTTGTTATTTATTTAAACTTGTTTAAATAATAATAATTATTTAAATTTAATTTTTTATTTAATAATATATTTAAATTTTAATATTTTTTAATAGATGGTAAAGAATTTTTTTTTTTCATATTAAAAAGTATACTACATATAATATAAGGGTGTTTTTATTTAGTTGAATCAAAAAGAGTTTTATGTAGTAATAATTTTTTCCTTTCCTCTTTGCATTTTTAAGGGTCTTGATATCTAAAACTAAGTAAAATAAAATGAATGTTATAAATGGAAAAAAACACCATCACTTAACTTCAAAGAACTATTTTCACATTTAGATATGACAATAATTCTTATTTGAGGTTCGTAAATATCATACATTTATAGATATTATTCATTCATTTATCAAATATTTGGAACTACTTAGTCTCCTATAAACTTAGATAATTGCTTTAAGAATTACCAAAATGAATAGCCATTATTCATGGTACTATTATAATAGCTAATTAGCATAAATGATATTCTAGTACAATTAAGATGATTTATGAGTCAGGGCCTAGGATGGTTTATGTGAAGGACAAATTGTAAGACTAGCTAGTGGTGTCTTACAAGTTATGGCTAGAGTGATCAAGTATATTGTTTGGAAAAATTCACCTCAATCAACTTACACAAGAGAAAGTTATTGCAAGAGTTTCAAATGCAAAGATAGAATTAATAATAGAAACTCTTATATTAAACACGAGATTGCATTACAAGCAATGAATACAACATGGTATTGTAAGGTGTAGAGCACTCTATTCTATAGATCTATAGTAACAATAAGTAGAAGTGAAAGAGAGTCAATAAGAGTCCTAACTTCTTGGTTTCTCAAGTTGTTTAGAAGATATATTAAGCTACATGTATATAGAGAATAATGTGTAATGTTATAATAAGTTAAAAGGTAAAATACTTTAGCTTCTAATAAATCTTGATAATATCAAGAAATATCCAATAATCAATTTTGTATGTCTTTGAAATCTACTACTAGTTCTTAAAGTGGTTAAGTGGATGAATAGGTCTAAAAATATAACAAATATATTTTGATGTTGACACACAACTTTGTTGTTATTCACCTTTTGTATGCATATATGCAACTATAATTTTTGTGTCTCCTATATGGGTGCTAGTCAGATGGCCACCAAAGGCTTGACACTAAAGTAATCATGGATTCAAAGTGGTTTTTCATTGATAAACTATTGGTACTAAAGGTTTTGGTACTAGCACAGTCTTGGCATTAAAATGAGTGGTGGCATTGACCTATCTGGTGAGGAGTCAAATACATACCAAAGCTGAAGCTTGAAAGTAACTTTGATGTCATGCCTTGAGAAACTCTAAGCAACCCCTAATTTATTTAGATCATTTTTTCCCCTTAAGGAGCAATGTTCCCCATTATATCAACCTCCAATTGTGGAAAAAGGTACTTCAATTAGTAAAAGTTGTACCACTTTGCTTGTGATAGAAATTAACCCTATATTACAATCTTGAGCAAGTTGTGTGTCCCCTAGCAAGTGCTCTTTTTGTTGACCTCAATTAGCATGTCCACTCAAACTTATTCTAACTATACTAGATTTAAGATCTATTAGATGTTGTACTTGTATGAGTTTTAGTATACGAGGTTAGTATGGATTAAGGAGTTCAATTTAGAACAACAGTTTCATCCCCAAGTAAGCTGGTAGGTCAAGAATAAAAGTGTTATAATCTATCTAGTGTGGAAGGTGTGAGGATCATAGCACATTGGTTTGATGTTTTAGAGTAGGTCAAAGAAGAATTCCTTCTTTATGTGGAGCTAAATTTTATCCCTAATATAAATGTATACAATATATTTCACTAGTCATGGCACTCCTTGTACTTCTATTCTTAGCACTATAGGATCTACTATACTTGTATTTGTATGTTCTACCCTTGCTATAGAAATTATTTTTTCCTATTAGATCCCATGGCTTATGTTGGTGTCATGGTATTGAATAGTATGTGGAAGGCCATATCCACTAGGACACTAGGCTAAAAGACAAAATATGCTTGGAATAAACTATACCTTTTGGGGGAGTGAAAAAACTATTATAAGAGTGTTAAATATATGGAAGAATATCATCCCATGTTCATAGGTGTGTGTGGCTATGCATCTATAGTAGATGTACCAACATCTTACAGATCAAATTAGTGTTTTTATAATTCTATAAAAAGTTAGAGCTTGGTGTCAAGGAGCATCCATAGATGGCATTAGAAACGATTGAGGAATTAGTTATCTCTATTTGAAATAATAGAACTAGGTAGGCCAAAGTGAATCCATACCTACTAGAAGAGCAAATGAGCAATCTTTAGAACACCTATGCTTTATGATAGCCATCTTGCTAAACTTGCCCATGACCATGAAGATGCAATCATGTTGACACTTGGTGGTTGAAAACCTTAATAAAAAGTCAAATTTGATATATTTACAAGTCCTAGAAGGTATCTACAATGGTGTGTAGAGATCAATCTGTACATTCTTCTAACTATCAATGGAAATCAAATCTTTATAATAATTTTATAAGGAAGGTTTTGTCTTGGTTTTACCATTTTATTTATACCAATAATTTTACATTCACTTGGAAATAAATAGAGCCAACACTATTGAGTATGTGGGAATTGAAAAGCAAGGATAAAAAGTTATACATGTTCAAGGATATTAGCACAAGTCTTGAAGGATAAATCAAATGGATCAAGGAAGAGAGAAGAAAAAATAAGTATGGTTGTGTATAAGCCAAGGGAATTACTCCTTTGGTGCTAAATAAGCCAAAGAGTGGTTAGAAGAATTTATTTGAATATAAAAATTATATCTTGTAGCTTCATGGTTGCATTCAAAAGGAAAAGGTTATGATTTCCATAAACCCTAATAGACGGTATAATTTCATTAATATTACCTTGTCTAAGTGCTTTTAGGTTCAAGTAGCAAAAATTAGGGACATATAACTAAAGGGTGAGAATGTTCAAATTTTTGAAGATTTGAATGTCACTATGGATAAATATGTTTTACATTTAGAGATTCATGCTATTTATATTGATGGTGTGAATATTGTTCTTGATAATCCTTGGTTGGATTCTTTGAGTACTATTAACATTAATGTGCAAATAATATTCATAAAGTTATGGTACAAGAAAAAGAAAATAATATTATAGGATATTCTCATCCTAAGAAGTAAGGATTCAAGCAGAATCAAGAAGTAATTATGGCAAGGGAACAAATTAAAAAAACTAGTAGAGTAGTCAAAAGTTTAGTTTAAATTAAAGTAGAGGTAAAAGTAAAGTCCAAGGAAGCTCTATTAGAAAAAAACAATGACTCACCAAAAAAGGTACATAAGAGGAGCATGAGGATTAATTTAAAATAGATGAACAAAATATTGAAGGGTCAAATAAAAGAGAATGCCCAATTAAGGTTGTAGCATATTTCCATCCATGCCACCATGAATGACAACAATCATGGAGGTAAGGCATAAGGTGTCAATATTATTATGGACATGGAGTCAAAAAGTTATAAAGTGTGGAAGTGTTTAGCAAGAAAGGCATAGTGATGTAGTAGCATCGTGAAACCATAAGAGCAATCATTTTAAATATGAATAGAGCAACATAAGCATGAAACCAATGAAGCAATTATAGATATTTATGTATCACAATGATAGCTTGACATCATGGAAGACCACCACCAATCAAGATTTTACTTAGATGGATGGATGGTCAAGATTAGTACTAGTTGTTAACATTTCTTACAAGATCATATTATTTAGTGTCTTCTCATATTATGAGGATGAAACATTTATAAGGAGGTAGAATGTTATGGTACCTAGGGATAGGTATATGGGGATATGATATTATATTATGTGTGGGTATTATGTATAGTTGACATAAAGCACACATAATTTGAGGATGGTTGTATTATATTGTTATATTATAATAATGAGTTGGATAAGGATTTAAGACTTGGCTAGGGTTAGGGTTATACCCTAGGCAAATTAGCGTTAGAACATAGGTATATAAATAAGGGATATTGTTATTATAAATATTCGTCATTTATATCGATTTTATCTTGTAATCATCTTTACCCATGGAGTGGCCTCTCATATTGGGAGATCTTGTGGAGTTATTCCTTGATTGAGGAGTATTATTGGTGTTTTCCTACCTTAAGGGTATTATATATATATATATATATATATATATATATATATATATATATATATATTTATTTATTTATTTATGCATGTGTGTGTCTTATCATTTGGATTACCTTATAGAATATTATTTTATTTTATTAATATTGTGAAAGGGCTTGTAAAAGGGCCCCATCCCTTTTACAAAACGACAAAAATATCTAACATTAAACTCCCAAGACTAGTCCAACTAAATGGTTACTAAATTAGATACAAAACATGCAACCTTACCCAGATGACATTACTTAGTAAACATAGTGAATGAGTAACCTTTGAAAGGCCAAAAAACCAATTTTAGAAGATCCCACCCATTTTTTGCCATCAAATATTGATAAATGCTAACTAGTTTGGGATCTACTTATTGTTCCTCATTGAGAGATGGTTCTTTGTGCACATGCCTAATGACGTGGTAGGCATATGAACAAGATATCCTCAAAACTAGTAGGTATGTGATTAGTCAACATACTCCTCGAAACCCACTAATGACAATATTAAACCTAACAAAAAGAGATTTTGTATTAACATAATCAAAAGGGAAAGACTATTCTAAGAAAGGAAGTTTTTAACTACAACTTAAGGCATATTCGATTAGAATGAACTTATGCATGATTGGACCAAATTTCCATTTCTAACAATGCTTCCAATGTGGGACCCAACAAATATGACTCTTCTAACCATAGTCTTACTTATTAGTATCCTCCCTAGTTGCATCTAGTTTCTCCTCATTTGCAATTTTGAACAACTCATGGGGGAAATATTTGCCCCAAATTCTTAATTCTTATTGGTTGATGTCCATATTAGCCATCAGGTCCACCATTGGGTTCCCCTCCCTATAGACGTGATTCACTTGTGAATTATCAAGAGCTGAATTTTATGCTTTACCACTGCAATCAGATCTTCAATATTCTAGCTCGTCTCAAGGATGTCTTTAGTGCAATTGATGATATTTAGTGAGTCCCCTTATATGATTACATTTTTTATGTTTAGCCTATAAATAAGAAGTATACCTTGATATAGGGCCTTTGCTCTACAAAGTAGTTTTTTTGAATTACTAAATTTTTAGTATAAGAATTTAAGATGTCATATTTATCCTCCTTGATCATCCCCTTGACTCCAACCTTCCCTAGGATGTTACCTTTCATAGCCCCATAAAAAATCAATTTTACCCAACCTAATATATGAGCCTTCCATTTTGTTTGATATCAAGTGAGTTGTGTGGCAGGTCCTAAGGAATTTGTCACCCCTACTAATCCCTATTGGGAAGCAACCATTCTTTCACTATTATTTTATTAGGAGCCTTTGAAATTTATCACTTGTACATTTTTTGCTACTGTATTACTAAATCTAACCTCAACCAATTTAGGATCTCTTTTATGATCTTTGAAGGCTCGATTTATTATTTTCTTTCATATACCCCAAAGGAAATGGGGAGACTAAAATTTCATAGTGTTTTGAGCATTTTATTTTGAAAGGGCGGTTCCCATTAGATTCATAAGTGAGTGAGATTGTTCGACGAAACCCATGAAACACCAAATTTGCTTAGGATCACATTGAAAACCTCTTGAGAAAAAGGAAATTCAATAAACAAGTTGTGGATATTCTTCCAATTCTATTCACATAAGTAGCATATATTTGGAATCATCAATCCTCTTTTGAGAAGATTATTTATGATGAGGACCTTGTTCAGTACTACAAGCCAGTAAAATAAATTAATATTAAGAGTTAGATTCTTGAGCCATACGTTCGAGATAGATAACTACCCATATCTATATCCTTCAATAATATAGTAGGTTGATTTAATAGTGTAAAGCCTCCTTTATGAACCTTCCAAATTATTGAATCATCCACCCTATAAGGGTTAATGACTTGGGGTCTCAAAATCTTATTTATATCCATTTGTGCTTGATCTCTTCTAGAATCCAATTCATTTAGATGAATAGTCTTCCATTTTTTAACTTCCTCCTCTTCAACAATGAAGTCTGCAACCAGGGTTATGCATAATGGGTAGGACCCAAAAAGTACTTGTAAAAAATAGGTGAATGTGTTTCAAAAGTATATGGTGAATATGTTTCGAAAGCGTGACAAATCCTAGCAAACCTAACATCGAAGGCAATGGCGAATTACCTTGTTTTCTAGGAAAAAAGGGAAAAAATGGTAACTTTGATAGTTTTTGCTGAATTGAATCTGGGTTGATGCATAACAAGGTCCAATTTCGGTCTAATGTAAAACTAGAATAGGATTTGGACTGATGCATAACTAGAACCATATTTGGACTAATGCATAATTGGGTATGGTGACTCGGTAAGATCCATAACGAGAACTAGGGCCCGGTTTGATTCATAACTAGGTCCACGTTTGATCTGATGCATAACTAGGTTCGATGTTCGATATGATATAGAACCAGGACCAATGTTCAGTATGATGTAGAATAAGGTCTGGTGATCTGTTCTAATGCATAATAAGATCCAAGTTAAATTTGATGCATAATGTGGTCCGGGTCAGGGTTTGATGCATAATAAGGTCTAGGGTCGTGTCTCATGCATAATAAGGTTTGGGGTCAGTTTTTGATGCACAATAAGATCTAGGGTCAGGGTCTTATGCACAATAAGATTTAGGTATTGGGTTTGATGTAAAATATAGTTCGAGATTCAGCCAGACGTATAATCGGCCACATGTCGACTACAACTATTCTATCTATAAAAGGGCATCAATATCATTTTTTTTCATTTGTACCACTACACCCAACCATAGCAAACCAGAACAAATCATTACTGAGCAATCAAATTTTCCTATTTTTTATGTTTCTAAGTTTCCAAATTCTAGCAATGACTACCATTTCCACCCCAATTCTAAAATTCAAAAACTCTTCTTACACATTAATTTCAGATTTGTTAATTACCCCAGGTATGGACTTATCGTGGTTAAATAACGCAGGTTTGACAACCCTTGTGTCAATGCCACATTTTAAAATTGATAAATTCCTCTTGCAGCATATCATTAGCGGTTATGACCATGACAAGGGGATTGTCAAAATGAAAATATGAAATAGAAATATTTTGTTCAGCATCACAGTTGCAGACATAAATAGAATGAAAAATATTCCTTTCGGTGATTGTCCTCCAGTTCCACCAAAGTCCTAGCTCTTTGCAGAAGAGAAATACTACCTCAAGAAAATGTATGAACTCACCAAAGAATATTTGGTAGGTAAAATTCTTTTGTCTTAGAATTTGTTAATCCTAAATAATTCAAATTTGTAGATTTTTATCTAATTATTTCTTTTTATAGCTTTTGTCACCAAGTCAAAACAGGAGTTATCAATCATCGATGTTAAGAATCCAACTTTGAAGGCCATTATTGAGTTCTTCCAGGCAAGACTGATTCTTCTTGGAAGATCCAAAATTCCATTCTAGGGACTTTCGTATGTTATTCATTGTCAACATCATGAAAGGTTCGATTGGTGCACCTATATTGCAAATCGCATCAGGGCTGAGCTGCATGTGATGCAATTGCAAACTGGAAACACACAACCCATTGTGGGCTCTATTAATTATATTTTATCTCTTTATTTTGAAAGTTTTTATAATTTGTAATATACGCCTCCTATTGTAGTACATGCAACACTGCAAGCCATTGCCTTGACATAAGATGAATTGAAGGTAATAAATCCATATTTGACAATAAAAATATATTTTATATTTTAGTACATTTTTGTTTTTAAATTTTTCTTTTCATCTAAATGCATGGTAGGGCATCCAAAATAAGGAGTAAACAAGATTCTCCCAATAGGAGTCATAAGCCAGAGTAAACTGGTGATTCTGAGGACATTGGATCTAAAAATACACCATTGCAAAGGGTATCAAAATGTCCAAGGCACTTGGTGGATCTAGTGTGGCCACACCTTCCCATATTGGTGCCCAAATTCATCAAATTTCATCATATTTAGGTAAAACAATGCGTATTTACTTTGAATAAATTATTATGAATGTTCTCTACTTTATTTTCAGAATAATGTAAACAAAAATTTTTATGGTTTCAGCCACCTCTCAACACCAAACCATGAGAATGAGAGGCCATATAGTGCCACCACCTCCACCACAGCTACCGCTTCTTCCACAACAACAACACCAGCAATAGTAGTAGTAGCAAAAGCATCAACAACAAAAGCAATAGTAGCAATAGCAGCAACAAACAATAGCAATAGCCGCATTCACTAGCACATATTGGGCCTACATAGATGAGAGGTCAAACATGGATTGGCAAACAACTTGTTTTACAGAGATCACAACTGACTCAAAGTTTTGGGCCTAGGTTCTCATATTTTATATTTCACACTTCTTCACTGGCACCAGAAGTTTCATCTATTGGGTTGGATAATGTCCAACTTAATGACGATTTTTTGTTGCAGGGAAATATTTTTTATTTTAAAGCAATAGATGTGCTTCAAGATCCATTGGGTGAAGCACAACAACAACAACAAGCCCCTACAGCTGAGCATAGTTCATTTATTGCTCTAGAGGGAAATGAAGTTCATTTATAGCTCCGGAGGGAAATGACCCTCATCCTCAAATTGAGGATGATATTGTTAATTTTGATGAAAAAATTTTAATGGTTGAAAACACAAAAGCAACAATCAAAGAATTTGTCCTTCAATATTTGGAGAAAATGAAGGATTGGGAATATCGGGACAAGGTTCTAATCAAGCAAATAAATTCCCGATATAAGAATTATGCAAAGGGAGATTCAATATATTCTTTGGTTCAATATGAAACAGAAAAGCTTAGTGGTCTGTTGAGTCAGACCACAACAGGAATAGTGAAGTCTCAAATTGTTTTTGATGATGACGTTTTAAATAGTATTGTTAGCAGATTAGAGAATATTAATTTTGAATCCCAAGCTTTCTATAACCAATGGGCTTTTGATAAATAAGAAATTGCACTTGCTGAGTCTGCTAGGGATGTGGCTGAGGTAAGAAAATTTTTATTGCTTTTTCATTTTGCTTTTGCACTTTATTTTTCATATTTCAATTTTCTTTAAAACAAGTAATATTTTTTTATATAATTATTTTTAATGATTTCACATTTCTTTTTTGTAGTCAAATTTTGAAAACTTAAAAAAGGAAGTAAATAGCATGCAAGTTAATATCAATGCAACAATTTTTTTTTTTGCAAAATGTAATGGAAATGAAGAAAAAATGCAATTAAAAGTGGCAAATAATAATATTTTGAGAAGATATATCAGGAAGAAGCTCCATGAAGATCCGGATGTTGTACTATAACACCAAAAAGAAAAATAAAAACTTCCAATAATACACAAAGATCCAAACTAGCAAGAAAGTGCATTTTTGGGAAGTATTATGAAAGGTCAAGAAAATCTAGTCAGAATTGGTGCACTACCGGATCAAGGAGCCAAGCAAGGAGATAAAGAAAAACAAGTCATTTTTGAAGTGAAAGTTATGTTGCTATGAAAAAAAAAATACTTTACAATGTAAAAAAGTTTTGAATTTGACTGTAGTCAACAATTTTGTACAATGTTATTAATGAATACTATATTTTCTAAATTTGTGTCCTGACTTCTTCAATTATTCAAAGGTTGTTTGCATTTGTGATTTTGTGTTTCGATTATTATTTACTATCTTTATATCAAACATCAAATGAGTATTTTTGTTGATCATAAATGATAACACTTGTAACTGCTAAGAGAAGACATATCACATATGCAATATGTTGCGGACCGGATGCATAAAGAGATCAGGTAGCAGAGCAGTTGCATAATGCACATCGATGGAGGTAGGATGCATAAAGATATTCATCCACAAACTGGATGTATAAAGAGATCCAACCGCTAATTGAATGCATAAAAATATTTGAACCGTGGACCAGATGCATAAAGAGATCCAGTCGCTAACCTGATGCATAAAGAGATCTGGCCACTAACCGAATGTATAAATATATCCGGTCCTATATTAGATGCAAAAGAATATCAAGCCACAGACCGGATGCATAAAAATATTTGGGCCTATATCGGATGCAAAAGGAGATTAGGCCGTGGACCGGATGCATAAAAAGATCCAAAATCAGCTCGGATGAATAATGTGATCTGATCGCCCTCGAGCCTTTGTAAATGTTCACCCTTTTATTGGTTGCCACATGTCACACATTCAGTCAGTCACACTACATATCCATTACGATGGTGCCATGTGTCAACTCCGCTTCTTCCCTCTATAAAAGGCCCTCAACGATTCAACAGTTATTTTTACACTTCATTTCTATGAGTAAAACCAACCAGAGCTAACCTTGCCCAATTTTCCCAATCCAATTTCTTCTGCTACAAACTTATTACAATGGCCACCCCTTCAAACCTTACACCAAAGTTCAAGAACCTTTCTTGCACTTTAATTTCATATTTAATAACAACCCTAGGTATGAACTTTTCATGGCTCAATAATGTAAGTTTGACAATCTTAGTTTCGATGCCACGGTTCAAAATTGATAAAGTCTTACTGCAGCATGTCATCATAAATTATGACTATGACAGTTCTACAATCATAATCAAAATCAGAAATTGAAATATGAATTTCACCATCACACCTGTAGACATTCATAGATTAACAAATCTTCCTTAAACTGAATTTCCTCAAGTGTAAACTAGGTTGCAACTGACTCTAGATCACAAAGCATACCTCGATAGAAACTATGGACAGACATCAGAAGATTTGGTAGATATAATTTTTGTTATTTATATTCTATTACTTTTTTAAGTTTAAAATTTGCAAATTCTCATCTAATTTTGTTTTTCCAGCTTCTACTGCCAAGTCAAAAAGGGGATTAACTATCAGCGATGTTAACAATGAAACTCAAAAGACCATTATCGAGTTCTTTCAGGCAAGATTGATTCTGCTCGAAAGACCAAAAATTTTTTTTTGGGTACTGGCATATATTTTTCTTTTTGAACATAATCAGAGGTTTGATTGGTGCACGTACATCTCAAATTACATCAGGTCTGAGTTGCATTGCGTTCATATGCAAACCAATAAGACACATCCCATTGTGGACACTGTTAATTTTATTTTATCACTCTATTATGAGTCTTTTTATTATTTGCAATCTACTTCTGTACCAACTATACTGCATGCAACACTACAAGCTATTGCTATGAAAAAAGAGAAATCACAATGAGTGGTTTCATGATTTATCACATTTTCTTTTTTTTTAATTTTTTTCATCTAAATGTAGGGTAGGGAAGCCATTAAAAAGACAAAATAGATTGCAGCCAATAGGGGTCATAGGCCAAAACAAACTAGTGATTCTAAAGACACTGGATCACAAGTGACACCATTGAACGAGACGTCTAAACGTTTAAGGCAAGTCGTTAATCTTGGGCGTTCTCACCTAAGTATGCAAAAAATGTCCAACCTGAATCTAGTGTGGTCATCCCTTCACCTATTGGCACCCATATTCAACATATTTCAACATCTTCATGTAAATCTATGTTTGTTAAATTTTATTAATATTTTTTTCTATTTTATTTTCTAAAAATTTGTAAAAATATATTTTGAAATATTTTCAATCAATTCTCAATATCAAGGGCAAGTACAACATTCAAGAATGAGAGACGATATCCTGCCTCCACATCCATTACATCCACTACAACCATTGCAGCCACTGCTCGCACCACACCCACTGCTTCCACCACATCAACGACAAGCATAGCCTGCGCAAATGCGAGATCATGGGTACTCTAGAAAATAATTGTTTTCATAGAGATTACAGGGGCCAAAACTAGGTTCTAGACGTGGGTTCTCACAAATATCATAGGCACCAACACCAAATTATAGGTAGGGTTGGTCGTATTTTACATTTACAACAAATTCACAGGCACTTAAAGCTTCAACACCCGAATTGGATAATATCTAGCTCGATGATGATTTTCTTTTGCAAGGAAAATTTTTAGGGTTGAAGGCAACATATGTGCTTCATGAGCCACAAGGTGATGCAAAACAAAAAGGAACCCCTACAGCTGATCAGATGCCATTGCCATCGTCTCAAGGAAACATCCCTAATCCTCAAGGTCCTCCAATTGAGGATGGTATTATAAATTTTGATGAAAATATTTTAATGTCTGAGAAAATTGAGGGAACCCTTAAACAGATTGTCCTTAAATATGTGCAAGAGATGAGGGATTGGGAATATCAAGCAAAAGTGCTTTTAAAGAAAATTAATGCTCGATATAAAAATTATATAAAAAGAGATTCTCTTTATTCTTTGGTTCAGTATGAACCAAAAAAACTTTATGGCCTTCTGAAATAGGCCACATCAAGATCAATGAAGCCTAATTTTGATTATGATTATGATGTTTTAAATGTTGCAATCAAGATATTAGAGAACGTTAATGCTGAAGCCCAAGTTTATTATAACCATTGGACTTCCGATAAGGATAAAGTTTTTATTGCTGAGGCTGCAAGGGACATGGATGAGATAAGTAAAGTTATTTATGTGTCAATTTTCTATTGTAGTTTTATTTTTATATTTGTGAAAAACATGTAATAATTTTAATATAACCGTTTTGAATTATGTTTGCAATTTTTTTTGCAGTCAAATTTTTATAACTTATAAAGACAAGAGCATGGACATCAATATTCATAGGGCGAAGACATTTTTGCATAGTGCAATGGAATTGAAAAATAAAATGCAGTAAAAAATAGCTAAGAATAATCATTTAAGAAAATACATCAGGGAGAAGCTCAATGAAGATCCAAACCACGTTCTAGAGCAACATAAAGCAAAAGAAACGCTTTCAAAAATACTTGAAGATCCAAACAAAGAGGAATCATAATTGGTGGTAAGTATTGTTAAAGTAAATGAAAACCTAGTCTGAGCTGGAGCACTACCAGAAGAGAGTGTCACAGAAGTAGATAAAGGAAAAGAAAAGATAACTCCAAGTGGTATTGAAGTTGGAAGTGCAAACCCCCAATCAGATGTTTGACTATAAAATGCTCTAAGTTGACTATTGTCAACAATTTTGTATGATGTTATAGATTTTAAATCGTAGTCAACAATTTTGTACAATGTAATATATTTTCAATCGTATTAATGAAAAACTTATTTTCTAAACTTTTGTCTTCAATCATTCAAAGGTTGTTTGCATTTATTATTTTGTGTTGCTTTTCTAGTCTAAATTGTCAATATTATTTACTATCATCATTTCAAACAAAAAAATAATATTTTTGTTGATCAATATTGATACATTAACAATACAATACCAATACTGTGATATAAAATAAAAGACAACAATTTATTAAGGCAATTGAAATAGTATGATAAAAAAACATCCAATTTTTAAAAGCATAATGTGATATACAATGTAGAATTTTTATAAGCATAATGTGAAAAGTAAATTTTTGAAACATTGTACATCTCAAAAAACTATGTGAAATATGGAATGAACATTTCTCAACTTGTGAAACAACAATGTGAAATTTGAAATGAACAGTTGTGAAATCTGGAATGAACATTTGTGAAATATGGAATGAATATTTCTCAACTTGTGAAACAACATTGTGAAATCTGTAATGAATAGTTTTAAAATATAAAATGAACATTTGTGAAATATGAAATGAACATTTCTCAACTTGTGAAACAACATTGTAAAATATGGAATGTCAAAATGTTACAGTGTTGTGAAATACTAGAAAAATTAGAATTCAGGTAGTTGAAATAAACACGTTTCAACTTATCCAGAATCAATCTGTGAAGACACCATTTGATCACTTAAAACATCTTTATCCTCCTTTTCATTCGTATTCGTAACACCTCTTCTATCTGAAATTGAATTCCAGTAAGCTAATGCCCTATCATATGGAAATTTGTCCAACTCATATGATGACACATAAATTCTTAAACAATTTTCTAGATTTTTTTCCAACCTATTGAGGAGCTTAGATTTAACAAAATATAGTGCACTAAAAACCCTATCATCTTCTATAGATCCCAAAATCATTGTTTGACATAATTCATATAAACAAAAGTATTCACTAATCGTATCTTGTAATATACTACTTGGATACAACTTTGCTGCAAACGTGCAATGGAACTAGTCTCATGGATATTACTCAAAAGTGACGCTTGATGAACCATTGGTCTTCCAAAATGTTGTGACTATTGTCTTAAAGATATTTTTTGAGTATACATTTTATTACAACACCATTGACTTCCACACTTTTATTGAAATGCTCAATAAGGTTATCCATATACTTAATAAACAACTCTTGTGTAGACTTTTGATCATTGCAATAACCCAAAAAAAAAAAAGGTTAAGAACACCCATGGCCTCGAGCAATTCATGTCTTTGAAACCGATCTCTTATCTCCTTTCCTCAATGATTTTGCTATGTTGAACAATTTTCTTTTTTTATTGTGTAAAACAACTTCATACTTATTGTGTGTTACACAAACTTTTTCAACATCGTTAATAGATACACTTGAATGCCTTTCATAACAATATAAATGTATCATCTTTTCACGGAAATTAATACAAATATTAACATTAATGTAAAACTTCAGAAAACCATTTGCATCTTTCACATTCGTCAACGTTTTCTAGATTTCAAATAAAGTATCTGTAAAATCTAGTTCAGGCACATATAACCGATCAATAATCACACATATTTACTTTCTCATCCTCATGAAATCAATGATATACATGGATCTCTCTTATGCAAGTTTATTCAATTTGTTCATTTCTTGTAACATTGGAAGAATACCACATAATGTCAAAAGAGTTTCCAAGTTAGTCAAACAAAACAACATATCGTTTGCCTTATCATTTGCTCTACTATTTGCATACATAAACCCTGTTAAAGATTTATATTCTGTAAATAACCTGAGTGCAGGTTGATACAATGAAATCCACCTTGTATCCACATCTTTCAACAATTTTTTCCTTCTGTAACTCCTAGTGCAAACTATTGAAACTCTGTAAAACTTTTAGGAATGAAAGAAAAATAATAATGTATATCATAAATGAGATCTTCCACTTTAGAAACATTTTCAAAAGTGCTCACAATTTTATAAGCAAGATTCACTCTATGAGTCATGCAATGAATGGGTATCATATATGGGGCAACTAAATTTTGAAGTCAAACACATAGTTTCTTCTTGTTCCCTTGCATTATAGTAGCACCATCAGCTCCAACACAAATTAACTTTGTGGCTATATCAATATCATTCATTTCCACAATTTCCTTTAAACTGGTCAAAACAACATTGTAGATGTTTTTTGCATTTGCACTTTCAACCATCTTATGTAATCCTAGAAAACTAGGCCTTCTTACATGATTTTGAAATGTGTACACATGTATGCAAATCCAAGATGTGTTGTCCACAACCGTCACCTCATCAATGGAAAGTGAAATGAATCTGGCATGTTTTACCTTATCCCTCAGGTCTTCCTTCTCAACTAATGATAGACATTTTACCATTTTCCAACTACTTCGATCTAACCAATGGGAACTAGGAAGGTTTTGCACATAAGCTAGTTGATAAAGTTGCTTATAATAAATAAAATCGGATATGAGTCTACCCTTTTTGAGAATACAAAATACAACAACAAACTGTAAAATTTTTGAAGTTAAAATGTTCTTTTGCATTTTATGAAATTGGGTTTCAATCATTTCATCTTTCTCAACAAGGGATTGTTGTTGATTTTAGTGATTCTCATAATCTATTGCATATCTGACATGCATACATTTTGATGCATACTTCCACCTAATAGATTTTGTAATGTTACAACTTTTACATATACTTTGTCAGTATGTTTTTCTATTGTATCTTTCTTATTTTGTAGCCTGTGATCCTTACCTAGTTTCCAACTATAAATTTTGCATCTACATTATTTTTGATTGAATCGGTTGTCTTCAGTCAGGACTGCCTCAATCCAGGGAAATATTTCTACCCATTCATTCTTAAATGATCTTCCAATAATCCAATTAGAATCTGTCTTCCTCTTTTTAGGTGTTTTGCTTGAAGATTCATGAGAAGTTTGTAGTGTATGTGATTTATCGTTTTCATTTTCCACTTGCATATCTTGGCTAGAAATATCTTCAAGTGATTGTTCGATGTCATTAGTAAGAGTATTTTCTGTAGAAGACATCTCTTGCTCAATAGGGTATTTTGCATAGTAGCATACAATAATATTTTTTATTTAAAAAATTTATAGAAAAAAGTTAATATCGTTGACAGTTGAGCAAATATTGACAACTAAATGTTTGAGGAAGAAAGAAGTATTGAAAATTATTATAAATTATACAACTAAATGTTTATAAGTCAAAAATAATTTGTACCTAGAATTTGTACCGATGGTGATGGCTTGTTTGATTTTGGCGTATGACAAAGATATCTGAGGATACTCTTTTCAGCCCCCCTTCATTTCATTGTCGATGGGTGACATTTTACTTGTAAAGAAAGTGGGTCGTCGTTAGAAAATAAATACATGTTTCCTGCCATGTTTTATTGTGATTTTGTTAGTGTATGCCACTACTGCCTTTTTTGGTCATAACACTTGTAACTGGTAAGAGCAGACAAATATGCAATATACAAATTCAAATTAAATTAAATAAATAACTTCTCTATGTAAACAATAATTAGAGATACATATTTTTAGAAAATAAGCATTTACCAAATTATTTACCCATTTATAATCTTATAACATAAAAGCAAATCTGAATAGAAACAGAGAATCAAAGAATTTTTAAGGTACAAAAAAATCGAAGACAACATTCAGAACAGGGAAAAATATAGAACCTGGTGTAGACCGTGTTCCAGCAATCTATTCTAGTACAGAACAATGTCCGGATATTGGTGTTGAATACATGGATAACATGGCAAAATAGAGAAAAGCATGGAAAACAAAGCATTGAAATATTTTCAATAAATGATAGAAAAATAGTAGAAGAAAAACCTACAACTAATTGACAAAAAAACAAATCTTATTACTTTATTCAGAATGTCTTAAGATAAATAGAGAACCTGGTGTAGAAGGTGATTTATTGTAGAAATGGTCTGGGTATCGGTCTATTAGATAACTAGTTTCGGTTATTGATCTATTGCAAAATTGGATCCAGATACCGAGCTATTGTAGAACTAGTTCCAGATATGGTTCTTGTCAGTTTTAGAATTTTCTTCACAAATTGGTATGTTGCAAAAATTGATTCTATTACTGAACAATTGCAGAACTAGTTTCAAATATTGGTCTGTTGCAAAAATTGATCCATAAATCGAATGGTTGCATAAAGTTTTTGGATACTTTTCTATTGTAGAAATGAAACCGTATGGTTGTAGAATTGATCCTGAATATCTGTCTATTGCATAAATTGATCCAGATATCATATAGTTACAAAAATTTCTTGAATACCACTCTGTTGTAGAAATGAATCCTAACGGTTGTAGAAGTGGTTGCCGAAGTTTGGCAGAATTATCAATTCTGTAATAGTTTGAATATTTTAAGTGGAAAAGTATTGTTGTTGTGTTAGTTTTATATAGTGGTATACTCGGTGAACTTGATGGGATAATTTTAAAATTTTAATTTTTTTGGGCGAAAAGTGTCCTCATTCTAGTGAAAAATGATGGCGAAGTTTTATAAAAATCCGTAATACTATTATAAATGGATGGCAAACCGACATCTTAAAAAAAAATCCAGAAATTTTAGGCAAAGGGGTCGACCTCCGGGTTCCCTATACTCACCAATTTGAGTTTTCAAAAATGAAAATATTAGCCCAAATGGCGAATATTCACCGCTATGCATAACCCTGTATGCAACCCAAATGCCAAAGTGTTGAGATGTTATAGGTTCTAAAATAGACAAGTTTGGATCTTCAACCAATTGAGTGTTCTTGATCCAACTGTCATTCTAAAATGTTATATTTCTTTTGACACCTACTCTCCATATTATTCTATCTTTTAGTAGGATTTTGGTTTTGTGAATATGATTCCAAAAAAAATATCCCTTGGGAGGGTTATGTTCCTCAATGAGGTTTCTACCCTATATAAGGTACTTTAACTTAAGGATCTAGATCCATCCAATATTATTCTCAAAAATGATCTTCCATCCTATTTTAGCAATGAGATCATGGTTCACCCTATGCATTCTTTTGAAACCAAGTCCTCCTACCTCTTTTCTAGAGCAAACCTAGTCCCATGCTACCAAATCCCATCCTTATCCTCTCTTCCACTCCTAATCAAAACAAGATATTTTCAATTTGGTCATTTTTCTCACATATTCTAATAGGTATTTTTAATAGGGACATGAAGTAAATAGGTATGCTCTAAAGGGTAAACTTCACTAATTGAGCTTTTCCAACCTGATTGATGAGGGATCCCTTCCTCTCTACAAGTTTTTTTTAGTTCATTTGACTATCAAGTTCCAATGGTTTTCTTTCATTCTCCCTTTAAATAGGGGCATGCCCAGGTAGGTGGAGGGAAGATCCCATATTTCAAAACAAAAATTTCTTGCAATTTTTTCCTACCTCCTTGAGGGTGTTGAGGAAAAATAATTTAATTTTAGAAAATTTGACCTTCCGCACAATAACCTTCTCATAGATTCTTAATATGTTTTTAATCTCTTTTTCCTAGGGAATTAAAAATTTTGGTTACTATTATGGTGTCATCCAAAAATTATTGGTGAGAAATTGGGTTTAGGGTAGTATCTAGGTGAACTCCCTCAATTATACTAGCTAATATGGTCTTTGTTATTATCCTACCTAATGCCTCAACCATGATTATGAAGAGGTAAGGTGATAGGGGATCTCCTTGACATAGTCTCCTTTGACTCTTGAAGTACCCTATCACATTTTCATTCACAATCATTGATGACATTATGGAGGATATACACTCCATGATAAGCTTCATCCATTCCCAGTGGAAGCCAAATTTAGCAAAGATATTGATCAAAAAATCCTAGGAAACCTTGTCATAGACCTTGTTGATATCCAATTTTAATAAAAAAAAATAGCTTTTTCACTCTTGTCCATTGAATGAATAACTTCATGAATGGTGATTATCCTATCTAAGAGTTGTCTACCCATTACCAAGCCATACTGGTTGGAATCAATGATTAAAAGGAGGATAACTTTAATTATATTGGCCATTACCTTGGTTAAAATTTTGAAGAGTATTATATAGGCTTATGGGCTTGAAATCCTTAAACTCTTTTGCTCTTGCTACCTTGGGAGCACAAGGAATGTTGAATTAACATCCCTTGGGATGTGGTGGGATTTTTGAACTTCACTAATGGTTGTAGTCACATCAACTCCAATAATATGTTAGAATATTTAAAAAAAGTTGCAATAAATCCATCTGGCCTAGAGGCTTTCTTACTAGCCATTACAAAAATAACACTTTTTACCTCTTATTCTATAAATGCAATGGTTATATAAGAATTATATTTCTTAGTCACTAAGGGTGTAATATTTTTAACAAGATCATTCATTGTAGTATCTTCCACTCTTTCAAAAAATATGATCTCTTCCAAACATAGTATTATGTATTGGTATCCTCCCTAGTTGCATCTAATTTCTCCTCAATTGCAATGCACAACAACTTATAGGTGAAATATCTATCCCAAATTCTAGTTGATGCCCATATTAGCCATCAGGTTCATTGTTGGGTTCCCCTCCCTATAGACATGATTCACCTGTGAATTATCCAAGAGCTAAATTTTATGCTTCACCACTCCAATTAGGTCTTCAATGCTCTAGATTACCTCAAGGATGCCTTTACCGTAATTTATGATATTTAGTGAGTCATCTTATATGATTACATTTTTTGTGTTCAACTTGTCAAGAAGAAGGGTGCATTGAAATAGGGCTTTTGCCTCTGCAAAGTGGTTGGTTTGAACCCCCAATATTTTAGCATAAGCAAGTAATATGTCACCTTTATCATCCTTCATCACCCCCTTGACTCCAACCTTCCCTGGGTTACCTTTCATAGCCCCATCAAAATTCAATTTTACCTAGCCCAATGGATGAGCCTTCCATTTAGTTTGATATCAAGTGAGTTGTGTGGGAGGTCCTAAGAAGTTTTTCACCCTTTCTAATCCCCATTGGGAAGAAACCATTCTTTCACTATAATACTCCTAAGAGTCTTTTAAATTTATCACTTGTATATTTTTTGTCGATGCATTATTGAATCGAACCTCAACTAATTTAGGATATCTTTTATTTTCTTTGAAGGCTTGAATGTTTCTTTCCTTCCAAATACCCCAATGGAAATGGGGGAGGCTAAAATTCCATAGTGTTTTGAGCCTTTTACATTTAAATTATGGTTCATATTAGCCATAGTGTTTTGAGAGACCCATGAAACACCAACTTTGATTAGGATCATATTCAAGATCTCTCAAGAAAAATAGAATTCAATAAATAGGTGGTGAAGATTCTTCCATTTCTCTTCATATAAGTAGCATCTATTTGAAATCATAATTCCTCTTTGATAATATTATCTATGGTGAGGACCTTGTTCAGTATTGTAAGCCAGTAAAAAAAATTGATTTTGGGAGTTAGATTCTTGAGCCATACTTTGGAGACAAGTAGCCACCCCTATCCATATTCTTCAAGAACAAAGTAGGTTGATTTAATAGTGTAAAGCCACCCTTTATAAACCTTCCAAATCAATTAATCAGCCACCCTATCAGGGTTGATGACTTGGGGTCTCAAAATATTATTTAGCTCCCTTAGTGCTTGTTCTTTTCTAGAATCCAATCCATTTATATGAATAGTCTTCCATTTTTTTCCTTCCTCCTATTCAACAATTAAGTTTGCAACTAAATATAAAAATTCTAAAATGTTATAAATTATAAAATGGCCAAGTCCAGATCTTCAATCAGTGGAGTGTTCTTTATCCCACTATCATTCTCAAATTTTATCTTCCTTCCATCACCTACTCTCCATATTATTCTATTTTTTAGCAAGGTTTTGGTTTTATGAAGATGATTCCAAAAGTAATATACGTTTAGAGGCTTTTTTTCCTCAATGAGGTTTCTACCCTATATAAGGTACTTTACCTTAACGATCTAGATCCATCCAATAGCATTCTCAATAAGGAGATTCCATCCTAGTTTATCCATGAGAGCATGGTTTAATTTGTACATTTCCCTAAAACTAAGTCCTCCTACCTCTTTTCAAGAGTAAACTTGGTACCAAGCTACCAAAGCCACCCTTCCCCTCTCTTCCACTCCTGACCAAAGGAAGGTCTTCTAAATTTTCCTAATTTTTTCTTATATTATAACAATTATTTTGAATAGAGATATGATGTAAATATGTATGCTCTGAATGGTAGACTTCACTAATTGGGATTTTCTAGCTTGACTAAGGAGGTATCCCTTCCACCTTACAAGCTTTTTTTTACTTCATTCCACTACTAGTTTCCAATGATTTTTTTTCATTCTACCTTTAAAGAGGGGCATGCCTAGGTAGGTGGAGGCAAGATCACCTATTTCATAGAAAAAATTCTTACAATCTATGCTTACATCCTTGGGAAGGTATTGAGGAAAAAGACTTTGCTTTTAGAGAAATTGACCTTCTACCCAACAACCTTCTCATAGATGCTCAATAATTTTTAATCTCTTTTTCCTGGGGAATTAGAAGTTGGTTACTATTATGATGTCATCCACAAATTATTGGTGAGAAATTGGGTTTAGGGTAGTAGTTGGGTTAACTCCCTCAATTATACTAGCTAATATGATCTTTGTGATTGTCTTTTCCAATGCCTCAACCACGATTATTAAGGGGTAGGGTGATAGGGGATCCCCTTGACATAGTCTTTTTTGACTCTTGAAGTACCCTATATCAACTCTATTCACAATAACTAATGATATTGTAGAGGATATACACTCCATTATCAACTTCATCCATTCCTAGTGGAAGCCAAATTTAGCAAATAAATTGATAAAAAAATCTTAGGAAACCTTTTCATAGGCCTTGTTCATATTCAATTTTAATAACAAAATAGCTTTTCCACTCTTGTCCACTGAATGAATAACTTCATGAATAGTGATTATGCCATTGACGATATTCCTACCCATTATAAATCCACATGTTATAATATTAATGTGCACTATGCCTTCACCTTGACACTTGTCAGTTTCACTTAACATTTGTCATATATTGATATAGGCCTCCTACCTATATATTGTACTATCTTGTATTAATAAAATATCTCATCTATTTCTCATCCTAACATTTGGTATCAGAGCTCAAGTGCTCTCCAGCCCTTGTGAGCTTGGGGGGATTTCCCCCATGGAAATCCCCCCTCCTCATTTTTCCTTGCCCCATTTTTTTTCTCAAACCAGGGAGTATGCTCTCCATCATTGATGGATCAGAAACCAAAAGTTTGAGAAATATTAATGGCTAAAAAATCTGATTTTTTGAGAGGTTCATTCCTTTGTTTTCATCCGTAGAAGTAATTTCTCATGGGAGAAATGAAAAACAGGAAATTGGAATATTATTCCACTATGCTGTTATCATCCGCAATTTTTTTTTTGAGGAGGAATATGATAAACATCATCTCATCGCGAGCTAGAAAGAGGCGACAAATATTTTTTTTATGGATTTGAATCCAAACATTTGGCATATCAATATGCATGTACCCCATAAAAAAAATTTCTTTGATATTTTGATGTTCTTCTTTGCCTGGCATATGACGAAGTGGAGACACCTACCAAGGCGACAAATTTTCCACTGTTTCGTAGAACTGTGATTGGAGGCTCGTGTAGTTTTTTACGAGATTTTGTTTTCAAGTGGGTAGAGGATAGCGCTCACGAAGCAGAGACGTGATCTATAGATAATCATATAGGCCTACGAATCTACCGAAGGTCCATTTCAATATGTAGACCGCTCTAGTAATATTTTATGTGGTACACTATGTACGATGGTGTCTAAAGTAAAAGTCTGGAACAGTGCGCCAGGAGCACCATATTTTTTTATGGCAATTCTAGTGCGCAAAGAGCACCAATTTTTTTTTGCTGCAGTCATGTCCATGAAGTAGCAGTCATCAGTGAGATCATTTAAAGCGAGTATTTTTGTCAGGATATCTCCGTGATACTAGGCACTTAATGCTCCTATAAATATTTATTTGCATCATTTGAAGTTGTTATTTTTCGATATGGATAGAGCATAGATTCACCTATTGTAGCGATGCAATGGAGGCACGTTTAATATATTCATGATCCAAAGCTCTATGTAAAAGTGTTTGATCTAGCATGTTTTTATTCCCGAGGTGCGCGCTAGTCAACAAGAAAAATAGAAATCGTTGTCATCGCGATCTTGTGGGGATCATCATATTTTCCCACTATCCATTTCTAATGATTGTGGGCATAAATTAGGTGTCGTAATTATATATTTTGTGTATCTGATGCACATAATGGAAGTGGATGACCCACCTGTAGTTCCAATTTTATACATCAATAAAGAAAACATATTACCACCTAGTTCCTTGTTGATCGATGATGCCCACCCTCGTTCAAATATTGGAGCTTAGCTTGGCAAAATTTTCCATCCGTTTGAAAGAAATAATGTTTTTTTTGAGCCCCTTGTTGTCTGCGATGAGCATTATCACATACAGTGGAGGATTTTTGTGGTAGCGGTGTGGTGATCGACAACACGGGTTACTAAGATTCTATGCATATCGATGTGCTACAAACTGCAATGGAGTTGTAGTGGATTGAAATTTAAATGTTTCCATGCATATTTTTAATTTAAAGTGGGCACATTTTTTTTATCTTAAGGTGGAAGGGGAATGCAGTAATATTTTGGCCAATTTTTTTATATGCCTTTACATTTATATGAAAATAAGGGTATATTTCAAAATGTAAGAAGATTACGATCTTTTGTAAAGTGGAGGGCCACTTTATTTGTTGAAGACATGAAAGTGCTCATGAAATGTTGTTTTGTTTTCAAATAGAGAAGGCCCCATTGAAATCCGAACATAGGGGTATTTATAGTCCTCTAAAATATTTTTCCATGATGAACACAATGGTGGTGTCCTATTTTTATTTTGAGGTTGGTCCATATGTCTTTTTTGGCCTTGAAATATTTTGTACCTTGGAGTGCACTCTCGGTTGAACCTGACACTCCCAAGGAATTTGTAAGTGATCCTAGTATCCAGTTACCTTCTCTAGAGCACCTAGGACATGATGAAAGGTCACCATAAGGACACCTACTCTAGGGACTATAGACATAGACACCCTAGACTCTATTCGAGGTCTTTTTCGGATCAAATTTTGAATACTACATACGAAGACACTTCAGAAGATTCTCTTCTTTCTTCTTCTTAACCTCCATATTTTGAATCTATGGCTCAATTTTTATTGGAATTTATGGCTCATATTTTCTTTTGTATTAAGGTGCAATTTTGGTAGAGATCAACATCTTCTAGATTGATTTCACCATAAGGAGAGATAATACTTATTGTGAATCTAGTCAATGACCTACGAGAGGCAACATACTTGGAGGATGACCTGCAGAGGCAACAAACCCAGATGTGGCTAACCCTAAGTCACACAAGATGACCCTGAGGCACTTAGATGGCTGACCTAGTGGTAACAGATCGAAGGAAGTGGCTAACCCTATGGCAACAGACCGAGATGTATACATCGTTGATCTAGCATTATTCACAGTTTGAGAGCCAAGCACAAAGAGCATGAGCCTAGACCAAATCATGAAATATAAGAGGATGTTAGAGTTCTTTTAGAGAAGTCAACATTAAGGGGGAATGTTACCTAATGTTGACTTGTTTTTTCTCTATAGTTAGGATAGTGCACATTAAGGGGGAATGTTAGAATATTAATGTGCACTATGCCTTCACCTTGACACTTGTTAGTTTCAATTGGCATTTGTCATATATTGATATAGGCCTCCTGCCTATATATTATACTATCTTGTATCAAAAAAAAAATATCTCATCTATTTCTCATCCTAACACCACCCTAGTTGGAATCAATGATGGAATAGAGGATAACTTTGATTCTATTAGCCATTACCTTGGTTATATTTTTTAAGGAGTATTACATAGGCTTATGGTCTGAAAATCCTTAAATTCTTTTGCTTCTACTACCTTGGGAATGAGAATAAGGAATTTTTGAATTAAGATCCCTTGGGATGTGGTAGAATTTTTGAACTTCACTAATGGTTGTAGTTACATAAGCTTTAATAATATGCCAAAATATTTAAAAAAAAAATGTAGGAAATCCATTCAACTTAGGGGTTTTCTCACTAGCCATTCTAAAAACAACACTTTTTACCTCTTCCTGTATAAACGCAATGGTCAGATAAGAATTATGTTGCTCAATCACTAAGGGTGGAATATTCTAAATAAGGTCATTCATTGCAGTCTCTTCCACCCTTTCAACAATGTCAATAAGATTCTTAAAGAAATTATAGCTTCCTCCTAGATTTATATGATGTCATAAGTACTTGTGCCATCCTCCCAGAGGCTTTATTTTATCTTATTATAACTTTTGTGCCTGAGGGTAGACACATGAAAAAACTTAGTGTTATGATCTCTCTCCTTAAGCCACAAAGCTCTTGATTTTTATTGCTAGAATGTTTCCTCACATGCCAAGGTATTATGATATTTTGATCAAATTTGTTTTTCCTTGTTCCTAATTTCTTGTGTGATAAGTAACATTCACTAATAATTATCAAAATCCATGAATTGGTGTTTCAATTTTGATTTTTTATGGAATATATGTCCAAAGACATTTCTATTCTAGACTTTTAGATTGTGTTTTATGAATCTAAGTTTCTTGGCAACCTGTGAAAATAATAGACACTTGAAATCATTCTTTGACCATTTTTCTATGCAATATTTAAGTTTCTTATGCCTTGAGCACATCGTTTCAAAGCAAAAGGTGCATCAAAATTCCTTCTATTGATCTATGATTCCAAAACAAGGAGATTATGGTCTAAACAAAATTTTGGAAGCACACTCAAGGTAGCATATCCAAAGATGATTAGGTCCTCTTATGATATCGAAAATCGATCTAATATAGTTTATATTAATTATTCATCTAACCTCATATTACTCCACATATATTTGACCTCCCTGAGGTCCACATCCATCAACCATTCTCATTTATAAGTCATTCAAAGTATTCCATTCCATATATAATATTAGGATTTTCACATTTCTTATTTGATAGTAATATAGAGGAATTGAAGTCCCTAGCTAATACCCAAGCAATTCCTCAAAATGCCCTTCTCATCATACTCAATTTTGTCCATAGTTGTATTGTTTCCATACTAGTATTTGGGGCATAAATGTTAATCAACACCTAAATTATCTTATTTTCCTTGCAATAGAAAAATACATTAATCAGTCTACTTGAGGTAGAGATTAATCTCCCCTCCACATTATTGTGATTCCACATGCACAACATTCCACCTAAGGCTCCAGTTGCAGAACTAGAAATAAACTGGGATCCTTCCAAATAACTCTTCTTATTTTCTCTATATTTTGCTCCTTCAATTTATTTTCTTATAGAAGAACAATTTACAGATTCAAGTATTTCCTTAGCGATGACACTAGGATATGTTTGGACAAGGCATTGAGGCCCTTGATATCCTAGAAAATGATCTTCTTTTTTAATATTTGGTCAGGTTTTTCTTCCAAATTTAGGGTCAATAATGTTCAATTAAATACATCCCTGTACATTTCCCTTTGTCTAATTTTAGGTTAAGGTCTACCTTTCTTGAGATCGTAACCTACATCTGCCCTTGCTTTCTTTAAATTTTTGGTAATTTTTTTAGGGATTCCATGGTCCTTCCTAGATTCTTTGCATTTGGGAGATTTATCATGCACTTCATCACCTTGATCTAAGATAAATGGAGTATCATTTATGTTTCATATTACCATCATAGTGATATTTTGTTTATGTTCCATTTCCAAAATTTGAGTTTCATTATTTTTTTCCTCTATTGAGTATTATAGGCAAAAAAAATAATTTTGAATAGTCAGCTCATTCAATACAGAGGGGGGATTCTCAGGATGTTGACTTACCTTTGTCACTTACTCCATTAATTTTCCTTCTTCCCATGCAATCTTCCAAATGTGACGGGGGCTCCACCTCCTTCCTTCTTCCCCCTATATCCTAGGTTGAAGTTCCTTTGTTACCATCTTTGTTTCATGTGGTCTTATTTGGTTTCCAATGATGATTCTAATCTTAGCTTATTTTCTATGGACAATCATGGCTAATGTGCCCTATTCTCTGGCATAAGGTACACTTCATAGGCAAGTTCTCATACTCAATAGTCTGATTCCATTTCCCAAATATTGAAATCAATTTTATAGTCAATGCTAGAGGTGCTTTCATAATCATATTCACACACAACCATGCATGGATAAGTCATGACCTTTTCATCATTGTAGGATCGATTGCTATTAGTTTTTCTATATTTCACGTGATTACCTCAAATATTTCCTCATGTCAATAGTGAAGAGGAGCCCAAGAAACATAATCCAGACTAGAGCTTTGTTGATGCTCTACATGTACGAGTAAAAATCCATCATACATTACTTAAGGAAGAGACCACGATATCAATAAAACTAAGGTTCTTGCTGGAGAATTCATTCTAAATTATCTTCAGAATCAAGCCAAACAAAAAAAATAATTGGGCATTGCCATGATGTCCATGTGCCCCAAAGGAAACCATTTCTCCATTTCTATTTTTTGTAAAACATCTATTTCAGGTCTTACCCCAAGGAACTTACCAACCATACATTGATCGCCTTGAACCACAACCATTTTTCCAACTCATCAAGTATTATCAATCTTCCATTGACTAGAGATATATTAAAATTAAAATCAAGGGCCTTACATTTACCTTTAACCACATGCAACCAAGATCTTACCTCAGGATAAAAAGGCCAATTCTAAACCCTAATAGCCTACTCATCTCCCACCCTAGATATATTCAAAATTCCTACCCTAGGATTTCTTGCTTGACCACCCAAAGACTCAAACCACTACTCGTCAAATTCTCCCATTCTTTTGATCTAATCCATAGAAAAATATCACATTGCTACACCAATAAATAGGAACCCTACCATAGAATAAAAACCCTACCACCTAATAGGAACTACTCAAATTGTAGCTCCTTGTCATATTCTCTTATCCTTCTAATCCAATGCATAAAATATTATCCCACTACCACACCACTCAATAGAAATCCTACCATGAAATAGAATAGAAACTAAATTATATAATATTATTTATGGATGAATTATTTGATATTTTTGTATATTGGTGAGTGACTTATGTTAATGAGAATAAATTTTCTTAACAAAAAAAAGAAATCTCCTAAGATTTGTCAAGTTCTTAGGTGTCATTCATTCCCAAATTACATGGACATTCTTTGGGTTAATGTGAAATCCTTTTTGGTTGGATAGGTAGCCTAGGTAAGATATCTTCATGATGCCAAAGATATACTTTCGAATATTAGCCTAAAGCTTGTGTTGGTGCAAGGTTTCCAAGCATGTTGGAGGTGTTCTTATAATTTATTATTGAATACTAGGATTTTATCTAGATGGACAATCATGAAAGAACCTATGGATGGACATAAAATATCATTCATTAGGTACATGAATGTCATCAAGGTATTAGTGAAGCCAAAGAGTATACCTAGTCACTCATGTAGTCCTTCTATGGTCTTAAAAGTTATATTCCAAATATCTATGGGAATGATAGCTAGATTTGAGGTCAATATTGGTGAATTACTATGTCCTTTGAGCTAATTTAGTAAATCATTGATGTATGATAAATAGAATCAATTATAGATAATGATATGGTTGAGAACTTAATAATTAATATATGGATATTAAGTACTTGTAGAGGGGGAAAATTGCCCTACCGTGTATAATTCCCAAACAATAGGTTGGATCCGTAAGGAAAGAACCCTTTTTGGGGTGAACCATAGGGGTATGTTGTACTCTACACTAGGTTATAGGGGTAGGGGTTCACTAGGAATGGTTTAAGGATTCGCTCCAAGTCCTCAAGATATTTCTCATGATATTCAGGGATAGTTTGATGTATTTAGTTTTAAGAAAACACCTAAGTTTGGCCTTTCTAGATCTAAGCTAGAAAAGATAAAGGACAATGCAAAAAATAGAATAGAATAGTTGAAAATAAAATGCAAGCATACAAGAGCTAGCCTAAAATGATTTTGTGTTTTTAATGCTTACTAACCTAGGTTTTAAAATAGATAACCTTTTAAGCAAGGTCTCAAGAGAGAATGCATAAATAGAATAAATCCTAAGTGCACACTATATGTTTTTTATCTTTCAATACCTAAAAATTAATAAAATATATTTCTTTTAAATCAGATATAGAGTTTACAATAGAAATATAAAGCACTTAGTACACAGCCTAAAGATTAATTAGAATACTTATCTTATCCTATGGTTGATCCTTTTATTTGATCCAATGCTATCAATAATTCCTATTCAGATAACTTGACAAACACTTGAAAAATGTGATTAGTGTTAGGATGCCTACTTAGGCTATTGTACAATAATGCTTGGAGGTGCAACATTCAAGCCCCATAGGTCCCTTAGATGACCTTTCAACACAAAATAAAAAATTGACCTTTGGAGAATTAATCATAAAATATATATGTTGAAATAGTAAAAACAAAAACAAAATATGCCAGTATGCTTAGTATGCAGTAATGAAGCTAACCAAAATATCAAAAAATAGAACTTCCCCCCAAATTGATCTCATGTAAAATTATACCTTGCAAATAGTAGGTGCGATAATGCTTTGGCAAAGTCACACTCCGTTAGAACAGGGCGTGATTTCACTTCTACGGACTAAAACCCTAAATTAGGGTTAGCGAAGTTGCACCATGATATATTTGGGAACGATTTCACTTTAAACACATGAAAAATAAAATTACATGCATGAAATGTAAATTAAATGCAAAATCACAGAGAGCGAAACCTAAATGGAGAATATTGAAGCAACAGAAGAAGGCTAAGTATCCAAACTGACACTCTTTCCCTCTAAGCCACAACGTGCATCCACCAAGTTAAGTAGTAATCCAATCCACATAATAGGAAATCAAAATCCAAAATTTGCACTTTGGGTTAGCTTTTAGAAGACATAGAAAGCAGAGCAAAATAAAAGTAGTAAGTGAGTGTTAGAAGACAAATATCGTATGAGCATTAGTAAGTCTGTGATCGTGATATTGAGATATCGATTGCCAAAAGAGTGATATTGCTCTTCCTTTTATAGACGATGAAGATGGGCAGAAATAAATTCACTACTGATGCTAAAACACGTTGGAGGGTTTAAACCTAGGTCTAAGTGGGCCAAAATAAAATTAAATTAAATTAAATAAAAATGACAAAATCATGCTCCGTTATGACAGGACGTGACATTGCACCAGCTAGACCCCCATGAAGTTTTAATACATTTTTTAGGGTCAAACAAAGTCAAAACGGGTCATATAATATACCGTTGGAAATATCTTTTTGATCCTAATCTAGCTATAGGATTTAGGAGGAATGGATAATATTTTATAGGGTAAAATAGGCTCAAATATTGCCCTACTTTTCCAAGGAGAAAAAAAGGGATCTAGGGAAAATTACTCACCTTAGTGGGTCAATTTTTTGTGTCTACATTTCACCCCCTCTTTGATGTATTTAAGGCCAAGTAAATGTATAAAATAAAGATGTAAAATCCTATGGAAAAGAAGACAAAAAACATAGAAAATAGGTGGTCAGGTTTGGGCAAAAGGGTGAGATATTACTACCATTAATGCCTCTATGGCTAGGGTGCCCCCTCAAGTTTAAAAAAGAAAGGTACTTCCTTAAGAAACTCAAAAAAGGTAAAATAAAAAGTAAAACACATAACCACAAAGAAAAAATCAAGCAAACAAACAACAGAGCAAAGAGCACTGGGTACAACATGAATCTAATGTATCTAGCATGAAATGTATGGATGAATAGAAGAAAGAGAAAAAAATAAGGGAAGAGGAGAGAATAAGAAACAAAAAGTTGTGAAGTGGAAGAAGAAGAAAAAGACAAAGATAAAACTCCAAAGGTCAACCATCTGAAATCAAGAAGGAAGCTAGATTAGAACCCTTACTAGAGGGTGTTATTTGCTCAGAAGACGGTCCATGTATGGAGTGAAGAATTTTCTATGGATGTAGTACTCACTAAATATGGACCAATAAGTGAAGTGTATAGTGCAACCCACTATGGGTGGTTGCTCACTAGTAACTACTGTGGGACGATTACCCGTTAGGATGTATGCCAAGGTCTACTATCAATGGCCAAGGAGCTAATCCTATAATGGGGTGTTGGACCCGTTAAGTCACAGAGAGACATAACTTGATAGGGGTGTTATAGTGTATACTGATGTAAAATGATGTATGTAATGTATATGCCAATACTCCCTGAGAAGGTGTATGTGTATGTATATATGGACCAACCAATATGATCATAACATGATGTGAGTGTGTGCATGTCCTAGAAGAAATAAGAGAAAGAAAATAAGGAGCAACGAATTGTGCGTGTGTACCCCCAACTTGAAGTTTCAACTAGTGAAAATTCAAGAGGGAGGAAATGTGTAATAAAAGAAGAGAAGAATGTATATCCTTATTTGAACAAAGAAGACAAAGGAGAAATAAGAATCATGCAAAAATATAAGGATATACCAAAAGAGGATTGCATTCCTTTACTTAGAGGAGAAACGATGATTATTGTAAAACTTTCAACATCAAGGAATACAAGAAGAAGATAGAAGAGAAGAAAGAGCAAATGAAGTAAAGAAGAGAATAAGGGATGAAAATGCATGGTCGCTAGGTTGGGGCTTCGCTATGCATCAGAACCCTAGTGAAAGTGCAATGCATGTGAGCTATGACCTAAATAGGTATCATCACTTGCTATTGTCATGAATACCAAAAAAGCCATATGATCAAGTAGTCATGAGCAAGCAACAATGCAATTATGACAAGCATAAGTGCAAGAAAATAGAATGTCAGGCAATAATGCAAAGTATGATAGGAAATCATGCAGTATGAGCAAGCAAACAAATATGATGGAATGAGAATGCAAATGCATAGCTAATTAATGATGGATTTTATTTTATTTTATGTTAAACATGAAATCAGAACGATAGTCAACACATATTCTAATTGTAACTCTTATCTTAACAAAAATAACAGGCATTCAAGGGACTGCTTCATCAAAGAAAAATCTATAAGGCAAGCCATATCAATTATTATAATCATGAAGAGGCTCCTTCATAGATATTTCTTTAGTAGTCATAACATGATAATCAATACATTCTTGAACAAAACCATCATTCTTAACATAGGGAGGATAAATTATTAACATTGTAATATCTTTATGAGAAGCAAAATATTTATCATTAGAACACACAAAATTTATCATATTACAAAATAATATGTTAGAGGGATAAGGGATATCCTTATCCTCATTACTCTGCTCTAAAATTTGATGAGATATATCCAGAAGAGGTTCTTGAAGAAACTAATTGTCTTGATCCCATAATGAATGGATTAGAGGTTCCTCACTCACTTTTATATTATTATATTATTCAAATTTTTGAGATGAGGAACTTGGAGAAAAAAATGATGAAACTGAAGGACAAGCATTGAGACCAAACTGATCTTGTTCAACCATTGAATAGTATTCGAATGGATGAAGGTGACTTGGAATGGTGATAAGTTGATCCTTAAATTTAAACTTCAAACATTGATGAAGAGTATAAGGGACAACCTTCATTGCATGGATCCAAGGACGTCCAAGAAGTAAATTAAAATATGTAGGAAAAGGTACCACATATAACAATGTATCTAAATTTTTAGGTCCAACTTTGAGGGGAAGTGATATGGTGCCACAAGCTTCTTGCGACTCATTGTTGAATGTTTTGGTGATTGCATCAGATTTACTTAAATATTCCTCTTTTAATATAAATTTTTGGATAAATTGATATATGCATAAATTGAGGGAAGAACCATTTTCAATCATAAACCTTTTGATAAGGGTATAAATGTAGTGGTGTAGAGAGAAGAATCCCTACATAGGTCTGAGGAAGAAATATCATCATCTGAGAATGTGATGTGATGTGTCCCAAGAAAGCTTATAATATTGGCCATATCACTAGGGGAAATATTTGGAGGGACAAATTGTTGTTTTAGAACATTTATTAAGGATTCTCCATGAGTAGGAGAATTTTGTAAAATTTCTAAGAGGGAAATATTTGTTGAAAAACTCATCTCTTGTTGAGACTGTTTGATCTATCGACTCTACACCTATTGTTTTGAAGTAGTTGTTACCATACCAACCATTTGGATATTATAATTATATCGTACATTTTACAAGATACTTGATTTACTTCCTGTTGTCCTTGCTTAGGTATATTATGGTTGCTAGTGGACTTTTGTTGACTATTTGAATATTGAGAATTTCCTACATCAAGACATCCTACATAAATTAGATCTTGAACCACATTCTTCAACTTCTTACAAGAATTTGTCTAATGTCCTTCTACTATATGATATGCACAATGTTGTCATGCCTTATATCAACTAGTTTTAGTATCTGATTGCCTTATAGGAGGTAACTCAATTGCATTGGCTTCTAAAATTTGCTTTAGGACTTCTTCCATAGGTATGCCAAGTCTTGTGAAATTCCTTTGTGGAGGTTTTTGAAGTATTATCTTTTGTAGGTTGTTAGCAATATTATTAATAGGTCTACTATCTGTTACACCATCACCTACCACATCCTTATTCTTATACTATAATTGAATGGTTTTATCTTATTTCACCTTGAGTTGTCCTCTTATGATAAAATCTTGTTCTACTTTTCTTGCCAACTCAATTGCTTGATCAAAAGATGTGATGATTGTAGTTTCTAGTGCATAAGATAATTGTTCTTGTAAATTACCAATAAATATGTCAAGCATATATTTTTGAGGTACATGATGTCTTAACCGACCAACTAAACTTCTCCATCGAGCTAATTTTTTTGAAAAAATTTCTTCTTTACTTTGTTTTAAATCATATAAATCTCTCATAGTCACTTCATTTTCAATATAAACACTAAATTTATGAACAAACATCTCTACAGTCTTCTAAAATCTCTTTAAAGAATAGTTGGGAAATTGATAATACCATTCTAATGCAATATGAGCAAGACTCTTAGGAAACATATTTAATAATAACATGTCATCATAGATGAGATCATGGCAAGCTGTTCTAAATCTTCTTAGATCTATATGTATATGATATTTTGTTCCCTTATAAATATTTAAAACTGACATGGAAAAATTCTTAGGATAAGGCCTAAGAGCAACAATAGGATCCAATGGTTGATTACACATTTATTTAAAACTATAAATGAAACCTGAAGGCTGAATCATATCCATTTTTTAAGTCAACTGTTTTACCATATTTATCAATTTTTGTACTCTTGGATCACTATTGTGCAATACCCACAGATTCCCTAAGGAAGGGGCATAGGTAGGTTGTTGAAAAGGCACTCAACTTAAGTTGGAGGTATTTATACTATTGTGATATGTGATACCTTGCTGAAGAGGATAACTAACATTTGGTGGAATAGAGGAAAAAGTGTTGAGATTAGCAGATTGAGGAGGAAATTGAAAATAATTTTGAGTGACACTATTGGTTGGATGAACTTGTGGATTTTCTTCCAAAATTGGTGGTTACAATAGTGGCATAGGTTGGTTTATGGGCATGATTACCATGATTCAAATATTTAAACAAAGGGTTATCATGAACATGCCTAGGAGATATGACTAGAGGAGGAATAAGAGTCTCACCTCTTTTGAGTTGAGCTTTCTGTTCCATAGCCTTAAGTAAAGCCTCCTTATGGTATTCCATGAAATCTAAAACATGATCAAAATATTTAAAGGTAAGGTTCCCATTGGATCCCTTAGTAGGATCAAGACTATTATCAATATCCTCATTTTTCTCTTCTTATAGAATATGATTTTCTCTATCAATTTGATTATTGTAGACACCTAAAACATGTCATGTTTAGGGAGACTACTCACATGGGCACATTCATAGATCATGTGACTAAACCTTGGGACCTTCCAAGTGTCAAAAGTGGTTTTCACCACTCATTTGGGGAAGTATTAGCCCATCCAAGCCTGGCCTATATGAACTAGAGCAACTGGATCCTGGTCGTTGAATATCAGAGCGGTCAAACCTTAGTCATTGCAAATGACAACGGATAAACCCTAAAAAACAACTTGCCATCAAATTAGCCCAATCATGGGCGAAAGTGGTAGTTTGCATGCAATAAAGTTGAGCGGGGATAACTTTACATGATTCCTCATGGCCAGTCTACATGAGAGACTCATGTCTTGATTTAGACACCAGTTAACTAGCCCTCAAGGGAAGACAAAGGCAAAAATTCTCATGCTAACATCCAGTGTGCATGCAGAATTTAGTCCTAGGGTTTTGACATTGACCTAGGGCTTCAAACACATTATAAGGTGCAAACCTAAGAGCACAAAGTGACACATAAGGATCAAAAAATTGAACAAGTTGGATTATTAAGGAGAGATTTAGGAGACTTGGAGAGCTTACCTTGGAGATAATTTTTACAATGAAGCCCTGTCGGATCGGAGAGCAAATTGGAGCACCTTTGAGGAGCAACGAAGTGCTAGCCGATTTAGGGTTTATCATCTATAGGATATTCAACACATCGGACAAGAAACGACAATTATTTCAACATTGATAACAAGCTTAGATCCATAGCCTTGGAGCAATAGAGATAGGTTTTCATCTTAGTGGCCACTATCTCGGATAGTGGCCATAGGCCTAATCTAGGGTTCTTAGCATTAGTTTCTTTCATTTAGCTTGTTACATGCTTTTACGCCATTAGCATAGATCTGGTTTATCACATTTACTAGCATTCATAGCATTAGTTTCTATTATCATTGAGCATATTTCTATTTATCATTAGGGTTATTACTAACAACCTCATCCAAGGAGGCAATCTCGAAAAACTGAGCGTTTGTTGTTGTTTTCATGCTTGTAGGACTACAGGTTCATTTGAAAGGTTATCAACATACGAAAGCAAAAGGATCCCTCTAGGAACTAGACCTGGAGAAGGAGGCATCTGTAAGCCCTCATACAGTTTCATGTGTGTCATCGGGAAGCCTGTGAGAGTGCATCACCCCTTGCAAGGGGATATCATACATCCGCTGCCCTACTTTGTAAAATTTGTATCAAATGAAGGAAATCCCTTAGAGGGATCTATATGTAACCAAACTTGAGAAAAAGCAATAAAAAACATTATCTATTCATTTCTTTGTAATTTCGGTTGTATCTTTCATTTAATGCATGATTAAATATGAATAAGATAAATAATATTCGCAAATAGAGTAGTGGATGGTGCACCGCTTCCTCGGGGTCGCTACAGATGGCGATCACGGTGGGACCCCCGCCTAGTTTTTATATTCTGTCGGTTTATTGACTTAGGTTTTTGTGTGTAGGTTTAGCCGCTCTGGTCCACAAAGACCCACAATATTAGCCGCTCCTCCTAACAATGACTAAAAATCAGCCACTCTGATCAACAATGGTCAAAATTGGAGTGCAATAGAGAACATAATCTTTGTTCTCTGAGCTGGATTAGAGGTTGGTACACCTTTTCTAATGTTTTATGTTCTTTTATCTGCTTCTGTTTTCCTAAAATAGTGAACATTAAGACACATTTTAATTTGGAAAACTAAGGAATGGAAAGGAAAGAACTTGCATCTTGCACATCTTAGGGTTTTTTTAGATTTCCACTAGGCATTGCTAGGAACAGCGACTTATGCTTGTAAATTCTTCCCTAGAATCCAGCGTGCTAGGAATCATGTGTTGGTTTGCTTGCTTTGAGGCCCTACTAGAGGCCATATTTGCATGAAATAGAGTGCATCCATGAAACTCATATTAGTCTATGCATCTTTCTAAAAACTAAAACATCATTTGTATTAGGCATATAGGAAAGAGGTATTTTTGTTGTATGATGCATTTTACTTTATGCAAATTTAAAATGAACCCCACACATGCACACATGTTTTAAACATTGGGGAGTTGGATTTCATCACCAACCCTCAATTCAGTCCGGTGATGTTGGCATTCATCTCCTTCCACCGGCTTGCCCCCTAGATCTTCCTAGAATGGAATTGGAAACTTCTTTATAGTGGTACTAAGTTACTCGTGTTCAAACTGTCTCCCACTATTGGAACAATCATTGGTTCAGAGTGGAAGAGCTAGGCGAACCCCCCACTAGGATTTAAGTGGTGTACCCTAGTCTCTTTTTGAGAAAATCATGTTTGGCATGGGTGTTCTTGATTCCCACTATGGATGAGCCTCCTCATTCTAAATCCAAAAAAAGAGCAAGAAACAAGAACAACAACACATCAAAATACAACAAACAGTTTAGGGCACACATAAATTGGTAATCAAGATAAACACTTGCTTGATATTGTTTGGCTATCTCTAATTGCAATACAAAAGACTAATTCATAAACACAATGGTCAAAACCAGAAGTAAACATCCTCGATCCAATACCGAGGGAGAATATGAAGCAACACATACCCATAGGTGAAGTCGTAGTAACATTGAACCACATACTCATAATACCGTGAGACATAGTTCCACGAGTCTAAGGGGTGATAACTCAACCCTTGGGGGTTCTCCTCGAGAAACCCCAAATAGGGAGTCAAATCATGGAACTAAGTCACAAAAACACAAAGAGGCTTCATGACCATCATCATCAAGGAGACACGAGGAAGCCTCAAGGCCTTCCTCTAAACACACAAAAACTTCTCAAAGACATGAGGAGGCTTCAAGAGCTTCCTCCCCACATGGACATAAGAGGGGTTCTAGACCCCATTCTTCACACAGGGATGATGAGGTTTCCCCATATCCATCCTCATGGAGGATAGGTGGGGCCACAAAGCCTTCATCACCAAAAATACACACAAGAGTCACAACATCTCAAGCTTCACATGAGACACCTAGAACAGATCTGCCCACTGAGGGGCATGAAACTAGAGTTACATCCAGTCATAGGCACCAAATAGAAGATACCCTTCACACAAGAGGAAGGATTCCAATATATTATGACCTCATTGGAGTAAATGGCACCCCAAGGGATCAGCCATGGAAAACAAGACAGTTATATGAGTTGGATCGGTTTCATCCGAGGCCACCTCCCAAAACCGTAGCCATAAAAAATTTTACATCTAGAAGTTCATGAACTGTTACTTCTAAATGCACCTCTCAACCTAGGGATGCTTCAGAGTGACTCTACAAGTCTCATGTAGAGTCTGACCATAGAGACACTTATCACTCCATAGAACATACAGAGCAGATTACATTAGCTAGCAAGAGCAAAGAAATAATGGAAACCTCTTCGAGGAATCTGCGAATCAAAACCACAAGAACAGAATTAGACAAACATGAATCTTCTTTAACAACGCAATATGACCGCATGCAATGGTTAGAAAATGCATTGCGCAAAGAGCGAGAGCTAGTGGAAGCTCTCGAGCATGACAAACAAAGAGAAAGGCTTTTGCGCCAACATGAGCAGCATTTAAGAGAACAAGCTGAGCAACTAGCTCGTATCAATTTACAAGCCAATGGTAATGATCATCAAAGAGATAAACACGCTGACTCACCAAGAGAAGGGTACACTAGACAAGAAGAAAGCCCACAACAAAACCACCACTCAAATCATGAACAAAATCAAACTGGTGGAGAAAGGGTAAACATGATAAATCAGGATCAAACACATCCTGAATCCCCTCATAGGAGGGAAGAGAATAGAACAAGTCAAGTGCACATAGGGTTACCTCCATTACCACCATGAGGGGGCCTACAAGAAGAGGAACTCCTCACCTCAAAGGCATTCCAGGCACTCACTAAAAATATGAAGTCCTTTGAGAAGCAAGAGATGGTGGGGAACCAACCAACATTGAGTAAAATACACAACCAACCATTATGCCCATCAGTCCCTAGCCCTGCATATCCTAAGCATTTTGAGATGCCTAGGTTAGAAAATTTCAAGGGTGAAGAGGATGCACAAGAGCATGTTACCAATTTCATCAATGCATATTTTCATCTTGAAGACAATGATGCTCTTATGCTAAGAACTTTCATTATGACATTTTTGGGCGTTGCCACTCAATGGTTCAACCAACTGCCCAAGCACAACATATCCAATTTTGAACAACTAGTAAACATTTTCCTAAAGTATTTCTCCTTTGGTGCTAAAAGGAAGGTGAACCTTTCAGACCTGGCCAACTTAAAACATTATGATGATGAGCCAGTAATGGAATATGGGGATAGATGGAGAAAATTCATGGTAAAGTTATCATTCTCTATCCCCATAGAAGAAATCATCCGCATGTTCACCAAGAGTTGTTCTAAACACATCTCCCTCTTGCTACAACTTCAACAATATCCTTCATTTGAGGAAGCCTTGGCATAGGCCAAACTCATTGAGGACATAAAAGTAGATGAGGGAACCATCAAGCTCTAAACCAAGGAGTGGAACAAAAATGGCAAGAATGACAAATACAAGTAGAAGCAGGCAAACCCTGCTCTAGTTAATCAAGTAGTATTGGTTGCACCTAAGGATGGGGCTACGCAACAACCCTAGAATTATCAAGCACAGCCCCCACCAGCCAATTATGATCAAAAGAACAATCAGGGGTGAAATAGAGAACGCAAGCCACCTCGCTATTTTACACCTCTATCAGAGTCAATGCAATCAATTTTCAACCAGTTGAGTGAGGCTGGGAAGATCAAATTTCTTGATGTACCTCTTGTAGATCCCAACCATCCTAAGCCAAAATGATATAGGGAAGATCAATTTTACCCTTATCATAGGATACTAGGGTATAACATTGAAGTTTGTATTGGTTTCAAGCACCAGGTGCAAAATATGATTGAGGCAGGAGAACTTAAAGTTGACAACCCATTGGCTCCTGATAATAGAGATATGGGCATATACAAAAACTCGTTTCCAAACCATGAGGTCCCTAGAGGGCAAGGTGCCCAAGTCAATCAGGTTTGAATTGATATGCCTACCCACGGGTGCGTTGGGATGGTTGAAATTGTCAATGTAGCAACTAGGAGTAGATGATATGGTCAACCACAGCCTCCTGTGGCTCCCATTAATGTCCCAGCTGCACCTAGGTAGAGGTAGGGAAAAACAACCTTCCAGGTCCACCAACCCGACCTGTGGTAACTGTTTAGAGTAGACTAGAGCAAAACTTACAAATGACTCCAGCCAAGCTATCTATCTATGAGCTCATACAATAGTCCCCAAAGCATAGGGAGACTTTGATGGAGATTTTAAGATCAATTGAGCTCCAACCACAAGATCCAAATGCATTCACTTATTTTGTGGGACAAGTACAAGAATGCCAAGAACCTGTAATCCAATTTTATGATCATGAGATTAAGACAGTGCCTACTACCTTACCAGACCCTCTACTACACATTGTTGTATCAGTCAATGATTTACCTTTTAATCAGGTCTTGATCGATACAGGTTCATCAATCAACATCATCACAACAACAACAATAGAGCACCTTAAGATCCCCAAGTCCAATATCATTTCGAGAGCCTACACATTAAGAGCTTTCAATGATGCTTTATGCAATACTATGGGAATGATAGTCCTACCCATCAAGGTGGGGCATAAGACCATCCCTATGATGTGTCATGTCTTGGAAGGGGCCATGCAATACAACATCCTCCTAGGGCATCCTTGGATAAGAGATATGAAGTGTGTTCCTTCGATTTTACACCAATGTGTCAAGTATGTGCATGATGACAAAGTCTATGTGGTGTTGGCTGATGAAGAGCCATTCAAATATGTCCATCAAGTGGATTTTCTAGGAGAATTTATGATTCCTTCTACCCACCTATATGTAGGACCTTCATCTCCAACTACGCAACTAGATGACAGAGACAAAGGGGTACGAAAAGACCCATCCACATCAGCACCTCATCTTGCACCCAAAATGACTAATGCTTCTAAGAGACCATCAACATCTAAGCCAAAAGACAATCAGAAGCTAAAGGCACCCTTAGTTGAGGAAGGAAAGCCCAAGGAAGTGCTAACCATAGCCATTGAGAAAATTCCAAGTCCTATGGAAGAAGAAGCTCCTTAGGATCAAGCCGAGGAAATACTAGAACCCACTTCACCAATGTCATCTATAGGATCATCCACATCACATGTGACAATACACTTGGAAAGTACAGGGATAGGAGAGTATCTTGTGTAGAACATAACATTCATGCCCATCATAGAGTTTGCATAGGACATGGGATGGCCAAAAGACCTAAGACCACTAGTGGGAATAGTGGTTCCACTTGGAATCCCTCCCAACTAGACCAACTTTGTCTATGTTGGCTTGGACTACACCCATAAGTCTACTGATGAAGAAGAGGACAATGATGAACTATTCACTGTTAATGTTCATTACCTCTCTAATCCTGAGTTTTCTCTAAGATATTGGGGTAGGGCCATTCGAGCCACAATACCAACTTCCCACTGATAGGTTTGGGTTAGGCTATCACATCCAAGGTCAAGATGACTCTCTAGAAGTAGCCTTGGATAGATTAAGCTTGGGGTTAGGAGAAGACATCGATTTTATTCCTTATCACCCACCAAGTACAAGACATATGATCAATAGACAAGTGGTCGTGGTAAACATACCACCACCCGAGACTTATCATCCAAGCTTCACAATTGATGCCATCCCAATAGGTTGCAACTTGTGGGATGAAGAGTGAGAAGAAAATGGATATGAGGCAAGTGATGATGAAGTACAGGCAAGCTTAGCCTATCATGGGCCTCGCTATTTACAAAGTCTTGCCTGGTCTAGCCATAATGAGAGTGGATACATATCGGATGAAAGTGGCTATGAGTCAGAGGACTCGATAGAAAGAGCCTACCTAGGGTCAAGGCAGTGGCCCCATAGCTTGGGGCAAGAAACTAATGCAAATGGCATCTTCATAAGTGACAAAGAATATGAGGATGAGATAGAGATGGCCTACTTGGGGCCAAGACATGTGCCCCTTGTCTTGGGGCCACATACCAATGCTAATGGTTTTTGGATAAGTGATGATGACTTTGATGATGAGACTGAGATGGCTTATCTTGGGCCTCGCCACTTGTGGCAAGTCAACATACTGGTAGAAAGAGAAGTAGCACTGCATGCCATAGACCCTGGTTTGTAGTTTCTAGGAAGACCTATCGACTTAAATGCCATTCACCATGCGGTCAATCCCCCTCCACCTACGTTTAGGGAGCTCTTGGAACCCAATGATCCTATTATCCGGCCTGCTCATGGGCTAGATCCAGAGATTCCTTTTCCTCCAGAGCCTCATCATGAGTATGGAGGGGAAACCTCTGAGACAATATTTCACCCATGTGGTCCTGGAGATTTCATTCCATCCATCAATACAATCTCCATTGATTTGACCACTCCACTTCATAGCCCAGTAGATCCTACTAAACCATTGTATCTGGATATAGATGCTATTGATTGGGATCACGCTGATTCACCCATAGAGCCTGAGGACCTTTTCCCTAATGAAGAGGTGTTACAACCATTTCATTTTGCATCAGGTTATGCATATGATGTATTCCATGCCGGTTTGGATCCTGAGTCAGTAGGACCTATAAATCCCACCGATGACATTCATTTGATACCCACGCCTCACCAGTTGGAGGATGGGTCACATATGGCTATAGAAGCGACTTTTGAGGTGGACATCAGTGATGATCCTACTCAACCAAAGAAAGTCAAGTTTGGAGAAAGTCTATCTCCAGAGGAACAAGCCATCATAATCCCTCTCCTTAAGGAGAGGCCAAATATTTTTGCTTGGACTTACAAAGACATGCCAGGGATTGATCCAAAGTTAGTTGTTCACAACCTTTCATTGGATCCCATGAAGAAGCCAATCAAGAAAAATTTGAGGAAAATGCATCCAACCGTCGCTTTGATGGTGAAGAATGAGTTACAAAAACTATTGGATGCGATTTTCATAGTTCCCATTGACTATCCTGAATGGGTCTCGAACATGGTGCCCATGGGAAAACCAGATGGAAGAGTCCGCATTTGCATAGATTTTAGAGACTTGAATAGGGCAACTCCAAAGGATTCATTCTCATTGCCAAACATAGATGCTCTTGTTGATGCCACCGTAGGTCATGAGATGCTCTCCCTAATGGATGGTTTTTCTAGATACAATCAAATCCAAATCAAACCCGAAGATCAACATAAGACTACTTTCATTACTCCATGGGGGACATTCTGTTACAAGGTGATGCCATTTGACCTAAAGAATGTTGGTGCCACATATCAACGGGCCATGACATACATCTTTCATGACTATATGCATAAAATCTTGGAGGACTACATTGATGATTTACTAGCCAAGTCTTTATTGTGGCAAGAGCATGCTAAAATCCTTACAAAGGTCTTCGATCGCCTCATTGAGCACAATGTCAGATTGAATCCTAAGAAGTGTATGTTTGGCGTAACTTCTGGTAAGCTCTTAGGGTTCATCATTTCTAAGAGAGGCATTGAAGTCGATCCTGCAAAGGTAAAGGCTATATTGGGAATGGCCACCCCTACCAACATTAGGGAGTTAAGAAGCCTACAAGGCAAGGTAGCATCCATAAAATGATTCATTGCTCAATTATCAGACAAGTGTCAACCCATGAACCAGTTGCTACGCAAGGATGTCCCATTTCATTGGGATGAAGAGTGCCAACAAGCCTTTGCAGAGATCAAAACTTACCTAGCAACATCACCAGTGTTGGCTCCACCAAGGCTAGATGTGCCATTTTTACTTTACATATCGGCTACTAATTTTACGTTGGGCACCATGTTGGCCCAAAAGAATGCACAAGATAAAGAGCAAGTCGTATATTACATCAGTCGCACCTTGGTGAGTTATGAGCTAGGATATGCGTATGTAGAAAAGTTGTGTTTGGCAGTGGTCTTTGTGACCAAAAAGTTGTGACACTACATGTTGAGCCATACGACCTACGTTATATCCAAACAAAATCCTTTGCAGTACATGATGAACAAGACCTATCACAATACACGTACTGCAAAGTGGATCATGCTATTGATAGAATTTGATCTAGAGTTCATAAGCCAAAAGTCCATCAAGGGACAAGTCATAGCGGATCAATTAGCAGAGGCACCTCTTCAGGATAGCAAGCCTCTCACCATAGAATTGCTTGATGATGCGGTCTTCGCATTATCAGATCCACTCGAACCTGAAGAACCTGAGAAAGAAAGAGATATGGCATTGTTCTTCGATGGTTCAAAGTGCGAGCAAGGGGGCAAAGTAGGGATAGTCTTTATCACACCGCAAGGTGCTCCATTGCCCTTATCATTCAAGCTAGACTTCCCTTGCACAAACAATAACACAAAGTATGAGGCCCTGATCTTGGGACTCCAAACAACCATTGCAATGGGCATTAAAATATTGAATATCTTTGGTGACTCCTTGCTCATAGTTAATCAAGTCAAAGGATTGTTCCAATGTAGGTGCCCACTCTTGAAAGCTTACAAGGAGCTTGTTGACACTTACCTAGCCCGACTGGAATGGTATGACATCAAGGCAATCCCTCGTACATCAAATAGATTTGTAGACACCATGGCATATTTGGGATCCTTAATCCCTTAGAATCCATCTATTGATTTCACAACCATTCATGTTAAAGTGCTCATGCACTCAACAATACAACATGAGGCTATTGAAAATCAAGAGTCAGTCAACATGATCCAGACCGAACCAAATCAGGATTGGTCCTTTAGAGCTAGAGATTTCTTGCAAACAACACCTTGGGGATATTTGATCTCTCAAGGTCCTATGGAGTGTGGTACAACCATTCACCATAGGGTTGTTTCTCAATCTATGTTCACAGATTTTGGATCGCAGGAGGAACATGTCATTTTATCCATAGAAGTTGTGGCTTATCAGGATTGGATTTCCCAATTATGGGATTTCCTAAAACTTGGAATGGTACCACAAGGCCTATCGCATGCTGAAATATGAACATTTAAATAGAAGGCAATGAGGTACATCTTTCTAGGAGATATCCTTTATAGATGAGGTTATGATGGAATGCTCCTTCATTGTCTTGAGCCCCAGGAAGCATCCTGGGAAATTTTGTAAGCTCACAATGGTACGTGTGGCGGTCACTTCAGTGGCATGGCCATCGTTAAGCGCATCTTGAGAATGGGTTACTATTGGCCCACTATGGAAAAATACTATTGCGAGTATGTCAAGAAATGCGTTAAGTGCCAACATCATGCAAACCTCACTCACTTGCCATCACAAGCCTTGCAACCTATCTAGGCAGTATGGCCCTTCTCGTAGTGGGGACTAGACTTAGTTGGGAAGATCTCACCCCCATCCTCAGGCCGACACACGTTCATCATAATGGCCACTGAGTACTTCACCAAATGGGTCAAAGCGATCCCCTTGACATCGACAACTAGACCAAGGATTGCGGAGTTTATACTCCACAATATCATAAGTCATTTTGGGGTCCCTTCAAAAATAATATCGGATAATGGGCCATATTTCAAGAACAAAAATGTGCATGCTTTAATGAACAAATACCATATTCAGCATAGTTTTTCAACACCCTATTATCCGTAAGCAAATGGGCAAGCAAAAGCCTCAAACAAAACAATAGTCTCCATCTTGAGGAAGACGGTGAAAGATAATCATAAGGACTAGCATTTGCAATTACCTCTTGCATTATGGGCATACAGGACTAGTGTGCGGATGCCCACTAGGGCAACACCATTTTCACTTGTATATGGCACTGAGGCCATCATGCCCCTAGAGTTGGAAATTCCAACCTTATGCATAGCATTGAAGGACTTCATAGATGATGACACCGCACGACAAGGTCGCCTTGATCAATTAATGCTTCTTGATGAATGTTGAGTCAATACCTTGGAGCATCTCCACATTTATCAGAATCACCTTGCATGAGCTTACAATAGTAAAGTCCACTTAAGAGAATTCAAAGTTGGGGATCTTGTGCTCAAAGAAAACCAATAGAACTCAAATCTGTCGCTACACCTACGAGACAAATTTATGGTAAATTGGATAGGCCCCTACATGATTTTAGAAAGGGTTGGGCCTAGAGCATATTACCTCAATCCTTTGGATGGTGTTGAATAGCCATCAATCAAAAATTCTCCAAGGGTATCTTCACATCGCTTGGTCACATAAATAAAAAATGCTCCAAGGGTATCTTCACGCCACTTGGTCACCTTAATAAAAAATGCTCCAAGGGTATCTTCACACCGCTTGGTCACCTTAATAAAAAATGCTCCAAGGGTATCTTCACGCCGCTTGGTCACCTTAATAAAAAATGCTCCAAGGGTATCTTCATGCCGCTTGGTCACCTTAATAAAAAATGCTCCAAGGGTATCTTCATGTCGCTTGGTCACCTTAATCAAAAATGCTCCAAGGGTATCTTCAAGTCGCTTGGTCAAATTCAATCAAAAATGCTCCAAGGGTATCTTCACGCCGCTTGGTCAACATAATCAAAAATGCTCCAAGGGTATCTTCATACCGCTTGGTCAACCCCTAAAAGCCCCAAAGGCACAATAAGCCCTTTGGTCAAAATAAAATCAAAAATACAAAAACAATACAAAATAATAAAAAATACAAAAACATTTGCATCTTACATCTGCATCCACATAGTTGCATTGCATCAAACATGCATATCCATTGCATTTGCATATGTTATGATCACACTCTTGTAAACGATGCCACAGTTTGTATCACAACCACAAATACTCAAGTCCACCTTCATCCATTCATCCATGTGTGTAACTATGTTTTTCAACACAATCATTTCATGTTGCTATAAGGAATAGGCTAAGGTTTTCCAGTCATTCAACCATATCTAGTGGTCTTATCAGTTTTTTTAGGAAATCCATCTTGATTAGTAGAGGGTAAGGTCTAGTTGTGATAATGCCTTGGATATTCAGGATCCCATCACTAATTGAAACACTAAAATCCTAGCTGGTACAAGGGAAAGATGAAAGCTGCAAAAGTGGTCTAGGTTACCTTAAGTGAAAAGGATCTTCCTTGCTTATCCCCCTATGCAACCGGTTCAAAGGTGCTAAGAATTGGCAAAAGGACAAGCTCCACCCTACCCAATTAAATCCCTTGCTTAAATCAAAATGAGCAAAAATCCCAAAACAAAGCACAAATTCAAAATTCTAGTTTCCAAAGTCATAGTTCAAAGTACCAAAAAGCACAAAAACAAAGCAAATAGTGATTATCATCACTACATGAATCCCTTGCTCAAAAATAAAAATCAATAAAAAATAAATAGTGATTTTCATCACTAAACATGAGCAAGTATCCCAAATAAAATGAAGAAAAGAAGGGAATGGAGCTTGAATCCCTAGAATTCTCAGCATTATACAAACCGAAAGGTGATCCCCATTACAAGTTTGGTGTACAACCAGCTTGGCAATGGTGGTATCCTTATGCATGATGATATGTCTACCACAATAGCTTCTTGCATTTGTGTAGACCAATGTTTGCATGTGGATGAGCTAGCTTTGGGTAACCCAATACTGCCTAGTGGTATAATCCAACTAAGTCCAACATAAGGATCATATGAACACTTGAGGATCCCCGATCTTAGCAATGGGCTGAAAGAATCCCACCTGACATCGGAGGAAATGCTTGAGTTCTATCTAAATATATTCATTTGCACACATAGGGATAATGAATATCTAGGTCCATGATGAAAGCCTTGCTTTTCAAAAGTCTTGTATGGTCAGTACGCAATTGTTGATAGGGTAACTAGAGTGTTTGAGTCTCGAGAAAAGCCTCAAAAATTCCTACATAGCAACAAATCATATCATAAATCACATCATCAATTTTCTTTATGAGGTTTTGTGAATTAAGGGGTATTAACAAAGTAGGCTAGATACTGGATAGATGTCAGAAATGATGTTTACACGACCACTAACTATTTTGAATCTTTTAAATTACAGAAGCTTATCAAGAAAGTACATACATTCCATGCCATTACATTTCACATATGGATGGTTTAAATAATTAATTCTTATGATAAGAATGATTATTGACATTCATGGTTGTTATACTTTCTGTGGTATCACCCATTAGATTGTTAAAGTCATATCATATGCATTCCTTATGTTTTAAGTGATTAAAGCATATAGGTTCATTCACATTAGATTAAACATCATATAGACAATGCATTACACATTGCATTTACCATATCATAACATAAGTTAGATGCATACAACAAAATAAAAATTAAACATGCATTTAACAAAAACATTGCATCCATAAACACATAATTTCATAGATCATCCATCTACATCTAAGATCACATCATTGCATCCACCTATGCATACAATCATAAATCCATCATTAAATCAACTCATGATACATCACATCATGTCACAATAATCAGATCATATAAGCATCTACATAAGCATCCATATAAATATTCGCATCATCATAAATATCATCTATCATCTAACACATACATCAACTCATCATAATGCCATCATCACATCGCATAAATAAAACAAAAAATAAAACAAAAATATGAGCAATAAAGGATACACATAATGAATCATAATACAAATATCTCATATAAATGTGTGTGTCAAATACATGGATGTACAAAAATGCCCATAGGCTACAGTCATATAGGTCATCTGACCTCAAAAATAAAAGCCTAGTACATCATGAATCAAACATTGGGTATGTGGCCCCTGTATCACCACCCCCTGTGGTTGGATCTCGAGTGGAGTGATGTGAGCCTGCTAGCCTCTCTATGTGAGTCCAGGTCCTCTAACTAGGCCATATGGAAGACTGCCTTGAGGTGGAGCACCCACTAACCTGTGATCCACCTGCACCTATCCTCTCCTTAGGAGTGGCTCCTAGCCTCTTGATCTGCATCTGGAGAGAAGAAATGTGGCCTACATGATCAACAATCTCTACCTCATACTCATCTAGAAAAGTCTACATCCACCTGATATCTACCCCCATGTCTACCCCTGTAGGACCCTGAGGTGTAGGAGGATCAACAACAATCTGCATCCTAGTAGCACCACCCTTGATAGTAGCCTGTAATGCCTGTATCTATGTCGTGAGCTGCTCTATAGTGGCATCTCACTATGCTATAGTGGCATCTCATTGTTATACCTAGATCTTGGTCGACTGGAGCTCGGCCTCTACCTCATGCAGCTATGCTCTTAGAGGAGAATCTCTCTCCTCGAGATCCAAGTCCTCCTCATCCTCCTTAGGAGCCTCCTGCTCCTCCACTACCACCTGCTCTACTGGCTGGCCCCATCCCTCAGTCCTAGCTTGGACTCTATGCCCTATTGGATCTGCACCTCCATCATCACCATCATCCTTGTGGCCTAGAATACCATCACCATGCCATAATCGATCCCCCCACCACTGCACAAATGCATCTGTAACTCCCCTAGCGACTCCTACATCAACTTTTGGGGTATCCTCCTCATCAGTGAGCTTTGTAATCTATGGAGGAGGAAGATCTCCCTCTACTGTAAGGCACCTGTATAGAAATGGGACAAATGGCACATCCTACTGCAATCCATATTGATGAAGAACTTGGGAGTAGAAGAAATACTCTCTAATGCCAACCTTGCAGCCAATGAGCCACCACTCACATTGTGTCCTAGCTATAAATCTGGTTGGATCATCCCAAGCTGAAACTCATGGTATGGGTGCCATATGATATCTTTTGCCTGTAGGGAGGTGAAAGTAGCAATATAATGGGGGAGCTCCCCTACATAAGGATGTATCTTGCACTCCTCGTGCTCTCGAGCCCATCTGGTAGCATAACACTACATCGGATCACCTATAGTTGTAATCTCAACTAGGAGCCCTCTAGGATGATCTATACGGATATGCTCCCATCCCCATATCTACAGGAGCAAGTTGCAAGTAATGCTGACATGACCCCACTGGTGGATGTGATACAACTCATCATAGCACTATGCTAGCAAGGACCTCCCCCATGCATAGATGATAGGCTCCTCACTATCCACCAAATCCTGAACCATCGCAAGGAGGTTCCACGAGAACCTCAAGCCTGAGTAGTCTGGGATAAGGATATTGTTGATAACCATCAGCAACATCGCATGCCTCTCGAAGAAGACCCTCTCCCTGTACCATCATAGAATAGATACACCACTAGATTTGGTGTCCTTGAAGGCATCCATAACATGCCTCCCGAACACCCGAGCAAAGACTACCTCATGGTCATTAGTGGTCAAAGAAATGATGGCCACTCCATCAAAGGGAATCCAAAAAATCTTGTATACATCCTCCGGTGTGATAGTCATCTCACCGGTAGGAAGGTGGAAGGTATTAGTCTAGGAATCCCATCGGTGAGCCAGGGCCATGAGGTAGGCCTGATCTGACATAATCTAGGGCAGCCTGGTCACATACTATAATCCATGGGCCTTAAACCATGCCCAATCTATGTCATCCATGAGTGGTAGGAGGTCCTTCAAGAGCTTCGGGTCTCGAGCCCGAGAAAAAAGAATCTAAGGATAAAAATCAAGGTATAACTATAGTGCATCTAAGGCATAAATCACAATAAAACATGAAAAATGGTGCAAACAAGGATAGACTATCCTAATTCTAAATGAAAGAGGAATAAATGCACCTAATCATGCAGCAAAGTTTAGAAAAGCAACTCAAAAATTCAAAAAAATCAATTAATCATCTCAAAAAGCAAAAAAATCAATAAAAATAAAAAAATTTGCCTAAGGTTCTTGGCCGCTTTCACCTACAACGACCAAAAATTGGTCATTGAGGTTGATAGTGGCCAAGCCCCAATGGTCATATTTTTGACTATTAGATTTTGAACCGGCCACTACCATCGATAGCAGCCAAGCTGTAGGCTGAAATGGTTGCTCTGTGCCACAGTGACCAATGGGTGACGTGACAACCATGCATGCCCTAGGACAAAACACCAAAAAAAAATTTAAAAATACAAAAAAGGGGGCAAGTCCACCAAAACAAATCCTAAACTAAGCCTATCTACGAGTTTGGTTCATTGCCAACAAGTTTAATGAGGTTCATTTATCGATTACTTAGTGTGGTTCATTTTACTAAAAAATGAGCAAGGTTAGGGTTTTGAAGAGTACCCTAGAAGCTCTGGCTCCTCCACTCGAAGATGCCTCGCCCTGTGCAGCCATAATCCTCAACGCAACAACACTCCAAGTCACAAATGTCACTTTCTCTCCAGAGCTCTAAAAAGCAAATCGCCAGTTGGAAGAATGAAAAGTCAAAACCCTAGGCTGCTTTTATATTTCCCAAGTTATGCCTCGGCCACTGCTGCCGTCAGCGGCCCACACTTCTTGGCCATTGTGGTCAAGAGCAGCCAAAAACAAGCATTTGGGGGTCATTGGATCTGACAACGGCCAACAGCATAAGCAAAAACAGAAATATTCCTTCCAGGAGGAATAACAAAAAAATCAAATAAGCACATTTTGATGGTTCATAATCATCATAATGATCAAAATAACAAAAAAAATCACATAAAAACAAAATCTCAAGTAAGCCTCGTATTCAGTTACTTACTCTATCAACTCAGCGGTTGCAGTGATTTGCACTCCATGCAATTCGGTGAGATGAGTGAGTTACCATAAGGCTACTTGGGGTAAATTATTCATTTTGGAATTATGATGTACCACCTCAATCCCAAAGAAGACCAAGATGGTCGGACTGCTCCACGGGTGCGATGGAATCATCCTAATTCCCTTATGACATAAGAACACTAAGCCAAGTGATGCAATACAAGCATAAATAGAATCGCTCATCCTAACTCCCTAAGAAGGCTATTTATGGCCAGACCGCTCCCTAGGATAGGGATGAATGATCATCATAAACAATTGAAATCACACTTGGATGGGGGTTTTCCCATTAAAATAACAAACACTAGAAAGGAACCAAAACTAGTCAAGTTGGTCAAGCGACTTGTCGCTTCATTCATTGCCCTTCCCTCACCAATTCATTGTGTGAGGGGGTAGTTCAAATCTTCAAATAATCATAATCAAAGTCAACCAAATATCACTCGATCATATCAAAATTACGTTCATCCTATGAATCATTGCATACAACTCTTACAAAACTTTCCCCGTTTGTTGGGTTCATAAGAAAATATGACATTTTTAGTTTGTAGCTCTCCTCTGGTCGGATCTCATTGTAGCGACATAAGCTACCCGATTGCATTTGAGGAATGAGTGCAAGTGAATATGTGCAAGCCCTATGCTAAATTAAGCCTTCCATCATGTTGAAGCAATGATTCAAGGGTGCACATCATCTTGCATGATTGGGCCATCCAGCATTGATCAGATCAATGATCATCATACACCCTACAAACATAGCAGTCTACATTTTTGCTTTGCGCTGTGTTTTCCACATAGCACATCACAAAAAGGGGTATCTGTAGACACCTAAAACATGTCATGTTTAGGGAACTACTCACATGGGCACATTCATAGATCATGTGACTAAACCTTGGGACCTTCCAAGTGTCAAAAGTGGTTTTCACCACTCATTTGGGGTAGTCTTAGCCCATCCAAGCCTGGTCGCTATGAACCAGAGTAGTTGGATCCTGGCCACTGAAGCTCAGAGTGGCCAAACCTTAGTCACTACAGATGATAATGACTAAACCCTAAAAAGCAACTTGCCATCAAATCAGCCCAATCACGGGTGGAAGTGGCAGTTTGCATGCAATAAAGCCGAGTGAGGATAACTTTGCATGATTCCTCATGGCCAGTCTACATGAAAGACTCATGTCTTGATTTAGACACCAGTTAACTAGCCCTCAAGGGTAGACAAAGGCAAAACTTCTCATGCTAACATCCAGTGTGCATGCAGAATTTAGTCCTAGGGTTTGGACATTGACCTAGGGCTTCAAACACATTATAAGGTGCAAACCTAAGAGCACCAAGGGATCAAAAAATTGAATAGGTTGGATCATTGAGGAGAGCTTTTGGAGACTTGGAGAGCTTCCCTTGGAGATATTTTTACAGTGAAGCCCTATCGGATCGGAGAGCAAATTGGAGCACCTTTGAGGAGCAACGAAGTGCTAGCCGATTTAGGGTTTATCATCTATAGGATATTCAACACATCGGACAAGAAATGATAATTATTTCAACATCGGCAACAAGCTTAGATCCATAGCCTTGGAGAAATAGAGATAGGTTTTCATCTTAGCGACCACTATCTCGGATAGTGGCCCGTAGGCCTAATCTAGGGTTCTTTGCACTAGTTTCTTTCATTTAGCTTGTTACATGCTTTTACGCCATTAGCATAGATCTGGTTTATCACATTTACTAGCATTCATAGCATTAGTTTCTATTATCATTGAGCATATTTCTATTTATCATTAGGGTTATTGCTAACAACCTCATCCGAGGAGGCAATCTCGGATAGCTGAGTGTTTGCTGTTGTTTTCATGCTTGCAGGACTACAGGTTCATTTGATAGGTTATCAACATACGAAAGCAAAAGGATCCCTCTAGGAACCAGACCTAGAGAAGGAGGCATCTGTAAGCCCTCATATAGTTTCGTGTGCATCATCGGGAAGCCTGCGAGAGTGCATCACCCCTTGCGAGGGGATATCATACATTTGTTGCCCTACTTTGTAAAATTTGTATCAAAATAAGGGAATCCCTTAGAGGGATCTATATGTAATCGAACTTGAGAAAAAGCAATAAAAAGCATTATCTATTCATTTCTTTGTAATTTCGGTTGTATCTTTCATTTAATGCATGATTAAATATGAATAAGATAAATAATATTCGCAAATAGAGTAGTGGATGGTGCGTCACTTCCCCGGGGTCGCTACAATTATTCTCTTGGAAAATATCATCAAACCTTAAAGGCCTTCGCTAACTCCCAAGGTTGAAAGCCATTAGGAGAAGAGAAAAATATTAAAGCAAAAAGGAAGGAACTAAAACCAATGAAGACAAAGCACAAGAAATTATGTTTTTAATGTTTTCTGATCTAACACACATAATTAATGATCTTAATTAAAACTTTAAAAGAAAAGGAGATTTAGAAAGACAACCAATGACTATAGTTTAGAAATAAATATATTAATTAATTAACTCACTCTTGATTTTAATAGGGCCAAAATTTTAACAGAAAATAAGAAATGAAATTTTAATATAAAACATAAAATAGAAAAAAAAATTAAGAAGACAAAATTCTAATAGAATATAAAAGTAAAAAACTAAACTATTAAATATTTAATTAATGGTCTGATCTACACAAACATATTTAAATTGTCTTATTTGAATTTTAAAAACAAAAACTTAAAAATAAAAAATAAAATTCTAACAGAATATAAAAAAATAAAAAATAAATAAAAATAAAAATAATAAAATAAAATAAAATTGTTAAATCTGTACAAAAAAATTTAAATTATCTCTTTTTAATTTTAAAAATAAGAACTAGAGGAAAAGGTTTCCTAATGGCCACTAAGGAGGTGTTCACATCGGGTTCACAAAATATGTAGAGGGGGAAAACTATCCTACCGCGTACAATTCCCAAACAAAAGGGTTGGATCCGCAAGGAGGGAACCCTTTGTGGGGTGAACCACGGGGGTGTGTTGTACTCTACACTCGATGTTAGTGGGAGGGGTTCACCAGGAATGGTTTAAGGACTCGCTCCAAGTCCTCAGGATATTCAGGATAGTTTGTTGTATTCAGTTTTAATAAAATAGCTAAGTTTGGCCTTTCTAGATCTAAGCTAGAAAAGATAAAGAATAATGCAGAAAATAGAATAGGACAATTGAAAATAGAATGCAAACATACAAGAACTAGCCTAAAATGATTATGTATTTTTAATACTTACTAACTTAGGTTTTAAAATAGATAACCTTTTAAGAAAGGGCTCAAGAGAGAATGAACAAACAGAATAAACCCTAAGTGCACACTATATGTTGTTTATCTTTCAATACCTAAAAATTAATCAAATATATTTCTTTTAAATTGTATCTAGGGTTTACAATAGAAATATAAAGCACTAAGCACATAGCCTAAATATTTATTAGAACACTTAGCTTATCCAATGGTTGATCCTTGCTTTTATCCTTTCATCCATTGCTATCAACAATTCATGTTCCTACAAGATAACTTGACAAACACTTGAAAAATGTGATTAGTGTTAGGGGTCCTACTTAGGCCGTTGTACAATAATGCTTGGAGGTATAGCATTCAAGCTCCCTAGGTCCCTTAGATGACCTCTCAACAAAATAAAAAATTGCCCTTTGGAGAATTAATCATAAAACAGATATGCTAAAATAGTAAAAACAAAAACAGAATATGCTAGTATGATCAATATGGAGTAATGAAGCTAACCAAACTATCAGAAAGCAAAACTTACCCCCATATTGATCTCATGCAAAATTATTCCTTTCAAATAGCAGGTACGATAATGCTTTAGAAAAGTTGTGCTCCATAAAAATGGGGCACGATTTTGCTTCTACAGACTAAAATTCTAAATTAGGGTTAGTGAAGTCGCGCCTCAATAGAACCAGGCACGATTTCACTTAAAACACATGAAAAATAAAAGTGCATGCACTAGACATAAATTAAATGCAAAATCATAGAGAGAAAAACCTAAATGGAGAACACTAAAGCAACAGAAGAAGGCTAAGTATCTGAACTGACACTCTTTCTCTATGAGCCACAACGCGCATCCACCAAGTTAAGCAGTAATCCAATCCATGCAATAGGAAATACAAATCTAAAATTCACACTTTGGGTTAGCTTGTAGAAGACACAGAAATTAGAGCAAAATAAAAGTTGTAAGCGAGTGTTAGAATACAAATATCGCATGAGCATTAGTAAGTCCGTGATCATGATATTGAGATATCGATTGCCAAAAGAGTGAGATTGTTCTTCCTTTTATAGATGATCAAGGCGGGCACAAATAAACTCAAAATCAATGCTAAAACATGTTGGAGGGTTTAAACCTAGGTCTAAGTAGGCCAAAATAAAATTAAATTAAAAATTAAATAAAAACGACGAAATCATGTCCCGTTAAGATGGGATGCAACATCGCACTAGCTAGACCCCCGTGCGGTGCGGTTTTAATACATTTTGGAGGGTAAAAAAAAGTCAAAATAAGTCATATCATATAACGTTGGAAATATCTTTTCAATAATGATCCAATGGTATAGAATTTAGGATGAATGGATAAGATTTTATAGGGAAAAATAGTCTCAAAGATAACCCTAATTTTCTAAGGAGAAAATAAGAGATCTAGGGAAAATCACTCATCTTAGTGGGTCAATTTTTCGTGTCTACATTTTGAACCCTATTTGATGTATTTGGGGCTAAGCATATGCATCAAATAAATATGTAAAATCCTATAGGAAAGGAGAGAAAAAACATAGAAAAGAGATGGCCAAGTTTGAGCAAAATGGTGAGATATTACTACCATTAATGCCTCTATGGCTAGGGTTCCCCCTCAAATTTCGAAAAGAAAGGTGCTTCCTTAAGAAACTTGAAAAAGTTAAAATAAAAAGAAAAACATAGAACCATGAAGAACAAAGCAAGCAAACAAACAACAGAGCAAAGAGCACTGGGTACAACATGAATCTAATGTAGCTAGCATGAAATGCACGGATGAATAGAAGAAAGATATAGAAAAAAGGGAAGAGGAGAGAAGAAGAAACAAAAATCTATGAAGAAGAAGAAGAAGACAAAGATAAAAATCCAAAGGTCAACCATCTGAAATCAAGACGAAAGCTAGATAAAAATCCTGACTAGAGGGTGTTATGCTCAAAATATGGTCCATGTATGGAGTGAAGAATATGCTATGGATGTAGTACTAGCTAAATATGGACCAACAAGTGAAGTGTATAATGCAACCCACTATAGGTGGTTGCTCAATAGTAATTGTTGTGGGGTGATTACCCGTTAGGATGTATGTCGAGGCCTACTATCAATGGCCAAGGAGCTAATCCTATAATGGGGTTTTGGGCCCACTGAGTCACAGAGAGACATAACCCGATAGGGGTGTTATAGTGTATACTGATATAAAATAATGTATGTAATTTATATTCCAGTACTCCCTAAAAAGGTGTATACGTATGTATGTATGGACCAACCAATATGAGTATAACATGATGCAAGTGTGTGCATGTGATAGAAGACATAAGAGGAAGAAAATAAGGAGCAACAAATTGTGCGTGTGTGCCCCCAGCTTGAAGTTTCAACTAGTGAAAATTCAAGAGGGAAGAAATGTGCAATCAAAGAAGAGAAGAATGTATATCCATATCTAAACAAATAAGACAAAGGAGAGAAAAAATAATGCAAAAATACAAGGACATACTCAAAGAGGATTGCATTCTTTGACTTGGACGAGAAATGATTATTATTGTAAAACTTTCAACGTCAAGGAATACAAGAAGAAGATAGAATAGAAGAAAGAGCAAAAGAAGCAAAGAAGAGAAGAAGGGATGAAAATGAATGGTCCCTAGGTTGGGGCTTCACTAGACATCAAAACCCTAGTGAAAGTGCAATGCATGTGAGTTATGATCTAACTAGGTATCATCACCTGCCATTGTCACGAATCCTCGAAAATCTAGATGATCAAGCAGTCATGAGCAAGCAACAATACAATTATGACAAGTAGAAGTGCAAGAAAATAGAATGTCAGGAAATCATGCAAAGTATGATAGGAAATCATGTAGTATGAGCAAGCAAACAGGTATGATGGAATGAGAATACAAATGCATAGCTAATTAATGATATATTTTATTTTATTTTATGTTAAACAAGAAATCAGAATGATAGTCAACACATATTCTAATTGTACCTCCCATATTAACAAAAAGAACAGACATTCAAGGGACTGCTTCATCAAAGAAAAATCTAGAAGGTAAGCTATCTCGATGATTATAATCACAAAGAGGCTCCTTCATAGCTCTTTCTTTGGCAGTCATAACATGATAATCAATACAATCTTGAACAAAACCATCATTCTTAGGGAGGAGAAATTCCTAACATTGCAAGATCTTTATGAGAAGAAAAATATTTATCATTATAACACACATAACTTATCATACTACAAAATAAGATGTTGGAGAGATAAGTGGTATTCTTATCCTCATTACTCTACTCCAAATTTTGAGGAGATATATTCAAAAGAGGTTCTTGAAGAAACTAATGTTGGAAATTTTGAGTTAGTTGTGTTGTCATTGATGTTAAGAGTCATAGAGTAGGACTTGGCAAAAGAAGGGTTAAAATATTTATATTTTAAGCCCAAGAGATTTGGTTTAAGAGCTCCACATGATTGGTCAAAAGGATGGTTAAATACCCTGAAGAAAAGGCCTAAAGGAAATAATATTATAATATTTATTATTATAATATTAAAGGCGATCAGAAAAGGTCTAAGGGCGAAAGAGAAAAATACCTAGGCCCAATGGAAATAATATTATAATATTTCTATTATAATATTAAAGGTTTAATTAAAGCCTAAGGTAATTTATAAATAATTTATAATATTTATATTATAAATTAATTTATAAAAATAATAATATTATAACCCAAAGTTGGGTTGGGCGCAAAGTTTAAATTAAATTTTATTCCCCATGCCGACGTTGGAGGATAAAAGCATATGGTATAAATACCATATCGTTTGTTTCAAAATGCTAAGTCTCCGAATATTATGTTCATGCGATTTGTGAAAGGGAATGCGAATAATTCGTGAGCAAACAAAGACAAAGGTTTTTAATTTTTAATTGCACCCAAAATACGTGGAGTACAAGGCGACCAAGGCGGAAATATTTAACACCAACCAATCGGTTGGGCTAGCGGTAAGTTTGAGGTGTGTAAGGCATTGGGAACGTAGAGGTGTTGCGTTCGAGTCTCGATGGCGATGCAAGGACAAAGCCTTTTTGGCTTTGGCGAGGAGGAAGAGACAAAGTGCTCAAGGTGCTTTTTCCTCCCATGTGAGCGCTTAGCTCATGCAATAGGGTAGCCATGGCTAAGGCACAAGCGGCGCTTCGACCAGGGATCGAGTCCCACCAAGGAGCGCATTGAGGTATTTAATTTTTATTAAAGTGCATGGTATATGGTCTATGGTCTATGGTTGTTGGTGGCGCTTAGTTGAAGTGCATGATTTAATTTTTGCATTGTGGGTATGATATGAGCACGTGGTGTATTTGATTTAGTGAGTGCCTAGGGAGTTAAAAGGAGGGTAAGGTAAATTATTTTTTACCTTAGACAAAAAGTGATAAATAGTTTTATTGAAGGTTAAAAGTAAATTGCATTATTTTATAAAGTCAATTATTTTGAAAATGCAATTTTGAGTAGGGAGACATAAGTAGGATTTTGGATTACTTCATGCATTAAATTTTTGAAAGGGGTTATAGTGAAACTAAGTGATTGAAATATTTATTTGATAAGTTTGGAGATAATAAGGTGTATTTGAGTCTTGTTAATTTTTGTAATGGTGAATTAATATTGAGGGAAATATTTGAGTGAAGATTTTTGCTATCTAACCATTGAGATTGGCAAAGAGGTTGATTGTGATTGAGACAGGTTTTGAGGTCAAATCTCCTTCAAACAAAAGGTATGGGCATATCTTCCTTGTGAGTGAAATATTGTTGGGTTGGATGTTGTGAATGCTAAGTTGGAGTGAAAAGGTTTGTTTGATAAGCATTGTTGAGTAAGATTTCATGTGCATGATTGGTGAATGTTTGTGAGAACATTTGAGTGAGAAATTGAGAACTATCTTGAACTAGGGTTTGTGAAAGATCATGAGTATCATTGTTATGTGAGATTGTTTGATAAGCATTGTTGGAAATATTTGAGTAAACCTTCATGTGCATGATTAGGGTTTGTGAAAATATCATGAGTATCATTGTTATGTGAATGTGGAATCATCTTGAGTCAAGGATTGAGATTCATAGTGTGAGTTGTTGGAAGTGTAGTGAAACACTTGTTTAGGGTTTGTAAGCAAGTTGTGTTTCATTGAGTGATTGGTTGAGTGGAGTTGATTGAGCATAATTGATTGGAAGTGTTGGAGTGATAGTTCAAGTTCTGTGAAATAAATTTTTCTTTATTCTTAATTGATTTGAAAAGAGTTGGAAGTGATTGAGTGTTTGTGAGTGAAACATATTGAGTCTCTAACAATTCTCTATATGCTTCTGTGGTTTAACAAGATTATGAGTGAAACTTGTTAGTGTTATTGAAGAGGTTTTCTATGAGAGATTGAGTTGAGTTTTATATGCAAGTATTACAATTGATTTGTATAAGCCTTTGTGAAGGTTTATGAGAATATTCCAGTAAGTCCTCGAGTAGACTTGAGAAAAGAGTGAAGCAAGCTTTTGTGAAAGCTTGTGGATAGATTTGAGTAAGTCCTAGAGGGGACTTATGGACAAAGTTGATGAAGCTTTGTGAAAGCTTATGGATATATTTGTGTGAGCTTTTGTGGAAGCTTACAATGTATATTTGAGGTAAGTCTTGGTGAAGACTTGTTGAGTATATTGGACAAGTTCTAGTGAGGACTTGTGGATAGATTTGAGGTAAGTCTTTGTGAAGACTTGAGAGTAGATTGGACAAGTTCTTGAGAGGACTTGTGGACAGATTTGAGGTAAGTCTTTGAGAAGACTTGAGAGCAGAGTTGATTGATTGATTTGTTCAAGCTTTGTGTTAAGGTTTGGGGTAGATCTAGTAGAGTTGATTTGTGATTAGATCAAGCTTTGTGTTAAGGCTTGAGGACATATTTGAGGATAGATTTTGGTGTATATTTGAGGGTATATTTGTTCCAGACCAGAGATATATATTGAGAAGATTTGTGCTAGATCAAAGGACTATGTTTAGTGCATATTTGAGATAGATATTGAGTATATTTGTGCTAGATCGAAGGACTATGTTTAGTGTATATTTGAGATAGAGATTGAGAGTAAGATTTGGAGGTGATAGAGTAGAGGATAGTAGTCTCTAGTGGATAGAGATCCATTAGCTAGGGTAGTGAGGATAGAGGTCTTGAGTGAGGATAGAGGTCTTCAGTGGAGAGAGATCCACAAGCTAGTGTAGTGGAGGCAGTAGTCTTCTAGAGGATCACTAACCAGAGTAGAGGAGGAGTTCTCCTGTGGATAGAGATCCATGAACTATGAACTTGATTAGGGATTGGTGTCTCCTTTGGATAGAGGTCCATAAATATTGTAATAGGGAAGGGATTCCCAAGAGATTTGTTGAGAAAATTTTAGTGAAATATTTTCTCCGTGGAGTAGCCCACATTGGGTGAACCATGTTAAATTGGTGTCTCTATTGTGTGTGGTGATTTGTGCATTGCTTTGATTATTATTGTTGATATTGCTATTGATATATTGCATAATATTATTTGGGAAAGAAAAGTAAAAAGTGGTCTTATACTGTTCACCCCCTCTCAGTATAAGCTTGTGTTCTTCAATTGGTATCAGAGTGGGTTCCTTCAGAAGAGTTTAACAACTTGAAGGAAAATCTCACAAGAACACAGATGGATTCTCAGAATGGATCTTCAGGGAATTCGACACCATTGTTTGATGGGAACAATTATGCACTTTGGAGTATGAGAATGAAGATTCACCTAATGGCACTTGGAAATGAAATATGGGAAGCAGTTGAGAATGGATACATACCACCATCTACTCCACCTATAGATAAATATGGTAAGCTCCTACATCTAAATAATTCAAAGGCAATGAATGGAATTTTAAAGGGTTTGCATGAAATAGAGTTTATAAAGGTTATGCATTGCACATCAGCAAAGGAAATTTGGGATAAGTTGAAAGGTATATATGAGGGAGACAAAAATGTCAAAAGGGTAAAGTTGTAAAATTACAAGAGAACATTTGAAGACCTAAAGATGAAGGATGAGGAAAACATTGTTGCATATCTACTTCGTGTGGATGAGGTTGTTAACTCCATGCAAGGACTTGGGCTTAAAGTTGAAGAAATAGATGTTTGTGATAAGATTTTAAGGTCACTCCCAAAAAGGTATAGTGAAAATATTTCAGCTATAGAAGAGTCAAAAGATATTGAACTTTTGACAAGGGATGAATTACATGGAATTCTCATAGCTTTTGAGATGAGAATAAAAGAGGAACCTATTCCCCAGAAAGAAGCAACCTTCAAAGTTACAAAGAAGACAAAGGGTAAGAAGTCAGATTCAAGCAATGAGTTATCCAGTGATGAAGAAGCAAATTATGGTAGAAGGAACAAGGACTCAAGAAAGTATAAAGGTACGAAATCAGTTAGATGCTTTAATTGTGGTAAATATGGTCACTATGCAACTGATTTTCCAGAAGCTAGAAATAGTAGTGAAGATGAGAAATAGGATCATAAGAACAGGGAAACAGGAAAACACAGGTACCAAAAGAAAAGTAGGGATGGACAAAGCAAGCAAGGAAAGAAGTTTTTCCAAAGGCATAAGAAAAGTTTTTATGCAGATAAGGCAAGTAAGAGTTCAAGTGATAGTGATGAAAGGTCCTCAGATAATGAAGAAGAAGAAATTCTATTTTTGGAAGAAGAAAAGGTTAATGTTAGAAAAAGGGCACCAATGATTCTCAAGTGTTTTAGGTGTGGTAACTTTGGTCATCTTGAAGATAGTTGTACAAGGAATGGATTCAGTTTCAGTGATGATGAATATGAAGATGCTCTTGGAGGTCTAGAAGAAGAAAGTCTTCTTATGGAAATAGAAGAAGAAGGAAGTGCTTCTAGTAGAAAAGAGTCAGAAAAGAATGAAGATGTTTTTAAAGACAAAAGAGTAGAGGAAGAATAAAAAAAATCAGAGGAAGGAGAATTTGATCTTGAGGGTGAGCTTATTTCTGCCCTTGATGCATTAAGGAAGGTAAGAAAGTAGAACTCAAAACTCAAGCTTCAATTTCAAGAATGTGATGAAGAGAAAGGAAAGCTTATAGAGGATCTAACCAACTCAATAGCTAAGACAAGGAGATTTAAAGAGAAGTTAGAAGCTAAGGTTTTAGAATGTGAAAAATTAGAGCATGAAGTAGCTTCATTAAGGAAGGAAGTAAAAGAGTCTAGAGATAAGCTACACAGGTTTGGGAGAAGCTCAAAGAAATTGGATAATATTATCAAGGTACAAAGATCTTCATCAAACAAGATAGGACTTGGCTTTGAACAGGAACAAAGAGAACAAGGAGAGGAGTCAATCTCAAGCTCCAAAGAAGAAGAAGCTTCAGAAGAGGAGAGTGTAAGAGAAAGTGAGACTTCTGAGGATGAGTTGGACAATAGAAAGTTCAATAAGAGAAGGAACAATGCACAAATGAGGAACAGATGGAACAGGAAACAACACAGGGTAGAAGAGACTAAGAGACCAATGGGGTCAAGGCAAGGTTTCTTCAATGGATGTTGCTTCTCATGTCATAGGTTTGGGCACAAGGCTACACAATGCAAGACACATGGAAGATAGGAATATGGAAACTTCAGAAACATGCATCTCTTTCAAGGGTATTGCTACTCTTGTAATCAGTTTGGTCATAAGGCAGTTAATTGTAGGGTTCATGATAGGAATGGATATGGCTTCACCAGGAGAAACTTCAAAATAGTTGCACCTTCAAGGAACCACAACATTAAGTGTTATAAGTGCAATAATGTTGGGCATACAACAAAGTGGTGTAGAGAAAAATTTCCAGAGACAAGCAGGAACAGGAATATTCAGAGGAATCAAAAGGATCAGTTGAGGAAGAATGTGGACAAAGGTAAAGAGCAGTGTATGCTAGGAGTAGAGATACTCCCACCCCAAAATTAACCACCTCAAGAGAGGAGGTGGGGGAGGGGCTAAGCTAAGAGTCTCATTCTTAGCCCCAAGCCCCAAAGGTGGCCCTTTGCCATTGATGTCAAAGGGAGAGATATTTGAGTTAGGGGGAGAGCATTCAATCAAGGGGAGCAGTATTGGAAAAAGGAAAAGGAATGGTTACAAAAAAGGGGGTTGCCATCAATGACAAAGGGGGATATTGTTGGAAATTTTGAGTTAGTTGTGTTGTCATTGATGTCAAGAGTCAGTGTCAGGAAATAGTGCAGGACTTGGCAAAAGAAGGGTTAAAATATTTATATTTTAAGCCCAAGATATTTGGTTTAAGAGCTCCACATGATTGGTCAAAAGGATGGTTAAATACCCTGAAGAAAAGGCCTAAAGGAAATAATATTATAATATTTATTATTATAATATTAAAGGCGGTCAAAAAAGGTCTAAGGGCGAAAGAGAAAAATACCTAGGCCCAATGGAAATAATATTATAATATTTCTATTATAATATTAAAGGTTTAATTAAAGCCTAAGGTAATTTATAAATAATTTATAATATTTATATTATAAATTAATTTATAAAAATAATAATATTATAACCCAAAGTTGGGTTGGGCACAAAGGTTAAATTAAATTTTATTCCCCCACCGACGTTGGAGGATAAAAGCATATGGTATAAATACCATATCATTTGTTTCAAAATGCTAAGTCTCCGAATATCATGTTCATGCGATTTGTGAAAGGGAATGCGAATAATTCGTGAGCAAACAAAGACAAAGGTTTTTAATTTTTAATTGCACCCAAAATATGTGGAGTACAAGGCGACCAAGGCGGAAAGATTTAACACCAACCAATCGGTTGGGCTAGCGGTAAGTTTGAGGTGTGTAAGGCATTGGGAACGCAGAGGTGCTGCGTTCGAGTCTTGACGGTGATGCAGGAACAAAGCCTTTTGGCTTTGGCATAGGGGAGGAAGAGACAAAGCGCTCAAGGTGCTTTTGCCTCCCACGTGAGCGCTTAGCTCACACGGTAGGGTAGCCATGGCTAAGGCGCAGGTGGCGCTTCGACCAGGGATCGAGTCCCACCGAGGAGCGCATTGAGGTATTTAATTTTTGTGCATGGTATATGGTCTATGGTCTATGATTGTTGGTGGCGCTTAGTTGAAGCGCATGATTTAATTTTTGCATTGTGGGTATGATATGAGCACGTGGTGTATTTGATTTAGTGAGTGCCTAAGGAGTTAAAAGGAGGGTAAGGTAAATTATTTTTTACCTTAGACAAAAAGTGATAAATAGTTTTATTGAAGGTTAAAAGTAAATTGCATTATTTTATAAAGTCAATTATTTTGAAAATGCAATTTTGAGTAGGGAGACATAAGTAGGATTTTGGATTACTTCATGCATTAAATTTTTGAAAGGGGTTATAGTGAAACTGAGTGATTGAAATCTTTATTTGATAAGTTTGGAGATAATAAGGTGTATTTGAGTCTTGTTAATTTTGTAATGGTGAATTAATATTGAGGGAATATTTGAGTGAAGATTTTTGCTATCTAACCATTGAGATTGGCAAAGAGGTTGATTGTGATTGAGACAGGTTTTGAGGTCAAATCTCCATCAAACAAAAGGTATGGGCATATCTTCCTTGTGAGTGAAATATTGATTGGGTTGGATGTTGTGAATGCTAAGTTGGAGTGAAAAGGTTTGTTTGATAAGCATTGTTGAGTAAGATTTCATGTGCATGATTGGTGAATGTTTGTGAGAACATTTGAGTGAGAAATTGAGAACTATCTTGAACTAGGGTTTGTGAAAGATCATGAGTATCATTGTTATGTGAGATTGTTTGATAAGCATTGTTGGAAATATTTGAGTAAACCTTCATGTGCATGATTAGGGTTTGTGAAAATATCATGAGTATCATTGTTATGTGAATGTGGAATCATCTTGAGTCAAGGATTGAGATTCATAGTGTGAGTTGTTGGAAGTGTAGTGAAACACTTGTTTAGGGTTTGTAAGCAAGTTGTGTTTCATTGAGTGATTGGTTGAGTGGAGTTGATTGAGCATAATTGATTGGAAGTGTTGGAGTGATAGTTCAAGTTTTGTGAAACAAATTGTTCTTTATTCTTAATTGATTTGAAAAGAGTTGGAAGTGATTGAGTGTTTGTGAGTGAAACATATTGAGTCTCTAACAATTCTCTATATGCTTCTATGGTTTAACAAGATTCTAAGTGAAACTTGTTAGTGTGATTGAAGAGGTTTTCTGTGAGAGATTGAGTTGAGTTTTGTATGCAAGTTTTGCAATTGATTTGAATAAGCTTTTGTGAGAGCTTGTGAGCAGATTTGAGTAAGTCCTAGAGTGGACTTAAGGATAGAGTGAAGAAGCTTTTGTGAAAGCTTGTGAGATATTTGAGTAAGTCCTAGAGGGGACTTAAGGATAGAGTTGAGTAAGCTTTTGTGAAAGCTTAAGGATATATTTGTGTGAGCTTTTGTGGAAGCTTACAATCAGATTTGAGGTAAGTCTTTGTGAAGACTTGTTGAGAAGATTGGACAAGTTCTTGAGAGGACTTGTGGATAGATTTGAGGTAAGTCTTAGTGAAGACTTGAGAGCATATTGGACAAGTTCTTGAGAGGACTTGTGGATAGATTTGAGACAAGTCTTTGAGAAGACTTGAGAGTAGATTTGATTGATTGATTTGTTCAAACCTTGTGTTAAGGCTTGGGGCAGATCTAGCAGATTTGATTTGTGATTAGATCAAGCTTTGTGTTAAGGCTTGAGGATAGATTTGAGGATAAATTTTGGTGTAGATTTGAGGGAGATTTGTGCAGAGATAGATTGAGAAGATTTGTGCTAGATCAAAGGATTATGTTTAGTGTATATTTGAGATATTGAGTAGATTTGTGCTAGACCGAAGGACTATGTTTAGTGTAGATTTGAGATAGATATTGAGAAGATTTGTGCTAGATTGAAGGACTATGTTTAGTGCAGATTTGAGATAGAGTTGAGAGTAAGCTTTGGAGGTGATAGAGAAGAGGATAGTAGTCTCTAGTGGATAGAGATCCATTAGCCAGGGTAGTGAGGATAGAGTCTTCTGAGTGAGGATAAAGGTCTTCAGTGGAGAGAGATCCACAAGCCAATGTAGTGGAGGTAGTAGTCTTCTAGAGGATCACCAGCTAGAGCAGAGGAGGAGTTCTCCTGTGGATAGAGATCCACAAACTTGATTAGGGGATTGGTGTCTCCTGTGGATAGAGATCCATAAACTATTGGAAATATGTTGAATATTTTCCATGTTATTCTGGTGGGGTTAACACTAAAAGGTACTAGACGTTGTGTATGATATACTTATCAGTTAAATTTTAGGGTTTTTTAAGTTATATTTAGACCCATATGGGCTTTTAGGGTTACTATATTTGAACCCTTGCTTTTTTGCCCATGATATTGTAAAATCCGTGCATGTGCCTTTGTTATATATATCACACTTGCATTAGGGTTTGGATAGAGATAGAAGGAGAATATTATTGTATTGGAGACGGTCAAGTTAATGCAATAATAAGATAATATTGTGTTGGTTTTCTCGGTTGAGGGTTTCCAGGATAAATATTGTGTAATGTGTGAATCTGCTATCTTCTTCTTTTGATTATGTTATTACTACTTTTCTAGTTTTAGTTTATTGGGGCTCTTTATTTCTCTTCATTTGGTATCAGAGCTAGGTTTTAGCTTTGTTCGAGGAGTAAGGGTTTCAACCTTATGATAAATTAATTCTTGAGTGGGAGTCGTACGTGAAAGGATCCAGGCAAAGGAGAAATATGGGAAGCACATGGATAGAGATTGAAAAATTTAATGGATAGAATTTTGAGTTGTGGAAACTCAAGATGGAGGATCTGTTGGTTGATAGAGATCAGTGGATTGCGGTCTCGGGAACAAAACCAACATCGATGATAGATGAGGATTGGCTAAAAATTGATAGGAAGGCAAGGAGCTCTATCATATTGTGCTTATCTGATTTGGTATTATTGAATGTATCTACAGAGACCATGACAAAGTTGTTATGGGAGAAGCTAGGAATATTGTATCAGACAAAGTCATTGGTAAATAAACTCTTTCTTCGAAAGAAGTTGTATTCACTTCGGATGAATGATGGTGACTCTGTGGTTGAACATCTGAATGCTTTTAACACTATGGTAAGTCAATTAACCTCTGTAGAAGTAAAAATGGATGAAGAGGAAAAATGTATTACTTTACTTTGTTCATTACCTGATTCATGGGATAACCTTGTTATGGCTATCACCAATACTACATCTACATTGAAAGTAGAGGATATAGTAGGAACTTTGTTGTCTGAGGAGATGAGATGAAAATATTCTGAGGATTATCATCAAAAGGAAGCCTTGATTGTGAGAGGTCATTCTCAAGAAAGAAGCAAAAATAAATCAGGAGAAAAGAAATCAAAATCTAGGGGTAAATTTGTTGCCCCAAAAAAGAGGAAATGTTGGAATTATGGTAAAGCAGGGCATTATAAAAGAGACTACAGATCTAAAAAGGTTGATAATAATCGATCATCTGATGAAGGAACTTCTACAGAAATGAAGACCACAAATGAAGATTTAGGGGACTTATTCTTAGCTGCAACATGCTCAAGTGAATGTGATGACTCATGGTTGATTGACTCAGGTGCTTCTTTTCATATGACTCCTCATAGGGAGGGGTTCTGTGAATATGAAAAGATAGATGGAGGTAAAGTCTTCTTGGGAGATAATTCGACATATAAAATAATAGGTCGAGGAAGAGTCAAGTTGATGCTAAAATATGGAAGAATTAAAACCCTTCTCGGTGTGTTGCATATTTTGGGTTTGGCAAGGAATCTGATATCTGTGAGTAAGATGAATGATGCAGGTGTGAATGTGGTATTCAATAAGGATAGCTACAAGATGGTTCATGGATCCTTGGTGTTGGCAAGAGGAGTTCACATAGGAACTTTGTTTAGACTTGAGGCTAGCACTGTAAGTATTAATTGCAATAACTCTTCAGTTGTACAGGAAAATAATACGGTTGAAATGGCTCCAAGTATTCCTATAATGAAGACAATGTTGTGGCATCAACGCATGGGGCATATTGGTGAGAAAGGACTTCGAACATTGAAAATGAAAGGTATGGCTGAAGGAATTTCTGATTGCCCATTAAATTTTGATTTTTGTGAGCACTATGTTTTTGGAAACAAACTAGAGTCAAGTTTCCAAGTAGTGCTACAAGGTCTAAAGGAATTCTACATCTAGTTCACAGTGATGTGTTTGGACCTGCAAAAGTACCATCATTAGGTAAATCTATCTATTTTGTTACATTTATAGATGACTTCTCAAGAAAGACATGGGTATATTTTCTACGAAACAAATATGAGGTTTTTAATAAATTTAAAGAGTTTAAGGCTCTTGTAGAAAATCAGATAGAGAAAAAGATAAAGGTTTTGAGAAGTGATAATGGTGGTGAGTATTGCTCTAATGAATTTGAGTAGTTTTGCAAGGACTATGGAATAGAAAGGTAGAGAACAACTCCGTATACTCCACAATAGAATGGGGTTGCAGAATGGATGAACATGACATTGATGGATAAGGCTAGAAGCATGCTAAGTGGTGCAGGGTTAGAAAAGAAGTTTTGGGTAGAAGTTGTGTTAACAACTTGTTATCTCATCAATAGATCTCCTACCTCAGCTTTGGTGGACAAGACTCCATAGGAAGTATGGACTGGTAAGAAACCCTCTCTCAGACATATAAGGGTTTTTGGTTGTGATGCTTATATGTATGTCCCAAAAGAGAAAAGGACTAAGCTAGACTATAAATCTAAAAAATACATATTTGTGGGTTATAGTACTAGTGTTAAAGGATATAAGTTGTGGAACCCAAAAACACAGAAGGTTGTTTACAGTCGTAATGTGATCTTTAGAGAAACAAAAGGGGTTTTAAAATAGGAAATGCAACCAAGCAAAGAACCAGAAATAGTGCAGGTAAAATTGGAACAGGAGGAAGAACTAGTGGTAGAACCTAAATTACAGAGAGAGTCTGAAGAGGAATATTCAGAGGAAGAAGGTGAGGAGGAAGTTGAAGATGCAGAACCTAGAACTCCAATTTTGAGGAGATCAGATCGAGAGAGAAGACTTCCAGACAGGTATAGTCCTTCAAATTTTTATTCTGCATTTAATTTATCAATTATTGATGAAGAACCCAAGACTGTAAAGGAGGCACTTCAGTCAAGTGAGAATAAGTCTTGGAAAAGGGCTATGGAAGAAGAAATGGAGTCCTTGGATAAAAATAAGACATGGGACTTGGTGAAATTACCTCCTGGTAGAAAACCTATTGGTTGTAAGTGGTTATTCAAGAAGAAGTACAATGTAGAAGGAAAGTTGGAGAAGTACAAGGCTCGCTTGGTAGCAAAAGGATTTTCTCAAGTTGAGGGAATTGACTTTGGTGAGATTTTTTCTCCTGTGGCTAAACTAACTTCAATCAGATTTATGTTGGCTATTTCTGCTGCTTTTGATTTTGAAATAGAATAGATGGATGTAAAGATAACTTTTCTACATGGTGAACTTGATGAAGATATATATATGTCACAACTAGAATGCTTTAAGGTAAAAGGTAAGGAGGACTTGGTATGCAAGCTGAAGAAGTCTCTTTATGGGTTGAAGCAGTCTCCAAGGATGTGGAACCAAAAATTTGATAGGTTTGTCTTGACACTTGGGCTTGGAAAAAGCAAAGCAGATCCATGTGTATATTTCAAAAAGGAAGGTGAAAATTTTGTTATCATTGTATTGTATGTGGATGACATGTTGTTAATTGGTAATAGTAAGGAGATGATAAAGTTACTCAAATCTCAGTTATCTTCTGAATTTGACATGAAGGATTTGGGTGCTGCAAAATTTATTTTGGGTATGGAAATAATAAGGGATCATGCAAATAGAAAGTTATGGTTAAATCAAAGGAAATATGTTGATTTGATACTACAAAAGTTTAGAATGCATGATTGTAAACCAATATGTACTCCATATCCAGTTGGTCAAAAGTTATCTGTTGAACAGTGTCCCAAAATAGATGAGGAAATTGAAGAAATGCATCATGTTCCTTATGCTAGTGTTGTGGGTAGTTTGATGTATGCAATGGTCTGTACTAGACCTGATATTGCACATGCAATGGGAGTAGTTAGTAGATATATGTCAAATCTAGGAAAGGAACATTGGACTATTGTGAAGAGGATCTTCAGATACTTGCATGGAACTACAGATTATGCTATTTGTTATGAAGGAAAATTTGGAGATAATAATATTGTAAATCTACAAGGGTTTGTGGATGTTGATTGGGTTGGAGATCTTGATAAGAGAAGATCCATGAGTGCTTATGTGTTCAGGCTGTTTGGAGGGGTAGTAAGTTGGATGAGTAAAAAGCAATCAATTGTTGCTTTATCCACTACAGAAGTAGAGTACATTGCAGCAACTCATGCCAGTAAAGAAGTAGTGTGGCTACAAAGGTTGTGTTCAATAGTTGGTATTAAATAGAAGGTTGTGAGAATTAACAGTGATAGTCAGAGTGCAATATTTTTGGCAAATAATCCTGGTTTTCATGATCGGTCAAAACATATTGATATAAAGTACCATTTTGTGAGAGATATGGTTGAAGAGAACCGAGTGATATTGGAGAAAGTTGATACAGAGAAGAATATTGTTGATTCGTTAACAAAGGTTGTACCTGCTCAAAAATTTTCTTGGTGTAGAAGATCTATGGGCATGGTTGCCCTTGATAGTTGACAATGGCAGTTGTTAGCCCCTATGGAAAGTATTCAACAAGTGGGAGAATGTTGGAAATATGTTGAATATTTTCCATGTTATTCTGGTGGGGTTAACACTAAAAGGTACTGGACACTGTGTACGATATACTCATCGGTTAGGGGGGAAATTTTTAGGGTTTTTAAGTTATATTTAGACCCATATGGGCTTTTAGGGTTACTATATTTGAACCCTTGCTTTTTCGCCCATGATATTGTAAAATCCGTGCATGTGCCTTTGTTATATATATCACACTTGCATTAGGGTTTGGAGAGAGACAGAAGGAGAATATTATTGTATTGGAGACGGTCAAGTTAATGCAATAATAAGATAATATTGTGTTGGTTTTTTCCGGTTGAGGGTTTCCAGGATAAATATTGTGTAATGTGTGAATCTGCTATCTTCTTCCTTTGATTCTGTTATTACTGCTTTTCTAGTTTTAGTTTATTGGGGCTCTTTATTTCTCTTCATAAACATTGCAATAGGGTAAGGATTTGCAAGAGATTTGTTGAAAAAAATTTATTGCAATATGTTCTCTATGGAGTAGCCAACATTAGGTGAACCACATTAAATTGGTGTCTATATTGTGTGTGGTTTTTTATGCATTGCTTTCATTACTGTTGTTGATATTGCTATTGATATATTGCATAATATGTTTGGGAAAGAAAAGTAAAAAGTGGTATTATACTATTCACCTCCCTCTCAATATAAGCTTGTGTTCTCCAACTGATTGTCTTGATCCCATGATGAATGGATTAGAGGTTCCTCACTCACTTTTAGATTATTGGATTGTTCAAATTTTTGAGATGAGGAACTTGGAGAAACAAATGATGAAATTGAAGGACAAGCATTGAGACCAAACTGAGCTTGTTCAACCATTGAATAGTATTCGAATGGATGAAGGTTGCCTAGAATGGTGATAAGTTGATCCTTAAGTTTAAACTTCAAACATTGATGAATATTAGAAGGTACAACATTCATTGCATGGATCCAAGAACATCCAAGAAGTAAATTAAAATATGCAATGCAAGGTACCACATATAACAATGTATCTAAAGTTTTAAGTCCATCTTTGAGGGGAAGTGATATGGTGCCATAAGCTTCTTGCGACTCATTGTTGAATGTTTTGATGATTGCATCAAATTTAGTTAAATATTCCTCTTTTAATCCAAACTTTTGGATAAATTGATATGTGCATAAATGAGGGAAGAACCATTTTCAATCATAACCCTTTTGATAAGGGTTTCCCAAATAAATGTAGTGATGTAGAGAGAAGAATCCCTACATAGGTCTGAGAAAGAAATATTGTCATCTGAGAATGTGATGTGATGTGTCCCAATAAAGCTTACAATATTGGCCATATCACTAGAGGAAATATTTGGAGGGACAAATTGTTATTTTAGAACATTTATTAAGGCTTATCCATGAGTAGGAGAATTTTGCAAAAGTTCTAAGAGGGAAATATTTGCTAAAAAACTCATCTTCTATTGAGACCGCTGGATCTATCGACTTTGCACCTATTGTTATGAAGTAGCTACCATACCATCCATTTGGTTATTTTAATGATGTGGTACATCCCGTTGTCCTTTATTAGGTATATTCTGGTTGGTAGTGGACTTTTTTTGACTATATTAAGATTGAGAATTTCTTACATCAAGATGTCCTGCATCAATTAAATCTTGAACCACATGTTTCAACTTCTTACAATAATTTTTCCAATATCCTACTTTATGATATGCACAATGTTGTCCTGCCTTATACCAACTAGTTGTAGTATCCGGTTTCCTTATAGGAGGTAACTCAATTGCGTTGGCTTCTAAAATATGTTTTAGGACTTCTTCCATAGGTATACCAAGTCTTGTGAAATTCCTTTGTGGAGGTTTTTGAAGTATTATCTTTTGTAGGTTGTTAGAAATATTATTAATAGGTCTACTATTTGTTACACCATCACCTACCACATCCTTATTCTTATACTATAATTGAATAGTTTTATCTTATTTCACCTTGAACTATCCTCTTCTGATAAGATCTTGTTATACTTTTCTAGCTAACTCAATTTCTTGATCAAAAGATATGATGATCATAGTTTCTAGTGCATAAGATAATTGTTCTTGTAAATTACCAATAAATATGTCACGCATATCTTTATGAGGTACAGGATGTCTTAACCAGCCAACTAAACTTCTCCAATGAGCTAAATTTTTTGAAAAACTTTCTTCTTTACTTTGTTTTAAATCATATAAATCTCTCATAGTCACTTCCTTTTAAATATAAGCACTAAATTGATGAACAAACATTTCTCTAGTCTTCTCAAAGTTATTTAAAGAATTGTTGGGCAACCAATAATACCATTATAATGCAATGCCAACAAGACTCTTAGGAAACATCTTTAATAATAATATATTATCATAGATAAGATCATGGCAAGCTGTTCTAAATATTCTTAGATGATTAATCGAATATTTTTTCCCTTATATATAGGCAAAACCAGCATGGAAAAATTCTTAGGATAAGGTCTAGAAGCAACAATAGGATCCAATGGTTGGTTACACATTTCCTTATAACTATAAATAAAAATTGGAGGCTGAATTATATCCATTTTTGAAGCCAACTATTTTACCACATTTGTTAATTTTTGTACTTCTAGATCACTATTGTGCAATACCCCCATATTACTTAAGGGAGGGGTATAGGTAGGTTGTTAAAAAGGCACTTGGCTTAAGCTGGAGGTATTGATACTATTGCGATATGTGATACCTTTCTAGAGAGGATAACTAACATTTTTTGGAATAGAGGAAAAAGTATTTAGATTAGCAGATTGAGGAGGAAATTGAAAATAATTTTGAGTGACACTACTAGTTGGATGAACTTGTGGACTTCTTCAAACATTGGTGGTTATAGTAGTGGCATAGGTTGGTTTCTGGGCATTATTACCATTATTCAAAGATTCAAACAAAAGGTTATCATGAACATACCTAGGAGAGATGATTGGAGGAGGAAGAAGAGTCTCACCTCTTTTAAGTTGAGCTTTTTGTTCCATAGTTTTAAGTAAAGCCTCCTTATGGTGTTTCATGAAATCTAAAACATGATCAAAAGGTTTAAATGTAAGGTTCCCATTGGGTCCCTTAGTAGGATCAAGGCTATTATCAATATCCTCATTTTTCTCTTCTTCTAGATTATGATTTTCTCTATCAATTTGATCATTCTCTTGGAAAATCTCATTAAACCTTAAAGGCCTTCGCTCACTCCCAAGGTTGAAAGCCATTAGAAGAAGAGAAAAATACTAGGGCAAAAATGAAGGAACTAAAATCAATGAAGACAAAGCACAAGAAATTATGTTTTTAATGTTTTCTGATCTAACAAACAGAATTAATGATCTTAATTAAAGCTTTAAAATAAAAGGAGGTTTAGAAAGACATCCAGTGACTATAGTTTAGAAAGAAAGATACTAATTAATTAACTCACTCTTGATTTGAATAGGGTCAAAATTTTAACAACAAATAAGAAATGAAATTTTAATATAAAACATAAAATAGAAAAAAAAAAAATTTAAAGAAGACAAAATTCTAACAGAATATAAAAGTCAAAAACTAAACTGTTAAATATTTAATTAATGGTTTGATCTACATAAACAAATTTAAATTGTCTTATTTGAATTTTAAAAACAAAAACTTAAATATGAAAACCAAAATTCTAACAGAATATAAAAAAATAAAAAATAAAATAAAATTATTAAATCCGTACAAAAAAATTTAAATTTTCTCTTTTTTATTTAAAAAAAAATAACTAGAGGAAAATATTTCCTAATTGCCACTAAGGAGGTGTTCACATCGGGTTCACCAAATATGTAGAGGGAAAAAAATGCCCTATCATGTACAATTCCCAAACAAAAGGGCTGGATCCGCAAGGAGGGAACCCTTTGTGGGGTGAACCGCGGGGCTGTGTTGTACTCTACACTCGGTGCTAGGGGAGGGATTCACTAGGAATGGTTTAAGGACTCGCTCCAAGTCCTCAGGATATTTAGGATATTTCTCAAGATATTTAGGGATAGTTTGATGTATTTAGTTTTAATAAAACACCTAAGTTTTGCCTTTTTAGATCTAATCTAGAAAAGATAAAGGACAATGCAGAAAATAGAATAGGATAGCTTAAAATAGAATGCAAGCATACAAAAGCTAGCCTAAAATTATTCTATCTTTTTAATGCTTACTAACCTAGGATTTAAAATAGATAACCTTTTAATCAATGGCTCAAGAGAGAATGCACAAACATAATAAACCCTAAGTGCACACTATATGTTGTTTATCTTTCATTGCCTAAAAATTAGTCAAATATATTTCTTTTAAATCAAATATAGGGTTTACAACATAAATATAAAGCACTTAGCACATAGACTAAATATTAATTAGAACACTTAGCTTATTCGGTGGTTGATGCTTGCTTTTATCCTTTGATTCAATGCTATCAACAATTCCTATTTTTGCAAGATAACTTGAAAATACTTGAAAAATATGATTAGCATTAGGGGGCTTGCTTAGGCTATTGTACAATAATGCTTGGAGGCACAATAATCAAGCCCCCTAGGTCCCTTAGATGACATTTCAACATAAAATAAAAAATTTACCTTTGGAGAATAAATCATAAAATAGATATGCTGAAATAGTAAAAATAGAAATAGAATATGTCAGTATGCTCAGTATGCAGTAATGAAGCTAACCAAACTATCAGAAAGTAGAAATTGCACCTAGATTGATCTCATGCAAAATCATACCTTGCAAATAGCAGGTGCAATAACACTTCAAAAAAGTCACACTCTGTTAGAACAGGGTGCGATTTCGCATCTATGAACTAAAACCCTAAATTAGGGTTAGCAAAGTCACACCTCAACAGAACCAGGCACGATTTTTCTTCAAACACATGAAAAATAAAAGTACAAGCACAAAACATAGATTAAATGCAAAATCACAGAGAGCAAAACCTAAATGGAGAACACTGAAGCAACAGAAGAATGCTATGTATCCAAACTGGCACTCTTTCCCTCTGAGCCACAATGTGCATCCACCAAGTTAAGCAGTAATCTAATCCACGCAATAGGAAATTAAAATCTAAAATTTGCACTTTAGGTTAGATTGTAGAAGACACAGAAAGCATATCAAAATAAAATTAGTAAGCGAGTGTTAGAATACAAATATTGCATGAGCATTAGTAAGTCCATGATCGTGATATTGAGATATTGATTGCCAAAAGAGTGAGATTGCTTTTCCTTTTATAGGTGATCAAGGCGGACCCAAATGACCTAACCGATGCTAAAATACGCTGGAGGTTTTAAACCTAGGTCTAAGTTGTCCAAAGAAAATTAAATTAAATTAAATTAAAAATAAAATAAAAATGATGAAATCGTGTCCATTAATACAGGTTGCGACATTGCACCAGCTAGACCCCCGTGCAGTTTTAATGCATTTTGGACGGTTAAACGAAGTCAAAATGGGTCATATAATATACCGTTGGAAAGCTCATTTTGAGACAAATACAATGGTTATAGGATTTAGGAGGAATTTATATTATTTGATAGGGTAAAATATGCTCAAATATGACCCTACTTTTCCAAGGAGAAAACAAGGGATCTAGGTAAAATTACTCTCCTTAGTGGATCAATTTTTTGTGTCTATAGTAATATCCTTTTTTACTACTAGCATGGTGAAACTAGTGCATGGTGACAAACTAGGTTGAATTTTTTCCTATCAAATCAATTCTTATACCTAACATTGAATCTCATCATTCTATAAGATTCAATAACAATACAAAGGTTTGCTTAGGAGAGATAACCACAGGATAAAATTGATTTGATGTTTCACTAAGTAGTGTAGTTGGAATCCTAAGGGGTCCTTGAAAATATTACCATAGAGTAGAGCAAAGTATCTATTTTCTAAGATCTTGTATGGTGTTCTATGGTTGGTGTAACAAGAGTGAACTTCTTAGTGCCTTGGTTATTGGGTTGAACCATCAAAAGTATAAACTTTTGTGCATGTGAAATTAAATTCTTACAATGCATCATTGAAACTAGAGTAACCTTATTTCTAGGTAGCCACTTGAGAAAATTGTAGATCATCTCTCTAATGTAGAATGGCCATTACTACAAATACATTTTGTAGGTCACCTTGCAATCAAAGAAGCAAGGTCTTCCAAGTAACACATCATATATGTTCAATGGTAATACATCGTAGATGACTATGTCACACATCGATTTTATTTCATTATTGAGGATGCATTAGTGCCTAATCAACCCAAAGTAGGATTGAGGATACACCATAGTCTAGAGGCCAAGGCACTTGAATATGTCTTATGTTATTATGTTCTTTTAGCTTCCACTTTCAATGATGATGTGGAGGGGATTCTCCTTCACCCAACATCAAGTGTATAAGAGGGGATACCATTATTTAAAGGGATTAAACATTGAGGAATTTATTGCACATTGATTTTTGGTACTCAGGCATGTGCCACTACCTCCTATTCTTTATTAGGTGTGGATGAATACTCATTCTTCTCTAGGTGTATGGTGAAATCATTTTATTCATCCCAATATTTTGAGTTGTTGGGAGTGTGGATCTTGCGGTGGTTGTGCCATTTGTTGTCTACCTTCTACTTGCCTTTTTTTTAGGATAACTTGGGATTATATGGCATAGGAGGTTCCATTCATTCAAGTTCTTTAGGTGAGCAAGTAGTTGAAAATTTCTATTTTGGAACTAGGGTCTATTATAGAATGATTATCAAGACCTTTTGCTTAGCTTAGGAATAAAATATTATTACATTATTTGTAAGTGATTAATAGTTAAGATCTTATTGATTTATTCTAGAAGTAATATTAGATATCGATGTAACCAAATATCTATTCAGGTTTATTGTTACAACTACTGTCTAATACTAGCTAGTATTATGTATTATATAATCTCATACAATACATAAATTATGTTTATTCTTCCAACATTGGTATCAAATCCAAGTTCAATGATTATTCCATTTTGGTTTTGTTCTTGTTCACAACACTTTTGTGTTTGACACTCTATTCCCCAGGTTTATTGTTAAGGTATTCTTAATGGGACACACAAGAACCCAATGAACACCCTTGTGAACCTATAGCCCTAGAACCTTACCTTGATATAGAATGGTTATACCTCTTGGGTCCAAGAATTGGAAGATACCAAATGTTAGTTTTGATTGTGGGCACACCGGATAATAGTTTAGTTGCATGTACACTAGAGCTTCATATAGATGTCAAAGGTAGCCCTGGGTTTTAAGAGAATACTAACAAAAAATTCAAGCATAACTTCTACACTACTTTCCAATACTCTTTCATTATAGGCCTAAGTCCATCAATATAGAATTCCACTTGTGCTCCTCTTTGATGCAGAGAGGTAAGAAAATATGGTAGTAATAATCTCCCTAGTCAATAATAGTGTCCTTGTGGATGCCAATCTGACTATCATAGTCAATATAAGTCTTAGGGTCATTAGTGTGGTTCTTTTTTTCATCGAGAGGGAGGCAAAAAATCCCTTAATATCTCAATGACATGTGTTTTCATATTGCGATTGAACAAAAAATCAATGTTAGTGATATTCAAATTGGTGCAAGCATCATTTTTCTAGATCTCAAGCTATTTTGATTGACATAAATTTCAATGGATTTCTTTTACACCAAGTTTTGAACTATTGTCTACTCATTTTATGAGAAGAAATTCATTGAAAAGGATTTGGGGTAGAACAAAGCCTTGGACAATCACCATGGAAGCAAAGATATTTTTTAAAACATGTGGTTGTGCGATCATTATGGTGCAACTGCCATTGGAGCTATGATAAATTTGACATGGTTGGAAAATACTACTCAAGGGAATTTGTTCAAGTTGCACTCATTCAATGATAACCACATAGTTAAATCCTATGCAAATAACTATTAGCTAAAGAGGTCGACTATCAACCCCGATTTAATGGACTATGTTTATGATTGTTGTCTCCCTACTAGATATCATAGTTGTGATTCATCATTTATATTGGAGAAGTGTAATTAAAAGTTCACAGACCTCCATACCAGCGAATACCTAGGGTTAAAAATCACCATAGAAAGAAAAGGGTAGATTTTTCATCACTCTACTTGGTAAGAAATATTTTAAATTATAGAAATATATAACAATGGACAAAAAATGGAGGCTAAGTAGTCAAGGTGATAAATATTCACAAAAAAACCACCAACAAAGGGATCGAGTGGAATCATGGTTGGGCTATGGTGGAGTCACACTCAGAAGGAACCACTAAAGAGGTGTTTAAATACCACTTCATTCCTTTTTGCTACCCAATGAGTAGGTCATTTGTTCTTGTTAGCACAAGAATGATAAGATAGATAGCTTACAAGACCTAGGTTCTAATCCCATTGACACCATATTTTCTAAGTTATAGGCATTACTTTTCAAAAGCAATCACATATTTTTGTTAAAATAGGACATTATTTTTTTGAAATGGAGTAATTGTTAAATTAAGATAAAAGAGCACTTTATTTATAAAAACTCATTCTTTTATTAGGGAGGCCTTTTATTTTTAAAAGGAAAGCTTTTAAAATTACAAAAAAATGATGTTTTATTTTTTTAAATTCACTTACTTATCCGAAAAAATTGCTTATTTTATTTAATTAAAAAATAAAAAACAAACAAAAATGAGTTCTATTGAAAAAAACTATGGTCGTAAAAGGTGCAACATCAAAGAAGTCTAACACCTTAACCCTTCTTGCAAAATTTCATTAAATATTGTAAAAGGTGCATTTTTGGTGAAGATCGGCACCTTCAAGCATGGGAAAAACATAAGGTAAGGGATATTTATATTTTATAGCAACCTCCTTGCTTGATGATGCATTTTAATCAACCATATGCAAATGCATATGAGGTAATTATCCTTGTGGTTGTTGATGATAATTTCATTCATATTTTCCCTTTTCTCTCAACTCTGGTAGTTGTCCCATACCAATCCACCTGTGAGAGTACATGGTCCTACAACCACAAAATTCATCAATAGTACCTTATTCAAAAAATAGCATAATCCACTTAGAAAACATAAAGTATAACTATCAATTCATCTTGATAGAATAAATTAGGATCATGCATTTAATATTAACTCATCAGTACATAAATCAAGCAACAAGGTAAAGTCCTTCCAAGGTGGGCCATTACATACTACCTCCCTTAGACTAAACACAGTACCTTGTGTTTAATAAAAATAAAATATATTTTATTAAGAAAAATTGAATAAAAATTGCTCCTTTTCCTTAGTATCTTTCCTATTTGTGCAATTATTATAATAATGGTCCCACTGGACCTTACATTGATCTAGGATATGTTTTCTCAAGTTTTTAAAATTAAACCCTAGAATATTGATAGGTTGCATCTCAATGGTTGTGGGATCTACCATCTATAATTTTAACATATTCCAAACATGAGAAGGATCAACAACATACTTCCTAAGTATGGATATGTGTAATTATCATGGATATTTGATAGGTTTGGTAGTAATACATGCATATAGGCCATTAGACTAATCTTATAAATGATTTCAAAATGGCCAACAAAACCAGGATCCAACTTAGTAGACTTGATGGCACTTTTTTTGGGTCTCACCCTTAAGAAGACAATGTCTCCTATAGAGAATTCATTTGGTGATATTTTTAGATCAGTATAGATATTTTGGTGATTGGTTGATTCCTTGAGCCTTTTTCAAATCACCTTGAGCTACTTCTCCATATCCCTAATAGTGTTTGATCTGATCACCACCCAATCTCCTAGATTATCCCATGATAGAGATATTCTACACCTTCTCCCATACAAGGCCTCAAATGGAGCAATTCCCAAGGATGCATGGTATCCATTATTATATGCAAACTCAACCAGATACAAATAGTCTTACCACTTAAACTTTTAATCTATGCAATGCATGCAAAGCATGTCTTCAAGAACCTGGTTAACCCTCTCTGTTTTCCATCTATTTTTGGATAGTAAGCAAAACTAATACTCAATTTAGTTCCCAATGTATTATGAAGATCTTACCAAAAATTTGACATAAATATGTAGTCTCTATCTGATCAAGAAAACCATGTAACCTAATGATTTTATTTGAAAACTTATTTGCCATAATTGATGCATCATCCTTGATTTTCCTCGGTATAAAATGTGCAACCTTAGTCAATGTTTCTACCACCACAAATATTGCATCAAGTTGATACCTTGTTTTAGATAAACCCACAATAAAATCCATGGACTTCCTAGTAGGTGTAACATGTGGGTATAATTTTCCTATTGGACATTGATGTTTTGCCTTTACCTTTTGGAATGTTAAACTTCTAGTATGAAACTATTAACATTGTGTTTTATTCCATGCCAATAAAATGTATTTTTCATATTTTCTCTCATCTTTGCTCCTCCTATATGAGTAGAATATGGATAAAATGCACCTCCTACATAATCATTCTCCTTAAATCACAAATATTGGGTATAACAACCCTATATTTAAAACATAAAATCCCCATTTTCCTTAGGATTTCTCTCAATTTCAGCTCAAATTTCAATGCAATATTGATCCTGTAACTGCATTTCCCTAACTTTATCAATCAATTCCATATGACTCTAGTTAATGTTAATATATGCCTTCTCCTACTCAAGGTGTTAGCAACCTCATTTTCATTTCCTTTTATATACTCTAAGCCAAATTTATACTCGACTAAGAACTCTATCCACCTTCAATGCCTTACATTCAACATTGGTTGGATAAATATATACCTTAGTATTTGGTGATCTATCCTTAGCTCAAATGTTTTTCCCAAAAAATAGTGACTCTAGACCTTAATAGCATGTACAACCGCTACTAACTCTAGGTTATGTGTAGCATAGTTCAAGTTATGCTTCTTGAGTTTCTTGGATTCATATGCTACTGTAGCTTCATTTTAGGATAACACCCCTACCAAACCCTCTAAGGAAGTGTTTTAAGAATTGGTATTGTAGTTAGTTGATTATTTAGAGTTTTAAAGGTGGACTTACACTTTTTTGTCCATTTGAACTATTTTTACTTCCTTTGAAGCTTGGTAATAGAGTAGGAAATTCTTGAGTAATCTTTCACAAATTTCCTTTAATAACTAATTGTTCCCATCAATATTATAACACTGGACACATTAGTAGGTGCAGGCCAACTTAATATGGCTTCAATTTTCTTGGAATCCGCAACAATACCTTCTACAGATATAATATACCCCAAATATTGAACTTGTGAAGCATAGAATTCACACTTTGACATCTTTCCATAGAGTCGATTCTTCCTCAACACCTCTAACAACAACCTCAAAAGTTGGTCATGTTCTCTGGTGCAAAAATATATCAAGATATCATCCAAAAAATCAAAAAAAAATGATCCACATATTTCCTAAAGATATTGCTCATAAGGTTCATAAAGGACGTTGGTGCATTTCTCAACCCAAACGGTAGTAGTATGAACTCAAAGTGTCCATATCTAGTCTTGAAGGTTATCTTCCTCAAAAATTCTTATTTGATGATATTCTGATCTCAAGTCAATTTTTTAGAAGATAGTGACATCCTTTACTTGATCAAAAACATCATCAATTCTTGGTAAGGGATACCTATTCTTGATGGTCACCTTATTCAGCATCTTGTAATTAATATATAATGTTACAACACCAATATAGCCAAGTCAGCTATATTTCCAAGTTTAACCTAATCATTGATTTATTGATATAAGTAGGAGTAGAATGATTTAGTTTTAATCATATTTTCATATAGAATAATAATTTGTGTAATCACAAGGACTAAGCCCTCCTTAGTGGCGAAGGACTTAGCCCTCCTCAAGTGGCAAGTATTAATTGAATTTTCCTATTTCATTTTGTTCGATTGTTTATTTGCATTGGAATTATATTTGTTTGGCTTCAAGTGGTATCAGAGCCACCTTCTTGGAAATGTGGGAATCAAATTTGTGCGAGAAACCATTGTAGTCCATCCAAGAAAAACACCAAAAAAATTTACTGATCAAACAACGTTGTTGGTTCTGCTCAACTTCATTAGTGTGGATTTCTTCTCTCCTAGAGTCCTGGTGAACTTCTATCCTCTCATAACATGGGTTGGTGGTTTTTTTTGTGCATTATAAGTACATCCAATAATTTAGTCATTGTGATAGATGAGGATAGGTTGATTCCAGTGTTGTCCAGTCAATCGGTGGAAGTTCCCAGCATAGTTTAGAATGCTCATTGTAGGAGAATTACGTATGCATAAATCATACAGTGGTTTCAAGCCTTTGGTAGTATCCAAAAATCCATGATAACATCTGGTGGTGCCACTTCATATTTAAGGAAGAGAAGTAATCGAAATGAAATCAAAAGATGCAATACAACCATTAGGGTTCCAAAAATACGTGAAGAATAAACCCAAAAAATTAATAAAATCAGTGAGTTCTACCAATTGAATTTTGGCCAATCGATGTATGACACATACGTAGGTAAATTTTGAAGACATTAGGATTTCCTTTGAAGCTTCGGACCAGCAAAGTTTTCATAGATTTCATTGCACTAAACAACATGCAAGTTTCGGATTCTCAAGCTAAAATTTTGGGCAAAAATATTTACAAACCATCGGGTATGTAATCAGGTCTTCTTTAAATTTTTTGTTAAAGTATCTACAACCTTTACTTAAGTTTGTATCCACCATTTGGTCAAATTCTACATCACATCTAAATATGTCCAATTCGCTTCATCACCTGGTTTCCTAATCCTCGCGTCAATCAAATTAAAACATACCCAATTGGTGTCCTTAATTGCATGATGATTGAACCTTTACCAGCTATTTTTTGAATGTTCAAGTGATGTCAAATTGTATTAAAATAATACTCGCACAACCATTCAAGTCATTCACATCCTTTTCCCATCACAAAAAATATTCATTTATCCCACATTGCTAATTTGGTAACATTCGAATAGGTTTAAAAGCACTATAGCACCAATAGTTTAGTGTGACTTCGGTCACACAGATTCTTCAAATCCTCACGTGCACGATTCATCATTGTGTAAGCTTGTCTACCCTGTCATCTAGTACACATGTTGTTTTAGGTCACATTATCCTCTCTAGTGCATTCCCTTGTTGCATCGGTTCGGTATCTTATCGGTTGTGCAGGTCATGTTGTCCTCTAGTGTGTGTTTCATCCCTTATCAATTGTGTCAGGTTGTGTTTTCTTCTAGTGCACATCCTATCCTCTGTAAGTTGTGTCCATTCTTGTTTTCCTCCAGTGCGCATTCATTGGCAGCTGGTCGTTGATCCTTGAATCCTAAAAATATCGTTGGCCCTTAAATCCTAAACTAATCGTTGGCCCTTAAATCCTAAACTAATTGCTGGCCCTTGTTGGTTAATGTCCTCTTGTGTGAGTTCCTTGTCATAAATCCTAGCCATTGGAAGCTATCCATTGGCCCTTGAATCCCAAACTAACCATTGGAAGAATAGTTCAAAATCATAATTGGAGTGATAATTTCATAGTTGGCACGAAAAATAAAAGTTGAAAAAACAAATTTTTGTCCAATAAACAATTTTTTTATAAGAAAATAATAAATTTTTGATCATCCTGGTCCAAAATTTTGGTCAAATTTATATAAAGCAAGTGCATGAGTGGCAGGTGGAATAAAGGACCAAATGAAAGGTTATATAGCACAGATAATACAAATGAAGGATCCTCGAAGTCACCAAGAAGACCTCCATGAAATAAAGGTACACAATATAACTCCCCTTTATGCATTAACAATTTTAACCCCGACCATCCTGCTATTAACCCCATGGCTCCTTCCAACTCACCCAACTCATCCCAAGAAAATCTCACACATGAGGAAATGGAAACCCCCAATACAAGCAACCAAGAATTACAAGCATGTTTGACTCAACTAATGTCTAGTATGAACAACATGTCATTAATGCTTGGGCAATTAGTGAATAAACAAAACCAAGAAGCTCCTCCTTCCCCAAATAACTACCATAGACAAAATGATAATGCGGATCAAGATACAAAGGAAGTTTATCAACAAGCAAGATGGCCTACAGGTGTTAATATTCCACGTGCTGATATGCCTACCTTTGAGGGTGGAGATCCACGTGGTTGGATAGCTAAAATGGAGGGTATCTTACACCTATATCGTGTGCCTGAATCTGAAAAAGTTTCTTATGCCTCCTCCAAATTAGGTACTGAAGCTTACCAATGGTTCGCTTGGAAAAAACATCAACATATTCATCCCCTCTTATGGCCTGAATTCAAGAATATTTTCCTCAAGAGATTTGATGAAGGTAGTTCATCTTCTTACATCGTTCGTCTATTGGCACTTAAACAAACTGGGTCGGTCAGAGATTATGTTTCAGAATTCACAAGTCTTCTTGCTTATACAGGAGATGTACAAACCGATGTGGTGGTTTCAGCCTTTAGACATGGGTTGAAAGAGAATATTCAAATTGAAGTAGACTTACATGATCCATACTCTTTGGATGACACTATAAGGATTGCTAAGCTTGCTGAGAAAAAGATGTAAAATTTGACATCTTTTAAACGTGACTCCTATAATCGTCCTCAATATCGCAACAATTCCTTTCGTAGAAATGACCAACCATCAAGATATTATTGCTATAAATGTCACAATCATCATCCAAAATATCAAGCATGTGTACCAAGACAAAACTTTCAAATAGAATATGATAATAAGGAAGACGAAGAGGAAGTAGAGGATATCAATCCACAAGAATCACCTATGCCCGAAGAACAAATAGATCATAATGAAGCAACATTTGATGAAGACACTATGGCTATTTCAGTACATGCTCTTATGGGATTAACAACTCACCATACAATCAAGGTACCAGGATTTATTAGGTAGAAAAGGATAAATGTGTTGATCGATTCAGGTAGTACTCATAATTTTATTGACCTTAAAACTGCTAAGGCATTGAACTTACACATTCACTCCTCCAATCAAGATAAGTTTCAAGTTTTAGTTGCAAATGGAGGAAATGCTCAATGTATTGGTAGAACATCTTCAGTTTCAATACAAATGGGAAGTTATACTTGGCATGGAACTCTCTTTGTCATGAGTTTAGGGAATTCAGATGTTATTTTGGGAGTTGAATGGTTAGAACAATTGGACACTGTCAGTTTTAATTTCAGAAAACTATTTGTGGAATGGAAAGAAAATGGAAAGACTATTCACCTCCAAGGAATTCAAACTCCACCATCAAAGGTAGTGAGTTCTCACAACATGGAAAAATTATTAAGGAAAGGAGGTTATGGATTCATAGCTCAAATCAATTGTTTGGAAGTGCAAGCACAAGATATTCCTGAAATTCACTCAAAGGATCTTCAAGATATTGTGGCTAACTATGATGAAGTTTTCAAAGAACCAAAAGGACTACCTCCCAAATGGTCTCATGACCATGCCATACATCTTGTCCCAGGAAGCCTTCCTCCTAATGTCCATCCTTATCGCTACCCTCAACCTCAAAAAATAGAAATTGAAAATATTGTCCAAGAACTCTTAGAACATGGAGTCATTCATCATAGCACTAGTCCTTATTCCTCACTAGTGGTTTTGGCCCATCGTAAGGATAACTCTTGGTGTATGTGTCCTGATTTTTGTCCCCTCAATAAAATCACCATCAAGGATAAATTCCCTATCCCTATCATAGATGATTTATTAGATGAATTGCATGATGCAAAATTTTTCACAAAATTGGATCTACGTTCTGGTTTTCATCAAATCAGAGTAAGGGATGAGGACATTCCCAAAACTGCCTTTCGTACTCATGAAGGTCATTATGAATTCTTAGTCATGCCTTTTGGTCTCACTAATGCCCCCTCCACCTTCCAAAGTCTCATGAACCATGTCTTTCATCCATTCCTTCGCAAATTTATCTTAGTCTTCTTCGATGACATTCTAGTATACAATAAAACATGGAAGGATCATTTGATGCATGTGGGAAAGGTTCTTCATATATTACATAAGGAAAAACTTTTTTTCAAACGCTCCAAATGTTCTTTTGGTGTTCAAGAAGTTGAATATTTGGGTCATATCATTTCTCATGAAGGTGTTAAAGTGGATCCTAATAAAATTAAGGCCATTCAGGATTGGCCTTTACCTAAAACCATCAAGAAACTTCATGGTTTTTTGGGTCTTACTGGTTACTATCGCAAGTTTGTTCGCAATTACGGTAAAATTGCAGCCCCTCTCACAACTCTCACAAAGAAGGATGCTTTTCATTGGTCTGAAGCAGCCACTCAAGCATTCATGGCACTCAAGGAAGCAATGTGTACTACTCCAGTTTTGGCAACCCCAGATTTTCACAAACCATTTGTGATTGAATGTGATGCCTCGGGAATAGGTATTGGGGTAGTATTAATGCAAGAAGGGCATCCCTTGGCATTTGAGAGCAAGCAACTTTCAGGTAAGAATTTGGGAAGGTCCACATATGAGAAAGAGATGTTGGCTATTCTACATGCAGTTGAGAAATGGAGACACTACTTAATTAGTAGTCGTTTCATCATAAAAATAGATCATAGTAGTCTCAAGCATTTTCTAGAACAACGATTTTCTTATCCGGAGCAAAACAAGTGGTTAACAAAATTATTGGGATATGATTTTGTTATTGAGTATAAGAAAGGGAAATAAAATGTGGCAACAGATGCATTGTCTTGTAAATATGAAGATGAAGTCATTATCAAAACCATTTTGGGTCCTTGTTCCCAATGGGTTTCTCAGCTCCAAGAAGAATGGTTATCAAACACAAAAACTGCTCAAATAATTCAAGATTTGATGCTAGGATCATCCAAGCATCCTCATTTTTCATATGATGACAAGGTATTAAGAAGAAAGAATCGCATTTACATTTCGCACAATTCTAACATCAAATCCAGGATTCTTGAAGAATCGCATGCTTCTCCATCAGTAGGACATTCTGTTTTTTGAAGACATATATGCGGGTAAAACAATCCTTTTATTGGAAAGGATTAAAATATGAGGTCAAAACATTGGTGGCTGAATGTGAAGTATGTCAGCGCAATAAGGGTGAAACAGTCAAATCTCCAGGACTTCTTCAACCACTACCAATTCCGGATCGCCAATGGGAACATATTTCAATGGATTTTATTGAAGGTCTTCCTAAATCGGAAGGTAAAACAATAATTTTTGTGGTAGTGGATCGCCTCTCCAAATATGCTCACTTCAATGCTCTACAACATCCATTTTCAGCAAGCAAAGTGGCTAAGGTATTTATGGACTCAATTTTCAAGTTGCATGGAATGCCCAAAAATATTGTAAGTGATCGTGATCCCATTTTTACTAGCAATTTTTGGCGAGAATTATTTCGTCTTAGTGGTACAAAGTTAAATATGTCTTCTGCATACCATCCTCAAACAGATGGCCAAACTAAAATAGTTAACAAATGTTTGGGTACCTATCTAAGATGTTTTGCTCAAGATAAACAATATCAATGGAGTCATTGGCTTTCATTAGCAGAATGGTGGTACAACACTTCGTACCATTATTCCATCAAGATGTCCCCATTTGAAGCATTGTATGGAGTAAAACCACCAGCAATAGCAGATTATGTTCCAGGATCTTCCAAAGTGGCTCAAGTAGATGATTGGTTCCAACACCGATAGACAATGCTCAACATTCTCAAAGATAATTTGGTCCAAGCACAAAATCGCATGAAGCAGCAACAAGACTCACACCGTTCTGAAAGATAATTTAATACAGGTGATATGGTTTTCTTGCATCTGCAACCCTACAAACAACTGTCATTGAAGATCAAGACTAGTCAAAAGTTGGCTCCAAGATTTTATGGTCCTTACAAGATAGTGCACCGCATAGGCGAAGTGGCATATCAACTAGAGCTTCCTCCCTCATCCCGTATACATCCAGTATTTCATGTTTCATGTCTCAAGAAGGTGATAGGACAAAAAGTACACTCTCAGTCAGAACTTCCAGTACTTGATGAAGAAGGATGTATATATCTCCAACCAGAAGCAATATTGCAAAGCAGATCACGTATTCTTCGATCCCGTCACATCAAAGAATTTTTAATCAAATGGTAGGACCTACCAGTAGAAGATGCTACATGGGAAACAAAAAGTATCTTTGAGTCATTTCCAGCTTTGAGGACAAAGCTTTTCGAGGAGGGGAGCCATGTTACAACACCAATATAGCCAAGTCGGCTATATTTCCAAGTTTAACCTAATCATTGATTTATTGATATAAGTAGGAGTAGAATGATTTAGTTTTAATCATATTTTCATCTTGAATAATAATTTGCGTAATCGCAAGGACTAAGCCCTCCTTAGTGGCGAAGGACTTAGCCCTCCTAAAGTGGCAAGTATTAATTGAATTTTCCTATTTCGTTATGTTCGATTGTTTATTTGCATTGGAATTATATTTTTTTGGCTTCGTATAGACTTAAGGAACCATCCTTATTCTTAAAAAATAAAACTAAAGCACCCCAAGGCAACACACTAGGTTTAATCAAACCTTTCTCCAACAAATATTAGATTTGTACCTTTAGCTCTTGCAACTCAATAGGAGTCATTCTATAAGGTGTTTTAGCAATAGGTCCATCTCCAAACATTAATTCTATAATTCACACTGAGGTGGAAGGCCTAGAATATCTTATAGAAACACATCCCTAAATTCATGTAGAATTGGATTTTTCTTAAATTGTTTTGCATCTCCTTTACTTCCTTGTCATTTATATTAACTGCATAAAATATTCCACCTCTTTTAAATATCCTCTTAAGATGCATAGATGATATTGAATGTGGTTGAAAAGACCCTTGTTTTATTTGAACCCTCAACCTTTTCTTGTCCTTATCGGTATAATCCATCCATATTTCTTGGAAATTGATTAGGACATTATGGGCTTTTAGCCAATCCATCCCTAACATAATATCAAAGGAATGTACCAGTTTTATATATAAGTTCCAAATTGTACATCCATTGGGTAAGGAAATCTCAGCAATAGGTAATCATTGATTCACTGAGTAAGTATACCCTTAACCATACTCAACTTTCCACCCTTGTACCAAAAATCTATGTTTTTCTAGCATATTCCTAATAATACTAGTGGAAATGGAACTACATGTGGCTCCACAATCAGTTAGAACCTTTAATTTTTTATTGAAAAACTTACCAATTAACAACATAGGAGTTGCCTAACCATCTAATTTCTAACTTCCTATGGCTACATAGATTTTATGAGGTTGCTCCTCTACTCTGCTACTCAGCTCTAGTCATTGGGGATACTTTTTTGCATAATGAGGACCCTCACTAATAAAACAACATTGCATGGGTGCATGAGTCTTTTCCTATATTCTATATCCTATATCCTTATTTTGATTTGAATCATTTTACTTCTAAGATCAGGATTCTAAATTTTCCTTTCTCTTGAAAATATTCTTATAATTTTTCTGATTCTAATTGTTCCTATTTCCAAACTTTGGGTTTCCTTTGTTATTTTTATTTTTTTTCTTTGTTCCATATTGTAAACCCAACACTCTTCGTCTTTCTGAGTTCTTGTCTCTATCCATATATAAACAGTCCATAACTGAAGAAGGTCTTATTGGTGTGTTGATTTATCTATTCCTATCGAACCAAATCGTATGCTTTTTTTCAGGGTCTAGGGCTTAAGTAAATTAATCACTATTTGAATCCTTGGATCTACTTCCAATATGAATATTTTCACCTTCAATTGTTTCTTGATCTCATACTTAAAATATATTTCAAAATTTTGATGAATTTTTAATATGCTTCCACAATCAAGGTCCCTTGTTGGAGCGTAGAGAATTTATCAAATTTCTCTATATAAAATTGATCTATTTGGAATCTTTTCCTAAATACCCTTACAAAACTATCCCATTTTATATCCACCACTTGGATTCCTCTATCTAACTTGAATGTATTCCACCATTTCAATGCTGCATCTTAGAGATGAAGGGTTTCCCAAACAGTTTGGGTTTCTAGTGAGTAATTCTTCATAGAAAAATAAGTTTAATTTCCAACTCATTCAGCCAAGATTCTATTGCATCACCCTCTTCTCTTCCATTAAATTTGGGTACCTTGACATTCTTTAATTTATTGGAAAGCTCAACCTCAATTTGATATTTACCCTCATGGACTCTTCTGGTAGGATTCTCTTCCTATCTACCCTCTAAATTTTGGTTATTAAGTTCCTGATTAACAACTGTCTCCAAATTATTTTTTTTTTACTCCACCTAGTCTTGAAGCAACTTAACTACTAAAGTAAGATTTTCCACCCTCTTATCTGATTCCCTTAATATTCTAGATTTCTTCTAGGGATGAGTTGTAGCTTCCTCCTATGTAGCTAACCTTGACTTCGTGGAAGATCCTCCTCTAAAAATAGGTGCTATCTCCTATCCACAAAAAGGAGTTGGATAAGTTATAATTTCTCTAAAACTATACTTTATAATATTAATTAGTTTCATCTCCCCATGAACTAACTAATATCATTATCACTCACCTAATAATGATCATGATAACACTTGCCTACCTGCAAGGTGTCATCCCTAATAAGTACTTTCTAGGATTTTTACTCCTTGATATGACTAGTCAAGATGACATGCAATACCCACCTTGTCCCAAATCAACTTAAGGTCCCTATAATAATAAGCCTTCTCAAAAGTAGCACATAAATTCAAGGTCCAACCTAGGTTGTCTTCATGGAAGCTTTGAGTCCTACGACTTAGGCTTTGATACCAACTATAATTACCCACAAACTTGACCCAAGGAGAAAGCTATTTTTTATTTTATTTTTTACAAGGATTAACTCACAAATAAGACCCAATGTTTCCATCAGTATTAAGGCATAATCACTTTTGATTTCATTGTCACTATAAATGACACTCAAGTGGACAGGAGTGATCAACTTCCCATAATCACCTAGGCTTCACTTTTCTAACCTCACCATTAGAAAATATGCTATTAGTGGTCCCTTCACTTTTCCTATACACTCACCTGTATAGGACAACTTGACCATGTCATAGAGATTATCCTTTAAGGCCCATTTTATTTAAAGGGGATGCCTATTCCATAAACTTACATAATTTTATCTATGTAGGATTAATCTGGCATGAATCCTTGGTGGTTAGTTAGCTCCACCTCATCATGAACTAACTAATATCATTACCACTCACCTGATAATGATCATGGTCACTCTTACCTCACCGTAAGGTGCCACCACTATACTTTGTTATGAATGATCCAATGGATTATCCCATACTAATCCACTATTAATATTCCTAAGCCTCAACACTAAGAATATGTCCAAGCCCCACTGTTAAGACTTGTTCAAGCCTCACCAATAGGACTACCCAACCCTCACCACTTAGGGCATATTATTCAAAAATACCTAGTTTATTGTCTCACTACAACTCACAAGGATTGGGTACATTTTGACTCAAGGGATTCTAATTTGGTTCTAGATCTTTCCCAAAAAATCCCTTTCTAAACCCAAGAGTCATAAAAAATTATCATCTCTCCAAAAGGAAATAATGTGATATATTAAATCATAAATAAATTCAACAAAACACATTGTTAAAGACTAATAATTTAAATACTTATTCATCCAATACTTAGAATTAAGCTTTTTCATCATTTATAATGAAAGGATGAACTTAACATCTAAAATAATCATAGCCATATTCCATCAAATACACATCCTTTATATTTTTTAATAACTAACTATTTCAAAAAGACTTGACATAAATAAAACATTAATCCACTTTCATTCTTTGAAAATATCTCACAATAATGATTACAAGATAATTGTCCCTTCATCATAATCTTTGCATAATAGAAATTTTATATATGATACTCAAAATTCTTCTCATCTCATAAATAATGTTACAATACATCATTTAAATACAAATAAAATCTTCTCTAGTCTCATATTTTCCTCACATATTCTACTTGGTAAATCCTCTCCATCGAACTTGGATGTAGGATTAGGGATCAAGAAAACTCTAGAATGCATATGCAAGCCTAACATGCACTATGCAATAACATTCAACAATGTGAAAACATGCACTTTGCAAAACATAATGATGCAAACATTACAAGCCTGAGAGAAACACTTCTCTCACAAGTCACATCCAAATCATACAATATCATATAGAGAATACCATACTTATCTCATTCATTATGGATTCCTTAGTTACTCAATATCATCCCTAAATAATTTATTGATAAATAAAAATCTTCAATATTTGACCAAATAGTTTCCATTCCTGAAACTATTGAAAAATAAGCAATACACTAATTAATCAAAAGCCTTCTATTTTAACCAATAGTTTTCATCCCTAAACTATTGATTAATTACATAATCAAATAATTGAGAAACACCCTATTAATCAAAATAAAAGAACCTTTCATATTAATTAATGGTTTTATTAATATTTTAAACATACACGATACCAATCAATAATAACAAAATGAAATTTTTCTAATTCATAATACAAAAAATCAAATCTAAAAGTCTCTAACAATAATTAAAAAGTTTCATTCCTATGTTTTAAAAATATGTTTTCTCAAGGACTATGTAAGCAAAGGTTAATTAACTATGTACACACCAATCTCATACCATAATTATGCATTAGACAAGACACAACTCTAGGTTCTCAAAACAATGGAAGCAAAGGTTACCAAGTGAAATAAATTTAGGAAACTCAAACGTGATGATATGATGAAGGTAACTACACTTGCTCAATAGCATAAAAAGGCTTAAACACATCCTTACGGTACACATACATGACACAGAAGATTAATACAATATCTTAATGCACAAATGTAAACATGATAGCATAGACGAGCATTCAATCTACACAACAAAAAGGATTAAAGGCAACAAGCAAAGAGTCAACACATACAAATTTCTATGTAACTAAATAACAATTATAAAAATAGATAAATTTTATTTGTAAGTAACATTGCAACTCAATAATAATTTCACTCACTCAATGAATTTGTATTTCAGGCAAACAAAACTTCAATAGCCCAATGATGTGAAGGTTATTTTAACAACAATATAGAGTATGCTTAGCAATATTCAAACATGTTATAGATGTATAACTATGGTCGACCTACTATAAAGAGACCAATAGAATATTAAAAAATAAGCTAGAAACTTTTCCATCTCCCAACTATAAGTCACTCATATACATGATAAAAAACTTCAACATCTAATGAGTATGCTAGAATACGAGTTCAAACAAGATAGAAATTCAACCTACAAACACACACACACACACACACACACACACACACACACACACATATATATATATATATATATATATATTCTTAAAAAGTGATCCCTGAATAAATTACCTCCATTGTAGCAACTTCAATATATCTTCCTCTAATTTTCCACCTTATAGATATATTTCCTGCTAGCAATCCCCCTTTCTTTCCTCCTCCTTCTCCCCTTTCCAAATATCCCATTTCAAAAGAAGAAGAATACTCCAAATGAAATGTAAGGAGTGGAAGCAAGGGCTGTAACTCTTTCTTGCTCCTTAAAGAAATATCAAAAAAGTAACTCTTCAACATCTACATTTCATTGGCTCTTTACGTTCTTTCTTGCTAATATGAGCTCTTTCATTAATATAACCTCTTTTTCTAGAAATAATGTTTATAAAATTTATAAAATAGAACTCAAGAGGTTAAATATTCTCAAACAATAATTTAATAACTCTAATTAAAGTATTAACAATGTAAAAATCATTATTAACACTCTATTCAATAATAATCAAACAAGACAAACATTTAGTAATTAAAACATTCACTTGTCTCATTAATTATTTTTTCTAATGCTAGTGTTAATTACTAACATAGTAATAATTAAATTAATTACTCACCTAATTAATTTAATTAATATTGAATGTTAATATTAACCATTAACATCAATATTTAATATTTTAAGTATTAATAATACCACATTATTATTAATACTTTGTTTGATAATTCCTTAACCAAACTAATTCCATGCTTCAAAACACATGTATCAACAAGGGTTCTTACAAATCAAAATATGTGCAAAAAATATATTTTTCTTTAGTAGAAGGCTTTACGATAACTGCAATGTTATCACCCACCTATGAAGGATCCCCTAAGCATAGGGTAAGGGCTCTTTTTCTTTTATAGCAACCTCCTTGTCTGATGATGCATTTTAATCAAACATATGCAAATGCATCTACATGAGGGTTTTACCCTTGTGGTTGTCGATGAGAATTCATCCATCATTTTTCTTTTCTCTCAACTTTGGTGGTTGTCCCATACCAATCCACCTATGAGAGTACCTGGTCTTGCAACCACAAAATTCATCAGTAGTACCATATTATAAAAATAGCATAATCCAACTTAGAAAGCATAAAGTACAACTATCAACTCATCTTAATAGAATAAAATAGGATCATGCATTTAATATCAACTCATTAGTACATAAATCAAGCAACAAGGTAAAGTCTTGCCAAGGTGGGCTATTACGATTCCACTCCCCCCTATTGAGAGAATTCCTTTGCAATAAGGTGTACCTTGTGCTTCTCTACATGAAATTTTGAATTATATTTGGTCCTATATACCTCTTTGTAACCAACAACATTCATCCCTTCTAGAAGAGGAACCACCTCTTAAGTCATGTTCTTCACTAGAGCCTCATGCTCTGCCAACATAACATCTTCCCATGCTAGCCTTCCCTTAGCCTAAGAATATGTGATAGGATTTTGAGAATGTGTTACCTTCAAAATCAATGCTTAGGAAGGAGCCTTTCAACATTTCTTAAGAGACATAATAGGTTGATATTCCTTTAGAAACATCTTAATGCACTTAGGTTTTGGATGAACCGAGAAATAATCATGTGTTCTATGACAACTAAACATCAAACACTAAAATTGAAGAGTTCAACTTAACATCACCACTCACCTCATAATGAAAGGAAAAAATATTCTACAATAACATATCCTATTTATCATGACCTTAACATGGAGAATAAATTGTTGCCTATGGTTCTATCTATCAATAGGTTAAATTAATAGGTAATGACCTACCAAAAAAATATGAAGATAAAGAAGAAGAAGATGAATAAGATGTTATAGTGGGAATAAAACCAAGTAAAATCTTAGAAGAAATATCCAAATTTGAGATGGTCAAAGGCTTAGATTGACCATTTGCTAAAATATTAGGTGGTGGGATGGGAGAAGTACCTGGAATAACTCTATCAAATATGACATCTCTCTAGATCACAACCTCATGCCTCTAAGGATCATAAAGACAATATACCTTTGTGGTATCTAGATACCCCACAAAAAATAAAATTATGGCTCTTTGTATTCTTTTTTGGAGGTCCTTGAAAATGTGATCCTATGTTGATAACCCAAATATATAGAATCAAGATACATCAGGTTTATTCCGTGTCAATCTCTCAAGAGGTATCATGCCATGGACTTCCCTAGTAGAAACTATATTGATGGTGTATGTTGCACAAGTGATAGTCTCATCCTAGACTTTATGATTCATCCATTGGTATGAATTATACATTGTGCCATCTCCATAATCAGCTTATTTTTTCTATCAAATACACCATTTAGTTTAGGATTATAGTAAATAGTTCTCTATATGCAATCCCATAAGAAGCCAAAAAATCATAAAAAAATATAGCTAACATATTTAGCACCCCCATTTATCCTTAGATATTTAATTCTCCTGTCTAGCTAAATTTTAATATCCATAAAGACCTTAAGCCTCTCAAAATATCAGCCTTAGTGTGAATGGTATACAACCATACATATCTAGAGAAACCATCAATAAAATAAGGAAGTACTTATTTGTTAAGAGAGATGGTGTGTCCATACGTCCATAAATATCACTATGTATGATCTCCAAATGATGATATGCTCACCTTACAACCCCTTTTAAAAATGTATATCTATGATGCTTTCTCGAGATACATTCCTCACATGAACCACTTAGAGGGGATCTGCATGGAAGCCTAATAGCCATATAATGTTGGCTCTATATCTTAATATTCTTTGATTTGAATTTTGGTAAATTTGGCCTTGTGCCCTTCCTTTTTGTAAAACTCACAAGTAGGCTTTTTGAAATACTTCTTGGGTTTCTTCTCGTTCTATTTGACTTTTTATCGATTTGGACTTTGGCAATAGCTTTCTTTGGGTAAGCCTAATTGAGGATAAAATTTTTGTTATGCCTATTTATTCCCTTATGATGGTGCAAAAGTACTTAAATACCTCATTAATGGTGGTGGAATAAAATCTAAAAAGTACACACAAAGCATATCAAAGACAATAGCAACTATCTCATATGTTTCAAGCACATTATTGAAGATAATGTTGAGCAGTTTAGTGTTTTTCTTCTTATTCAATTATTCTTATCCTTATATTCTCTTCTTGGGTAGTCCTCTTGCAATTTGAATATTTTCTTGTTGTTTCTTGAATCAACTAATATACTCATCAACAATATAAAATAATTCCATGGACAAGGTTTCATTCTCAACCTCTAATCTATTGATTTGAGCAAAATAAATTTGATCATACAAGCCATAGAATTTCTCAAGAAATAGATTAGGATTTGTAGTGCTAGTAACATGGATGTCATATAAATTGTTATCTTGAATAGAAATGGCATCATAAACCTCATCCTAGTTGTACCCATAGCATATTTCAACTACCACTTCTTTTGGAGTAGAGCTTTAATATTGATCTTCTAGGTAGTATTGTTTAGACCACTCAACAAGGGATTATGGTGATCCATATCTATTCTATTAAAATACAGAAATTTACATGTAGTTATGACTAGAAATAACACCACTAATGCAAAGATCTTAAAGAATTGTGTGATTTAAAAAGAATGGGGTCAAAATGATTTTGTATACAAAATTTATGGTCCCTAGAATTTTTTCCCTATGATCATAAAAATACATCCATAACCTTCGAATATATATATATATATATATATATATATATATATATATATATATATATATATATATATATATATATATATAATATAGTACCTATAGTAAATGGAGAAGATGCTAGGTAACATTGTGTGAGAGATTGAGGGGGTGCTAAGAATGCATTGACTATGTAGTGTACCAAAAATGGTGTGACACCAATTGTTATGATTTAATTTGTTGTTTGATCTACAAAATATACTACACCACTTGTCATATCTTGATTTGCTTCAAATTATGTCATCAAGTCTATTGCTAACTATATGAGTTATTTGTCGAGTTTAATGAGTTGGCAATATATGAGTGGTTGAACCCCTATTTATACACATCCATTGGTGTATGCCCTACCATATTAACAATTATATGACCTACCATGTCTATCCAATTTAATACTACCATGTTAGTACTTGTGCCAGTCCCTACATCACCTATATGTTTCACCTTAGGATTCATGTCATAGTATCAATTGAGTTAACACTTGCAATGGATGCCACCTATATGAACTACTATGTGTTACCTCAATATTTGCATTTTGATCACCCAATCAACTATATGGATTGCCATATCAACTATCATATGTTGCCTTGATATTCATGCACCTACTACCACATCACTTGTATAGCCTACCATGTAAGCCATATGGACTACCACATATCACCTTGGGATTCGTATAATTGCTACCATATCCCTTGTATAGACAAACATGACATCCATATGGGCTACCACATGTCATTCATATAGTTCTGCCATATCATCATAGTTATTCTAATAGGTCAAGTCATGCAATACCATGTTATTAGAAGTTGCCATAGTATGTATGTTGACATCATCAAGTTTATTCAAAAGGTTTAAGAGTGGGATGGAATCAACCTAAGACCTTCCATATCAAATATCTTATAATGCTCTAGCTAGTCAACTCTCCAAAAATAAAACTTGGAGAGAGAAAAGCCAATAGCCAAATTTAAACAATAAACAACTACTATTTTCTCCTTTTTTGATGTCCCATGTTAGCATTAACCTACATCACAATGATGTGGGTCTATGCCACATGCCCAAAATTTACCACCATTTTAGGGAATATTTCCTATTGCTTTATAAAATTCAAAGAATTCAAATTTTGGAGGGAAATGGAAAAAAATAAAAATGGATGTAAATTTAGAGTACCTAGAGGCAAAATGAGCCAAAGTGCAAAACTAGGAACCCCCTAAAATTTCATAAGAAATATGAAAACACTAACAATTTATCCATATCTATCATGTTTTCCCTATATAGCCCTTTTGTTAAACATAACCAGTTAAGACATCATCTCACACCTATGTAGTAGAAGTTGTCAAACTAATTTTACAACTTTATCAAGTGGATTAGATGTCTTTTCTAGGCACAAAATTCTACCAATAGATTTTGTGGAACTAGGGGAATATCTAAAAGAAATTATTCTATTCTTTTCATTTTCATGGCAACCAAGAAATCTATCCTCTCATCTATACTACTACTCGGGAAAAAATATCAAAAGATAAAAGGAAATGAATTTTACAAAAATATATAAAAAAACAAATGAGATTTTTAAAAAACTCAATCTTAGAACTAGAGCATCCATCTAGATAGAATTTACTAAAAACTAAGATTGAGTTCCAGTGATATAAAAAATGAATTAGTCCTTGAATTTTACTCTTGGAGCAAATTTACTAATCCTATTGAGATCCTTGTGATCCAAGCCCATTTATGATATTATCAAAAAAAAAACTTTTTCCAATTAGATTGTTATCTTTAAAATAAATCTTCTGAGCTTTCTCTAATAACTACTACCATTAAGAGAAGTCAAAACAAAACACCTATTAATAGAAGCAATCGAGTAATAGAAATTCACACCCATTCTAATACCATGTTAGATTTCATAATAGTTTTCAAAAATGAATGGAATCAAACATTACCTAGCATTGCTTAAAAAATAATTACGTAAAACAAAAATGAAGAAAATATAATATATTGTGAGTGTTCATGGATATTGAATAATCTCACTAAATGGAAATAAAAACACACTCCAACCAATAACCAAAAAAATCAGTACAAAGGCATATTTCTACCCAAATATAAGTTTTATTTATATCAAGATTGTGAGATTAGCCTTCAAGAATAAAATATTAAAAAAATGTACAAGAGCATCTTTTCAAGGTTTACATGAGCCCAAAGGGTAAAAAATGATAATTACAAGTATAAAATTTTGTTGTGGCCTTAATAGAATCTTTACCACCACATATTCAAACAAAAATAGTAATACTCATGCTATAAGAATTACTAATCAATAAAGGAATAGTATGCAATTTGATTATATACAATTATTATGAAATATTCTTTATTAGGAAAAATATTTATAGTGATTACCAACCATCAATATCTAAAGCATATTATAAATAAATCCAGTCCATTTAGTAGGGTTATTGATAGATATTATTGTTAGAAAAATATGAGTTTGACATTTAAGATAGGCCGAGGAATATTTATGTGAGGATGACTTTCTTAGGGCTATGATGGGACAAACTTTTTGTGGGATGATAATGGCACTATTGATGCAATAATATTTTTTTCTATAAGTTATCCTTATTGAATACAAAGATATATGCAACTTCTTGAATGGATAATTTATGTTCCTACAAGGTATTATGAAAAAGGCTAAAGGATTGCTTTAGTGATTTATCCTTGAATATAAATGGATTCTTACATTGAATAAGAGCACATAGGAAGTAATGATAATTAATTGATAAAGATAATGTAAAGGATCTACTTAAGGAAATTCATGTGACAACATGTGTATAAGAGACATCATAAGGTTGATAACAACAAAGAATACTTTAGATGCAAGATATCATAGCATAGATAGTAATATTCAAGTATTGTATCAATTATTGTAATAGTTTTGATGTGTGTTAATCCTATTGAAATTATCTTATTCTTATTTTGATTTTTTTTTAAACAAAAAAATTATATTATGTTATCACTCCATCCTAATTTTTAAATGGATAATTTTCATTTAGATTGTCATATATTACTTAACTATATAGTAAAGGCCCAATATTCAAGGAAAACAAAATTTGAAGTGAGAAGGTTTTTGTATGAGAGTATTATTATTAGGTTTAGTTATACTTTAGATATTATAACAAATACATGAACATAATTTATCAATAAGATGGTAGAAGACCTAGTGGAGAGGTTCATCATCAAGCACACAAAAACTATCACATACTTATTATAAAAGCATGGTGTTCTAACACACTATCGACAACCAATTTATAATTAGCAAGTCACCCTTGTGAATTTAAAGGCCTCAAAATGTGGTCAAACCATATTATTTTGTAATAAGAATGTATGGATTGAACGTATTAAAATGTAAATTCCAAATGATAAACTCTCTCTAGTTTTATTATATTTATATATATGTACTTTTATGTAGAGAATATTTTGGGTGCAATTTATCATACAATAGATAATATTGTATCAATTATTATAATACTTGTGCCATATGTTAATCCTATTGAATTTTTTTTTTCTTTTAAAAAATAAAAGTAAAAAATCATATTATGCTACCACTCCATCCTATTTTTTAAAAGAAATAAATTTATTTTGGTTTGCATAGATTACTTAACTATATAATAGAGGCCCAATCTCAGAGGATAACAAAACTTGAATTAAAAATGTTATTATATAAAAGTATTATTATTAGGTATGGTTATCCTTCAAATATTATAACAAATAAAATAATATAACTCATCAATAAGATGGTAGAAGTCCTAGTGGAGAGGTTCATTATCAAACACAAGAAAAAATAACATATTTATTATAAAAGCATGGTGTTCTAAAACACTTTAGCAAAAAATAATTTATTGTTGACAAGTCACCACTACAACTTTAAAGGCCTCAAAATGTGATCAAATTATATCACTTTATAAAAAACTACTATAGAGTATCAAGTTAATGTAAATTCCAAACATATAAATTTTGTTTAGTTTTATTATAATTTCATATTCATATATTTATATTCTCAACTTGTGTGCTATTAAGGTCACTAACATAACCTTGGAGGTTTTATATGGTTAAATCATTTTATGTAAAGACATGTAATGAAATGCAAATTCTAAGCATGTAAGTTTCATTTAGTTTTATTATAGTTACATGTTTTTAATTTAGTGATTATTAAATATGTGTGTGAAAGAAAAAATGAACTCTCATCTTTAGGCAATATGAAAATTTTAAAAACACACAAATCTTATAAATCATATCCTTACACTAGATCTATTTGACTACTTTTTTTTTTTGGATACATAGGGGAGTTGGTTACATCCACACTATTTTTAGTAACTATCAAGTGCAAGGTTCAAACCACAAGGACTACTCCCAACAAGCCTATACCACGTCGTTGTTAATGACCCGATATGAGGGGGATATTCATATTAGACTACTATATTTGCAACATGCATAGGTTTGAACATAGGTCTCTTCTTGGCAAGTGCCTAGCGAGACAAATAATTACCAATCCATCTATTTAACTACTTTATTCTACATAAAATTTTATTTATATTTGATGCCCCAACATATCTACTCTCTATAGTTATCAAAATATATATATAATCCTTCATTTGAAACTAAATAAGAATTGACAACAAAACTATGAAAATTTTATGTGCAACTAGGTTTGCTTGTGTAAAATACATATTCATAAAATATTTGTCAAAATAGTCATTTTATGGAATTATCTATCATTCTCAATATTTCATATAAAAATTTTAAAAATAAGGATAAATTTTACTAAAATACATTATCTAGTATATCTATATATTTATATATTTATTTTTTGAAAATAAAAAATAAAATTCATATATGCTTAATTTAAAATATTTTGACAATTCACAATTTCCTTTAATTCTCAATCATTCCTTGATGAATTTCACCATACTAATTAAAAATAAAATAAAATGATATCATAAAACATGCTAAAACTATTTAAGAGTACCATGCTTTAAATAATAAACTAATTATAAAGGACAAGTAGAGCATCAAACCATGTATTATAAAACACTTGTAGATATATAATTGAGATTATAAAATTCACAAATCAGTGTGGATATACTATGACACTAGAATGGTCATAATAGGGAGTTATCCATTTTATGTGTATTTTATTAGATTGATCATATCTTATCTTATGAGCATGATATCTTGTATTTAACATTTATGATGGATAGAAGAATGGATTAAGTTGGATATCTTCAAGTTAGGATAATCCAAATGTATTCATAGGAGGAAATGCAATCTCATGAGTGAATAACATTTAGAAAGATACTAAACAAAGATAGTATTTAACAAAAGATTAAGTGCTATCCATTTTAGGAAAATGACTTGGTTTTTATATATGATGCCTAACATCATACAAGGAAGCATTGTAAACTTCTTCCAAGTGAACATGGAACCTTATAAGATATGTGTAATGTATGCACACTAATAGGATCTATAGGCTTAAATATTTTGATAAATGGTCCATTAAAAAGTGAATAAATTATGCCTACGCATAATTATTTAAGGTTTTAAATCAAAATTATTTGACATAATCTACTCCAAGAATAAATTAGAGGTTAAGTGAGAGAAATATATTAACACAAAAGTGTCCTCCTTGAATGTTATCTTTATTTAATCAAAACATTAAAAAAATAATTAATGGAGAGACAATTCCCCTTTCTTTTATAGCTTAATTAGATCAAAAGACTATAGAATTGAAAAATACATATGCTAGGAATTTTTAGGTCTTTTTTTCTTCAATACTTTGATGACATGTTTTTTCTTTTAATATAATGTTTTCTAAATGAGAGAATGACTTATTCAATGCTTCATTTGATAATAGTAGAACTCATTCTTAACTATATAGAAAAAGAGCCATGAAATGATTTTTTCCTAATATAATTAAGTATTTATTCTTAATTTCCATTTTTAGTTGGATAGGTGTTTTTTTTGTTTGTCCATATTATCATTATTATACTTATATCAAACATTATTTATATATTCAAAGAGACTATTATTTGGTTGTGCCTCCTTCCATGTGTAATGGGCTTAGCGAATATGGGTGATCTAATATGCTCAATATAGACCTTAAAAGTTACTTTAACTTATAAGCATTTTTATTTTTATAATTTAATATATTTAATTCATTCAAAATTATTATAAAATTGATGTTTAGTTTTATTAATTCATTTATGGTTATATTAATTTATTTAATGAAAATATTTTAAAGTAATGAATTTGATTTAAATCTTCATCCTTTAAATGGGAAATGAGTAAAGTGATGTTTAGTTTTATTAATTCATTTATAGTTATATTAATTTATTTAATGAAAATATTTTAAAGTAATGAATTTGATTTAAATCTTCATCCTTTAAATGGGAAAGGAGTAAAGAATGAGGAGTTTGCATAAACCTTAATAACCAAACTAAAATATCAACAAATTTTACAATAAATTTTATTGAATTTTGTAACATTTATTTATTGAATTTGAGAAAATTAATAAAATAAAGTAGTTTAAACTTGGATTATCTTAGCATGATGCATGTTGCAAAGGTAGTAGTTTGATCTAAATCCTTTGAGTACGTGTGACCATGGTATAATTCCCAAGTGATCGATGGTCCCCTCATGCTAGATCAATGATAACGAGGTGTTATAGGCTTGTTGGGAGAAGCCCTATGGTTTGAATCGTACTTGGAAGGATTATCTAAGCATGATGTATGTTGCAAAGGTAGTAGTATGATCTAAATCCTTTGAGTGCGTGCAACCATGGTACAATTCCCAAGTGATCGATGATCCCCCTTATGCCAGGTCAACAATAACAAGGTGGTATAAGCTTGTTTGGAGCAGTTCCTATGGTTTGAACCTTACACTTGGCAGTTACTAAAAATACTTTGTATGTAACCAATTTCCTATATTTATTCCTTCCTTGAACCTTCTATTTAAATTTTAAAATTAAAATGATTTATAATATGTGCTAATTAAAATTGAGAGTAAGACAAAGTAGTTTATTCAACTAGATTTCCCTATGTGTATAACATTTTTATTTATTCAAAAACATTTCTAAATGCATGACAACCGGCATAATAAAGTTGTTGTTGACTCTGAGGGCCTCCCTTAAAGCACTATAGTGCGCGTGATTATGACAAATTATTACCGTTTACTATTTACTATTTCTAAAATCGCTTTAAGGATGTGACAGACGTGCAAATTATAGTAACTCGTAATCAATAAAAGTTGAAATGTCTAATTTCATTATAGTTGTACTTCCATTGGATCCAAATGGACTTCCAATATAAAGATGCTAATGTTTTTGGAAGTGTTATGTTTTACGGAAAAAAAAAATAGATTTTCTATCCATATGACCGTCTTATTCATTTATTTCTAATGTTTTCCTGAAGTCAAGGAAACCTTTATGTATATTCTCCAATTAATTTAAAGGGGTTATGATTGTGACTGCAGAAAGACTACAGTATGAAGAAGAAAGCTTGTTAAAATTCTGATAAATTAAGACTATAGAGTTCCTTAAGCTGCTTAAAACTGATTAAAATTAAATTCACTTTCTACTATTTTTTTCAACAAAAGCATATACACCATATTTAACTAACCTACATTATATGATTAGTTATACTTCCCTTACTTATTTAAATAATACTAATAGTTAAATTTATGTTGAAAAATAAATAATGATAAAATATTCAATGCTCTCTTTTTCCTCCTCTATCCAGAAGAAGTCTGTCCATAACTGTAGGACGGAAGAAATCTCTGTTTGTTTGACGACACGACCAGAATTCAAAGCTCAAATCTTAGCCAGAGATTGTGGCTCTATCATTCTCTTTCTCACAGCTGGCTGCGGTTATTGCTTTCTATCCGAGAATGATAAACTCTGCGACTCTGAACCGCCATTTCACCTGACACTGAACTCCACATTAATACTTTCCCTGGAAATGGCAGAACGTACACCCTTCACTTTAAACACCGACCGACGGTAAAACACCAAAATACCATTCTCCCCCATGGACGCTCTGGAGCACTGTATGTACCCTTCCTAAACCCTAACTCTCTGACTGCGGCAGACCTCGTTAAATCCGATGTTGCTTCTGGATCTCCTTTCCAGCGGAGAATTGTTTTGACCGATCTTATCCAAAAAATCCATGCCCTGATCCGGCGGTTAATGGGATTCACCTCCTAATCAAGCTTATCTCATCTCTGGCTTCCTGCACACCTCATATTTTTTTGCAAGGGCTTAGATAATGAAACAGAAAAATAAATGTTTAAATTAGCTGTTCAGCGATGGCGATGCAGCAATTCAGTCAAGGGCCGGCCGGAAAAAAACAAAAAAAAAACCTGAAAAGTATTATTACATGCATTGACCTGACAAATTAATCAATTCTAAGAAAGATTTTCTTAACGCAGAATTTTTGTAAAGGTGTTTTGATATTCTGTATTGTCTCTTTCCCCTACTTTTTCAAAGCTTTATCCAACCAAAGCATTCTACTGTGGAAACCATGCCACGTACTTATCTGTAAATTTGTTAACAGTGCTTGAAAAATCTGTAAATTCTGCTCTGAAAAATCTCATAATAGTTAACATATATTAAGCAAAAGAATTTAACATGCATCGCCATGGCGGCGATCCCTCCAGCCTTGAGATCAAAGAATACAATGATTCAATTCCATAAGTCGCCACAGTTATGCCTACAATAAGAATTTACAACATAGAAAGGGAGTTGCCTTTAGTGCTGTCCTTTTGCAGGATCACAGTGAATAATACCAGGTATTAGAAACGTGGATAGTCTTTTTAATGCAGCAGCTTTTTATTAGAGTAGCAAATTTGACAGGCGGCGGCTGTCTCTAGTTCCTTTCAAATTGGAGCGCCCCGAATCCCATGTGACCGGCCGCATACAGCTCCGACCAAACCTTCTGCGTGTCCAATTTGGGGCTCGGCGATCCTTCAAGAGGCCCGCTCCTCTGCGGAGACTCTCTACAAGACCATGGCGGAGTACAATAATAGGATTTCCTAGCCTTCTCATCGCGATCTTCGTCATCGTCTTCGTTTTTTCTGGTAAGCCGGACCTTTCTCTTGGCATAGCAGAAAGCCTTTCTGGCAAAGGCGGAGGGGACCTTGACGAGCGCGAGAATCAAAAGGTGCACAAGCGCGCAGGGGCAGCAGCAGACGGCGGCGCAGTCTGCGGCGAAGCTTGCCGCGCAGTAGCAGGCCTGGCGGCAAGCACAGGTGTTCTGCGAAGAAGAATTTCTGTTGAAGGCCGACCGGCAAGGTTTTTGCTTACTTCTCCGTCTTCTTTTTCCGCTAGGCTTACTGCATTCGAGCCGCTGCAAGCCCTCGATCGTCTGGTAAAGCAGATCGTAATCAGAGGAAGAAACGGAGGCGGAAAGCCCCGATTCGGATTCGAACTCGAGACATTGGCAGGCAGACGAGGACGACGACTGGGCGGTAACGACGGATTTACTATTCTGATCTGAGGGAGACTCTGCGCAGGAAGAAGAATTGCTGCAAAGGTCGGGGTCAGGATGTATGAGGGACGAAACTTCCGGCCTGCATTGCTCTGGGTTTGAGACCCCCATGCCGTCGTTCTCTAGAATCTTCTAGATCTTTCCATTGGCATCTGTGCTCACTTCATTTGCACGCGAGAAAACATATCAGAAGGGATTCCAACCTTAGCATCGCGAACGCCGAGTTTCTCCTTAAAAAAGACAGGCGGACGCCCACAGTTCGATCCTATTTCCTTCCAGCCGGGTGCCGGCGAATGCAGAACCGCAGCGCATTCAGTGACATTTCTATTTTTCAAAAATCCTCCCAAGCGTAATGGGAGGCATAATACGGACGAACGGTCGGCGCCTATGCACAGACTCCGCGTACGTTACCCACCCGACCGAGAACGGCACGTCACATATTTGTAAGGATTGCCGTGCCTCGAACCTGTGACTGTCAAACCAAGAAATTTAAAGACTACGGCGTCCTAAACTCCCCAGAGAATATGTTGACTCGCACATGGCGGTTTCCCTGGTAATCGCGCCTCTTTCGTTCAATTGTAATAACTATTTTACTTTGAGGTTAAACTGGGCCTTTTACCTAGATTTCATTATACAATAATAAAAACATTTATGGCTTTTCCAAAAGTGTTATTTTTCTTATGAATATGAACAAAACATTCATATACTTTTCTATGGATTGTAGGCCCTAGCCATTTATTGGCCAAGGTATGTGGATAATCTTAAAAAAATTGAATAATTAGACAAAACTTAAACCCTATAAATCTTAGAAACTTTAGTTAGGTAGAGATAAAGTTGTCTTATTTAACAGTTTATCATAAGCACTATTACCAACTATCTATTGTTTTTTTAATATACTAAAATTAATCTTATTCAAATAAATTACCTTAAGTAGAGATAAAATTGTCGCATTCCAACACAAATATTGGACTGCTACCAACCATCCTATCTTTTTCAAATATATCAAAACTAATTTTATTAATTTTTTTATGATGAATTCGCCCTAACCAAGATATGACATGTCTGGCGTTTTTTTCCTGTATTTGGAGGCCTTTGGTCAAGGGAACAGGCTCTGCAATCTTTTGGGTTTCCCTAGTTTTTAAATTTATAATTTATCGTCCTTACATTAGGGCTTAAGGTTGATTTGGTCACCTTTAATGTTATCGAGGAAATTTTTTGAGCGTGGTGTTATTTAAGGATTTGTTTAAACCTTGAGAAGTGTAAAACGTAGTTGGCAAGCATAGCACGGAACCCTCGTCACGCGACTGGCATGACAATCTTCTAAGGGGGCGTGCAATATTCCATTCTTTTATTCATGGTACGCGCATTTCCTAATTTTCTTAAATGTGGGGTACTAGCGTTTTCAAGATTCTTAAAGGTGGGTCATGTGCTGCTTGCTTGATTTAGATTGATGGTGTACATAGTGCCTAATGTCTAGCATGATATCTTCCTTAAAAGGAGTTCTAAAGCTATAGGTTTATGCAGAGAGGATACGAAAAGTGTGACAGGTGAGTAGTAATGATGCTAATCATTGATGTTAATGTCACAAGTGTATCTATGAGATATCAAGGTGAATTTATTTGGTAAGTTATCTAAAGCAAGCTATACTTTCTCAATACTCCCAATCACAGATAAAATAGGATTGCTGAGATCCTTGGGTGCAACATTGGGAGCCTTCCAACTACTTATCTTAGATTACCGCTTTTCCACGGCAGATCAGTCTCGGCTATGTGGAACCATGTTTTAGATTGCCTCAACAAGAAACTAGCGGGGTGGAAAAGCTCAATGCTCAGCCAGGTAGCCAAAGCCACTCTAGTCCAAGCTTGCCTTCAAAGTATCCCCGTTTTTTTCTTATCTATTTTCAAAGCTCCAGCTACCATCTGCCAAAAAATTGAACAAATTCAACGCAGATTCCTTTGGGCTCGAAACGAAAACAACAACAAATTTTCGCTAGTCACCTGGGACAGGGTCTGTTCCAAGAAAAAGGATGGAGGACTCGGATTCAGAGACATCAAGCGGATGAACATGGCCCTCATTGCTAAGCAGGCCTGGAGACTTACCATCAACGAAAAAATCACTTGGATTGATATCATTAAAGCTAAGTACCTCCATCGGTTGTCCTTTCTTGGAGAGCACAACCTCCCTATCGGATCCCATTTCTGGAATGGCGTAATCAAAACAAGGAAAATCATCATGGAAGGCTTAAGGTGGTGTCTAGGAACTGGAATGACCATCCGTTTCTGGGACGACCTATGGATCCGTGATAAACCTCTCAGCCAAGATCCACATCTTGCAGTGCTCAAGGCGACTACCGAAGCCACCTTTGGAGTTAAGGTGTGCCACTTCATTAACCAAGGTCCTACAAGACCTGAATGGAAACACTTGGCTCTTAACGTGCCCAGGCATATAACCGAGGCTCTCAAGCGATTACAAAACTTGTTGAGGACTTGCATCATCCTGAGCTCACACAAAGATGATTCCATGGTCTGGAACCTTGAAGAATCTAGAAATTTCACTGTCAAATCAGCCTACTATAGTCAAGAAACTCCTACAGATGGTTGGGACTTATCAAATCAGGTCTGGGTCCCCAAGATCATTCCCAAGGTCAAATTCTTTTGCTGGTTGGCCATCCAAAACAGAATCCTCACCATTGACAACTTGATAATCATAGGGTTACTCATTCCCAACTGGTGCATCCTGTGCAAAAATGCCTGTGAGTCTACTTCGCATGTTTTTTTGGAATGTCCCTTTTCTCTTGCAGTTCTCAACCAGGTCCATAACACCTTTGACATCTCCACAGTCCTCCCACATTCCATTCCCCTCCTTATTAAGCAATGGCCCCGACCTTTCAAGAGCAACCAACTAAAATTCATGTGGCAAGCTTGCCTCCACCTTTACCTGTGGTAGATATGGCTCAAGAGAAACGCCAGAATTTTCAAAAATCAAGCCACTGATAAGAATATTATCGTTGTCAAAATCATGACCCTTGCTGCGGAGAATGCCTCTCTTGTTTCATCTCCAAAACCCCCCCTCCTAGCTTAGAATCGAACCTAACCAAACTTTTCAATCTGTCTAACATCTCTGTCATGCCCCGTATTTCTGTTGACAGGTCCGTCATCAAGTGGGTCTTACCACCTACTGGGTGGCACAAGCTCAATTTCGATGGTGCGGCTAAAGGCAACCCAGGAGTGGCTGGCGGAGGGGGAATTCTCAAAAACCACAGAGGAGAAATAATTTTGGCCTTTGCCCAGAACCTGGGAATTCAATCCAATAATATGGCAGAGGCACGGGCCCTGTTCCAAAGTTTGATCCTCATGGAAGGGTTGACCATCAATAAAATTATCATCGAAGGAGACTCGTTGCACTGTATTAACTGGCTCAATGGTACCGCTAAGCCTCCTTGGGCCCTTGCTTCAATTTTCCAAGAATGCAAGGCCCTAATTGGCAATTACTCAGAATTAGCCATTAAGCATCAATACCGGGAAGGAAACAAAGCTGCGGACCGGCTTGCTAACAAGGGAGTCAATGAATCTGACATTCAAGTGTGGAGAGACTCCTTCCCCATTGGCCTAAGGAACGATCCTACAAGTTTCAATGTTTGCACAATGTGAGATGTTGTCAGGGGATTGGTTTGGTATGCTGTTGAAACTTGTCGTGATATCGCGACACCTTTTCCTTCTTCTCCTTTGGCAGCGAAAATGCAACATGTCGCGATATCGCGACACTTTTCACCTTTGGCTGCAAAAATGCAACATGTCGCGATATCGCGACATTTCTTTCTCCTTTGGGCGCGACGTTGCAACTTGTCGCGATATCGCAACACTTTTTTCTCCTTTGGTCACGGCGTTACATCATGTCGCGATTTCATGACTCTTTCTATTTCGGTCATGATGATGCAACTTGTCGCGATATCGCGACACATTTTCTCTTTGGCCACGATAATGCAACATGTTGCGATATCGTGACACTTTTTCTCTTTGGCCATGATAATGCAACATGTCGCGATATCGCGACACTTTTTCTCTTTGGCCGCGATAATGCAACATGTCACGATATCGCGACACTTTTTCTCTTTGGCCGCGATAATGCAACATGTCACGATATCGCAACACTTTTTCTCTTTGGTCGTGATAATGCAATCGTGATATCGTGACACTTTTTCCTCATTTGGCCGCGGCAATGCAACTTGTCGCGATATCGCGACACTTTTTCTCTCCGGCCGCGATGCTGCATCATGTCGCGATATCGCGACACTTTTTCTCTTTGGCCGCGATGCTGCATCATGTCGCGATATCGCGACACTTTTTCTCTTTGGCCGCGATGTTGCATCATGTCGCGATATCGCGACACCTTTTCCTTCTTTGGCCGCGGCAATGCAACATATCGTGATATCGCGACATATTTTTTCCTTTTGCCGAGATGATGCAACTTGTCGCGATTTCGCGACACTTTTTCTCCTCTGGCCACGATGCTGCAACATGTCGCGATATCGCGACACTTTTTTTCCTCTGGCCGCGATGATGCAACATGTCGCGATATCGCGACACTTTTTCTCTTGGGCCGCGATGATGCAACATGTCGCGATATCGCGACACTTTTTCTCTTGGGCCGCGATGATGCAACATGTCGCGATATCGAGACACATTTTCCTTCTTTGGCCGCGACAATGCAACATGTCACGATATCGTGACATTTTTTATCCTTTGGCCGAGATGATGCATCACGTCACGATATCGCGACACTTTTTCTCCTTAGGCCGTGATGATACATGTCATGATAGCGTGACACTTTTTCTCTTCTGGCCGTGACATTGCAACACGTCGCGATATCGCGACACTTTTCCTCCTTTGGTCGCGACAATACAACATGTCGTGATATCGCGACACCTTTTCTCTTATAGCCGCGATGCTACAGCATGTCGCGATATCGCGACACTTTTTCTCCTGTGGCCGCAACAATGCAACATGTCGCAATATCGTGACATATTTTCTTTTCTAGCCTCGACGATACAACTTGTCGCGATATCACGACACCTTTCCTCCTCTGGTCGTGACGATGCAACTTGTCGCGATATCGCGACACTTCTATTCTGGCAGCGACGTTGCAACATGTCACGATATCGCGACACTTTCTCTCCTTGGTCGCGACGGTGCAACATGTCACGATATCGCGACACCTTTTCCTCCCTTGGTCGCGACGGTGCAACATGTCGCGATATCGCGACACCTTTTCCTCCTTGCTTTTTCTCTTTGCTTGGGACTACAAAAATGTAACATGTCGCGATATCGCAACACCTTTCTTCTTATGGTGCTTGGCTTTTTCTCTGATCTTTAGCTCTTGGGCCTCTTCGGTCGGTTTGGATAACATGTAAAAAATACTTGTACAAGGTTCAGGGACCTTTAAACACCCTTTCAACGAATCAAAAAAAAAATGAAGGGCATAATAATCTATGTTTCATGAATTTATGTGTAAGTTCTTTCATAAAGCATCTTATCCATCTTCATGCATGTTTCATGGTGTATTTATTTGAGATATTTTTACATAGTCAATTGAGTTTTTTTAAGTATATTTTTTTTTAGATATTTTCTTGTAATAAATTTTTTTATTGTTTTTCTTTTTAAAGTTTGATCTTGTGGTTTTTATGTAAATGTTTTTTTACAAAACTTGTAATTTTTTTTATAAAACTTCAAAATATTTTTAAGTATCATACATTAAAGTTTTGTAGACATGCTCACCTAATGGACAGTTGAGTTTAGTTAAACTTTCTTTTAATGCCTCTTCTATACATGGGTCCATTTCCAAGTAGACTCCCATTGTGGACAAGGCCTCATAGATTTACTCTCATAGATTCTCACCTGGCTTCATCCCTTATGTACATGTTTCCCTACATGCATGATGGTTTATGCAAGGGTAGAAGACTATGCAAGTAACTGTTAAATCATTTTTTATCCTTCTTAGATACTCATGAGTTTAGCTATGGTGAACACCTTGCTATCCACAAAGAAGATGAAGTCCAAATACACCTCATATCGATATGACAACAAAAGATTATGAAGCTTTAAAGAAAGACATCAATGATGAGCAAAGATACAACTACTCAAGAAATTTTGGACTAACGAAGGTATCAATATTTGAAGAAACATTCTCTTGCCTAGAACCATTGATCATCCATGCTTGATATTTGATAGAAAGACTATAATGTAGTCACCACAAAGGGAAAGTTTTTGCCCCAGTCAAGCCTTTGGTAATAAGGGTTATGTTTGGCCTAGAGTGTCCTTTAGAAGATGCAATAGCCACCACCAAGGCAAAGGCAATAGAGATCTAGAAGAATAACTAAAAGGCTTTTCTCAAATTTACTACAACTCAATAGATGAAGACTTCAATAAGTAAGAACTTCCACATAATAATAAGAGCCTCATAGGTCGATTTTAAGGAGAAAATTAAGGATGTAATTGTACTATCTAACCATATTGGAGAGAGCCTAAATCTAGGTATTTTAGGACTTGGTTGTTCTCTCTTTTGAAGCTTGTGTTCTAGAATAAGCTCATTGATTATGCATGCCTAATTTACTAAGATTTAATTAACTAACTCTATAGTATCCTAATTACGAGACCAATTTACATGACCTCTTATTTAGTTTAAAATATTTTAAAATGTATGCCAAATAAAGATAACCTAGGGGGTGAAGAACATAATTGAACAAGGGATACCAATTTTCTAATGCTACCCCATATTTTATGCAAAATACTGAAAAAGCAAGGGAAGTTTTATCCATGGTAATTTTTTTAGACATTTTTTTGAGATCCTTATCAAGGACAATAACACTAGATTATATAAGGATGAGATGAAGGCAATAACCCTTATGTAAATTAGTATGTACAAAATGCAATCTATTTTTATATTCCAGTGTTTGGATAGTTGAGTAAGTCAATGTTGCTTTCCATAAGGGCTACCAATGACCTCATCCTTAAGGAGTTATGTCGATAGTTCCTTTGTTTCAAAATAAGGTTACTAGAAAGCACCTTAGGGGAATGATAAATTTCCTTTCATTGTTAATTATTAGAGAATATTACATTATTTGGCATCTTGTAACTATTTGATTTTTTGTAATCATTTCATGATTGTAATTATTGGAGGATAAATTACTATTTCTCCCATAAATAAAATTAGAGAGTCATATCTCCTATAAGAAAGAATATGAAGATGAAAGGACAAAGGAAAATTGGAGTATTAGGAATACAAAGAGACTCCATCTCCATTACCTATAAAGCTATGGCTGGAGGAAAATAATGTACCCTTTGAGAATATATGTAACATATGTGAATATTTTGTGAATATATCTTGTTTGTATTTGAATTTTATAAATGTAAAAATTATTACTAAATATGGGCCTTAAGCTAACATTAGTATTAGAGTGTGGTTATGCATCCTTAAAAAGAGGGATAATTATCGCCATCTGACAACACTCAAAGTGTGGAGTGCTTGAAATATCTAAGGTATTGCTAGTTCTTGTATTTTTTCTTCCATGAATCATATACCGATTGTGTAAATACCCTTAAGTTATATGATATAGGATTGATACTATTATGTTACATCTTAAGTCTTTAATGTTCTTACTCTCTCTAAAATTCATGCCCTTCTCCAAAGAATAGAAGTGATGTGATATGTCAATCAAGCCATGTTAATTTGCATATTCCCTAGTCTCTCATAGCCTGGACATTGTCCATTCAAACATTGTCCTATGTAATGCTAGACTATTTTGTTGAGATATATTCTGAAAGTCTTAGCATCCAAAGGATTTTTTTTTTAATTTACATGGTCGAATCTGTAGTCGCCATGAATCCGGGTAGGTTGTCCAACTTTTATGATCGCCACAGTATTCTGCGCTATCTGCCCCAAAAGCTGCCACATGGACCTTCACGTAATACACCCCTATAACCACCATGCCAAAATTATTTTAAACCTTTTACGTCGTTGAAAACACCAAGAAAGGGACAAGTGTTCAGTCCGGCGAGGCTTGAGATTTGAACCTTGGACCTCCGCCCCCTTTATGGGGTTTGGTCGAATCAATTGGTCTACACCTCGGACCTACATCCAAAGGATATTAAATATGGTAATTTCTACATATTAAAATAGAGCACTCTATAATGTTTTCTTATTTTTTGAACATAAGGAGGAACATGGAGAAGAAAGAACATACGATTGAGAACCATGGCAGATTTCTTTTTAAAATTAATGTGTGGCAATGCCTAAGATGGGTGAAGGCTACAATATTATTATCATAGTCATTTCAAAGAATTATAGTTTCATAATATTATCAAGCTATATTTGGAGGATTTTGGGAGCACAAAAAGACATAATAGTCTATCATTTTTTAATGTTTCAAGAAATTCCTTTGGCACCTAGTAAGTGGCAGTGTTAAGAAATATTTTAAGTAGACATTACCAAGCCAAGATAAAGCATCTAGATTGTCTCTTTCTAGATTGAAAAAAAAAGACAAATTTTTGCATCTAATCGAAAAGTAAGATTGATATCAATATATTGCAATTGCAAAGGTTTGAACTGCATGAAGGTATATATTTCATTTTTAAGTCATTAAGAGTATAGTGGGATTGTTGGTCTTTAATTGCAAGGTTGAAATTTTTGAATAAAGGCTCACATTTTTTAATTTGTTTGTTTAACTATTTTGAAGAATTTTGTTTGAAAGCAAAAATCAGGTGAGATTAACACTTAATGGTTCCCCTTTCACGTTGCAAAGTGCATGATGGACTAGTTGGTCACGTTGCAAAGTGCATGATGGACTAGTTGGTCAGTGAAATAAAGTTAAAAATATTTGAGTAGTGGGCATGGGTTTAATTCTCTTGGGCTCCAAGTTGAAAGAAGATTTTTTTAATTTTTGCAAAAGCATTTTTGCTATAGTTTTATTTTTTTTAAGAAGAGTTTTTGAATTTTTAAAAAAGCATTTTTCCTATAGTTTTCTTTTTGAAAAAAAAAAAAAAACTATAGAAAGGGTTCAAAATAATTAAAAGTGAACTTAGGGAGTTAAAAGGTGTAAAGATGGATTATATATATTTTTTAAAGAAAGCATTACTTTTTGAAAGAAAAAGTGATTTTTTTAAATAATTTCTTTTAAAGGGCATCTTTAGGAGTTATAATGGAGATTAAATATATATATAGTAAGGTATAAGGTGATTAGGGGTATTTTATTGGGCATTATTTGAAAAGAAAAATTGGCATAAACAAAAGGGAGAGACTATAAGTTTGTTTGAAGTTTAACTGGGCATTCTTGTAAGAGAAAGTAGACATTTGAGGGGAATTTGACAAGTTAAAAGGTTAAGAGTCCATATATTTGCAAGGAAAAAGTGCAAATATATGTAATAAGGTGCATTTTTGGCGATAATCAACATCTTAATTGTTAAAAATATTTTGCATAAAAAAATAAACATGGTAAAAGAAAAGAGAAAGCAAACAAAGAAACACAATTATATTAAAAGGAGTGCTTCATTAGAAGTTAGTATAGATAAAGAAAAACAAAAAAAAAACAAATAAATGAGTTAACAAGTGAAGGAGGAAAGGAACAAGTTAGAGATATTTTTCAAGAAGATGGAGATATGTTACATACCCGACACTTGTAACTCATTGGAGCATATGTTATTGTAAATAAAGTGGACCATGTATCTAGCTAGAGGTCGACCACATGTTAAGTTAGGAGAGTGTGTGCTATAGAATCATGTGTATAACTGCTTTGTCATAGAATATTTTTGTTATCATAGAATTATGAATGTAACCACTTGGTATCATGAATGTAATTATGATAAATTATGTAAGTCAGGAATATTTTCATAGCAAGATGTCATAGAATATTGTCATAAAATATTACGAAATATTCTTGCAAATGTTATAAAATGGAAGGATGTAACCCTCACAGGTTAGAGAAGACTTTGCATATTTTGTAAGGATGTTACCTCCTCAAAGTGCCCTGTGATAGTAATATTTCTTGTTTTGAATAAATGAAATTACTATTATTTATGTTTCCACGTTTCGATTAATGAATACTTCTATCATTGTATATACAATATTAGTGATTCTTTTATCAATACTTTGTGTGATCATAGTTAGAATTATCTTTGGCACTAAATTTCTTATCTTAGTTTAGCTCCACACTAAGAATTTTGATCTAAAATATTCTCATGATAAGAAGAGGTTCATTGCAAGTGGTATCAAATCTATTTTCAAGGTATGGTAAGCTTCTGTTATGAGCAATTTGTTTTGTTAATCCTAGGTCTACAAACTAGAAATAGTATTTCAATCATTTTTAAATAATACTGAGTTGTTATTGGATAAGCTATATTGTTCATCAAGCATCTAGTGAAGTGAGGGGTTATTAGGTTCCAATACCTAGGCCTCAGACAACACTTGTACATGGATTTGAGCTCTCATGTACCTCATGTATATCAAGAGACCCCTTTAGGAACCCATAGCCAAACCTTCATATATAGGAAACTAGTCGGTCATGTAATATTCATAGTGCACCCTACACAACACTTGGGAAGATTACCCTCTCGTACTATCAGAGAGGAAAGTAGTGTGCTCAAGGGTATGTGTGGAACCCTTCTTGAGTAGAGGCTTGAAATATTGGTTTGAGTAGTATCAACCATTGTTGTGGTATAATAGAGGGCTATGAAGAGTACACAAACCCTAACCTAGAATCCATCCACTTCCTACTTACTCGAAGAACACAAGCTTATACTAAGAGGGGGGGGTGAACAGTATAAGACCTCTTTTTACTTTCTCTATTTAACTTCAACTTCACAAAGGAATGAACCAATAGCAATATCAAAGCAATGCATAAAGCAACACACAATGAGACACCAATTTTAACGTGGTTCACCCAACATGGGCTACATCCACAAAAATTTTCTCTAAAAAGCTTTCTCAAAGTTCTTTGGGAATCCTTCCCAATTACAATGTTTATGAGCCTCAGCCCAAAGGAGAAACCTTCCCCTACTCAAGTATTTATGAGCCTCTACCCAAAGGAGAATCCTTCCCCTCCTCACGAATTTATGAGCCTCCTACCCAAAGGAGAATCCTTCCCCTCCTCACAAATTTATGAGCCTCCTACCCAAAGGAGAATCCTTCCCCTCATCACGAATTTATGAGCCTCCTACCCAAAGGAGAATCCTTCCCCTCATGAATTTATTAGCCTCCTGCCCAAAGGAGAATCCTTCCCCTCACTCTGGAAATGATACTTTAAAAGATCACCTGCCTCTTATTCCGCTAGCATGTGGAACTCCTTTCCACAGAAGACCTCCTGTCCTCAATGCTCAGCCTCAAGAGACCTCTGTCCTCACTGATCACCTCCACAACAACTCATCAACCTATACTAAACATAGTCAGTCGGTCCAGCACAAGTCTTCCTCACTCTGTCAGATCTGTCCCAAGCTCAACTCATAAAGCTTGAACAAATCAATCTCTGCTGCACACAAGCCTTCTCAAAGACTTGTCAAAACTGTCCTCAGGTTCTTCTTAAAGAACCACTTCAACTCTGTCCTCAAGTCCTTTGCTAAGACCTATCCAAATCAGCTCACAAGTCCTCCCTAGAACTTGTCCAAATCAGCTCACAAGTCCTCACTAGAACCTGTCCAAATTAGCTCACAAGTCCTCACTAGAACCTGTCCAAATCAGCTCACAAGTCCTCACTAGAACCTGTCCAAATCAGCTCACAAGTCCTCACTAGAACCTGTCCAAATCAGCTCACAAGTCCTCACTAGAACCTGTCCAAATCAGCTCACAAGTCTTCACTAGAACTTGTCCAAATCAGCTCACAAGTTCATCAAGAAAAACTTGCTTAGCATGAACCCACAAAGAGAATTGTTAGAGACCCAATGTGATTCATCAACCTCATAGAAGCATAAAGAGAATTGTTAGAGACTCAATATGTTCTATACTTAACTCCCAATCTCAATCTCAAATCTCATAGAAACATAAAGAGAATTGTTAGAGACTCAATATGTTCTATACTTAACTCCCAATCTCAATCTCAACTCAATCTCAATCTCAAAAGAATAAGATAGATGTAGTATGCTTTTCTCAAGAACATGAAACACAACCCAACAATTTCCAACCATGCAATAACTCATATAACAATGATACTCATGTTCTTTCCACAACCAATATCTTTTCTCAACCAATTAGGGCTTTAACAACAATGCTTATAGACAAGGTTTAACCAACATCATTCAACTCAACATTAACCTTGAAGCATTCAACCAATCACTACATGAAAAGGAAACTAGTAGACATCCTTTTCCCTCCAAAGGTATTTGAACAAAACAACCACCAACATAAATCACCAATGCAAAGAATAACTTGCTCAAATCAATCTCAATGGAGTAAGACCAAATCATGTATCAAGTAAAGCATTAACTTGATCAAAACAACCTCTATGGAAGCAACTCAACCATCAATCTCAAAACAGCCAACTAAGGGTTTCACCAACTCAATGCAAGTAGCAAGACTTACTAACATAAACCCTAGTGCAAAAATGCTTCCTCTTCCTCAACCAGAATTATGCATTCACCCAAAAAACTCATCAATGATTTTAATGCATAAACAATCTTCAATATCTAGAAAATGGGATTTACACCAACAAGAATACCTAGTAGACAACCTTTTCACTCCAAACTCAATTTCAAAAAATACACCATCAACAATATACATGGAAGAAGTTGCCCATACCTTTGTTTGAGGAAGAAGAGAATAGTTCTTCAACCTTGTTACCAACACCACCCTCAACTTTGCCACCAAGTTAGGGTTAGATCATAAAAGTAACCACAAAAATATTTATTCCATAAAACACCTTATGACTCCAATCTTTAGAAGTCAACTACCAAAAAATATAAAGCATACAAACAATATATCCTTTTACACCTTATTTCTCCAAATTAATTAAACCATGCTCAAGGAATAATAGCTTCTAAGCAAATCTCACTCAACAATCAAGCCAAAAATCTCAACCACACACTATCAACCTTATATCTCCAAAGAAGCATTTAACCTTAAAAATAATTTTAAATAAATCTGCCCAACCACTTCTTCTTTAACAAAATGCAGATTTTATTTAAAAAACCTTACCAAAAAAAATGCTTTTGAAAATCATGGGTCAACAGTGCCTCCAAAAAAATTGGAGCGCAAAAACTCTTCTCACACTCCACGACGGGAGTCGAACACTTGACCTCCCTTCAAGCGCCTTCGTAGAATAGTCGTTGCCACTAGGCCAACAATGCTAGCTTGAAGGCTAGCAAGAGTCTCCTTCTCCTTAACCCTTTGGCGGCGGATAAATGTGGCAAAAAAATGATAGTCGTAGCTTTTACTTCCCAACTTTTGCACAATTCGAATTTCTTTCACTCCATTGCTTTGGACTATAGGTTATGGCTTATATAGCCAAACTTCCATGCTATGCACGACGTCGACGGGAGGATAATTCAAACTTTTCGAATTAATATTATTTTTGCGCCTTCGAAACAACTTTAGGGTTTATGAAACCCTTTTGATTATTTAAAAAATAATCAAAGGTCTTTTAGACCTTAGACCTTAGGTGGAGAACCCATTAAATTATTGAAATAATTTAATCACTAAATCAAATAAATAATTAATTAAAAAACCTTAAAAAGGTTTTATTAATTAAGTTATTTAATTAATAAGTGTCTCCGAGCATTTGCATTAAGTCGAGAGTGGTTTTGAGAAAAACCCTTAATGCATCCACCTGGTTTTAATAAAAACCCTTAAACCTGCCATGGTTTTGATAAAAAACTTTTCATCTGCCACATGGAATCTCTCCGAAATCTTCTAGAAAATATTCTTTGGAATCTTCAACCTTTGAAGCCAATAAATCCTCTTGACATTAATGCCAGTTCCTTTTGACATCAATGACAACTCATAGACAAGAAGCTAGGATCTCAAACCCAAAATTGCCAACAATCTCCCCCTTTGTCATTGATGGCAAACCATGCTTCTCAACAACACTGAAACTCAAAACTGTTGTATAGAAATCAGCTCCCCCTAACTTGAGGCTCTCCCCCTTACTCATATCTCTCCCCCTTTGTCATCAATGGCAAAGGGTCACCTTTGGGGCTTGGGACTAAGAATGATCCTCTTAGCTTAGTCCCTCCCCCACCTCCTGTTGAGGTGATTAATTTCAAGGTGGGAGTAAAACTCCCATTAGGCACTAATCTTCATCAGTGTCTATAGCTGCCTTACCATGTCTTCTCTTGTTCTCCTTGTCCATATTCCTGTTCCTATTCATGTCACTATTGATGTTCTTGTTATCATTCCTATTCTTATCCATGTCTTGATTCTTGTGCCTGTTCATACCCATGTTCATGTTCCTGTACCTTGGAATTTCAGCTCTACACTGTCTAGCTATGTGACCTTCATTGTTGCACTTATAACAACTAACAATGTTATTTATTTGAGGCATACCTGATCTTTGACTCCATATGTTCTGACCAACCCTGTTCCTGCTATTAGCCTTGCAATAAACAGCCTTGTGCCCAAACTTTTTACAAGAGTAGCAATACTCTTGAAAGAAATTACCACCTCTGAATCTGTCATTTACCTTCCTCACTTGAGTCATGCAATGTGAAGCCATGTGACCAAACTTGTGACAAGCAAAACATCTGCCATTAAACTTTCCTTGATTTGACCTCTTAGGTCCTGTAAAATTTCTCCCCTTTTTTTGATTCTTGTTTTCTAATTCTGTGCATCTATCACTCAAGGACTCTTTTTTTGAAGTACTTTCCTCATCAAAACTCTCTTCCTTTTGAAATCTCTTACTAGATTCCCCAGCAGAGTCGCCAACCTGTTCCATGTGTTTCTTACCAAAACCAAGACCTATTTTATTTGTTGTCCTTCTTTGATCTTTGATCATTGACTTTAACTTTTTGGTGCTATCTTCAAACCTGTAAAGCTTCTCCTTGTACTCTTTAGTTTCCTCTTTCAAGGAAGCCACTTTCTATTCCAACTCTCTACACTCAAGAACCTTAGACTCTAACTTATCCTTAAGTTTCTGTGTCTTAGCTATAGAGAAGTCAAGACTTTCTATAAGCTCATCTCTCTCAATACAACATTCATCCAATTTATCATTGAGTCTAGCATTCTTCTTTCTTTCATTTTTCAAAGCACTAAGAGCACTAACAAGTTCAGCTTCAAGATCTACTTCACCATCCTCTATAACTTCCTCTATTTGTTTGCCTTTTGAAACATCAATGACTTTTTCAAATTTCTTATCACTAGAGGTGCTACCCTTTTCTAAAGCCATACAAAGATCTTCCTTACAATTTTCTGAAGCATCCTCATACATAGTATAACTAGAAATCAATCCATCATTTGTGCAATCATCCTCAAGATGTCCAAAATTTCCACATCTAAAACATTTCATAAGGATATATCTATGTTTCTTTTCTTCTTCTTTTTCTGTTAGGAACAACATCTCATTTCCAACATCACTTGAAGAACTTTCACTATCACTACTAGAACACTTACTTGCCTTGTCTAGGTAGAAACTTTTCTTGTGTTTGTGAGAGTACCTATTTCCTTGATTGCTTTGCTCATCTTTATTCTTCCTTTGATGCCCGTGCCTTTCAGAATCCTTGCTCTTATAATCCTGTTTATCTTCATCACTTTCATCCTTGGCAGCAATACAATTAGTAGCATAATGACCAAACTTTCCACAATTGAAACACTTGACATATTTCATACCTTTGTGCTTTCTTGAGAACTTGCCCTTCTTGCTGTAATATGCCTCTTCATCACTAGAAGACTCATCACTATCTTGAAGCTCTTTACCCTTGGATTTCTTGGTAGACTTGAAAGTTGCCTCCTTCTTAACATCAACCTTCACTTGAGTTCTCAACTCAAATGCTACAAGTATACTATGAAGCTCATCCTTTTTCAACTTATCCAAATCCTTAGCTTCCTCAATAGCATAAATATTTTCACTAAATCTATTTGGAAGAGACCTCAAAATCTTATCACAAATATCATTTTCAGCAAGCTCAAGACCTAGTTCCTTCATAGAGTTAACAATCTCATCCATACGAAGCATATAGTCACTAATATTTTCTTCATCATTCATCTTGAGTTGTTCAAACATACCTTTGAAGTGTCTCAACTTGGCATTTCGAACATTTGCATCACCTGTATGAACCACCTTCAACTGTTTCCACATTTCACTAGCTATCTTGTAGTGAATCACCTTGGTAAGATCTGCCTTCTGTAAACCCTTCAGGATTGCATTCATTGCCTTTGAATTGCTATGATGTAGGAGCCTCACTTCATTAGTAGAATGACCATGCTCAGGAATGGTATACTCATCCTCAATCACTTCCCAAACTTCATTTCCAAGAGCCATAAGATGAACCTTCATCCTAGCACTCCAAAGCCCAAAATCTGCCCCATCAAGAATAGGTGTTGCATTACCACTTGTAGATTCCATTGTGTTCTTTACAATATTTTTCTTCAAGCTATTAAACTTTTCGAAGGAACCTACTCTAATACCAATTGAAGAACACAAGCTTATACTGAGAGGGGGGGTGAACAGTATAAGACCTCTTTTTACTTTCTCTATTTAACTTCAACTTCGCAAAGCAATGAACCAATAGCAATATCAAAGCAATGCATAAAGCAACACACAATGAGACACCAATTTTAACGTGGTTCACCCAACATGGGCTACATCCACAAAAAATTTCTCTAAAAAGCTTTCTCAAAGTTATTTGGGAATCCTTCCCAATTACAATGTTTATGAGCCTCAGCCCAAAGGAGAAACCTTCCCCTACTCAAGTATTTATGAGCCTCTACCCAAAGGAGAATCCTTCCCCTCCTCACGAATTTATGAACCTCCTGCCCAAAGGAGAATCCTTCCCCTCCTCACGAACTTATGAGCCTCCTTCCCAAAGGAGAATCCTTCCCCTCAGCACGAATTTATGAGCCTCCTGCCCAAAGGAGAATCTTTCCCCTCGGCACGAATTTATGAGCCTCCTACCCAAAGGAGAATCCTTCCCCTCAGCTCTAGAAATGATACTTCAGAAGATCACCTGCCTCTTATTTTTCTAGAACCTCCTATCCTCAATGCTCAGCCTCAAGAGACCTCTGTCCTCACTGATCACCTCCACAACAACTCATCAACCTGTACTAAACATAGTCAGTCGGTCCAGCACAAGTGTTTCTCACTCTATCAGATCTGACCCAAGCTCAACTCATAAAGCTTGAACAAAAAAATCTCTACTGCACACAAGCCTTCTCAAAGACTTATCAAAATTGTCCTCAGGTTCTTCTCAAAGAACAACTTCAAATCTATCCTCAAATCCTCTGCTAGGACCTATCCAAATCAGCTCACAAATCCTCCCTAGAACTTGTCCAAATCAGCTCACAAGTCCTCACTAGAATCTGTCCAAATCAGCTCATAAGTCCTCACTAGAACCTATCCAAATCAGCTCACAAGTCCTCACTAGAACCTGTCCAAATCAGCTCACAAGTTCATCAAGAAAAACTTGCTTAGCATGAACCCACAAAGAGAATTGTTAGAGACCCAATGTGATTCATAAACCTCATAGAAGCATAAAGAGAATTGTTAGACTCAATATGTTCTAAACTTAACTCCCAATCTCAATCTCAAATCTCATAGAAACATAAAGAGAATTGTTAGAGACTCAATATGTTCTATACTTAACTCCCAATCTCAATCTCAACTCAATCTCAATCTCAAAAGAATAATATAGATGTAGTATGCTTTTCTCAAGAACATGAAACACAACCCAACAATTGCCAACCATGCAATAACTCATATAACAATGATACTCATGTTCTTTCCACAACCAATATCTTTTCTCAACCAATTAGGGCTTTAACAACAATGCTTATAGACAATGTTTAACCAACATCATTCAACTCAACATTAACCTTGAAGCATTCAACCAATCACTACATGAAAAGGAAACTAGTAGACATCCTTTTCCCTCCAAAGGTATTTGAACAAAACAACCACCAACATAAATCACCAATGCAAAGAATAACTTGCTCAAATCAATCTCAATGGAGTAAGCCCAAATCATGTATAAAGTAAAGCATTAACTTGATCAAAACAACCTCTATGGAAGCAACTCAACCATCAATCTCAAAACATCCAACTAAGGGTTTCACCAAGTCAATGCAAGTAGCAAGACTTACTAACATAAACCCTAGTGCAAAAATACTTCCTCTTCCTCAACCAGAATTATGCATTCACCCAAAAAAACTCATCAATGATTTTAATGCATAAACAATCTTCAATATCCAGAAAATGGGATTTACACCAACAAGAATACCTAGTAGACAACATTTTCACTCCAAACTCAAATTCAGAAAATACACCATCAACAATATACATGGAAGAAGTTGCCCATACCTTTGTTTGAGGAAGAAGAGAATAGTTCTTCAACCTGTTACCAACACCATCCTCATCTTTGCCACCAAGTCAGGGTTAGATCATAAAAGTAACCACAAAAATATTTATTCCATAAAACACCTTATGACTCCAATCCTTAGAATTCAACTACCAAAAAATATAAAGCATACAAACAATATATCCTTTTACACCTTATTTCTCCAAATTAATTAAACCATGCTCAAGGAATAATAGCCTCTAAGCAAATCTCACTCAACAATCAAGCCAAAAATCTCAACCACACACTATCAACCTTATATCTCCAAAGAAGCATTTAACCTTAAAAATAATTTTAAATAAATCTGCCCAACCACTTCTTCTTTAACAAAATGCAGATTTTATTTAAAAAACCTTACCAAAAAAATACTTTTGAAAATCATGGGTCAATAGTGCCTCCAAAAAAATTGGAGCGCAAAAACTCTTCTCACACTCCACGACGGGAGTCGAACACTTGACCTCCCTTCAAGCGCCTTCGTAGAATAGTCGTTGCCACTAGGCCAACAACGCTAGCTTGAAGGCTAGCAAGAGTCTCCTTCTCCTTAACCCTTTGGCGGCGGATAAACATGGCAAAAAATGATAGCCGTAGCTTTTACTTTCCAACTTTTGCGCAATTCGAATTTCTTTCACTCCATTGCTTTGGACTATAGGTTATGGCTTATATAGCCAAACTTCCATGCTATGCACGACGTCGACGGGAGGATAATTCGAACTTTTTGAATTAATATTATTTTTGCGCCTTCGAAACAACTTTAGGGTTTATGAAACCCTTTTGATTATTTAAAAAATAATCAAAGGTCTTTTAGACCTTAGACCTTAGGTGGAGAACCCATTAAATTATTAAAATAATTTAATCTCTAAATCAAATAAATAATTAATTAAAAAACCTTAAAAAGGTTTTATTAATTATGTTATTTAATTAATAAGTGTCTCCAGCCTTTGCATTTAGCTAAGAGTGGTTTTGAGAAAAACCCTTAATGCATCCACCTGGTTTTAATAAAAACCCTTAAACCTACCATGGTTTTGATAAAAACCTTTTCATCTGCCACATGGAATCTCTTCGAAATATTCTAGAAAATATTCTTTGGAATCTTCAACCTTTGAAGCCAATAAATCCTCTTGACATTAATGCCAGTTCCTTTTGACATCAATGACAACTCATAGACAAGAAGCTAGGATCTCAAACCCAAAATTGCCAACACTTACTTTATCAAGAGAAAAGTTCATGGGACAAAAAATTAAAATTTGGAGTTTGGAAGTATATACGCAACCTAAAAACTCTTGTAATATAAAAAAATATCTAGGTTGTCAAAAAATGTCATTTAGGAATATCCCATTGTGATTATCTCATTGAGCTGATCATTTTGGTATATAGCACCCATACACCTTTTTAGAATTCTTGCTGAAAATAGTAGTCTAGGGTGTCAAAATCATCATATTAGAATATAGCCCATTACGATTGCTTATTGAGTTGATCATATTGGTATATAGCACCCATACACCTTTTTAGGACTCTTACTAAAAATAGTAATTATTAAAAATAACATTTTATTTTTAGTAAATGCCCCATGAGACTCGTTATCAAGCAATGGAGGCTAGGATGAACAAGTTAGAGGAACAACTCTCTAAACTAGATACTCATAGAACTCAAGGGTCAAATATATTCTCTTGTCACAATTATAATAATTTGTTAGCATAAGAAAGACCATATGATTCAGGACATCGATGTGCTAAAGATTAAAAATCCAAATTTAATAGATCTATTAAGTATTAAGAACAGTCTAGATGCTTCAAGGGGGAAAACTATTAATCAACCAAAATTTTTTGGGGTCTTTAATGAGGAAAACACTCAATAATAGGGGACCAATAGAGGCATGACCCCATGACTCCATAAAATAGAATTTTCAAGGCTTTATGAAACAAATCCACAAAGTTGGTTGATTAAGGTTGAGCAATGGTATGAGCTTCATGAAAATACCTTTGACCAGAGGATATTTATAGTTGTATTTCATTTTGATTTGGAAGCAATGCATTAGTACTAGTGGTTGAGAAAGCAAGTTCTCATTCTTGGGTGGACATAGTTTAAGTGAGAACTCCTTAGTTATTTTAGGTCATCTAAGTTAAAATATATCACAATGACACTGAGAGGGGGGGTGAATCAGTGTGTTCTTTAAAAACTTCTAAAACAATTAGATTATAAAACAAGCAGCAGTTTAAAGCAGATAAAAGAGATACTAAATGCATCAAGAAAGCATCACACATAACACAACATTTTAACGAGGTTCACCAATGTGGCTACTCCTCAAAAAGACTGCTTGGACTACCATCCAAATCCAGTCAATGCAAAGCTACAACTTTACATAATCCTTTACCAAGCACCAACTGGAAGGAGCACCAACCCCTTAACTTTATCTGCTTCAACAGAATGGAGCACCAACTCCTATTTTACCAGCACCTACTGGAAAGAGGCACCAACCCCTTAATTTGCCAGCACCAACTGGAAAGAGGCACCAACCCCTTAATTTTCCAGCACCAACTGGACTTCAATATTGAATAAAAAAATGTTTGACATATACCTTTGTTATTGCAAGACTCTAACTGGTCTACATCACCTTTGCAATCTCTGTGCACTCTGCTTTCTCTTGCACAATCACTTCACACATTTTGCTACACTGCTACAGCCAGACTTTGCAATCAACTTTGCCCTTCGCGCTTCTCTGCACACTCTGCTTTCTCTGCACACACGCTTCGCACACTCTGTGTCGTTTCACATTCTGCTCTCTGCTCAACATGAACTTCACTTTTACAAAAACTATGCTCGCATTCGCACTTTATATTTTACACCCCACTTTTCAAACTCGAAGTACCCTTGCTTTTATAGAAGTTTTAGGAACAAACCCTAAAAGAACGTCGGTTGAGAAACCCTAGAATTTGTCAGCTGCCAAACCCTAAAATCCGTCGGCCCAGATTTAACTTTGTCAGTCTCAAACACTTCTTCCACCTTCGTCACTTTCCTGTAGCTTATTGCCGCGAAATAGTAACATGTCGGCCCTTTTAATTTAATTTAATATTTTAATTTAAATTTTAAATAAAATAAAATTTAAACTAAATATTTAAAATTAAATATCTTCATCACCGGGGCATATTTTTCAACGAAACGAAGAGCCAACTTGGGTTTTAAGAAAAACCCATTTCAAGTCTGTTATCCATGGTTTTAAATAAACCTTTTATTTTGACTACCTTGGTTTTCACAAAAAACCTTTAAAATTTAAACTCAATATTTAAAATTAAATATCTTCATCACCGGGGCATCTTTTTCAACGAAACGAAGAGCCAACTTGGGTTTTAAGAAAAACCCATTTCAAATCTGTTATCCATGATTTTAAATAAAACTTTTTATTTTGACTGCCTTGGTTTTCAAAAAAACCTTTCCGCTTCTTGACATCTCGAGTTCGAAGACTTCTTCTCATTCCGAATTATGTTTTCTCGTTTCGTGCATCTATCATTTAAGGACTCATGATCCGACTAACTTTTGAACTTTATCCTCTCGCATCCGAGTGACTTATGAACCGCTCGTCCATTGCATCATTAGATCTAACCGACTATATTGACCAATGACAATCCTCCTACAACACCTTGCTCAACACTGAACTCCTATCCATTGTACTTTGGCTGCACCTTGTTGTTCAATAAACTCTTGTCCATTGCATCAATAAATTTGTTTGACTGTGTTGACAACAATGACAATACTGTTTGCTGCACTTTGCTCAACAACACTCACTAAGATGAGACAAACAAGCATTGTGCCTAAGTATATCACTATATTTGAGAAGCTCATCAATAGGAATTAAGCTATTCCTGATGAATTCTTCAAGAGTTGTTTTATTAGTGGCCTTGAGGAAGATATAAGGATTGAGGTTCAAATGCTTAAACCAACCACTTACATGATAGTCATAGGGCTACCTAAACCTATAGAGAACAAATAAAATTCTCAAATGAAGGGTTTTAGACCCCCTCCAATTCAAAATAATACTTCTACATCCATCAATAATAATTCTTCAAAAGTCCCAACGGTTAAGAGGCTAATGCTAAAGGATATGGTCAATCTTAGAGCAAAGGGAATCTACTATAACTGTTATGAAATATGGGCCTTGGTACATAAGTACGAAACTCAATGTCTCTACCTCCTATATATGAGCAATACTTCAGCTTCCTCTATAGACATAAGGGCATAATTTTTTGATTCAATGGAAGAAAACCTAGATTCAGTGGATGTAGAACCATCAATTAACAATCAAGAAGAAGAGATTCCCATAGTTTCCTTGAATGCCATCATATGAATATCCACATCATAATGCATGATAATCCAAATATTTCTTAAAGGGCACAAATTTTTGATCTTATTGGATTGTAGTAGCATCAATAATATTATTGACCACGATGTTGCAAAAAGGGTAGATTATTTCATTTATGGTCATGATAAAGTACAAGTGAAAATTGATAATCAAGATATCATGACCTATACTAGGAGGTGCAAAAATTCTTACCTATCCATTGGTAACTATCACTATCAAACTAGTCTCTATGTAGTCCCATTGGGTAGAGGGGATATTGTATTGGGTTACCCTTGGTTACGAAAATTGAGAATGTTGTCCTAGAATTTTTCAAAAATTTGGATGTAGTTTACTATCAATAATAGAACTCACACCATTTAGAGCATGAAAATTGGTAATTCCAAGATACTAACACCCCATTAGATGTAGATATTACTTAATAAATATCATCATGCAATAATGGGAAGATTTTTCCAAATGCGATTATGTGTTATCCAGGATGAGTAGATGCCCATAAACTTTTTAGTTGTCTTAACCAAGAATAAATAGGTCTTTGTCGAACCCAAACAACTACTACCTAGTCAACTAGAAGATCATAGAATCAATTTAATTATTGAGATTCAACCTCCTAATATTTAGTCATATAGGTATCTCTATCACTAGAATAATGATATTAAGCAACTGGTAAAGAAACCATTGGATGCAAAATTCACCCATCTAAGCACAAGTTCTTTTTTAGCTCATGTCTTATTAGTCAGGAAGAAGAATCGATCATGGAGAATGTGTGTGGAATTCTGTAAACTCAACAACATCACCATCAAATATAATTTTCCAATTCTAGTAATTGATTATTTATTGGATGAATTGCAATGGTGCTTAGTATTTTACCAAATTGGACCTCAGGTTAGGCTATTATCAAATTCTAGTTCATATGGATGATATTTCCAAAATAGCTTTTAGGACCCATGAAGGGCATTACAAGTTCTTTGTCATGCCATTTAGTCTCACCAGTGCACCATAATATTTCTAGGGCTTTATGAATATGGTTCTAAAACCCTACCTACAAATTTTTGCATTGGTATTTTTTTATGACATACTAATCTACTGTTGAGCAAGGTGCAACGATAATATTATCATTATTGTCAACAAACTCATATGGATAGGTTGATGCAGTGGAAATTTTTTTAGAGGTTGTACAATGATGTTCAATACTTATGAGGATGTTTTTGATGTTTGAGTGAAGTTGTTACAGGTTGTTCGTGCAAATTTGCAAAAGTTGAAAAAATCGTCAAGAAGTTGTCAAAAAATTATAAAAGTCATCACGGGCGCAGTTGGATAGGATGGACTAGTTTGGAATATGTCAGCATGTTAATAAATAGTTCAGAATAGTGTTGGTGTCATCATAGTGTTTGTATTGATCGGTGATGTTTTTGGTACCTTGGCGGATGATTTGGCAAGTGGTTGTACAGGCTAAAAAAATGGTAGTTTTGTTAGAAGCACTACGAGCAAACCGAGAAGAATTTGATAGTTAAATTAAAACTGGTGGTGATAGTTATCTTAAATAACATGTGTTCCAAATTTCCACCAAAATGGAGAAACAAGGCAAATGTTACAAGCGTTGCAAGACTGTCACAAAAACACTCTTTTTGGAAAAAGTGTATCAGTAGCAGTTTTCATGGAGGTGCTACAGGCGAACTGTAAGGAGTTATGCAGTGAGATTCATACTTGATTTAGTCAGCATTACAAATATTCTAAATTTAAAATTTTAGAGAAAAAAGAGTTACGAGGTGAGAGTTATGATTGTTGCAAAAATTGTACAGGTCACTTTTATGTCAATTTGTTCCACTTGTGAAAAATTCTTCAGTTGGCCGTTTCGACCTTTCAGAGTCGCCAGAGTTTTAGTTTTATTGTTGTTACACCTTCAAGGCATCAAATAAATATTTTATTTTTATTTTGAGGTGTCACGTGGCTTCGAAGTAAGAGAACGAGTAAGGTGTCAATTCTTTGCATGTGACGTGTTTGACGAAATGCCTTCTTAAAATAAAAAAAAAAGTTATATTGTTTTAAGAAGCTTCATTAAAGAAAATATTTTAAAAATTGAAAAGGTAAAAAGAATGCAAGTGTGTGATTTTTAAGTGACAAAGGATTTTATTGAAAAGTGGGGACTTTATTTTGTGAAGAGACAAGTGTGTGTGAAAAAAAATAAAGAGTGAAAATCCATGATTTTTGGAGAGGTGAAAAAAATCACTTAAATATTTTGGGCATAACTTTCTCATATGATATCCATTTTGGCTGAAATTTTGAGAGGATTTCATAGAAAAAGTGCTACACAATACCCAAAAAGCGTTTAGAAATTGGCAAAATGAGCTAAGATAAAAATCAAATTTTTTTGTGAGAAGAGAAGATTCAAATTCTGAGTAATGCAGCGAGGGATGTTATACTGAGTGAAATAGAAAGTTTTAGATTTTGAGCTTACAGACCATAGAAGGTTCTAGTTTCAGTGAAGTCATTCATATATGTCATTTTATTTTCAATATCAAAATCAAGTGGGTGCTTGGTAGAGGGGTTGGTGCTCCTTTCTATTGGTGCAGATAAATCAGGGGTTGGTGCTCCTTTTTGTTGGTGCAAATAAATTAGGGGTTGGTGCTTCTTCCAGTGGGTGCTGGTAAATTGATTGTAAAGTTGGTGCTTTGCAAAGGTTGGATTTGGATGGGAGTCCAAACAGTCATTTTTGGAGATGTAGCCAAATCGGTGAACATCGGTAAATATTGTGTTGTTGGATGTTCTATTGTTATACTTGCTTTATTTGGTTTTATATTTTCATTGTTTTGGCTTTGAGTGTTGAAGATTTAAGTTTTAAAGAGCTACATTGATTCACCTCCCATATCATTGTCATTGTGAGACTAACAATTGGTATCAGAGTGAGGTTCCTGAATAGGCTTAACTAGCTAGGGTGATCTTGGAAGTGACACAATGGCAGGTGGTGAAGGCTTCTCATCAAACAAAGCACCATTGTTTGACGAAACTAATTACACATTTTGGAGACTCATGATGTAGACATATCTTTGTGCTTTGGGATACGACATTTGGAATTCAGTAGATAGTGGATACATAATACCCACCACTTCTCCAATCGATGCTATCGGTAAGAAACTGTTTGAGAATGACTCAAAAGCAAAGAATGCTATCATGTGTAGATTAGTGGACAACGAACTAGTATAGATTATGGGTTGTAAAATGGCAAAGGAAATATGGGACAAAATGAAGAGCATTCATGAAGGAGATGTTAAGATCAAGGAGGCCAAGTTACAAACACATAGAGCTTAGTTTGAATTATTAAAGATGAATAACGATGAGAATATAGAGGCATATATGTTGAGAGTTAATGAAGTCATTAATGTGATTAGAGGACTGGGCGAGGAAATCAAAGATTTTGTCATCGTGAAAAAGGTATTAAGATCCCTTTCCCAAAGATTTGATTGTAAATTTTTAGCTATAGAAGAAGCTAAAGATCTAAATTCTTTTAGTATGGATGAGATGCATGGTTCTTTGAATGCATATGAGATGAGAATAGGAAAATATAAACCCACAGATAGAGAAGTTGCTTTTAAATCCCATAAAAATATGAAATCAAAACAAGAATCTAAGGAAGAAGAGACATCAGATGAAATGGAAGCAAAATTTGTTCGAAAACTAAAAAGGGGAAAAGGAAAACATAGAGGAAAGTTACCATTTAAATGTTTCAACTATGGAGGCATTGGGCATTTTGCAACTAAATTTCCAATTAATGAGAAGAACAGAAGTGATGAAGGATCGCACGAAGAAAGAAGTGAATGGAAGAAAAAAACAAATTTTAGAAAATGCAACTTCAAGAAGAAAAGTTTCATCTCCAAGAATGTTAGTTCATCAGAAGATAGTTCCAGTGGGGATTCTGAAAAGGAAACAGATGAAGCTCTTTTCATGGCACTCAAAGAAGAAAAACTAAAAAAATAACATGAATGTGATGAAGAAGAAATTGACGCGGAAGTGAATTTGGAAGAGGAACTAATTGCAACTCTAGATGAATTGAATATAGAAAGAAAAAATAATAAGAAAATTTCAAGAAAGCTTGAGGATGCAAATGAAATCATAACAAATTTGAAAGTATAGATAGAAGAATCCAAGAAAATATCTGAAGATATCGAAGTGTAAATAACCATGAAAATAGATTATTGCAACAAGCTAGAAGAAGAGATTGTTGGTTTAAGAATGCAGCTAGAAGAGATGAATCATAAAATTAGTTGTTATGAAAAACGTGAATAAATTTCTATGAAGCTGGATAAGATCATAAATAACCAAAAGACTACAGGAATCAAATTTGGTTTGGGTTTTGATGAAGGAGAATCGTCAAATGGATCAAAGGCCATAAATGAAGAATCCACAAAGAATGAACAAAAGAAACATGTTGATCAAGCAAAAATGAATCATGCAAAGGCAAGCAATAATGCAAGGCATGAAAGGAGAATTGAAAATGATGGCTTCACCAATGTCACACATCAAAGAAGAAGAAGATTTATTTCTCCTACGACAACATGGAAAAGACCACCACCCAGGTTCAATTATCTATTTTCTAGTTACTATTTTAAATGCAATGGTTATGGACATAAGATCTCAGATTGCAAGTATAATGTAGGACCAAAGAATTTTACCAATAGAAATGCTTTTTCACCTTTGATGGATTATGCAGTAGAATGTTATAACTGTCATAATTTTGGGCATATTGCAAGAAATTGTCGAAGTACATTTGCATCAAATCAATTTCAGGGAAGAAAATTTCAGCCAAATGGAATAAGACAAAATAGAAAATTTCTCGAAAAACATGCACAAGCTACTGAAAAAGAAAAGCCAAAACAAGAGCCCAAAATTGTAATCAAACCTGAGTGGAAAGAAAAAGAGCAACCTAAGGAAGAAAAGGAATCCTTGATCGTATAGATGACATTTAAAGCGCAAAATAAATTCACACCATAGATACTTGATAGTGGATGCTCCAGTCATATGACAGGTGACAAACAAAAATTTGAGAAGTTGCAACAATATGAAGGTGATTCAGTAAAGTTTGGAAACAATGATGGAGCTAAGATAGTTGGCAGAGGTTCAGTTAATATTAGTGACATAAAAATCAGGTCAAAATAAGTCTTGGTTGTGGTTGGTCTGAAGCATAACTTGTTGACCGTAAGTCAGATTTGTGATAGAGGTCATGAAGTGATCTTTAATAAGTAAGGTTGTGAATTCAGAAAGGTAAACAATGGGAAGTTAATAGAAACTGGATCAAGGACATCTGGAATCCTGTACACTCTCTCAGAGACTTTAGAAGGAGCTTGCTTGATTGGATAGGAAGAAGAGAATTGGTTGTGGCACAAGAGGCTCGATCATATCAGTTTTGATAATCTAGTAAAAATCAGCTCAAAGAAAGCAGTGAAAGATATTCCCACCATTAGAAAACCATCAAATAGCATTTTTACTTCATGTCAAAAGGGGAAGCAAACTAGAGTCTTATTTAAAATAAAAGAGTACTACACAAGCAAACCTTTGGAACTAGTACATACTGATTTATGTGGACCCATGAGAACGTAAAGCATAAATGGTGACAAATATTTCATGTTGTGTATAGATGACTATTCCAGGATGACATGGGTACTATTTTTAAGCATAAATCATAAGCTTTTGAGATGTTAAAGGTTTTCAAAAACCAAGTTGAGAATCAAACAGGAAAAAGGATTAAATGTTTAAGGTCAGACAGAGGAGGAGAGTTCATTTCAGAGGATTTCACAGAGTATTTGAAAAATATGGTATTAGGAGATAGTTTTTAGCATCCAGGACACCTTAGCAGAATTGTGTGGTAGAAAGAAAGAACAAGACAATGCAGGAAATGACACATACTATGTTGACTGAGAGTAAAGTAGTAGAAATTTTTTGGAAAAATGTTGTCCATACTACGATATACATCCAAAATAGGTGCATGTTGAGGATGCATGAAAGCAAAACTCCTTATGAGTTGTGGTTTGGTAAAAATGCAACAACAAGATACTTTAAAGTTTTTGGCAGCAAGTGTTACATCAAAATAACTGAAGAAAATATTGATAAGTTTGAAGATAGAGCGGATGAAGGTATTTTTCTTGGCTATTCATCAAAAAACAAAGCTTACAAATGCTACAACAAGAGGCTAAGGAAAATTGTGTATAGTGTCAATGTTAAAGTTGATGAAGGAAGGGAACGAGTAATTAGCTATGAAGAGAACTGCCCAATTTATGAAGAGGTCATTTAAGGAGATGAGGAAAAGGAAACGAAAAAGAAACCAAAAATTGACTCAGAGGATTCAAACAGTGATTCAGAAGTGGAAGAAAACAAGAAATTCAAAATAGATAGCTGGCAAAAAGATCATCCTAGAGAGCAAATAATTGGAGACCCCATAGTTGGTGTTTAGACAAGAAGAAGATTAGTAAGTAACTACTCTTTATTATCCAGCACCGAGCCCAAAAATGTTGCTGACGCAAGCAAAGATGAAAGCTGGGTAAAGGCAATAAATGAAGAATTAGATCAAATCGAGAAAACAAGACTTGGGAGTTAGTACCAAGACTCACAAATAAAAATGTAATCAGTACTCAATGGGTCTTTCGAAACAAATTGAATGAAGACAGACATGTAGTCAGGAACAAAGCAATATTGGTATGCAAAGGCTATGCACAAGTTGAAGGTATTGACTTTGAGGAAACCTTTGCACCTGTGGCCAGACTGGAGGCAATTAGAATGTTTCTGGCTTTAGCAGTTTACATGAATTTCAAAGTTTATCAAATGGATGTGAAATCAACATTTTTGAATGGGAAACTTGAAGAAGAGGTTTATATTGAGTAGCCAGATGGTTTCCAGCTTGGTGATGATCCCAAATTGGTTTTCAAGTTTAAGAAAGTGTTATATGACTTAAAATAGGCACCCCGAGAATGGTATGCAAGGCTAGACAATTATCTTACTCAGTAAGGGTTCAAGAAAGGTATGGTGGATAGTAATTTGTATGTGAAAACAAAAAATGGTCATCATATTGTTCTTGTTGTATACGTAGATGATATCATATTGATGTAACTGCAGAGCACTCACCCAGCTAGTGTACTAATCTATACCATCATAAAACATAAATATCCACACAAAAATGCACAAATCAAACAAATAAATCCAACTAATGCAAAGTTTTCTTGTATTGATATTTCAAAGGATCTCGGATTACAAAAATGCCCTCTCAGGGTCACTCCAAAGACGATACAGATGTTTATAATTTCCAATGCCCTCAACAAGGTAGGCGCACTTATTTTTTGCTTCGATGATTACTCACAAACTGCCTTGGGGTAGAGCTAACCCCCTTCTCTGCGATGTGGAAGGATTATGATATAGGATTCTTTCTGCACCTGTCTCCTTGCAAATAAGAAACAACAGCGCACGATTACAGAGATTTATAGCCTCTTGTGATGAGGCCCTTTAAAGAATCATATATGTAAATACCATTAAACTAATGAAACAAGAAAGCATAAAGAAATATTTTAAGCTATTCTAATCGTATCAAGAAATATACTACAACATATAAGACATGAATAAGCACATGATGCATTGAAAAAATATAGAATTAGAAGAAATAAGACATCAAAAGGATCCAATATACTCCTACCCACTACAACACATAAAATACCTAATTCCTACGATCAGATCTTCTCTAAAAATGTAATTAAACCTATGAAAAGTCTAACATGACTAATCTATGCGATAAAAAGTAAACTAAGTAAGGTGATCTCTAAATTATTGCAAATCATAGCTGTGAGGGATGGTATGCACTATAAACCGTGGCTAGCAGCTACAGTTTGACCTCTAATGTGTTTGCCCTCAGAATTAGGGGCAGTGGCTTGACCTCCTTGTCCGAATTGATGTTCAAGGGTTGCCTTTGTCGTCTTCTTATAGATTTGGTGGTAAAATCACTGTGAAGGGCCTTCGTTCGCCCAGATTTGTGTTTCTTGATCCTCATAGGCACCTAGGGCATCCATGGCTAATTAGTATTTGAATGGATAGCAAAGGGGCTCTCAAATGTACAAGATCGTTATGCAATTTGATAGGGCTTCACTGCTCTCTTGATCAATTAGCTCATTCAATAATTCACCAGTGCTTCGCTATGCAAATTATCTCTCTCTTATCCTCTTCTTCATATTGAAAAAAGGGGGGTATTTATAGCATGCCCCTAGGGCTAGGGGTGGCTTCATGGAGAAGTTAAGACCAAGAAGGTTGGTTAGGACAGTTGGGATGGAAGCCTTTGGATTATTTCATCCTCCAACTGCTTCCTTCTAGATCTCTTGGCTATTCCAATTGATTTGGCTTAGATGGAAGGCCTAACTGAACTCTAGTTCAGACCGCATGTCACAGCTATGGTCCAAACTGCAGACCACAGGTGTCAATTGCGGTTCAAAATGGAGATCGCAGGTCTGGGCTACGGTTCAGACTGCTTAGGCCAGAATGCCTAAATTAAGTGGTTAGAACCATTGCTCTATCTTGGAGTCTATCCAAGATCCTTCATATGGTTTTGTAGCATGTCCATATGAGTAGTCGCCCTCGACATGACACATTTTAGGTGTCTACAAATGCCCCTTTTGAGATGCGTTGTGAGATCGAACAATGCTGAGCAAAATAGACCTCTTAAAATGATGTCGCAAGTTCTATGATGATCATTAGTCTGATCAACATTAGATGCCACAGGTCCAGCAAAAGGACGCGCATCTTGGAATCATTGCTTCCAATGTGGTAAGGCTTACATTTGAAAGGTCTACACTCGTCATCAGACATTCGGGTAGCTTTGGTGCTATAATAGGAGTTAGGCCTATATAGCCGAAGGATGAGAGCTACAAACAAAATTTCATATTTGCTATTTTCCCCAAGCATAGGGGGAAGCTTATGATAGTTGTTAGCAATGATTCGCAAGGACGAACACAATTTTGACAAGATCAAGGGATCTACGATCTTCGAGATCTTTTGTTTATTTTGATTATGACATGAAATTATGACTACCCCTTCAAGCGACGAGTCAATGAGGGTAATGACAATGTCTGAAGTGACAAAATCGCTTGACCATAATGAATGATCCTAAACAAATTTTAGATTTGAGATGTTTAAATGCCTTGGCGAGGCCTAGTTCAGCTTATGATTGCAATGCTTAGTAGTATTTGCACATCTCTCTCTCCTGGAGTAGTCAGGCTATGATAGTCATCTTAGAGAGTCAAGATAATACAAATTCAAGAAGACTTGTGTTGAATCATATTGTCGATGATTTGCTGAAAGATGTCATAAAAGAAATGATAATTTTACCCCAAATGTCCTTATTGTGATCTACTCATCTTGTCGGATTGCATGGATCGTAAGTCGTTGCAACTGCCAAGTTTATAGGATAAATCACTGAATACAAGGCGCATTTGGTATTTCATTGTTTAATTTTTTTTGTTCAATTTTGCATTTATTGGATTGATCCTGGTGCTTTTAATGTCACCAAATTTGCAATTTTGATCATTTATTTTTATTTTTATCCATTGGGATTCATTAATTTACTTTTTTAGACCTTCCCACAATGGGTTTTTAGCGTATTTATTACTAGTTGTGGACCGCAGGTACGGCCTACAGTGTGCACTATCAAATTTATGGGACCGCAGGTCAAACCTGTGGGCATAAAACCCTAGTTTTGGAACTATGGGTTTCAGCTACGGTCCGTAGAGGCTAGGAGGACCTATAAATTGAAATTCTATTTGCAATTTTTCATTATTGTCTTGCAACCTTGAACAATTGGAGAGCTCTGAGAGAGACAAGACATTCCCTTATATGGAACACTGTTAAATCAACAACCCTTACACTCGTTCTTCCTTGATGGCAGATCCTGATTAGCCATCGAATAGCCAGGGGGTAGGGTGCGGGTAAGGTAACTCAAAACTGAGACCTCGTACTCCATATGAGTAAAATAAACCACACTTAATAAATGCAGTAATTGAACCTCACTAAACTGCCAATAATGAACCCCACTAGTTTAGGTTAGACTAGGATTTAATTTTTATGCATTAGTGGTCTAGGAGGGTACCCGAAATGGGTGCCACTTCTAAACTATAGCTGGTAGCTGCGGTTACCAGGTGGTAAAATGGGAACTACAGGTTTCATCTGCAGCTCCCAATTTTGCAAATTGGGGACCACAAGTTGTAGTTGCGGTTCCTAATTTGCAAATTGGGGGCCAAAAGTTGCAATTGCGGGCTGCAATTACTTGTTTTTTTTTAGTTTTCTGTAGCTCTCTACGACCTCTGCTCTCTTTGCACAATCATAGTCGCACTTGATCGAACTTCAACCTTTGCACCTCTACGCAATCACAGCGGCACCATCTTCGCACACTCTGCTTCCTTTGCAATCTTTCACACTTAGAATGATTCGACGAAATGCACTCTGCACACTACGATCGAATTTTGCACTCTGCTCTCGACGATCGAACTTCTTGCTCTGTGCACTATCTGCGAACGTCGCACTTCAACAACACATTCAATCACTCCTCAACTCTCCAAACAGCCCTCCTTTTATAACAAAATTTTCATGATGAAAACTTTAATCTTAGTCGACTGTTATAACAAAAACAAACCCTAATCTTCATTGGTCGCAAGCCCTAATATTCATCGACTAAAATTTGACTTTGTCGACTTCACTACCTCTGTAACTCTTCTGTAGCTTCTGCCATGAAACTACAACATGTCGCGATATCACGACACCTTTGCAACCGTACACTTTCTTTTGGCTTTTGTCATGATATCACGACACTTCAGCCTTTGACGACTTCAACTAAGCTCTTGTCGCGATATCATGACACTTTTGTCTTTATCAATATCAACTTTGCTTTTGTCATGATATCATGACACTTCTCCCTTCGTTGACCTCCTTTCTGCTTTTGTCATGAAATCGTGACACTTCTCCTATAGAAGACCTACTTTCAGTTTCTATCACGAAATCGTGACACTTTCGCTTCCTTGCACTCTTCTCTGCTTGCACTAGTGAAAACATGACATGTCATGAAATCACGACACCTTTCGCTTTCGTACACTCTTCTCTATAGGCACTAGCGAAAATAGAACATGTCATGAAATCGTGACACTTTCGCTGCCTTGTGCTTTTCTCTGCCTTACGCCCGCAAAAACGAACATGTCATGAAATCGTGACACTTTCTACATCCGTACGCTTTCTCTTCAATATGTCATGAAATCATGACATTTCTTACTTCGAAACCTTTCCTTTGCTGCATGTCATGAAATCGCGACATTTCTTACTTGGAACATTTTCATCTATAGCATGTCGTGAAATCATGACGGTTCTCACTTCGAACTCTACAGCATGTCACGAAATCACGACAGTTCTCACTTCGAACTCTGCAGCATGTCGCGAAATCATGACACTTTTCGTGTTACTTTCTCTCTCTTCGAACTTGTCATGAAATCATGACAATTCACACTACGGACTCTCTCTTCTGCATTATGTCACGAAATCATGACACTTTTTCTTTTGGACTCTCTCTCCTGCAACATGTCATGAAATCGTGACACTTTTTCGTCCGTACAACCTTCCTTGCAATATGTCACGAAATCATGACATTTCTGACTCCGTACATTCTCTCTCCCCTTTGAGTCATGAAACTACGACATGTCGTGATATCACGACACTTTTCTAACTTGCTTTCTCTCTCCTGCTTAAGTCACGAAAATGCGACATGTCGCGATATCGCGACACTTTTCTAAAATGCTTTCTCTCTCCTGCTTAAGTCACGAAAATGCGACATGTCGCGATATCGCGACACTTTTCTAACTTACTTTCTTTCGAACCTGTCATGCCGTAACCTTCATCAAAACAAATTATTTGACATCAAATCAAATTCCTTCAAAAGCTTCTTGACATCAATGACAACTTATACACTTGAGCAAAGGCAATGTACCCAAAGTACCCAAAATTGCCAACAATCTCCCCCTTTGTCATTGATGGCAAACCTTTACCGAAAACACGTCTCAAGAGCCAAAACCGAAACCAACTCGTGCTAACAACCGAGAAACTGTGCCCACAACCGAGAATCTTCCTTTGAAGTTTTGCTCCCCCCGACTTGAAGCTTTCCTCTTCACTTGAAGCTCTCCCCCTTACTCATATCTCTCCCCCTTTGTCATCAATGGCAAAGGGTCACCTTTGGGGCTCGGGACTAAGAATGAGCCTCTTAGCTTAGTCCCTCCCCCACCTCCTGATGAGGTGATTAATTCTGGGGTGGGAGTAAAACTCCCATTAGGCACTGATCATCATCAACGTCTATAACTTCCTTTTCGGGCCTTCTCTTGAACTCTTTGCCCGTATTCCCTGTTCTTGTCACTGTTCTTGTTCTTGTTCTCATCCCCGCTCTTGTTCATGCCTTGATCCTTGGACCTATTCATACCACTGTTCCTGTTCTCGTATTCTGGAATTTCAGCTCTACACTATCTGATTGTGTGACCTTCATTGTTGCACTTGAAACACTTGACGATGTTGTTTCTCTGAGGTAAACCTGATCTTTGAATCCACTAGGTTTCGACCAAACCTGTTCTGGCCAAACCTGTTCTGACCAAACCTGTTCCTGTTATTTACCTTGCAATAGACTGCCTTGTGCCCAAACTATTGACAAGAGTAGCAATACCCTTGAAAGAAACTAGCACTTCTGAAATTGTCGTTTACCTTCTTCACTTGAGCCATGCAATGTGAAGCCATGTGACCAAACTCGTGACACGCAAAACATCTGCCTTGAAATTTTCTTTTATTTGACCTCTTGGGTCCTGAAAACTTCTTCTTCTCATTCTGAATTCTGTTTTCTATTTCGTGCATCTATCATTCAAGGACTCATGATCTGAAATACTTTCCTCATCAGAACTCTCTTCCTTTTGGAGTCTCTTACTAGACTCTCCAACTTGTTCCTTGTGTGGCTTAACAAAACCAAGGCCTAGTTTTATCTCGTTGTCTTTCTTTGACCTTTGATGAGTGACTTAACCTTTTTGGAGCTATCTTGAAATCCGTAAAGCTTATCCTTGTACTCTTTAGTTTCCTCTTTCAAAGAAGCCATTTTCTGTTCTAACTCACTATACTCAAGAACCTTAGACTCTAACTCATCCTTGAGTTCTTGTGTCTTAGCTATAGAGAAATCAAGATTTTCTATAAGATCATCTCTCTCCATACAACATTCATCTAACTTATCCTTGAGTCTAGCATTCTTCTTTCTTTCCTTTTTCAAAGCACTAAGAGCACTAATAAGTTCACTTTCAAGATCCTTTATTTGTTTGCTTTCAGAATCATCAAAGCCTTTTTCAGATTTCTTATCACTAGAGGTGCTACCTTTTTCAAAAACCATACATGCATCTTCCTTATAGTTTTTTGAAGCATCCTCATACATACTAGAAACCAAATCATTATTTGTACAATCATCCTCAAGGTGACCAAAATTTCCACATCTAAGACATTTCATGATAATGAATCTATGTTTCGGTTCTTCCTCTTTTTCTGATATGAACAACATCTCATTTTCATCATCACTTGAAGAACTTTCACTATCACTACTAGAACACTTACTTGCTTTGTCTAGGTAGAAACTCTTCTTGTGCTTGTGAGAATACCTCTTTCCTTGATTGTTGTGCTCATCTTTGTTCTTCCTATGATGCTTGTGCTTTTCAGAATCCTTGCTCTTAGAATCCTGTTTATCTTCATCACTTTCATTCTTGGGAACAATACAGTCAGTAGCATAATGACCAAACTTTCCACAATTGAAACATCTTATATTTTTCATGCTTTTGTGCTTTCTAGAGAACTTGCCTTTCTTGCTGTAATATGCCTCTTCATCACTAGAAGACTCATCACTCTCTTGAAGCTGTTTACCCTTGGATTTCTTGGTAGCCTTGAAAGTTGCCTCTTTCTTGACATCAACCTTCACTTGAGTTCTCAACTCAAATGCTGCAAGTATACTATGGAGCTCATCCTTTTTCAACTTATCCAAATCTTTAGCTTCCTCAATAGCAGAAATATTTTCACTAAATCTATTAGGAAGAGATCTTAAAATCTTATCACAAACATCATTTTCAGCAAGCTCAAGACCTAAGTCTTTCATGGAGTTAACAACCTCATCCATACGAAGCATGTAGTCACTAATATTTTCATCATCATTCATCTTGAGTTGTTCAAACATACCTTTGAAGTGTCTCAACTTGGCCTTTCTGACATTTGTATCACCCGTATGAACCACCTGCAACTGTTTCCACATTTCACTAGCTGTCTTGCAGTGAATCACTTTGGTGAGATCTGCTTTCTGTAAGCCTTCTTAGATTGCATTCATTGCTTTTGAATTGTTGTGATGTAGGAGCCTTTCTTCTTTAGTATTTGGACCATGTACAGGAATAGTGTACTCATCTTCAATTACTTCCCATACCTCATTACCAAGTGCCATTAGATGAACCTTCATCCTTGCACTCCAAAGACCAAAATCTGACCCATCAAGAATAGGTGCTGCATTGCCACTTGAATAATCCATTGTGTTCTTTACTAGCTTTTCCTTCAAGTTGTTAAACTTTTTGAAGGCACCCGCTCTGATACCAATTGAAGAACACAAGCTTATACTGAGAGGGGGGGTGAACAGTATAAGACCTCTTTTTACTTTTTCCTTTATATTTCAAAATAGTAAAGCAATATACCCAAAGCAATATCAAAGCAATGCACAAAATCATCCACAAAGTGACATCAATTTTAACGTGGTTCACCTAGAATGGCTAGGCTACATCCACAAAACTTTTCTCTAAAAGTTATCTCAAAGTTCTTTGGGAATCCTTCCCAATTACAATGTTTATGAGCCTCGACTCAAAGGAGATACCTTCCTCTCTCGCTCTAGAAATGATCCCTCGAAGATCAACTGCCTCTACCTCTTGCCAGCACGTGGAACTCCTTTCCACCGAAGACCTCCTGTCCTCAATGCTTAGCCTAAGAGACCTCTACCTTCTATGATCACGTCCATAGCAGCTCAGCAACCTGTACCAAACATAGTCAATCGGTCTAGTACAAGTCTTCCTCTGTCTGTCAGATCTGTCCAACTTTGAACAAATCAATCCTCTACACATAAGCCTTCTCAAAGACTTGCCAAATCTGTCCTCAGGTTCTTCTCAAAGAACCAATGCACCTCTGTCCTCAAGTAGCAGCACTCTACATTCATCTTTGCCCTTTGTGCTCTCTATGCCCTCTGCTCTCTTTGCGCAATCATAGCCGCACTTGATCGAACTTCAACCTTTGCACCTCTGCGCAATCACAGTGGCACCGTCTTCGCACACTCTGCTTCCTTTGCGATCTTTCACACTTAGAATGATTCGACGAAATGCACTCTGCACACTACGATCGAATTTTGCACTCTGCTCTCGACGATCGAACTTCTTGCTCTACGCACTATCTGCGAACGTCGCACTTCAACAACTCATTCAATCACTCTTCAACTCTCCAAACAGCCCTCCTTTTATAACAAAATTTTCATGATGAAAACTTTAATCTTAGTCGACTGTTATAACAAAAGCAAACCCTAATCTTCATCGACTGCAAGCCCTAATCTTCGTCGGCTAAAATTTGACTTTGTCGGCTTCACTGCCTCTATAACTCTTCTGTAGCTTCTACCATGAAACTACAACATGTCGCGATATCGCGACACCTTTGCAACCGTACACTTTCTTTTGGCTTTTGTCATGATATCGCGACACTTCAGCCTTTGACGACTTCAACTAAGCTCTTGTCGCGATATCACGACACTTTTGTCTTTGTCAGCATCAACTTTGCTTTTGTCACGATATCGCGACACTTCTCCCTTCATCGACCTCCTTTCTTTTTTCATGAAATCATGACACTTCTCCTATAGAAGACCTACTTTCAGTTTCTATCGTGAAATCATGACACTTTCGCTTCCTTGCACTCTTCTCTGCTTGCACTAGCAAAAACATGACATGTCAATCGTGACACTTCCTTTCTTTGTCACAAATCGTGACACTTTCTCCTTGTAAGCTTTCTCTTCAACCATGTCATGAAATCGTGACACTTTCTGCATCCGTACGCTTTTTCTTCAATATGTCACAAAATCATGACATTTCTTACTTCGAAACCTTTCCTTTGTTGCATGTCATGAAATCATGACAGTTCTTACTTGGAACATTTTCATCTTAGCATGTCACGAAATTGTGACGGTTCTCACTTCAACTTTTTTCATGTCACGAAATCGTGACACTTTTCGTGTTACTTTCTCTCTCTTCGAACTTGTCATGAAATCGTGACAATTCACACTACGGACTCTCTCTTCTGCATTATGTCATGAAATCGTGACACTTTTTCTTTCGGACTCTCTCTCCTACAACATGTCATGAAATCATGACACTTTTTCATCCGTACAACCTTCCTTGCAATATGTCATGAAATCGTGACATTTCTGACTCCATACATTCTCTCTCCTCTTTGAGTCGCGAAACTGCGACATGTCGCGATATCGCGACACTTTTCTAACTTGCTTTCTCTCTAAGTCGTGAAAATGCGACATGTCACGATATCGTGACACTTTTCTAACTTGCTTTCTCTCTCGCTAAGTCGAAAATGCGACATGTCGCGATATCGGACACTTTTCTAACTTACTTTCTTTCGAACCTGTCATGCCGTAACCTTCATCAAAACAAATTATTTTACATCAAATCAAATTCCTTCAAAAGCTTCTTGACATCAATGACAACTTATACACTTGAGCAAAGGCAATGTACCCAAAGTACCCAAAATTGCCAACAATCTCCCCCTTTGTCATTGATGGCAAACCTTTACTGAAAACACGTCTCAAGAGCCAAAACTGAAACCAACTGTGCTAACAACTGAGAAACTGTGCCCACAACTGAGAATCTTCCTTTGAAGTTTTGCTCCCCCTGACTTGAAGCTTTCCTCTTCACTTGAAGCTCTCCCCCTTACTCATATCTCTCCCCCTTTGTCATCAATGGCAAAGGGTCACCTTTGGGGCTCGGGACTAAGAATGAGCCTCTTAGCTTAGTCCCTCCCCCACCTCCTGATGAGGTGATTAATTCTAGGGTGGGAGTAAAACTCCCATTAGGCACTGATCATCATCAGCATCTATAATTTCCTTGTCGGGCCTTCTCTTGAACTCTTTGCCCATATTCCTGTTCTTGTCACTGTTCTTGTTCTTGTTCTCATCCCTGTTCTTGTTCATGCCTTGATCCTTGGACCCGATCATGCCACTGTTCTTGTTCTTGTATTCTGGAATTTCAGCTCTACACTGTCTGATTATGTGACCTTCATTGTTGCACTTGAAACACTTGATGATGTTGTTTCTCTGAGGTAAACCTGATCTTTGAATCCACCTGTTCTGACCAAACCTGTTCTGGCCAAACCTGTTCTGACCAAACCTGTTCCTGTTATTTACCTTGCAATAGACTGCCTTGTGCCCAAACTGTTGACAAGAGTAGCAATACCCTTGAAAGTAACTAGCACTTCTGAAATTGTCATTTACCTTCTTCACTTGAGCCATGCAATGTGAAGCCATGTGACCGAACCTGTGACACGCAAAACATCTGCCTTGAAATTTTCTTTTATTTGACCTCTTGGGTCCTGAAAACTTCTTCTCATTCTGAAATCTGTTTTCTATTTCTGCGCATCTATCATTCAAGGACTCATGATCTGAAATACTTTCCTCATCAGAACTCTCTTCCTTTTGGAGTCTCTTACTAGACTCTCCAACTTGTTCCTTGTGTGGCTTAACAAAACCAAGGCCTGTTTTATCTATTGTCTTTCTTTGACCTTTGATGAGTGACTTAACCTTTTTGGAGCTATCTTGAAACCTGTAAAGCTTATCCTTGTACTCTTTAGTTTCTTCTTTCAAAGAAGCCATTTTTTGTTCTAACTCACTATACTCAAGAACCTTAGATTCTAACTCATCCTTGAGTTCTTGTGTCTTAGCTATAGAGAAATCAAGATTTTCTATAAGATCATCTCTCTCCATACAACATTCATCTAACTTATCCTTGAGTCTAGCATTCTTCTTTCTTTCCTTTTTCAAAGCACTAAGAGCATTAATAAGTTCACTTTCAAGATCCTTTATTTGTTTGCTTTCTGAATCATCAAAGCCTTTTTCAGATTTCTTATCACTAGAGGTGCTACCTTTTTCAAAAACCATACATGCATCTTCCTTATAGTTTTCTGAAGCATCCTCATACATACTAGAAACCAAATCATTATTTGTACAATCATCCTCAAGGTGACCAAAATTTCCACATCTAAGACATTTCATGATAATGAATCTATGTTTCGGTTCTTCCTCTTTTTTTGATATGAACAACATCTCATTTTCATCATCACTTGAAGAACTTTCACTATCACTACTAGAACACTTACTTGCTTTGTCTAGGTAGAAACTCTTCTTGTGCTTGTGAGAATACCTCTTTCCTTGATTGTTGTGCTCATCTTTGTTCTTCCTGTGATGCTTGTGCTTTTCAGAATCCTTGCTCTTAGAATCCTGTTTATCTTCATCACTTTCATTCTTGAGAACAATACAGTCAGTAGCATAATGACCAAACTTTCCACAATTGAAACATCTTATATTTTTCATGCTTTTGTGCTTTCTAGAGAACTTGCCTTTCTTGTTGTAATATGCCTCTTCATCACTAGAAGACTCATCACTCTCTTGAAGTTGTTTACCCTTGGATTTCTTGGTAGCCTTGAAAGTCGCCTCTTTCTTGACATCAACCTTCACTTGAGTTCTCAACTCAAATGCCGCAAGTATACTATGGAGCTCATCCTTTTTCAACTTATCCAAATCTTTAGCTTCCTCAATAGCAGAAATATTTTCACTAAATCTATTAGGAAGAGATCTTAAAATCTTATCACAAACATCATTTTCAGCAAGCTCAAGACCTAAGTCTTTCATGGAGTTAACAACCTCATCCATACGAAGCATGTAGTCACTAATATTTTCATCATCATTCATCTTGAGTTGTTCAAACATACCTTTGAAGTGTCTCAACTTGGCCTTTCTGACATTTGTATCACCTGTATGAACCACCTGCAATCTGTTTCCACATTTCACTAGTTGTCTTGTAGTGAATCACTTTGGTGAGATCTACTTTCTGTAAGCCTTTCAGGATTGCATTCATTGCTTTTGAATTGCTGTGATGTAGGAGCCTTTCTTCTTTAGTATTTGGACCATGTACAGGAATAGTGTACTCATCTTCAATTACTTCCCATACCTCATTACCAAGTGCCATTAGATGAACCTTCATCCTTGCACTCCAAAGACCAAAATCTGACCCATCAAGAATAGGTGTTGCATTGCCACTTGAATAATCCATTGTGTTCTTTACTAGCTTTTCCTTCAAGTTGTTAAACTTTTTGAAGGCACCCGCTCTGATACCAATTGAAGAACACAAGCTTATACTCGAGAGGGGGGTGAACAGTATAAGACCTCTTTTTACTTTTTCCTTTATATTTCAAAATAGTAAAGCAATATACCCAAAGCAATATCAAAACAATGCACAAAATCATCCACAAAGTGACATCAATTTTAACGTGGTTCACCCATAATGGTTGGGCTACATCCACAAAACTTTTCTCTAAAAGTTATCTCAAAGTTCTTTGGGAATCCTTCCCAATTACAATGTTTATGAGCCTCGGCTCAAAGGAGATACCTTCCCCTCTGCTCTGGAAATGATCCCTCAAAATATCAACCGCCTCTACCTCTTGCTAGCATGTGGAACTCCTTTCCATCGAAGACCTCCTGTCCTCAATGCTTAGCCTAAGAGACCTCTGCCTTCTATGATCACGTCCACAATAGCTCAACAACCTGTACCAAACATAGTCAGTCGGTCTAGTACAAGTCTTCCTCTGTCTGTCAGATCTGTCCAACTTTGAACAAATCAATCCTCTACACACAAGCCTTCTCAAAGACTTGCCAAATCTATCCTCAAGTTCTTCTCAAAGAACCAATGCACCTCTGTCCTCAAGCAACAACACTCTACATTCATCTTTGCCCTTTGTGCTCTCTATGCCCTCTACTCTCTTTGCGCAATCATAGCCGCACTTGATCGAACTTCAACCTTTGCACCTCTACGCAATCACAGTGACCGTCTTCGCACACTCTTCTTCCTTTGTGATCTTTCACACTTAGAATGATTTGATGAAATGCACTCTACACACTACGATCAAATTTTGCACTCTACTCTCGATGATCGAACTTCTTGCTCTGCGCACTATCTGTGAACGTCGCACTTCAACAACTCATTCAATCACTCCTCAACTCTCCAAACAGCCCTCCTTTTATAATAGAATTTTCATGATGAAAACTTTAATCTTAGTCAACTGTTATAACAAATGCAAACCCTAATCTTCGTCGATTGCAAGCCCTAATCTTCGTCGGCTAAAATTTGACTTTGTCGGCTTCATTGCCTCTGTAACTCTTCTGTAGCTTCTACCGTGAAACTACAACATGTCATGATATCGTGACACTTTTGCAACCGTACACTTTCTTTTGGCTTTTGTCATGATATCGTGACACTTCAGCCTTTGATGACTTCAACTAAGCTCTTGTCGCGATATCGTGACACTTTTGTCTTTGTCAGCATCAACTTTGCTTTTGTCACGATATCGTGACACTTCTCCCTTCGTCGACCTCCTTTCTCTTTTGTCATGAAATCATGACACTTCTCCTATAGAAGCCCACTTTCATTTTGTCATGAAATCATGACACTTTCGCTTCCTTGCACTCTTCTCTCTTGCACTAGCGAACATGACATGTCATGAAATCGTGACACTTTCCTTCTTTCTTTTCTTTTCAAATGTCGCAGAAATCGTGACACTTTCTACATCCGTACGCTTTCTCTTCAATATGTCATGAAATCATGACATTTCTTACTTCGAAACCTTTCCTTTGCTACATGTCACGAAATCATGACAGTTCTTACTTGGAACATTTTCATTTGTAGCATGTCACGAAATCGTGACGGTTCTCACTTTGAACTCTGTAGCATGTCATGAAATCGTGATAGTTCTCACTTTGAACTCTATAGCATGTCACGAAATCGTGACACTTTTCGTGTTACTTTCTCTCTCTTCGAACTTGTCATGAAATCATGACAATTCACACTACGGACTCTCTCTTCTGCATTATGTCATGAAATCATGACACTTTTTCTTTCGGACTCTCTCTCCTGCAACATGTCGTGAAATCGTGACACTTTTTCGTCCGTACAACCTTCCTTGCAATATGTCATGAAATCATGACATTTCTGACTCCGTACATTCTCTCTCCTCTTTGAGTCGCGAAACTACGACATGTCACGATATCGCGACACTTTTCTAACTTGCTTTCTCTCTCCTACTTAAGTCGTGAAAATGTGACATGTCGCGATATCGCGACACTTTTCTAACTGCTTTCTCTTTCCTTAGTCGCAAATGCGACATGTGCGATATCGAACTTTTCAATTTCTTCAAACCTGTCATGCCGTAACCTTCATCAAAACAAATTATTTGACATCAAATCAAATTCCTTCAAAAGCTTCTTGACATCAATGACAACTTATACACTTGAGCAAAGGCAATGTACCCAAAGTACCCAAAATTGCCAACAATCTCCCCCTTTGTCATTGATGGCAAACCTTTACTGAAAACACTTCTCAAGAGCCAAAACTGAAACCAATTGTGCTAACAATTGAGAAACTGTGCCCACAACTGAGAATCTTCCTTTGAAGTTTTGCTCCCCCGACTTGAAGCTTTCCTCTTCACTTGAAGCTCTCCCCCTTACTCATATCTCTCCCCCTTTGTCATCAATGGCAAAGGGTCACCTTTGGGGCTCGGGACTAAGAATGAGCCTCTTAGCTTAGTCCCTCCCCCACCTCTTGATGAGGTGATTAATTCTGGGGTGGGAGTAAAACTCCCATTAGGCACTGATCATCATCAGCGTCTATAACTTCCTTGTCGGGCCTTCTCTTGAACTCTTTGTCCATATTCTTGTTCTTGTCATTGTTCTTGTTCTTGTTCTCATCCCTGTTCTTGTTCATGCCTTGATCCTTGGACCTGATCATGCCACCTGTTCCTGTTCCTGTATTCTGGAATTTCAGCTCTACACTGTCTCGATTATATGACCTTCATTGTTGCACTTGAAACACTTGACGATGTTGTTTCTCTGAGGTAAACCTAATCTTTGAATCCACCAGTTCTGACCAAACCTGTTATGGCCAAACCTGTTCTGACCAAACCTGTTCCTGTTATTTACCTTGCAATAGACTGCCTTGTGCCCAAACTGTTGACAAGAGTAGCAATACCCTTGAAAGAAACTAGCACTTCTGAAATTGTCATTTACCTTCTTCACTTGAGCCATGCAATGTGAAGCCATGTGACCAAACCTGTGACACGCAAAACATCTGCCTTGAAATTTTCCTTTATTTGACCTCTTGGGTCCCGAAAACTTCTTCTTCTCATTCTGAATTCTGTTTTCTATTTCTACGCATCTATCATTCAAGGACTCATGATCTGAAATACTTTCCTCATCAGAACTCTCTTCCTTTTGGAGTCTCTTACTAGACTCTCCAACTTGTTCCTTGTGTGGCTTAACAAAACCAAGGCCTGTTTTATCTGTTGTCTTTCTTTGACCTTTGATGAGTGACTTAACCTTTTTGGAGCTATCTTGAAACCCGTAAAGCTTATCCTTGTACTCTTTAGTTTCCTCTTTCAAAGAAGCCATTTTCTGTTCTAACTCACTATACTCAAGAACCTTAGACTCTAACTCATCCTTGAGTTCTTGTGTCTTAGCTATAGAGAAATCAAGATTTTCTATAAGATCATCTCTCTCCATACAACATTCATCTAACTTATCCTTGAGTCTAGCATTCTTCTTTCTTTCCTTTTTCAAAGCACTAAGAGCACTAATAAGTTCACTTTCAACATCCTTTATTTGTTTGCTTTCTGAATCATCAAAGCCTTTTTCGGATTTCTTATCACTAGAGGTGCTACCTTTTTCAAAAACCATACATGCATCTTCCTTATAGTTTTCTGAAGCATCCTCATACATACTAGAAACCAAATCATTATTTGTACAATCATCCTCAAGGTGACCAAAATTTCCACATCTAAGACATTTCATGATAATGAATCTATGTTTCGGTTCTTCCTCTTTTCCGATATGAACAACATCTCATTTTCATCATCACTTGAAGAACTTTCACTATCACTACTAGAACACTTACTTGCTTTGTCTAGGTAGAAACTCTTCTTGTGCTTGTGAGAATACCTCTTTCCTTGATTGTTGTGCTCATCTTTGTTCTTCCTGTGATGCTTGTGCTTTTCAGAATCCTTGCTCTTAGAATCCTGTTTATCTTCATCACTTTCATTCTTGGGAACAAGATCGATCAAGTAGCATAATGACCAAACTTTCCACAATTGAAACATCTTATATTTTTCATGCTTTTGTGCTTTCTAGAGAACTTGCCTTTCTTGCTGTAATATGCCTCTTCATCACTAGAAGACTCATCACTCTCTTGAAGTTGTTTACCCTTGGATTTCTTGGTAGCCTTGAAAGTCGCCTCTTTCTTGACATCAACCTTCACTTGAGTTCTCAACTCAAATGCCGCAAGTATACTATGGAGCTCATCCTTTTTCAACTTATCCAAATCTTTAGCTTCCTCAATAGCAGAAATATTTTCACTAAATCTATTAGGAAGAGATCTTAAAATCTTATCACAAACATCATTTTCAGCAAGCTCAAGACCTAAGTCTTTCATGGAGTTAACAACCTCATCCATACGAAGCATGTAGTCACTAATATTTTCATCATCATTCATCTTGAGTTGTTCAAACATACCTTTGAAGTGTCTCAACTTGGCCTTTCCGACATTTGTATCACCCGTATGAACCACCTGCAATCGTTTCCACATTTCACTAGTCTGTCTTGCAGTGAATCACTTTGGTGAGATCTGCTTCTGTAAGCCTTCCTAGATTGCATTCATTGCTTTTGAATTGCTGTGATGTAGGAGCCTTTCTTCTTTAGTATTTGGACCATGTACAGGAATAGTGTACTCATCTTCAATTACTTCCCATACCTCATTACCAAGTGCCATTAGATGAACCTTCATCCTTGCACTCCAAAGACCAAAATCTGACCCATCAAGAATAGGTGCTGCATTGCCACTTGAATAATCCATTGTGTTCTTTACTAGTTTTTTTTTTTTTAAACTTTTTAAAAGCAACTTTTTTTAATAATTTAAAAAAAAAAAATTTATAAGAGGGGGGGGTGAATAATATAAGACCTTTTTACTTTTTCCTTTATATTTCAAAATAGTAAAGCAATATACCCAAAGCAATATCAAAGCAATGCACAATATCATCCACAAAGTGACATCAATTTTAACGTGGTTCACCTAGAATGGCTAGGCTACGTCCACAAAACTTTTCTCTAAAAGTTATCTCAAAGTTCTTTGGGAATCCTTCCCAATTACAATGTTTATGAGCCTCGGCTCAAAGGAGATACCTTCCCCTCTGCTCTGGAAATGATCCCTCAAAAGATCAACTGCCTCTACCTCTTGCTAGCACATGGAACTCCTTTCCACCGAAGACCTCCTGTCCTCAATGCTTAGCCTAAGAGACCTCCGCCTTCTATGATCACGTCCACAACAGCTAAACTGTACCAAACATAGTCATGGTCTAGTACAAGTCTTCCTCTTTCGATCTATCCAACTTTGAACAAATTAATCCTCTACACACAAGCCTTCTCAAAGACTTGCCAAATCTATCCTCAGGTTCTTCTCAAAGAACCAATGCACCTCTGTCCTCAAGCAGAGACTCCGCATTCGTCTTTGCCCTTTGTGCTCTCTACGCCCTCTGCTCTCTTTCGCAATCATAGCGCACTTGATCGAACTTCAACCTTTGCACCTCTACGCAATCACAATGAACGTCTTCGCACACTCTACTTCCTTTGCGATCTTTCACACTTAGAATGATTCGATGAAATGCACTCTGCACACTATGATCAAATTTTGCACTCTACTCTTGATGATCGAACTTCTTGCTCTGCGCACTATCTACGAACGTCGCACTTCAACAACTCATTCATCACTCCTCAACTCTCCAAACAGCCCTCCTTTTATAATAAAATTTTCATGATGAAAACTTTAATCTTAGTTGACTGTTATAACAAAAAAAAACCCTAATATTCGTCAGCTGTAAGCCCTAATCTTCGTCGGCTAAAATTTGACTTTGTCGGCTTCACTACCTTTGTAACTCTTCTGTAGCTTCTATCATGAAACTACAACATGTCATGATATCGTGACACCTTTGCAATCATACACTTTCTTTTGGCTTTTGTCATGATATCGTGACACTTCAGCCTTTGATGACTTCAACTAAGCTCTTGTCATGATATCATGACACTTTTGTCTTTGTCAGCATCAACTTTGCTTTTGTCATGATATCGCGACACTTCTCCCTTCGTCGACCTCTTTTCTTTTGTCATGAAATCGTGACACTTCTCCTATAGAAGACCTGATTTCAGTTTTTGTCATGAAATCATGACACTTTCGCTTCCTTGCACTCTTCTTTTGCACTAGCGAAACATGACATGTCAGAAATCGTGACACTTTCCTTGACCTCTTCTCTTATGTCATAAATCGTGACACTTTCTCCTTGTAGCTTTTCTCTTCAACATGTCACGAAATCATGACACTTTCTGCATCCGTACGCTTTCTCTTCAATATGTCACGAAATCGTGACATTTCTTACTTCGAAACCTTTCCTTTGTTGCATGTCATGAAATCGTGACAATTCTTACTTGGAACATTTTCATCTGTAGCATGTCATGAAATCGTGATGGTTCTCACTTCGAACTATATAGCATGTCATGAAATCATGACTGTTCTCACTTCGAACTCTACAACATGTCACGAAATCATGACACTTTTTGTGTTACTTTCTCTCTTCGAACTTGTCATGAAATCACGACAATTCACACTACGGACTCTCTCTTCTTGGACTCTCTCTCCTGCAACATGTCACGAAATCGTGACACTTTTTCGTCCGTACAACCTTCCTTGCAATATGTCATGAAATCATGACATTTCTGACTCCGTACATTCTCTCTCCTCTTTGAGTCGCGAAACTACGACATGTCGCGATATCGCGACACTTTTCTAACTTGCTTTCTCTCTCCTTAAGTCACGAAAATGCGACATGTCGTGATATCGTGACACTTTTCTAAAATTTCTTTCTCTCTCCTGCTTAAGTCGCAAAAATGTGACATGTCGCGATATCGCGACACTTTTCTAACTTACTTTCTTTCAAACTCGTCATGCCGTAACCTTCATCAAAACAAATTATTTTACATCAAATCAAATTCCTTCAAAAGCTTCTTGACATCAATGACAACTTATACACTTGAGCAAAGGCAATGTACCCAAAGTACCCAAAATTTCCAACAATCTCCCCCTTTGTCATTGATGGCAAACCTTTACTGAAAACACTTCTCAAGAGCCAAAACTGAAACCAACTGTGCTAACAACTGAGAAACTGTGCCCACAACTGAGAATCTTCCTTTGAAGTTTTTCTCCCCCTGACTTGAAGCTTTCCTCTTCACTTGAAGCTCTCCCCTTACTCATATCTCTCCCCCTTTGTCATCAATGGCAAAGGGTCACCTTTGGGGCTCGGGACTAAGAATGAGCCTCTTAGCTTAGTCCCTCCCCCACCTCCGGATGAGGTGATTAATTCTAGGGTGGGAGTAAAACTCCCATTAGGCACTGATCATCATCAGCGTCTATAACTTCCTTGTCGGGCCTTCTCTTGAACTCTTTGCCCATATTCTTGTTCTTGTCACTGTTCTTGTTCTTGTTCTCATCCCTGTTCTTGTTCATGCCTTGATCCTTGGACCTGATCATGCCACTGTTCCTGTTCCTGTATTCTAGAATTTCAGCTCTACACTGTCTGATTGTGTGACCTTCATTGTTGCACTTGAAACACTTGACGATGTTGTTTCTTTGAGGTAAACCTGATCTTTGAATCCACCAGTTCTAACCAAACCTGTTCTGGCCAAACCTGTTCTGACCAAACCTATTCCTGTTATTTACCTTGCAATAGACTACCTTGTGCCCAAACTATTGACAAGAGTAGCAATACCCTTGAAAGAAACTAGCACTTCTGAAATTGTCATTTACCTTCTTCACTTGAGCCATGCAATGTGAAGCCATGTGACCAAACCTGTGACACGCAAAACATCTGCCTTGAAATTTTCCTTTATTTGACCTCTTGGGTCCTGAAAACTTCTTCTTCTCATTCTGAATTCTGTTTTCTATTTCTGCGCATCTATCATTCAAGGACTCATGATCTGAAATACTTTCCTCATCAAAACTCTCTTCCTTTTGGAGTCTCTTACTAGACTCTCCAAATTGTTCCTTGCGTGGCTTAACAAAACCAAGGCCTGTTTTATCTCGTTGTCTTTCTTTGACCTTTGATGAGTGACTTAACCTTTTTGGAGCTATCTTGAAACCTCGTAAAGCTTATCCTTGTACTCTTTAGTTTCCTCTTTCAAAGAAGCCATTTTCTGTTCTAACTCACTATACTCAAGAACCTTAGACTCTAACTCATCCTTGAGTTCTTGTGTCTTAGCTATAGAGAAATCAAGATTTTCTATAAGATCATCTCTCTCCATACAACATTCATCTAACTTATCCTTGAGTCTAGCATTCTTCTTTCTTTCCTTTTTCAAAGCACTAAGAGCACTAATAAGTTCACTTTCAAGATCCTTTATTTGTTTGCTTTCTGAATCATCAAAGCCTTTTTCAGATTTCTTATCACTAGAGGTGCTACCTTTTTCAAAAACCATACATGCATCTTCCTTATAGTTTTCTGAAGCATCCTCATACATACTAGAAACCAAATCATTATTTGTACAATCATCCTCAAGGTGACCAAAATTTCCACATCTAAGACATTTCATGATAATGAATCTATGTTTCGGTTCTTCCTCTTTTTCTCGATATGAACAACATCTCATTTTCATCATCACTTGAAGAACTTTCACTATCACTACTAGAACACTTACTTGCTTTGTCTAGGTAGAAACTCTTCTTGTGCTTGTGAGAATACCTCTTTCCTTGATTGTTGTGCTCATCTTTGTTCTTCCTATGATGCTTGTGCTTTTCAGAATCCTTGCTCTTAGAATCCTGTTTATCTTCATCACTTTCATTCTTGGGAACAATATAGTCAGTAGCATAATGACCAAACTTTCCACAATTGAAACATCTTATATTTTTCATGCTTTTGTGCTTTCTAGAGAACTTGCCTTTCTTGTCGTAATATGCCTCTTCATCACTAGAAGACTCATCACTCTCTTGAAGTTGTTTACCCTTGGATTTCTTGGTAGCCTTGAAAGCTGCCTCTTTCTTGACATCAACCTTCACTTGAGTTCTCAACTCAAATGCTGCAAGTATACTATGGAGCTCATCCTTTTTCAACTTATCCAAATCTTTAGCTTCCTCAATAGCAAAAATATTTTCACTAAATCTATTAGGAAGAGATCTTAAAATCTTATCACAAACATCATTTTCAGCAAGCTCAAGACCTAAGTCTTTCATGGAGTTAACAACCTCATCCATACGAAGCATGTAGTCACTAATATTTTCATCATCATTCATCTTGAGTTGTTCAAACATACCTTTGAAGTGTCTCAACTTGGCCTTTTTGACATTTGTATCACTTGTATGAACCACCTGCAACTGTTTCCACATTTCACTAGCTGTCTTGTAGTGAATCACTTTGGTGAGATCTGCTTTCTGTAAGCCTTTCAAGATTGCATTCATTGCTTTTGAATTGCTGTGATGTAGGAGCCTTTCTTCTTTAGTATTTGGACCATGTACAGGAATAGTGTACTCATCTTCAATTACTTCCCATACCTCATTACCAAGTGCCATTAGATGAACCTTCATCCTTGCACTCCAAAGACCAAAATCTGACCCATCAAGAATAGGTGCTGCATTGCCACTTGAATAATCCATTGTGTTCTTTACTAGCTTTTCCTTCAAGTCGTTAAACTTTTCGAAGGCACCCGCTCCGATACCAATTGAAGAACACAAGCTTATACTCGAGGGGGGGGTGAACAGTATAAGACCTCTTTTTACTTTTTCCTTTATATTTCAAAATAGTAAAGCAATATACCCAAAGCAATATCAAAGCAATGCACAAAATCATCCACAAAGTGACATCAATTTTAACGTGGTTCACCCAGAATGGCTGGGCTACGTCCACAAAACTTTTCTCTAAAAGTTATCTCAAAGTTCTTTGGGAATCCTTCCCAATTACAATGTTTATGAGCCTCGGCTCAAAGGAGATACCTTCCCCTCTGCTCTGGAAATGATCCCTCAGAAGATCAACTGCCTCTACCTCTTGCCAGCACGTGGAACTCCTTTCCATCGAAGACCTCCTGTCCTCAATGCTTAGCCTAAGAGACCTCTGCCTTCTATGATCACGTCCACAACAGCTCAACAACTTGTACCAAACATAGTCAGTCGGTCTAGTACAAGTCTTCCTCTGTCTGTCAGATCTGTCCAACTTTGAACAAATCAATCCTCTGCACACAAGCCTTCTCAAAGACTTGCCAAATCTGTCCTCAGGTTCTTCTCAAAGAACCAATGCACCTCTGTCCTCAAGCAGCAACACTCCACATTCATCTTTGCCCTTTGTGCTCTCTACGCCCTCTGCTCTCTTTGCGCAATCATAGCCACACTTGATCGAACTTCAACCTTTGCACCTCTGCGCAATCACAACGGCACCGTCTTCGCACACTCTGCTTCCTTTGCGATCTTTCACACTTAGAATGATTCGACGAAATGCACTCTGCACACTACGATCAAATTTTGCACTCTGCTCTCGACGATCGAACTTCTTGCTCTGCGCACTATCTACGAACGTCGCACTTCAACAACACATTCAATCACTCCTCAACTCTCCAAATAGCCCTCCTTTTATAATAGAATTTTCATGATGAAAACTTTAATCTTAGTCGGTTGTTATAACAAAAACAAACCCTAATCTTCGTCGATTGCAAGCCCTAATCTTCGTCGGCTAAAATTTGACTTTGTCGGCTTCACTGCCTCTGTAACTCTTCTGTAGCTTCTACCGCGAAACTACAACATGTCGCGATATCGCGACACCTTTGCAACCGTACACTTTCTTTTGGATTTTGTCACGATATCGCGACACTTTAGCCTTTGTCGACTTCAACTAAGCTCTTGTCGCGATATCATGACACTTTTGTCTTTGTCAGTATCAACTTTGCTTTTGTCACGATATCGTGACACTTCTCCCTTCGTCGACCTCCTTTCTGCTTTTGTCACGAAATCATGACACTTCTCTTATAGAAGACTTGCTTTCAGTTTTTGTCATGAAATCATGACACTTTCGCTTCCTTGCACTCTTCTCTGCTTGCACTAGCGAAAACATGACATGTCATGAAATCGTGACACCTTTCACTTTCGTACACTCTTCTCTATAGGCACTAGAAAAAACGGAACATGTTGCGAAATTGCGACACTTTTGCTACCTTGTGCTTTTCTCTACTTTACGCCCACAAAAATGGACACTTTCTGCATTCGTACGCTTTCTCTTCAATATGTCACGAAATCATGACATTTCTTACTTCGAAACCTTTCCTTTGTTGCATGTCATGAAATCATGACAGTTCTTACTTGGAACATTTTCATCTGCAGCATGTCATGAAATCGTGATGGTTCTCACTTCGAACTTTGTAGCATGTCGTGAAATCGTGAAGTTCTCACTTCGAACTTTGCAGCATGTCATGAAATCGTGACACTTTTCATGTTACTTTCTCTCTCTTTGAACTTGTCATGAAATCATGACAATTCACACTACGGACTCTCTCTTCTGCATTATGTCACGAAATCATGACACTTTTTCTTTCGGACTCTCTCTCCTGCAACATGTCACGAAATCGTGACACTTTTTCGTCCGTACAACCTTCCTTGCAATATGTCACGAAATCGTGACATTTCGACTCCGTACATTCTCTCTCCTCTTTGAGTCGCGAAATCGCGACATGTCGCGATATCGCGACACTTTTCTAACTTGCTTTCTCTCTCCTTAAGTCCGCAAATGCGACATGTCGCGATATCGCGACACTTTTCTAAAATGCTTTCTCTCTCCGCTTAAGTCGCGAAAATGCGACATGTCGCGATATCGCGACACTTTTCCAACTTACTTTCTTTCGAACCTGTCATGCCGTAACCTTCATCAAAACAAATTATTTGACATCAAATCAAATTCCTTCAAAAGCTTCTTGACATCAATGACAACTTATACACTTGAGCAAAGGCAATGTACCCAAAGTACCCAAAATTGCCAACATCTCTCTGGTGGAATTTGATATTGTAAGCTCAATTTAAGTGCTCATGATAAACATAGAGATGTTCAAGGGCATTCATGCGATGTTCATCAAGCAACTTCAATTGATCATGGCAAGCTTGCCGTGCGGTGTCGTCATTGATGAAATCTTTCAATGCGACGTGCAACATTGGAATTTCCAACTCTAAGGGCATAATGGCCTCAGTGCCATATACTAGTGAAAATGGCGTTGCCCCAACGGGCATCCGAATGCTAGTCCTGTAAGCCCATAATGCAAGAAGTAGATGTATATACCAATCCTTGTGTTCTTGCACTATATTTTTCAAGATGGCTACCATAGTCTTGTTTGAGGCCTCAGCTTGCTCGTTTACTTGCAGATAATATGGAGTTGCAAAACTATGTTTAATGCGGTATTTAGACGTTAAAGCCCACCAAGTTTTGTTCTTAAAATAAGTTCCATTATCCAAAATTATTTTGGATGGTATCCCAGAATAACATATGATATGCTCGAGAATAAATTCTGCGATGTGAGCTCCAGTGGTCATTGTGATGGGAATGGCTTCCACCCTCTTTGTAAAATACTCAGTAGCCGTGATAATGAATGTATGTCGACCTGACGATGGAGGGGAAATATTACCAATTAGATCTAACCCCCACTGAGAAAATGGTAAAGCCGCCTAAATGGGTTGTAAGGCCTATGAAGGCAAGTGTATAAGATTAGCATGATGTTGACATTTAACGTATTTCTTGACATACACTTTGTAATCCTTATTCATAGTGGGCCAATAATAACCCATGTGAAGGATGTGCTTGATGATAGCCATACCGCTAAAATGGCCACTGCATGTACCGTCATGAGCTTCTAAGATTGCCCAAGATGACTCTTGGGGCTCAAGACATCGAAGGAAGACTCCTTCATAGCTGCGTCGGTACAAAATATCTCCTATCAAGACATACTTAGTCACTTTCTATTTAAATGTGTGTCTTGCGACATGCGATAATCCTTCTAGAATCATACCAAGTTTTAGGAAGTCTTGGATTTGCAACATCCAACTTTGACAAGCCTCAGCTTCGAATGCTAAGATGACCTGCTCCCCCTGCATATTTAGCTTTGCAAATGCAGAATGGAAAACAACCTTATGGTGAATGGTAGTACCAATCCCCGTAGGACTCTAAGAAGTTAATGACTCCTAGGGTGCCTGCTTAAGAAAGTCTTTCGCTCTACAAAACCAATCAGTTGTTGGTTCCATGACAATCATGTTGACTGACTCTTTGTTATCAAATGCTGCACATTTTGCTACTAGGTGCGAGAGAATTCTAACATGGATGGTAGTGAAATCAGTAGACAGATTCTAAGGGATCAAGGACCCCAAAGATGCCATGGTATCTGCGAACCTATTTGACAAACAAGGAATTGCCTTGATGTCATACCATTCAAGTTTAGCTAGATAAGTGGCAACAAGATTTTTGTAGGCTTTCAACATGGGACATCAACACTGAAAGAGCCCCTTAACCTGGTTGACTATGAGCAGAGAATCACCAAAAATATTCAATCTTTTAATATCCATGGCGATGGCTATGTGGAGACCCAAAAGTAGGGCTTCGTACTCAGCATTATTGTTGGTTCATAAAAAGTCTAACTTTAATGACAAGGGCATTGGAGCTCCTTATAGCATGAAAAACACTATTCATGCACCACCCCCTTGCTCACACTTCGAACCGTTGAAGACAATGTCATATCAACATTATTCTTTGGTTCCTCGGGTTCGAGAGCTTTAGATATTACGAAGACCGCATCATCTAGAAGCTCAATGGTTAGAGGCCTGTTGTTGGACAGTGGTGCCTCAGCTAGTTGATTAGCTATGACTTTTCCCTTGATGGACTTTTGGCTAATGAATTGCAAATCAAATTCTATCAATAGCATGATCCACTTTGCAGTACATGTGTTATGATATGTCTTGCTTATCATGTACTGTAAAGGATTCTATTTCGATATAACATATGTGGTATGACTTAGCACGTAATATCACAATTTCTTGGTAGTGAACACTACTACTAAACAAAGTTTTTCAACATATGCATATCTTGACTCATAACTCATCAAGGTGCGATTGATGTAATATACGACTTGCTCTTTACCTTGCACGTTCTTTTGGGCTAACATTGTCCCTAATGCAAATTCGGTTGCCTATATATATAGTAGAAAAGGCTCATCTGGCCTTGGTGGAGTTAGTACTAGCGACATTGCTAGGTATTGCTTAATCTCAGCAAATGCTACTTGGCAGTCCTTGTCCCAATCAAATGGGACCCCCTTGTGTAGCATTCGATTCATGGGTTGACACTTATCCTATAATTGAGTGATGAATCACTTTATGGATGCTACTTTGCCCTGTAGGCTTCTTAGTTATTTGATATTAGTGGGAGGACGCATCTCTAGAATAGTTGTGACCTTTGCTTGGTCTACTTCGATGCCTCGTTTAGAAATGATGAATCCCAAGAGTTTTACTAAATTTATGCCAAATACACAATTCTTAGGATTCAACCTGACATTGTGCTCTATCAGGTGATTGAAGACCTTCCTTAAGACTTCCGCATGCTCTGCTTGCAACAATGACTTGGCTAGTAAGTCATCAACATAATCATCTAAGATTTTATGCATGTAGTCATGAAAGATATATGTCATAGCCCGCTGATATGTGGCACCAACATTTTTAAGACCGAATGGCATAAATTTGTAGCAAAATTTCCCCCATGGCGTTATGAACACGGTTTTATGCTGATCTTCGGGTTTAATCCAAATTTGGTTATATCCAAAAAAACCGTCCATAAGGGAGAGCATTTCGTGACCTACAATGGCGTCTACCAGAGCATCGATATTTGGCAACAAAAATGAATCTTTGGGTGTTGCCTTTTTGAGATCTCTGAAATCCTTACAAATACGGACCCTTCCATCTAGCTTTCCTACAGGCACCATATTGGAGACCCATTCTGGATAGTCGATGGAGATGACAAAATCTACGTCCAACAATTTTTGCAACTCATCTTTTACCATTAAGGCTACTATTGGATGTATCTTTTTGAGTTTTTTCTTGACTGGCTTCTTCGATAGATCTAGCGAAAGGTTATGAGTAACCAATTTTGGATATAGACCCAGCATGTCTTTGTAAGTCCAAGCAAAAAGATTAGGTCTCTCTTTTAGTAGAGGTATGATGCTATCACGCTCATCCGAAGTGAGACTCTCTCCAAATCTAACCTTATTTGGATTGGTGGGATCTTTACTGATATCCACATCAAAGGTTTTCTCTACTAACATGTGTGATCCCTCCTCAAGTTGGTGAGGCATAGGAATTAGATGGATGTCATCATCCAAGTTCACATGTTCCTCCTACGAAGCATCCTCAACGTGACAAACATCATGAGCATAGCCTGGTGTGAAATGAAATAGTTGCAACATTTCTTCATTTGGGAAGAAATATTCAGGTTGGACTGGTGAGTCAGCGCGATCCCAATCGATAGCATCCATGTTTAGATGTAGTGGTTTGGATGGATCTACCGGATTACAGAGTGGAGTGGTCAAATCAAGGAAGACCATATTGATGGAATGGAATTGATCTCTGGAACCACACAAACAAAACTCTATATCTGAAGCGTAGCTTTCATACCTGAGATCTGGCTCATATGGTATGGGCATAAATGGATCCTCTCTATGGGATACCCATATAATTGGATCCTCTTGGTACACTAGCTATAGAATGGGATATGTCAGCTCAAGGAGCTCCATGTATGTAGGTGGATCAGGAAAGAGTTCTTGATACCTCTCTTTGAGCTCTATTCTTTCCCTCAGGTTGTGATGGAGATTAATCTCCCGATGTAAACCTACAGCTGTAATAGGTGGGGGATCTCTAGGTGGAGGCTTGTTGCGTAAGTGGTGAGGTCCCAAATAGGCCATCTCCATTGAGTCCTCATCATCTCTGTACAAATACAATCCGTCACTCCCCCCCTCTTCTAAGGAGCGATTAGGCAGATGTGGTCCCATGTATCTAATTTTGCGATCGCTATCATCACTATTCAGATAAATCCGATAGAAAAATCGTATATATGATACTACCATGTAAACTCGTACTACTAATTCCTCAGAGCGCTCAGTGTTGGGAGGGACTTACTCCATAACATGCTCTGATTTTGTAGGCAATAGGTATTGCAGATACATGAGCCTAGAATTGATCCTCTCATCTACATCACTATGGTCACTACCATGGATGGGCTACTCTATTGTGTCTATGCACAGTGGGAGATCTGCTGGGTGAGGCTTTAAGTAAGCCTCCTCCATTTCATTTTTATAATTACTATTGACTATGAAGCGCTCGTTCATATTTTCCACTTGTTCCATAGGCATCAAATGGCATATGAATGTCAGAACTAGAAAGGTCAGTTTGCTTTCCTCTTTAGATTGATTATCATTTGAGGACTCATCGTCTGCATCATAACTCAGTCCACTCATCTTGGAGGTAGACTCCTCTCCATCATCATCACAAAGATATCTTAACTTGAGATTGCCTACAGCATGGGGGTCATGCCCTTGCATACCAGTGTTGTTGGTAGCACCATGGATTTGGTTACCCAGGTTATCTTTGGGGTTGTCCTCTAAGGTCCCATCATGGTATGAATCAGGTGGCCCTATGGTAATAAACAATACCATCTGGTGAGTCCTTCAATAGCTGGAAGGATCAGGGTGATATGGAGTAAAATCCACATCGTCCCCCAGACTTGAGTACATGAGATCTAAGGATGCAGCAAGCAAACCGTCATGACCCTGCACTTGTAACCCTAACCCAAACCTATCAGTAGCTAACTGATAATGAGGTTCAAGCGGAGTTTTGCATCCTTGTTCGAAAATACTCAGGCCATGCCCATGCCAATGATATTACTTAAAAATGCGCATGGCATATTATGGGTTGGATAGATAGCACACATTCATAGTGAATGGCTCATCATCGTTCTCATATACAAACATTCTGGTGGGCACTTGATCTAGCCTTGCATAGACAGTTCATTTGGTTGGGTGGATCACCCAATAGCACTATAGATCCAATCGGAAATCGATGGGCATGTGGTCGACCCATCTCTTGTGCAATTTTTAGGATAGGTCCAAAAGTAACATTTTGCACAATATACTCACCCAACCCTATGCTAGCCAGATGAACGGTCACCTATGGTGCAGATGACCCTGTTGAAGATGCAAGTGAAGCAGACTGAGGTGCATCCTCGAATTTGTCTTGAGATTCTTCCACATCCATGGGAGTGGGAGTCTCATTGGTGACTGGTCTGGGCACATGATTTTCCACTTTCTCACCCAATTTCACCTTTAGCTTCTCGACTTGTCGGTGCATCACCGATGCATTCAACTTTAGAGAAGTTGTAGTCATGTGCTCAGATATGTGTGACACAAATGTCGATGGTTGAGCATGGGTTGCTGGTTTACCTATTGGAATATTAACTGATGAGACAGGTCGAATATCCAAGTGCGTCGACGGGAGTACAAAACTCCCAGGAAAATATACTAAGTTCACGAACTTGAATGGTTCTTCGTTCGAGGACACTATGTGAACTTGTCCCTCATGAATGTATTTCACACACTGATGCAAGATAGAGGGAATGCAACACATTTCAAGAATCCAAGGCCTCCCGAGTAGAATTTTGTACTACATGGCACCCTCTATCACGTGATACATCACATAGATGGTCTTGAGTCCCACCTAAATAGGTAAAGCAATTGTACCAACCATCGAGCATAGCACATCGTTAAATTCTCTCAACATAAAGGTGGTAGGCACAATATGTGACTTAGGTAACTTGAGGTGGCTCAATGCCTTGGTCATGATTATATTTATTGAGGACACAATGTCGATCAAGACCCTTTTGAAAGGCATGTGGTTAACACATGCGGTAATATGCAGCGGCAGATCAACCGTAATAGTAGGAACCATATTCACTTTGTGATCATAAAATTGTATCGTGGGTTCTTGAAACTATTGTACATGTCCCACAAAATTTGTAAATGCATGGGCATCTTAGGACTGCACCTCAATGGACATCAAAATATCCATAAGAGTCTCCCTATGTATAGGGGACTGCTGAATAAGCTCATATATTAATAACTTCGTAGGAGTTGTCTGTAGGTTCTGAACTAACTTGTTCCTTATGGTCACCATTGGTCTAGCTGGTGGGCCTAGAATTTTTTGAGCTTGCCATTGATATGGCATAGCTTGTATTCTAATGGGAGCACGAGGTTGATTTGGTTGATCGTATCTCCCATGTCTAGTAACAACATTGACCATACCTACGAACCACTGGGTAGGTGGTTCGATTCGCACTTGATTTACCTAGATGATATTGTTATGAGGTGCCTCGTTTTTAGGTAGTGGATTCTTGAAAACCCCCATGTTTCTATTGTCAGGTGCTTGTGGGTTGCCTAGTATCACTAGCTTTCCATTTTCTATCATGGTCTGCATGATGTGTTTGAAGGACCAACATGTCTCGATGTCATGGCCTTTCACTTTGTGGAATATGCAAAACATATCGTCTTGATGCCACTTTGACTTTGGCACATTCAGATCTACTAATTTGACCTCGAGCAATCGTATGGCCTTGGCCTCGCATAGTTGGTGTAAAATTGAGGTCATCGATTCTGTCAAGGGTGTGAACTGGCGAGGTGGGCTCTCTTCTTTGTTTTTGCCCTTATAGTTGTTTTTTCATGTCTAGTAATGTGTAGGAGGAGGTTGATCTTGATAATTAGGCTTCTACTATCCCTTGTCTTCTTCTCTGATATTTAGCACTACTTGATTCACATGGGCTTACTTTCCCTGTTGTTTCGTAGTACTCTTTTTAAACCCCTCTTTCCTGGTATTAAGCTTCAAGCTAACTTATTGTAACTTGATGTCCTCAATCACCCTGGATTATGCCACAACTTCTTTGAATGTAGGCTAATACTACAGCTGCAACAATAGTGATATGTGCTTGGCGCAACTCTTTGTAAACATTCGAGTCAGTTCAGCCATAGGAATAGGGAATGGTAGCTTTGCCATTATTCTACACCATATCTTTTTGTATTTCTTGATGGGCTCATCGTCGTGCTGAGCTAGCACAACCAAATAGGAAAGGTTGGCTTGTTTCTTGATGCCAAATGAATAGTGTTCAAGAAATGCATCGACCAACTACTCGAAACTAGTAATACTATGTTTATTCAGTTGGTTGAACCACTCTCGGGCTAGGCTGGAAAGTGTCGTAATGAAAGTGCACAACAACAAGGCATCCTGACTCTCTATCTAGAAGCAAGCGTCCAAAAAACTTGTAACATATTCTTTTGCATCCTCATAACCCTTGAATTTTTCCAACTGGGGCATATCATAATGCTTGGGATATGGAGGTGTAGGCACCGAGGGGTCTAGAGGTTCATTGTGTATCTTCCTCAGTGTCGAGTTTTGCATAGCTACACCTTGCCTCTCTATTGCTTTGACCTTATCGTCCAAAGCCTTGTACGCCTTAGAAGACAAAAATTCCCCCTCCCTAAGCTACCGTGGAGGCAGTCTAGGAGGTAACATATTCTTCGAGGGAGGTGGAGGACATGGCTCTTCCTCCTTCTCAAATCAACAACTCTCAGGGTACCCTTGATCATATCTGTCTGTATCCATGTGCTCATGCTGCCTCTATCTTAGATCATTGAGTGATGGCAGTCACTCCCTTTATTGGGTACTAACATGAGTACGACCATCTCTTCGCTCCTCATGCATATCGACTAGGGACACAACCCTTCTATGCACACGATCTCTATGCTCCTTGGGAGGGTATAGGCCAGCCCTGGCTAGCCGATCCTCCTGCTCTATGTGCTCCTTCTAGGCTAGAATATGCTCTTCACACATGCATTTCTCATATAGTCTCTGCCATAAGAGCCTTTGTGCTTGAATATTTTCATCTTAAATATGCTACCTCTCTAGGTGAGCATCATCCAATTGATCTTGGAGTAGTGACATCTTTGCTCGAACACCAGTCTGTGTGATATGTCGATCTAGTCGGCTGTAGGAGGCCTTCGGTATGCGTACTCTATGGAAGCTATCTTATGGGTTCTGTACCCATCATACATATGTGTGGATAGTGGATGTGTGACATGAGGGCACTTAGAATCCTCTTCGTGCTCTCTAGTGATCTTGATACAATTGCCGCTATGCTCACTCAAAGCATGAATGGGCAGAGCTATAGGCTTGTAGCCTAGCTGCTCAAGAACACTACCTAGACTATCTAGTTGTCTAGACCTCCACCGCTCATGTGGTGGTGTTCCATTAGCTCCCACCTTTGATGTATCAATGGTGATCTTGCATGGTGAGCTACGCATGGGAGTATGGGTGGACCTATGCTTGAAAGCGAGCCTATCCTCTTGCCCCTAAATGGATAGATCTCTGACTCATCTATACTCTGACGATGGAGGGTTATAACCTCTTGTGGACCTAGTGCGTATGGGAATCAACTTGGTCCCCTACACCACATATTCCTCGATTGATCCCATGGATGTACGTGTAGTGCGGTCTCGATAATGGCCTTGGGGTAGAGCATTATCATGTTGAGAAGCTCCATGCTCAATCCTATGTCTAGAGGAGTGTACTGAAGCTCTTTTATTAGAAATCCGCTCAATGGGATCTCCCCGTGTCGAGTTGTTGCCTCTAATGCTAGCCGAATGTCAGTTTGCTCATGTGTATGAGGACTCGACACATGCTGCTGTGAACTAGTTGGGGCTTGATCATGGGCATCGGTCCTAGACCTTTGCTGATCACCCCGTGTGTTCACCATTTATGTTCCTGACGTATAGATGTATTTTATTATGTAGACAATGTAAACAAATGATGATTATCTCTTTTAAATGTTTGATTGTGTCCTAAACTATTTGATGTTATTTTCAAATGTGTTGTATCAGTGTTAGGAACTCTTGCATGTTTTGAAATATTGATGGATTTTAAACTCAGTTAAATTGGCTTTCACCTATATACTCGCACAAGCCAAATATGGTAATGACATCCATACTCAACGAAGTAGCATAGGTACTACCAACCCTCACCCCGCACACTGTGCATAGTGATACACCCTTTCGAAGAAGAGTGCATGCTATTTTGCATGGATAGAATAGTTCTTGGGTCAGCCTTGGCAACAAACGGATCTCGATAATACAATTTTAAATGAGCCAACCAATTGGTAATGATATCCACTGTTGATCTCAATCAAGAGGGTTGGATGTGAGAGCCCAATGCCACTGATGTTTAGATGATACATGGTGTGTGTGGTTCCTTTTACGTTGCAAAAATGAAAAATGCATTGAAGAGCATAATGATCATTCTTACATGATATGCATGAAAAGAAAGGAACATTTCAAATTCAGAAAGAATGCATGCTAATGTTTGCTGCTGATTGGGCCTCAAGCATGGCTGCTGATTACAATGGCATAACTGTTGATTGGGCCTCAAGCATACAAACAACACACAATCCTTATCAAGGTCGCTATATTTAGGGGTAGACTACACTTAGAGGTCTGCTATTCCCAACAACGCCTTTCTACTGAATGGAAAATGAAAAAAAACTGGGAATTTTTCATTGACCCCTTATATTTTTATTCTTAGTTTACAACGATTCGATGATCTCTAGAAAGATGCAGAGCAAAAAGTTCAATACATAAGGTGAAATTGGGATCTACCTCAGCTCCTACTCTATTGCCCACTAATTTCCTTGTTGTTTGCTCCTTCCTCTGTGAACTGTAGGTCTGACCTACAGGCTATAGTGGAGACCACAGGTTACAACCACGAGCCAAAAAATAACCCCAGCTGAAAGCTGTGGTTAGCACCTATGGAAAGAAAAAGCCAAGAATAGTCATTCAAGGCTAAAATTATGGGGTCCCACCGTGATTGCCATCTTATGTAACCATAGAGTGCTCACCCAGCTAGTGTACTAATATATACCATCATAAAACATAAAGATCCACACAAAAATGCACAAATCAAACAAATAAAGCCAACTAAAGAAAAGTTTTCTTATATTGATATTTTAAAGGATCTCGGGTTACAAAAATTCCCTCTCAGGATCACTCCAAAGATGATACGAATGTTTACAATTACGAATGCCCTCAACAAGGTAGGCACGCTTATTTGTTGCTCTAGTGATTACTCACAAACTGCCTTGGGGTAGAGCTAAGCCCCTTCTCCGCGATGTGGAAGGATTATGATATAGGCTCCTTTTTGCACCTGTCTCCCTGTGAATAAGAAACAACAACGCACGATTATAGATATTGATAGCCTCTCGTGATGAGGCCCTTTAAAGAATAATACATGTAAATACCATTAAAATAATGAAACAAGAAAGCATAAAGAAAGGTTTTAATCTATTCTAATTGTATCAAGAAATATACTACAACATACAAGACATGAATAAGCACATGATGCATTGAACAAATATAGAATTAGAAGCAATAAAGCATAAAAAAGATCCAATATACTCCTACCCACTACAACGCATAAAATACCTAATTCCTATGGTCATATCTTCTCTAAAAATATAATTAAACCTATGAAAAGACTAACATGACTAATCTATGTGGTAAAAATCAAACTGAGTAAGGTGATCTCTAATCTATTGTAAACCGTAGCTATGAGGAGCGGTCTACACTGTAAACCGTGGCTGATAGCCATAGTTTGACCTCTGATGTGTTTGTCCTCAGAATTAGGGACAGTGGGCTTGACCACCTTGTCCGAATTGATGTTCAAGGGTCGCCTTTGTCGTCTTCTGATAGATTTGGTGGTCAAATCACTGTGAAGGGCCTTCATTCACCTATATTTCTATTTATTGATCCTCCTAGGCACCTAGGGCATCCATGGATAATTGCTCTTTGAATGGATATCAAAGGGGATCTCAAATGTACAAGATCATTATGCAATTTGATAGGGCTTCGTTGCTCTCTTGATCAATTAGCTCGCTCGATAATTTTCTAGTGCTTTGCTATACAAATTATCTCTCTCTTATCCTATTCTCCTTATTGAAAAAAGGGAGGTATTTATAGCATGCCCCTAGGGCTAGGGGTGGCTTCATGGAGAAGCCAAGACAAAGAAGGTTGGTTAGGATAGTTGGGATGGAAGCCTTTGGAATCTTTCATCCTCCAACTGCCTCCTTCTAGATCTCTTGTCTATTACAATAGATTTGGCTTGGATGGAAGGCCTAACTAAACTCTAGTTCATACTGCAGGTCATAGTTGTAGTTCAGACTACAGACTACAGGTGTTAACCGCGATTCAGACTGGAGACCCTAGGTCTGGGCTGCGATTCAGACTGCTGAGGTTAGAATGCCTAAATTGAGTGGTTAGAACCACTGCTCTATCTTGGAGTCTATCCAAGATCCTTCATATGGTTTTGTAGCATGTCCATATGAGTAGTCACCCTCGACATGACGCGTTTTAGGTGTCCACATATTTGGTAGTAGCAAAGATGAGTTGTGTAAAGATTTAGCAAATAAGATGCAAAAATAATTTGAAATGTCAATGATTGGTAAAATTTTGTATTTCCTCAGATTGCAAGTTAATAAAAAATAGGACATATTTATTTCTCAAATTAAATATATGAAAGATATGCTGAAAATTTTCACAATGGAGGATTTTAAGCCAGTTAGCACTCCCATGACGATAGGTTGCAAGTTGAGCAAGGATGACAAATCTCCATATGTTGATCAAACTATGTATAGATCTATGATTGGGAGCTTACTATACTTGATAGCTACCAGACCAGATATTTTGTAGGTAGTATGCATGGTAGCACGATTTCAGGCTAGTCCCAAGGAGACTCATGTGACAGCAGTGAAGAGGATTCTTCGGTACCTCAAGGGTACTATAGAGTATGGGTTATGGTATCTGAAAGGTAAGGATGTCACCCTTATTGCGTATTTAGATGTATATTAGGAAATATGTGTAGATTACTGGAAGAGTACCAGTGGAGGTACATTCTATCTTGGAGACAGGTTGGTCGCGTGGCACAGTAAGAAACAAGAGTTAGTCTCCTTATCCACAGCAGAGGCAGAATATAATGCAGTGACAACGTGTTGTACGTAGGTGGTATGGATGAAATAAAATTTGAAGGATCTTGGAATTAATTTTAGTGAGCTTATTTCGGTTAAGTGCGATAACACCATTGCCATTAACATCTCAAAGAATACAATTATGCATTCTCGCACAAAACATATTGCTATCCGGTATCATTTTTTAAAGGAGAAATTTGTGGAAGTTGAGGTTAAGTTGGATTTTGTTCCAACAATAGAGCAAGTAGTAGAAATCTTCACCAAACCATTATCCAAGGAAGTCTTTGAGTACCTTCGCAAGAAATTGGGAGTTGTCACACTTCCCAAGAATTGACTAGCTATTAGGGCCACATTCTTAGGGGGAGCATTTGTGTATTAGTTTATCTTTTTGCTCATGTTTGTTATTTTTTTAAAGTGTAATAATTTTTGCCTAAGAATGTTGTGCATGGACTTAGGGGGAGTTTGCAGCAGCCCTTTGGTCTTGTTGTCAAATGGGGAGAAGAGTTATAGGAAATTGTGCGTGTGTTGCCAACAATTCTAAAGGGGGAGATTGTTGAGCAAGGTGCAACGACAGTATTGTCATTGTTATCAAAACACTCAAATGGATAGGTTGATGCAGTGGATAATTTTTTGGAGGTTTTTTATAATATGTACAGTTATTTTCAATGGTTATGAGGATGTTTTTTATGTTTGGGTGAAGTTGTTACAAGTTATTTGTGCAAATTTGCAAAAGTTGAAAAAATCATCAGGAAGTTGTCAAAAAATTGCAAAAGTCATCATGGGCACAGTTGGATAGGATGGATCAGTTTGGAACACGCAAGCATGTCAGTAAATAGTACATAATAACGTTGTAGGTTTCATCATAGTGTTTGGATTGATCGATGACATTTTTAGTATCTTGGCGGATGATTTGGCAAGTGGTTGTACAGGCCGAAAGAGGGCAGTTTTGTTAGAAGCAGTACGAGAAAACTGAGAAGAATATGATAGTGAAATTTGAACTGGAGGTGGTATTTATCTTCAAAAACAAGTGTTCCATATTTCCACCAAAATAGAGAAACAAGGCAAATGTTACAAGTGTTGCAAGACTGTCACAAAAACACTCTTTTTGGAAAAAGTGTATCAACAATAGTTTTCATGAAGGTGCTACAGGCGAACCGTAAGGAGTTATACAATGATATTCGGATCGGATGTATTAAACATTACAAGTATTCTAATTTTAAAATTTTAGAGAAAACAAAGTTATGAGGTGAGAGTTATGATTGTTGTAAAAATAGTACAGGTCACTTTTATGTCAATTTGTTCCACTTGTGCAAAATCCTTCAGTTGGTCGTTTCGACCTTTCAAAGTCACCAGAGTTTCAGTTTTAGTGTTGTTACACCTTCAAGGCATCAAAAAAAGCATCTTTCATTTTTGGTTTGAGGTGTCACGTGGCTCCAAAGTAAGATAACGATTAAGGTGTCAATTATTTGCATGTGACGTGTTTGACGAAATGCCTTCTTAAAATAAAAAAGAAGAAGTTATATTGTTTTAAGAAGCTTCATTAAAGAAAATATTTTAAAAATTGAAAAGGGAAAAAGAATGCAAGTGTGTGCTTTTTAAGTGACGATATTTTATTGAAAAGTGGGGACTTTATTTTGTGAAGAGACAAGTGTGTGTGAAAAAAAATAAAGAGTGAAAATCCATGATTTTTAGAGAGAGGTGAAAAATGTCACTTTAGTATTTTGGAAATAAATTTCTCATATGATATCCATTTTGGCTGAAATTTTGAGAGGAGTTTGCAGAAAAAGTTCTGCATAATACCCAAAAAGCATTTAGCAATTGGAAAAATGAGCTAAGAGAACAATTAGTTTTTTTTGTGAGAAGAGAAGATTCAAATTTTGAGTAATGCAGAGAGAGGGATGTTATACTGGGTGAAATAGAAAGTTTTAGATTTTGAGCTTATAGACCATAGAGGGTTCTAGTTTTAGTGAAGACATTCATATATGTCATTTTATTATAAATATCAAAATAAAGTGGGTGCTTGGTAGAGGGGTTGGTGCTCCTTTCTATTGGTGCAGATAAATCAAGGGTTGGTGCTTCTTCTAGTGGGTGCTAGTAAATTTATTGTAAACTTGGTGCTTTGCAAAGGTTGGATTTGGATGGGAGTCCAAATAGTCATTTTAGGGGATGTAGCCAAATCGGTGAACATCGGTAAATATTGTGTTGTGTGATGTTCTCTTGTTATACTTGCTTTATTTGGTTTTATGTTTTCATTATTTTGGTTTTGAGTGTTGAATATTTAAGTTTTAAAGAGCTACACTGATTCACCCTCCCTCTCAGTGTCATTGTGAGACTAACATCTACAACAAAACATGGGAAGATCAATTACAACATGTTGATTAGGTTTTGAAGTTCTTGTAGGAAAAATGGTTGTATATTAAGCAATTCAAATGCACCTTTGGGTAATTAAAGTAGAATATTTGGGGTACATCATGGCCATAGATGGTGTCCAAGTAGATCCAACAAATATTGAGGCCATGAACGAGTAGACCAAATCCAAAATATTGAAAAGCCTTCAATGATTTCATGGTATTACTGGATATTACTAAAAGTTTGTTAAGGACTACAAAAATATAGTAGTCCCTTTGACAACTATGATTAGGAAGGATGCATTCACATGGAACAATGTAGTAGAGAAATATTTTTTGACTTTGAAATATGCCATGTGTCATACACCAATTTTATCTATATCTTATTTTTCCAAAACATTTCATTGAAAGTGATGCCTCAAGAGTTGGATTGATGGCAGTACTTATGCAACAAGGTCATCCACTTACTTTCATAAGCAAGGCCCTATTAGGGAAAAATCATATTGAATCAACTTATGAGAAGGATATGATGACCTTTGTTTTACCATCATCCATTGGTGACCATACTTGTTGGGGTGACACTTCATCATCAAGACTAATCATCATAGCCTTAAGTATCTCTCAGAATAAATAATTTCTTCCCCTGAGCAACAAAAATGGGTTACTAAGCTTTTAGGATATAGCTATGAGATAGTCTACCCTAAGGAGAAATAAAATATGATTTTTGATGCTCTTTCTTGGTTTTCTAAAACATAGGATATTTTATATGTAGTGTCCATCCTTAAGGTTGATTCATAAGAGACACTTAAGTCTAAATGCAGGTAGAACCCACACTCGCAAAGCTTATTCAATATTTACAGACAACAACAATGGACCATCCCAATTATTCATGGAAGTAGGGGGAGCTACGCTATAAGCATCAAGTTGTTATTCTACTCATGTCTCAACTATATTCCTAGATTCTCATAGAGCTTCATTCATCTCCAATATGGGAACACATGAGTTTCCTATGAAACTATGAATGGGTAAAGCTTAACTTCTATTGATTTGGGTTGAAGGCAGATGCCAAAAAATTTATGGATAGTGGTAATACTTGTCAATTCCAAAAGAGGAGGAAATTTAGTACACTATGATTACTTCAAACTTTATCCATTCTAGGATCCCCATGGATAGACATATCCATGGATTTCATTGAAGGACTTCCTATATCAAGAGGTAAAATAGCTATCATGGTATTTATGGATCGATTGACCACACAAGCTCATTTTTCCTTAAGTAATCTCTATACTTCCAAGACAATGGCACAAATTTTCATGGATCAAATATTTAGACTCCATCGAATTCCACACTCCATAGTCATTGATCATGATAATATATTCACTAGTAAATTCTAGGAGGAGCTACATCACATTCAAGGGACCTAGTTGAAAAGAATCATGTCCTATCACCCATAGATAGATGGATAAACAAAGGTGGTGAAAAAATATCTTGGGACCTATATTCAATGTTTTTTTGTAGATAATCAATCCAAATGGAGTTAATGGCATTCTTTAGCTGAATGGTGGTACAATACAAATTTTTACATAGCCACAAGGATGATACCATATGAAGCAATGTATGGTCAAGCACCTCCAACACTCACTTCTTACTTACCAGACAATTTTAAGGTAGACACAGTGGACATAGTCCTTAGTCATAGATAGGAAGTCTTAGCGGCTCTCAGTCAAAATATGGTTACTACCCAGAACTATATGAAATAGCAAGCAAATAAATATAAAATGGAGTGGGAATTCTTTTAGGGTAACATGGTCTTCCTTTATATTCAACCTTATAAAAAAAAGTCCCTCAAGCAAAAGAGTCAACATAAGCTAGCACCTGAGTTTTATGGACCTTATAGGATATTATGAAGAAGAGATAAAATCGCTTACAAGTTGGAGCTATCGATAACATCCAAGATTCACCCCAATTTGTATGTATATTGATTGAAGAAAGTGGTGGGCACATATACTAACTTCTAGACTATCCTTATTGAATTGAATGAAAAGGGATCTATTCTTCTACAACTAGCCACCATTTTGGATTGTTCAAGTTTTTATCTCCTATCTTAGTATATCGCTAAAGTGTTGGTGCAATGGCAAGGGTTGCCACCAAAATATTCCACATGGAAGCTCTTGTATGACTTTTAGTAGCAATTTTCTACCTTTCAACTTTTAGGACAAAGCTTCTTTAAGGGGGGTGGCAAGCTACATACCCAACACTTGTAACCCATAGGGGTATATGTTATTGTAAATAAAGTAGACCATATCTAGTTATAAGTGGGCCAAAAGTTAAGTTAGGAGAGTGTGTGTCATGGAATCATGTATATAACTTCTTTGTCGTAGAATCTTTTTTTTTTCATAGGATTATAATATAATCACTTGGTATCATGAATGCAACTATCATAAATTAGGTAAATTAGGAATATTGTCATAGAATACTTCATAGCAGGATGTCAAAGAACATTGTCATGAAATTCCAGGAAATATTCTTACAAATGTTATAAAATAGGAAGGATGTAACCCTTACAAGTTAGAGAAGAATTTGAACATTTTTTAAGAAGGTTACCCCCTCAAAGTGGCCTGTGATAGTAATATTTCCTATTCCAAATTCTTACAATTATTGTTATTTGTGTTTCCATGTTTCAATTAATGAATGCTTCTATTATTGGATATATAATATTAGTCCCACTTTTATGAATAAACTATGTGATAATGGTTAGATTAATCTTTAGAACTAGAATTCTTATCTCAGTTTAGCTTTGCACTAAGGATTTTGAGGTGAAATATTCACATGAGAAGAAGAGGTTCATTGCAATATATTGATGAAGATGAAAATTTATTAACATTGAATTCTTGCTTGTGCTTCATTATTAAAAATGCTTAAAAGTATGCATTAGCTAAATTATTGTGGTACTTACCAATGATTCACAAAGAAGTTGAATAATCAGATTTCTCAATGCTTAAGGACCACATAAGTCTTATTATCGAAGAAAATTATGAATGCTCGAGTTTTTTTGTTACATTATCTACTAATATAGGAAATATGATATACATAGCATTTCTCACTCTTAATATCTCAAAGGGGAAGTGCAAAATACAAGATGAAATAATTGAAAAATTGAATAATAAGACCAAAATAAAAGATGTAAGTTATGACACTAGTGATCTTCATAAAAATAAAAATGTGAATTGTAGTACATGTGATTTGAAGCCCATGATGGTAGACAGTTGTTGTGATACAAGTGATTTGGATCCCATGAAGGCTCATGTGAGTTGTGATACTTGTGATTTAAAATCTATGACAATATATGTATATTGTGATACAAAGGACTTTGTTCAAAGAATAAACATAGCATGTGACATAAGGGATTTGAGCGTTGTTTGTGAATACAAAGAGTGTGCAAAAAGTATATGTGTTAATTGCATATGAATTATTTATGTTATTCATAGTTCAAAATATGATAATGGATGTTGTAATGATATGAATGACAATGACAAGAATAGTGATATAGAAAACAATTGTGGTGGTCATGATAAAGATCATGTTTTTTTTTTTTTTTTAAGCGAAAAACCCCTTGCGGGGCCGCATTGGTCTAAGAGACCATGAAAAAGGGGTTCTACACTGTCAAAGTCACCCGGGGGTTACACCCAGCCCTGCCCGCACCAAAATTATCAATTGGATTTTGGGTACCCAATTCAGCTTTTTGGTAGGGTGGAGATTCGAACTTGGGACCTTCCTTGGAGGATTGCCCTCTCCTCTCCAACTCACCTACAACACCTGGGTAGATAAATATCATGTTGTCATTACTAATTGTGATAGTGATTGTGACAAAGATAGTGACAATGAAAATTCAATTTGTATGGAAGTCCATTGTAAAAATGGTAATAGAAAGCAAAGTGGTGATACAAAATTTGACCATTTTGAAAGGTATACTAAAGGAATTGGTTCAAAATTATTAAAAAATGGGATACAAAGGTACAAGTTTGGGAAAATATGAGCAAGGCATGAAATATACCATAATACCAAAAATACATCCAAAGTATAAAGGCCTTGGATATACAGGATAGGCTAGTGAAATTATTATTATTTGATTAATGTAGAAGAAGGGGTTTTGGAAGGGTATCCAAACCTTTTATAGTTGTTTACATAAGAGTAGACATTAAAGCTCTAGAAAGGTTCACAAAAATACAACACAAAAAAATCCATAGCTACAATATTAAAGCTCTATAAAGGATCACAAAAAAGGAAACACAACAAACTCTAGGGATACAAAAACTAAATTAAACTATGACTTCCATCCTTATAAACCTGTAGGTCCAAAGTGGCTACATACTTAGATTTTTTTTTGCAAATTTTTTCTAAGTCATGAAGAAGGTTGTTCTACCCTCGACAATGGTGCAACGCATGATGTTCTACATTGTGGTAAAAGAAATCAACTTTGTACTTAGAAATTTTAATATTGTGGACCACAACACAATCAAACCGTAATAGTTTACAGTAAGGTTCCATCTCGCAAGGCCCAATGCAAGGTTCTACATCATAGTCAACTCAATCAAACTTGATATATTTACTTTTTGAATCATGGTTTACAACACTAATCTACCTTGCACGGGTCATAACATATCCTATACTACGTGGCTCAACATAATGCTCCAGCCCATGGTCAAAGGGGTTAAATTTTATAAATGAGTATTCCAAGGTGCAGGCTAGCACAAGGTTCTACCCCGTGTAGACCAACGTAAGGTTCTACACTAGTAGCTTAGCACAGTGCTCTACATTATGGTCAACGTTGGTAAAAATTATGTATAGAATTTTAAAATCATGGGCTATGACATGACTAGAATATGGTTCTACACTACAACTCAAAACAAGAAGTTGATCCAAAGAAAGCGGGCCAACACATGGTTCTACCACACGCTTCTCAGAATATTTTTTGCAATGAAACATTACTTTGCTCCAGCCTGTGGTCAAAGAAGTCAATTGGTACAGGCTATGACATGGTTCTACGCTATTGTATGTTAGTAAAATGAGCATACCAAGCCCAGGATAATCTCATTAATTCATGGGAAGATCAACGGTCCATTTGTTCTAACACTTTCAAATCATACAAAAGCAAGAAGTCTGGTTAAGTTGATCTGTTTGATCAAATATCGAGGGTGAATTGGAAGATGAAGTGGTAAAACAAATCAATAATAAAGACGATAATTGCAGATATATGGTGGGATATTATAGACAAGAATAGTGAATGGTCTGGATGATGGTTTGGTGGAGTCTGGATTGAATGCCAAGAAAGTCAAGCAACTTGGAGAAGCCAAGTTGCAAAGGAGCACAAGATCCTATGATTACTTCTTGCTCTAAAAACAAATAAGAGGCTACCACCTCAGCACCTGGTTGATCTATAATTTTCATTCCTTGTAATGTTTTAATTTTATTTAATCCTTCAAACATGTAAAACTATAAATAAAGGTCAAACCCTCATTTTTTGGGTTGGCTCTAGAGTTTTTGCTTGCCCTACTATGTAAATACTTTCTACAAATAAATAGAATGAAAATTAGTGGATGTTTACCTCAGGCTGGTGTCTTCTATATCTTTTGAGATATTTGAACTATGAATGCATTTTTGCTACTGTTGCTATGGTTAGTCTATTATTTTGATATTGGATTGCTAACTTAGAGTACTTTAAAATATTTCATGATTGAATATATGCTTGAAAGGAATAATTTTTTGTTAGTCTAAATGTTGATCTTATTCTTCTATTTGGATTATTCATATTTTAGATTTTTGAAATAATTTCTTGAGGCATTTATTTGGTTCTTTAATTGATTAAGATTACCTATTTTTGAGTGTTTTTATTCACAAGTGTGGAACACTAGAAATTGACTAGAGAGGGTTTTCCTGTAGATGCCTATGTTTTTAGATTTATTTAGCTATTGTTTAATCATTACTTTTCTAACCCTAAAATCACTTCTATCCCTACATTTTAAATATTTAACTGAGCTTAAATGAGTCAACATCCAATCAAGTTGACAAGGTATATCAACCTACTTTGGAGGTTGGGTTAAAACAATATTTAATACATCCAATTTTGGGATTTAGACTGTGATTAACAGGTGCACACCTAATAAGAACATTGAATATAATAGTCACAATTTTGATATTTCCTTGATGTCAATTTAGATCCCAACAATTTTGGCATGCCCAATGGGACCCTATTTACAAGAACACTAGCTAACCCATACAATTTTATTTTTACCTTTCCTAAAGGAATCAAGATTTAGTGGATTGTATTGACCTTATCAAGGAGTGAAAATAAATTCACTTGACAACTCCCTGAATGCAAGAAACCAGAAAAGCCATTCTAATAGCTCATACTTTTTCATGAATACTAGGTCATTTTTCAAGAACAATCAAGATCCTATTATCTTTTATGAGCTCCCTTTAAGAGGATCCAATATCATAATAAATCTATCCTTAGATTTTAGTCAAGAGAGGTTCCAGCTAATTTAGCCCTTGAAATACCTCAAGACCACCTCCACTAAGAACAAGGCTAGTAAATATGGTTGGATAATAGAATGTGAATCCAAATCAACCTCTACAAAAATATCCTAATTAGGATACAGTTGGTCCCCTGAGACTTACCCAAATGCATGATATTCCTCAAGTTGTATCCAAAGCTATACCTACTTATGATGGATCAGGTAAAACTGCTTACAAGCATTACCAAGATATCCTAAATCTAGAAGCCATCCATAACATTAGAAATGAAGATGTGATTGTCATAATATTAGCCCTGTCTTTTAGAGGAAAAATCCTACATTGGTTCATGATATTAGAGGACAACAACATTACTTCATGGGCTGCATTAGCTGACCCTTTTGTAGAGGAATTCAATGAGTTTGCTGATCCTTTTTCTCTCCTAAACCAGTTTACATCCATGCAAAAGCATAAACAATAGTTAGTTTTAGATTTTAATATAATATTTAATATAACCTAGAAAAAGATTCCACCTGAAGCTAGGATAGTTACCCCCATTACTTTTATGTACTATATCAGAGCCCTTAGATCAGAACTTGGTTTACAAACTCAATAGTTAGGAGTATACACCTTCCTCAGGGTTTATAATGCAGTTGTGCAGGTTGAGAATATCCTCATTAATGTAGGAAGATTACCTCAAAAAACTATGATGCCCTACTATTTTAATATTCCTCATACCTAAAGTCAAAAAACTACATATTCTTACATAGACCCTCCTATTTTTTCATCCCTACTTCCATAGATGGCTCCAATTCCATCCCCTAAAATACCATCTACTTCAGTTTTATTTCCACCACTTCCATATCAAACACCTCAGGAATCCATCGTACTACTTGATATTCATAGTACTTTGAAAACACTAAATAACAAGATGAAGGAAATGGAGAAAAGAGAGATAGAGAGGTCTCAACAAAGGATATTTCTCTATGTCAATAGAGATTAAAATCCTGGTACCAACAATAGCACAGGGATCAAATTTAATGTAAATCAATAAGATTAAGAATATTCCCTAAAACCAGTCTTGTGAATGTATGGTACCTTGTGTGTAATGATCCTCACGATTCATAATAATGTGTTATCTACCAACATCATGTGCAATAGGCCATGGAAAAGGTAGAGAGAAATCAGAAAGGTAGAGTTAACATGCTATGGAAACTAGAAAAAATCATGGTTGGGCAAGATCTTAATGAAGAGGAACCTATCTCTGTCATGACAAGATCAGGTAAGAAGATACTGCAGCTTGATCCATAGAATATGGGTCAATTTTAGGTCCCTTATCAAAATAAGAAATACCCCCCTACAAAGTAATGATCTATTTTCTATTCCTCAAGCGATTGAAAATAGAGACTCAGTTTCTAGGGACCATGAGAGAGAAGGCAATTTTTATAAGAGATATAAGAAATAGAATGGCAAAGAAAGGATGAGATCCAAAAATGAAGCACAAGAAAAGCTGAGATTTCCTTCCATCACTAAAATACAAAGGATTGAAGCTACGTCACAATACAAGATAAAATATGGTGAACTAGAAAAGAAGTATGAGAGACCCCCTTCAAAAAAATTAGAATATAACATTGTGGAAGAGATGAAAAAAATCCCCTCCAAGGCAAGTCTCTACAATACTCTCTTCATCCCTAGTTATATAGATCAACTCAAGGTTTATTTGAGTAAAAAATCTCAAGAAAATCAAACTACCACCATCCTTAACATGCCTTATGGTAAATATAAGATGTCTCATGCTACTTTGAAGAACAAACCCCCTCCTTTTTACATATCCTTAATAATGGAGGGTTAAATAGTTTGTAATTGTATGATTGATTTAGGGGTCTCTACCACAATCATTCCCAAAGTAGTCTATGAAGATATGGGTATGGAATACACCAGATCTTGTCTTAGAGTTTTGCAGTTGGATGGAACATCAGTTAAGACAATCAAAGTAATAAAGGATGTGTTAATAAGATTGCATAGAGCCCCAAAAGTGATCATTGTGTAAGAAATTGTGGTGGTAGACCTAGAGCCTTATTTTAACTTATGCATTTCTAGAGAATTCACTGCTAATATAGGAGGTTATATGTTCTTGGATTACTTTGGCATGATAATCCCTTTTAGAGGAAAGAGGATAAGGATAACACCTAAAAATATTGTGTCCTATCACATTGAGAAGATTGAAGAAGATATGTGCAACCTCACACCCCTAGATGAGTTTGAGCTAGTAGAAAGCTTTGAAGAGTTAGAGGTGGAGTATGAATTGCCATTTAGAGAATATTATAGCCAGTTTGGAATAGGTATGGGCACATACAACATTTCTTCAGAAGTAGAGAAAAAGATCCCTCCTATATCCAATCAATCCTTGAGAGAGAAAGAGATATAGACTATTCGTTTTGAAGGTGTAAGGTGTAAAAATGGAGTTTGTATCGGTGTAGTTTTGTATTCTCCCCTAGAGGGTGTAAAATATTTTGCATATAGATTGACATGGTCTTGTACTAACAATGTTACAAAGTATGAAGCTTTATTCTTAGGATTAATGCAAGAAAAAAGCATGGGGATAAAAATGATTAACATATATGGCGACTTTGAGTTGATAGTGAATAAGGTAAGAGAGAGATGCAGTAGTAAGCACCATTACATGATATCATATAAAAATAGGGTGTGGGATTTGATGGAATATTTTGATACCTTGAACATTCATTTTATCCCCATAAAATGGAACATGATGGCGGACTTATTTTCTATTAAAGGTGTTAGAGTTAGAGTCTATTACATCATTTGGATCATGTAAATGTACCTTCCTAGGTACACAATTCAAAAATTAGATTACTTTGGGGGGAATTTATCTAGTTACTTCATACAATGTAATAAATGCACAAGTTTCAATGTGCAAGTTGTAAATATGCAAGGTGTCCCTTGCACACTTAGGTAGAGTGTTGGCCAAGGAATCTATCTTCCATTATAAAAGTACCTCATTGTAAAATATTGATAAGCAAGTCTGTAGGTAGTAGTAGTAGTATTTGGTGACTCCATTAGTGATGAAGCACACTATGGTTCTGTAGCATCTTGCATGGAGTGTCCATTTCCTCCATAGCAATATTGTATTCATTTCTATCATTTATATTTTTAGCATAAAATTTAAATCTCATGAATTTACTTTCTTTTATATTTATGCATCTTGTGATTATAATCTCCCATTGCAATCTATCTCAAAAGCTAACAAAAGGTTCCAATTTCAGTCATTATTTAGATATGGGATCATCTAGAGATAGAAGGGTCAAATTGGTTTATTAGGCCTGTAGTACCAGAAATTCATATTTTATAGCAAGTTTTTGAAAGTGATGACCAGATTATTGATTTCCTAGTAAGGGAGTCTTGCTTATCCAGTGTACAGGAGGAACTTCCTCATGATAAAGATCAATAAGATGTTATCCAATTAAAGAACAATTATATCCCTAGGGGTTTGGTCACCCTATAAAGCCTCTTTGATAATGAAGATGGGATAAAATCTAGAGACATGGAAATATTCTCCACAAAAGATAGAGGAGATCAAAACCCTATGCTCTAAATACCAAGACATTATGTCCTGGACATATGAAGATCTAAAGGTATATGATAAAAAAATGATCCAACATATTAAGCTAGAGCCTGATGTAAAGCCTTTCAGATAGAAGCAGAGAACTATAAATCATAGGATTGAATCCATAATGAGAGAGGAGTATCTTAAAATTTTGAAGGCTAAAATTATATACCCAATCAGGCATTCCACATGGGTAGATAATTTGGTCCCCATCAGAAAGAAGAATGGAGACATCCATCTATGTGTAGATTTCATTAATCTCAACCAAATATCATTGAAGGATAACTACCCTCTCCCTCATATTGACAAAATTTTATAGATTATTGCTCGGGTAGACAAGTTCTCATTGTTAGATGATTTCTCTGGATATAACCATATTTGGATAAAATATGAATATTAATTCAAGACAACGTTTACCACTAAATAAGGAAATTTCTCTTACCAAAGGATTCCTTTCGACCTATCTAATGCAAGGGCCACATCTAGAGAGCTATGTATTATGATTTTGGAGAGCTAATAAATAAGGTCATTCTCATATACTTAGATGATATGACTATGTTCTCTCATAAAAAACAAGCTCATTTGGAGCACCTGGAGAATGTATTTGAGAAATGTAGAGAATTTGGTATATATTTGAACCCAAAGAAGTCATTTTTTGCAATCCTTGAAGGGAAGCTATTAGGGCATGTGGTTTCTAAGGAAGGAATGTCTATAGACCCAAATAGGGTAAAATCAATTCTAGCCATCCCCTTACCTATGAACAAGAAGTCCTTGCAATATTTCTTTGTGCAGATCAACTTCGTGAGGAAGTTCATTTCAAAATCTGATAAAATAGTAAATTTTATCTCAAAGTTGCTAAATAAGAATGAAAATTTCAAGTGGATAAAAGGAAGGAAACGAGCTTTTCAAGCCATTAAACAAGCTATTGCAAATGTCCCAGTCATGGTAAACCTTGATTTTAGTAAGACTTTCATTTTGCATGCTTAGGGAGCAAAAGAGAGCTATGCAGTTGTGCTTATTCAGAAGAATGATGATAGAGAAGAACATCCCATATTTTTTTGGATTCAAACCCTTCATGAGTATCAGATAAAATATGACTTTATTGAGAGACAAGTATTTGCAGTAATGAAGTCATTAATTAAGGTTAGACAATACTTGGCTCAAAGTAAAACCCTTGTTTATGTGGTCCACCCAGATGTAAGAAGCTTTATTTTACAAGGATAAATGGGAGATAAAATAGCTAGCTATATTACTAAAATCTAGGAGTATGATGTAGAGATTCATCCTACCAAACTAGTCAGAGGTAGAGCACTATACCAAGGGTTGACAAAAAATATAGTTGTAGAACAAATATTAGCTTATCAGCTACCAACAACAAATCAGGGTGAAGAGATTTTATTAGAAGGTTCAAATTGGGTTGATCATTTGACAAACTATTTTCAAACGAGAATCTATCCTCAAGGTATTAACCCATAATAGAGGAGGAGATATAGGCTTCAAGCCTTAAAGTATGTCCTATTACCAAAAGGATTATATAGAAAAAATATTTATGGAGTCCTCCTAAAATGCTTGAAAGATGATCAAAAGAAAAAGGTCATTAAGGAATTCCATGGAGGATTATCTGGAGGACCATAATTATGAAAATTATCGGAGTAGGCTATTGACCTACAATTTTTACTGAAACCTTCAAGATAATAAGGACATGTGATGAATGATAGAGCTATGTGGGGAGGAATAGAAATATATCATTCTCCCTCAAACCTATTCAAGTAGAAGAGCATTTTCAATAATGAGGATTGGAATTCATTGGAGTGATAAACCCCAACACCTCAACAGGACATAAGTATATCCAGACTACCACATATTATCTTACCAGATAGGTTGAATCCATTCCCACCAAGAAATCAGGTCAAGAAGTGGTAATTGAATTCATGGAAAGTTTGATCACAAGGTTTGGTATCCCCGAAGCTATAGTGACAATGGTGCAACTTTTATAGGATCTAAATATATTGAGTTTACAAGCAAATATAGTATAAGTTTAAAAAACACCTCTAACTACTACCCTTAGGGGAATGGATTAATTGAGTCAACTAAAAAAATATGCTTAGAATTCTAAATATATCACTGGAGGATAACAAAATAAGTTGGTATCTACTTTTAAAGTAAACTCTATGGGTAGATAGGATTACTATCAAGAAATCTATCAAGACTATCCCTTATGTGTTGGTGTATGGTAAAGAAGTAAACCTGCCTATTCATCTAGAGATACTAGCTTTAAGGTTGGAAAATCGAGAGGAAGAATCTAATTAGAATCCGAGTGAAACTAGGTTGATGCATCTCCTACAATTGGAATAAAAAAGGACTCAAGCATAAGAATATTTCTAGAAGCACTCAGTTGACACTAAAGGATAATTTAACAAGAAATCCAAATTTAGGAAGTTCAAAGTGGGTGACTTTGTTCTAAGGTGGAATGTAGAGAAAGCCAAACCAAAAAATCACCATAAAATTGACTCTTTTTGGTATGGTCCTTTCAAAGTGGCTGAGGTTAAATACAATAATTCTTTTTATCTCCAAGATCTAGAAGGAAACATCCAACCGATTCTGGTTAATGGATTCCATCTAAAGCTCTACTTCGAGTAAGAGTTCTTTCCATGTAACATATGTATATATTTGTAGTATACTTTTATTTCTTTGTAAGTTTTTTTGCACATAAATAAGAAAAAGGAGGTATAGCGACTCACAACATCAAGAGTCAAGATGGTCAAAATTAATAACGTGCTCTCTTCCATGTCATGTTCCACACCGCGTCCAAGAAGACTAAGACAAAGATAGCCATAGGTTGTAACATGCGCTACGTCATGACCAATCAACAAATTGCATAATATTTTTTACTACCAAGATACCCATCTTTTGAATGTAAAGCATGCAACGGGTAGTTGTCCATCAACCGTATTAATGGTGGAAGGTGTGCATGCAAGATATTTAAACTCAAAATTTAATTTCTATTCATTTTAAAAGCAGTGCCAATTGGCCAGAAAGAGCAAAAAAGTGGTGAGATGAAGCTACTAGCAACGAAGAAGAGAAAATTCCCAACGAGTCTTCTCAAAAATGGCCCAAAAAGTAGCTTATGAATCTGCCCAATAGGTGAGTGTTGAACTAGAGTGCTATGTGGATAAAGAGGAGGCAGTGGCAGACACTAATATAACATGAGTGAGAAGAACTAAGATTAGAAGATAAATTGGTACAAGTAATTTGAAGGGTTGCCAATTTTATTTCAATGTATTATAGTTGTAAATTCCTTCTTGTCATTTTATATCTATGATTTAGTTCACCATTGCCTTGAATTAATATCCACAATAGCAAAATATTATGATCCTAAAACAAAATCAGTAAAAATGGCTAATGGCAAAACCATTTTCAGTATTTCCACTAAAGCCTACCAAGATCTGTTTGACATAGGCGTTTACCCTCTTATGAGACCTAAACCCTTCGACCCATTGGTGCAAGCCAAGTATTACTTATTGGGACATGATCATGATGGTGAAACTTTTATAAAGTGGGTTTACAATCAATTCAAAACAATCAAGTCTAGCAGTACTTTGCCAAAAACCCTAATTTCCACTGAACAATTTGCTTACCTGGAGCTCTTCACTATGTTGGTCTTCTTAGAGGGTTTAGATTATAATTGATATGTAAGGGATTGGAAAATAGCCACTATTTATTGCATATCCAACAAGAAAATGTATAAATATTCAGTAGGCGACAAGGGCATTAAAATAATTTATTTTAATTAGCTGATCTATCTCTTTAAAAGGATGCATGAATATCTAGTCAACATGAAAAGAGACTCAACAAACCCTCCTTTTAGTATTGTTTAGATTTAATATGGATGTTATTCAGTTCCATAAGGCAAATGATGCCCTAGATCCCTGTGGTGGATAAGAATGATAATGGATACCCTTTTCCATTTTACCAATGGACCAACCATTTGAGGAACACAGAGTCATATTACAGATTCAACATGGAATTTTTAGGGCTAGCTTTGAAGGTTATGTATGGCCAATGGCCTACGATCCCACCTCTTGCTAAGGAATGATTACGAGTAGAGAATGTTGAAGAGGGATATTGGTCTATCCTTACTGAAGGGACCATCATCAAACTCTATGACTTCACTGGTAAACCTTTCTTGCTGCCTTATTTTGTTACCAATCGGTTGTTAGCTTTGAAATATTTGAGGTCCAGTAAGGAAAGGAAGGGAACTATGATTTATTCTCACAATGTGGATGATATAACTATATCAAAATAAGGACACCATGATCAAATTACTCAATATTTGGAGAGACTCAATATTTTATACATTCCACAAAGATGGAGATATGACCCTGATGATAAGTTCTTGGAAAGAAATAGTGCCCTAAATGGAGAGAGGGCTCTCAAATTTGAGAAAATTTGAGGTCTCATTTTGAAAAGGGCAGAAATAACAAGGAAAACACTCCATTAGAATGGAATGTCAACAAAATGGAACAACTCCCCCCATTGAGAGATTTTTCTGAGCAAATAGTTGATTATGACCCTGAAAATAAAAAACCCATCGATTGAAAGAATCAAAGATTAAAGAAATAGAGGATAAGCATGGTTGGTACAATGGTAAAATTGTGGAATGATGGCATATGAGAGTTGAAACGAGTACAAAAAATTCTAGATTCAGACATCAATCAGACACTAATTTTTCTAAGCTATATGAAAATAACATCAAAACATTGAAGGCCAAAAATGGTAGGAATTTGATACTAAGTTATAAGAAAGCAAGAGTAAAGGGAAAGAGTAAAAATCAAGTATCATCATATTCCCCTTATCCACATTCACAATAAGAAGTGCAAGAAGTTGTGATAGATGTTCCATCGATGATCGAGGGAACCCAAATTGCATTTGAACCTTCACAAGAACAATTACATAAATATTATGTGGTTGCTCAGATTATGAAGAATATGCATTACTCTAGTGGTGGTATGGACAAGGATGAAGTAAGAAATATAACAAATATTTAGGCAAATAAAATACCGGAGCGTCTAGCCTTGGGTGGAGAACCTCCTTTATAGGAGATAGAGGAAAAGAAAAAGGATGACAGTTTTGTGCTCACTCTTGTAAAATTCACCACTACAACTACAGTAGAGTCATCCCCTATTTTTGAAGTTGCATCACAAGAAGCACAACATGAAGGGAATACTAAGAAAGATAAGCCTATAGTTCCTATAATTTTCAAGAGAAAGACTAAGGATTCAAGAGGGGAGGCTAAGAATAAGGGTTGCTATAACTAAAAAATGGATCAAAAGCAAATTGTTGAATAGACCACTGTATCATTTGCAGAGCAACAAGTTAAACAAACACAACATCAAAGTGTGGATGAAATTTTTCAACAAACTAATTTGGTAGGTGAAGGTATGATTTCTATCCCTTCCTCTCCTTCTACTTATCCAAAAGGACCCCCCTATGATTCTTATGAAAATTGGATTTGAAGGCATCCTCTCCCCCTCATAGTTCACCACCTACTTCACCAGCCATTATAGAGTCTCAAACCAATCCATATCCTCCATATTCACAAGAAATTATAGTAACAACATCACCCATTCACTCACCTCCACAATTAAAGTCATCATTGTTGGTAGTAATAGAAGGACAACCTCTTCCATCTTCCCCATCTCATTCTATGGTTACAACATCCACTATCATGTCCTTTCTCACTTCAAATTTTGCAATAAGAACAAATTCCACTATCCTCACAACCACTCCCATTTCATTAGCGCTCGATTCATTTTTTCCTTCAATTATGATTGCTTCCACTCCTACAAATTATCCCACAATCTCTTTATAGAAAGGAAATGAGGTTTCATAGAAAATCCAATATTTCTAGGTAGAGAAATTGTGTAAGCCTTCAAAACAGATGGCCAGGACAACTAGATCCATCACTCACCTCGTCAGTAAACCAAAAGAGGATATGACTATAGAATATTACCAATTGTAAGAGCATACATAGGATATCAATAAATTTCTAATGGAGGATGAATTAGTCATAGCCAAGGCTCGCCTTGAAGCCTTTTATGTTCAGACTAACATCTACAAGGAGCAATGTGGAAAACTAGAGGTAAATATTGACAAGCTGGAGAAAACTATTAGCAATCAGAAGAATGTGGAGAAGGTTTTAAGAAACAAGGTCAATATCTAGTAGAATAAATATCAAGAGGCCATAAAATTCAAATACCAATTGAAGATCTCAATAAAAAGAATGAATTTTAGGTCAAATAAATACAATATTTGAAGCATGAACTCTAGATTGAAAAGGCTAGAGCTGTAGGATTTTCTAAAGAAGGGGTCAAACAAGTTAGGAAGCAGATATGGTTTGAGATCCTTGAGAAATATTTAGAAATTCAACTTGTAATTGACTACATGGATGATGCCAACCACTATTGCAAGCAACCAAGAAACATCTAGAAAACTGCACTAAAGAGCTACAACCTATGGTGATACCAACAAAGTAGATATACAAACTATCCAAGAATAGATTCAATTAAGCTACCAAATGTATTCCAAACAAGGCATGAAATACTTCTATATTGATCGCTAAAACTATGATTGACAAGAATAAGTTGCTCCAAAAGGGTTGGTTGTTATTAGATAGAATTGAGGGCAAAATGTAATAGATTGTAGATATTCACACCAAGAGATGATGCAATATGGTTTTGGAGGACTGTGGATAGGAAATAAGACCTTATTGATAGAAGAGTACCTTAAAAAAAAATTATCCTCAATCATCTAATATGAGTCTAAAATAGATGCTTGGGAAGAGTTGATTAATTAAGAAAATGTCTCTCAAATGATCAAATACTTAATGGAAGAATTGGTGAATAGACGTAATTATATCTTATGAAGAGACCTATAAATTGGAGTATGTGCATAAGCATATAAAAGAGACAACTAAACCTACCAATTTAGCTTGGAACCAAGCGTTACAGACTGTAAAATAGATGATTTAGTTGTTTGGAGCAGAGCTAGAAGTTGAGGATAAAGAAGAACCTTCACAACAAGAAGAGGCTAAAGAGGATCAAGAGGATGACAATGGAGGATAAGAACTTGAAATAAATGAAGAAAACAAACAAAATAGAGGATAATAAAATAGAGAAGATTATTGAAGATACCAAAGAAGTGCAATATGAAAAGTTGGAAAAACAAGAACATTAAGAGAAGGTACAAAAGCAAGCAATTTAGTGGCGGAGTGAGCTCAAGATTTTTTGTATCACAAGCCAGCAAATGAGGCTATATGTTTGTATTCTTTGTAAAAAAAATTGACTCTAACATTGTTATAGAACAAGGCATGAGGCTATAAGGCATGAAGCTATGACAAGAAGCATGAAAATGTCATGAAGATATTTTGCAAGGGAAATTTTGATCTAGTTAAGGTTATAAGAGGATAATACTTTTATGTAACAAGAGAAATACTGAGCTCATGAGGAGTTGTAGAAGTTGTGATTGCTTTTGCATTATTTCTATATGAATTGTTACCCTCTGAATATTTTCACAAAAAACTCTTAGAGAGTGATGGTCATATTGAAGTCATTCTACGAAACATGGCTCACCAAATATTGGAGTCTATCCCTTTTCTTTCATCTCTTCTCACCTCCCACTACATATACTCTTTTCCTCACTTTATGCATGTTTTTCGTTTAAAGTTTCCTCCATTCATCTATCTTACTTTGCTATTATTTCTCTTCATCAATTTTTGACTCCTGATGCCCAATGGATAAGATTCTAAGTTCTCAGGCTTTACGAGGAAAACCCCAAGAGGCGCCAGAATGTAGGTCCAAAATGGCTACATACTTAGATTTTTTTTTGTAAAATTTTTCTAAGTCATGAAGAAGGTTGTACTATCCCACGATAATGGTGCAATGCATGATGTTCTACTTCACTATCAAAGCAGTCAACTTTACACTTAGTAATTTTAAGATTGTGGGCCACAACACAATCAAACCACAACAGTTCACAATAAGGTTCCATCCTGCATGGACCATTGCAAGGTTCTACACTACAATCAGCTAAGTCTCTCCAAATCATGGTTTACAACATCGCTCTACCCTGCATGGGTCATAACGTGTCCTATACCATGTAGCTCAATGCAATGCTCCAACCCACGGTTGAAGGGGTCAAATTTTACAAATGAGCATTCCAAGGCATGGTCCAATGTAAGGTTCTACACTAGTGGCTTAGCACAGTGCTCTACCTCATGATCAACATTGGTTAAACTTACAGATGGAATTTTAAAATCACGATCTATGATATGGCTAGAATATGGTTCTACGCCTTCACTCAAAACAAGAATAATATGATCCGAAGAGAGAGGGCTAGCACATGGTTCTACCACACGCTACTCAATTTTTTTTTGCAATGAAACATTCATTTCTCCAGCTCGTGGTCAAAGAAGTCAACTGGTTCAAATAATATTTTAGATGCATGGGCTGCAACATGGTTCTATGCCACTAGATAGTAAAATGAGCATACCAAGCCTGGGATAATCTCAACTATTCATGTGGAGATCAACGGTCTATTTGTTATGATGCTTTCAAATCATACAAAAGCAACAAGTTTGGTTAAGTTGATCTGATTGCTCGAAGGACGAGGGTGAACTGGAAGATGAAGTGGTAAAACGGATCAAGAAACAAGAAAGAAGATAGTTGTAGATCTATGGCAAGATATTATTGACAAGAACAATGAATGGTATAGATGATGGTTTGGCACAATTTGGATTCAAACACCATGAAATTCAAGCAACTTGTAGAATCCAAGTTGTAGAGAAGCACAATATCCTATGATTACTTCTTATTTCAAAAATAAATAAGAGGCTGCCACCTCAACACCTGGCTGATCTGGTGTTTTCATTCCTTGTAATGTTCTATTTTTATTTAATCTTTCAATTATGTAGAACTATAAATAGAGGTCAAACCCTCATTTTTGGGATTATCTCTAGAGTTTTTGCTTGCCTTACTATGTAAATACTTTCTGCAAATCAATAGAAGGAACATTACTTGGATGTTTGCCTTAGGTTGGTGTCTTTTGTATCTTTTGGAGATTTAAACTATGAATGCATTTCTACTACTGTTGCTATGGTTAGTCTATTCTACTAATATTGGATTGCTAACTTAGAGCACTTTGAAATATTTCATGATTGAATATATGCTTGGAAGGAATTATTTTCTATTAGTCTAAATGTTGATCTAATTATAATGTTTAGATTATTAGTATTTTAGATGTTTGAAACAATTTTTTGAGGTATTTATCTGGTTCTTTAATTGATGAAGATTACCTATTTTTGAGTGCTACGAATCACAAGTGTGGGACATTAGAAATTGATTTGCGAGGGTTTTCCTGTAGATGCCTATGTTTTTAGCTTTATCCGACCACTATTTAATCATTACTTCTCTAACCCTAAAGCCATTTCTATCCCTATATTTCAAACATTTAAGCGAGCTTAAATGAGTCAAAACCCAATCAAGTTGACAAGTTATACTAGCATAATCTGGAGGTTGGGTTAAAGCAATATTTAATCCATCCAATTTTGGGGTTTGAACTACGATTAGAAGGTGCATGCCTAATCAGAATGTTGAATATAATAGTTGTAGTTTTAAGATTTCCTTGATGTCAATTCATATTCCAAAAAAATCAATTTAGCTAGATTACAAATATGACAATAATTACACTATATCAGTTAAACACAACTTAGATAGAGAAAATATAGAGGAGGTTCAAATACTTTTCTTGGAATTCCATCCATTCTTCAACATCTCCTACTGGGAACTCAATTAAATGATCATTTTATTTAGGTCTTCAAGATGAATTTTAGACTCATCAACGTTTTTAGCCAACATTTGACTCACTCTCCTCAATGAGTCATTAATATATTTTAGAATGATGTAGTTTTGTTTTAAATCCTCCAGTAAATGCTTCATCGAAGGTTCTCCAACTATATCCCTACTTACTTCCACCTTATCTATCTTGTGCTCCTTCTTGAGGTGATTTCCACCCTCTAGTGAGGTAGACAACACAAGAGACTCCCATATGGCAACTTATTGTTGGGAAGACTCGTCATCATCCATATCCTAGTTTGATAGATCAACCACCTTTGCTTTCTTGACTAGTTTTTGAAATACTTCCTCAAATTATCTAAGATTATTTGAGTCTCTACTAGGTGACTTTTCATCCCCTTTGTCAATCTATTGGGATGTCTCCATAGACATGGGAAATTCTAATTCATACCCATCATATTTCCTCAAGAGCTGAATAAAGCCTCCCCTCTCAAGGATTTCCTAAACCTCCTAGTCCATATTTAGAAGCAAAGGATATACTCTTAAATTATCACTCCCCATTAACAAGCCTTTATGTTCAACATCTATTTCTTCTTCCTAGAATGAGTTACTTGCCTCCATATTTTTGGGATTAAGAAGATTTTGGGAAGACAAAGATACATGATTCTCATTAGCATTCATCAATGTTTTTAATATGTTCGAACCATCCTACATGTATCCCACTTGGAGGTGAGCCCACTGTTGCAAAGTTCTATCCAAATGATCTCGATCCACCAGATATCAAGACTTGAGTATACTGCCCAAGTCAAATTCACTTGTGTGAGGCTAGTGAAATTATAACAAGGACCATTAATATCAATTTTATGATAGGTAATTTTGTGATAGATAACAATAAATGAAAAACAAGTAATAGTAAACCAAAAAATGGTAAAAGTAATTTTGTGATAGGTAAATTTATGATAGATAATAATAAATGTATAACATCGAATAGTAAAACCAATGTGTGCTAGACATCAGTCATACAAAATTTATTAAATAGGAATTAGATATAGTGAACAAAATTCATACTGTGAACAATTATAATCATTATGGTAGAAATGGACATAAGATAGAGAAATGTTGAGACCTCCATTATTGTGAAATTTGTGGAGGAAATAATCATTCCCAAATATATTGTTAGTACAAATAAAATAATAAAATGAAAATAAATTGTGGATGAATATGTATGTGCAAATGGGATAAGATGAAAGAAATATTGTATGATTTCTACACAAGAAAAACAACAATAGTGAAAAATCAAAGTCTGTTGAATGTATAGAATAATGTGAGTTTTAAAATATTATGACTCAAGCACAACTTGGAAGATGTCCTACGTTGATAGGACCCACAAAAGAATGTATATGTGGATGATTCTAAGGATATGTTTGCAATGGTCATTTCTCAGAGGTGATGACCTAATGGTTGATCTAGTGATTGACCCAAAAGTATGACAACCCAAGAGTCAAAATAACCAAGAGGTAATATCCCAAGTAGGATAATCCAAAGATACAATAACCTAGAGGCAACACCCTAAGCAAGATAACCCAAAGGTAATGCCCCAAGTTGAACAACCTAGAGTTAAAATAACTCAGAGGTAATAACCTAGGCAAGTGAACCCAAATATGAACTACCTAGAGGTATATTGAGATATAGGCCAGAGAGGCAGACTAGGTGGAGATTATTTGAGCTAAGAGAGCAAAACCCAATAGAATACAACCAATTATAGAGCTAGAAAAAGAGCCAAATCCAAAAAATGATCTTTATATCAAAAAATGTAATATGAGGGGGTTGTTAAATAATATTGCATTATTTGGCTTCTTGCAATTATTTGATATTTCGTAATCATTTGCATGATTATAATTATTGAGAGATAAAATAATATTTCTTTAATAAGAGAAAATTAGAGAGACATATTCCCATGATAAATAATGTGAATATGAAAGGATGAAGGAAAATTAGAGTCTCAAGAATACAAAGAGACTCCATCACCATTATCTATAAAGCTATGGTTGGAGAGAGAAAATGTAACTTGTGGGGAAATATGTATCATATGTGAATATTTTATGAATATATCTTGTTTGTATTTGAATTTTGAATGTGAGAATTATTATTGAATTTTGACCTTAAGCTAACATTGATTACTATAATCATAAATCATCAAGAGAGTTAAGAAACAAGGAGGTAAAAATTCAATAATTTGGTATCATAGAATCTCTTTGTTTTCATAGAATTATTGAAGAACACAAGCTTATACTGAGAGGGGGGTGAACAATATAAGATCACTTTTTACTTTTCTTTCCCAAACAATATTATCCAATATAATCAATGGCAATATCAATAGCAATAACCAAAGCAATGCACAAATCATCACACACAATAGAGACACCAATTTAACGTGGTTCACCCAATGTGGGCTACTCCACGGAGAAAATATTTTACTAAAATTTTCTCAATCAATCTCTTGGGAATCCTTTCCCTATTACAATGTTTATGGACCTCTATCCAAAGGAGACACCAATCCCCTTAATCAAGTTCATGGATCTCTATCCATAGGAGAACTCCTTTCTCCTCTTGCTCTGGCTGGTGATCTTCTAGAAGAACTATTGCCCCCACTACTTTGGCTAATGGATCTCTATCCACTGAAGACACCTATCCTCACTACCCTGGCTAATGGATCTCTATCCACTAGAGACTGTCGTCCTCTGTACTCTATCACCTCCAAAGCTCTATCTCAAATCTGTACTAAACACAGTCCTTCGGTCTAGCATAAATCTGCTCAATATCTGTCTTTGGTCTAGCATAAACTTATCCTTAAATATGTACCAAAATCTATCCTCGAATCTGTACTAAACATAGTCCTTTGATCTAGCACAAATTTATCCTCAATATCTATCCTCAAGCCTTAACTCAAAGCTTGACTCAATCTCAAATCAACTCTGTTGGATCTACCCCAAACCTTAACTCAAGGTTTGAACAAATCAATCAATCAACTCTGCTCACAAGTCTACTCAAATACTTATCTCAAATCTGCCTTGTAAGCTTCCACAAAAGCTCACACTAATCTATCCACAAGTCCTCTCTAGAACTTGTCCAATTCTTCAATAAGTCCTCATAGAACTTGTCCAAATCTGCTCTCAATCTGTATTGTAAGCTTCCACAAAAGCTCACACAAATCTGTCCACAAGTCTTCTCAAAGACTTACCTCAAATCTGCTCAACAAGTCCACACTAGAACTTGTCCAATCTCATAGAAACATAAAGAGAATTTTTAGAGACTCAATATGCTCTACACTCATCACAATGCTCAATCACTTTCAATCACTCTCTTAGAAACATATAGAGAATTGTTAGAGACTCAATATGCTTCACATTCACTTCAATGCTCAATTACTTTCAATCACTCTCTTAGAAACATATAGAGAATTGTTAGAGACTCAATATGCTTCACATTTCACTCACTCTTTTATCATAGAAACATATGGAGAATTGTTAGAGACTCAATATGTTTCACACTCATCAACTCTCAACATTTTTCTCAAATCAATTCAGAATATAGAATAATTTATTTCATAGAACTTGAACAATCACTTCACACATCCACTTGACTAGGCTCAATCAACTCTACTCAACCAATCACTCAATGAAACAATCCTTGCTTACAAACCCTAGTCCAAGCATATGAACACTCACTCAAAATGTTTCCAACAATTCTTATCAACCAATCTCACATAACAATGATACTCATGATCTTTGCAAACCCTAGTTCAAGTTCTTCACTCAATCAATCACTTCAACAACAATGCTTATAAACCAATCTCACATATAGCTCAACAACTCAATAAGGAAACCTAATTAAATCCTTTTCACTCCAAACTTGTTTTCCAAAAAACAATCAATCAACTCAACTATGGAAGAATGTGCCCATACCTTTTTCTTGATGAAGAATAGTCTTTAAAACCTGTCTCAAGTATAACCACTTTCCTTACCAAACACCAAGGTTAGATGACAAAAATATCATTCTAACTCTTCTTCAAAACTTTTCTTCAATACAAAAGTTAGCACTTAATTACTCCTTATAATCTCCAACTTGAAATAAATAATATTCAACATTCTTCAATTTCAAAATATAAAATTCAACCTTCCTTATAACTCCTTAGCCTCTAAAATTCCAACTCAAAAATTAAAGCTTTGCACTTCCTTTTAACTCCCCTAATAACTTACACACCAAATAACATGCAAAGTACTTTAATTAAAATTACTTTAGAAAAATAAAAACATTATTTTTCCCTTTAACTTTTCATAGGCCAAGACAACCAAATTAAATCACATACCTCAATGCACTCAAAAGGGCCTTGGTGGGATTTGAACCCTCGTTGGTTCTCCCCCAAGCGCTTTTGTAGTGCTAGCACCCACCGCTTGGGCTGCGTGGCTCCACAAGAGCCAAAAGGCACTTCGGTGCCTTTACCTTCTCCCCACGTTCGGTGTAAAAGACAAATGCAGACCTTCTTCCCAAAAATCATGGTGTATGGGTTTCGAACCTACCTCAACTATCCACAACAATGTCTTACGTAGCCCTTGGCTGCCAACCAAGCTACAAGCACTTCGTGTTGATTTCGAAGGATGCCAAACTTTGTCTCTTTCCCTTGCTCGATTTGCACATGTGAAATTTCCTTCTCTTTTCATGAGCCAACATAAGTCGCATGGATAATTTCAAATGCCAATATTTTGGCATATTTATACCTAAGGTTTGCTTCCTTCAACGTCGACACATTTTGAATTTCAAATTTGAATTTGATTTGGAAAGTTAAAATTAAATATTAAATAAATATTTAACTTAACTTTAGCACCCAACATTAATAAATTAAAGTTTTAATCAATAATTAAAATACTTTAATTTAAATTAGATTTGTAGTAAAGTTAATTTTAAATATTAAATAAATATTTAAATTAACCTTAGCACTTATCAATATTTAAATTAAAATTTTAATCAGGGATTAAAATATTTTAATTTAAATTAACATGTGGGTCTTTTCAACTTTGTCCTTGATCTCCTTTAACTTGATCTTCATTTTTTGAGCTCTCCTAATGTCCTAAAAAATGATGAACATTGCTCAACAATGCTTTTGACATCAATGACAATAACATTCCTCAAAATGTCCAACAATCTCCCCCTTTGTCATTGATGGCAACCCAAATTATTTTTACTAAAAACTTAACCTTTTCTTTGTTCTGCTCCCCCTGGGACATTGCTCCCCCTAGCTCAATGCTCTCTTCAAATCTCTCCTCTTTACTCAAATACCAAATCTCTCCCCCTTACTCAAATCTCTCCCCCTTTGACATCAATGGCAAAGGGTCACCTTTGGGGCTCGGGGCTAAGAATGAGTCTCTTAGCTTAGCCCCTCCCCCACCTCCTCTTGAGGTGGTTAATTCTAGGGTGGGAGTATTTCTACTCCTAACAAGCACTAGTCTTTACCTTTATCCTCTTTTCTTCTTATCTGATCCTTCTGATTCCTTTGACTGTTCCTTTCCATGTCCCTATCCATGTCCATATTCCTATTTTTGTTCCTATCCATATCCATGTCCATATTCTTGTTCATATTCCTATTCTTGTTTATATCCATATTCTTGTTCTTGTTCCTGTTCTTGTTCATACTTGATTTTGGAATGTCTGCTCTACACCACTTTGCTATATGTCCATCATTATTGCACTTATGACACTTAATGTTATTATTCCTTGGAGGTGCAAATATCTTGGGATTTCTCCTGATGAAGCCATATCTGTTCCTATCATGAACCCTGCAATTTATTGCCTTGTGACCAAACTGATTACATGAGTAGCAATACCCATGGAAAAGCTGCCTGTTTCTAAAATTCCCATTTTCCTGTCTTTCATGTGTCCTACACTGTGAAGCCATGTGCCCAAATCTATGACATGAGAAACATCGTCCATTGAAATTTCCTTGCCTAGACCCCATTGGTCTCTTAGTCTCTTCTACCCTATCCTGTTTCTAGTTCCATCTGTTCCTTACTTGTGTATTGTTCCTTTCCTTGTTGAACTTTCTATTTTCCAACTTATCCTTAGAAGTCTCACTCTCTCTTTTACTTACTTCTTTTGATGCTTCTTCTTCTCTGGTGCTTGAGCTTGACTCTCCTTTTTCTGCTTCCTGTTTCCCTTGTTCTTCTTCAAAACTAAGTCCTATTTTGGTGACTGATGATCTTTGTGCATTGATAATCCTGTCCAAAGTCTTTGAATTTTTCTCAACCTTATGTAGCTTGTCCTTGGAGCTTTTTACTTCCAACCTTAGTGAAACTATCTCATGTTCTAATCTTTCACACTCTAGATCTTTTATCTTTAATTTTTTGGCCATACCTTCTTCAATTTTTCTTGCCTCTTCAACCTTGATTTTGAAGTTGGTGAGTTCCTGTAGAAACTTTGCTTTTGCTTTCTCATCTTCTTGAGCTTGAACCCTTAATCCTGAGTTCTCCCTTTTTAATTCTTCAAGATCAACACTAAGTCTTTTACATTCTTGCTCTTTTACCTTTGATTGTTCTACCATATCTTTTTCAGCTTTCCTTACCTTTTCAACCTTAACTTTCAAGTCAGAGAGATCTTGTAGAAGCTTTGTCTTACATTTATCATCCTCTTGTATTTGAGCCTTTAATTCTAAGTTCTCCCTTTTTAACTCAACAAGTTCCTTAAGAGTGACTTCCTCCTTTTCTCTTTCTAAATTTTTCTCTTTCCTTTGGTCTTCAATTTCTTCTATTGTCCAAAGTAGAGTTTCTTCTTCATACCTATTTTGGTTGTCCCTGTTATCCTTTTTTGAACCATATTCATCTTCACCGCTACTAAAACCATTGCAATAACCTGCATCATGACCGAGTTGTCCACAAACAAAATATTCTTCACCTTCTTGTGAACAATGAACTGCAAGGTGACCTATCTTCCTACATCTGGTACAAAACTTTATCAATCTGGTTAACTCTCCACTACTTGATTCATCTCTTGAATCTATTTCCATTCTTCCTCCCAAAACAACAATATCAAATTCATCTTCTTTTTCTTTCATGACCATGTGTGTTCTTTTCTTCTTGTGTCTCATGGTTCTACCTTTGCCTTTCTTTTCCATTTGTGTTCTTGTAAGATCTTCCTTCAAGTTGTTAAACCTTTTTCGAAGGAACCAACTCTGATACCAATTGAAGAACACAAGCTTATACTGAGAGGGGGTGAATAGTATAAGACCACTTTTTACTTTTCTTTCCCAAATAGTATTATCCAATATAATCAATGGCAATATCAATAGCAATAACCAAAGCAATGCACAAATCATCACACACAATAGAGACACCAATTTAACATGGTTCACCCAATGTGGGCTACTCCACGAAGAAAATATTTCACTAAAAATTTCTCAATAAATATCTTGGGAATCCTTTCCCTATTACAATGTTTATGGACCTCTATCCAAAGGAGACACCAATACCCTAATCAAGTTCATGGATCTCTATCCATAGGAGAACTCCTTTCTCCTCTTGCTCTAGATGGTGATCTTCTAGAAGAACTGTTGCCCCCACTACTCTAGCTAATGGATCTCTATCCACTGAAGACACCTATCCTCACTACCCTAGCTAATGGATCTCTATCCATTAGATACTATCATCCTCTATACTCTATCACCTCCAAAGATCTATCTCAAATCTATACTAAACATAGTCCTTCGATCTAGCACAAATCTACTCAATCTCTATCTCTGGTCTGACACAAACCTGTCCTCAAATCTACACCAAACTCTATCCTCGAATCTGTACTAAACATAGTCCTTCGGTCTAGCACAAATCTATCCTCAATATCTATCCTCAAGCCTTAACTCAAAGCTTGACTCAATCTCAAATCAACTCTATTGGATCTGCCCCAAACCTTAACTCAAGGTTTGAACAAATCAATCAATCAACTCTGCTCACAAGTCTACTCAAAGACTTATCTCAAATCTACCTTGTAAGCTTCCACAAAATCTCACACTAATTTTTCCATAAGTCCTCTCTAGAACTTGTCCAAATATGCTCAATAAGTCCTCACTAGAACTTATCCAAATCTTCTCTCAATCTGTATTGTAAGCTTCCACAAAAGCTCACACAAATTTGTCCACAAGTCTTCTCAAAGACTTACCTCAAATCTGCTCAACAAGTCCACACTAGAACTTGTCCAATCTCATAGAAACATAAAGAGAATTTTTAGAGACTCAATATGCTCTACACACATCACAATGCTCAATCACTTTCAATCACTCTCTTAGAAACATATAGAGAATTGTTAGAGACTCAATATGCTTCACATTCACCTTCAATGCTCAATTACTTTCAATCACTCTTTTAGAAACATATAGAGAATTGTTAGAGACTCAATATGCTTCACATTCACTTCAATGCTCAAACACTTTCACTCACTCTTTTATCATAGAAACATATGGAGAATTGTTAGAGACTCAATATGTTTCACACTCATCAACTCTCAACCTTTTTCTCAAATCAATTTAGAATATAGAATAATTTTTTTTATAGAACTTGAACTATCACTTCACACATCCACTTGACTAGGCTCAATCAACTCTACTCAATCAATCACTCAATGAAATAATCCTTGCTTACAAACCCTAGTCCAAGCATATGAACACTCACTCAAAATATTTCCAATAATTCTTATCAACCAATCTCACATAACAATGATACTCATGATCTTTGCAAACCCTAGTTCAAGTTCTTCACTCAATCAATCACTTCAACAACAATGCTTATAAACCAATCTCACATATAGCTCAACAACTCAATAAGGAAACCTAATTAAATCCTTTTCACTCCAAACTTGTTTTCCAAAAAATAATCAATCAACTCAACTATGGAAGAATGTGCCCATACCTTTTTCTTGATGAAGAATAGTCTTTAAAACCTGTCTCAAGTATAACCACTTTCCTTACCAAACACCAAGGTTAGATGACAAAAATATCATTCTAACTCTTCTTCAAAACTTTTCTTCAATACAAAAGTTAGCACTTAATTACTCCTTATAATCTCCAACTTGAAATAAATAATATTCAACATTCTTCAATTTCAAAATATAAAATTCAACCTTCCTTATAACTCCTTAGCCTCTAAAATTCCAACTCATAAATTAAAGCTTTGCACTTCCTTTTAACTCCCCTAATAACTTACACACCAAATAACATGCAAAGTACTTTAATTAAAATTACTTTAGAAAAATAAAAATATTATTTTTCCCTTTAACTTTTTGTAGGCCAAGACAACCAAATTAAATCACATACCTCAATGCACTCAAAAGGGCCTTGGTGGGATTTGAACCCTCGTTGGTTCTCCCCCAAGCGCTTTCATAGCACTAGCACCCACCGCTTGGGCTGCGTGGCTCCACAAGAGCCAAAAGGCACTTCGGTGCCTTTACCTTCTCCCCACGTTCGACGCAAAAGACAAACACATACCTTCTTCCCAAAAATCATGTGCATGGGTTTCGAACCTGCCTCAACTATCCACAACAACGTCTTACGCAGCCCTTGGCTACCAACCAAGCTACAAGCACTTCGTGTTGATTTCGAAGGATGCCAAACTTTGTCTCTTTCCCTTGCTCGATTTTCACATGCGAAATTTCCTTCTCTTTTCACGAGCCAACACAAGTCGCATGGATAATTTCAAATGCCAATATTTTGGCATATTTATACATAGGGTTTTGCTTCCTTCAACGTCGACACATTTCGAATTTTCAAATTTGAATTTGATTTGGAAAGTTAAAATTAAATATTAAATAAATATTTAACTTAACTTTAGCACCCAACATTAATAAATTAAAGTTTTAATCAATAATTAAAATACTTTAATTTAAACTAGATCTGTAGTAAAGTTAATTTTAAATATTAAATAAATATTTAAATTAACCTTAGCACTTATCAATATTTAAATTAAAATTTTAATCAGGGATTAAAATATTTTAATTTAAATTAACATGTGGGTCTTTTCAACTTTGTCCTTGATCTCCTTTAACTTGACTTCTCCTTCTTGGATCTTCATTCTCTGAGCTCTCCTAATGTCCTAAAAAATGACGAACATTGCTCAACAATGCTTTTGACATCAATGACAATAACATTCCTCAAAATGTCCAACAATTATGAATGTAACTGCTTGGTATCATGAATGTAATGATGATAAATTAAGTAAGTTAGGAATATTGTCATAGAAGGATGTCATAGAATATTGTCATAAAATGTTATAAAATATTCTTGCAAATGTTATAAAATGGGAAGGATTTAACCCTCATGGGTTAGAGAAGAATTTGAATATTTTGTAAGGAGGTTGCTCCCTCAAAGTGGCCCATGATAGTAATAGTTTTTGTTTAAAATTCCTGCAATTACTGTTATTTATATTTCTATGTTTCAATTAATGAATGCTTCTATCATTGGATATAAAATATTAGTGATGCTTTTATCAATACTCCATGTGATCATAGTTAGAATTATATTTGGTACCAAATTTCTTATCTTCATTTAGTTCCACACTAAGTATTTTGAGGTGAAATATTTGCATGAGAAGAAAAGGTTCATTGCAAGTGGTATCAGAGCCCTTTCTAGGGTATGGTAAGCTTCTGTTATGAACAATATTTTTTTTTTAATCCTAGGTCTACATGCTAGAAATAGTGTTTCAATCATTTTAAAATAATATGGATTTACTGTTATTGGATAAGTTATATTGTCCATAAAGCATCTAATGAAATGAGGGGCAATCAGGATCCAATACCCATGCCTTAGATGATACTTGTATATGGATTTGAGCTCCCATGTACCTTATTTATATTGAAATACCCCTTTAGGAACCCATGGCCAAACCTTCATATATAGAAAACTAGTCGGTCATGCAATATCCATAGTGCACCATGCACAACACTTGGGAAGATTACCCTCTCGTACTGTTAGAGGCAAGTAGTGTGATCAAGGGTATGTGTGGAACCCTTCTTGACTATTGGATTGAAATATTGGTTCAATCATTATCAACCATTTTTGTCATAAAATAAAGGGTTATGGAGAGTACACAAACCCTTACCTACAATCCATTCCCTCCCTGCTTACTTTAGAAAGAGCAAACTCATGGGACACAAAGGTAAAATTTAGAGTTTGGAAGTATATACACAACCTAAAAATCCCTGTTATATAAAAAAGTCTAGGTTGTTGAAAAATATCATTTAGGAATATAAACCATTGTGATTATCTCATTGAGTTTATCATTTTGGTATACAACATCCATACACCTTTTTAAAATACTTACTAAAAATAGTAGTCTAGGGTGCCAAAAATTATCATATTGAGATATAGCCCATTACGATTGTCTTATCGAGTTGATCATATAAGTATATAGCACCCATACACATTTTCAATACTCTTACTAAAAATAGTAATTTTTAAAAATAACATTTTTATTTTTAGTAAATGCCACCTGAGACCTGTTATCAAGCAATGGAGGCTAGGATGAACAAGTTAGAGGAACAACTCTCCAAACTAGATACCCTCATAGAACTCAAGGGTCAAATATCTTCTCTTGTCACCATGATAGTAGATTTTTAGCATAAGTAGGACCAAATGAGTCAGGACATTGATGTGCTAAATATTAAAAACCCAAATTTTGATGGGTCTATTAAGAATAGTCCAGATGCTTAGAGGGGTAAAACTATTTATTAATCCAATTTCTAGGATATTTAATGAAAAAAATACTCAATAAGAGGGGACCAATAGAGGAACGACCCCATGAATCTCTGAAATAGATTTTTTGATATTTTATGAAATAGATCCATAGAGTTGGTTGATTTAGGTTGAGCAATGGTATGAGCTTCATGAAAATCCCTTTGTCTAGAGGATATTTATATTTGACTTTCATTTTGATTTGGAAGTATGCATTAGTACTAGTGGTTGAGAAAGCAAGTTATTGTTCTTAGGTGGACATAGTTTAAGCAAGAACTCCTTAGTCATTTTGGATCATTTGAGTTTAAAGATTTTACTAGAGCACTCACTAAGCTGAGACAAACAAGCATTGTGTCTAAGTATATCACTAATTTTGAGACACTTGCCAATATGACTGAAGTTCTTGTCGATGAATTCTTTAAGAGTTGTTTTATTAGTGGCATTGAGGAAGAGATAAGGATTTAAGTTCAAATTCTTAAACCAAGCACTTACATGATAGCCATAAGGCTACAAAAATCCCCTAAAACTAGGAATTTCATCCTTATAAAACAACCTAGCTAGTTTATAAAGATGATAGTAATTACAATATATCAACCAAACATAGCTTAGACAGGGAACATATAGAGGAGGTTCAAATAGTTTATTTGGCATTCCACCCATTCTTCATCATCTCCTACTAGGAGCTCAATGAAATGATCCTTTTTTTTAGGTCTTCAAGATGAATTTTAGCTTCATCAATATTTTGAGTCGGCATTTGAGTCACTCTCCTCATTGAGTCATTTAGATCTTTCAAAATGATGTATTTATATACTAAATTCTCTATTACATGCTTCATTGAAGGGTCTCCAACTATATTCCTGCTTACTTCCACCATATTCATCTTGCACTCCTCCTTGGCTATTTCCACCCTCTAGTGAGGTAGAAAACATAGGCAACTCTCCTTTGATAACTTCTTGATAGGAAGACTCATCATCCTTAATATATTGATCTGATATATCGACCACCTTCACCTTATTGACTTGTTTTTTACATAATTCCTTAACTTATATAAGCTCGTTTGAGTATCTACTTGGTGATTTTTCATCCCTTTTGTCAATCTATCAATACGTCTCTATAGACAGGCAATTCTAAGTCATACCCATCAAATTTCCTCAAGAGGTACATAAACATCCTCTCTCAAGGATTTCTTGAACCTCCTAGTCCACATTTAGAAGCAAAGGTTGTACTTTTAGATTATCACCCCCCATTGACAATCCTCTATGTCTAGCACCTATCTCTTCTTCCTAATATGTGTTATATCCCTCCATATTTGGAGGATTAAGAAGAGTTGGGGAAGATGAAGATACATGATTATCGTGAGAGTTCATTAATGTTTTAGATATGGTCACACTATCTTGCATGTATCCCACTTGGATATGGGCTTGGGTGTTGCAAAGTCCTATCCAAATGATCTTGATTCACCAGATCTCAGGACTTGAGTGTACTCCCCAATTCAGATTCACATGTGTAAGGCTAGTGAAATTATAACAAGGACCACTAATATTAAATTTGTGATAGATAAAAATGAAGGACAAACATGTAATAGTGAATCAAAATATGGTAAAAGGAATTTTATGATAGGTAAATTTATGCCAAATAACAATAAATGTATAACATGGAATAGTAAAACCAATGTGTGCGAGACACCAGTCATACAATTTATTAAATAAGAAATAGATAAAGGGAAACAAATTCATTATGTGAACAATTATAACCATTATGGCAAACATGGACATAAGATAGAGAAATTTTGGGACCTCCATTATTGTGAGATTTATGGAGGAAATAATCATTCCCAAATATATTGTTAGTACAAAGAAAATAATAACATTAAAATGAATTGTGGATGAATAAAGATTTATGAATGGGATAATATGAAATCAATATTTTTATGGTTTCTACAAAAGAAAACCAACAATAGTGAAAAATAAAAAAACTATTGAATGTAAAGAATAATGTGAGTTTTAAAATTTTTTGACTCAAGCACAACTTGGAAGATGTATTAAATTGATAGGACCTACAAAATAATACCTATGTGGATTATTCTATTGATATGTTTACAATGGTCATTTCCCAAAGGTGATGACCTAATGGCTGATCTAGTGACTGACTCAAAGGTCTGATAGCCCAAGAGGAAACATCCCAAGTAGGATGATCCAAAGATAGAATAACCTAGAGGTAATATCCTAAAAATATAACCCAAAATAAATGCCCCAATTTGGAAAACTTAGAGATAAAATAACCTAGAGGTAATGACCTAGGCAATTTAATCCAAATATGAAGACTACCTATAGTCATATTGAGATATGGACCAGAGAGGTAGACTAGGTGGAGATTATTTGAACTAGGAGAGCCAAATATAATATAATCCAACCAATGATAGATCTAGAATGAGAGCCAAATCCAAAGAATGGTCTTTATACCAAATAATGTAATATAGGGGGGTGTTAGAAAATATTACATTACTTGGCTTCTTGTAATTATTTGATATTTTGTAATCATTGCATGATCATAATATTGAGAGATAAATTAATATTTATTCAATAAGATAAAATTAGAGAGACATATCTCCCATGAAAAATAATTTTAAGATGAAAGGAAAAATGAAACTTACAGAGTCTTAGGAATACAAAGAGACTCCATCTCCATTATCTATAAATCTATGGCTAGAGAGATAAAATGTAACTTGTGAGAAAACTAGGTATTATATGTGAATATTTTGTGAATATATTTTGTTTGTATTTTAATTATATGAGTGTGAGAATTATTATTGAACTTGAGCCTTAAGATAACAATGATTACTATACCCATAAGTCATCTAGAGAGTTAAGCATCAAGGAGGCAAAAATTCAACAATTTGGTTTCCAATATATTTAAGAGAGAAGGAATTATGACATGCGAGGGGTAATAAATATTCCTTAATCCGAAAGGGTAGAAAATATTTTTGAACATCAATATGATGATGAAAGCTTCTAGGACATTTGTTATGATGACTAGGTTGCACATGAAAATTTGATAGGGGACTTAGATTTTTTTATGTGGATTGAATTCCAAAATGGCTAGGAGATGCTTAAAGAACTAAGGGTGAAAGAATCTAAGGATTAATCTAGAAAAAATGTGTCAATGACACTAAATAACCCTTGCCTATCAAATTTGTAGGAGAAGGACAACATACTGTTTAAAGTAAGCAGGCCACCTTTGCGAAATATTCTCTCATAGACAAATCTTTCTTTAATGTAGAAGTAAGAGTTGACACAAAGGATCATGGAGATGATATTTATACTATAGGAGGAGATTATTTTAGTGGATCATCCATTAAATTATGTACATCCAAGCATAGACAAATTGTTAGAGTGCCAATTGATTCTCTAAAGAGATGAAAATATCTACAATAATATTTCTTAATGGTAAGTTCCCAAGATAACCCACAAGTTTCTCATAGAGGTAGATATCAATTGGAGGTATGGATGGGATTTTTTAAATATTATAGTATATGGATATGATAATAATGATCATGGTCAAATCTAGAGGAAGAGAAAGTTATTGATAAATAAGGGAAAGAAAAAAATCCATGAAGAACAACGTTGAGAAGTAGATCCTTGGTGATGTTGCTCATCTTGTGTTAAAAAATAATACAAGCAACTAAAGGGAATAAAGAAGAAAATGCCTGAGTCTTGGTGGATAAAACACCAAATGATCATAAGTATTTTCTCATGTGAATGTTGGAAGAATACCATCATGTACATAAGATTCATAAAAATTTGATCTCTTATATTTATTCGATGATGTTTCGATAACCCTAAAGCCAAAGAAGGTTAATTCAAGTATGGAATATAATAAAAGGAAGAAGATTATAATAGTAAAAAAAGCTATCATGAATCCCAACACTCCATATAAAAATAATATTGCAATGGGGGAATTCAATATTATTATACATGATTTTCACTTTAGACATTCATGGAAACATTAAACTATTGTTTTAGTTTATGGAGGATAACTTTAGAGATCTAGTCAATTTATGAAGATTTTTTTTATATAAATTTTGGGTAATGAAAATATGTAAGGAAGATATTGGATCCTCCAAATATAAAGTGTCACAACCTTAAGAGAGCATAAAAGGTCCTAATTCCACTAAGAAAAATATTGAATGCATCAAGAGAGAAAATAATCTTGTTACTAAGGAACAAGAAGCTCAAAAGACCATGATGGATTTAAATAGAATTTGTGTTATCACTACAATTGGAATAATCCTAGTGAACATCACCAATGAGTTGCATAAAGAGCTCAATATAATGGAAGATAAGGCATGATTAATGTACACAAAAAATAACCAAATGCTGGTCAATCTACAAGTCCAAGATAACACAACTTATGCTAGAATAGAAGAATATAACCCATGTTAGCAATTTCTAACAACACTATGCAATTCAATGGTTACAACATGAGGTATTATAGGAATTGATTATATAAGAAATTATGGTAACCATTTTCTATGGATTGCCTTGGAAAATATATTAAATGAAATACTATAATAGGCCATTGATCGACAAGGCATCCAATCAAGTCAATAAAATGAACGGATATCTTCAAGGCATAGGCATTAATATTTAATTAAGATTAGAATAGGTGGTGAATAATACCAAGGACTCAAATTTGGCTAAATTTGACTCAGTGGAGTTAGGTCTTCTTACAATTTGAGAAGTTTGATAAAGTAAATTTAAGTTTGTGGGATTGTTTTCAATTAAAATCCAACTCCTCAGGCTGATGAGTTCCATGGCAATGAATAATGAGTATATGGAGAATGAGAAAAACATGGTTTAAACTAGGGTGCAAGGTGTAGAAAAGCTAGACTTGGAGTTTCTCAATGTACAACTTAGAACCTAGGCAAGGTATCAATAAAAGGCTACCAAAGCAAAAAAAAATGTATGGAGTCACTTCCTAGTGCCTTTCCTTTCCTTTGTAGGATAATTTATGAAAATATATTTATAAGGTGGTTTTTTGATGGTTCAGGAGTGCCCATTCTATAAACTATATTTAGTTAATATTGTTCTACTAGAACTAGTTGAATATGATGAAATAGAAGGACAAGGGGTATGGATTCCCAATTTTACAAGAAGACTATTATACTTTGGCATCTCATGATATAGTGACTGATGAAAAGGAAGGCTTCTATTATCAAATTTCTTGAGACTTTTGTGTGGTATGAGTAATTCTCCCTTTTTCAAATTTGTTTTGCTATTAAAATTTCTTCACTTTTTTACTAAGAAGGTGTGATTAATGATTTAAACTATTACTTAATCTAGGTGGTTTCCTTAGGATACTCCAGATTAAGTGATAAGTTATTTAAGAATCACTAGTTTGTAATTGTTTTCCTTATATTTGATTAAAAATTATTTTCTCTTAAACTCTAAAAATATAAAACATATTTATTTTAAAGACATATCCACACTTCTATAAATTTATGGATAACTTCAAAATTTTCTTTACGTATTTTTTATGAAGTTCAATTGATGGTTTAGTAACCAAATTTTAGATCAAAAAATTTTGATGCCCATTGTGGTGTACAAAAACAACTTTACCTAACACACCTATTGCTATTCAACTAGGGCTGAATATTTTACAAGTTTAGTTTGACATTACTAGTGACTTAGGCCCTCCTTTTTGGGATTTTCATATAAATATCCCTATTACTTACCCATAAATTATTTACAAAGAAGAAGAAAGAGACTATGAAATTGATAGGTAAAATCAAGCTAATATCTACCATACAATTTTGTAAAATTAATTTTTAAAGTTTGCTACCCATATACCATTTACTAGATTACAAACAACCTTTGGTACAATTGTTCTTTCTTTGATTAGGATATTGCACAAGTTCATACATTCAATTCTTCTTCACTTGATAATATGCGTTAAACTTTTGAGAACTCACAAAATCTAGGTCTTAAGACTCCTAAATATGAAAGCCTTTATTTTTTTATTAATATCTAAACCTTCAAGAACCTCCTTTAGATATTCCCCTAATATCTTCTCAACCACATATATTTGGTAACATGGCACAACAAGTATCTCCTCAACCTTATTTTTGAGCCTAGGATGACCAAAGTGGCCTCTTAAGTATTATTGGTGCAAATAAAATGCTAGAAGGGTATCAAAAGCTTCTCCCTAAATTCTCTAGAGATAGCACTACCAATTCAAAATATCACTTGAAAGATTTTATGGTTGTTTGTTCAACTTTAATGGTGGACCACGAAGATATGTTAGTTATAATGTTTATCAAAACTTTGAATGATGATGGTACCACATGGTTTCAAGGCTTGGAGAGTTGCTATATCACTAGTTGGTATGATTTAGAATGTAAATAATTTACTCATTTTCTTTTTGTACTTGATGAAAAATATTTATTGTATCAAATTTTTGTTATAAAAAAGGATGATAAGAACTAATTAAAGAATTCATAGAAGGAATTTATATCATAGAATAGAATTCCAAACATAGTAAAACCTCTCATGCACCTTTCATTTTTTTGTTCCTCAATGCCTTAAATTTAGAAGTATCCTTAATTTTAAAGGAGGTAGAATTATAAAAAATAAAATAAGTTAAGACACATGCCATTTTTATAGATCACCTATATTGTTCTAGGAGATGGAAAAAGAAAGAGAATAAAAAATAAAGGAAAGACACATTTGAAATGATAGAAAAATCTTCCATAAAAGAGGATCCATACATGATGAGACTATTGCCAACAAGCCATAAAATGGAACTCTTGGATTTAGATAAGGTGATAGAAGAAATATTAGAACAAATAGTCCTTGACCATAAGTTAGAGTGACTTAAGACATTAAAACCTATGTCATTATCAAGACCAAACCTTCAAAATAATAAAGAAAACTTCCAACTAGCCCAAACAAAATAAATGGATTTTTAGACTAGGTTATCAAATAAGAATAAATATGAATAAAGAAGAATAGGTTATCCAAATAAGAATCAAAAGGTTATCCAAATAATAATAAATATGCAAGGGCAACATCCCAAGGGTGAGTAATATGATAGGGCCCTAAAATGGTGTGAAGGAAAAAGAGACCACTATAATATCTAATCAAAATACAAAGTTTAATATAGTAAATGGACTAGCAAAAATACATGCTTATATCCATTTGTTGTAAGTGCTAAAAAAGTATAGAAACAAAACTTATTTGAGTTTATACAAAAATATATTGGGAAAGAGATAAAAAAATGAAGTAAAAAATAGAGTGAATATTCATAACTTAAAATCCCTATTATAGAAAAATATCCTTCCTTATATGATTCTCTTTTGATTGGAGATAAAATGTTCAATTACACTTGGAATAAAGAGCAATTGATAAATGTTATGCCATTAGGATAATGACCATGTTAAGAATTTATTTTCAAGAAATAGAGTAGAAGTGGTTCCAATTAGACTTCCAACCCCTTAATATCTCTAGATGTATCAAATATTGGGTTATTTGTATAGTGAATAATCACTACACTTAAGGGATTTTTGTCTTAAGAGAATTTTGAAAGAAGATCGAAGCAAAAGCAAAGTAGGTGGAAGATGGAGAAAGAGACATCAAAAAAATACAAGTAAAATTCTTATAAAAAGTGGGGTACCACTTTACACAAGTTTTGACCAAAATTAGAAGGAAATTTTTTTGATAGTTGAACAATGACAAAAATTTGTAAAGGGTGTAAGGGTAGAAAAACTTCTAAAGATCAAAAGTTGATAAATTTCAAAAGAAGAATTATGAAGAAAAGTTTCAAGGTTTGGTTTGCAAGTTACAAGGGCTTTCAATATGTTCCAAAGTTTAGACCATTTGAAAAGGTCCAACAAGAGGGTAAGTGAAAATATATTTTCAAACCATATAACAGAAGTCTAACTTGGTACAAAGGTTTTATAAAATTCTGATGAAGAAAGACAAGCAATTTTTTTAGGACCATTTGAAGATCAATGGTCCACATTGATTCAAAAAACAAGGGAACTATAGATAAGGTAAGAGATCTTGATAAGCAGGGTATACATAATGTAAAAATGCCCAACAAGGAAAGGGTTGCCTAATATAGTGAATCACCAAGAAGGAGGAAGATTAGATTACTTAATCACTGATACCCAAAAATTTTATGTTGGTGCACAAACTCCCCAAATATAGGACCAATGATAAATTACTAAAATGAGCTAAGATAACCTATTGAAACCACTTAGGCTCAAAAAATACAAGGAGAGTGGTTGGGCTATTGAAAGCAGAAACATGGTGGCCACAGCAACACCCCCAACACTATGAACATTGATTACAATGAGTGCTTGTGTTTATATTTTAGGATCCCTAGGGTGGTAGTGAGTATATAAGCAATAGTTGGGCATCTAGAGGCTCAAAATTGACGATTTAATATTTAGAGACCTCAAAGGGATAATATGAGATAATGGATCAAGCAAATCAATAAAAAGACATTATCTAATTCATGCAAAAAAATTGGAGGGAATATCTCCCCATTTCTAATAGTGATTCCCTAGGCATTATAAAGTATTTGGTTGGTTGCTTATTCAAGCTTATTACCAGGCCTTGTATGTAAATTTTTTATCATTTTATTATGTATAATAGTCTAGACTTGAGCCCTAAGTCATTTTCCAGGTAAACTTTTGATCCTTTTCTTCTGACATGATTGTAATATTCATATTCATACACATATATGATAAGCTATGACTACTTGCTATCTTTTTTCCTATTTCATATGTGCTAGTATGTATATGTGTATGTATGAGATGCCATGACTACTTTCATATCTATCCCATTTATTATATATGCAAGCTATGCTAATTGTGTGTGTCGAGAAGAGAACATGTTCACTTTGAGTTGTTTGCATAAAATTTTCACATGTTCATTTAATCCCTCTATTATACAAAAGAACCTAATGATCTTGGTGCATCACATCCAATTAGATTAGGCCATTTTTTCCACTATCCTTATTTCTTATGGATTTTATCTCCTTTCCCTTTTTATCTGTGCACAAATGCCTGTTATGTTTGGTTAAAGTAGGCAAGCATTAAAGATCATATCTGATAAGGAGTTGGCCTTGTAAAAAACCACAAAGGTAGTTTGATTGAGCTAATTATTGAGCTCTCTGACCTTCTCGTTGTGTTGCTTTATGCAAGGTATGATTATCAAGTGCATCTGGTCCCCATAGTGGGTGACCATCATAATCAAAGACAATAATTGTTAAATAGCATGTCGATGAGACCCAATTGAATCAATTGGTCCCACTAATAAGAGGCAGTATGATCGAGTTGCTTCTCAACATATCAAAGCTACTTGATATGTCACTCCATGCAAGGCATAATTATCGATTGCATCCAATACCCATAGCATTGATAACGATAATCAAAGAGAATAATAATTTAATGGCACACTCGGTGGGACCCAATTTAATCAATTAGTCCCACTAATAAGAGAACTATGTTAGGTTGAGATCTTGATGAAGGTATTTACCTATTTTCTTGATTGAAGCATCTAAAAATTCACTTGGCAACTCCACTAAAGGTAATAACCTAGAATAAGCCACTCAAAATAATTCTAGATTGAGATTTTGGTGAAAGTGTTAATCTATCTACTTGAAGAGCATATGAAAAATTCACCTATGACTCTGCTCAAAGAAAAAAACCTATAGGCTTATGAGCACAAGACCTACTACTATATCCTACATTGCTACATATCCTCAAGCATTGGTCCCCAATTTTAGCACAATTCCAAGAAGAAGGAGAGGTCAAAACTAGAATATGGTTGTTCAACCACATAGAATATTTCCTACATGAATTGATTGAGGTCCATTGAAACAAAAAACTCCACCTATAACATGGGATGATATCCCAACATATGCATTGAAATATCTACCCTACATTACTAGCAAGGACTTCACAATGCCAATGGTGCATCTAAAACACATGGTCAACCTGTGTTCCCTACATAATGTTGTAGAATAGAATGTGACACTAAGATTATTTGTGACATCATTTAGAGGTAAATCAAGAGAGTGGTACATCTTATTGACCCCACATTTAATTGTAGATTGAGATCAACTTGCTACCCTGTTTGTTGATTAATTTTAAGAAAAATAAAGATATAGTGTCTTTATTTGAATAATTATCTATTATAAAGAGGGCACCAATGGAGGCTATGGATGATTTCAATCCATGTTTTTAAAATAATTGGCATAGAATTACTAATCAAATTCGTTCCTCATCAGGTTAGGGGAAACTCTTTGCCAACAATCTATGGGATAGTTATCTTGGCTAAAAATTATCTAATTGAGATAGGAAGACTACCTCCTATAATCCCTATGCATCTCTTTCCAAATGTCCAATCATCATATTAGCCGTATCTACTCATTAAGTCAACAACTTTTCAATCAACTCCTATTGTATATCAAACTATAGTCCTTGTTCCCCTCCTACTCTAGTGCACCCTACCATAGACAATTCTGAATCCGAGGTAAAAAAGAATCTACTTAAAATAGTCTATAATTAATTTTTATCTCTAAGGAGGCAACAAAATGCCTAGAGGTTCTAGTATCTAAATAATCCAAAACCTCCCTTCCAACAAGATAATTATGGAAATAGAAATGGGTACTTGAGGTCCCAATTCTAGGCCAATAGGGATATGGATTGAACACGGATCCATAATAAATAAATAATGTCAGTTCCCCATTTATAGAAAATACCTCCTAACCCTACTAGGGAGATAGTTTCCATTCAAAAAAATTATGTGAAGAAGTTTTCTACTAATTATTTCCAAGCTCCAAATGTCTACCCTAACCAAATTTACCTTAGATAAAAATCTTAATCAGCTTCAATAATGCGAAGTGAAATAATTACCATCCAAGAATATACATCTCATCCATAAGTTGAAGCACAAGTGATAAAACAACCTAGCCCTATTACATCCCTCCTTGAGTTAAGTTGTGTGCCTCTAGAGTAGATCCTAGTCACCTAGTATGAGGAATAAGTGTATGCAGTATATAATAGGGTGAGCATTCTAGTAGCTAGTAGGAAACAATTCTAATCAAACTATGTGACAAGGGCTAAAAAGTAGGCTATAAAGGAGTAGAAAAAGAGCAACCAAGAAACACTAAACACCTAGAGAATGCTAATTGATTCTAGAAGATATCCTCTAGAGTCATTTATGGTGGTGAATACATAGAGTCATTTATAGGACCCAAAGTAGCACACACACACTAATTGGAACCAATAAAAATTTCCTAATTAGTTGTAGATAATCCCAAGACTCAGCCAATGCCCAATGTTCCTCTAAAGATAAAATCCCTTGGATTATTTAGCAATTTTGAACACCTAAAAATATCCACAATGGCCATTATTATATGGGATATCTTATATATTCTTAAGTAGAAGGAGCATCTAAAAAAGACACTAGAAAAGAGAAGGAACTAGGACAACAAAAGGTCCCAATAGTCCTACAAATATCTGGTCTAGGAATATGCAGGCCTAAACTTTGCCCCTTTTACTTGTTCTTGATTCATAAAGATAAATTGATCCATAATTACAAGATATATTCTAATGCAAGCATCTCAATCATGCCAAAGGAGTAGCAAATGCATTAGGTATAGATTATCATCCTATAAACAAGAGGGTGGTGCACCTGGATGGAAGTGTAGTTCAAATATTGGTTTTAGTCAAAAGCCTTCCACTTACTGTATATGCATGTCCAAGCATGATAGTGGATGAAGATATAGTAATAATAGATCTCTCGATATCATTTAATATTTATCTATTAAGAGATTTCATGGCTAAAATAGGAGTCTATTTATAGATGGATTAGTCATTAATGATCCTAAGAGCTCAAGATGGGATTAAAATAAAAAACTTGACAAAGCCACTTCACATACATCATATTGAATATCTACCCATAGTAGGTATAGACACTAATCAAAATTTCATATCTGAGGAGGATTAGTCCATGTCAAAATAATTTGAAAATGAGATACATCTCTTTATTTATCATAAATAGAAATTGATGACTAAAATATAGGATTTCATTCCTGATGAGATATTTGAGCCAGTAGGTATGGGTTGAATTAGCATCTATAAATAAATATAGAGAGAGAGAGGCTTCATAAAAAATACTTCATATGATGGATCTTGGTTGAGGTTCCCTCAGATGCATGAACTCACATCCCATTTAGACATGGAAAAACAAGGTGCAATGATCATGCAGGCAAGGAAATTTTCAAACAAAACTTGACCTAAAAATTCATGCTCTAAAATTATGCAGGAGGTCTCTCATGCCAAATAAATTATAGAGGGAATAAATTTCACAACCAAATTCTCTTAAAAATAACTAATTTCCACACCCCATTTCCTGCCTAGATACCTATTTGTATACCAAAAATTGAATGGGTGGTGAGGCTATGGCATGTATTTGGTATCCCCAGGAAATATCAAGTAAGGGAGATGCATCACTACAAAAATCAATAACATCACCTAAAATTGTATCATGTAGTCAAGAGGGGCCAAAACTAGAGTAAGAAGAAACACTAGATAATATTGATAATGCTCCTCAAGCCAGATCCCTTTTTTATAGAATGAATAAGCAGGCTTCACACATACCAAATATTTCTTAAGATAGCACAAATAAATCTATAGGACAAATACAAAGCATCTCTCACAATGACTAAGTTTGTAAGAAAATTCTTGGTAAAGATATGCCAACTTTGTACATACCAGTTGGCACCATCACTTGTACAATTACAAGGAGACAATTAAGGGCCAAATTTAAAAAAAATGGGAGAGGCAATCATATGTGCATCCAAACTCTTTGCCCCTTCTAGCACTGTCAAAACCTCTGAGGTAGCCTCCAAATTTGTAATACTTGTCATCCAACTCATCACACCAAAAAAGGCAAGGCCTAAGATGTTAGATAAAATACAAATGGATAAAAAGGGAAAGCTTAAACAATGTGTCAAAAATCAAATAATATTTAAGGATTAAAATTTAAAATAAGCTAATCACAAGGAGTGTCACACAAATCAGTTGGTATTGCTAGTAGAAGGAAGATTATAGTCATCCCTTACAACCAAACAGATACCAAATCTCTATAGACACATTAATAGTAAGGGATATATTTTTGAGTCCTATTAATACACCCTATTCCTAAGTCATATTCATTTGCATCACAAAGTGAATGAAGCCTCGATAAAGTTTTCAATATGAAAACTAGAAGTAAAGCTCCATAGATTCAAATAGTATGCAATGGACATGAAACCCAGAAGAAAGAATAAGACTATGGCTACACCATCAAAAGTTATTGCAACTTCTCACTCCTATTCAAATAGAGAAACTCATATCCAAGGCACATGAACTAAGGCCCTAAAGTACATAGAATATGTAGCTAAAAAATGATAGAACCCAAACTATCAAAAGACAAAAATTTGAGGGAGGATGCTTATCAAAGATACCTAAAGAGCAAAAAAAGAATCATTTGTCTCAAGGATCTAGACTAGTTTCTTGGCCCAATATCTAGTTCCTTAGGTTCATCCCTACTATGAATTAGTGGAAGCATGTGCATTATGTTATGAATCCCAAATAAATATGGTTTTGGTTTATGACAATGACTTTGAGCTAGTTGTATTAGGAGAAGTTATACTATAAATGCTACTGATACTAAATGGGTTTAACCTAAGATCAAAAGTTAAAAATTGGTATTATGACAAGATTAAAGATAAGCTAAAATGCTTAATCTAAATCTCAACAAGTATGAATAGGCTATGCCAAAATTTACCTTAAGTCAAAAAATATTCAATGAAGATGCCAAATATGCCTTAAACATGACAAAATTTATTTTTTACATTGATGATGATAGATAAGTGTTGCAAGAAGTATTGGGAACTATCCATATGCTAAGATGTAGCCCAAAGGACACACCCCTAATATTTCACTATAATTATTTTAAAGCCCAACATATTCACAAAGGGCTATCTAACTTTAGGGAGAACCAAATATTTAAGTATTGCTCATTCTTAGACCATCTAGTGTTATTTCAAAATATTTAGTTGTTTTTCCATTAAAAATTAAGAATGGAAGATGGATAAGGTCAAGGAAGGCTTATTTCCTTATAGTCATAAGTCCTCTATCAGAGCTCCCCCTATTACCTTTTTTTGAATGGGTTCTTCATACCAACATTGAGTGCAATTTTTTTTTTAAGCGAAAAACCCCTTGCGGAGCTACCTTGGTCTGAGAGACCACGAACAGGGGGTTCTACACCGTCAAAGTCACTCGGGAGTCGCACCCGACCCTGCCCGCACCAACATTATCAATTGTATTTTGGATATCCAATTCAAATTTTTGGTAGGGTGGAGATTTGAACCTGGGACCTCCCTTGGAGGATTGCCCTCTCCTCTCCAACTCACCTACAACACCTGGGTAAAACTAATTTGTAGTGGAAAACATCCCTTTCGAGGTGCCACTTTCAACAGGTTGGGCATAGGAGGAATGGAGCCTTTTTGACCTCTACCAGCACATAGGACATTCCTAACTATACCATATATCTACAGGATGGAGACAAGGGGAATGGAACCTATGTCGACCTCTACCAAAGACCCAGGGTATTTACCACTGCACCACAACAAGCAGATAATATTGAGTGCAATTAAATAAGAAAACAATCAATGCATTTCAAAAGACATTTTTAGGGCCCTATGGTTGAAAATCAAAGGATACTTGTATTTCTTAGAGGATACCACTATTGTGCATCTTTTTGGGTTCAACAAGCGTATATTTTTATAACTAGAGTATGTGATCTAAAGAGTAGTATATATTGAAATATTAAGATAAGAAAAATTTGGTGCCACCTATAGAAGTGGGTAGAACAAATTAGTATTCTATGAAACCTTGATTTAGCTTGGAAGTATATTCCAAATAAGAAGAATGGAAACTGATGAACTGGAACCTAAGCTGAAGGAAATAGGATAGAGACTGTGGATACTGTCTAGGATTATGACCTAGAAAAAAAGTTCACTACATGGATAAAAAGTGTAAGACTTTCCATAAAGTACATGTATCAATCCAAACCTAGAATTGAATTATGTTAGAGTACAAACAAATATTTCTTCTACCACTCTAAACAGAGCAATTCCTATTTTTCGAGCCCTAGATGAATCTATATGAAACATTTTATAAAAAGGTGAAGGATGCTAACCCCATATCCCAAATTAACATAACCAAAAAGAAGTTGTTGTGGAAGATAAAATGACATAATAACAAGATCAAATCCTGGTGGAAATTTGTTTAGGAAATGAATGATACTAATATGCCTTTCAGAGGCCTAGACCCAAATGAGAAGGAATATTTTAGCCAATTATATGACATGGAGCATCCAATTAAAGTTCTCCATGATGCATTGAACTAAATAAAAGAAGCTAAAAACATATAATCACATCCAAAAAAGATATTTTGGTCATAAATACCATTCCAATGGCTCTAGGGACAACTTCAATAGCATATCCAAGGCCTTAAGAGAAAATGCAATGTGAAAGAGGTCAAGAAGAGATAAAATATCCCCAAGAAAATGAATATTGATCATTGAACCAGAATGACTAGAGGAAGGAGAAAGGAGTGAGGTTCTACCTCAAGTTACCCCTCCTCAATATTTTATATCAATCACTAAGTTGATTCTCCAAATGTATGAGGAAGTGAAACCATTAGCTGAAGGTATAATTATAACATTAATATCCACTTCTGACATAATGATCAATATTGTAAGAGCAAAAGAAAAAGAAAATGATTCCTCAAGGATTGAGCCTTTGACCAATAAAATATCTACTTCTATTCCTTCCTCTGCTCCTCTTTCTAGCCAACAACTTCCACCTTCCCAAATTATTTCAATCCCATTGGCCTAGATGCCTAACATCATAGCCACATTGGCTAATACTCTTCCAACTATCCCTACAATATTCTCCATTTAGGAAGCTATAGTTCATCCATCCTACATTACTTCACTCTCATTGGCCCCTATTACCTCTTTTTATCCTCCTTTAGTAGTCTCATTGTTAGATATTTGACTGCATTCTTATTACCATAGAGGCAACAAGAAGGTCCACAAATAACTACATCATCTCTAAGCATACTATAGAAAAATAATATAAATTAAGCCATAGATAGAGCAATATGACAAAAAAATTAGGCCAACCTAGCACAAAAATTGGCTTCAACTTAGATAATTAGCCATTTTGCCCCTCAAAAAAGGTATTATTGTTTACACAAAAAGAGCCATTATTATCAAAAATATAGGGAAAAATGATAAAGTAGGATTGGAAAGAACCAACAATGGTACTTGATATTAAAGATGCTTGGATTGAAGATAAGGTGCAACCCATGAAGAAGGCTAGAAATATTATTTCATATTATTATGCATTATTAAGCCAAAAAATGGTGAAGAAAAGAGAGTGAGAATATGTGAAGAATACCTTAACTCTCAAGAAGGGCTAAAGTGATCAAAGATCAGATAAAATTGCTCATGTATTGCTTAAAGGAGTAGCCTTTAGAATCTCTTTTAAAAAAAATTATCAAAATTAGAAGCCTCATAGATAGTCTTTCTAGCCAAGAAGCTCAATGTAACCAAGAGAGAGAAAACCTCTAGAAATAATTAGAGGAGTTGAGGAAAAAGAATGAGGTTGAGAAACTATTAGGGATGAAGAGACTCGTCATGAAGTTTAGAGATGCCTATTGGGATGAGATTGCTAACACAACAATATCACTCTCAAAAGTATTCAAATTTATGGATCCAAATACTCTCCAAAGTATCTAGGTGAACCAAGAGATTGATAAAAGCCTTGTTAAAGCCTCCATAAGGTTAGCTAAAGCTAGAACTTATCAAGCAAATATATCCACTACAACAAAATCTAAGTGAATATCTGTTAAAATTCACAATAAAGAGGTAGTAACATAGAAATTAAGTGATCTCGTCCAAAAGGAGTAGGTTACACAATAATGTAAATCCTAATAAGTTGCCTTGGATACCACCATTGTAAAGCTCAAGAGTCAAATTGATTTATTATTATAGAAAGTACTCCTCTCTCTATTGAATACAAATGGTAGGCTCATTTTGGGGTAAGAGTATTTAGAGCTAATTTCACAAGACAAGGAATATGTCTCCCCATTTGGAGCATGGTCAAACCCATCCATGACAAATTATTTTGCTTGGGTGATTGGATCGTTGATGAAGCTCAGGATTGAGGTGCATGAGGTAATTATACATATTAATAAATTCTCCCATGATGACCAATTGGAGGTCCACACTATTTTTAGGTATTTCAAATAGATCCACCAGCCTACAAAAGAAGAATGAAAAGAAATTAAACATGTGCTAGATAAGTTGTCTGATTAATGATTTTTTTCTTTCTTTGGCATTCTTCTAGATTATTTTATTTTTGATTCCATGCCTAAGGATAAAGGCAACCATTCTATATTATCCTTTATAAAGCAATAAGACCCTTGTGAGTTGCCAAAACCATAGTGAATAATCACCATGCTTTAGGGGTTTTTCCTTAAGAGAATTTTGAAAGAAGAAAAAAAATCCAAAGCAAAGTAGGTGGAATGTGAAGAAAGAGGTGTTGAACAGATGCAAAAAAAAAGTTCTAATGAAAATTTGAGAACCAATTTACAAAATTTTTGACTAAAAGTGGAAGGCAAAAGTTTTGATAGTCAGACAATGACAAAATGTTCCAAGGGGTGCAATGGTAGAAAAACTTTTGAAGATAAAAAGTTGATAAAATTTTGAATAATAATGAAGAAAATTTCCAAGGGTTGGTTCACAAGTTGCAAAATATTTCGAGGACAAATGAAGTAAAAATTTTCAAAGTTCATACCATCCAAAAAGGTTCAGCAAGAGGGTAAGATGATATTTGCATAGAATATCTAACAAAACACTAGCCAAGTGTTAAGGTTTTATTAAAAAATCCAACATAGGAAGACAAGAAAATTTATAAGGACCTTTTATTTGAAGATAAATAGTCCACATTTCTTCACAAAATAAAGAAACTATAGATAAGGACCTTTTATTTGAAGATAAATAGTCCACATTGCTTCACAAAATAAAGAAAGTGTAGATAAGGGCAAGATACCTTGATAAGTAGGGCATACAAAATGCAGAAATGACCAAAAAGGTAAGGGTGATTTGATATGATGAATAAATAAGGAGGAATATTAGATTGTATAACTAGTAATACCCAAGGCTTTACTATTGGTGTGCAAACTTACAAAAATATAGGTGAAGCAGATTAATGACCAATTACTAAAAGGAGCTAAAATCACCTACTAGCACCCCTTGGGATCAACAAATCTAAGGAGAGTGGTTGGTCTATTGAAGGTAGACATATGATAGCCACAAAAACACCCCCAAGTCTAAAATCATTGATTATAGTGGGTGCTTGTGTCCAAATTTTAGGATCCTTAGGGTGGTAATTGAAAATATCAGCAATATTTTGGCATCTCGAGACTCAAAATTGATAATTCTATATCCAAAGACCTCGAAGTGCTAAAATGATGTACTAGATCAAGCAAAGAAACATAAAGACATTATCTAATTACTACATATTTTGGAGGTAAATTCTTCTCATTTTTGTCTATAAATAGTGATTATACAAGAATTGTAAAGTATTGATTGATTTCTTATTCAATCCTATTACTAGCCCTTATATGTAACTTTCCTTTTATTTTATTTTGTATAATAGTCTAGAATTGAGCCTTGACTTATTTTTCAGGTAAGCTTTCATGCCTTTCTTTTGGAATTATTGTAATATTCATATTCATATACATATATGAGAAGTTATTATTATTTACCATTTTTTATCCCATTTCTTATGTGTTTGTATTTATATGTGCATATATAAGAGGCCATTACTACTTTCATCTCTATCTCATTTCTTATATATGTAGGCTATGCTAACTGTGTGTCAAGAAGAGAACATGTTCACTTTGATTTGTTGATCTAGAATATTCACGTGTTCATTTAATCCCACTGTTATGCAAAAGAATATAATGATCTTGGTGTATTACCCCCAGTTATCTTAAGATATTTTTCCTTTTCGTTATCCATGTTTCCTATATATTTTATTTCCTTCCTCTTTTACTCTATGTATAAATTCCTATTAGGTTAGATTAGAGTAGAAGATAATTAAAGATCACATCGTATAAGGACCAAAATTGTAAAAAACCTTGGAGGTAGTTTGATTGAGCCACTTCTTAAGCTTTCAGAGCTTCCCATCATGTTGCTCTATGCAAGGCACAATTACCAAGTGCATCTAGCCCCTCATAATGGGTGATTGTAATAATAAGAAATGATAATACTTTGGTTAGCCTCATTCCCTCATAAGAAGAGTTTAATAAATGTCATATTAATTGATATACCTAGTAATCAAGGCATGTTGCTCAATAGAATAGGTTGTCAAAACCAATAAAATTTGGTTACAAGACTTTGATGGCAGCACGAGAAAAATTGGAAATAAAGCAAGTGTGGTGTTCCAAACACCTAGAACTAAATCGATTCCTTATATTTCTATTTAAAATATGATTGTACAAATAATATAATAGAACATGAAGCCCTTCATATTGGATTGAAATCAATAAGAGAACTAAATTTCAACAACTTGTTAGTTTTTAATGATTTAGGGATGGTCATCAAATAAGCCAAGGGGCAATTTCAAACAAAAATGACTACCTCAAAAAATACAAAAACTTAGCATTGGATGAGTTAGATTCATTTGATTCTTTTATTTTATAGGCCATTCCCAGAAAAAGAATAAGTTCATAGATGTATTGGTTGTTTCCACATCTATATTTCTTCCCAATTCTTCACTTTCTTTCTTCTCTACTCCATGGAAATAGTGTATAGGCCTCTAGTGCTATATAATTTCAAATTTTGGAATGTTTTTCAAAATAATAAATAATAAAAATAGGCCTAAGGTGTAGACCAATTGGTTTCCCCAAACCCCGCAAGGGGGGTGGAGGTCTAAGGTTTAAATTTTGGGCCTCACCGAACTGAATGCTTATCCCTTTCTAGGTGATTTCAGTGATGTAAAAGGTTTAAAATGATTATGGCATGGTGATTATAGGGGCGTACTATACAGATATCTATGTGGTGGCTTCTAGGATGGAAAATGCAAACTACTATGGTGACCATAAAAGCTGGACAACCTACCCGGATTCATGGCAGCTACTGATTCCACCATGTAAAAAATAAAATAAAAATAATAAAATAATAAAATTTCTTTATAACTTTCAAAAGAGTATCAACATATATGCTTTGAAGGTAATCATCCCTCTCATTTTTTTGATGTGTTTTCTATAGGAGCTAGTTATAACCAACCTCAATAATAGTATTGTACATAGTAGAAATAAGTGCAAAATATGTATAAATGTAAATGGAATATAAATGAAAGAGAAATACAATTTTTGAGTTTGACATCAAGGGTGATTATGCCATCAATTGATAAATTGAAATTATAATGTATGAATAATATATGTAGTTAAGCATATGTGTATAGAGGGTAGTTAGTGATGAGTTTTCTAGGTGGTTGTTGTTAACTACCAACCCTCAAGTTTAAACAAGACCCCCATTCAATTATGTGATACCAAGGGTGTACCATGTATGTTAGGATCCTCTACTAATGTTATTTTGTATTTCTCATTTGCTTATGTAATGACCCACTTCCAACATGGGGGATTCCATTATAATGTTATTTTGTAATACTTTGTAATGTATGTGGCAAGTAAAGCACCTAGCCAAGTGGTTCCATCTCATGTAATTGTTATCAAGATTGTAATCGATATTTGGTAGAATATTCTAGCTTGAGTGGCATTTTGCATGTAAGCCAACTCTTGAGCCTTTAGGTAGGGTTGCATGAAGCTTTCTCTTAAAAAGACATGGAGGCATATAGGAATGTATCTTTTTGAAAATTAATGAAATACTGAAGGAGGTTTCCCCCTCAAAGAGGCCTACAATTTTGAGTTATTTGGAAGAATGCTTCAATTCTACAATTACTTTCTGCATTGTGTTATTTTGTTATTTGATGCATTTAAGTTATTTTTCAGTATTTTGTGTGAGTGAACTTTATTTTAATAGTAGGTTCCTAACAATGGAAGATCATCATCACCATAAAACATCGCATATATGCTATGTGTAGACAACATCTAGAGTCCATGTTAGTATATACATTATATCATTGTATATTGCCAGGAAAACAACCTGTAATGTCAATGTTGTACAACCAAGAGTAACACAATGATGATTCATTCTTCATCTAAATGTTGCATGTGTTTTGTGTGATGCTATTGCTACAAGTAGGTTGGTAAATTATGGTTGTTCTAAGTTCTATGTACAAGTGTGAATTAAATTTTTAGCCAGGATCGTTGTATAAAGAGTTGCAGTCCAAAATCAATATACAAGATTTATCATATAAGAAGGGCAATTAGGAGTTCTATTTAAGTGAATTATAGGTTTTTTCATAAAATGAGTGAGTTGATGTACAAGTACTTGCCATAAATTTCACTTTTTCATACAAGTCAATGTTGTGAAAATTTCCATTAAAGTAGTGATCAAGTTGTCATACAATTGGATATGTTGTGCAAGTTTAGATTAGTATTGACTATAGTCTTTTTTGACCTCTAAAACTATCATATTGTTCCTAAAACTATTGGAATGCTCACTGCCATGCTACATTTGACATCATTATCACTTGAAGTTAAAACCAACATGCATGAATTTTGGAGATATGAATGATAGATTACTTATTGAGAGGATGTAGGAAGCATGGCCATGGAAGAAATTAAAATCAATTTGTACTAAATTAAAGGTTTTCCCAATTTTGTTTTGGGTAAAAATAGTTTCAAGAATTTCTAACTAAGTACTATAGTTATGAGCGATAGAACTTGAAGAACCTAAAATAAAATACATGTTGAGTCATCAAGCAGAGGATAGTCCAAGTTATCAACATAAAAGGTAGTAAATATTATTTTCAAGAATGGAATACAAAGTTCAAAGTGAAGCACAATGAGAAAACAAAGGTTAGATTAAGGAGAATGTTCATGCAAGTGGAGGCTCAATATGAAGAATGCATATGGAGACAAGGTTGAATAATTAGAAAAGCCAACAAACATCAGGGGGGATTTTTGAGAGGTGTAGAGGATGGGATTTAATCATGAGGGAAGACATAAGAGAGTGCATGGTAAAGGAGACCAGATCCAATGCTTGTATATTCATGTAGGATATTACAAAGTGTAGATGCATTTGAATCCAATTAGAGATTATTTACAAGAGAAGATATGCCAAGTGAGGAATTATCAAGAAAATTAGCCATATAATATGGAAAAAATAGTAGCAACAAAAAAAACAAGTGTCTACCATTTTTGGGTAATGGGAATGATCCAAAATGTGATATTGGAGCACGTGTGATAATATGATGATCAAATTGGGGAGTACAATTACAGATCATGGTTAATATTATTTCTAGTAACACTGAGAAGGATCACAATGGATTGGAACTTGAAAGATCAAGGATAAACCCCTTCACAATGTGGGAAGACTTACCAACTAAATTCATAAAGGAATTTATGTTACTCTGAGATGATTTAGAAATCATCAAATAAATTTATGCCATAATGAAAGAAGGATGAACATGTCAAATCATACAATAGAAGACTAAAGAAAGTTATCGATAAAATTGAAGTGAGACTAGTAGATGCTTTACAAAGAAGATGTTATAATCACAATGACACTGAGAGGGGGGGTGAATCAGTGTGTTCTTTAAAAACTTAAAAGCAATTTAGACTTTTAAATAAACTACAGCAGATTAAAACAGAAATAATAAAAGTACTAAGAGCATCACACATAACATGGCATTTTAACGAGGTTCACCGATGTGGCTACTCCTCAAAAAGACTGCTTGGACTACCATCCAAATCCAGTCAAATGCAAAGCTACAAATTTACATAATCATTCACCAGCACCAACTGGTAAGAGGCACCAACCTCTAAATTTTATCTGCTACAACAAAATGGAGCACCAACTCCAATTTTTCCAGCTCCAACTGAAAAGAGGCACCAACCCCTTTTACCAAGCTACAACTTGGAGATAGTAATAAAAATTGCATAATTAAACTATCACCTCAATTTGCACGATCTGCTGTTTTTCTTGCGTTCTGCTGCTTGTCGGCATTCGACTGCTGCTGTGAAAAATGATTCACATTTTTTCAACCACTCCTCTATATCTCTCCGCGTTCTCTGCTGCAACTTCACAGAAATATTACTTCTACAGCCAGCACATTGTCATTTCACACTCGGAACATGACTTCTACATACCGCGTTCTTATCTTCTCTTTGCACCACTCACTCTGCTGCACCTTCCATGAAATCTCACTTCTACCATCTGCGTATTTTTGCCTCGGACTTTAAACATGTCGTCTGCATATCGCTCTCTTTGTTCTCGATCAGTCGATACGCACTCACTCACTATATCATCATTGTGATCTCTTTTCTTTAACTCCAAAGAACTATCATCGACTTACACTCTGCTGCACATGAACTTCATTCGCATATATCACATCACGCCCACACTTCAACCTTGCAACAGTCCCACCTTTTTATAGAAGAGAATATCCCATCAAAACATTCTCAAACACGTCGGCTGCAACCCTAATTAGGTCAACATGAAACCCTAGAATTTTTCGGTTGCTTAACCTTGCTTTGTCAATAGGAAACCCTAATTGATCCGTTGCAAAACCCTAGCAACGTCGGCTTTGAAAACAAGCCGATGAACGACTTTAATTTAATTTTAAAATATTAATTTAAATTTTAAATAAATAAATAAAATTTAAACTGGATATTTAAAATTAAATATCTTCATCATCGGAGCACCTTTTTCAACAAAACGAAGAGCTAACTTGGGTTTTAAGAAAAACCCATTTCAAAACTACTGACCATTGATTTAAACAAAACCTATAATTTAGTCTGCCTTGGTTTTCACAAAAACCCTTCCGCTCTTTGACATCAATGACAACATCAACACTTGAGCAAGGGCAATGTACCCAAGGTACCCAAAATTGCCAACAATCTCCCCCTTTGTCATTGATGGCAACCCTTTACTAAAAACACATCTTCAAGAGCCAAAACTAAAATCAATCTCTTTGAAGTTTTTCTCCCCCTGACTTGAAGCTTTCCTCTTCACTTGAAGCTCTCCCCCTTACTCATATCTCTCCCCCTTTGTCATCAATGGCAAAGGGCCACCTTTGGGGCTCGAAACTAAGAATGAGCCTCTGAGCTTAGTCCCTCCCCCACCTCCCCGATGAGGTGATTAATTTTGGGGTGGGAGTAAAACTCCCATTAGGCATTGATCAACATCAACGTCTATAACTTCCTTGTCGGGTCTTATCTTGAACTCTTTGACCATATTCTTGTTCCTGTCATTGTTCTGATCCTTGGACCTGATCATGCCACTTGTTCCTGTTCCTATATCCTGGAATTTCAACTCTGCACTGTCTGACAGTGTGACTTTTATTGTTGCACTTATAACAAGTAATAGTGTTGTTTCTTTTAGGCATACCTGTTCTTTGAATCCACATGTTCTGACTAAGCCGATTCGACTAAACCTATTTTGACCAAGCCTTTTAGTGTGATGTTCTTTTGTTTTAAACGAAACTCTGGTCTGTTTACCCTTCTGACATGAAGCACACATACTATTTGTAGGTTTTTTAATGATTGGAATATCTCTCACTGCTTGTTTAGCGCTAACTCTTACCAGATTATCAAAACTTATGTGTCCAAGCCTCTTATGCCACAACCAGTTCTCTTCTTCTTGTCCCATGAAACACATACCTTTTGAAAATTCTGATAGTGTGTACAAATTGCCAGACGTCCTTGAGCCGGTTGCTATTAATTTCCCATTCTTTGTTTTTTTGACTTCACAACCCTGCTTCTTGAACACCACTTCATGTCCTTTGTCACAGATCTGACTCACACTTAACAGGTTATGTTTCAGACCATCCACATATAGAACTTCTTCTGACTTGATTTTCCCTTCACTTATTTTGACCGATCCTTTACCTATTATTTTTGCTCCATCATTATTGTCGAACTTCACAGAACCACCCTCATATTTCTGAAGATTTTCAAATTTTTGTCTATCACCTGTCATATGACTTGAGCAGCCACTATCAAGAATCCATGGTACATATTTATTCTAAGCTCTAAAAGCAGTCTGCACTATTAAGGATTCATGTTCTTTCCTGAGCTATTTCTTTTGTTTCCATTCTGTCTTAACTATGTTGTTGGGTTCTAGCTGAGATTTTCCCTTTTCATAATTTTGCATATATCCTTCAGAAGAACTACTATTGTGTTTTGCCTAATATGGTTGAGTTCTTCTTTTCTGAGGTTGAAATGAAATAGACATACTACGGCAATTTCTGGAAATATGCCCAAAATTGTGACACTTAAAGCACTCTACTACATAATTCATTAAAGGAGCAAACACATTTCTACTAGTGAAACTTCTTGGACCTATATTGTATTTGCAGTCAGCAATTTTATGCCCATAATTATTACATTTAAAACAAAAACCATAGAAATAATGAGTAAACCTCGAAAGATGGTCTTGGCCGAGGTTGTTGCTTGGAGCCTTGGATCTTCTATTCTTTTGATGTGTGACCTTAGTAAAGCCATCATTGTCAGCTGTCATTTCAATTTTGGCATTATATCTTTCTTTTGCCTGATTCGTTTTACTTTCCACAGCCTGTTTCTTGTCTTTGTTATTTTCACTTTCAACATTGCTTGTTTTTGGTTTAGTTGATGATTCTCCTTTAGTAAATCCGAGACCAAATTTGATGCCTGTGGATCTTTGATCACTCAGAATTTTGTCCAGTTTCATCGAGCTTTCTTCACATTTTAGATGACAGTTGATTTTTTGATCCAACTCTTGTATTTGTATTCGGAGACTCACTTTTTCTTCTTCCAATTTGCAGCAGTGGTCTATCTTCATAGAAACCTATATTTCCAGATCTTCAGACATTTTTTTGTATTCTTCAGTCTATGTTTTTAAACTGGCAATAATGTCGTTTGCATCCTTAAGTTTCCTTGTCAGTTTTTCATTCTTCTTTTTCTTCGATTCCCATTCCGTAAGAGCAGACACTAGCTCACCCTCTAAATCAACTTCAGCCTCAACTTCTTCAACTTCAGAGTTTATTCCTTCTGCCATTTTTGGTTCAATTTTCTCAACCATAGGAACTGAAGCTCGGTCGGGATGCCTTTTTGGATGAGGATCTATTCTTCTTAGCCATTGTGTACTAATCCAAGATCAACTCTGACTGATTTAGCCAAAATTGGGAACCTTGCTCTGATACCAATTGTTATAATCAAAATGACACTGAGAGAGGGGGTGAATCAGTGTGTTCTTTAAAAACTTAAAACCAATTTAGACTTTTAAATAAACTGCAGCAGATTATTTAAAAAGAAATAATAAAAGTACTAAGAGCATCACACATAACACGACATTTTAACGAGGTTCATCGATGTGGCTACTCCTCAAAAAGACTGCTTGGACTACCATCCAAATCCAGTCAAATGCAAAGCTACAACTTTACATAATCATTCACCAGCACCAACTGGTAAGAGGCACCAACCTCTAAATTTTATCTGCTACAATAGAATGGAGCACCAACTCCAATTTTTCCAGCTCCAATTGGAAAGAGGCACCAACCCCTTTTACCAAGCTACAACTTGGAGATAGTAATAAAAATTGCAGAATTAAACTGTCACCTCAATTTGCACGATCTGCTATTTTTCTTGCATTCTGCTGCTTGTCGGCATTCGACTGCTGCTGTGAAAAATGATTCGCACTTTTTCAACCACTCCTCTATATCTCTCTGCGTTCTCTGCTACAACTTCACAGAAATATTACTTCTACAGCCAGCACACTGTCATTTCACACTCGAAACACGACTTCTGCATACCGTGTTCTTATCTTCTCTTTGCACCACTCACTCTACTGCACCTTCCATGAAATCTCACTTCTACCATCTACGTATTTTTGCCTTGGACTTTAAACACGCCGTCTGCATATCGCTCTCTTTGTTCTCGATCAGTCGATACGCACTCACTCACTATCTCATCGCTGCGATCTCTTTTCTTTAACTCCAAAGAACTATCACCGACTTACACTCTGCTGCACATGAACTTCATTCGCATATATCGCATCACGCCCCACACTTCAACCTTGCAACAGTCCCGCATTTTTATAGAAGAGAATATCCCATCAAAAAATTCTCAAACACGTCGGCTGCAACCCTAATTAGGTCAACATGAAACCTTAGAATTTTTCGGTTGCTTAACCTTGCTTTGTCAGCAGGAAACCCTAATTGATCCGTTGCAAAACCCTAGCAACGTCGGCTTTGAAAACAAGCCGGTGAACAACTTTAATTTAATTTTAAAATATTAATTTAAATTTTAAATAAATAAATAAAATTTAAACTGGATATTTAAAATTAAATATCTTCATCATCGGAGCACCTTTTTCAACAAAACGAAGAGCTAACTTGGGTTTTAAGAAAAAACCATTTCAAAACTAGCTGACCATGGATTTAAACAAAACCTATAATTTAGTCTGCCTTGGTTTTCACAAAAACCCTTCCGCTCTTTGACATCAATGACAACATCAACACTTGAGCAAGGGCAATGTACCCAAGGTACCCAAAATTGCCAACAGAAGATGGTTCTTGGATGGAATACCACTAAGATATAAGAAGAAGATGAAGGTTGTACCACCTACTACCTATTAGGAAGAATTTGATAGAGTAGTCAATTTGGAAAGTAAATTTAGGAAATGGTAGTAGGAATAGGTCACTATAGAGATGAAGATTTAGATAGTGACTAAGATGATTTGCATGTACCTATCCAAGCCATGAGGAAGGAATTGGAGAGTATGGTAATTATGTGAGGAATGAGAAAAAAGAGAAGAAGAATATTTGGTGTTCAAACTATAAGGTAGAAGTACACACAAATATCAACTGTCCAATGAATACTTTCTATAATATCTTTAAAGTTGAAGTATATGAAATTAGTGATTTCCCCTTTAACTTGAGAAGTTCAAGGTATCAAAACTTATTTCTACAAAAATAAAAAAATAAAAAAAGATAAATTGAGCACTTCCTAGAGTGGAAAATGAGCAATGAGTGAAATATATAGGAACAACCATTGAGAAGGACAACAACCATAGTGAGGTAATTGACCACAAGGGGGACAATGTCGATTATTGTATGATTTAGATGGAAGACCTAGTTTGCAATGTTAAACATACCAAGAGTGGGGGCACTTCACAAGGAATTTATAGAATCATCTAGTAAGAGATAATGCCAAAAACAAGAATGATGGATTAACAAATCCAATTTTAAGTAATACCCAAAATGCCAATTTCCTAAAGAAAGCAAGTTCAAGTAATACCCAAAATTTCAATTTCATTGACATTGAAGAGCCTCTAGTATACCAAAAAAATAGATATAAACATGTGCTTTTAGTAACAAGGTCTTAGTTAAGGAAAATAGAGCAATATCCAACTACTGCCATAGATAAGGAGAGATTGAAGGAATTACATGATGAAATAGAATAAATGAGAAAGACCAAGCAAGAATGACTCCTCCAAGAGAAGTTGAAGAAGCTAATCACTCAAGAGGAAGAAGAGATGTCCTCAATACAACAATTGGTGACACAAGTATTGAACAGGACAATGAAAGTAAGTGTGTCCAGTTTACTTAGTGCCATACTAGAGCTTTACACAATGGTAGAAGAAATGACATGGCCAAGAAAATTAATGGAGTTGTAATGCCAAAAAGAAGAAACCAAGATGAGGAGAGATCAATTTATTGATTCAAAAATGTTAATGATTGATGTTGGGAAGAAGTCAATGTTAATCCCCATTAAGTTGCTAAATCATAAGTTGACATAGGTGATCATGGATGGAGGGTCAAGCATAAGTATGCTAATAGAGAACACTTGGAAAGAGATTGGAGCACCATATTTATGGTCTTCAAATTTTAGATTATATGGTGTAGATTAGTATGGTATTGATATTAAGTCTAGATGGATGAAAAAGTAAAAATGTCTTATGAAGACTTCATCATAAACTTTGTGGTGATTACCATGAAAAAACCAATATATTATGCATTATTTGAGTGAGGATGGTTATGCATGACAAAATTTAATCACAATTAGAATAAGGATCGCTTAACATTCAAGAAGTGACAACACAAGTATAAGATACATATAAAGAAATAGTCCATAAGAAACAAGCTTGCAACATACAACAAGTTGGGTAATTCATCTTCAGATGATGATAACAAACATGAGCTAAATGAAGAAGGTTTGCTATAATTGGAGGAATGCATGAAATATGAAGCAAATTTGGATATTAGACTTCTCCATTCATATATGGAGGACTATAATAGTTTTCTATCAATTTTTTGTGCATCCATAAAGAGGAAGAGGACCATGATGGACATATAAATAGTGTGTATGAAGCTAGGAAAAATAGCAAGGACAAATCTACACCAAATGAAGAGAAAAAGGAGAAATGAACATTTTCAAAACAACTTATAAAACATACTATTGGTGATGTTGTAATTGATGAAAAGCCAACACACCCACTTAATGTGGCAAAAGCAACAAGTGATCTTGATACCATAAAGTATGAAGGACCAAGGATGGTTTAGGTGAACCTCAATGAAGGAGATGAAGAGAAGATAATACATTACAAGGTTAAATGGGACCTAGTGCTAAGAGCAACATCCATTAATATTTTCAGGTGGTACAAAGATGTCTTTGCATGGATATATAAGGATTCGAAAGGGATTCAATAAAATTTATGTGCATAAAATTCAATTAATTCCTTATGCATAAATAGTGATGAGAAATCCATATAGGATAAATCCAAAGTATGCAACCCTAGTAAATACAAAATACAAAATATGTTGGATGCAAAAATAATCTTCAATATTAAGGTAAGTGAGTCACTGTCACCACTTGCCATTCCTTTTAAGAAGGAAGTAAATCAAATTTTAATTTGTGTAGATTTTAGAAGTCTAAATGCTATGACAATAAAGGATACCTTTCTTGTTGTGTTCACTGATTCAATTTTGGAGGAAGTTTGTAGACATAATTTTTTTTCATTTTTGGATGGATTTTCTAGATACAACTAAATCAACACAACCAAGAAAGAAAAATTTGAAGATAAATTTTATAGTGGAGAACAACATTTATGCATATAGTCGAATGTTGTTCAATTTATGCAATGCCTAAGTGACATTTGAATGGATAATTTTGTATATATTTGAATAAAAGTCCATCAAAAAATTCAAAGTATTTTTGAATGATTGATCACTATATAGAAAAAAGGATGAGCATTTGAAGGCACTTGAAGAATCCATAAAGTTATGTATGAATGCTTGATTGTCATTCAATTTTAAGAAGTATAAGTTGGTACCATACAACAATTTGTTGAGGCACGTGGTGTGTAAGGAAGAGTTGAAGAACAATCCCAATAAGATTCATGTTGTGATAAGTATGGAGGATCCATACGACATGAGTTCACTAAATTCCTGTTTATGAAATATCAGATACTATAGGAGGTTCATTAAAAATTTTATCCAATAGTCTCATCCATTGGATGTATTAACATGTAAGAATTTTCCTTTTAGATGGACACAAGAGCATCAAAATGATTTTGAGGAGTTGAAGGTAAAGCTAGTTTGTGTACCTATTCTAGTATTTCTATATTGGGATAAGGTTTTTCATGTCCATATTGATGCATCAAATTTTATGATTTGATATGATTTGTCCTAGGAGGGGTAGTTCATGTTGGATCAACCCATTTATTTTTCCAGTTAGTTGTTGCCTAGAGTGGAGAAGAACTATAGCACAACAAAATTAGAAGCTCTAGGGATGGTTTATGCTATTCAAAAATTTAGGCATCATCTATTTACCAACCCTTTTTCCTTCTATGTGGATCATTAGGTATTTTTATATTCAGTTAATAAATTAATTATTTATGGATGAGTTAGCAGGTGGCTTGCCACATTGTAGGAGTTCATATTTTTGGTGGTGGTGAGATCAAGAAAGAAACATGTCATAACATATTATTTGTCAAAAAATTTCTCAAAATGACCTATCGATGGAGGAGTGTTAGATAAATTTATAGATGTTCACTTGTTTACAATAAGTACACTACCATTATGGTACACATTTATTGGATAATACTTGTTGATAGAACTACCAAAGGAGATGATTCCAGTAGAAAAAAAATAGATCATCATCAAATTAGAACTATTTAAATTGATCATTGGCTTATTATATATATTGTAGATATGTGTAATAGAAGTGGATGTGAACACAACACTCAAGGAAGCTCACAAGGGACTAGTAGTAGGGCATATAGGTCTAGAGACAATGGTGAGGAAATTATTTTTGGCAAGGCTATGGTGGCTATCCTCTATCACAATGTGGAGTTCATAGGGGTATGTGATAAATACTAAATATCTAGCAGAAAACTATAGAGGGACTTCATTCCATTGCATCCATCACAACTATAATATTTGTTTAGATATGGGGTCTTGATCTTATGGGACCATTGAAGATAAGTCAAAGAAATAAATATCGATATATCATGATGGAAATTGAGTACTTGACAAAGTGGATTGAGGGAAGAGAGTTGCATAATAATTCTACAAGGAGAACATCATGATTCTTTTATGAACAAGTGATCATGAGATTTGATGTACCCTTGTAGTTGAAAAGTGATCGAGCTAGACACTTTGTCAATGAAATAATATAGAAGTTAACCATGAAGTTTAAGATTTTATATTTTTTCCAAGCTTGTTCTATCCAAGGAAAAATGGATAAGCATAGACAATGATATTGGTGACTAGGAAATCTAAGAGTGGAAATACAAAACCATATTGGTGACTAGGAAATCCTAGAGAAGAAGCTAGTAACACTTATGAGATTGGATGACAAAAGGATGATGGCATAGTGGGTAACAAATATTTTCCAATGTTGTCCCATGAGGGATATTATTGTGGTATATATTTGGATTTTTATCTAGGAAACCCAAGCTCAAACCCTAGTATAAGGGTATTGGGACCCTTTTCCAAAACCTATGCTTTACCCTAATGTTTTAAATTAATTAAAAATAAATACATCAAAAGGAGTAAAATTTAATTGAATTAAATAAATTAAATATAAGTTAAAAGTTAAATGCCCCTCTTGGGACATCATAGTAGTATGGAATTGGTTTCACATCTAAGAGACCCAGGTTCAAACCATTGCACCAAGGACCAAGACATTTTCAAAAACCTATGCTTTACCCTAGAATTTTAAAGCATGGTAGTTGTGGTAAGGGTTAGGATTTATAGGGTGTATGCATGGTGGTTGCATCTGTGTGGTGGCTATGGTAAGTATTAGGGTTTGTAGGGTGTTTGTGTGGTGGTTATGGTAAGGGTTAGGGCTTGTAGGGTGTGTGCATGGTGGCTACATGTGTGTGGTGGATGCATAGTGGTTATGGTAAAGGTTAAAGTTTGTAGGGTGTGTGCATGGTCACTATGTGGTGGCTATGGTAAGGGTTAGGGTTTGTAGCATGGTTGTGTATGCATGGTAGTTGCATGTTTTTTTATAGTAAGTGTTAGGGTTTGCAAGGTGTATTCATGATGGTTGTAATAAGGGTTAGGGTTTGTAGGGTGTGCGCATTGTAGCTATGTGGTGGTTGTGTGTGCATGGTGGTTATGGTAAGGGTTAGGTTTGTAGGGAGTGTTTGTGGTGGATACATGATGGTTGTGGTAAGGGTTAGTGTTTTTAAGGTGTGTGCATGGTGGCTATGTTAAGATTTAGGTTTTTTAGGGTGTGCACATGGTGGCTATGATAATTTTTTTTACTTGGTAGAATTTTGGAATCAAACCTATGTAGAAATTCATGGGGGTTGTAGCGAGGGTTAGGGTTTCCTTTGTTTTTGGGAGTGGATAGGTCATAGGTTCCAAGCCCTACAAGTGCAATGTGTATTTTTTCTCCACGTTTGAAGATATTTTCAAACAAATGGTCGAGGGTTCAATTCTACGTGTGAAGAAGCATATCATTTATGTTATCTATAGGTGGTCAATAATATCAATATTGTTAGATTTTGTTCTATGAGGAGAAAAAATATTGGAGCCAACACATAGAAACATGATAAGGGGTTTGTAGGGAGGCCATCGATGCAACTACCATGTAGATGACTACTTAGAAGAAATATTGAATAAAATGAAGAAAGATGAAAAATAGTGAGATGCAAGAAGTTTTAAAGAGAAAAATAGTCATGGGAAGTGAAGCTCTAAGGTCAAATTAGGTCATTGATGCATAATAGACCAACTCCCACAATGAAAGAAGAAAGTAAGGAATATTTGAAACTCTCCTTTGGTGATGATCTAATGGATAATTGGTTGGTCATAATTAAAACAAGCATGACTGACAAGTTTCTAGGCCCTTGGATAGGTATATTCACTATCAAAAAATGGGTCATGGAGAATTAGGAATTCAAAGGACATTTAGACTTTACTATACTCCCTAGAAGATTATTCCAAACTACCTTCATGAATATGAAAGAAATTAAGTATGTCCTTAGTAGATCATCATTCAAGAAGAATGTAGGGATCCTTCTTAGACTATGGTTATCAGGCTTTGATCCAAACAAAGAAAAATAAATTTTATCGTTGTTTGGGTTAGATTGTATAGATTGCCTATCAAATATTGGATCCTGGGAGCACTAAGGCACATTGGAAACTCCATGGGAGAATTCATATACTATAAACATACCATGGAGAAACATTCTAAAGTGGCATGTGTGAAGATTTATGTTAGTTACCCAACTAGACATACCAATTCCCTTTGAACTTGATGGTATATGAAATATCTATCTACTTTTGATGGAAACAAGAGTAGGTCCACTATGGATCAACTCAATGAATTATCCATACTAAAATTAATGCATTGAATCCAAGAAGAAGATATCATGGTTAAAATTATTATATATTTTTTAAGGGATAATGTAAATTTATGGTACATGAGTTTGTATAATAATGTATTTTTCAATTAGGCTAACATTATTAAACCTCTTATAAAAAAGTTAGGTAATTTAGGCAATGCTTATTCAGTCCTCTATTAGTTGAATACTATGAAAGGTATTCTCAAAAATATATCCATGATTATAATGGTAGATTTATGAGGATATTGTATCTGATTCCATAGAATATTCATCATGTAAAGAGAAAGCTTTACCTTTATCATCTAATGGTCGATAATGCTAACCATGTAACTTTGGCTAGATCTTTAAAGAATCAGGTTTTTTAGAATATATAATTATCTAAATAAGAAAACTACCACTTGCCTGAACCATGGTATATGTAGCACATTTATCCCAAACACAAATTCCATAAATACAATATCATCCTTCAACAATGTCATCTATATTGGATATTTAAACAACCTAACCATCATCAAGTGTGTCTACTTACCTATAAAAAAATAGCCCATATATGATAACCTTTCTTGGGTAAAGTACTCCTACATCTATCACCTTTCAACCTCAATTAACATCCTTATTAATGCCTCTACAAAACACCACTAAAGATACTACCTTCTTGTATTAGAGTCATAATAATGGGATTCAAGATCAAGTGAATGAATAAAGGGATTGCAAATCAAGTAACTATGGAAAAAAGACAAAATAGCAGTTCGAAACGAAACAATGGATGACAATTATCAGGTAAGTATAAGCACCAAAAAACTTCACAACTCATAAAGGATCAAGTTCCTCACCAAACTAGATATTAAGTGGCCAATCAAGTAAACGCTAACATGATTAACATGAATTCAAAAATTAATACTTGTTGGTGCTTCACTTCCAATGCAAGTATTAATCCATTTTAATTCATAATGGCTATAAGGAATTGTTGTGGCTGATCCACAACACACCCCAAAATTGGGGACCCACCTTTTTTGCATGCTTTCAAAGAAGACCGTAGTGGCCCAGATGCTAAAAAATCAAAGGAAGAGCAAAATATAGCAAGAAAAAGAAAGTGTCGCGATATCGCGACATGTTGCTCCATCGCGGCCGAAAATGAAAAGTTGTCGCGATATCGCGACATGTTGCTCCGTCGCAGCTAGAAATGAAAAATTGTCGCGATTTCGCGACATGTCGCTCCTTCGTGGCTAGAAATGGAAAATTGTCACGATTTCATGACATGTCGCATTTTCGTGGCCAAGAGCAGCAGAATGCATCATGAAGAGAAAATGTCACGATATCGCGACGTGTTGTGAAATCGTGGGTCATAGAAGAGAGAGAAAGATAGAATGGAAAATTGTCACGAAATCGCGACATGTCACAAAATCATGGTCAAACCAGTCAAATAGGGCAAGGCACTAAAGATGTCGTGATTTCATGACAGGAAGCAGCAGAAAGCAGCCAAGTGGTACAAAGATGAAAAGCGTCACGATTTCGCGACAGGAAGCAGCCAAGGGGTATGAAGATGAAAAGCGTCGCGATTTCGTGATAGGAAGCAGCCAAGGGGTACGAAGATGAAAAGCGTCACGATTTCGTGACAGAAAGTAGCCAAGTGGTACGAAAAGAGAAAACGTCACGATTTCATGACAGGTAGCATCTGCACAACCCGAAAGAGAAAAACGTCACGATTTTGTGACAGGTAGCATCTGCACAACCCAAAAGAGAAAAACGTCACGATTTCGCTACAGGTTGCATTTGCTCGGCTGCTAATAGAAAAATGTCATGATTTCGTGACATGTCTCATTTTCACGATGCATGATGACAAACAAGGCTGCTGACAGGAAAATGTCGCGATATCGCGACATGTCTCATTTTCACGGTGAAAGAAGAAAAGCTAAGCTGCATACATAAAAACGTCGCGATATCGCGACATGCTATTTTTGGTCGCGATTTACAGGGGGTAGTTATGAAACATGCAGAAAAGCGCGGAACACGTGGCATAAAGGTGTAAGGGTTACAGAGGCGTTACAGTTCACAAAAAATATTAAACGTTTTGACGTAGAACAGAAAGTCAAAGACAACGAAGAGGCATGGAAGACGAAGCGATGCAGTTTGGGAAATGAAACGAAGCGTCATGGAGCAAAGCAGAGAGCAATTTCCAAAAAGTATAAAATGCAGAAGCACAGATTGGTACAGGGGTCAGAAACCGCTACGAGCAGAGTTGCAGTGCCGAAGGCGAGAAGCCATTCTGGGCCTGCTTAGGAGTGTTTTTCTTCCCCTTTTTCTGGTTTTGAGAAAACTAGAGATTCTGTTATTGTAAAATGACCAATTTTTAATACAGAAAATTCAGAGAGTTGCACCTCATTGGCAAGAAAGAAGGAGTTGTTTTTTGCATGCAGGATTAAATGTTTATCTTTCCCCTTTTCAGATTTCTAGGCTTATAGGTGAAGTTTAATGCAAGTTCTCTCGGTTGCTTCATGCGAATGTCTAAATCTGAAATCACAGTTAAAACCCCCAGAGACCAGCACTTAAGTTATCTGGATTGTGCGTGTTTTGCAGGTTCAATAAGTTAGGTTGCATGCATGGAAACCTCATTAGCTTCGGTTTTGTCAGAATAGGATTGCATCACCCTGAATGCATTTCATTTTACTTTTGCATTTTATTTTCATTTTTTTTTTGCACTTTATTTTATTTACAGGCATTAAAATAAAATAAAAAAATAAAAAAACTAAAAAATCTCAAAGTCAGAAAATAGAAAATTTCCATTTCTAGGCCAGAATTTCATTTTACGAGTTTTGTTTTTCATTCATGAGCGAGATGATGATATTCCCTTCATAAAATTCCAATTTCATTGAAGGGGTTATGTTTCAAGGCATTTCATCAGTTTCCATTTTGAAATTACAACTTGGTCATATAGAGATCAAATCATATTTGCTTTATTAGGGTTCAAAGAACAATCATTAAAGTTTCACAGTAAAATAAACCAACATTGCCCCTTGTTTTCAGTTACTTGCAACCACTAAGGTGTTCCAAGCATTTTAATCGAATATCTTCATTTGAGATCATTAATACACAGATGTAAAATGCTAACATAGCGGAACCTTGGAGAAATTGTTTATTAAATTTCTTTGCAAGAGAGGATTTAGAACCCAAATCCTATCGGAGAGTGTGTTTTCACAATCGGGTGAAAATACCACTCAACAGATTGGCGCTAGAAGGAGGGTTGGATGGGTTTATTTTAGTGAGATTTAAATTTTTGTATATTTCATGCCCTACTGATTGTTATCTTTAGCCTTCTAACACCACTCACGTTGGTGCTAGAAGGAGGGCATGAAAGGTTTATTTATCATGATTTTAGATGCTACAGGTTTATAATTGTTTAAGAGCTTTACATTGCTAAATATTTCAAGTCCATTTGATTAGCATCTTCGGCCTCCTCTAACACCACTCAACAGATTGGCATTAAAAGGAGGGCTTGAACTGGTTTATTTCATGGTGATTTAAGTGCTACAGGGATTTAAATTTTGAATATTTCATGCCCTGTTAATTGTTATCTTTACTCCTCTAACACTCAGCAGATTGTTAAAAGGACGGCCTGAATTGGTTTACTTTATTCTATTTTAAGCAATTCAGGTATGCTGTATATTTTTCTGATTGTTCATACAGAAACAATGTGATTTGATTTAATTTTGAAAATTTTGGTTTTGACTAACAAAGTGTTGTTTTCATGCAATTACTTTTCATTTGATTTTAATGAATACATCTCTTAGTTGATGCTAACTTGATTTTTTATACATTGCAGGTTGAGTATTCAACTGATTTGGTTCTAAAAATACATTTTAAGTTTCACCAATGGCAACACTTGAGGAGCAAATGGTATCCCTAAGAGCTCAAATAGCATCTCTAAGAGAAAGAATGGTATCTACAATGGAGGATCATTATAAGGGTTTGTCTATACATGTGATACCCTATCATATTCCTAAAATGTTATTGGATTTTTTATGGTGTTTTAATCAAGAGGTGCCACTAGAATACTTGCATAAAAGGCGCATGTCTACAAGAATACATTGTGTCAATTCCCGATTTTCTATGAGGAGGTGGCTTGTAAGTTATTTGCATACATTTTGGATGATAAGCCATTCTTTTGGTATAGCCAACTACCCATGGAGGTTAGGACTTCTTGGATACAACTAGAAGCAGCCTATCTTTATCATTTTGGTAATGAGGTTGACTTAGAAATCTTGAAAAATCAGTTTACCTCCATATGTAAAGAGCCTAATGAATCCTTGAGTCAATTCAATGGAAGATTTCGTGAGTTGCACTCCCAAATGTGGGAAAATTTTAACACATTAGAAGAGGAAGCCATGGAAGTATACCTAGGAGCCATACACCCCACACTTGCTTCACACATTGAGAAAAAAATGAGTGGTTTGTCTCTAGAGAAAATCCATGAGATCTTGGAAGAGATAGAACGGCAAGGTCTTGAAGAAGAAAAGGCACAACATGTTCATATGAGAGATTGTTCTTTTGATGCCAACCTACACCAACCATCAAATATAGCACCCTCCACTCCAATGATATCTAAGGTAAATGATCAAGGGGATGAATTTGAATATCCAAATTTTACAACCACCTTAGATGTAGTCCACGAGGAGGTGCAAATGGCTAAGCCAACATCCGCTAGTGAGGATTATGCAGAAATGATCTCATTCATAGAGATACACGATTATCCGGATGAAGGGGTTCTAAATTCAACAATGTTTGATATATGTGATAGGATGGAACCCACCATAGAATTGAATGAAGTGGTTGAAAGTGAAATGGAAAGAAAATCAATAAATAAATTTGAAGATATGATAGAATTTCACCACTTGTTCTTGGAAGATACTATTGATGAGATGTGTAAAATTAACAATCAAGAAATTCTTCACCCTCCAAATTATGATAAAATTGAATCATGGGTTACTAATTTGGACGATGATAGCCTTACAAATTTGAATTCAAGAAACGACCCACTTTTGGAAATAATTGAATCATCTAAGGAAGGTGAAGATGAATTTGATGAGAAACACATTGATGAAATGGAAGATGTTGAAGAAGTAGTTGAACGTCACCACTTGATTTTGAAAGAGGATTATTATGATGCTTGGAAGAAGTGGGAAGACTACACTCAATCCAAAACTACTAATGAAACTTGTGTGCCAATTGATATACAGGACAACATAATCGCCTACTTGAAGGAAGATATTACAACTCCTGTACAATTTGAGGATGTTTTGGAAGAGGGTTTCAAATCTCATCAAATTTTGGAAGATTATAATGATTCTATTACCAAGGACAAAGAAGAAAATGAATTGATGAATGAATCAAAAGATCATGTCACAAATACCATGGAGTTTCATCTCACATATTCGGATGACGATTTTCACAATGGTTGGGGGAGATATGATAATGCATTCTTTTCTCACATCCCTATAGATGAAACTCATATTTCACTTGATATGCGGGATGTTGAACCTTCTACATCATACGAAGATCTCATATTCACAAGATTTGAAAAGGTGACAAAATTCGATCATGTTGAATATAAATTCATTGAAGGTGCGGATGCAAGTTTGCATGATGATTTGGAGGATTCAAATGAAGAGATACCATGGATAGTGAACAAAGAATTGGAACCAAATGACAAAGAGATTGATCAATTGGAAGCAACTCAAATGAAGGATCATCAAGATGAGTCATGGGACATACACTTTGACCAAGAATGTTTGAGGATTGAAAAGGATGACCATATTTTGAATTTAAATAATGTTTATGGTGAAATGTCATTAAAGGTAAATGAAAAACAAGGTATAATTTTTAATCACACCTTTAATAACATTGTTTTAATGAATGGAAAAGAAGTTGATGCACTTGAATTGTTAAATCAAATTCATCAACAATTGCTAATCGAATCTAGGGTAAAAACTGTTAATGATCCTAATTTAGTAAATATCCTAGATGCTTGCAAACTGTTACACAAATTTGATTGGCCTACAAATTTGGAAAATAATTTGGCTTTAAAATTTGTAGAAATAGGCTCCTACTTACAAAATTGCATATTGGAAGAAGATAGCCTAATTCTAAATCAAAGATTGAGTTTTGAAATGGAAGTTTTAGAGAATAGACAAGATAAAATTGAATATCAATCATTGTCTAATCAATTTGAAAATTTGAAGCTCACCTATGGGAATACTAATGGAACTAAATTTAATTGGTGGGGTGAGAGAGGAAAGTTGAAGTGGGTTGCATTGTTTGGTCTTGTCTTGTTTTTGTTGGATTCCCACAACATTTGGCATGCATATCATGTTATATTTTTGTTAAAATGTTCTAATCATGTTTGGGATCCAGGAAAGTGATAGTCCAAGCTTTGCATCATCTTGTATTATAGTGTACATTTGTATATAGATTTTGGTTTTTGGTTTTGGGTTTGTGTTTTCAAGTTTCATTTTGGGATTGCTATTTGGATTTGGATTTAAGTTGTGTGTTGGTCCTTTGGACATTTTTGGTTTGTTTATGAAAAAAAAAAAAAATTGGTTTTGAGATGTCAACTTATGCCTAAAATCGGGAGAATATGAAACATTGGAATTGTGTTGTAGAAAGCTCCACAAGTAACACAAACATTTAAATGATATCGTTTGAATCTTGTGATGCATGAAGTTGTCAGTTTTGCACATTATGGTAAAGTAGATGATATATTCCAAAAGAAGCAGTGCATTCACATCTCATGTCACATTCCACATGGCATATATACATGTCATCTCAAGTTACATTTTCATTTCATGTGCAATCATTGAGAAGGTGTCGAATCCTCTTAGGGTTATTCTATAACATAAAACATAAAAAAATCCTAAGGTTGGGAACCGATGTCCGAACTATCTTGAACCAAGCACATTCCATGCACATTAAAAGAATCTTGAGCAAAATGGTCAAAACCATACTTGGATGAAAAGGTGAGGTGAAAAGAATATTTCATGTTTGTCCTATCATGCAACATAATCCTTGAAAAAGTGGTTTTTACCACTCCCATAAAAGCTTAAAGCCTAAAACCAGAGTAGTAAGGATAGGGTTAAATCCTCATCGAACTTAGGTTGAGGATCCAACTCCCCAAAGCTCTGATTTGACCTACATGGAGTAGTAAGGATAGGACATAATTCTCATCTCGCTTAGGTTGAGAATCCGATTCCCCAAAGCTTCCATTTTTCCCACTTCATCATAAAGCTTGGATTGGAAGGATAGTACTACATGTCCTCTACAAAGGATGGGTAGTCATCCCAAAGGTCCAAGTAATAAAATTAACTAATATTTCCCATTTTGTCTTAATATTGGATTGGAAGGATCGTACTACATGTCCCTAGCAAGGATGGGTAGTCATCCCCAAGGTCCAAGAAGTAAAAAATTAATATTTCCCATTTCATCTCAATATTGGATTGGAAGGATCATACTACATGTCCCTAGCAAGGATGGGTAGTCATCCCAAAGGTCCAAGAAATAAAAGAAAAAGAATGAATGAAGCCAAACCAGGGATTATGGGGTTAAGTATGCTCATGCGTGGCAACATGTCTTGTCTAAAAGCAAGACCACTGATTGCTCATATGGATAGACTAGCCTGACCATTTCATCCATAACAGGTTAAATCATTTTGTTTAAGATGAGGTAATGAACTCTAAATCAGAATAGTAAGGATAAGGTTAAATTCCCATCTCGCTTAGGTTGGGAATCCTATTCCCCAAAGTTCTGATTTCACTTACACTTGCACATGGGTTCAAGATGGTAGTGACACATAACCAACTTTGGGATCTAATAAATAATTTAGTAGACATATATTTGGTCCTAAGAGGGTTTGACAGCTTTAATTGTTTGTACATGATATTAGAAGGTTTGAGCCTTTGCAATGCAGGTTGTCATATCTTTAGCATCTTCATCATGCATCAAATCCTGCACAAATTATTCATAGCCTTGCATACAAATCATAAGTGAAACTGACAATGGAATGTTGATCAAGTTCAAGCGATAGGGAATGAAAACACATTGCACACACCAAGCTGATACTTAATGATTCTGATGTTTCATGTATTTCTGATCTATCGGTATTAGTTTATCCTTTATGTGCTGACGCTTGTATCTAAGCTTCTATATTTCAGGTTGGGTTCTCACCAAAATGCTCAGGAGCATTTGACAGTAGAGTCACCATTTGTTGTGGCTGATCCACAACACACCCCAAAATTGGGGACCCACCTTTTTTGCATGCTTTCAAAGAAGACCGTAGTGGCCTAGATGCTAAAAAATCAAAGGAAGAGCAAAATATAGCAAGAAAAAGAAAGTGTCACGATATCGCGACATGTTGCTCCGTCGCGGTCGAAAATGAAAAGTTGTCACGATATCACGACATGTTGCTCCATCACGACTAGAAATGAAAAATTGTCACGATTTCGCGACATGTCGCTCCTTCGCGGCTAGAAATGGAAAATTGTCACGATTTCGTGACATGTCGCGTTTTCACGGCTAAGAGCAGCAGAATGCATCATGAAGAGAAAATGTCGTGATATCACGACGTGTTGTGAAATCGCGGGTCATAGAAGAGAGAGAAAGACAGAATGGAAAATTGTCACGAAATCATGACATGTCACAAAATCATGGTCAAACTAGTCAAACAGGGCAAGGCACTAAAGATGTCACGATTTCATGACAGGAAGCAGCAAAAAGCAGCCAAGTGGTACAAATATGAAAAGCGTCACGATTTCGCGATAGGAAGCAGCCAAGGGGTACGAAGATGAAAAGCGTTGCGATATCGCGACAGGAAGCAGCCAAGGGGTACAAAGATGAAAAGCGTTGCGATTTCATGATAGAAAGCAGCCAAGTGGTATAGAAAGAGAAAACGTCATGATTTTATGATAGGTAGCATCTGCACAACTCAAAAGAGAAAAATGTCATGATTTCGTGATAGGTAGCATCTGCACAACCCGAAAGAGAAAAACATCGCGATTTCGCTATAGGTTGCATTTGCTCGGCTGTTGACAGAAAAATGTCATGATTTCATGACATGTCTCATTTTTGCGATGCATGATGACAAACAAGGCTGTTGATAGGAAAATGTCGCGATATCGCGACATGTCTCATTTTTGCGATGAAAGAAGAAAAGCTAAGCTGCATACATAAAAATGTCGTGATATCGTGACATGCTATTTTTGGTCACGATTTATAGGGGGCAGTTACAAAACATGCAAAAAAGCATGAAACATGTGGCATAAAGGTGTAAGGGTTACAGAGGCGTTACAGTTCACAAAAAATATTAAACGTTTCGACGTAGAACAGAAAGTCAAAGACAATGAAGAGGCATGGAAGACGAAGCGATGCAGTTTGGGAAATGAAACGAAGCGTCATGGAGCAAAACAGAGAGCATTGCCAGAAAGTATAAAAGCAGAAGCACAGATTGGTACAGGGGTCAAAAATAGCTGTGAGCAGAGTTGCAGTGCCGAAGGCGAGAAGCCATTCTAGGCCTGCTTAGGAGTGTTTTTCTTCCCCTTTTTCTGGTTTTGAGAAAACTAGAGATTCTGTTATTGTAAAATGACCAATTTTTAATACAAAAAATTCAGAGAGTTGCACCTCATTGGCAAGAAAGAAGGAGTTGTTTTTTGCATGCAGGATTAAATGTTTATCTTTCCCCTTTTCAGATTTCTAGGCTTATAGGTGAAGTTTAATGCAAGTTCTCTTGGTTGCTTCATGCGAATGTCTAAATCTGAAATCACAGTTAAAACCCCAGAGACCAGCACTTAACTTATCTGGATTGTGCGTGTTTTGCAGGTTCAATAAGTTAGGTTGCATGCATGGAAACCTCATTAGCTTCGGTTTTGTCAGAATAGGATTGCATCACCCTGAATGCATTTCATTTTACTTTTGCATTTTATTTTCATTTTTTTTTGCACTTTATTTTATTTACAGGCATTAAAATAAAATAAAAAAATAAAAAACTAAAAAATCTCAAAGTCAAAAAATAGAAAATTTCCATTTCTAGGCCAGAATTTCATTTTACAGTTTTGTTTTTCATTCATGAGCAGATGATGATATTCCCTTCATAAAATTCCAATTTCATTGAAGGGGTTATGTTTCAAGGCATTTCATCAGTTTCCATTTTGAAATTACAACTTGGTCATATAGAGATCAAATCACATTTGCTTTATTAGGGTTCAAAGAACAATCATTAAAGTTTCATAGTAAAATAAACCAGCATTGCCCCTTGTTTTTAGTTACTTGCAACCACTAAGGTGTTCCAAGCATTTTAATCGAATATCTTCATTTGAGATCATTAATACACAGATGTAAAATGCTAACATAGCGGAACCTTGGAGAAATTGTTTATTAAATTTCTTTGCAAGAGAGGATTTAGAACCCAAATCCTATCGGAGAGTGTGTTTTCACAATCGGGTGAAATACCACTCAACATGAATAATAAAATAAATAAATACTTTTAGGAATGCTAAGCACAAGTTCTAGTAATGGTGCAAGTGGCCCCTAATCAACCACCTATGGTAAATCAACCAATATATCAACCACTCATTATTGTAGACCTATCGGGGATAGTTTAACAAGTAGTCCTAGATTTGACTAATCCAAAAATAAAATTATTTGTCAGTATTAACATTTTAAGAGGATTTTTAATATCGAGAAATATCCATCAATCATCAATAAGGGGTTGGTACTAGAAGTAAGATAAAATTGACTATTAAATAATCAAATAACCCATAAGAAGCATAAAAAAAGAAATACAATCCTAATACAAAAATGAAAATTATAAGAAAAGGTTTTCCATCATTATATCTAAAGGATAAGGAACTAAAAATATCTAGTCAAATTATTGCACAGAACGGGTGAAGAAAGTATACCATCTATAGCTCCATCAGCCAATACTTCACAAGAAAGATCCAAAAGTGAAGAAAATGTGACTATGGATGATAAAAAAATGAGAAAGATAAGTTGTAAAAGGAATTTGATAAATATCTAATGTATCCTTCATAAACCAATGAAGGACACACAATTTCCACATGATAATACATAAAATTGATTACAAGCAATAAAAGAAATATGACTGAATTTAAGTTTAATATTACTGAAGAAATGAATAAAACACCAACTAATATCAGCATGGTCTAAGTATTGGAATTTTTAGAGTAAATTTATCTACTCTAAGGAGCTCTTAGAGATAAAGAGAGAAGCTATGTCAAAGTAAGAACAAACACAAGCTATTATGATATGGTTGTAGAACTTGATAGCAAAATAATATAGCTAATGTTCAAGTGAATGCAAACATATTAAAAAAACCTCAACAAAGAATATTGAATATTTCATCATTCTAAATCACCATCAAAATTGATAATTATCTACTATGGAGCTATATTTTAGATTCAAGGGTTGTTATGATTGTGATGCCAAAACCTTTGTATGAGGAAATGGGATTGTCTTACACAAAGATCACTATAAACTAAATTTATATGGATATAATTAGGGTTAATATAGCATAAGTGTTGGAAGATCTAATTAAAGACAATGGAAATATGTATAAATATAGTTTTTATCTAGGAATTTATTATGATTTACCTTCCCCATTATTTTAGAATACTTGTGTTATGAGAGGAGACAAAAAACGTTGTTAGAAGATGGATACTTGGTTATAGGTTATACACATATAAAGGTATCTAGGGATGGAAAGATCATTATGATTGATAATTATGTTGATGTATGTATAAAATGATCTTATACCAATGCCAAAATATTGAAAGAGAACTTATGAGCACTACTAATGTAGCCTATGGGTAAGTGTGTATGTAAGCCTACAGACATTCTTCATGTAATCCAGAATTCAAGACTCATTTATGTAAGCCTACAAACATGTTCATGTAAGCCTAAGGTAACCCTTCATGTATTCATATTTAATGACAATTGTTAATCTAACTTTATGTATAATCTTGATTAAAGGATGTAATATATTTATTATTTTGTAATTAAATCTCCAAGTCATGTTGGATTGAAGTTAACATCTAATTGGGATTTTGTTATCATTATAAATACCCCCAATGAATGATCCATTGTATTAGTGTGTAATATATGTGAAATATTGTGGTATGCCTAATAGGAACCCGCCTATTATTACTCTTTGGGATTTTGTTATCACTATAAATACCCCCAATGAATGATCCATTGTATTAGTGTGTAATATATGTGAAATATTGTGGTATGCCTAATAGGAATACCAATGCCAAAATATTGAAAGAGAACTTATGAGAACTACTAATGTAGCCTATGGGTAAGTGTGTATGTAAGCCTACAGACATTCTTCATGTAATCCAGAATTCAAGACTCATTTATGTAAGCCTACAAACATGTTCATGTAAGCCTAAGGGAACCCTTCATGTATTCATATTTAATGATAATTGTTAATCTACCTTTATGTATAATCTTGATTAAAGGATGTAATATATTTATTATTTTGTAATTAAATCTCCAAGTCATGTTGGATTGAAGTCAACATCTAATTGGGATTTTGTTATCACTATAAATACCCCCAATGAATGATCCATTGTATTAGTGTGTAATATATGTGAAATATTGTGGTATGCCTAATAGAAACCCGCCTATTATTACTCTTTGGTATTTTGTTATCACTATAAATACCCCCAATGAATGATCCATTGTATTAGTGTGTAATATATGTTAAATATTGTGGTATGCCTAATAGGAACCCGCCTATTATTACTCTTTGGGATTTTGTTATCACTATAAATACCCCCAATGAATGATCCATTGTATTAGTGTGTAATATATGTGAAATATTTTGGTATGCCTAATAGGAATACCAATGCCAAAATATTGAAAGAGAACTTATGAGCACTACTAATGTAGCCTATGGGTAAGTGTGTATGTAAGCCTATAGACATTATTCATGTAATCCAGAATTCAAGACTCATTTATGTAAGCCTACAAACATGTTCATGTAAGCCTAAGGGAACCCTTCATGTATTCATATTTAATGATAATTGTTAATCTACCTTTATGTATAATCTTGATTAAAGGATGTAATATATTTATTATTTTGTAATTAAATCTCCAAGTCATGTTGGATTGAAGTTAACATCTAATTGGGATTTTGTTATCACTATAAATACCCCCAATGAATGATCCATTGTATTAGTGTGCAATATATGTGAAATATTGTGGTATGCCTAATAGAAACCCGCCTATTATTACTCTTTGGGATTTTGTTATCACTATAAATACCCCCAATGAATGATCCTTTGTATTAGTGTGTAATATATGTGAAATATTGTGGTATGCCTAATAGGAACCCAACTATTATTACTCTTTGGGATTTTGTTATCACTATAAATACCCCCAATGAATGATCCATTGTATTAGTGTGTAATATATGTGAAATATTGTGGTAATATGATCCATTGTATTAGTGTGTAATATATGTGAAATATTGTGGTATGCCTAATAGGAACCCCCTTATTATTACTCTCTCTCTCTCTCTCTCTCTCTCTCTCTCTCTCTCTCTCTCTCTCTCTCTCTCTCTCTCTCATATTTTTATTTATGATCATGGGGAATGTATAGAATTTTTTTGGAAAATATTATGAATTCCAACATGGTAACAAAGTGAATAATGAATCTACATAACTTATAAATATAAGAGATCCATTCTCAAATGTGAAAAAAGAAGCCTTCAAGGTATTTTAGAAAATTTATTTTCCTAGAGTCTTACTTTCTCAAAATTTTAAATTTGACCACCCATCCTATTCTCATGTTTCATATCCTTTCATTCTCCTTCACATGCATGCATTTCAAAACATGTGTTGTATCTTCCTCTTCATGCCTAATCCCCTCTTTCATAAGGCCATGCACCCTTAGTTACTCTTAGAAGCAGAGTGCAATGGAAAGCACATCTACTTTTATGGTCAAGGTCATGGGTTCAATACCTATTTATAATCCTTTTCCACTTATTTTTCATTTAATTTTCCTCTTTTATTAACATCTTCTTCTTCCTCTACTTTTAAGATAGCGTCATGGTGGTAAGGCACTTAGCAAATAATATATTGGTTGTAGTTTCAAATCTATTGGGGTCATTTGTTTTGGTGTAACACTCTGAGAGGGAATATCCCATGGGTACATGAGATCTAGCATACATGGCATCCATAAACCTCAATATAAATCTACTTACATTGAAAATACAAAGCATACTATGGACTATTATTTGGTGTAAAAATTTTGTACCAAACATCATTAACTTAAAAACTATGAAGACCCATTCTACAAATATTTTAGAAGGTAGTTATCTATTTTTCCTTTGATGGCCTTATATTAGCTCTAGATCATACTTATGGTGCAATGATTGGTTTCCTTTCTTGTGGTGAAGAAGGTACTAGTTGAAATATCAAGAAGGTATTTTTTAGAAAATGATATGAGATGGGAAACACGAGCTTATGGGTTGTAATGTCACGGTTGTATGCAGTATGATGCCTCTAATTGTTAAAAAATAATTTTACATACTCCAAATTTAATTCAAGTATTATGATATAATGGCTAGAACATTCTTCTAAAGTTTCCAAATGATAAGTTTGAATCTCAACAAACCTTTTCTTTCTCTTAGTATTTATAGATAAAGTATTTTTGATGAGCTTTTGCCTCTTTGCATTTAATGGCATGGAGGTTTGCTTGTCCATTTACTTAGGAATGGTCCTAGGTTCAAACCCCATCGGTTTCAAACATACACTATGTCAAATGATTCAACTTGTCAATCTACAATTCACTAAACAAAAGCTAACCTTCTTTAGTCAATGTCAAATAAGTGTTACTATTAGATTATGCCAAGTGAATAAATCTATTTAAACTAAGGATTGATAAAATAAAATTTCTAATTTGAGTGCTAATATACCAAATATTTTGGAGGTCATAAATTTTCTATACAAAAGCATTTGAAGCCAATTTTTTCAAATTGTATGATTTTTTGATGTCTACATAGTGGTGACATCAATTTAAGGACCTATTGTAGTTCTATGTGGATTTTCTATGTGAAATGGATTCCTTAGGGGATGTTACTCATCTCAAAGGGTAAAATTATAGTACTTTGTTAGTATAAATGGTAGGATTACTTAGAAGTAAGAATATTTGGTTTATATTTAATACTGAAACAAAATGTGATCTTAGTGATCATGCAATTGGTAAGAAGGAGGAAGCCCTTGGCATATTTTTATGTTAGTTGAGCTAGATGCACTTTTCCACATAATAAATAAAACTGATCCTATTCAAGGATGGACCACACTAAAGGATCTCTAAGGAAAATTAAGTTATAATGAAGTTAACATAATAGATATTAAGCTTTTTAATCTCAAAATTTGAGATTTTGGTAGTGTTGAAGACTACACATATCACTTAAAATACCTACAATTTGACTCAACTATGGCAAGAGATAAGGTAAAGGGTGATAAAAAATATTTCAAATCTATTACTTCCAATCTTACTTCTCTTTTTCATATAGTTCGCTTACTTCTTTACGTGAATTATATGACTATCATGAATCTACAACCTATTCATCTTGAAGGATTTTCCAAGATTCTTATCCATTATGAAATTGTAATGAATAATTATGGAGCTCTTTATTATATATGCATCCATTCAAAGGAATTTAAATAATTTGAACATAAGACTTAGTTTCCCAAGGAAAATTCTAAGGTTTTAGAGAAGTAAAACACTTGTGATTATTGTAAAAGGGAAGGACACTTCATAAAAAATTGCATAACAAGATTAACAAATATTGAGACAAAATTCTTGATATCTAGACACAAGCTTTATGAATAAGAAGAAGAAGAAGATGAATATGGAAAAGTATAAGACCAATAGAGAATACATTATGGGGATTTTACCTCTATAGTCTCCCCTCCTTGGCCCCTCATCTCATATTATGGGGGTATTTATGTGTAATTTGATATTATTAGGCCAAGGCCAAAAGTGTAAAAGAGTGCTTATGACCACTATTGATGTATCCTACAAGCAAGTGTATATGTAAGCATATGGTTGTTGTTCATATAATCCTATAGGCATCACTTATGTAAGTCTTTAGGCATTATTTATGTAAGCATAAGGGCAACCTTCATGTAGTCACCCTTAGTGATATTATTTAATCCACATTTATGGATAGCTAATTAATGGGTGTAATATATTTACTATATTATAATTTAACCTCCAAGTCAAGTTATGTCAACTTAAGATTAACATCTAATTGGGGTTTTGGTATCACTATAAATACCCCCAATGATTGATCCATTGTATTTGTGTGTGATATATGTGATATATTATGAGGTGCCTATGGGCACCCACCACTTATTCTTCTTGTGTCATTTACCCTTTATATTTCTTTGTATATAATATATTTACTATATTATAATTTAACCTCCAAGTCAAGTTATGCCAACTTAAGATTAACATCTAATTAGGGTTTTGGTATCACTATAAATACTCCTAAAGAATAATCCATTGTATCTTGTGTGTGATATATATGAAATATTATGAAATTCCTACAAGCACCCACTGCTTATTACTTTTATATCATTTATTGTTTATATTTTTCTCCCTTTTTTGTTTATTAATGCAATATTCAAATCCCTCTTGCATATTTTTCTATTATGATAATTTTGAATGTATATTTTAGAATATTTTTGGAAAATATTGCAAATTCCAACAAATGAAGCATCATGCAACTATCTCTTACATAAGTTGGATGATGATATAGTTGTGAACTAGAATTAACTTCTTGAATTTGTAGATGAAGAACCAAAAGAACGAGGACTAATTTTTGAATTAGATATTATCATTAGTTCCTATAATAATCTGAATGTTCATGGGTAGATTATGAAGATACGAACTTGGCAGCTACCTAATATCCAAATAAATCACCATAATCTAGACCTATCTAATAAATAGCTTCAAGGTTTGAAAGGCATGTGAACATTGTATTTTTATGGGATACTAGTGATGAATGGAGTAAGCACTAGCATAGATATAGATATCCCCAAGATATGCGAATGATATATGCTTGTAGATTATTGTTCAACTATACCAATAACATCATTGAATATAAAACATTATATACTAGACTAAGAAAAGCTAAAAAATGGATATAAAAAATCTTAAATTCTATTTCCATATTGAATCTATAATAATTCAAGTTAATTTAACATGTGCTACCAAGAATAGACATCTAAAATATTACAAGCATAGGTTATGGGATTCATTGGAATGCTTTCATACTTATGAGCTCAAAGCAATACCTAGGGAATTGAACATAATAGTAGATGAGCTAGCCTCTCTAGTAACCAAATTTATTCCTACCATTGACATATGGAATAAACCTAAATAACTCAAAGTGGTTTTTAGACTTATTATTCTTGATAATATAAATAATTGGTAGGCATTCAATAATGATAAATAAATTATAGAATTTCTAATAAAAAATATCAACATGTAGAAGAGAAGAATGAATAGGAGGATAACATCAAGGATGGAGTAATATAGTTAAAAACCAATCAATTGTTAGATTTTATAATAGTTTCTAGAAACCCATGGAATCAACACATTATGTAGAATTAGTAAAAATTAAATATAATAAAAGCAATGCATATGATATAAGAGGGTGTTCATGGAGACCAAATAATCTCATTAAAGGAAAATATAATATAATACATTCAATAAAAAAATGGTTGGCATGACGGGGTATTTATACCCAATTACAAGTTACCTTTAGGTCAAAGGTTGAACCAACCTTTAGGTTAAATAATACAATTTTATGAAAATAGCTTTAGAAGGTTTACAAGGGCCCAAAGTGGATTATACATACAATATAATACAAAGATAACTATGACCTCAATTGAAGCTTAACCACCACATATTTCAACAACCTCTTAAGCTAAATATGGGAAATAGAGACCCTTACTAGTCATCTCCCTTAAGAAACACTATCCCACACCAAGTAGCTCTCGCATGCACACAAAAGGAACCTTGGGGTGACATTGGTTAGGATATTCATTTTCTACTTGGTTGATGGTAGAATCTAGATCAAGCATCCCACGAGCATAGATCCATTACACATAGTCCATACAAATCTCAATATGCTTGTAAAAAAGTTGGATGATGCTCTTCTTATAACAACAAAGAGTGACTATGTAGGATTGAGGAATGCTCACCTACTCTAGAATTATAAGTATACATTAAAAGTTCTTTATTTCCTCATTGGAAGCACAATATTAAACTTCCATAAAAAACTTAAAAATAGTAGTGTTTTCTAGAACACCAAGAAATAGAGTTAGAACCTAGATAGAAGAAAAAACCTATGATGGAGCAACATTCATCCAAATTATTGGCCTAGTATGCATCTAAAAATCCTTTTAAAAGTTTAGGTGGACAAAATAAAAATGAATACCCATATGATATGTACCTCAAATGTATCTTACAATCCTCTTGGTCATGGTCTAGTGACTATCTCAAGGTGGTTGCATGTAATTTAACCAATATCTAAGGACAAAGGCAATATTGTGTCAATGTGCAAGTAAGGTAGAGGAGACTTCCTACTAGAGATAAATATAAACTTTCATACACCAAAAAAATTATGCAATCAACTTGAAGATTTGAGCCTAAAGAAAAAGCAGTCCAAGAAGACTTACAATCCTTCATATTGAAGTGCTAAATATCTAAAGCATACTTGGACTATGAAATATAAACATTGTATTCAATATCACATCCATAAAATCCACAACGTAGGAAGAAAGAGTAAATCTTCTCATACTAAGTGCATGGTGCTTGCTTAATTCCACACAAGTACTTTGTCAACCAACATACCAAAGGAGTGGGACTCTCAAGCTAAAAATCATATGGTTGCTACATATATATCATCTTGAACCTTACCATGAAGAAGTTCATTCTTCACATCCATATAATATATATTCCAACCATAAGAAGCAAATATAGAGAGAATAATTCATATAGAATCCATCCTAGCATCTGGGGTAAATATATCCACATAGTTAATTTCCTCATTTTAAGAGAATACCTTAACAACAAGGTGTACCTTATGCTTTTCCATCTAATAATTTGAACTGTACTTGGTATTGTAGACCCATTTCACCCAATCACATTCTTTACATCTAGAAGAGGAACAAGCCCCCATGTATGATTCTTCATCAACCCATAATCCATGCATGGTATCTTTCCATTCTAGTCAATCCTTTACTTGAGAATATGTGAGAGGATCTTGATAATAATCAACCCTCATGAGAAAATATTTATAAGGGGTCTTCTAATGTAGCTTCATAGAAATAATAGGCTAATAATCCCACATGAGTTTCTAAACTTCGGTGTAGGAATATTATGGAATACCTAGGCACATCTTGTGGTAAAGAAACATCATAATCTAAACTTGAAGTATCTGAATAAAACATGCCACTCACCATATCATCCAATACTATGGCACAAGAAATAGTGTAGCAAGTTCATCATTCCCTAAATTTAAGGTGTTGAAAGTGGTGCTTCTTGAAGAGGGGTCAAATACATAGGTATAGGGCCTTCACTAGAATATGAAGGAAAAAATATAATAGGAATGGATCCTATACAAATCTCTAAAGAATATGTTGGAATAACTAGAGAAATAGAAGGATCTTTTACTAAAAGCTTATATGGTAGAATCGATGGAACCTTAGAAGAAATATGTCAATAGCTACATCTCTCTAAATGAGAATCTCACACATCTGAGGATCATAGACATGATATACCATAGAGGTATGTGCATACCCCATAAATATGCATCTATGAATCTTTGGTTCCTACTTTGTTTTAAGATATTTGGGTATGTGAAACCATGTAGAAGCCAAAAAGATATAGTATTGAAAATAGGCTTATCACCTATAAACCTCTCAAGGGATGTCATACCCTAGATTATTATAGTGGAAACATTATTGATGATGTATGTTGTACAAGTCTCACGCTAAATTTTTTTCTCTATTCCATTAGCACAAATCATAGAGTGAGTAATCTCCATGATTACCTTATTCTTCCACTCATCTATCCCATTATATTATGAGGTATAGTGATTAATCCTTTAAAAAATGCCATACTATGAAGAGTCAAAATTTATGAAAGGTATTTCTCATGTAATCATATTCCATATCTAACCTAAGAAAAATTATCTTCCTCTCTAGCTAGTTCTCTACTAGTACTTCAAAAACCTTGAATTTATCAAAGGCCTTATCATATATAAATAAATCACCAATAAAAAGAAGAGTGTACCTATTACCAAAAATGGAAGGTGTACCTTTTTGGTCCATAGATATCACTGTGCATGATATCTCAAGGTTGTGTAACATGCCTTGTTTCCCCTCTTGAAAAGGACTCCCTATGATGCTTCCCTAGAATGCATCCATTGCATGCATCACTTAGAGGGGAGATATAAAGAATTCCAATGGCCATATAACAATGAATCATTTACATTAGTTATCCATAGGTAATATGCCCAACTCTATAGTGCCATCACTAACTGTCATCATCTACTTGATCCACCATGGCCACAATGTACTTAATCCAAGAGGAAAAAATATGAGTTGGTTTGTTCTAGTTTGTACATTTGATTTGATTCATTGCAATAACCATAAGAATTTATCTTGAATCCATTGTCTATTTTCTTAATCACCCAATGATTGGGTTAGAAATCTACCTTTTTATTTAAATGGGTGATGTGGTAGATAGAAAAAATATTGGGGTGAATGCCTAGAACAAAAATAACTTCATCAAAAGAAGAATATTCAATACTAATCTCTCCACAACCTACCACCTATAAAGAAGAGTCATCTCCAATGATAATACACTCTCTTGAGTGCAAAATGTTATAACCATGTAGAATATGTTTGTGCTTCATAATGTGCCTTATTGACCTTGAATCCATAATCCACTCATTAGAAAAAAAGTATGTCCAATATGTTCAATGAAAAACTATATGATTTTGTGATATTTAACCATCAAAGGTGTCTTTACACTATGCATAAAGGAGAGCAACATTAGTTTGTTAGCTTTTGAAGCTTTAATACTAATGTAAAACTCACAAGAAAATAATCACAAGATCGAATATAATGAAGTTGTAATTTAATGGATCAAATAATAACTCATAACATCAAAAAGAATAACTCATAAGAATACTCATAGAATAATCACATAAAAAATGCTTACAATATTGCACACAAAAATACATAGAATACTATTGAATAAAGATCTACTAATACAAGCATAAATCTATGTATGTTCGATACATATTACAATGCTTTTTCATAAATATATAATTGTATGTGACTCCTCATATGCTACACTCTTGACCTTCACTCTTATTATAATCCTTCACTTTTATATTTTGATGACACTTGTGTACACTTACATAGTGGACACTAGTGCACATTTATACTCACAACACGTGCACTCATATTTTACATGACACTTGTGCATTTCCTACACATTATTGCATTACATAAAATATTTACTCACTCACTAATCTAAGACATAACCCTAATGTAATATTTACAATGATCTACCAAGATGGTACATTGGCATGTACCCAATAATGTAATAATGTGAGTAAAATATGATTATTGAAGACTTTAGTCTTCAATATGATCTTCATCCTTCATGTGAATTTGATCTTTGTCTTGTTCTCCTCCTTGTTTGTCTTCATATTTGATTTCAGCTTCATGTTCTTCAGTCTTTGTACTTTCTTGAGCTTTCACATTGTCATTAGATTCTTGCAAAAGAATCTTCCCTTTACCTTTGTCCTTCATATCATATGTCTCTTTCTGTATAGAAACTTTTGAACATTCACTTAAAGCATCATGATAAGATTCTGAATTAGATGAACTTGGAATATCAATATTACAAGAAGAATGAAATATTATCTCAAATAATGATTCACTTGTTTTCAATTTCTCTTTGAGAGATTCTATCAATTCCTTTTGTTTTATATTTACTTCTTTGTAGAACTTGAGTGTAAGCAATGTCATATATATTATGCAACCAATATCTAAATGTATCAAGATACTCTCATTTTCAATATCAATACCTTCAACAATGATGTAAATCCAACTACAAGAGGTCAAAACAAGTACCTCCCATCACATAAAAATTGTGATAAATAAAAATAAACCTGTAAAACCCTCCATTTACATAAAAACTGCGATAAATAGAAATAATTGGTAAAACCCTCCATTCACATAAAAACTATAATACATGGAAATAAATCAATAAATGTTTTATTTTCTCATTCGTGGAATCACCTCCTTTTTACAATCCATTACCAAGGGAATATATATCCCCCAAAAAATCCTAAAATAAAACCCTAAAGCTTAAAGCCCTAAAAATAAAAAAATTATTATTTTCGGCAAATTTCTTTTTTTTTGCCAAAAATTACCTTTTTAAACAATTATTATTTTTGGCACTCCAAGCGCTGGCTGAAAGTAAACTTTTTTGCTTGGAAATTTATGCACAATGGTATTCTCACTTTTGACAATCTCAGATGTAGAGGAATCATCAGCCCTTCTCAATGTGTTTTATGCCACAAGAACGAGGAAACAGCTGATCACCTGATGTTTGAGTGCCCTTTCACGCGTCAGATTTGGAAGCGATGGTTCTCTCACTTTAAAATCCAAGGTTATGGTGACATGAATCGGACTAATATTTGGGAAAGATGGAAGTGGGGTAGATTTAAATCCAAAGCTCTTAAAATTGGGTGGGAGCTTGGCTTATACTTCATTTGGTGGCAAGTGTGGTTGGAGAGAAATGCTAGAATTTTTAGAGAAACCTTTTCCTCGCTAGATGGAGTTTGGCGAGTCATCCGGAGCAAAGTCACGAAACCGTTGTCATCTATGCTAAAGAGGAAACTCAGGTTGGTCCTGGGCCAATGGAAGAGGGAGTTGAAAAGCAAGAGGGACAGGACAGGGCCATTTGGAAACCACCCCCAGAAGGCTGGATTAAAATCAATACTAATGGTGCTAGAAAGGGCAATCCGGGTAATGCCAGAATTGGCATGGTCTATCAGAATCATCAGGGATCAGTGCTCTATTGGGAATTGCAGGGCTTGGGTAGAGCCACAAATAATGAAGCAGAAGCCATTGCTATCAAATCTGCTTCTTTTTGGGCAGTTACTTAGGGCCACAGGAGGATAATTCTTGAATTTGACTCTCAAATTCTGGTTGGAGCTCTAGAATGCATGAGGAACTTTGCGTTGAAAGCTTGGAGGTTGACGATTCTGGTCTCTCAAATCAAGGAATTATGGAAGGAATTAGATTATGTGATCCCAGTTTATGTGAGCAGAGATTTAAACAAAGTGGTCGATTTCTTGGCTAAGATGGGTGCTGAGAAAGAGGTAGGGGTGCAGCTGCATAGTGATATGCCTATTGAAGATGAGGTGATTAGGCAGGGCCTTGAAAGATCCTTGAGCCAATTATCAAAGAAAGAGCTAAGGGTGGTTTTTGTCACAATTTCATGACCTGTTACGCCATCGCGGCCATTGGAGGTAAGCTGTCACGATATCGCGACATGTTGCACCGTCGCGACCATTGGAGGAAAGTTGTCACGATATCGTGACATGTTGCACCGTCACGGTCGTTGGAGGAAAGTTGTCGCGATATCACGAAATGTTGCACCATCATGGTCGTTGGAGGAAATTTGTCGCGATATTGCGACATATTGCATCGTCGTGGTCGCTGGAGGAAAGTTGTCATGATTTTACAACATGTTGCATCGTCGCAGCTGCTGGAGAAAAGTTGTTGCGATATCGTGACATGTTGCGCCATCATGGCCGCTATGGGAAAGTTGTTGCGATATCGCGACATGTTGCACCGTCACGACCGCTGTGGGAAAGTTGTCGCGATATCATGACATGTTGCTTCATCACGGTCACTGGAGGAAAATTGTCATGATATCACGACATGTTGCTTCATCACGGCTGCTATAGAAAAGTTGTCACGATATCATGACATGTTGCGCCATCGTGGACGCTGTGGGAAATTTTTCGTGATATCGTGACATGTTGCGTCGTCGCGGCCGCTATGGGAAAGTTGTCGCTATATCTCGACATGTTGCGCCATCGCGGCCACTGGAGGAAAGTTGTCGCGATATCATAACACGTTGTGCCGTCACAGCTACTGTAGAATAGTTGTCACAATATCGTGACATGTTGTGCTATCGCAGCCAAGGGAGGAAAGTTGTCATGATATCGCGACATGTTGCGCCGTCGTGGCCGCTGGAGGATTTGGTCGCAATATCGCGACATGTTGCGCCGTCGCGGCCAAGGGAGGAAAGTTGTCGCGATATCGTGACATGTTGCACCGTCACGGCCACTAGAGGAAAGTTTTCAACATTTCGCGACGTGTTGCATCGTCACAGTCGCTGGAGGAAAGTTGTCACGATATCGTGACATGTTGCTTCGTCGCGGACAAGAAAGGAAAGTTGTCATGATTTTGTGACATGTTGCTCCATCGCGGCCAAATGTGGAAAGGTGTCGCGATTTCGTGACATGTTGCTCTGTCGCGGCCAAGGGAGGATTGTTGTCACGATTTCGCGACATGTCACGATTTCGTGACAGGTTGAATTTTTGCGGTCAAAGGAGTCTTGTGTCGTAATTTCGTGACTTGTAGCTTTTTTGCGGCCAAAGGTGAAGTTGGTGTTTGCTGCGCGATTTCATGACAAGTTGTTGTAACAGTCCAATAAGCTCCCTCAGCTAGCTTGGTATTGGTTCAAGAGATTAGGATCCATTGCAAATCTTCCTCTTCTCTTGTAATCATGTGCTTTCATGGTTTTCGGCTGGGATGTGTCTACTCCCAATTGTAACTGATCTTTGTTTTAATACAAGTTTTTTTCAATTTTTTCAAAAAAAAAAAATTATTATTTTTGGCGAATTTATTTTTCTGCCAAAAATCGCCTTTTTAAGTAATTATTATTTTTGGAAAATTATTTTTTCGTCAAAATTACCTTTTTTAGTAATTACCATTTTTGGTAAATTATTTTTCGTCAAAAATTACCTTTTTAGTAGTTCCATTTTCGGCAAATTATTTTTTTGTCAAAATTTCCATTTTTAAAAAATAAAAAAATTATTTAAAAACTTCTTTAAAAAAACCTCTAAAAGATAGGCTCCTACATCATTCTCCTCTGGTTGAAAATAACTCTACTCCTACGAGTTCCTCTAATCAAACTCATGCAACTTTTCTACTATCAATCTCTTTTCCAACCGTTCGAACCCTGGATCAAATCAATATGATGTTGTCAATAGGTTTTTTTTCTCTAGCCTTCTTCCTTATGCGGTAGCAAGACCACTTTTACTCCATCCTTTCGAAATGTGTAAGTATTAGAAAGATAAGAATTTTGCAATTTTAATATTCTTAAATTTGAAGTAGAGTTCCTTATCTCCCCAAAGTTAAACAATTTGCGAAAAATCTATAAGCTTTTTTATTTCAAAAAAAATTAAAATACTTTAATTAAAAAATCTCAATTTCATTTTAACTTATAAAGCCTAGCACTACTTATCATTTTAAATACTTAATAAATAATAAATACCTAATTATGAGATTAATAACTTATCACTCCACTAAATAATTTAAAAATCAAAACTCAATATTCTAAAAATCAAAACTTTAAATTTATACCTCCATTTCTCAACTCAACCTTAGCCATGAAATATTAATTCAAAAATACTTCAAAAACCCCAATTTACCTCATGATATGTAGCAGTTTTCTGTAGTTTAAAATTCTATTGGCGTTAAAAGAATTCTCTTTTCTTTGACCTCTAAATTGGAATGCCATTATTGTTCATTGATGAGCATATTTAAAGATGTATTTCTCACAAGACGTTTCTTTTTTCCTTCGTCAATGTGGTGCTTGCATGGCTCTTCAGGTGGTGTAATGATGGCACTTCAAACTTGTAATATTTCCCTGGCACACTTGATTCCTGAGATATTTAAGGTGCTTAGACATTTGATTCCTTGAAACATTTGAGGTGCTTCACAAATGATTTCCCTATGTCTCTTCACACTAAGACATTCAATGTTATTTCAGTGCTTGGTTTGATTGTGTTGCTTCACTTCTACCACCTTCTACGTCAATTCACTTCCCTATTATTTAGCTTCTATCATATGTATGGTTGATGTTATTTAGTTTCCTTGTTGCTTGGCTTCTGTATTATCATTGCTTAATGTCAATTGGTTTCCCTATTGCTTGGCATATCTCTCAATTTTGATTTACATCGATTCCTTACTCAACTTGACTAGGCGTGAATTTTCTTCTCTGCTCAACTTAGTTGGGCATGGCTTTGCTTTGAATCTTGCTCAGTTTGACTTGGTTCCATTTGGTTCATCTTGGTTTAACTTCAAATCTTGAGCTTCTTTCTTTGATTCGTTGATGCTTGGATCTTGAGCTTCTCCTTTTGCTTGATTAGTGCTTATCCCTTGAGCTTCTCCTTTGCTTGGTTGGATCTTAGCCCTTGACCATCACTTAGCCCTTGGTGTTGTTCTTGGTTGGCTCTCATCCCTTAACCATCACTTAGCCCTTAGTGTTGCACTTGGTTGATGCTCTATCCTTGGTACTTTTGATGCTCTACCCTTAGAATGCTATTGCACATGATTTATGCTCCTTCTTGGATTGTTGCTTAGTGCTTAGCCTTTAAACTTTGCTTGGCATTCAACCCTGAACCATGTCACTTGGCTGAACTCTTTATTTCTTACATGGCTCAACTCTTTATTTCTATACAACTATACATAACTTAGTCACATGTGTATCTAGCTCTTAGTCAAAATTCATGCCATCTTAATACTCTATGTTCTTTGCCTCTATGATGCTTTAACTTGTATCTTTACTTATTACTCTTCACTATTATGTTCAGTTTTAGAAGTGGAGTTCTATGTTATCTTTTACTATTGAATTAGAATGTCGAGAATAACTTTACCTTATTCTAAAAACTTAGACTTCTTTGCTTATTCCTGATCTTAAAAACTCCTCTCTTAATATAGGATTTCTTTTTGCTTGCTATCTTGCTACTCTCACATTCTCTTTCTACCTTCAAATATTGATATTATTGCCCTTGTTATCTTGTTGTTATGCATATTTAACTTATGAGCTATCTGCCTCTCAATGTTGTCTCCAAGCTTGTTATCCATCAAGATTGTTACATTCTATCTTGTTGCCTTATTGACATCTTCTTAATGCTCTTTCTTTGTCCAAACTTTCAATATTTATCTTGGCCAGATCTTCTTGTACCAAGATTATGTTGTCTTCTCTTTTTTACTTAATTTCTATTCTTTCTTTCTATGATGGACCTCTTTCAACAAGTCTCCTATATCTTGGTTATTTTCCTAGAACTTGTCTCCTTATAACTCCTTATTCACAATTAAATATGGTTCCTTCTCTTATTTAAGACCACTATATCTAACAAGGATTGAAAATACTTGATATCATTTTATTGGAAAATGCATGGATATATACATAAAGTTGAGCATCTCATGTGGGGATGAGATAGCCAACTATAGGGCACATATTATTTGGAAGAAAATATCGCCAATACTAATATATTCCTTAGCTAATAAATAAACAAATTAAGTTAATTATAACTTAAAGTGCCAACTAAGATTACCTAGAAACTACATAATACGTGAGGGTGGAAGCTCACGTGGATTATTAACATAAATAAAATAACTAAGCCTAGGACTAAACTAAACCTAAGATAATACTTATCATTCCTCCCTACTTAAGAAGCATTAGACTCTAATGCTTGTACAAATGAGTGGCAAATATCTAATTGAAGTTCCCAAAAATACAATCCTCGAAGGTGATGAAGAGGTGAGAGCCTTGTGAAATTTTTTGCTTAAAACGAGGGAGCATACGATCATATCAAAGTATACAATGGTCGAAGACTCTGCTCAAGAGCATACAATTGCCCTAGTAGAATGGAGAAGGGATTACTACTCCTACTAAGGTAGTAATTATCTTCAAGCATCTTTACAAAATGTTGATTGCACCTCACATCATTCATGCTTCAAGCATGTGCATCGAATCAATAGTTGATTCCCATTCCTGTCTTGCAGGTTTCTCAAACTGCAATCTAATCACAGTGATAAGAAGTGCAACAAAAGAGGAAAACTGCACAATAAAGAACGTATAAATTGTGGTGATTCCTTCCAAAGGTCATAATGGTGACTTTAACTCCTACTAATATAGTATAATAATACCTATTTGGAAGAGAGTGGAAAAAAGAATGGAGTGTCGGGTACCACCAAGTTGCACTACTTAAAAATCAACAAAAGAGTTTCAAAAATCTCAAATGGGAGGATAAATATATATCCTCAAAGATCTCATGGATCTTATTACAACATCCATAATGGCAAGAGGATAAACATTACAAGCATACAAAAATTGAGGCACCTTAAAGTGGGTGGAAGAATTAATTATTATAAAATAATTGATTATAAGGGGTGACAAAATTAATTAATTAATCTTGATTTTTAATTACTTTGATTAGTTAGTCAAAATAATAAAACCTTTAACATTGAGCAAAGCATAAATTCTCATCCGCAAAGCACACACAATAGACAACACCGATCAATTGGCCGATTATCTTGTTGTCTTTAGAATGTTTCAAAGAGAGAAATATTCTCTCACCCTATGCATGTGTGATAAGTATCCCCATGAGCTGAGACCAAACACATGGTGAAAAATCCTAGATGACCTTAGGTATCCATGCATGATAGCATCTATATGGGTCGAGCACATCATGTGCATACCAAAAAGTAGACAAGCTACATGTTGTTTATGTGACATATTTAAACTACCATTTGTGCATCAAAATTACGAAAATATTCCACCCAAATATTTGATAAATCCTTGCACCAAAATAGCATGTGATATTGAACCTTTGAGGGTGTTGTGATCAAAACCAACATTACCGCACTTCCACAATCAAAACCCTCTTCGACATCTACCAATAGCTTCATTTTTAGGCTTGATGTAGTGATCAATGACATCTAAGGGTAGCAAAGGAGCTTGCAGTTGTATGGCATAAATAAGCTAGCAAAATTTTGAAGGAGATGTGTGCACCGTAGCTGATTGCATAAGGCTAAGACCAATCATATTTTGGATCAAATGTGATCGAATGATCACCTCCTACTTTATTGAATCTAACAAGCAAGGAATCCAAATTAGTTTGTGTAGCCTATGCTTAAGGAGAATAGGAGATCTAAAAGTGATGTGCTTAGTCTAGAGGATCTATTTTCAAGAATTTTGCTCAAAATTCATATCCAAATCACTGGGTGCCTTCGAAATATATGTAGGATTGGGAGCTATAGGATCCAACATGTAAGGCCAGATCCATCTCTGATGAGGATGCATCATAGGAAAATTCTTCTAATGAGGATGTGATAGAATTGGATGTAATGGTGATTCCTCTGAGGTGGTGATTTGTTATTATGCTCATAGCATAATATGGACATCAATCACCCATTATATCACCAATTATAGTACTCAAATCAATGGCAAGTTGGAAAAATTGTTGGACATTTTGAGTCAAAGTTGTCATTGATGTGAAGGAACGAAGTTGTAATTGATGTCAAGGAATATGTCAAGGAACAATGCAAAGGTTAATGGCAAAAGAGCTTCATAATATTTTTAATATTATGTAGAAGCATATTTTTAAATTTTATAAATAAATATTATTTATACAAAGTGGTAAAATCAAAGAGGGCTTTAATAAGCCAAAAAGGGTTTAAAAATTAATTTATAAAATTTAAATTCTAAAGAATTTAAATAATTTATAAATTAATTATTCAAATTTTGAAGGCACCGACGTTCAAAATTAATGGAGGTAATTGGTATATAAAGTACATGCCTTAGTGGCATTGAAACTATCCTTCATTCGAAAGAAATTAAAGAGGCAAGTGTTGTGGTGAAAATTCATCCAAGGAAGAAGATAAACTCTTTGTCTTAGGCACCAATGAAAGTGATAAGGATATCGAGGGCTAAACCCTCATATCTACTGATGCAGCATGGCATCGTGGAAAGTGATCACGAGTCAAGGCACATGGATGCAGATTGGTCTACGTTTGATTCACGGTAAGAGCATTTTGGCAGTGTTGTGCTTAGGAATCGAAGGAAGCAATGCACAGTCTTTTTGGTTTTGGTATATTGGGGGAGGAACATAGAGCATGTTGTGCTCTTTGCTCCCCAAACAAGCGCCTAGCTCGTACGGTGGTTGGAGCCGCATCTAGGGCGTTGGGAGAAGTTGCGTCGAGGGTTTGAATCTCACCTAGGTGGATGTAATAAATTTTGCATTATTTTTAATTGAGTAAGGTGTAAACATAAGGTTTAGGGAGCTATAAGGGGTTATGAAAAGGTGCTTATCTTAATTGTTAATTTTTTATTAAATGAAGGAATAAGGTGTTGAACTTTATTTTAAATAACTTTGTGACATTTTTTATTTATCAAAAAGTGAATTGAAGAATGATTAAAATTAAGAGGACTTCTTGCCATTGAGTTAGTTTGAAAAGGAGATTGTATTGACATTATTTTTGGTATTGAATATTGTTTTAATTGGGAGATCATAAGGTGTATTTGGTCAATCATGTTTGTATATGTTGATGGATGCTTTATTTAAGATGGATTGATAAGGTGTATATGTGTTTTGATATTTTGCATTGTATCTTTGAGAGATTTTAGTATCTCCTAACTCATTTGAGCTTGGCAAAGAAGTGTTTGTGATTGTGGTAGATATTTGAGATTCCTTCATCATCAAGAAAAAGGTATGAGCACATTCTTCCATAGTTGAGTTGATTGATTGGTTTTTTGGAAAATAAGTTTGGAGTGAAAAGGACTTGATTAGGGTTTCTTTATTGAGTGTGTTGAGTTAATGCTTCAAGGTTTTCTAGAATAAGAGTTGTTAAAACCTTGTTTTATAAGCATTGTTGTTGAAGCCATTGATTGATATGAAGAACTTGAACTAGGGTTTGAAAAGAACATGAGTATGATTGTTTTGTGAAGATTGTATTATAAGCATTGTTGTTGAAGTGAGTTGTTGAGTGAAGAACTTGAACTATGATTTGAAAAGAACATGAGTATCATTGTTATGTGAGTTATTGATAAGCATTATTGGAAATATTTTGAGTAAAGGATCATATGCTTGGACTAGAGTTTGTAAGCAAGGATTTTTTCATTGAGTGATTGATTGAGTAGAGTTGGTTGAGCCTAGTCAAGTGTATGTGTGAAGTGATTGTGCAAGTTTCATAAAAGAAACTATTCTATATTCTGAATTGATTTAAAAAAGTGATTGAGTATTGAGGTGAATGTGAAGCATATTGAGTCTCTAAAAATTCTCAGTATGTTTCTAAAAGAGTGATTGAAAGTTATTAAGCATTGTGATGAGTATAGAGAATATTGAGTCTCTAACAATTCTCTTTATGTTTCTATGAGATTGGACAAGTTCTAGTGTGGAATTGTTGAGAAGATTTGAGGTAAGTATTTGAGAAGACTTGTGGACAGATTTGGGTAAGCTTTTGTGGAAGCTTACAATACAGATTGAGAGTATATTTGGACAAGTTCTAGAGAGGACTTGAGGACAAATTGGTGTGAGATTTTGTGGAATATTATAAAGCAAATTTGAGACAAGTATTTGAGAAGACTTGAGAGCAAAGTTGATTGATTTATTCAAACCTTGAGTTAAGGTTTGGGGCAGATCCAGAATATTTGATTTGATATTGAGTCAAGCTTTAAGTTAAGGCTGGAGGAAAGAGATTGAGCAGATTTGTGCTAGACTGAAGGATTGTGTTTAGTATAGATTCAAGGATAGAGTTTGGTGCAAATTTAAGGACAGATTTGTGCCAGACCAAAGATAGATATTGAGGACAGATTTGTGCTAGATCGAAGGATTATGTTTAATGCAGATTTGAGACAAATATTTAGAGGTGACAGAGAACAAATGACAAAAGCCTCCAATGGATAGATATCCATTAAGCTAGAGTAGTGAGGATAGGTCTTCTGAGTGAGGATAGGTCTTCAGTGGATAGAGATCCATTAGCTAGGGTAGTGGAGGCAGAGGTCTTCTAGAGCATCACCAACTAGAGCAGATATTAGGATATTGGTGTCTCCTATGGATAGAGATCCATGAACTTGATTTAGGGGATTAATATCTCCTTTGGATAGAGGTCCATAAACATTGTAATAGGGAAAGGATTCCCAAGATATTGATTGAGAAAATTTTAGTGAAATATTTTCTCCGTGGAGTAGCCCACATTGGGTGAACCACGTAAATTGTGGTGTCTCTATTATGTGTGGTGATTTATGCATTACTTTTATTAATTCTATTGATATTGCTATCTATACATTGCATAATATTTATTGGGAAAGAAAGTAAAAAGCGGTCTTATACTGTTCACCCCCCCCATTAGTATGAGATTGTGTTCTTCAAAAATTTGATGTTGCATAGTGGTGGAAGAGTGTTGCAATAGGTGTTGATGACCTCCTATAATCAATAACGGGGATTATTAAAATAGTGGTGCACTCCATGGCCTAGATGGACCGATGAACATAATGGAGTAGTGGATATATAACATTCCATGACCTAGATGGACCATCTGTGGTGGCATAATTGGTTGCTTGCTTCCCACATGGCTGAAGTGCATTAAATCAAAGGAAGGCCATGTCAAGCAACCTTGGACACATCTATCACATCAGCCAAGTCCTCCATTTATGTGCGTAGAGAATGGAGGAACATAAAAATGGCAAGCTAAAATTTGGTAGACATAGCTAGGAATATGGTAGGTATTGATGCTAACACAGAGTATGGGTTCCACCAAATTAAATTGAAAGTGTCTTTGAACGTTCACAATAGAATCCTATGAATCAAACTGGATAAGGTTATTCTTATTATAGTGTGCAACCCTAGGTATTTGAGGTCAAACAAGATGTTATGATAACCCACAAAGCATACCAAACCAGAAAAATCATGGCAAGGGGGAAGAGGAATTTCCACAAGGGAAATTCCCCGCAATAGGGTAGGATACCCTTGCTATGATAACAATAATAAGTATTAAAAAATTCTTGATATCATTTTAATGAAATATGTATGAATATATACTTGAAGTTGAGCATCTCATGTGGAGATGAGATAACCAAAAAAAGGCACATATGATTTGGAAGAAAATATTGCCAACAATAATATATTTCTTAGCTACCAAATAAACTAAATTAAGCTAAAGATAACTTAAGTGTCAACTAATATTACCTAGAAACTCTATAATACGTGGGGGTAGAATCTCACATGAATTATTAACATAAAATAAAATAACTAAGCCTAGGACTAAACTAAGCCTAAGCTAACCCTTATCAATATCTCATATTATGGACCTCTTTTAGACGGGTCTCATTCACTATATTTAATATTCAATGGGACCTTTTTCTTGGGTCTCCTATATCTTTGTCTTCTATAGGACCTCTTTCTTGGGTCTCTTATATCTTTATCTTCTATGAGACCTATTTTCTTAGGTATCCTATCTCTGAGTTCTATGGGACATATTTTCCTCGAGTCTTTAATATCTATCTTCTATGGGACATATTTCCTTGGATATCCTATATTTTTCTTCTATGGGACCTCTTTTAGTAGGTATCCTTTCTGTACATTCTTTCTATATCAAGGTCTATCTTCAAGACCTAAATCAATCTTATAGATTGCCTTCCATTTTAGATGGATACTTGGAATAGGTAAAATCAATATAATATTATCAAGGTCAATATATTAATGACTTGAAACTTTTATCAAGGTCTATCTTTAAGACCTGAAACTATAATAGATTGCAAATTTAATCACTCCCTGCTTGAGGAAATATTTCTTCCTTCTAGCACTCAAAGATAAAATTCTTCTCTATCTATTGTAGGAAGCTTCTCACTTCTAAATATCAATCTTCATTGTAGTAATACCTCAAGTTGATGCAACCTGAATCTTCTTATTTTTCAAGGTGACAATAAACTTCCTTGATACTCCAAACAAGATAACTTGATTTTACCAATGATAGAAACTAGTTACTAGGAATTTTTCTATGTCCCTAAAATATCTATTAAATTGAGGATGGCTATTCCTGAATGACCAACTTTCTCCTAAGTTGGTTTTGCCTTAATCTACAAATTAATAATAGGGTTAGCTATTTCCCTAAATGACCAATTTTCTTTCTGATATGGTTTTCCAAAATATGAATCATATTCTTCATTGGTTATTCTTCAACCTAGTGGAAATATTCTATATTCTTCATTGGTTATTCTTCAACCTAGTGGAAAAAAATTCTAGTTGAGTCCTAGTCTTCACTAGCTATTCCTACAACTATGGAAAGACTTTAGCCTTACTAATTTCTGCAACTTAACAAATCATGTGCAAGCAATCTTGTTGTGGCTCTGATACCACTGTTAGCTTTTGAAGCTTTAATACTAATGTAAATCTCATAGAAAAATAATCATAGGATCGAATATAATTAAGTTGCAATATAATGAATCAAATAATAACTTAGAATAACTCATAATAATAATCACATAAAAAATGCTCACAATATTACACATAAAAATACTAAGAATACTATTGAATAAAGGTTTAATAAAACAAGCATAAAGCTACACAAATCTAATACATATTACAATGTTTTTTCATAAATATATAATTATATGCGACTCCTCATATGATGCACTCTTGAACTTCACCCTTCTTTACAACTATTCACTTTCCTATTCTAAGGACAATTGTGCACACTTACATATTGGACACTTGTGCACATTTACACTCACAACACTTGCACTCATATTTACATGACACTTGTGCATTTCCTGCACATTATTACATTACATAAAATATTTACTCACTCACTAATCTAAGACACAACCCTAATCTAATATTTATAATGATGTACCAAGATGGTACATTGGCATATACAAAATAATGTAATATTCTCCAACATAATACACGTTGTTATACTTCTTCAATTTTTTTGATATGAATCTAAAAAAAAACTTTGTGTTTGTATTTCTTGTAAAATGCACAAGTCTTCTTCCTAAATTTCTTCCCATTCTAGTTTGACTTCTTTTTAGTTTGAAATTTGACCACTTATTTTGCATGAACCTGATTGATTAAAGAATTATCCTTATGCATATATCTTTGAACCTGATAAAAAATAAAGTATTTGAACACTTTATCAATTAGATGTGGAGAAGAAACTAGAAAGTAGACACAAATAATCTCAAATACAACAAAAACCATCTCATATGTATCTAAGATATTATTAAAAATAATGTTAAGAAGTTAATTATTTTTCTCATATCACCTTTAGAATCCCTTTACTAGTATGAAAGTCATCTTGCAATATCTTGAACTGACATATAAATTCACCAATGGTATTAAAAGAGTCCAAAGTCAAGGTAGTAAGCTCTACTTCCAATCAATTTATTTACCTTGAATAAATGTGATGACACGATCCCTAAAATTTTTGAAGTATATCCTTAGGGTCTATAGTGTTGCTAACATGAGTGTCATAGATCTTATCAACATGAAGAGATATCACACTAAGAGATTCATCCTTATTATCCCCATACAATTTTTTCCTCTCTTTAGAATCAATCTCTTGAGATTCCTCATTCACATATTTGAGCAACCCCTTACCTCAAAGAAAATCTTAAATCTTGAATTTTTAAGTCGTATGGTTTGGACCAGTAAATAAGGGCACATGTTGATCCATAAATTTCTTTGCAAAATATAATTTTACAAGAGCCAAACCAATGTTCTTAATGCTAAAACATGAATTTATATTATTAATCTCTTTGAATTACTATCCTTGTAATGGATTAGAAAAAACCACCAATAAAAACATTCTCAAGATATTAAATATGACAATCACTAAATTATAGAGAGATTTCCATACTAATCTAGAAAGAGTATTATGAGAAAATAGATTAACACCTAAGACATCCACTGGTTCATACCATTGCAAACTTATTTTTAACCAAGAAAAAGTGTTGTCAATAAAAATTGATATCCCTTCTCCCCAAATTTACCAACAAATATAGATTGAGGATATTGATATCACCTTAATGTAGGTATGCTTGAATGCACTACAATCACTATAAGAAGATAGAGAAAAGGCTTTCAAGAGGTCTATTAAAAAACAATAGGAATTCAAGACATGGTTTGTTAAAAGGACAATGGATGTAAATTTCAAGTAAGGGGGTATCATTTTCAAATGGATGAAGATAGAACTAAGCCTTGAAAGCATGAGAAATTTGACTCTATTTGAAGTAGGCCATATCAAATTGATAAATTCAAAGGAGCTAGCTCTTACTAGTTGGCAAATTTTAATGGAAAATCATTTCTTATATTAGTAAATGGGTAGCATCTAAGGCCTATCTAAAAATCAAATATGAAATTGTAAATATTTATATAACATCTTTAATTTTTCATATTTCTATTTTCTGTTTTTCTCTTCCTTATCTAAAGAAAAATATAAAAATTGTAATATACAAAAATACTAAATAATAAAAACACAAAAAGAAAAATTAAGTACCTTCTTAGTCTAGGTGAAAACCTCAAAAGAGGTGCATGGACATCCATCTTATTTCTTCCCTCTCTAAAAAATCATGCAAAATTTGTAAGAATTTAGTGAAGTTCAAAAATTACAATCTTACAAAAACTAAATAGCAAATCATTATTTTCATGAATGGTGATTCATAAAAATTATTGAATTACAATATTTTTCTAATGAATCACCACTAGATTTCCAAAGGTAAAATCTAGTCAAAAGCAAAGGGAAAAAAAACAAATCACTACTTTCCAAAAGTAGAAAATCATTACTTTCCAAAAGTAGCAAACCTCTACATGTGCATAAATAATATACAAGGTAATGTAGTTTCCATGCATGCATGAGGGTTTTTAATTTTTCCTTCCCCCATTCCAACTTGAGTGGGCCTAAAGGTAAGACTTTGGAACTCCAAATAGGAGGTTAAATATTTTGAATCCAATTGGAGGTAGAGTTGTACACCATACTTCAATAATTAATGTTTTGTTAGATAATCATATATCGTGTAAATAAAATCCTTTATGAGGGTTATCTCATATGGCCTATGGTCTCATGGTTGTCATTACCCTTACCATTCCAAGAGTAGTTAAGAAAAAAGTAAAAAACCAAACCAAAGCATAAGGAGATCCATTTTCACCATGACCTGAGAGGAAGATTGGAAAAAAATATTGAGTATTTTGGAGAAGAAGAAAATCACAAAAAATTTACAAACCCTAGCCTACTTTCACCATGGCTCCATTGAAATTTGATATGACAAGATTCATTCTCTTCATTATAGTCATTCCCTCCAATAACTTACCCTCCCCATGGCCTTCTAGTGCATAAGTCACATTACCTATAAGGTCCTTATGCCCCAATATTAAAGAGACCGAATTACTTTGATCTAGCCCTCGACTTATGTGAGTTCAGGTTGTGGGTTGTAATTATAACTTAGAGGAAATAGGTTGGCTAATACCTCTTTGGAAAAAACTTTTATGTCTAAAACTAATGAATCACTAGTTTGGAATTGAGTGAATCACTCCTTTAACCAAAGAAAATAAAAATTTGTCCAAGTGCTAACTTAGTAAACTGCTACTTTTGATTTTAGTGGTATGATCCTCTAAAAGTAAGTTCAAAGAGTGAATCACAACTTGCTTATAAACTTAGAATTTTTAGGCCAAACTACTCAAAATAGAATGGGTACCAATGTAGCTACTACAAGTAGCATAATGGTTGAATCAATTCCTATCTTTTGGCCACTACTATTATGGTCCTAACAAGCACAAAATCATAGATTGAATAAGTAGGTCCATTTGGAACTAAGAAAAAAAAGGCCCTCAAGAAGCCTAAAAAGATAAGATATGTATGACGACCCTTAATAAAAAGTGATCAAAAGGTAATTTAGACACTCCCCCACTGAGTTTTAAAAATAAGAAGTCAAGCATTTTAACACTAGTTCTAAAACTGGCTCATGGAGTTTAAATAGAATGTGTATATTTGGACTGGTCATAAATTTAGTGCCTTAAGTATGGGACTATCAAGAAATTGTAGAAAATGCATGAAATTAAAGATAATGATTGTCATATGATAGTTACCTAGGCTTGTAATGAGACTACCATCTTCATCAGTAAATATGACATAAGAAATATATTGAATGTGGAGGACAAATTGACACACTAGGTCATCTACAACCCACATGCCTAATTTGATTATTATAACAAAATTAACTACAATGGATGGAGAAATTTCTTGGTCATCCAACTCAAGAAACCTCAAGATGTTTACAAATTTGAACTACCACTGAATATTGAGCAATCCAAAGAGAAAATGCAAATAGTATTGTCCAAGATAGCAATGGTGTTTTTTCATCAATGAAAAATGATATAGTTAGGGAGGAACACATAGCTTTTTTGCATGTAGTGGAGCATTATCTAGGGCATTCCAAAATGGTTGATTATACAAATATATATAGCTAAAAAAAATGAATAAGCAACTTAAGAACTTCAAGTGCACAAGATGGTTCAAATATATATCATATATTATATTGATGATATCAAATCAAAAGAATCACCAGTTCTCAAAGTTGTAGTCAAATTATACTATGCTTGATAACAAGCCACTAACAATTTGGGAGTATATGGATATGACTTGCAAGACAAACAAAAAGCACCATATAACTTCTATAATGTAATACATCATCCAATAATAAAGGAATTCAATGTATCTAGATTATCTAAATAATATCAAGATCCACCTAGGTCCAAGGATCAACCTAATGGTGACTTCTGCCTAGGAAAACATAAGTCCTTCATTAGGTTCAGATTCTCTAGTAAAAGGGTAAAGTAGATTTTAACAATAATTATGTTGTTAACCCAATATGAGACCACCCTTATGGAGTATGTTGTTTATCCAATATATGGTTATCCAACTATACTTTTGTTATTGAAGCATGGTGTACAAACCTAGCCCATGCAAGATTAAAACCTTAGACCTCTATTTAGAGTTCCAAAGTCTCCACCATTAGGCCACTTATGTTGTATGCCTTATGAGTTGCATGTAGTTATATCTAACTACTTATTCAACATGGAATATGTGTATCAATTGGACTATGTGGATTGTAAAGGGTAGAAGAAAATCACACTCTATGAGATAAAGACAAAAATCATGGAAATTATATCAAATATGAAGGGATGCCACATTTTCATAAATGACATGTTAAAGAATTTAGGGATGATATTGTTGAAATATTTTCATTCCTATGACCTTGAAATACATTTTTAAAATTATCTTAGGGAACACAACCTCAATATATTCTATGCCCATAAGAAAATTCATAGGGTGGGAAAGGAGGTCAAACTAGATGAAGATGTAACCATTTAGAAGCTAAATTTCCCATACAAGTATGAACAAAAGTTGCAACAATAGTATGGTCTCCCTACCACATGGTACATATTCTATGTTAGTATGAAGAGACCAAATTTGAACTTGACCAAAAAATAGATATCAAATGACAATAACTATCGAGAATTAGAGGTGCTCACCAAAAAATATTTTAGCCTAGAAAACAATATGATATGAAATAAGTACTATAGGATATAATATGCACCAAGGGTACCTTGATGTATAGTTTTATAGTGCATGGGATAGAGCACATCGAAATAAAGGGATGAAAATTCCACAAACAAAAGTTAATGCACCTAGGGGACTAAACATCACTATCATTTGTTGCTTCATCAACACTAGCACTTAACAATATTACTATACAAGAAATGACCTAGAATAAATTTAATCTGAAAGGATATATTCTAGAAAATATGGGAAGTAAAAAGAGTTGGTTCCAATAGAAGGTATGCCTACACTAGAAGGAAAATACTAGAAGATATTGCAACGTTATTAATTGTTTCACCAACCAAGGATTGAGCCATTAAAATATAGATTGTAAATTTGAAGGCTACAATAACCTTTGCTTCTCTTCGTCCCTTATTAATATCTATTTCCCACATGTCACTTCATATTCTCCTACTCCTCAATTTCATATTCCTTTATCTCTTTCCACTTCTTAAATCCCTTCTACTTCTATTATGATCCCCTCACCATCTATAAGCATAACCATTGGGTCTCTTTTGGACACACATCCTCCAATAGTAGGTCATTCATATATCACTCCAAAATTACCAAGATTGGAGATCCTACTTAGAATCTCTAAGAGTTTGATTAGTTTTGGAATACAAGGATTGGAAATATTCCTTAATTCTATATAGGGATATAATCAATCTATAAACTAGATTTTTTTTTGGCACCTAAAACCCTTGTGTTTGCAAGATATAGACCTCCTTTTAAAAATATTCATTCAATAAGGAACTCTTAACACCCATCTAATATACCTTCCAAAAAAATTATGCTACAATGAAGAGAACTAACTAAAAAATTACTATATTTGTAGTTGGAGGAAATATATCTTGATAGTCTATACCTTCTTGTGGTGCATACCCTTTAGAAATAAAATGAGCTTTGAATTTATCAATTTGTTTTATGGCAAGTGGAAACATTTAGTCTTTATTTTAAAATCAAGAGGGAAAATTTAAGATAAGTGGGCCATTTTATTTCATAAGGGGCATATTTTATAAAGTGGAAGGGGACCACTTTAATTTTTTAATGTATGGGCACTTTATTTAAAAATGAGGGAGCATCTTATTATTTGGCCATTTTTTTTCCCAATGGGAAGTGGAAGTGGAAGGGCCACATGGCCTTTTATTGTAATTTTCAAAGATAATGGCCCAGATAAATCATGTAATTCCCCTGTGAGGGAAATTTAAACATTGAGAGCCTATTTTTTATCCTGCAAGGGTGATGCCATGAATATTGTAGATTCCTGATGTGAAGATTGTTGTTTTTCCACAAGATGAAGGCCCCGTTGACACTCGAATATAGGGGTATTTATAGTCGTTGAAAAGGTTTTTCCAAGATGAAAACATTGGTGGTGTCGAATTTTTATTTTGAGACTATTCCATTTGTTTTTTTTAGCCTCAAATATTATTGTATTCTAGAGTGCATTTTTGATTGAACCTAACACTCTATGTAAGTGAACCTAGTATCTAGTTTCTCCTCTATCATACTTGGTGGATGCAGCATCTGGTTACCCATGCATTCTGGTAAGATGAGGTGATCACCATAAGGATACCTACTCTAGATACTACAAACATAGACACCCTAGACTCTATCCATGGATTTTTTCAGATCAACTTCTGAAGACCACAGACATAGACACTTCAGAAGATTCTATTCTCTTCTTTCTTCTTCTTCTCCTCTACATTTGGATTCTATGGCTCATTTTATTGTATTTTTTGGGTGCATTTTTGGTGTTTTACATTTTACCTTGTAAACTTGTATACCACCAATATGTTACTTTCCATGGGGTAATTCACATAGTTCCCATGTTTTATTCTTCATAAATGAGTCAAATTCAACCTCCATGGTAAATTCCTATTCTACTTTACCTTTGGCTTTTTCATATTTATTGTAAAATTAAAGTAAAATTTTCCTACTTATTCATTTGTCTAGGTTCTTTTCCTGCTCACCTAGATCATCTAACTATGACTTTATTATCCTCATTGAATTTTTTTTTTTTGTGTATGTATACCATTTTGGTCATTATCATGACTCTTATTGTTGCTGAAATTAATTTGGGTGTACCTCTATCAAGATTTATTCTCCAAGATCATACCAAAGTGGTTTTTAAACACACAAATGTGGCCAAGTATTCACATATTTATTTTTATCATTAGCCTCTAATTTATTTGAATTCAAGTGAACTTCACTACTTGTTGCAATAACATTAGTATTTATAAAACATACATATATCTCAATAGGTTTACCATCATCTAAGAAGAAAGGAGTCTTCTCATGCAAAATGATATCTCTATTAATTATAATCTTGTTAGTGGAGATGTCGAGCAAGTTGTATGCTTTGAATTGTTCACTATAGCTATAAAACATGATCTTTATGCTTTTAGCTTAGTTATTTTCTCTTCAAAAATTAATACAAAAACAATGCAACCAAAAATACAAAAATGACTAAACAAATATTTTATTCTAGAGTAAGCTTCTTTTGGAGTAACATTTTATAGAGATTTACATGAACACCTATTGAGAATGAAGAATACAATATTTATTGCTTATACCTAATAATAATATGGTATATTTCAACTATGCACCATTTATTTTTCCATCTCCATGATTGTCTTATTCCTCCTCTTTATTATCCTATTTTGTTGTGGAGTATGAGTTATATAAAACCTATGTATACCTTCATGTATATAGAAATCTTGAACTTCTTTTTAGATAAACTCGCCTCCATTATCTAGCCTCAATAAATTGATGTATTTTCTAGATTGTCCCTCTATAAGGGTTTTAAAATTTTGAAAGTATAAAAAGTATTCATACTTGTACGTGAGGAATTTTTACTCGCATATTTATCAAATAATCATCAAAAGTTAACCAAAAACATTTTGCACCACAAATCGAAGGTATATTCATTGGACCACACAAATGAATATGCACTAAATCCAATACACCTTGTGCACACCTAGACTTACCCATATCAAATAGTTGATGACTCTATTTTCCAAGTTGACATCCTACACACAAATACTATTGCTCTTGAATTGATGGTAATCTATGAACCATGTTAGTAATAATTGATAAATACTTCTAATTGAAATGACCAAACCTCTCATTCCATAGAATATAACTATTACATTCAATTGCCAAGGTATATAAATAGGTAGATTTGGCATCAACTAACTTGTAAATGTGGGTAAATTCCAACTAGCACTTTACTCAAGATGGAAATAATGGTAAACTCCAAGCTACAGTAGATCACAACCTGGTAGAACTATGAATTTCATAAGCAACAACTTTATCAAGTGAGGAGAAAACCATTGAATGCCTAATTATCAAAACATCAAACACTATATGTCATTAGGTACCCAAGATAAGTACTTAATAATATAATATTGTGGTATGAGCCATAAATTAACTATTGATCAAGGAAGACCACATGTTAAATTAGAAATAGGCAAGAGAATAATGTCATAGGATTATATATTTAATCATTATAGAATATTGTCATATGTAACTATTAAGGAATATTGCCATATTATTATGCACTTTGTAACTCATGGAAGATGAACTATCATACTCTTGTATAAAGAGATATGTATCCCCATTAGAGTTAAGTATGAAGTATTCTTGTACAGGTCTTGGCTCATGGAGTTGGAGATATTTTGGAGTGGCTTCCTTCCAATAAGGAGCATTGTAAGGTGTTTCCCTACCTCAAGGGTATTATCAATCTCTATTCTATTGTGTGGATGCATGTTGTATATTTTTTCATATTGGTGAAATATTTATGGTTATGAGAAGAGAGGTTCAAAAAATTTGGTATCAGAATCATGATTCTAGAAAAGTGGGGTTGTTCTTGTAGAGCTAGGGCATGTTTTTTCAAAAAAATAAAATAGTTTGCAAAGGCCATTTTTTTTATTTCAGCAGTCATTTTTAAAATTTTTTGCACCTTTGTGTAGATATTTTTGAGTATTACAAAAATGGCTACTCATTTGTTAAATTTTGATAAGTATTGAGAGAGTTACAAATGTTTGAAGTTGGTTTGTTGAGGCTATTTTTTGGCTACATGATTTTTTATCAAAAATAAAAAATTTGTATTAAATTTTTTAACAATAATTTTTAGAATATTTTTGCACCAACATGTAGGTTATTTTGAGTACTAAAAAAAATTGTTCACTTGTTAAATTTTGTTAAGTATTGAGGGATTTATAGCTATTGCAAATTGGGATTTTGGTATTGTTTTTTGGGTTACATGAAAAATTCATGCAAAAGGAAAAAAATTCATCTCTCAATTTGGGTAAGCAAATCAGTTGCCATTTGATTTTTTTGAAGAAAATCTACAAATTACATTGTTTTAAGCAAGGAATAGATGATATTTGAGAAATTTTATTTTTGAGACATTCTAATTATTTAAAACCCTATATGATTTACAAAAAACAAAATAGAATTGTCGATATTCATTGGAAGGGATGATAGTGATTCTAGGGAATGGTTGATGAAGTGCAAAAAGTTTTTAAATTTTTTTTTCTGAGCTAGAATGGAGATGTAAGCTTTATGCTTATTTGAAAGAGGAAGCTTATCCTTGGTTTTTAGACTTTGTGCATGCTCATAAATATATATACATAAGCAAAGAATTTGAATTCTTATTTTAAGCAAATAGGAATTAGAGGAAAAGGATAATAATATGTAGGATAAGGAAACTACATCTTGTGTGTTAGGCCCGAAACATGGTCAAAAATATTTGTTTGAATGTAAAAATTCTTATTTTGCAAGTTCATGGTTGCATTCAAAATTAAAAGATATTGTTTCCATTAACCATAACAACAAATATAACTTTATCAATATGTCTTTTTGACTAAGAGGTTGCATTTTCAAGCAAATAAAATTAGAAACATAAATCTTGAGGGTGAGGATGTTCAAATTTTTAAATATTTTAAGATCACTATGGATAAATATGTTTTACATTCAAATTTGCATGCTATTGGGCTAAATGATATAGATATTTTTCTTGGTTATCCTTGGTTGTATTCTTTGGGTACAATTAGCTTTAATGTGTAAAAAAAATCATGAAGTTATGTTATGGAAAGAACAATATAATATTACAAGACATTTCTTAGTGTAAGGAAAAACAAATAGCTATTGTAGGGAACAAATAAAAGAACCTAAAACAAAATCTAAGAAGGAGGTAGTACCAAAAATCAAAGAAGAAATAAAAGCAAAAGATGAACCAAAAGAAGGGAGCAAGAGAGAAGAGCCAAAAAAAGTAGAACATGCTAAGGTTGGAGTATATCACCATCCACACCACCATGAGAGGCATCGATCATGGATACAAGGCATAGAGCAACAAAGAAACTACAATGGACATACATGGAGACATAGGAGCAACAACTATGGATATTCAAGTGGTACAAGGGCAGCTTGACAACATTGCAAACCACCACTAGTCAAAGTTTCACTAGAATGGATGGATGATCAAGATCGGTACTAATTATAATATTCACTTAGAAGATCATATTATTTAGTTTCTTCCTATGTTTCGAGGATTTTGTAATTGGGATGGAATGTTATGTACCCATGATAGGTACTTAATAATTTAATATTGATATGGGCCATAAATTAATTATTGAGTAAGAAAGACTACATATCAAATTAGAAATAGGTAGGAGAATAATATCATAGGATCATATATGTAACCATTGGAGAATATTATCATATGTAATTGTTAAGAAATATTATCATATTATTAAGCACTTTGTAACTCATGAAATGTGAACCACCATATGGGTGATCTTGTACCTCATGGAAGGTGAACCATCATACTCTTGTATAAAGAGAGATGTACCCCCATTAGAGTTAGGTATGAATTATTCTTGTAGAATTATTGGCTTGTGGAGCAAGAAATATAATGAAGTGGATTCCTTCCAATAAGGAGCATTGTACGGTGTTGCCCTACCTGAAGGGTATTATCAATCTCTATTTTATTGTATGAAATTTATTGTGCAATTTATTTGTGGATGCATGTTGTATATTTTTTCTTATTGGTGAAGGATTTATGGTTAAGAGAAGAGAGGTTCATAACATATATCAAATCCAATATATCTAAATACAATACAAGATAAAACCTCCATTAATAACACAACACCAAGACTAAATACAATGTGCTAATCTATAGTAGCACTAACTGCCTAAGACAAAAATCAACTTGATTGAAACAAAAAGTATGATACAAACTTCTCCTTTCTCCTTTTTGCAGATCTGATGCCATAAAATAATGGAACAGAAAATGCTTTATTTGTATTTTTTAGCTCCCAATTTATAACGATTTACAATCTAGTAATAAATTAGTTTTGATAAATTCAAATCCTAAAATTCCTAACAAGTTATCCCTATAAATCCTACTAATTTATCCCTAAAAATGTTAACAACTTAGCCCTACAAGTATCAAAAACTTATTGCTATAAATCTCAACAACATCCCTATAAATCTTAACAATTTATCCCTAAAAAGTTGTAATAAACAATATAGTGATATAAATACCTATCATTTCTATTTATTATTACATTTGTGAAGGTGTTATAAAGTTAATATTTTATATTTATATGTCTTTGTTTCCATCTAGATTGCCTTTACCTTCATGCTTCATCTCTAATAAATCCACTCAACCATGTTCATAATTTGCAATGATATCTCCTTGCCCAAAAAAATTTATACCTAAAGTATTAATTTAGGGTAATACTTTTATAACTTTAAAACTTTATTCAAAATTTGAGACAATTTAACAAGAGTACATAAAATAAAAGACTAGAATGGAACCAAAACAAACCAAATCCAAATATGAAGTAATAGGATGCTAGTAATCAACATTGCATAGCCAAATATGAGATCCACTTCAATATTTTTTTTTGATTGATAGTAGAAGGGGTTTTTAAAGGGTCCCCAAACCTATTACAAGTAGGGTTTTGAAAGGAACCCCCAAATCTTAGATCTAGCAATAAGATATCAAGAAATACTGAGTTGGATTCCACGAATCCAACCCAAAAATACAATGAAGCAACCTCCTAGCAAATAAGTTGGATATTTTTATCAAGAAAATACAAGAAATTATCATGGTCAAATAGCAAAATAGCAACATATAAAGCAAAATTCAAATTCAAGATTAAATTAGAATTTAAAAATCCTGCCCAAAGCTGCATTCAAATCAAAGTTCAAAATTTGAAGATCCCACCCACCACTAGGGCCTTGAATATGGGATCCAAACCTCACCACTAGAACCCAAGGGTGCTCAAAGAACCAGAGAGCCAAGAATCCCACCTAAAACTGGAGCATATCTACAACAACAACATCTAGCCTAACAAACAATTGAACCAAAAACAACCAAAAATCACTTGCTGGAAGCCCTTCTCAGTGAGGTCTTGGGAGGCCTACCAATATTTTTTTGACCCCCAAAGAAAGAAATCCTTTTTTTAGGCCACACTCCTGAACACATTTGTGTTAAGTCTCCATGATTAGAACAACCTCATTCTCTTCAAGATGCAGAGCCTCAAAACTATCCGTTAGAAGGGGTTGTACTCCGTTAGCAATTTTAGAGTCAATATCCCTTTTCCTGAGCACTTTGTTGCTAGGTCTCCCCTCTTTCCTTTCGAGCCCTACATAAATATGATATTTCCTATGACTTCCAATATTCAAACCTGGAGAGCCTTTCTCAAACACATGTTTTGGAGAGGCTAGAGAGTTTTCCATTAATTGTTGAAGAGTTGGATCATCCATGTTAATATGGTCAAAGGAATTTTTGAGGATAAGACTAGAGGGACTTACCTCTCCTCCACTCTCCCCAAATTTAGGAAGTTGAACAATATCCTCTACTACTGATTTCACTTCCCTTCTCATTATAGGAACCTTGTTCAACTCATCCTCTCCATAAAACATGTTTTATGGAAGGACTTCCTCCTGTACTTCCTCACTAAGCCCAAATTGAGAAATAGAAATCAGATATTTTCATTTCAATTTTTGAGGGTTTCACTTAGCCACCCATTTTTCATTGAGCTTCTTATTGTTTTCCTTACGACCCGTCGAAGTACTAAGAGATTTGGGATGCAGGGGGTATAAGCTCTTATGGTGCCCATCCTTACCACACTCCAAGAAAACTTGGGGTTTATTTTCATATTCAATGGTTAGAACCCAGGTTCCAAGGTTAAAAAAGAGCTCAATAGAGCTTGGAAGATCCTTCTCAATATCTGCCATCAAACAAATTCTAGCATAGAGCATTCAAGATTTAGAACTAGTAATCTGATCGAAGGAAATCAAATCCTCGATTGTCTTGGATTTTTTTTTTTATGTAGTATGATGTAAATTTGTTTAAGCTAAATAATAGTCAAGGTAAAAAATATTCCATAAATAGGAAAGGTATATTTTATTGAAATAAAAAAATTATATTATCTTAATATAGTGGATTATGGAACTTAATATTCAATGAGAAATACTATATCAAACAAGTGAGAAACATCTCCATTTTACACCTAAAAATAAGTTCTAGAAAAAGGAATGACACATTATGTCTAATTCCTTGGAACTAGTTAAGATAGTATGCATACAATTCCCATTTACATGTTTGATATTAAACAACCCAAAGTCTTTTATAGAATATTTAAGCATAAACAAGATTTAAACAACCCATATTTTAATTAGCATAATAAATGAACTTAATACAATTTGTTGATGTTAGTGCGATATAATATTACTGGTTAGATGAGTAAGTAAAGTTGATTTAAGGAGTGTTGTTTAGTAAACTATGACCCTATGGATTAATATAATTGGCATGTACATTGTATACTAAATTATCAACTTCATCAATAATATTGCTTTAGTCCAAGTATCTTCTTGAAGTTGAATCAGGTCAAGTTTTTAATTTTCCTAGGCTTTCTAATGGTTTAGCCATATGCAAGCTAATCACTGATGGTATATAAGTTCCTATTGTTGATTTATTGTAGGAAGCTAAGGATGGACATATAGATTTTTTTTAGAGAGCATAAAAATGGAGCATTTTATTATCTATTCAAGCACTCCTATCTCATGCTCCTATCTCAAGGACATAACCAAACCTGAATTAGACCATTCATGTTAAATTTTATTTTATATATCATGATTCAATGCTTTTGCTTGCATATTTGATTCTTTTTTCTTTTATCAGTTCACAAATGTGGTTTTATCTTGTTAATTGTTAGATTAACCTTTAGAATTCAACATTAGCTATTGCAGATTCTTACACTTTCAAGTCCCATCAAATTACTTTGGTTACCCATGGACATTGATCCAATTTACAACCAGAAGGAGTATATCCTCATATGCATAAACTATGCTACCAAATGGGTAGAGGTAAAATTACTTAAAAATTCTTAGGATGAAAAAGTAGAAAAATTTTTGTATGAAGAAATTTTTACACAATATGGTATATCTAGAGGGATTATCACAAATTAAGGACCATATTTTAATTCCTAAGTCAATAAAGAATTGGATTTTGGATATGAAATTTTCCATATACAATCCACTCCTTATCATCCATTGGAAACTGGATGAGTGGAAGTAACAAATAGGGAGGTACAAAATATTTTCACTAAAATGGTGTAGATTCACCATATGGATTAGGACAATCATATTATAGAATTTTTTTAGGTATCTTAGATGACATGGAAAACTATTACAAGACTCGCACCATATGAGCTTATTTAAGGTAAAATGGAATTTCTACCTATCAATTTTGAGATAAAAACTCTAAGGATATATTTTGAGTTAAGGATGGACCTTTTTGAAGCATACAATCATATGATATAACAAATCAATGCTTTGTATGAACTCCAAAAATAAACACCTTTTCATAGAGAAATAATCTAGTGGTAGAGTGCCATGTGGAATGGCCACTTCATCAAGAACAAAACTTTAGGAGATTTAACACTACTATATAATTCTTAATTTATGGACTTCAAATGGAAACTATGACATTATTGGTTAGGGACCTACAAAATGGATACCATATTCAATAGTGGAGTAGTCAAGATATAAAAAATTGATGAATAGAATATCTCACTCATGGTTAATGGACATCAAATTTGACTTTATCAAAAACCATTAACCAAGGAGGATTTTATGCCCTAGCTTGTGTCTGTAGACTCTCCTGTAACCAATAGTGAGTGTTGATTGACTACTAGTTGTATGAAAAAAAAACCTTGATGGTAAAAATCCATTTTGATCAATATCAAGGGGAGAACTTTAGAAACCAAGCTTTTTGGATGAACTCTCCTTTTGAAAAAATATAAAATTAACAATTTTTTCTTTCCTACATATTATTTCAGTATTTACATCCTGATTTGACATATATTTGCTCAACAAACTTTCAAGTAATTCATGTAAAATAATATATTTTTTATAAAGAGTTATTTTATTTTATTTTATACATGTATAGAGGAATTTATCATTTTCTATTTTATATATGTATTTCCTTTCCCTACATATGAGTTAGTCTCATAGCTTCTCGACTTTCTCATGATATAAAAACCCCATTTCCCATAGATATCTCTCCAAAAGTACAACTTGCCAATTGTCCACCTCTTTTATATCATGTGTCATTTTCTTGATTATTTCCTGGTTGGCATTGTATTTAATGCATGTAAACTATTTCACAAATATCCTCAAAGTCCCATAAAATCCTTGGCATAAATTTATGATCATCAAGAATGATATTTCAATAAAGCAAGATGGAGATGTTAGCATATGACATGTCAATGGAACACTATGGTAGAATAGCTTGTTGAACCTTTATTGCAAACACATGATGGACTAGACAAGTCATCATGTAGTTGTGGGTAGTGAGACTGGTCATTATGGTATTAGAAATCACAATTAGCTAGCTTACCTTGGTCATGTGAATGACATGCATGTCTATGGAATGAAGTGACTATCATAATAACCACTACAATAACTACCCATGATTTTGAAAAACTAAGAAATTATTTCCATATATGGACTTGCAATGGAGTTAAAATTATAAAAACAATGGGAATATCTATAGAAGAAATCAATTAAAAAAAGATACAAGTGTGGATAGGAGCATGATGAACTAGCAGATACAAACAAAGTCCAAATAAATCTATAGGTGGCTAATTTTTGAAACTAAATATGGATGGGGTATTTTGAGAACCTTATAGAATATTATAAAAGAATTTCCTTAGAATTTGCTAGAGAATTATGTGGAAATACAACAATAATTAGAGACATAAGTGATCATGTTATGAAAAAATCTATTATGGAAGCTACTAGATTATTCATTGAAAGTTATCAATGGTATGAAAATAAAGCTAAAGACACAAACATCTAGAAGTAATTCCCATGAGTAGGAGAGGAGGTTGATGTCACACCAAAAATAATCAAGCAAGTTTTGTTACCTACACCTTAGGATAAGGTTGCCCTCCATATTTTTTAGGTGCACTATCAGTAAGGGATGCCATGATATTGTTTTATCTTATCATTTTTGTATTATATCCCATATCTTCCATGGTATGAGAATTAATATCCTTTATTTCCTCATGAAATTATTATAGGAAATGGCCTTTAAGGTCCAAGTGGGTAAAAAAACTAATTTCTCTCATCATGGATAAATTCAATTGTTGTTAACCAATTCCCTAACCAAGCAATATCCTAGGGCTAATTGGGAAATTTTTTTAGAAAGAGGTAAATAAAAAAGAGTATATGGATAGAACATCATGTAGAACCTACTACAAAAACACCAAAAAATTCATAGCATTCAGGGAAACCCAAGTGTTAAAATGAAAAAATGAAAATTTTAGAGGTGTTGACAATCCACAATAACCTTCGCTTCCAAGAAAAACTAGGGAATGAAGACAATTGACTACAAATATCAATTTAGTGGTTGTCATTCCTAGAATTATAGAAACTCCCCTAAATGTACTAGTTATAGATATAAAACCAAATCAAGAGGAGGATCCAAGTAAATCCTTAAGGGCATAAAGTCATATTAATAAGGAACAACATTAAAAAACTCAAAACATCATGGAAAATAAGAAGTATAAATCCTTTCCATGGTCCTATAAATAAAAATGTAAAGTGTGAGCGCAAAAGGTTTATTTTGAGAAATTTGTAGAGATAGCCTCCCAACAATTCATAGAGTTAGATCCATAGGGGAATGAGATAGAACAACTTGAGAAACCCCAACTAGATTCTAACAACAATGAAAGGAAGTAAACAATCAGGAGCAACGAGAAGAATCAAAGGCTGAGAATCCTTAGTCACCTAAGCAACTTGAAGAACAACAATTGATAGAGCTTACTTAAGAAGGTCATGATTATGAATATCATGTAATAGAACCAAAGAAGAAACTAGATGAAGAATATAGGCCTATGGAACTTTCCCCACCAGAAGAAGATAAAGAGCTTCTATGATGAATATAATCTATACAAATTAAAGATAGTATGAGTATTCCCTTAGTCACAACTAAAGCTATAGGAACAACCTCTAATAATTCCTCAAAAGAGTTTATAGAAGAAATCCATAGACTATGATAAGATCTATCATAAGATAAGGTTGAAGTTGCTCACTAGAGAAGTTAGGCTAAAGATGCTAGTATTCTATAGCTACAATTTATAATCACAAAAGAGGAAATTTCTAAATTGAAAATAGAAGTAGAGTCCTACAACCAAGGGTATGCTTTTTTAGCCAAATATGAGGAATTAAAGGCTACTAAGGAAACCTTTAAGAAGTTATTGGAAAATAAGTAATACAAGCTTGCAAATATGAGAAATAAAATGGAGATAGACATCATCAAGAAACAAAAGCATGGGATGGAGGTTAAGAAAATAAATTAATTTCTACTATAGTCACACTCACCAATGAGATGACAGACTGTAAACCTCCTCCTAAAATTTCCTAAAGTCTACTGCTTAAAACTAAAGGAAAACTTATTTGATATGCAAATTGAATATATGGGCAAAGGAAAACCCTTGGATAATTTGGATTCATCATCACTCATCCATATATACTTCTTTGTGCCTTCCAAGTAACAAAATCTATTTTGTAAATTGTATTTACTCAATTATATTCTATCAAAATGCACATGATTAAATTTCAAATTTTTCATGGGATCTACGGTAATATGTGCCTTCTACTCTAACATAAAAAAATAATATAGCAAGGCAGGATGAGTCCAATCTATACTAGAAAAGAAAATCTCTAAATACCTCATGCTTCGATCAAATTATGAAGATGTTTGAAATGTTGTAATGGATATCAAAAAGGTTTTTGAACATAGATATTATAGGCCCTCCATGAGTAGGTATCAATAAGTCACTCTTTAAACATTCAAAGAAATTTTAGAACTATGAGAAGCAACAATAGAGGGATGGCATGCTCAATGGGATGAACTATCTAAGGAACTATAAAAACTAAAGTCCTAGTCACTCCCAAATATCTTGAAGGCATTTTACAACATAGGTACCTATGTAAATATTGCTAATACTCTAGGTTACTAGTGGAAAGACCTCAGGTTTAAACCCTTGATGGTGTGGACCCCATTTGTTGATTATACTAGGAGAATAGTTCTATCTCCCACAAATGAGTTATAGTGTTAGCATGAGATTCAAGAGGCTAGATTATATCAATGGGAGAATGCATAAATATACCCTATGTCTTATGACCTTGAAGACCAATGTAGGCTCAAGATGTGCTAGTATGAAGAGGGTTATGAGGTGCAAATTCCCTAGGCTTGATATTAAATGCATAATGCATCGCATAAGGACATGTAATATTTTAAGTTGGGGACGATGATTAGTTACTCAAATGACTCATATATGTGACTATTTTTGCCTCAAAGCCTCCATCCTTTTTGTACTTAATGATAAGTTGATCCTCTGTTTAAACCAAAATAACAATTACTTTTTATTTTGTATAGAATAGTATTATTAATGATTTTAATGAAATTATAAATGTTTTTTTATTTGATTGTTCCTACAAATTGTTGCATGTTGATACTAACTATCTCACCTCGAGTGAGTCAACACTCTTTAATTATCAAATGTATAAACTCACTACAAGAAAGTAACTAAGATAATGTAGCTAGGATATGAAGTCATGCTATTGAACTATGGAAATAGTAACTTCTAAACTATGAAAAATATAGGTAACAAGAGCATTATGAAGTCCACCTAGTCACTCCTAGTTATACAAACTTATGTGCATCAATTATTCATAAAATAATAAATGTTCTAATCATAAACTATCAATTGCCAAATGGGAAACTTAGCACTATAAACATATAAATAAAACAATTATTTCCAATAGACTGGATAGTTGCATTAAATATAGGAGTGAAATGATACTAGGTGGAATCCATTTTGGTAGATCTTTACGTTCCTCCATAAAATTGTCTTAGCAACTCAAAATTGAAACATTGATTCTTTAATTGCAAGGAATCTACAATTTTAATTTTGTTTTGTAATTTTTATTTTGTAGTTGAGTGTGACCATGGCAATTCTAATTGCATTCCCTAAGAGCCATAAGATAGTTCATGCAAGCATCATGGTCCCCTTTAAATTTTATATGTAGTTTAGAATAGAAGCTATTTAAAAGTTTTAAAGTAAATTAATTAGAAAAACTTGGTTATGTACTTAGAATATATAATAGAATAGCGAATGAACTATTTTTATTCTATGTAACTCATTCAAGTTTAATAATAGCACACAATTTCTTCACTTCTCACCATGAGGGAATTACACATATCCTTGGAGAATGAGATTGGGTCCACTACAAGTGTATGGTTTGTGAGAACCTTCATGAGCATCTTTTATGTTTTGATATGGAATAGGTAGATACTCATATGTAATTTTGAATAAATCCCTTTTAATTCTTCTATTTCTAGTTTTTAGTTGTTATTTGTTGAATGTGATTAAATTCTACTACTTATCTACTCCAAGTACTATTCATTTCCTTTCAATTTTCTAGTTATGTGGTTTACTCTTTCTCCATTATGTTCATGTAGCTTTTAGCTTTCACTTTTCAAATATATATATATAAGTTGTATCCTTAATGCATAATTAATGAAGGTTAACTTGTGGTATAACTTGGAATTGACTCATAAGAACATATAAATTAGGCCCTCTAACAAGTTTTGTAATTGCATATATAGTACCTAATGCCTCACAAGTGTCTCAATCTCTACTTGGACTGACATACTTAGTGCTCATCAAACTCCCCCATATTATCGATTATTATTCAAAAAATCCTTATTGATAAATTGATACGAAAGTGCAAATGGCCTAATCCATATTGGAATCATTTTAAAAGTTTTTTTCCACAAAAAAATTCTCACTCCATGGTATTATATATTAAATCTTTCCTTTAAACCTTAGACTACCACTGATCCTTGATTTCTACATTGTAGAAGATGATAAGAAAAAATATTTTCAAAATAAAATTCATGGAGGGATTTTAATTTAGTCCTCACTTCCAATTGATCCAATTTCAAATATTCAATAAACTTGGTGAGTATCCTTGGAGCTTACATATTAACAATTTGCTTTTAAGAACTACTGCTCAATTATCTCATCCTTGATAACCATTTTTGGTGTAATATATATTTCCTGCATAGGGTTTTCTATAGATTCAACCTTCTTTATCCCCAACTAGAGCATATATACTTCTACCTATGACATCCTTACTTCTATTTAGAATTTTTTAAAATGACTTTTTTGCTATCCTACCTAGCTTTTCATCATAAGAATCCTTCATTTTTTAATTTTTCCAAAGATCTTAAATAGGAAAAATGAGGTTTGCTTCTTGATCATACTTAATTTCTATTCGTACTTGCAAAACTCAATTGATTTCTAAAACAAGAAAATGTGAGGCTCACTCTCAAGTCACACTCACTCTCAGATGTTAAAATTCACCCATGGTATCATAACCTTGGTCTATGATATGAAACTCTTCATTCTCGCCATTGCCCCAAACTTCATGGGCACATTGTAGTTTGATTAAAATATTATATTTTATTATTGAAGTAATTAACTTCTATATAGATAAAGTTTTTCACAAATAAATTCATTATAAAAGCAAAAGTAATTTGTTTAGGCAACAACCAGCCCAACAAAATTCATAATATTAACTTCCTCAAAATTTTACTATATAATATAACTATTTAAAAAATGATTATAATTAAATTGCATGGCAAGATTTAACAAGTTGAACTTATAACAGATAATCTAAAATTGTGCAATTTAAATTATTAATATTTTTAATATAAAATTTAATACTTAAATTTTAATATTAATTTTTAAATTTGTATCAAAATTATTTTACTAATCAACTATTAATTTTAATATTAATTTTTTATTTTATAAGAACAAATTATTAATCATAATAATTAATATTTTTTCTACAATTTTATAATATCTTAATGCACCATGCATAGCAACATTTTTATTATTATTACAAGGTGAAGTGTTCATGCATTGTTAAAAAAATTGAATATGAATTTGTATTAATGTCCATCCGTGACCAAAAGAGGTCAATAGGAGTGCCTAATGCAGCTCCAGAGAAAATAAAGTAAGAAAAACAGTAAACATGATGATATATGATATACAAGATATGTGGATCAAGGATTACTCCCAACATTCAAGGTTGAAGAGAAGTGAGTGATGTAAGAGTTGGATGTCATCGTAGATGTTCTTTGTTGGAGTCGACGACGAGTTGATCTTGTTGTATCTCTATGATCACCCTGGCACTTCCTGGTCGTGGCCTTTGGAGGCTGGAAGAATGAAGTGATCAGTCGGGATCTTGTTATCTTTTGCACTTTGTTATTAAGTAGTTCTTTCCTAAGATTGAATAATTCCTGGATGAAAAGGGCAATGCATCTATAATATTCATAATTAATCCAATATTTTAGTGTATGGGTGTAAGCAATAATATCTACCTCGTATCTCGTAGTAGACAGGACAGGTGAAAATGAAATGCTCCTCGGATTCCACATTAAGACTACACAATCTACAAATACGTTGATATTTGGGGAGGTGATGATCTATCTCAATATGTAGCTAGTGGGAGCAAGCTTGTAGCTGATCTAGAGGAAACCTAAGGCTGTGTGGCATCTGTATCAAGTTATAGTTTGGAGTAGTGATCAATACATTATCTAGTTTGAGATAAAATTAAGAGTAATGGAGCAGCTTTGGTGAAAGAGGTTCCTTTGGATCAGTCCAAGTAGTTTTTATATATGCTCAGTAAATCTCATCTTGAATATCCTTATTGGAGTATGGTGCATTGATTTATGTTTTAGTAGGAGGAGGTCTCATGATTTCTAGGCCAGAAGATTGAAGTAGAGTAGCAGTCTAAGCATACCAACAATTCTTGACCCCTTGATTTGCCAATTGTATTGAGGATTGTAGTGCTAAATATGGATATCTTCTCATGTCCGAAATACAATGAATTCTACGTAGTAAAGATACAATAAGAAATATTGTTATTGTAAGTAATAATGAGCACCAAAATTAGTTAGAATGATGGGATGTGGAATAGTTCTTTTGGAATGAATGAACTTGGACAACATTGAGATGAGGACCCTTTCAATACGAGACCAACCCAACTATTTGAGGCTAGGGCCCCAAAATTCATAACCATAGAGTAGTGTAGGGGTAACAAGAGTGTGGAAGAGTCTGATCTTTGTACTGATGTCCTGAAACTGGAGCTGAAAGCATTGCTTATCCAGAGAGGCTAGGGCAACATAACCTTTGTTTAACCTTGCTTGAGATGCAGGGATCAAGTTGAAGGAAGGTTCTATGAAAAGAACTCCCAAGTATGTGTACGATGTGACAATCTCAATAGCCTTCCCTAGCCTTCTCTTTATATGTGATGTGAACAGAAGAGAGATCTTTCTTGGGTAGGTTGAATATCATGATTTTCATTTTCAAGAGATTAACTTCTAATCCATACAAGTCAGAGTATGTGCCAAGTATGTCCAACTGTTGTTGAAGTCCTCCTGCTGTATGTGACATTAGGATAATGTCATTAGCAAATAGCAAAATGACAATAACACTACCAAAAATTAGGCAACCTATACTCTTTGTCAGAGAGTCCATAATGAGCACCTCCAATTCATCAATATACAATCCAAAGAGTGTAGGTGAAAGTGGGCAGCCCTATTTAACCCCAATAGTACTATGAACATATTTTGATCCAATTTTAACTTGTCCAGGGACTTTTTCATATAAGGTCATAACCAACAGAGTAACCTCCTCTAGAATTCCTAGATCCTTCAACCTCTAAAGCAGTAACTATCTAGGAACAGTATCAAATGCTTTCCTATAGTCAACAAAACAAAAATAGACCCCTGCATTTATTGGCTTTAGCTTCTTCAATGACAGCTCTGAGAGTTAGAATGTTGATATTAAAAAAGAAAATCAAAATTGATATCTCAAAATTTGAGAAAGATATTTAAATATAATTTTTATTAATAATTATTATAGTAATTAATTTTAATGTTGATAAACTTTTTTTTCAAATAGATTTATTCTAAATTCAAAAAAAAATGTTTAGTCGCAATCAATGCAGCAAAATTTATTCATAATATCAACTTCCTCAAATAATCAATAAAATTAAATTATCTTACGGATAAAAAAATTAATACCATTTTAAAAATTAAAAATTATTTTTTAAATTAATTAAAATTATTAATATTTTTTAAAATAAAATTCAATGCATTAGCATTAATTTTAAAATGGCAAAAAAGAAAATGTGTGATTAGTTAATTGTTTTTTAAAAATGAGTTACACAAAATGGTAGTTTATTTTATTGTTATTTTTTTAAAATTGATTATATGGAAATGAAATGGGATTAATTTAATTTTTTATGAAAAAGAAAATGTATGATTAGTTAATTGTTTTTTAAAAATGAGTTACATAAAATGGTAGTTTATTTTATTGTTATTTTTTTTAAATTGATTATATGAAAATGAAATGGGATTAATTTAATTTTTTATGAATTATTATATTTTTAAAATTTTATATGGTGAAATGGGTAGCCACCATGAATCCGCAGGTTGTCGGGTTTTTTATAGCTACCACAGGAGTCTACATTGTTCGTCTAGGAAGCCAGATCTTGCGCAATCCACACTATTACTGAAAGCATATGAAATGGACAAACATTCAGTACGACCAGACCTTTTATGCCGCTGAAAGCACATGAAATGGACAAACATTCAATCCAACCAGACCCAAAATTTAAAAGTTACTCGTATTTTTTTGGTCGATGTCTGCGGGGCGGGCCGCGCCCTTACCTCCCCGATTCTCGTATTATAACAAACAATTATCCATCTATTATTTAACAAAATTTAAAATTAATTTAAAAAAAAAAAAAAAAATTTAACCAATACCATTTGTTGTTTTGTTAGTCAATTACTATTTGAAAATTAGTTTTTACTTTGTGAAATGTTTTATTATTAATATTTTTTTATAGACGATGGTAATATACCATACATAACAATTTTCTAGGTACAAGTATTCTTTGTAATTTACTTATGTTCATGTATTTCTTTAAATAATATATATTGTTATACTTATGCATGTGTACTAATATTATTTTACTCTAAAATAGTAAATCATACAAGGACAAGTTAAAGAATTAGTTTCTTATAAAAGTATGCTTTTATGAAAATTAAGATTTATTATCTTTATAGCTTTTTTATATAGAAAAAATATTTTGGTGGGTTATTTTTAATGTTGTTTTTTAACATAGTGATATGATTATTATATAGATGTTAACTTTTGATTATATTTAATTAAATTATTAATATTATTTTTGTAATGGTTATTATTAAATTTAATATAATATTATTAAAGTGATATAGTTTTACAAATAAATCATTTTAATTTTTTTATTAATAGGTTAAGAAGGAGATTGAAAGAGCCTCTCTTTTACAATAACTTTTTTACAAGTAGATCATAAAAGAAGAAAATAGGGTGCCAAGTTCATCTAAACTATTAACAATCATAAAAACCAACATAAAGCACATGATAAAAAACAAATAAACTACACCACCAATAACAAGAATTACCAGACAACATTTGACTTTACATACACAATAGTTTACCACATATAATCTCGGTCATCCATAACAAATCATTCTAATTATCATATAATAAAATTATTAGTTATCAATAATTTTTAAAAATATTATTCCATAAGGTGGTATGTAGCAAGGGGGTTCAGTGGGTTCAAAGGGTTGAACAACCCACAAGACGATGCAAAGTTTGGAGAAGATTGTGGAGGAACATGGAGGAATGGACTTTAATTCCCCCTTAAATCCTTCAGATAATAAAGGACGATCCCTCACTCTCTCTGAAGGTATGCAAGACTTTAAAAATTTTATTAACTCTAATGAGCTGATGGACATCAAATTACTAAGGCTCCAAATCACTTGGAGTAATAGAATATTAGGTGATCAACTTATTCATATTAAATTAGATGGATTTTTGGTCTCATTGGAAGGTTTGACCTATTTTGGTGACTCTACCCTCACTACTTTACCAAATATTGGGTCAGATCATAATATGATTATCTTGGAAACTAAAGAGAATGGTAGGAAATATAATAGTCCTTTTAAATTTGAACTTTTGTAGATGACACATGAAAGTTTGGACCTTAAAATCGAGGATTGGTGGAAGGACTTATTTGATCCAAAAATTAGCTAGATTGCTGAAAAATTAAGGTTTATAAAGTATAATCTAAAAGTATGGAACAAGACAATGTTTAAGAATTTGTTCAAAAACAAGATGGAGATAAAGGAACAACTGGATGATATTGAGAAATCTATAATTCAAGGATATCTATCAGAGCAAATTAGAAGAAAATAAAAAAACTGCTTTCAGAGTACCACAATATTTTGGCTAGTGAAGAAGTATTCTCGAAATAGAAGTCATGAATCTGATGGCTAAAAGAGGGGGATCACAATACTAAAATTTTCCTTATTTCTACCTTGAGACACCGAATTTGTAACAAGATTAGAGAGGTGGTCAAACATGATGCTTTAATCATATATGTTTTGGAAGACATAATGGCTAAAGCAATTGGTTATTTGGAGATTCTTTTAGGATCAGCTGAAGTATCAAAGATTGAAGCAGACAAATACTTGCTCTAAAATATTCCCCCACCAATAAATAAGAAAATTAATGATTTTATTTTAAGTTATTTCTTCGATGAATAAATCAAGAAAGCAACCTTTGATTTAGATGGGGATAAAGCACCAAGACACTAGAACATTATATGAATATATATTATTGAAGTGATTAAAGAAGTTCAAGAGACACATTTCTTTCCCATAGAAGTAAACTGTAATTTCCTGGCCTTGATACCAAAAATTGTTGGGGTAAGATATTTCAAACAGTTTCAATTGATAAGTTTGTAACAAATTGTATAAAATTCTTACAAAAACTCTTGCAAATCGGATCAAATTAATCTTGCCTTTCATAATATATTCAAATCAAGAGGGATTTATTAGTGGATGACATATATTGGATGGTATAATCACTATCCATGAGGTCATATAGGGATGCTCCCAAAATTAGACATGAATAAAGCTTATGATCAAGTATGGTGGGACTTGCATGTTGCTTGTAAAAATAATGGGAAAGTTTGGTTTTCACCAGAGTTGGATAAACTTGATCCATAATTTTATTTCAATGGCTAGATTCTATTCTTTTGTTAATGGGGTAAGAACAGGATATTTCAATAGTAGGAGAGTTCTGCACCAAGGTGACCCCTATCACCCTACTTATTTATCATCTTAGAAGAAGCTCTTGAAAGAGGTATTTTAGTAGTATTTAATGAAGGGAAGTTAGCAAGGTTTAAGCCACTATCTATAGTGGAACCAAATTCTCATCAATAATTCATTTATGATACAATAATAGTATCAAAATCCTTAATACCTCAAGCTCAAGAAATCAAAAGAGTCCTAGATAAATATGAACAAGCGCCTCGTCAGGAAGTGAATTTTTCAAAGAGCAAGATCTACTTCATAAATACACCAGATTCAAGACAAAGGAGAATTTCTAGGATTTTTGGATGTGAGATAGGTGACCTCCCTGCCTCATACTTAGGAATACCCCTCTTCAAGGGATGAATGATGTCAAATTTATGAAATTCAATCATTGAACAATTTGCAAGAAAGCTCACTGGTCGAAGGGGTAAGTTGTTGAGTCAGGCTGGAAAGGTTCAATTAGTCCAATCCAGCTTGAAAAGTATTCCTATTTATTTTATGCCGGTATTTAAAATCCCTTCCAAAATTAGAAACAAATTGGAACAAATACAAATATCATTTCTCTGGTCTGGAGCTGAAGAGAAAAAGAGACTGGCATTGGTGTCTTGGGAACATGTGTGTTCTAAAACAAAATATGGGGGATTAGGATTTAAATAATTGAAATGGATGAATGAGGCTCTTATAGGGAAGTTTGGGTGGAAGCTCTTGAAAAATAACCACCTTAACTAGGTTAAAATTCTCAAGGTCAAATACTTACGAATTGACAAGTATTTTCTAAATTCTAAATAACTATCAACAGGATGTACCTTTTGGAATAGTTTGATTTCATGTAAGACTCTTTTAAGGAAGGAAATAATATGGAGAATAGGGAACAAAGAAAAAGTGGAATTTTGGAGAGATAAATGGTTGAAGTATATCCCTTTTGAGGAAGATTTAGAACTATACTCCTTGAAAACCAAAATTTTAGAGATCCTACACAAAATAGACTAAAAAATATTTGACTGGAAGGTCTTCATGAGGAATAGTTGAAAGAAACATATAAGTTATTTAACCTCCTCAAACTTTTTTCTATTAATCCCTTAGGTGGTAGTGACTCCATGGTGTGAAGCAAAGAAAGCAAGGGATTGTACTATCTTTGAACTAGCTATTTGGTATTTATGAAGAGGGATTTACTGGATTATTGTCAAGAAGATATGGATTAAAAATATAATTCATAAAATCACCTTCTTTTATTGGATGGTGGTCCAAATTGAAATCCTAACTTTTAATAATCTATGCATAAGAGGCTTCCATATTGTTAGTAGATGCTCCTTGTGTGAAAAACAATTTGAAAATGTTCACATCTCTTCATACAATATGAATTTTGTAATGTTGTCCTTAATAATATCCTTAATAAATTTTAGATTTCTTGGACCCTTCCTTTATGAGAAAATGATTAAATACCCTTTGGCAACTTAGCCTTCCCCATATCCTATGGGACCTTTGGAGAGAGTTGAACAACAAAAAAATTAAGGATAGAAAGAGAGATGTAACTTCTCTTAGTCTATGAAGTGCTAATGTATTACAACTTTTAAATTTAATTAAACAACATCATGAAAAATATTCTCAATAATGAGGCTTCAATTACAAAATAATGGTGCCTCTTGTATGGATATCCCTAAACTATCTACGAATGAAGTGAAATGGTAGGCACCCTCTATAGGCTAGGTAAAGTCCAATTTTTATGGAGTAGCTAAAGGCAACCCAGGTTTGGCCAGGGTAGGAGGCATAATAAGAGATGAAACGGGTAATATTATTCTAGCATATGTAGAACCTCTATGAAGAACATATGCTTATACTGAGAGGGGGAGTGAATAGTATAATATAAAACTTTTTACTTTTCAATCCATATGATAACATCAACAATATTAAAGTAGCAATCATTACACAAAGCATCACACACATGAGAGACATGATTTAACGTGGTTCACCCAATGTGGGCTACTCCATGGAGAAAATATTTCACTAAAACTTTATCAACAAATATTTTGGGAATCCTTTCCCTATTACAATGTTTATGGATCTCTATCCAAAGGAGACACCAATATCCTAATCAAGTTCATGGATCTCTATCCACTGGAGAACTCCTCCTTTGCTCCAGTTGGTGATCCTCTAGAAGACTACTACCTCCACTGCACTGGCTTGTGGATCTCTCTTCACTGAAGACCTCTATCCTCTCTGCCTTGGCTAATGGATCTCTATCCATTGGAGATTACTATCCTCGACTTTGTTACCTCCAAAGCTTGCTCTCAATATATTTTTTCTCTATCTCAGATATGTATTGAACACTGTTCTCTACCCTACACAAATCTACTCAATATTTGTCTCAAATTTACACTAAACATTGTCCATCAGTTTAGCACAAATCTGCTCAATATCTATCTCAAATCTACACTAAACATTGTTCATCATTCTAGCAAAAATTTGCTCAATCTCTGTCCATAAGTCCTCTCAAGAACTTGTCCAATATGATCAACCAAGTCTTCACCAAGACTTACCTCAAATATGCTCAAAAAGTCCTCACCAGAACTTGTCTAATATAATTGTAAGCTTCCACAAAAGCTCACACAAATTTGTCCTTAAGTCCACTCTGGGACTTACTCAAATCTACTCTCAAGATTTAACAAAAGCTTATTCAAATCAACTCAATCTATCACAAAATGAAGGCTTATTCAACAATGCTTATCAAAAAAACCTCACATAACAATGATACTCATGATCTTTCACAAACCCTAGTTAAATATAGTTCTCAAATTCACATAACAATGATACTCATGATATTTCACAAACCCTAATCATGCACATGAAAGCTCACTCAATATTTCCAACAATGCTTATCAAAAAAGGTTTTTAGTATCAACTTTCATTCCAAAAAACCCACATCAATCAATGTTGGATATCTCAAAACCAAACTCAACAATGCTTATCAAACAATCCTTTTCACTCCAACTTAGCATTCACAACATCCAACAATCACTCACAAGGAATATGTGCCCATACCTTTTGTTTGAAGAAGATTTGACCTCAAACACCTGTCTCAATCACAATCAACTCTTTCCCAATCTCAAAGGTTAGGTAGAAATATCTTCTCAAAAATTCACTCAAATGATCCCTCAAAATATTTCACCATTACATAGAATTAAATCTCAATTACACCTTATAATCTCCATACTTCAAAATATAAGACAATAATCTTCTTTAAAACACTCTATGTCTTTTCTCAAAATATTTAATACATCATAGCTTATCCCAATAATTAAAATATAATTTCCTTTTCAACCTTATAACTCCTATCTCAATTCAATTTATCAAAAATCACAATAAAATATTAACCTTTCAAAAACCTTATAACTCCCTCCTAGCAAAAATTAATCATGCCACCTTAAACCTTAGAGCAATTTAATTTTCAAAAATTAAATACCTTTGTCCTCGGTGGGATTTGAACTCCCGCTTGCACCTCCACAATGCCCTAGCTGTGGCCCACATGCCACATGAGCTAGATCCTCACCTTAGAAGCAAGAAGTGCCTCATGTAATCTATTGCTAAGCCTTGGCGCCAAAACCAAAATGTGAATCTTCCACCAAAAGCACTGCCGTCGGGGTTTGATCACGGGACCTCCCACCTGTTAGCACCCTAAGCACATAGTTGCTTGCCGCTAGCCCAACCACCACAGTTGGATATGAGGCTCCAAGCCTCCTTCCTCTTATGCCTTCGATGATTGCCACGTAAGCAAAAACCTTGTCCTCTTCTTCCATGTAGTTCACAAATTTTTGCATGCACACAAATACTTATTTGATCGAAGGTGACTTTGGGTTTTCCAAAGCACATGGTATTTATACCAATGTGATGTCCTTCTTGGCACGTCGACGGATGAGAATAATAGTCGATGTCGACGCATTTTAATTTAGTCACTTGCCCTTGTAACCCTAACCTTAGGGTTATTTAATTAAATTAAATTATAAATTAATTTATAATAATATTATTATAATTAATTTAATTACTTTAGGTCTATACTTTAGACCTTTAATATTATAATATAAAATTATAATATTATTTTCTTGGGCCTTCCTATTGCTCCTTTAGACCTTATCTGACCACCTTGAATATTATAATAGGGAATATTATAATATTATTTTTCCTTAGGCCTAGAAGCAATATTTCTCTTGCACTGCTTATTGAAACTAATGCTTGACCTCCTTCCTTTTACATTGCTCATTGAAACTAACTCTTGACATCAATGACAACAAATCTTGCTCATATTTCCAACAATATCCCCCTTTGTCATTGATGGCAACCCATTTACCTTTTACCATTTCCTTTACCTCTTTCTGTTTTTCTCCCCCTGAGAAACTACTCCCCCTAACTGAATGCTCTCTCCCTAACTCAAATCTCTCCCCCTTTGACATCAATGGCAAAGGGTCACCTTTGGGGCTCGGGGCTAAGAATGAGACTCTTAGCTTAGCCCCTCCCCCACCTCCTCTTGATGTGGTTAGTTCTGGGGTGGGAGTAGAACTACTCCCAAATTTTCTCGAAGGTACTCAAAAGTCTCTTTCGAAAGTGGCTTAGTGAAAATATCTACAATCTGCTCCTTTGTAGTAACATATTCCAACCTAACCTATTTATCCATCACCTATTCTCTTAGAAAATGATACTTAATCGAAATGTGCTTTGTCCTAGAGTGCATCATTGGATTCTTTGAGATATTTATAGCACTTGTATTATCACATAATATGGGAATAGGATGATCATGTTTTATCTTGAAATCCTCTAGAGTTCGCTTCATCCATAATACCTATGTACAACTAGAAACTACTACAATATACTCTACCTCTATTGTAGATAAGGATATTGATGCATGTTTCTTACTTAGCCAAGAGACCAAACAGTCTCCAAGAAAGAATGCTCCTCCACTTGTGCTTTTTCTATCATCAATGCTACCAGCCCAATCTACATCTGTATAAGTTGTGAGAGTGAAACTGTCACTTTTGGGATACCAGAGCCCAAAGTCCATAGTCCCTTTTAGATACCTGAGAATCCTTTTTACTATTGCTACATGTGTTTCCTTAGGTGCTGCCTAAAACCTTACCACTAATCCCATTGCCTACATGATATCTGGTCTTGTAGTTGTGACATACAATAAGCTACCAATCATAGATCTATATAATTTCTAATTTACCTCTGGAGATTCATCATATTTACTTAACTTACATCCTGTGACCATGGGAGTACTTACTGGTTTGCAATATTCTAACTTGAATTTCTTTAGCATCTCTTTTATATACTTGGTTTGTGAAAGGAATACTCCTTTCTCTGATTGTGAAATTTGAAGTCCAAGAAAGAAGGACAACTCACCAAGCATAGACATATCAAATTCATTCTGCATGCTCTTTGCAAATTTTTAACACATCTTATCATTGTTTCCTCCAAAAATGATATCATCAACATAAAAAACCACAATTAGTAGATCATTCCCTTCATTTTTTATGTATAAGTTACTATCCACTATTCCTTTCCTGAACCCCTGTTCCTGAAGGTACTTATCCAATATTGAGTACCAAGCTCTAGGATCCTATTTTAGACCATATAGTGCCTTCTTCAATCTGCATACATAGTCTGGTTTATCTGTTAAGTTGAATCTCTCTGGCTGCTCAATATAAACCTCTTCTTCTAAAACACCATTTAGAAATGTTGATTTAACATCCATCTGATATACTTTGAAGTTTTTAAATCTTGAGAAGGCTAAGAATATTTTGATAGCTTCAATTCATGCAAATGGAGCAAATGTCTCATCAAAGTCAATTCCCTCAACCTGTGCATAACCTTTGCACACTAACCTTGCTTTATTTTTGACCACCTGACCATATTCATTTAACTTGTTTCTGAATACCCATTTAGTGCCAATCACATTTTTATCTTTTGGTCATGGAACAAGTTCCCAAGTCTTACTTTTCTCTATCTGATCTAATTCCTCATCCATTGCCTTAATCCAAAACTTATCTTCACTTGCCTCATTGAAGTATTTTGGCTCAATTTTAGATAATAAAGAAAATTTTGCTTGTTGAGTTGATGTTATTACCCTTCTCCTTGTTTGTCTCTCATATGGATTCCCAATGATTAGCTCTCTTGGATGATGTTTCTGTACATACCTAGATGGAGTCTTAGGAAGAAGTATTTGTGTTTCTTCCTCTTCTTCTTTTGATTCCTCACGAAACTCCTCTTGACAACTTCCATCTTCTTGATACATAATTTCTTGAACTGGTTCTCTTAATCCTATATTCTCATCAATTGTTATATTTATACTTTCTACAATAGTGTGTGTCCTTTTTTTGTAGCATCTATAGGCTTTACTCTTAGTAGAATAACCAAGAAAAATACCCTCATCACATCTTGGGTCAAACTTGCCCAAGTTTTGCTCTTCCCATATTATGTAACACTTGCTTCCAAAAACTTTGAAGTGTTTTACAGTGGTTGGTCTTCCTTTCCAAAGCTCATATGGAGTCTTGTGATGGTTTACTCTTATTTGAGCTCTATTGATGATATAAACTGTTGTGTTGATTGCATCCCTCCAAAATCCATCTGAAATCTTGGATTCATTTAACATAGCTCTAGCCATATTCTCAATAATCCTATTCTTCCTTTCAACTACTCCATTTTGTTGAGGAGTTCTTGCAGTTGAGTATTCTCTCTTGATTCCATGTTGTTCACAAAAATCTACAAATTCATTTGAGGTAAACTCTCCTCCTCTGTATGATCTCAAACACTTAATCCTCTTACCTGTTTTATTTTCAACTCGTTCTTTAAATACCTTGAATTTACCAAATGCTTCTGACTTATCTTTTAGGAAGGCTACCCAAATCATTTTGGAGTAATCATCTATAAATAATATGAAGTAACTTTCACCTTGAATACTCTGTGTTCTGGTAGGACCACATAGATTAGTATGTATTAGTTTTAATGGCTCAGATGACATATATCCCTTTGATTTGAAACTTGTTCTAGTTTGCTTTCCATGTTGACAAGGTGCACAAATTGTGTTTTGTGGCCTTTTTAGCTTGGGTAAATCTCTGACAACCTGTTTATTGCTTATGTTGACTATGTTTTCAAAATTCAAATGACCCATTCTTCTATGCCACAACCAACTCTCATCTTCTTGTGATAGAAAACACTTTTCTCCTTTAATCTCACTAAGCATATAGAGGTTGTTTGGAGTTCTACTTGCATTTGCAATGACCTTTCCAGTTTCAACTTTCTTATCTCACATCTATCTGGGTGAAATGTAACCATATGACCTTGATCACAAAGTTGGCTTACACTTAGTAGATTGTGTCTTAACCCTTTGACATATAGTACATTTTATGTTCTTGTTTTCCCGTTATCTAAACTCAGAGTTCCTTTTCCATAAATTTTTGCTGATCCATTATCACCAAAACTTACTGATCCTCTATTAGTTTCTTTGAGTACAAGAAATTTATCTTTGTCTCTTGTCATGTGTCTAGAGCAACCACTATCAAGAAACCATTGTTCTTCTTTATCCTGAGCATGAAGAGTTATTTGAACTAACATTGATCTAGATTTTTCATCCCCTTTTCTTTCTTTCCTAATTGTTGAAGTTGTATTCTTTTTACTAGACTTAGGAAGTACCATTTTGCACCATCTAGCATTGTGCCCAAAATTATTGCATTTATAACATATAATATCACTATCTATAAGAGGTGCAAAAGAATTGAAATTTCTATTGACATCATTTTTCACATAACTAGTGCAATGTACAACTCTATGACCATATTTGTTACATGAAAAACAATAGCCATGGAAGAAAGTATGTAACCTATTTGGATGTCTTTGAAGATGTGGTCGAGTGCTTCTCCTTTTGTTGTAATTAACTCTCATCCATGGTTCTTCTTTGCTTTCTTCTTTCCTGATGTACTTTCCTTTCGGGGTAATGAGCTTATCTTTGTTTGATGTCTCTATTTCTTGAAAGCTTGATTCCTCTTTCTATTTCCCTAACTTTATATCTTGTTGTAGCTTGGTCTTTTCAACTTCATGCCTTAGAGATATAATTTTTGCTTCCAATATTTCACACTCTGTTTCCCTTGCTCTTAATAGATCTATCATATCCTGTTCAATTTTCTTTCCTTCTTCTACCTTTATCTTGAGTTCTGTGAGACTTTGTAGAAGTTCCATCTTTGCTTCTTCATCTTCTTGAATTTGTTCCTTCAAGCTTGAGTTCTTCTTTCTAATATTTTCCAAATTCTTGAGAGCAATGAAGAATTCCTCTTTTATATCAAACATGGTCTCTTCTTCATTTTCTGAAGTCATGTGTGTTTTTGATGGATCTTCCTCCAAGATATTAGTCTTTTCACGGAGAGACCCACTCTGATACCAATTGAATAACATGTGCTTATACTAAGAGGGGGGTGAACAATATAAGATACAATTTTTTAATTTTCAATCCATATGATAACATCAATAATATTAAAGCAGTAAACATCACACAAAGCATCACACACATGAGAGACATGATTTAACATGGTTCACCCAATGTGGGCTACTCCATGGAGATAATATTGCTTATAAACTTGTCTCAAATAAATTATCTTAGGAATCCTTTCCCTATTACAATGTTTATGGACCTCTATCCAAAGGAGACACCAATCCCCTAATCAAGTTTATGGATCTCTATCCATAGGAGAACTCCTTCTCCTTTGCTCTAGATGGTGATCCTCTAGAAGACTACTACCTTCACTACATTGGCTTGTGGATATCTCTCCACTGAAGACTCGTATCCTCACTCAAGTCTCTCCTCACTGCCCTACCTAATGGATCTCTATCCAACTGGAGACTACTATCCTCTGCTTTATCACCTCTAAATATTTCTCTCAACTTTATCTCAAATCTGCACTAAACACTATCCATTGATCTAGCACAAATTTACACAATTTCTATCTCTGTCCTGGCACAAACCTATCCTCAAATCTGCACTAAAACCTATCCTCAAGCACTTAACACAAAGCTTGACTCAATCACTAATCAACAAGTCCCACTCAATTCAACTTGAACAAATCAATCAATCACTGCTCACAAGTCTTCTCAAAGACTTACCTCAAATCTGCTCAACAAGTCCTCACTAGAACTTGTCCAATCTATTCTAAGCTTCCACAAAAGCTCACACAAATTTTCCTTAAATCACAAGTCTCAGGACTTACTCAAATATTCTCTCAAGATTTCACAAAAGCTTATTCAACTCAACTCAATCAATCACAAAATGAAAGCTTAGTCAACAATACTTATCAAACAAACCTCACATAACAATGATACTCATGATATTTCACAAACCCTAGTTCAATATAGTTCTCAACTTCACATAACAATGATACTCATGATCTTTCACAAACCCTAATCAAGCATATGAAAGCTCACTCAATATTTCCAACAATGCTTATCAAACAAGGTTTCTAGTATCAACTTTCATTCCAAAAAATCCACATCAATCAATATTGGATATCTCAAAACCAAACTCAACAATGCTTATCAAACAATCCTTTTCACTCCAACTTAGCATTCACAACATCCAACTATATTTCACTCACAAGGAAGATGTGCCCATACCTTTTGTTTGAAGAAGATTTGACCTCAAACACCTATCTCAATCACAATCAACTCTTTGCCAATCTCAAAGGTTAGGTAGCAATATCTTCTAAAAAATTCACTCAAATGATCCCACAAAATATTTCACCATTACATAGAATTAAATCTCAATTACACCTTATAATCTCCACACTTCAAAATATAAGCCAACAATTTGTTTAAAGAAAAGAATCACAATAATTTTCTTTATGAGCCCTTAACTCTTTTCTCAAAGTATTTAACACATCATAGCTTATCCCAACAAAAATATAATTTTCTTTTTCAACCTTATAACTCCTATCTCAATTCAATTTATCAAAAATCACAATAAAATAATTATCCTTTAAAAACCTTATAACTCCCTCTTAGAAAAAATTAATCATGCCACCTTAAACCTTAGAAGCAATTTAATTTTCAAAAATTAAATACCTTTGCCCTCGATGGGATTCGAACTCCCGTTTGTGCCTCCACAGCGCCCTAGCCATGGCCCACATGCCACATGAGCTAGGTGCTCACCTTAGAAGCAAAAAGTGCCTCATGCGCTTTATTGTTTTGCCTTGGCACCAAAACCAAAATGTCAACCTTTACCAAAATGCAGCTGTCGGGTTTTGATCGTGGGACTTCCCACTTGTTAGCACCCTAAGCGCACAACAACATGCCATTGGCCCAACCACCATGGTTGTCTATGAGGCTCCAAGCCTCCTCCCTCTTATGCATTCGATGACCACCATATAAGCAAAAACCTTATCCTCTTCTTCCATGCGGTTCATAGATTTTTGCATGCACACAAATATTTATTCGATCAAAGGTGACTTTGGGTTTTCCAAAGCACATGGTATTTATACCAATATGTTGTCCTCCTTGGCACATCTACAGATGGTAATATTAGTCGACGTCGGTGCTAAATCACTTGCCCTTGTAACCCTAATCTTAGGGTTATTTAACTAAATTAAATCATAAACTAATTTATAATTAATTTAATAACTTTAAAATCAATTAAATAAAGTTATAAATTTATTTATATTGAAATTATTATAATTAATTTATAATTAATTTAAATCTTTAGGTCTTAAACTTAGACCTTTAATATTATAATACAAGATTATAATATTATTTTTCTTGGGTCTTCCTATTGCTCTTTTAGACCTTATTTGACCACCTTGAATATTATAATAGGCATATTATAATATTATTTTTCCTTAGACCTAGAAGCAATATTTTACTTGCACTGTTGATGGAAACTGATGCTTGACCTCATTTTGTTTACACTGCTCACTAAAACTAACTCTTGACATCAATGACAAAAACATTTGCTCATATTTCCAACACTCTAGGACTCCAAATGAACCACTTTACAAAAAAAAGAGCCTCATACCTAGGCTTGCAATATATACTTCAGATTGGAGCAATAGATATCTTAATAGAAGGTAACTCTTTGAACATCATTAAGACCCTAAAGGGTGATTAGGAAGCAAGATGGTCTATTAAGGAGATGATCAATAATTATAAGTTGAATCTTGGTAAGATGAGGAACGTTCAAATCTAGCATGTCAACAAGGAAGGAAACAAAGTGACGGACAATATGGCTAATATTGGAGTCTAGTTAAAGGAAGGTCATTCTTGGGTCATTGGGTTCCCACCTCATTTGATGGAAATTACTACTAAAGAAAACCAATCAAGGAGTGGAGTAGCTCTCCCTATGATCTCTAGTTGATGAAGAGCCTGAGAATAAACTATGAGATCTTGAACATACTAGTGGAGAAGGTAAACCAAACCTAAAATTATTTGGTGATGATGGCAAGGGAGATTGGTATACTTTTGGAGGACTCAAAGAAGAAGCTACACGAGCTGGGAACTAAGGAAGCAATGAAGATGGCTAACATCATGGATCATATTTGTTAGAGAAAGTCTATTACTTTATTTGATTATCATTGTTCTTTTTTACTGGGGTATACATTATTTCTTGTTGTTTTTGTTTTATTCAATGGTATACTAGTGTTATTGGTACTTGTAGTTTTTAATATTGTTCGATTTCTTATATGCAGTACTTTAAGGAACAACATGCATAGTAATTTTTCTTATGTTAGAATTTTGACAAGGCTACAATAATTTATTTTATGATCTCATTTGGCCTACTGGAATGGGTTTGGGGACCCTAAAATCCCTTTTTACCCTAATAATTTTTTTTTATTAGTTATCAGTTACCATGGATAGTAGATTAGATATTTTTAAAGAGAAGATTCATCCATCAAGACCAAGAACAAAACAAGAAATTAGAAATATTATTATTGTCTCCAAGACAAGTAATTTTGTCAAGGACGTACAATTAATCATTTACACCAAACTATTTAGTAGGTAGTACTTGATGTTTCATAGGATGATGGTGGTGGTTCCAGAATAAAAATACAAAGAAGGATCCACTAAAGATAATTTGCACAATTCAACACTTTCATTATTTCATTGCTTCATTTTTAGTATGGGAACTATCTCTTAAGGATATTTCAACTAATAAGTTCTATTTGTGTGCATGTGATATACTAGTAAGCGTGCCACTTGCATTAGCAGTGATGAGACCCAGGTTCAACCCCATGGAATATGTGTATAATAAGTATTAATCCAAAAAAAAAAACTAATAAGTTCTATAGACTATCCACTAGCTAGTAAATTATCTTGGCTTGTCTCTTTTAAAAGTTGGATCCTACATTATGATGTCAAAAGTATTTCTAACAAACTTCATAACCAACTTCTAATGGAGACAAATAAAATTTTGACAAAAAAAAATATTTAAATTATTATTAAGGGATACAAACAAGATGGGCTAGTGAAATAATGTTGGACATGTCTATTTGACTCTCATTTTATAGTGAAAGGCACACTCACTAAGCAATTTTTTTGTTCATATTAATATTGTAATATATGTTGGTCCTATACCCTTCTAAACACAAGCTACAAAGTAACAAAACAATGGATATATCATAAAGAATACTTTCTGCATTCATCATTAGGTAGGGCTATTTATAGAGATAAAAAGTTACTTTTAGAAATTTTCATGACACTGTTACAACTGCCCCTTCACCAACTTGGTCAATTTATTTATACACTAACATTACAATGATAATATTAATTAATTTTCTAAAACCCCCCATAAAATTGCCTTTTCTAAGACTTGAATACCCCCTCCCCCAAACACAACATGGGAATATGGGTCCCTCCTATCCCTTTTGGTCTTATGGATAATTTGGTATCATTTATAATTAGGATATTTATGAGATATAACATTACACCACTATAATCTCAATCATATTGTGTGCACAATCATCACTAATGGTTTTCAAGTGGCTAACCCAAAGCATCTAAATAAATGTTTTTTTTTATGATTGATCCCAACCAACTCATACAAGAATTTTCATGTGGATAACCCATAACTATTGTTGTGGTCTCTCCAAAACACCTAACCTAGTGCACACATAAAGGCATAAAGGCTTGATAGACATCAACAATATCCATTGGTATAATTTCATGTTTTACACTTTATCTTAATCTTTTGAGGAGAAAATATTTTCTTGTTGAATCCTCTGAACATATTTTTTTACTTTATCCCATTCCAACATATCCATCCACAATAAACACACATTTTGTTGGCCATCTCAATTTTGTGCCAATATTTTTTCTCATAATGATTGTTTCCACTAAAAATCTCACATGGATGTAGATTCCAACACTTAGCTATCACATGTCGTGATTGTCCAAAATAACTACAATATTTATTTTTATTTTATATAACTATAGATATCTCATCTACCACATAGGTTTCTCATTTTACAAACTTGGTGTCACCACTTCCTATTTGTATAACCAAAGTCTTTATTCTTTGGTCTTATGCTTGGATCTATGGGCTTCTTCATTTCTTTCCCATTCCTTCCCAATTATTTGCCATCATACCATATTATTTTTATTAATTTATAGGTAATACCTTTGGTGTATTTTTTAAAGCACTTGATTTTTCATTATTTGGATCATGATGACCATTAATACCATCAACATGGCCTCTACCATGGCCATCAACAATACAATTATGATCATCTCTTGCATCAACAATATATTTTCATGTTGGTCCTTCATATGAGGACCGTCAAGTGCACTATTACAACTATCATGAGCAACATTAATATTATTGGCATTGCACAAGTCATCAATGCCACAAGCAAAATCACATTAATATTATTGGCATTGCACAAGTCATCAATGCCACAAGTAAAATCACATTAATATTATTGGCATTGCACAAGTCATCAATGCCACAAGCAAAATCCATCCTATGGACAGGGTCACTTGTATTACAGGAACAATCAACCAAAGAGAGCTTGTCTTTTAACCATGCATCATATTGCTCCTTCAGATTTGTGTTTTCCTTCTTAAGCATGATAAACTTGGCAATCATATTGCATATCATCATGATTGTGAGGATGGAGAACATAAAGTCATCTTCATCAACATTAACATCTTTTAAAAATATCTTCAACTTTTATTACAAATCGAAAAGTACTTAATCCTTATTACCTTCTTTGATATGAAACCCTTGATTTGATGTATTTTTATTTTGAGCTCGAATTTACTTTCTCTTACCTTTTCCATTTTTGTTAGGTGTTATACATGCCTTCTAAAAACTTAACTTTCTCAACACAAATTTAAAGGTTTTAAATACCATTGATCATGCACCCTATATATTATAAAAAATTGCTATAATTCTTTAACAAAGATAAATAAATCTTCAATGGCACTTCTTTATAAACCCTCTTAAAAAAACTCACACTCATATAATCCTTTTCCACCAAATTTGCCTTTACATATATGTTACAAATATGAATCACTCGTAAGACAACTTAACTCTCTTAATAGAGATACACTGGTTTGTTTTCTTTACACTCTGGTTTCATGCTCTAATTTTACTAAATACATTTCCACTTTAAACATCCATGTCATCCTAGACTCTCACAAATGATATGTGATATGATTCAATGACTTACCCTCAAAACCTATCTATGATCCTTAAGATACACATTAAAGCCATATAACGGGCCATGCAAACTTTTTTAAATTTAATTTTATTTAAAAGATGGTATTTTTTGGGCGTTCCTACAATGGCAGATAGGGGTGGAGGCAAAAAGGCACGTCGTAAACAATTTTTTTATTAAAAAAAGCTGACATTAACCAAAAAAAAAATTAAAATATTTAAACTAAAACAACCGACTAACCAACCGTTGCAAACATTTAAAATATTTAAACTAAAACAGCCGACTAATCAACCGTTACAAATGTTTAATAAAACATCCCAAGATAGGTGCCTTCTAGAGTGATAACTACGTTTTTAGAAAACAGCAGACTAGTAAACCATTGCAAATGTTTAATAAAACATCCCAAGATAAGCACCTTCGAGTTATATTGATAACTGTCAACTTTTTTAAATATATATCCTTTATATCTAGGCTAATAAATATCATAGACAAGAATAATATTCAGTCCAGATGTAGTGGATACGTAAGGGCTACGTTACGCTGGACAAACCCTGATTGAGAAACCTCGTCGAAGGAGGTGGCGAGTTCCTCAACTATGAGAAGACCTTCACTTCTTCCGTCGGAGTCATGTCTCCTCGGCCATTGAAGTAGTGAGAGTCGCTTTCTCTATTGACAAAGCGATGGACGTTGCTCAGCAATCGCATCATGGAGACGACCATTGAAGTCAAAATGCCTCTAGGTCAAAGCTGAAAGCTCCCAATATGGGCTATAGCAAATCTAAATCTGGGCAGACAACACAAGGGGAATGGAAAACAAATGGGCCTAAATCCAATAAAAAGCCTAAATCGGAAAGCAACAAAAATGGGAGAGGAAGGAAAGGCACTTTGGAGGAAATCTATAGGACACGTCTGTAACAGAAGACACCCAAGTGCATTCACAAAACTATCTACTTTCTACTTTACTTTGCTTCACATCGTCACTCCATGTGGAAAGCACTAACAGTAGTAGAAAAAAGAGCCTTTTCTATATCTTGGTGCGCTCATCTATATGCCCATTCTCAGAGGGCTTTAATACCATATGTTAGCCCAAAGTAACCACGAGCCACAAAGTAATGGAATACATGATATATTATAAAGATTGCTTGCTCCATTCATCACTAGAAATGACTATTTATAGAGGTACCGAAACAATTTGGTTTAGATATTTCCATAACACTATTATAATTATCCCTTCACCAACTTGGCCGATGTATTTATAACCAATGCAAATAGTATTAATATTATATAATGGTAACTTCAATGTCATTATCAATCATTGGTAAATCATCTTATAATGGTTAAATAATACTAACGCTCATTATAAATGGTAAAATAATACTAACAATAAAAATTAATAAATATTATATACTAATTTTTTTTAATATAAATATTAAATAATTTGTTAATATATTTTTTTATTTTCTTATAAGTTATAAATTATTTAATTAAAATAAAAGAAAGCATTCAAAACAAAATAATAAAGTAAATACTTTGAATAATAAACTATCGCATCAATGAGAGGGTGTGTATATCAATATATAAAAATAAATTATGTGTTTTTAAAATATTAATTACATTTTTCTTAAATTTTCATGAAATTTTATTTTTTATAAAGTTTATTTTTTTAATTTAAAATTCTATTTCCTTAATTCAAAATTGGGTCAATTCCATCTCATAGATATTACATTATAGCTTGATATTATACATTGCTTCATATACGCAACAAAACAAACAGATAAAATATGAATACACAATGAAGATGTGTATTATTTTTATAGAACTATTTTTAAAATGGATATATGTAATATTTTTAATAAGTTTAACAGTTCAAGGGTTAGTCAAAAAAAAAAAAAAAAAAATTTCAAGTAATTCTGTATAATAAAATTCTTATTTTTAATAATATGAGACGAAGGGGAATAGTTGATCCATCCTAATGTATTTTATACTAAAAAAAACATTTGACACTTATGTTTGAGTTTTGGTTAGGGGAGATGATTTTTTCTTATAAATTAATATTTGGAAAATATGGAAGAGTGATTAATTTAAATTTGAAGTTTTTTGTAGCGGGTGGAAGCTTGGATTAAATTTTATTTGGTAACAATTGTGGTTGGCAAGAAATGATAGAATTTTTAAATAAACCTTTTCATACTTGGAGGTCATCTAGTAGATCATTTAAAACAATTCATGAAAATTGTGGGAGTGTATGCTAAAGAGAAAACTCATGCTGATATAGGGATAATGGAGAAGGAAGCTAATATGTACGAGGGGTAGGACAAAGCTAGTTGTAAAATAACCTTAAAAAATTGGACTAAAATTAATATTGATGGAGCTACAAAAGGTAATTTGGATAGAGCTAGAATTAGAGTGGTTTACAAGAATCATGTTGGGACAATGTTCTATTGAGAACTGCAATGCAAGGCCTAGGCACGAACAATGAAACAAAAGCCTAAGCTATCAAATTTACTTTTGTCTAGGTGGTAAGATAATCATAGAATCAGATTCTCAAATCTTGGTAGGAGTTTTGGATTGTATGGAAAACTTGCTTTGGATTGTATGAGAAACTTTGCTTTGGAGACATAGAGGTTGAAGATTCTTGTCATCCAAATTAAGGATTTGTGGAGGGAATTGGATAATATGATCCCATGTGGATAGAGCTCTAAATACAGTGGTAGACTTCTTGGTTAAAATAGGTACCAAGAATGTGGTAGGGTTCAGTGGCACATTGGCATGGCTATTGAGGACAAGATAATTGGGTAGGTTGGTGAGCAAATCTAGCGTTTGGCTAATTTGGATAGCCATTGCAGATATGATTTAGGAAATTTGGCTCAAATGCAGATCTTCTTATAATGTTGTAACCAAAAGTGGTTAGTTCATAGGATCTTGGGCTTTAAAGTTGTAAAAGTTTGTTGAAAAATTTAGAGGAGGAAATGGATGCTCTTACTGACTAAGGTTAAAATCTCAACTTAAAAATAATCTTATTCTAATAATTAAAATTTAAATTCTTAAAAAAAACAAATAATTATATATATCCCTTCATAAAATTCAAACCTTGATCTTTTTAATTATTTCAAAAAAAAAAAAAGATTCGGACTGTATTGCTCTTGCTCTGGATTCTCGATGTCCATTCTGGCCCCAAGATCCTCAGATTGTTCGTAACCCCTCCATTGGCAGCAACAATAAGCGTGATCTTTCCGACAAAGGAAGACGTTTATAATTGTTTTGGTCAAGCCTGGATAAGCCGATTAGTAGAAAATGTTTGTTGACGGATTATTTTAATTGAAGATTAGGATTTTGTTGATTTTTTTAGTTACTCTTTCAATTGGATTTTTTATAATTGTTTTGTACCTCTCCGGCAGTTTAATGTAATTTTCACAACGACCAGGTGGTGTTTGGATATCCTTTGTTTGGTATTCTTTAATTAACATAATAGTAGCTTGCTTCCTTTTCTTTTAAAAGGCATATTTGGAAGCATCCTAGTCTGCTATAAATATGGAAGCATCTTAGTATGGGACAAACACGCACGAAAGAATGAGACATGTGGGTGCACACATTTATGATTTTCAAAGTTGGACTACCTCACACTTGCTTAGTCAAGGTTTGCAATCTGTGTAGAAGACAAAACTATGAACACGTGCGTAGCATGATAAGGATGTATATTTGTAAAATAAACACTTACATATGAATTTGTAGATGGTAGAGAGTCTTGTCCTTTTATACATGGGATAGAGATATATTTATTTTATTAGTTTTTCGATATACATGGGATAGAGATGCATTTATTTTATTAGTTTTTCGATAGAAGGATTATAAGTTACATTGGTCAATAGTTTTAGTTTTATGTCTTAACCTATATATATATAGGTATATTTATGTTTTTGTTTATTAATGTTTTTTTAATTTGGAAATAAAGATAAGAGTTTTAATTAAGGAATATGTTGATATGTTCCTTAATGCATTCTAAAAATTGATAGTATCAAAATTTTACTTTAAGTGATAGTCATTAATGTCGATTAAATTTTAGGGTTTGGTTTTTTTTAAATGATCATGATTCTAGCATGTGATTGTATCTAGGGTTTGAACAACATGTCATTTAGATTAACACTTTTTGTTAAATCTCTTCCATGTACTTATTCTTTTGAGGATCCTTTTTTGATGTGCCTTTGTTCTTTGAGTGAGTCACCTTATCCACCATTTTCTTCTCCTATTTCTTTCACATTGGATGATGTACTCCTACAGGAGTTATATACAAAGATTTTATCTTTGGTTGGACTCTTTATTGGAGATCCTGAAGACCATGTTGATTATTTTGAGTCTTCTAAGCCTCCACTTATTTATTTTGTTGCTTCCATGGGATCTTCATCACTTATGAAATAGGACATTGGTGATACTTTCTTGATGGATGCTCTTCACACATATCTTCCACTTTTACACACTCATGGGTTTGTGCACATTGATCTTTAAAATGTTGATTGAGACTATATTCTTTCCCATTTTGGTGTTGGTTTAGGTTTCTACATTCTTGGATATTCATTTCATAATTCATTGGTTACATCTTCTTCACTTTAGATTTTTTGAGGATCCTATGTCATCATTCTATATTTTTTCCCATATTCTTACACTCAATTGGAGTGGGAAGACATTGCATGAATGCTTCATGGCTACTTTTTTCCTAGTGGGAGACACATTGTTCATCTCAGAGGCATCCACTTCTTCATGGAGCTCATCATCCTAGGGGGTGTTGGGAGCACTCCTTGGATCCATTATTACTTATTCTTCTCTCTTTCTAGTAGGATGGGTTTTTTCCCACATGGTTTTCCACCTTCTAACTTGAGAGCTTTTGGATACACATTGTACATGAGAACCTGATCAGGTCTTGTTGTCGGGACTTATACTATGGATATGCCACTTTATTTTTTGGCCCCCAGCTTCACTTGAGGGGGGGTGTTAGAGTAGGTTGTTTACCTTAGCTCATGTTCACCTAGGTAATTTACTTCCTTTTTATTTAGTCATTCCATGTAGTTTCCCTGCCCACTTATGTGTGGATATTTAATTTATCTTATTTAGATATTATGAGATGTTATATATTTATTTCTTAGATATTATGGGGATATTTTTTAGTTTGACTATTCCTATATGTTATGGGGATATTTTTAGGTATATTTTGAGGTTTGAGATTCTTTCTCTCCATAGCGGTTACATATCTATGGACCATATCACATGTTTCTATTTGTACAATGAATATTTATTCTTAGCTTGATCCTACAACTATGGTTGATCATCCTTGCCTTTATAAGCAAAGAACCTTCATTGTACTTGGAGTTCATTTTTCAGGTATAATATATGATATTTTTGCTCATTGTTTTGCATATCCATTTATAATCTTATAGTATCAATTTGCTTTTAGATTCTTGATTTTGGCTGAATGTGATGTTTTTTTAACACCTAAGATACTTGTAGCTTGGAATGATCTGATTATCATTCCTTTCTGAAATTTAAATAATGCATTCAAGAGTATACTATACTAAGATTACCAATAAAATACAAAATCTAAGGTTAATCCCAATGTAGTAATAATAAATTACTTATTGATGGAGTATGATCAATTAATATCATTGATGCACTATTTCATATTTATTACACATGTCATTATGATCAATGAACATTACAAATGATGACAACAATGCAATTGATGAGATCACTATAAACAATGCTCTATCTAGAATAATGTAATAAATTATTTCTAAATCCTTTCTTATTACATTTTTAGTATACAAAGAGAATTATAAAATAATTCAAACCTGACGCATGCAAGTGCCTCTATAATAATATCTACAATTTTTTTGTTAGTGTGAATGTATTGGAGCTAAATCTTAGATTATGAGCATGGTCTCAAATAAAGTGGAAATGAGCTTCAATGTGCTTCGTTTTTTTTTGCCACATTGGATATTAAACCAATTTTAGAACACCTTGATTGTTGCATTTCAACAGTGCTAGATGATTTTTCTATACTCTCATATATGGTAGAATATGATATAACTATATTTACTCACATGCAACTCCTCATGCAGTGTGATATTCTGTCTGTCTGGATGATAATGCTACTACTTGTTATTTCTTTCTATAACATGAGATAGTCCAAATCCTGGATGAAATACATATCCAAAACTTGATTTTTTGTCATTTGATATAATAAGAGTGCATGTATATTTGTAAGACAAATTTATCATTATTTTTATATTCTAGGCCATATTTTGTTGTACCGCAGACATAATGTAGTATCCTCTTTGCTATTTTCCAATGACTTTCTTTAGGATTCTACCTAAATCTTGAAAGATAACTTACATTAAAACTTATGTCAGGCTTGGTGTTTGTTAGGTATACGAGACTCTCAATAAACTAATGATAGAGTGCTAGATACCTAAGAAGACTTATTATAATTGGATAATTATAACCCTAGCTCCATTAGTATTGCCTTAGGTTTTTAGTCTATCATTCAAGTTTTTTTCATGTCTAGACATATTTTGTCTATGAGATCATAATGTGATTTTTACTTTGTCAAACCTCCAAACCAAGAAAATAGTATAGAAGTTTTAGATTTATCACATCAAAAGACTTTTTCAAATCATTTTGTACAACATCCACCAATTCATTTGTACTACCTATAATGATCAGATCATTCATATATAACACAAATATCACTATATTAGATCCAATTTTCTTGAGATAGAGATTAATATCTCAAGGATTTTTGGTGAACCCATGCTATAATAGGTGTTCATAAATCTTGATGTACTAGGCTCTAAGGAACTGCTTCAACCCATATAAGGACTTGATAAGTCTACATGTGTTCTATTATTTTCCATCGACAACAAAGCCTTTAGGTTGAGTCATATACACATATTATTAGATATCACCATTAATAAAGGGATTTTTGACATCTATTTGATGCACCTTCCAACCAAATTACACTGCCATGGTATAGAGAACATGGATGGTTCTCATATTTTCTTTGGATGTAAAATTTTACTCATAGTTAATTCCTCCCTTTTGTGCATAGACCTTTGCAATGAACCATAGATTGTATTTGTTAATTGATCATTTACCTTGTATTTGATCTTGAAGATCCACTTGCATCCTATGGGCTTATTTCCTTTAGGTAGATCAATGAGATTCCATATTTAAGTTTTCATCATAGAATTATACTCTGCTTCCATAGCTACCTTCCACTTAGGTAAGATAAGTGCATCCTTAACTAATGTTGATTTTACATTTGCCATCACTATAGACATTAATCCCAGATTCACTTCTTGACATGACATACGATGAGTAAATGGTCAAGTGGAAGTGAGATTAGGAGATGCATCAAGTTTAGAATCTTGAATGCTACTTATGAACCATTTTGGATTTTTATATTAATATGAAGGAACAACTCCTTCAAGTTCACCAATAATAGCTAGAAACTCTTCTTGGACTTCCACATAAAAATCTATCACAGAAGGAGATTTATCATCTTGATATTTCTTAGAGACATTAGTATCTAATTTAGGTTTAAATACATCAAATACCACATCTTGAATTATATGCAATTTCTTGGTTATTGGGTCTATCAATCTATACCCTTTTGATTCATCATCATACCTAAGAAATATGCATGACAAGGATTTCACATCTAGCTTGGTCCTCTTTTTCTTTGGCACATGCATATATGCCTTGCTATCGAAGACTCTGAGATGTGATATTGAAGGCTTCCTACCAAACTAGACTTCTTCGGATGTAACTCCTTGTAGTACCTTTGTGGGTGCTTTATTTAGAAGATACATTGTCATAGTTATTCTTCATCCCAATATTATTACTCCATATTGGATCTTATTAGCATGTCGCAAACAATTTCCATGATGGAATAATTTTTTTCTTTTAGCAACCCCATTCTATTATGGAGTATAGGTTGTAGTGAGCTATTGCTTAATCTCATTTTGTGTGAGAAACCTTGAGATTTTTCTGGATGTATATTCCTCTCTTGATTAGAGCAAAGTACTTTAATGTAAAACCCAATATTATTTCTTACATGTTGCTTAAAACATTGAAATACTGGAATGCTTCAGACTTGAGTTGCAACGTCACCCATATATTCCTACAGTAGTCATCAACAAACAACTAAAAGTGTATTTTGCCATAAAAATTGACTATCTTAGGTCCACACAGATTGGTGTGTGCCAAATCCAATGGGCATTTGGCTCTATGAGTGCTTAATTCAAATGGTACTCAGTGTTTTTTCCCTACTAAACAACCTGAGAAAAATGGCAATGTGGGTGAAAGGTTGTGCAGATTGATCACCATTTCATGCTTATTGAGTTAAAGTAAGTATCCTGAACTAAGATGTTCATATATCATATACCAAAGGGAGGTTGCATCTATCGTGGATATGGACAATACTATTTTAGGAGAAGATATGACATCTTGGAAAAATAAGCCATTTTGTAGGAATTGGTTGCAACATTCTCATAATTTTTGTTGATGATACACTTATTGTAGCCATTATCAACTCTGAATTTGATCACCATATTTATATCCAACATTTGTAGCATAGACAAGTTATTTTATAGGCTTGGTACATATAGTACCTTTTTAATTATACAATTTCCACCTAGAAGATTAAGCAGAAAATCACCTACTCCTTTGACCTTGTAGGTTTTATCATTGGTGATTATAATTGATTTCCCTTCTTTGGATTCCAAGGAATCAAACCACTCTTTGTCCCATGTCATATGGTTACCAAAATCAATATACCAAAAAACATCCTTTGATTTGGTTACAATATTTGTCATTAGCACCTTATGTGCCTATTTAAAATTAAAATGTGATTATTCAATTACAACATGCTCTTTTGTTGCTTCTATCTAGGACATGTCTTGTATTATTTATTCTTATTTTGAGTTTGAAAACTTTCTCACCTTGAGTTGTTGAATTATATCAACAGTGCTTAGTAATATGTCATTTTTCATAGATATAGTAGTACCTCTTTTGTTTTTGAGGTTGCTTCTATGATGATAAGGAGAAGCATGGAGGGACTTTATGATAAGAACTCTTTTATGGTTTCTTGTTCTCAAATTTATTAGTTATGAGTGCATTGTTTGAAATTTTATCCCTCAATTTATTGGTTGCTTCTTCTAGTTACAACAATTGACCATCTCTTAAAAGAAAATCATTCTATTTGACACTTGTAAGGAGGTTATGAGGACTCTAAATAAATTTGGTAAAGCTCTACTTGGAACTAAGAGCTTATCTTCAACTTGTTCACCTATGGCATTCAGTATTATCTTTAGTTTTGTGACTTTGCAAAGAAATGCATCTATACTTTCTCAACTACTCTCAATGTGTGGTATTGTGATTGAAGGGTAAGAATGATGTATTTGTTCTTCCCTTCATAGATGGTAGTAAGTGTGTCCCATGCTTTCTTGGATGTCTCTACTTGACAAATAGGTGACTAGATTATATAAACTATAGCCAGGGTGATGAGTATCAATACTCTTGCATTTGTATGATCATATTCTTTTGCTTGGTCAGGGTCTTGAGGTTACATAACTTTACCAATTATAATATCCCATAGTTTTTCAAACTACAAAATTTTCATATTTGTATTTCATGGTCCAAAGTTGAGACCTTTTAAATTTTGGGGTGGATATTGTAAGGGTTCCTTATTGTTATAAATGCCCCCCCTTTCCATATCCTAAAGTCTGATATACCAAACGTTTTGATATACCTGCCCTTTCGAGATACTTGTTGGTACACGAAAGAAGTTAGTCCTCTTAATATTTGAATTTTTACATAATAGAGACCTTGAGATAAGTGAAAGAGCATGATATATGGTATTTAGGAAATATGAAAAGTGATTTGTCCTATCTATGATACCTACATAAAAAGATATCCATGGAGAGTCTTAATTTTTGGGTTTATGTCAAGTGACACTCGCAAATAGGGTGAATGATGGAATAAGTAAATAAATGAGGTTTGTCTTATTACTCCCTAACAATTTACAAAGATAGACCCTAGACATCATTGTTTTAGATATTTTAGTCATTAAGTGCAGTAACGAGTTGAAATAACATTGCCTATAAATAACCTCTAGAGGTACTTTATATACCTAACACTGCTTCAAACCTTTAAGGCTTAAGAAAGGGTTGATTTCTTTTATGAATAAATTATACAAAGCATGAAATTAAAAACATGAAAAGTGAAGATGTTAGTCTCCACCAAAATTGCACCTTTAAACATTTTTTAATTTTACAAAATAGAGTTTTGAACTTTGCAAAATTAATTTTACTATTAGTGTCAAATAATTATACTCTTTTCATGAATTTGTGATCACCCTTTCAATGCTATAGAGTTGAAAAACATGCTACTTTTACACCCTTATAGCTCAAAATTTATCTTAGAAAAAATGAATTCCTTTTTGAAAAAATAATGTTTTATAGTTAATATATATATTAACTATAAAACTATATAAAAATTTGTTTAATAATTTTTTGAAGAAAATTTTACTTATTTAAAAATAAATTGCTTAAAACAAAATAAAGTGAGCATCTAAGGGATTCAAACCTTGATCATTCATTTGTGAAGCATATTTATTTTGTGCCCTAAATGCCAGAGCACCACTCTCCTTTAGAATTGAAAAAGTATTAAAGGACTCTTTATTTGAAAGTGAGACATTGACTTCCAAAAACCCTGAGGGCACCAAGTGAGAGATTGCCAACACCTAAATTTTTTTCTTTCGATCTTTGTATTATAATAGGATCATGGAATCAGTAATATATTTGTTATCAGTGTTTTATGCTCTATACCTATAGGGGCCAATAGACTTGGCTTGATCCTGAGGGCCTAGTCTTGTAGAGAGAAAAAATCTTTGTAATAGAATCGAGAGAAAAAAACTATTAGAGTGAGTTTCAGTCTGAATTTGGGCATAAGAAATCCTAGTTAGCACAAATTTACCTTCATTGATATCAACATAGCTCAAATCAAGCTACTTCAACCTTGTCCAATGCTTTGTTGACTGCCTTCGTGGGTTGCAACTTATGTTGATGTTGACCTCATTCTAGGTAGATGTCAAGAGCATAGGAGGATTTAGGGTTATCTACCTTTGATGTATGCATATATCTATGGTGTCGTAGATCACTTATCAAAATCATAAGAAAGACATAAAAAACTTTGTATTTATTGTTGGATAAGACCTCTTCACCATATTAAAAATGCAGGTTGATATATGCTTTTGACATCCATATCCATCAAATGATATTTTATTACAAAAATGGCATGTCAAGATGGTGGTATTTATCAAATTCATAGGTGCCACTCTCTAGTGACACACTAGATCATGGTTTGATTCTCGATTCTTCTTGGTGTAGGGGATCATTTGATATAATAATAAATTTCAAGGTAGGATACATCATGTGGAGTTAACATTGGTTTCACTAGCTCGCCATTAATGTTAGCAGGTTTTGATGCTTTGTTGACATATTTACACTCTTGTTTGGATCAAAGAGGAGTACATTGCACTAGTCACACATTCGAATTGATCAAATTTGTCTATGAAAAACTTTATCCTCTAGGAAGGAACCATGATCAATCACCCAAGTTGAAGATTCCATCACATAAAGTAGGTCATTCCTCTAGTTGTCACCTTTCCTACTCATATTTTTTAGATTTCCCACTCATCTAAAGACCTTAGCTTTGTTGAAATTGGCCTTCAAAGAGATATTTTTGCTTGGAGACGGTCTCAATGAATGAGCATTGCCTCACCAATATGGAGGTCATTGTGGATCTCTTCATCATCGAAATGAAACCAAAAAAATTCTAGCATGTATTGCTCGTAATAATTTTAGCTACTAGATAAGATATTTCTCATGGATCATGTACTAGCAGAAAGTTTCTCATTACCCTTTGAAATCAATCTTGACCTTGAGGAAGATGATCCTTTCTTACAACCAACAATGCTTTAAAATCACTAATGCCAAATAATTAATTAATCTCATTGTTGCACTATTGCATATTTATTACATGTGTCATTATGATCAATGATCATTAAGATCAATGGTTGTTACAAATGACGACATCAATACAATTGAAAAAATAATTATAAATGATGCTCCATCTAGAATAATATAATAAATTATTTCTAACACTTGACACCTAGGTCACCAAAGATCATTCCATTCATAAAATAATCACAATAATATACTCACTTCTCCCCTGCACTACTTGCAATGTCACCACAATAAGCAAGGAGAGATAACACATGGACTATATGTAGAGGGTGAGAAATACCTTGGAAACTGGTCCTTGAGCAACAACTTGACCTTTGACTACAAATCCTAGTAGAGCATCCCATCCTCTATGAAAAGTAGTGAACCAACAATAGATGGCTTTGGTTGTATCTACAAAGGCAAAGGAGAGAAAAAGAGAGTGAAAAGAGGTTGTGTATCATGGAAGCAACAAAGGTAGAATGCTTTCAAAGTGATAAATAAGAGTAAATAAACAAATGATAAATGAATGATAAGGATAATTGGGTTTTTATAGTGAAAGAAAAGAATAGCTTTCCCTTTTGAGGTCGGTAGTTGAATTTCATTTTGTTTTTGAACCATAAAATAGCAATTGTTAATCTAAATGACATGTTGTTCAAACCCTAGATACAATCACATGCTAGAATCATGATCATTTAAAAAAAACCAAACCATAATCAAATAAATGAACAATCTCCTCATACATGTCAAGAAAATCATGTGTGACACTCAATGAAGAGAGAGACAACACCATCCAAGAAGTCATCCATATGTAAGGATGTAACATGCCATGAAATCTATGTTGTATATGTTGCAACATCAACATGATCATCCACATGAAACAAGTGTGGATATGTGTCCTCTAAAATACTTGAATTAAGTATTGAAGCATCAACCTCATCATCCAAAATATCATGAGATAGTGACTCTAGAAACAAAGATGCAATATCACAAATGATGTCCTCCATACAAGCAATTGTAATAGAAGATGCCTTGGGTAAAAACTTTCTTCTCAATATATGATAAGCAAGGTGAGGTGTGTTCTTGTGAACTCTAATAAATTTTTGAAGCTCCCCACAAACTGAATAATAAAGCATGCTAGAGATCCTTAAATTGTTCATGAACCATGTCCTATACTCCTTATCCTTCACCAATTTTTTGGGTTTTGGATTTATGAACAAAGGATACAAACCTTCACTTTTACATAATGAACAAAGTACCTTAAACCATGCTTCAAAAGTTTTAGCATTTGCCTCTATGCTAAGTTTAAAAAAGAAGTTTCCAAGATGTCCTCAAAAGTAGAAGAGCCCCCCAAAATTAAATGTCATTATAATATAAGAGTTCAAGTGTGATGTTACAAGGTGGTGCAAAATGCCATAAAATCGTACCAATGCACAAATAAAGCCTCTGAACTCTAAAAAATTTCTAAAGGAATTTCCAAAAGAATCCCCTCCTTCAAACTAAATGCCTCAATGAGGAAGATTGGAATAAGAGGATACACCACAACAAAGCAAGGGAAGTCGAATACAAAGAACTCCTCAAGCACAACAATGAGTAGGCTCCGCAAATACGGAACACCAAGTAAGCTGATCACAAAGATCCAAAATAAGCAGACATATATCAAATGAAGGAAGATAGGACTTTAGAACAATAGTCCATATATAAGGTTCAAGTGCAAAAAATAAAAATGATTTTTTTTTTTAATAATGGAATATAATGAGATTGCATCATAAAATCATCATAAATGTCTAAATATAGATCAAAACAATCTAAAATTTTAGATAAATATCAAAAACATGATTTTACAGTCCTGGAAAACATGTCACTGAGCAACTCCAAGTATTTTACCCAAAAGAATGAGTTTACTAAAAATAGTAAAATCATTATAACGGTCTGAATATGGCTCCAAATACTCTAAAATTTTATGGGTAGGTCTATAATATTATTTTACAGATTTTGTAAAATCATCTACAAAAACTTTGAAACTTTGATGAATATATATGCAGATTATTAAATGTGGATATGTTTCCATAAACTCGCGATAGCATGAATAATACTTATCCAAATAAGCTGAAATTTTGGGAATAGATCATATGAATGCATCTACATATCTATATAATTTTTTGTGGAAAAATTCACATTCTATCAAAAGATATATGAAAAATATAAAAATGGGTTGTATTGGTGACCCTGCCAAAAAAGGGAAATGCTCAAAAAAATTGCTTAGGATAGATCCAAGGGAATGCGGTTGTTGCAATATGGGTAGAAGAGAGTTTTGGAGGCTACTTATGATCTAAAAATAGAAGTAGAGACACAAACTAGCCAAAACCCCCACGAAGGACCTGATCACAAAAAGCAAAGCTTCCACACCAATCTTCGAACCTACAAGGAAAACAATTGCACAACACTCACAAATGGATGACTGCAACACCTATTGCTTTGATGCCATGAAAGGAATAATAATCAAATCATTCCAATTTGCAAGGATCTTAGGTGTTAATAGAACACCATATTCAACCAAAAACAAGAATTTGTAAGCAAATTGATAGCATAAGCTTATAAATGGATATGCAAAACAATGAGCATCAATATCATATATTATACCATAAAAAATAAACTCCAAGTACAATCAAGGTGCATTGCTTATAAATGCAAGGATGATCAACCATAGCTGTAGGATCAAGCTAAGGATAAATATTGATCGTACAAAAGGAATATGTGATATGGTCCATAGATATGTAACCGCTATAGGGAGAAAGAATCTCAACCCTCCTAATATACCTAAAAATATCCCTATAACACCTAGGAATAGTCCAATCTAAAAATATCCCCATAATATATGAGAAATAAAAATGTAACATCTCATAATATCTAAATAAAATATCCACACATAAGTGGGCAAGGTAAAAACATGGAATAAATAAATAAATAAGAAATAAATTACCTAGGTGAACATGAGCTATGGTAAATAACCTACTCTAACAATTTCTTCTTAAATTAGGATAGTTTGAGCTCTAGTTTTTTAATTACTATTTTATTGTCTTGATTTAAGCATTTTGGTTTATCTTATATTAATTCATGTAATTGTATGAGATATCCCATTTTTTTAAAATATTTTGAAGAACTTGACATAAAATCCTCCTTTTGAGGCTTTTTATTTTCTATTTTTAGCCCCTAGGGTTTAGTAGGTATGTTGTTTTAGGTTTTGTTTTGGCATATATCATTAGCTAAAATCTGAATAATCTTACCTTAAATTTCCTTTCTCTTAATGTTGCCTTGAAATCTATTTGTTTTACTATTAAGGTTTTTCGTATTTGGTTTGCTTACAGATAGAAACTTTGGTGAAATACTAGTTATCTCTAAGTAGATTTTATGCTTTGACCTTATGGTTTCTCTTGCTTCTTCCAAGGGCTTTGGAATGACTACTAGGTTTAAGAAGACATAAGTTTCAAAATTTCCAAAAGTAGAATAAGGTCTCTCTAAAGTCATTGCTCATAAAAATTATACCATTCATCATTTTGCACTTAATTGTGATAATGAACTCAAAATTACATATTGGACAAATAAATATTTTGATTTTGAGGAAGAAAATGTTGGAAATATTAAAGTGTTGTGTTGTCATTGATGTCAAAGGATTGATGTCATAGGTTGATGTCAAAGAGAGCTTAGCATGGCAGAAATATTCTCCTATGGTTGGATAATTATGCAAGGCAAGGTTCATCTCAAGGCAAGGAAATTGGCAAAAAGATAAGGTTATAATATTTATTTCTAAATATTATACACAAGGGACAAAGGTTTGTAAGAGGAAGCAAAGCAAAGGTTCATGAGGTTTGATGATAAAAAGAACATGAGCTTGGCAAAGGAAAGGTTCATGTGGGTTGATGTTAAAAAGTTAAGGAGTATAATATTTAAATATTATAAAAAGGTTTTAAAAAGGACATGGACCAAGGCTTAAAAGACAAGAGGAAAAATATTTAAAAGCAATGGACCATGGTCTAAAAGGACAAGAGGAGAAAGGAGTTTAATTTCAATAGACCAAGGCTTAAAAATAATAAACATTATAATATTTTTAATATTATAATGCCAAGTTTTTAAAAGGAGGATGGCACCAAAAATAAGTTTGAATTTGAGCACCAACGTAGACCAAGGCAAAGGAGGGCACACCATGTTATTCGAGTGCCGACGTAGACCAAGGCAAAGGAGGGCACACCATGATTATTGGAGCACCGACATCATCCAAGTAATGAAGGCAAATGTATATATACCCAAGGTTTTACCTTAGGAAATGACCATCGTGTATTGTGCATTGATTCCCATTCGAGGAGTGAGCGAACGAACGACAGAGACAGTAGGTATTTTTAGGTGCAGAGTTTGGAAGATATTCATTGGAGCATTGAATGACATCATGCCTATTGGTGCAGTGCAGTTGGTCATTGGTCGTGTGTTAGAGTGCTGGGCAGAGAGAGATCTTGGGGTCGAGTCCCCTCGATGATGGTTTTGGGTAGAAGGGATTTTTTGATTTTTTAAGGTAGAGTTGGTTAAAACATGTGGGCCACCTTTTTGAGTCACCAAGTCATGCTAGCATGACTGGTCATTGAGCGCTTTGGAGAGTGTTGTCCTATGCGTTGGTAGAGTTTGAATCATGGTAGCACATGAGAGGTATTTTTGTTGAGCGCAAAAATTAGAGGCATAAAGTTTGATTAATTAATTTTTGTAAGGTGCAAAGGTGGTTGAGAGCAGTCTTTATTTTTGAGTGTGTTATTGAGTATATTGTTGTGTATGCATAGGAGTAATAAGGGTGTGAAAGGATTAGCACATGTGTTAATTATCTTAGAGGGAGTCATAAGGTGTATATAGGTTGTTTTATTTGTGTAATATTTGCATGAAATAAAAGTGACATCTAGGTGTTTTTGGTAATGGTTGAGAGTTGAAATATTGCTTTCTAGAAAGGAGAGAAAAGGGTGTATTTGAGTTCATTATACTTTGTAATTTTTGCATATCATAAGAAAAAGGTTTAAGGATTCTACAAGTTGCATTTTTGTGAAGATAAAAGAAAATAATAGAGTATTATTTTCAACCTTACTATGCACATATTTTGAGGAGGTTTTTCATGAGGATGACTTGAGGAGTGTTTTGCTATCTAACCCTTGAATTGGCACAAGAAAGATAAGTTGTTTTTGAGACAGGTTTTTGAGGGCACATCTTCATCAAGCATTTTGAGGTATGGTGGTTTAACTCTTTCTCTAGGTGGTTGTGCTTTGAGAAAGTAATTTTAAGGTGGAGATAAAAGGGTTGATTAGTGTGTATTGTTGGAAATATTTGAGCTAGGGTTTGAGAACAAATTGTGCATCATTGATTAGTGAAATTGGAAACACTTGTGCTAGGGTTTGAGAACAAGTTTGTGCATCATTGTGAAGTATTTGGGCATTGATTTGAGTGACATTGAAAGTGATTGTGAAAGTGTTTGAAATCAAGTTTTGTGAAACAATTTGTGCATTAGGTCTTGAGTTACTTTGGAAGAGAACATATTGAGTATTTGCATTGCATATTATTCTTTATATGTTCTTGAAAGAATTTTAGGTAGAATATGTCTGAATTGCCTAGTTGAAGAAAGCATTTCTAAAAGAGATATAAGCATTATTTTGAACATCATTTGTGTGTAATATTTGGGATTGGTTGAGCATGTGCTATGAGTTGTTTTGAGCATGTTTTATGAGTTTTTTAAGCAAGTGTTATGAAATTGAGCATGTGTTATGAGAAGTTTTGAGCATATGTTATGAGCATTTTTTGAGCATGTGTTAGAGTAGAGTTGAGCAGAGACAGTTAGAATATTTGAGCATGTTTGTGAGAAGACTTGAAGTAGGTTTGAGGTATATTTGAGCAAGTCTTGTGAGAAGACTTGAAGTATATTTGGAAAAGTTGAGATAGATTTGTGCATGTAATGTGTGCATATTTGGGATAGATTTGAGACATATTTGTGCATGTAATGTGTGCAGATTTGGGATAGATTTGAGATAGATTTGTGCATGTAATATGTGCAGATTTGGGATAGAGTTGAGATAGATTTGTGCATGTAATGTGTGTATATTTGGGATAGAGTTGAGATAGATTTGTGCATGTAATGTGTGCATATTTGGGATAGAGTTGAGACATATTTGTGCATGTAATATGTGCATATTTGGGATAGAGTTGAGATAGATTTGTGCATGTAATGTGTGCAGATTTGGGATAGATTTAAGAGTAGATTTATGAGTAGACTTGAGTAAGCCTTGTGATTAGGCTTGGAGTAAAATTTAGTAGAGTTGTGTACCATCTTTGGAGGTGACCAGAGAAAGGAGATAGAGTTCTCCTATGGATAGAGTTCCATGAACTAAAAGGGATAGAGTTCTCCTGTGGATAGAGTTCCATAAACTAGAGCAAAGGAGAGGAGTCTCCTATGGATAGAGTTCCATGAACTAGAGCAAAGGGGATAGAGTTCTCCTGGATAGAGTTCCATGAACTAGAGCAAGGGGATAGAGTTCTCCTATGGATAGAGTTCCATGAACTAGAGCAAGGGGATAGAGTTCTCCTATGGATAGAGTTCCACAAACTAGAGTTAAGGGGATAGAGTTCTCCTGTGGATAGAGGTCCATGAACTTGAGCATAGGGGATTGAGATCTCCTTTGGACAGAGGTCCATAAACATTGTAATAGGGAATTGGTTCCCAAGAGATTTTTTGAGAAAATTTAGAAGAAATATTTTCTCCATGGACGTAGCCCACATTGGGTGAACCATATTAAATCTGTGTCTCTCATTGTGTGTGATGATATATGCATTACTTTGTTGCTGCTATTGATGATATTGGTTAACACTACTTTGGAAAGATATTGCAATTGATAACATTGGATAATATTGTTTTGGAAAGAAAAGTAAAATTTTATCTTATACTGTTCACCCCCTCTCAGTATAAGCTTGTGTTCTTCAATTGGTATCAGAGTGGGTTCCTTCGAAAAAGTCTAACAACTTGAAGGAAGATCTTACAGGAACACATATGGCTTCTCAGAATGGATCTTCAACAAATAAGGCTCCAATATTTGATGGGAATAATTATGCTTTCTGGAGTATGAGGATGAAGACTTATTTGATGGCACAAGGATATGAAACATGGCAATCTGTTGAGGATGGGTTCACACCTACAACTACTCCTCCCATAGATAAGGATGGCAAGCAATTATATGTAAATAATGCCAAGGCTATGAATGGAATATTAAGTGGATTACGTGAATCAAAGTTTGTGAAAGTTATGCAATGTAAATCAGCAAAAGAAATATGGGATAAATTGAAGTAAACATATGAAGGAGATAGTAAGGTTAAGTTGGCAAAACTTCAAACTCATAGGAGGAGGTTTGAAGAGTTGAAGATGAAATATGAGGAAGATATTGCTAAGTACTTACTCCATGTTGATGAGGTTGTTAATACCATGCGTGGACTTGGAATGGATATTGAGGACTCTAGTGTTGCTCAAAAAGTATTAAGATCACTCCCTATGAGGTATGATGCAAAGGTTTCAATAATAGAAGAGATGAAGGATCTCGATAAGTTGACAATGGATGAGTTACATGGAATTCTCATAGCTTATGAGATGAGGATAGAAAAATATCAAAATTCCAAGAGAGAGGCAACATTCAAAGTTTCAAAGAAGACAAAATATAAGGAACCAGAATCAAGTGATGAGTCAAGTAGTAATGAAGAAGCTAACTATGTGAGAAGAAATAAGAAAGACTCAAGAAAACACAAAGATATGAAGATTATGAAATGTTTTAATTGTGGTAATTTTGGTCACTATGCATCTAATTGTCCACAAGTCAGAAGTAGTAGCAGTGAAGAGAAACAAGATTATAAGAAAAAGGAAGAAAGAAAATTTAGGCATGAAAAGAAAAATAGGTATGGTCAAGGCAAGCATGAAAAGAAGTTCTTTCAAAGGCACAAGAAGAGTTTCTATGTTGAAAGAGCAAGCAGTGCTTCAAGTGATAGTGATGAAAGATCCTTAGATAGTGAAAAAGAAGAGATTCTATTTTTGGCAATAGAAGAGGAAAAGGACACTCCTATTGAAGATCAAGTAGAAGAAGATGCTCCTATAATTGAAGACCTAGAGGAAGGTTCAGGAAAGGAAGAAGAGGCCATAGTTGATCTAGAAGAGGAACTTATTGTTGCTCTTAGAGAGTTGAAAAGAGTTAGAAAGCAGAACTCAAGACTGAAGGCTCAAGTTCAAGAAGATGAGGAAATAAAGGAAAAGCTTCTACAAGATCTCAAAAATTTAAAAGGTAAGGCAAGGAGATTTAAAGAAGTCATGGTTGAAAAGTTAGAGGTAAAAGAGTCAGAATGTGAAATATTAGAACATGAAGTGGTTTCTCTAAGGATGGAAGTGAAATATTCTAAGGATAAGTTGCACAGGTTTGGGAAAAGTTCAAAAGCTTTGGATAACATTATCAATGCACAAAGATCTTCATTTATCAAAATAGGACTTGGTTTTGAAGAAGGTCAAGAGGTACAAAAAGAGGAGTCAAGCTCAAAAGAAAAGGAAGTTTCAGAGGAAGATATTGGAGAAGAATCTAAGACCTATGTTGATAAGTTGAAGAGTGGAAGCTTCATTGAGAAAGAAAACAATGCACAAACAAGAAACATGGATCATCACAGAGAAGGCAAAGAAAGGACTAAGAGACCAGATTTTTCAAGACAAGATGAATATTTCTTCCAAGGGCATTATTTTTCATGTAATCATTTTGGTCACAAAGCTATGCATTGCAGGGTTCATGGAAAGAAGGATTATGGCTTCACTAAGAGGAACTTCAACTCATTCGAAGATGGATATTTCTTTCAAGGTTATTGCTACTCATGTAATCACTTTGGTCATAAAGCTATACACTTCAGGGTTCATGACAGAAATGATTATGGCTTCACCAAGAGGAACTTCAAGTCATTTGCACCTTCCAAGAACTACAACATCAGGTGTTACAATTGCAATAATTTTGGGCATAAGGCTAAGTGGTGTAGAATAGAGTTTCTAGAACTTCCAGAGACAAGCAAGAATAGGGACACTCAAAAGGATCAAAAGGGTATGACTACAAAGGTGTTGAAAAAGAAGGTTGTAAAGGAAGAAGAGCATTGTAAGTTGGGAGTAGATTTACTCCCACCCCAAAATTGATCACCTCAAGGAGAGGAGGTGGTGAGGGGGCTAAGCTAAGAGTCTTATATTTAGCCCCAAAGGAGCCCTTTGCCATTGATGTCAAAGGGGAGAGTTTCAGTAAGGGGGAGAGAAATCAGTAAGGAGGAGCAACTTCTCAGGGGAGAAGATTTGGAATCCAGTGGTAGTAAAAGAATTATTTTTGAAAGGGTTACCATCAATGACAAAGGGGGAGATTGTTGGAAATATTAAAGAGTTGTGTTGTCATTGATGTCAAAGGATTGATGTCATAGGTTGATGTCAAATAGAGCTTAGCATGGCAGAAATATTCTCCTATGGTTGGATAATTATGCAAGGCAAGAAAATTGGAAAAATATAAGGTTATAATATTTATTTCTAAATATTATACACAAGGGACAAAGGTTTGTAAGAGGAAGCAAAGCAAAGGTTCATGAGGTTTGATGGTACAAGCTTGGCAAAGGAAAGGTTCATGTGGGTTGATGTTAAAAAGTTAAGGAGTATAATATTTAAATAATATTTAAATATTATAAAAAGGTTTTAAAAAGGACATGGACCAAGGCTTAAAAGACGAGGAAAAATATTTAAAAGCAATGGACCATGGTCTAAAAGGACAAGAGGAGAAAGGAGTTTAATTTCAATAGACCAAGGCTTAAAAATAATAAACATTATAATATTTTTAATATTATAATGCCAAGTTTTTAAAAGGAGGATGGCGCCAAAAATAAGTTTGAATTTGAGCACCAATGTAGACCAAGGCAAAGGAGGGCACACCATGTTATTCGAGCACCGATGTAGACCAAGGCAAAGGAGGGCACACCATGATTATTGGAGCATCGACGTCATCCAAGTAATGAAGGAAAATGTATATATACCCAAGGTTTTACCTTAGGAAATTACCATCGTGTATTGTGCATCGATTCCCATTCGAGAAGTGAGTGAACGAATGGTAGAGACAATGGGTATTTTTAGGTGTAGAGTTTGGAAGATATTCATCGAAGCATTGATTGACATCATGCCTTCTGGTGCAACGCAGTTGGTCATTGGTCATGTGTTAGAGTGCTAGGCAGAGAGAGGTCTTGGGGTTGAGTCCCCTCGATGATGGTTTTGGGTAGAAGAGCTTTTCACTGTTTCAAGGTAGAGTTGGTTAAAATACATGGGCCACCTTTTTGAGTCACCAAGTCATGCTAGCATGACTGGTCATTGAGCGCTTTGGAGAGCATTGTCCTACGCGTTGGCAGAGTTCGAATCATAGCACATGAGAGGTATTTTTTTTTGAGCATAAAAATTAGAGGTATAAAGTTTGATTAATTAATTTTTGTAAGGTGCAAAGGTGGTTGATAGCAATATTTCTTTTGAGTGTGTTATTGAGTATATTGTTGTGTATGCATAGGAGTAATAAGGGTGTGAAAGGATTTAGCACATGTGTTAATTATCTTAAAGGGAGTCATAAGGTGTATATAGGTTGTCTTATTTGTGTAATATTTGCATGAAATAAAAGTGACATCTAGGTGTTTTGGGTTATGGTATGAGAGTTAAAATATTGCTTTCTAGAAAGGAGAGAAAAGGGTGTATTTGAGTTCATTATACTTTGTAATTTTTGCATATCATAAGAAAAAGGTTTAAGGGTTCTACAAGTTGTATTTTTGTGAAGATAAAAGAAAATAATAGAGTATTATTTTCAGCCTTACTATGCACATATTTTGAGGAGGTTTTTCATGAGGATGACTTGAGGAGTGTTTTGCTATCTAACCCTTGAATTGGCACAAGAAAGATAAGTTGTTTTTGAGATAGGTTTTTGAGGGCACATCTTCATCAAGAATTTTGAGGTATGGTGGTTTAACTCTTTCTCTAGGTGGTTGTGCTTTGAGAAAGTAATTTTAAGGTGGAGATAAAAGGGTTGATTAGTGTGTATTGTTGGAAATATTTGAGCTAGGGTTTGAGAACAAATTGTGCATCATTGATTAGTAAAATTGGAAACACTTGTGCTAGGGTTTGAGAACAAGTTTGTGCATCATTGTGAAGTATTTGGGCATTGATTTGAGTGACATTGAAAGTGTATTGTGAAAGTGTTTGAAATCAAGTTTTGTGAAACAATTTGTGCATTAGGTCTTGAGTTACTTTGGAAGAGAACATATTGAGCATTTGCATTGCATATTATTCTTTATATGTTCTTGAAATAATTTTGGGTAGAATATGTCTGAATTGCCTAGTTGAAGAAAGCATTTTTGAAAGAGATATAAGCATTGTTTTGAACATCATTTGTGTGTAAGATTTGGGATTGGTTGAGCATGTGCTATGAGTTGTTTTGAGCATGTTTTATGAGCAGTGTTTAAGGAAGTGTTATGAGCAGAGTTGAGAATATGTTATGAGCAGTTTGAACATATGTTATGAGTAGTTTTTGAGCATGTGTTAGAGCAGAGTTGAGCATAGATAGTTAGTAATTTGAGCAAGTCTTGTGAGAAGACTTGAAGTAGGTTTGAGGTAGATTTGAGCAAGTATTGTGAGAAGACTTGAGAAAGAGTTGAGATAGATTTGTGCATGTAATGTGTGAAGATTTGAGATAGATTTGAGATAGATTTATGCATGTAATGTGTATAGATTTGGGATAGAGTTGAGATATATTTTTGCATGTAATGTGTGCATATTTGGGACAGAGTTGAGACATATTTGTGCATGTAATGTATGTATATTTGAGATAAATTTATGCATGTAATGTGTACAAATTTGGGATAGATTTGAGATATATTTGTGCATGTAATGTGTGCATATTTGGAATAGATTTGAGAGAAGATTTATGAGCAGACCTGAGTAAGCCTTGTGATTAGGCTTGAATTTAGCAAAGTTGTAGACCAACTTTGGAGGTGACCAGAGCAGAGGGGATAGAGTTATCCTATGGATAGAGTTCCATGAAACCAGCAAGGGGATAGAGTTCTCCTATGGATAGAGTTCCACAAACCAGAGCAAAGGAGAGGAGTCTCCTGTGGATAGAGTTCCATGAACCAGACCAACAAGAGGATAGAGTTCTCCTGTGGATAGATTTCCATGAACCAGAGCAAGGGGATAGAGTTCTCCTATGGATAGAGTTCCATAAACCAAATAAAGGGGATAGAGTTCTCCTGTGGATAGAGTTCCATGAACCAGAGTTAAGGGGATAGAGTTCTCCTATGGATAGAGGTCCATGAACTTGAGCATAGGGGATTGAGATCTCCTTTGGACAGAGGTCCATAAACATTGTAATAGGGAATTGGTTCCCAAGAGATTTGTTGAGAAAATTTAGAAGAAATATTTTCTTCGTGGACGTAACCCACATTGGGTGAACCACGTTAAATTTGTGTCTCTCATTGTGTGTGATGATATGTGCATTGATTTGTTGCTACTATTGATGATATTGGTTAACACTACTTTGGAAAGATATTGCAATTGATAACATTGGATAATATTTTTTGGGAAAGAAAAGTAAAATTTTATCTTATACTATTCACCCCCCTCTCAGTATAAGCTTGTGTTCTTCTATAAAAATACCTCAATTTTGATTTTGACAAACCTTATAGGTTTATTGTAGGATCTTTAAATTTTTTGGGAGCATCTATGCTAGGTAATGATGATGAATGATGCACTAAATTGAGATCACCCCTTAATGATATGATTGTGGCAAAATAATTTTGGACATGAGTGACGCATGTAGAATGCACTTCTTCAAAGTCCCATACCTATTCTAAGCATTATGATGGAAAATTAGCTATGTATATGTTGACCCTTAGGGAATATTTGTATGACCAACTAGATAGTCATAGGCATGATATTTAGAATAAAATGAAGGCCTTTATGATAGAATCAATCAAATAAATACAACATATGATAACCAATATTACTCAACTTTTGAGTGCTAATAGAAACCTTATAGTGCAAGCTATTATCCCTCCTTAAATATTGAACCCCAATGCTCCTCCTCCTCTACCTCCCCTAGAAAATTATGGTGAGGCTTTACCTACATCAATAATCCTACTTTTAAGAAATTATAAAATACAATATCTAACCCTTTATGTGGAAGCTATAGACTTGTTTTGGCATGTGCCTAATTTTTTTTATTATGGGACAAATAAATCCCATTCATTCATAAATTCATTGTGTATTTTAGAAATTGATTAAACAATAAAAAATTTGTGATAATATTGACAAGTAGAGATTTGGTAGGAAATTTTCTTGATTGGTTTGCATTCTTACCTAATATTCTATTGACTCCCTAGAAACATTTATCAAAAATTGAAACAAGAATTTTATGATGAGTGATTGTGATGGAGGCAAGAAATATTTTTGTAAACATTAAACAAGGCCTTAATGAATTTGTTATTAATTTCATAAAATGTTGGAAAGACAAATTCCATACTAACATAAAAATAATTGAAGAGGCCACAAAGGTAATGATTGTAAATAAGCTTAGGCCATATTTTTAGGATAATATCTAGGAACACAACCCTTATGGCTTATCCTCCATTAATAATTTTATACACTTTTAAGATAGTGATTTTAACTAAGAATTTAAGATCAAATCTACGAATTCCCCTTCTATTACTATTATTTATGGGATGATTTTTGGGCACTACCATGTAGATTCAATGGAGGCTCTTGTTTTAGGTAATGATGATAAACGATTTGATATAAATTTCTATGAACTTTCTTATAGAGAAAATAGTGATTTTTTTGTTTATTGCATGCTTAGAGATGATGAATAAATAATACAAAGCTAGGCTTGTTAGGAATAGAAGAATTAATGCTTTTACTATCTCTACATCAAAACCTTTGAATAGGCTAAGTGAAACATGAATTATTCTATTGCCTAAGAATTTAGCAAAGGCTAAAAAAATATTAGTTTTAAATTTTCTATCAAGATAAACCAATTGGTTGTTTTGTCTTTGAAAATATCAAATCTTACACTACTAACTATCCTAAATTCGAACCCAATTTTGAATTGCTTTCTATTGACATTTCTTCAACAAAACTAGGATTGCCACTTAAAGTGGAGATCCTAATTAGGACTATTATTTTAGCTAATTTTGGGCATTTTATTGTTATTTTGATAGCCCCTTATGACTATTTTAACTATAAGACTCCTGCTACGCCTATACTGTCTAATATATTTTATGAAAATTCCTTGCAATCATGGTCACCTCTTAATATGGTGATCCTAGTTCCTACTATTTTTTGAAAATAGTGAATACCTATGCTCTTATTGCTACCCTTGTTACCATGTTTTTATATCTAGAAATATTTTTATACTTAGAAATAATATCTAAGAAGTGGTTGCATAGTTTGATTAATCCTACACATTGTTTTACAAGGCACTTGATTGAAGCCAAGTTTTCTATTGGATTAAAAACTAGGGTTGTCATTAATGTTTTAATGAAGGTTTACAAATAATTATAATCATATCCTAGTCCCCACATCCACATATTTATTAATTATCAATCAAATGCTCACATCATCTCTAGGCTCAGAGGTAAGAGGTATGTGGAGGAATCAACTATTTAAATCCTTGATAATATCCTCTTTCTCCTATTATTTCCCAATTATGAACCCATACTAGAGTTATTATATTATAGAAGTGAGAGGATCCCTTAAAAGTACCATAAGATAGAATTTCTTCAAGAACCAATCCTTACTAGGGGAGGCATAAGGGTTCTAATTATGTTTACAAGGTTGAGATTAATTATGAATTAGAGAATCTTCCCCCAGGCTCCAAACCATTTTTAAAAAGGCAATGCCATTAATATTGATACTACTGTATATATTAACATATGGACCCCAAGAAACCATACATAGTCAAAATTAGGTCTATCATATCTAACAACAAACAAGTCATCTTTACTATCTTGCTTAAGAAGTACAAGGATGTCTTTGTCTAGGAATATTCTAACATATCTAAAATGGATGAGTATTTAGTTATCCATAAAATAATTACTTATGAGGATGTTTTTGTTTTCTAAAAAAATTAAATAAGGTTCTCTCCTCTCATTCAATATGTGTAAATTGAAATCCAAAAATTGTTAGATGTCAATTTTATAACACCTGTTAACTATGAGTTGGGTATCTAACATTATGCCTATGAAAAATAAATAAAATAATGTTATCTAGATTTCCTATGATTTTAGAAACATCAACCTAGATTTTCCTAAGGATAATTTTCTTTACCCTTTATTTATGCTTATTAAATTAGTATAACAAGATGATAACAATAAGGTGTATGTTGTGTATTACATTAGTGGAACATTGTCTTTGACATAAATGCAGTACACTTCCATAGAGAAAGACTTCTTGGTTATTTATTTTGTATGTGAAAATGTAAGCTATTATATGTTGTAGTAGACAGCTTATTTGGTCATTAAAACTAATCCCTTGAAACAACTATCATAAAAACCTTATATCCCTAGTGACACTCGATACAACTATGATGCAAAAATTTGGTCTCTGTATTATCACACAAAAAGTTGTAAAACCTTAGGTGATTTTTCATCAATTGATGATAGTTACTAACCCTATACTACAACCATTAAATTAGGTATTGTGTGATGAGGATATAATGGTTAGATATTTTGTTTCTCATGAATTTTCGTATTTCCTTTCTCCATTGCCTCTAGTCTTATTCAAGAGTTCATTACCTATAATCTTGATGAGTAAGAAAAGGCTCTCTTGGAGTCTCGTAAGGTTGTTGAGAGACATCTTCTACTTTCCAAGATATTGAAAAAGAACTTCACCATGATACTTGGATCCTTCACTTTTATGGATCAAGGAATGAATATGAGTAGGATATGGTATATTTCTTAAGTCTCTAATGACCTAGCTTTACCTATGGATTTCTATCTAGATTTTTTATCATTACTAATAATGTCGTAGAATATGAGCCTTGTATTATAGGGTTTTTAACCACCTAGCATTTGAATGTTAAACATATTAGAGTGTTAGGATACTCCCAAATTATGGTCCATTAGATCTCTCATGAGTATGCTATCAAAGCTTCCCATTTGATACCTTACCACCAAATGGCTATAAATTTAATCATTTATTTTGAATCCTTTTCCATTAGGGATTTTCTAAAGGGGAAAAATGTTGAGGTTGACTCTCTAGACACTTTGGCTAGTAAATTTATACCATGTGAAGACATTACTTAGACAAATTTTATGGTAAAAGTTCATGATGGACCTATAATATCTTTCAATGATAGTTATTGATTGCCAAATACTTCATAATGATCCTCAGTATGGTGATATTTTATGCTTCCTTAACAATCAAACTTATCTATCTCAATTTAATGCTATGTAGTGAGCTCACATACATAAGAGAGATTTTTGATATGTTGTCCTTAGTGGGTTTTTGAACTACTATAATATTTATGGAATTCTCTTATGATGTCTTATAGAGGCTAAGGTGATCAAATCCCTCTTTGATGTTCACAATGGTGATTGTGGAGGACACTTTAGTCATCATTCCACAACTTGTAAATTGTTGAGGATGGGATAATTTTTGTCAACAATGTAAGTTGATGCTAATAACTATGTTAAATCATGTGACAAGCGTTAGTTTCATAAAGATGAATTGCATTCCCATACCAAGGTTCTTTATCTAATTAAGTCTCCTTGGACTTTTTCCACATGGGGCCTTGACATTTTTGGACCTATTTATCCTATGTTTTTATATGGGAATAATTTTTTTATCACAACCATAGACTATTTTATCAAATGGGTAGAATTTATGCCACTTACAAATTAGACAACCCTCACTGTTTCTAGATTTATTTTTAATTAAATTTTGTGTCACTTTGATGTCCCATCTACTCTCATTTTAGATAATGGTACTTCTTTCAAGAGTAAATAAATACAAGAATTAATTTTCAGTTAAGAATTCAATCTATTTTTCATAATTTATCCACAAGGAATGATCAAGCTAAGTCTAGCAATAAAATTTTGGCAATTTTTTTTTTAAATATAATTAAATAATCAAATAAATATTAGCACTTAAATTTATGTACCACATTATGGGAGTACCACCCTAGTATTTAAAAATCCATAGGGGCAACCATTTTTCTATAGTCTATGGTACTAAAGCTATTTTACTATTTGAAATTGAATTGCCTTCTTTGTCAAATTCTTTGAAGAAATTCTTGAGTCTTGACTCATGATGAGTATCATAAAAAGTATTGGTAAGCATATCTTTCCAAACTTACTATTGTTGATGAGAGGTGTCTACATGTTCTTGAGCATAATAAATCTTATAAGAGTCATGTTGCCAGATAATATAATAAAAAATTCTACCATTGTGTTTTCAAAGTTAGGGACCTTGTCCTCAAGCTTGATAATGTGCATAAGAAGCATAAGGAAAAATTTATCCATAAATGGCTTGGTCCATATACTATTAAAGATTTTTTTGGGTTATGGGAAATGGAACAAACAATGGATGGAGTTGAGTTGGATGAATCCACTAGTTCCATGCACATTAATTTTTTTTTTTACATAGTCCTTTCAACCCATTTATAGTATTTTTGTTTTCATGGTTTGCTTGTTGATTTTGGTGTCTTGTTTTTCACTTTGACAATCTATTCTTGAGCATTAATCATATACATTCTCCAATGTTGCATACCTTGGCATGTTATATGATGGTTCCTCTCTCTTGACCAAAATCACCACTTAAAATAGTGATCCTAATCTTCTTCAAATTTTAGCTCCCTTCTTCCCGGTTTGGTCTAATTTTGCCTTTACTTGCTGATGTTGCATAATTTGTATTTTTTTTGCTTATTTCTTGGTGTTTTTCATCAATTTTTACTAACATTTATTGTTGCTAACTTTGTTCGCATTTTTATTACTTTCCTTCATCATGATGCTTCACTTTCCATTAAGTATCATCATGGTGTATTCAAATTCTTCCCTATTATTTTGTGTTAGTACACTACTTTATGTGCCTTAAAGCAACTTCCTTAGTTCAACCCATACCATTTCATATATGGTATATACTTAAAATACCAAGGAAAATTTATTTTAAATTTTCATGTAATAAACAACATCCAATATATTAAATCAATCAATAAATCATTTTGGCACCCCATTATAGTAGCAAGCATGCCTTATTAAACAAATCACTTGACTAGATATTGCAATATGTGACTTTAGCTCATTATAGTAGGGGTATGATGACTTTCCTTCCATGTAATATCCCTCCCATGGGGCATAATGTAACATGTACCTAGCCCATTTATATTTTCCTACTATAGTGGAAAGCATGCCTTGTTGAACAACACTCTTGGTCGGATAATGTCATGTGTGACCCATTGTAGTAGGGGAAGGGTGATTTTCCCTTCCATGAGATTATCTCCCTTGGGGCACATTGTAGAAATGTATCTATCCCACTTTTAATTTATTTGTATTTCTTATCCCCCTATCACAATGGGTATGCCTTGTTGAGTAATGCATCCTTCATTAGTAGCAAGGTGTGAGTTGGCCTAGGGTACATATATGTGCATACTACTTGTGGCATATGTTGGATTCCCCTAGGCCACCCCATAGTAGTCGATGGACATGATTGAATACCTCAGTATTCATTTATTTTTTTTAGTGGTTTCATTTAATATTGAGGGATATATATTTATATTTTTTCTTGGTGTAATTTTGATTCTCTTGGTTCACCCCATTGTAGTGACAAGTGTGTGTGTTGGTTCTTGGCACTTTTTAGATATTGCATGCATCTTACCTACTACAATGGTATGTATAGAAGGAATATCACCTCATGCGTAGCCAATTTTGGAGAGAGATAGTGTATGTCAAGCATGTCATTGAATGCTCTATCTAAATATTTTGTGCTCTAGAAAGTAAGAATCTAAATCATGATGCATAACAATGAAATTGTTCTACTCAAATTGTACATGCAATTAGCAAACTAGAAATTTCATATCATAAAAATGTTACATAAACTATAGGTGCATCTCATACATATATCAATATTTTATAAACTACTACACACATTATAAGTATATGTCACAAATGCATTAGAAAATCCATTAAAATAATCATAAAGCAAATATTGCAAGAGAAATAATGAATCTCATATATATAATATGGCACATCAAGGTACACTATAGTACATGGGGCATCACTTTCCATCATCTTACAATGACATGTGTCTTTAGTAGATAGCTCCATCACCCAAAGAATCCTAGATATATCCTATTGTGGGTGCCATAGAGGCTATAAAAATTTCACAATACATATAATATGTGGGGTATGTAGTTGTAAAATTAGCCCTTGTGTACCTAAAACTATGTGTCACGAACCTATACCATGGTTTAGGAGGTTCCCAAGTAGGATTACCATGCTATGGACATCCTTAGCCCTACTAGTTCTCACTATTCTCACACAAGATCTAGATACACTTATGTTAGCTAATTCTATAGTATGCACTCCCTATCCATAGTATCTAACCATAGTCATAATTCTAGTTCCCTCTTGCAAAGATGATAGGTTATGTGATGCCCTCTTGGAACCTAATTAAAATGGTGCTAGCTAGTGGTCCCTACTATACAAATCAGCTAGTTGATATAATAGGTAAGCCTATGATGGTGAAGCAAGCAATAGACTATCAAAATACACCATCCTGCCTATGGGAGGTCTCTACAATCACAAGGAAATAAATTAGAAAAATTATATCATGTCATGCTAACTCTAGCTATGCAAAAAATCAACAAAAAGTAGTACTATGCTATCTAGAAGAAATATTTTTACTTGTGTTTCCTATCTACTTGATGGGATCATCCTCCTTTGAAGAAGAGACCTATAGGTTGGTAGTTAGTGTCCACTATGACCTCACAAACATATAACTCCTCTATGTTTGTCTCCTCCTCTTATTCCTATCCTTCCTCTAGGGTAGTCTCCTCTACTATTACCTCATTTATGCCCTCCTATTCTCGTGGAGACTTGTTGAGTGGAAATTTTATCCAATTGTAAAATAACCATCACACTAAACAACTTAAAATAAATCAAATGAGACATTAATCCACACCCAAACCTGGGAACATATATTGCAATCTAAACCAAAATTTTCCAAAAAGTGAAAAATAAAAAGGTGGGTCTCCCATTTTGGGGCTAGTTGTGCAATGGCCACAAAAAATGGTAATTCTGCTGGGAAATGCTCCTAAGCATTTTGGATGAAGAACCTAGTTACAAAAACCAAAGAAAAAATGATTAGAGAAATATATGGTATCTAGAAAAATTAAGAGAAAAAGGGGTTAGATAGCTTCAAATAAAAACACATGAAACATTTTCTTTGGCTTAATGTGTGAAAGTGCTTTCATTTTGCATTCTTGGAAACCATCCGGATTCCATCACCTGATTTGCATTTAGGCTATAAAAATATTGCTCATAAAATAATTTTATAGATAGAGCCCTACTACCGGTCAGGCATCTATAGCCCCAATAGAGTTTATCTAAATGACCCTTGTGTGTAATTGATATTTTGTAAAGCCTTTTTCTTTTGACAAGCTTTGTCTGGATAGAGCCCTACTGCCAGTCAGGCGTCTATAGCCTCAGTAGAGTTTATCCAAACTGGTGACTGATGTTAACATGTTTTCCTTTGCTTTCTTATTTTTTTGAATGGCTTTTGCAAAATTTTATGCACCACATGGGTTAAAAGTATTTTAATCCATAAATGATCATGTTGGATTTTTGCCTTAATTTGTAAACTAAAATGACTTCATATTTCAATATTTCAAAGGATGCCCTTTAACATGTGAGTTATATGTGTAGCTTTAGCAAAATGATTCATTGCTCCAAAATTCACTATCTTGGTCCCAAAATCAAATACTGATTACTAAACCACTTCATCTCCTTTTTATTGATCCATATGATTCCAAAATAGGTAATTCACCCTACATGAAAAAGGAACACAAAAAATGGTCAAGAGGCCATTAGTAACTACCACACAAAATCCCCACAAATAAAGGGATAACACAAAATACAAAACTTGCAAACCAAAACTCAAAACTTGACCTAATGCAAACTAATAATAAAGCAAAACAAAACTTGCCAAACCCACAATTAGGAACAAAGCACAAAATAATAAAACTAAAATAAAAACCAGAAAACCAAAACTATATACAAGAATATATAATAATATAAAAGATGATGCAAAAATTTGGACCATCACTTCCCTGGATCCCAAACATGATTAACACATTTCAAAAGACATATAATATGATACATGCACCAAGCTCTAAAAGAATCCAACGATAGTAATATTAGGAAACACAATGCAATAATTTTCATCTTACCTCTCTCACCCCACCAATTTGATTTAGTTCCATTAACAATCCCATAGGTGAGCTTCAAATCATTAAATTGATTAGACCATAATCGATTTTCAATTCTTTCTTGTTTGTTTCTTAAGATGTCAATTTCACAATTTGATTTATGATTTAGAATTAGGCCTTCCTTTTCAAATATGAGATCTTGCAAACAAGAGCCTATTTCTAAAAACTTTGAATCCATATCATTTTGTATGTTTTTAGGCCAATCAAACTTATGCAATAATTTACAAGCATCTAGGATGTCTACTAAATGAGAATCATTATAAGTTTTTATCATAGATTCCATTATCAATTGTTGATGAATTTGATTTAGAAAATTCAATCACATAAATATCTCTTTCATTCAACAAAGCAATATCATTAGTGGTATGAGGAGAAATTAACTCAAATTATTTATTGACCACACATGGCATTTCATGATTGATAGAATTTGAATCCAACAACCAATTAGGCAACCCTTCACCTGGAATTCAAATGGTGGAATAAAAAAGGTGAGATTTTACCTTTGGAACATTTTCATTTACCAATACTTGGAGAGGATTTGTAACTTCTTCTTTTTCCTCATGATATTCATCATCATCATCATGTAGCACTTCTTCTTCATCCATGACCTTTTTATCAAAAACACCAAATTAGGCACTTAATTAAAAATATACCCATATTTTTCAAAATAATAACCTAGCTTCTCAAGATATGTGTCACATAACACCTTTTTGGGATCAATGACTTGAGCTATTCTAAAATCTACATTTTCATTAGGATCATCGATAATATAAAAAACCAAACCACTCAGTTTTTAGAATTTCCTCATTTTGAGATGGCATAGACATTGTAGAGCCAATAGGTGGATCAAGATTTTTTATTTCTTGTCCCTAAAATGGAGCCAAAGCAAGTGGTTCTCCTTATTTATCCATGGTAGTAGAATCATTAGCATTTTCCAACACTTGATGAGAATCCAAGCCTTCTTCCAAAAATTTCTTAGATTGTACATGACTTGTAATATCCTCATGCGAGAAAGCAATTGTATTATCCTGCATATCAATTGACACAAAAAATTTATTAGAAGGTTTGGAGTGAGCATATTATTCCTATTTCTCCCAAGAATCATAGAAATTATCTTCCAAAATCAAGTATTTATGCTCAACGACTTCTTCACCATCTTCCAATTCATCAATGAGTTTCTCATAAAATTCACCTTCACCTTCCTTAGATGGTTCAATTATTTCTAAAATTGGTCTACTCTTTGTATTCAAGCTTGTAAGATCACAATACACATTTGTAATCCATGCTTCAATTTTATCACAATTTGGAAGGTGTGGATTTTCTTGACCATCAATTTTAGCAATCTCATCCAAAGTGTCTTCCAAGAACAAGTGGTGAAACTTTGTTATATCTTCGAATTTATTTATTTATTCTCTTTCAACCTCACTTTCAACCACTTTTGATGGCTTAGGGGTTTCTATAATTGGATCAATTTTTTCAATATTCTTTCTATGATCGTCCCAATCCTCCTTTGTGAATAATGACTCTAGAACTTTTATTTCTAAAGGTTCATATGTTTCCAAAGTAGATTCAATCTCTACATATTGATGGGTTTGTTCACCACCATATTCATTGGTGGATATTGGTTTTACAACTTGCACCTCCTCTTGGATGATATCTAAGGTGGTTGTAACATTTGGACATTCAACTTCATCCCATTGATTGTTCACATTAGACACCATTTGATTTGAGGGTGCTAGATTAGATGATTGGTTTAGGTTGAAATCCATAGCTCCTAAAAAATAATTCATCATGGGAGAAGGTTGTGCCTCACCCTAACTTGTGGGTGGTATCTGATTTTGGGTCTTAGGATTGAGTAATGATAATATACCCATATAAAAATTTCTCAAAACCCAACATCGTTCTACCATAATTTCCTTCTTGTAAGCCTCAGGCAAGGATGAATCTTCAAGAAGCTTCCTTAGAAATTTGGATATTGTGGGGTCTAAGGCTCCCATGTAAATTTGAAAGGCTTATTCTTCTGAAATGGTATAATGCATATCTATTTTGGTATACAACCTATAAAACCTATCATTAAATTGACTCATGGATTCATTAGGTTATTTACAGATGGAGGCAAATTGATTTGATATGGTATCTAGGTCAACTAGGTTTCCAAACTAGCTAAGAAATTTTGCTTCTAGTTTAAACCAAGTGATAGAACCTGTAGGTAAATTGAGATATCAATCATAAGCAAATTCATCTAATGTGAATGGAAACATGTTACAAGCAACATATTCATGCATAATTTTCCATTGAATTAGTGTTCTTGTATGCCTGAATATGCTCCTCAACCGACTCTATTCCATCATGCATAAACCAAGGTAAATGATCCAAAATATCTATAGGTATAGGATGTGAAGGCCCAGGTATGTTCAAAGGACAACCTACCCTCCAAGAAGTAAGGAATGCCATTAGTGGACCTTAAAGAATACAACTTTAATACCAATTTTGTTAGTCAAATAAATATATCTTGCAAAGAAGCATAAAATGACTAACAAATTTCAAATTAATAAATCATCACATTCAATTATAAGGTATGAATTAAACCTTAGCAATAAAGAACATTTTCTAATTTGTAAAAAATGTTAGCCGTAATACATGATCAATTAGAGAACGTTAGGATCAATGAAAATGATCACAAGTCAACAACACCTTGTTAGTCAAGACCAATAATTTAAATAAACCTTTCAAGTAAACATGAACAATATAGTATCTAAATAGCAATAAAGTAAACCAATTCAGGTCCTCCTTCTAGCACCAAAATGTTGAGTGGAAATTTTTCCCAAGTGCAAAAAAACCATCACACTAAACAACTTAAAAGAACTAAAATGAGACACTAATCCACACCCAAACCTAGGAATATATATTGCAATCTAAACCAAAATTTTCCAAAAAGTGAAAAATAAAAAGGTGGGTCCTCAATTTTGGGGCTAGTTGTCCAATGGCCACAACAAGACTCATCATCATTACTTCCTTCATCTACTACTCTAGATGATTCATATTTCTCTCATGTTGATGTAGGGTGTGGTACATTAATATCCATGGGTGTCCTATTGACTAGAACACTTTGTAATGGAATCATGGTAAGGGCTTCTCTAGGTCCCCTCTAGTGTTGTGTTGTAATCCCCTCCTATGCATCTATCCTCTATTGATGATGGTCCTATACTAGCAATGGATGTATTACTCTATCCACTATGTACTCCCTCCCATGTCTACATCATGGGTCTAGGAACAAGAGCACTCTATATAGATGTGGATCCCAAAAATTCTTCCCTATGAGGTTTTATAAGCATAAGATAATGATTGTGTACCACAACCACCTACCTTACCCCTATGAGCTACTATAAGTTCCAATGCCTACTCTGGCATATGTGGTGATAGGGGGTCTAGATAATCTAACCCCTAAGAATTCATGTTAGCAATGGTACCTATGGTTGTGATGTCCCTAAAATATGTTCCCATACCACATGGCCTTATTCAAATATCCTTTAGTCTTCTCTCCTAAGGAAATTCTAGGGATGATACATGAAAAAATTCTCATCAATCTATACCTATAATAAGAATACTAGGTTAGTCATACATGATCAATGGTCTTGGATGTGACACTAGTCATGGTACACAAGAGCTAGTGAGATCCTCCCATAGGAAAACTCCCTCTCTAATCCTATATGTCCCTTTTCCATGGCTAGATATAATGGGTAGATCAATTTCATGAAGACCCTATTCATTCCCTTATGATAGAACATGTAGGAAAATAGGAGGATCCTCATGCATCATACAAATTGTATGACAATCATTGTCTAAATCTGCCTCGATATAATAGTGCACTATCAGTGTAGGTACCTCTCCCTAGTGGCACACTCTACCACCATCAGTCATGTATTATATTTCATGGTTTTCCAAGGGATTTACTCGATGATTAGTAGAACCATAATGAAGTACACATTCTCTAGGGTCACCATTTTTTTTATGACATCATCTAATGATGACCTCCACAAAAAGTGTTGGTCTTTGTAATCTAGAATATGAATACATAACATAGTGACTTGTGGGGCTGAATGCAATACATATTTACTACCTAATAAAATTTGACCTAGTATAGCTCTACCTACACTTGTGGGGTTATCCCTTTTTTGAGCTACTCTTGCATCCATGAGAACTCCATAGGTGATTGTCTTCTACCTAGCCTATGTTGGCTACTCTGTTAGCACTCACCTTAGAATCATGTTGGTCTTGGAATCATGTTTGACGTGGATCTATGATTTGCCTTATCTAGCCTTATTCTACCATGTCCATGCCAAATTAAACTCAATATTAAAAAAAATAGGATCACAATTGTTGGTTTTGAATGTGATTTATCGTTGGGACCAAGATCATCATTGGTTCGACAAGACCATAATCGCCTCTTTTAACATAGAATCACAATTACCATATTTTTCCATAATCATTAATTTTTGTTGTTATCACCCTATTTTCCCATAATCAATCCATGACCATTTCCTTTTTTCTTTTGGCCAAGATCACTATATTTGATCACGATCATCATTTTTCTAAAATGTTAATCATAGTCAACCTTAATTTTTGTACTTTCCAGGGTACTTCTAGGTTATTTTTGGTTACCCCATATGGACCCCACCACCTAGGTGACATGGAAATCCTAATGACATATTTTATGTTGTCCTTGCTATTTTCTAGCTAGCCTAATTAAGTGTTTGTTTATTAACTTTGATTTCTTAGTTTTTGTTCATTTTTAGCCAAAAATTAAGAAAAGCACTAGGAAAATTTTGGGGACCTACATCTCTAGCACTATCCATATATGATGTGGACATCATTAGACCTAGGCTTATGTTTATTAGGCTTAGTTTATTTTATTATTTTCTAAAGCCTAAAGTCCTAAGTCTAAGTTAGAAATTGCAAATCCAATTCCAACTTGTAAATGTCAGCAACATTTGGACGACATAGTCTTTGGGTTGGATTTGTTCTTCTTTTATGAGTTAGCAAAGTTGGATTTGTTAGCTTAGTTAGAGTCTTGTTAGCATCTTAGCTTAACTTTAGCTTTTGGTTAAGCATCTTCTATTTTGAGAAGATTATGGTTGTAATTGTATTATTTAAGCCCCTTACATGAATAAAAATTCTAGTTAGCATTTTTTAATTTTGGTTCCTCATCATTGGTATCATGATCTATGATCAGGATTGTGGTAGATTGGCTCTAAGTTTGACTATGAAGCTCTAGTTTGCATAGGATTAAAAATATTTTTCAAAATTTCCCTTAAATTCCTAATTGCAAATCCCAAATTGGCCCTTTGTTAGTTTTGTCTAGTCATTTTGCCTCCATGCACAAAACATGGAGATATTTGGGCTAGTTTACACCAATTTTAGGCCTCTAAAAGGTTGCATTAAGGATATATTAAGGTTTTAAATTAAATATTAATATTAATATTTTAATAATATTAATATTAATATTTAATATATCTAAGGTTTTAGCCTTCAATAAGGAATCAGGTGTGCATTACCCTATTTGTAGGTGATCGCCTCGACCTTTGTTGACGTTGGTCATTCCCCACCATTGGTAGCTAGCCCCAATGATGACCATCAACTTGACTTCTAAGTGAATTTCAACCATGATATTTTTTGGCCAAGCCACAATGGCCCATTTGCAAGTGACACCTCCCAATGTAGCACAATCGATGACCCTCTCCTTCGATGGTAGCCCTCTTCTCTCAATAAAGTTGTCGACCACCAATGATCAATTCTAGCTACCATTCATGGTGTCAGTTTCCTACTACCCGTTATCAACCAACCAACAATACCACTCACCTTCATCTAATCATGACCTCTCCTCTTTGGCAAATACACCTGCTCCTTTTTGTCTTCGATGAACCCCCCTGGTGACTCTATCACCCAATGCTCCATTCAATAGTAGCTCTCCTATTTTTTGGTGCTCGATGACGACCTGCATAGCTGCAATATCTATTGCTTGTTCTAGTAGGCCATATTTTGACCATCGTAAATCATGTTCACCCTTTTCCAACACTTCATGATAGTCATAGAAGCATCTTTGACTATTTTCCAATGTCTATTTTTTGGCCTACCACCTAGTTCCTAGTGCATCGAGCAGAAGGAGAAGAGATCATTTTTGTGTTGCTTAGCCCTATATTAGGGATGTTAAGGACTCAAGTAATATTTAAATGGTGTTCCCCATAATTTTTGAATAGCTATCCATAATTACTGGCAGTTGATCCTTGGCATTTGCAATTTGATAATTTATGTGTTGTGATTGATTGGCATTTCCATTATCATATGTTGTGATTGGCTAGCAACCAAGACATTTTTATTTGGTGGGTTAAACACCTAACACATTTTTTTGGTTAGGTGTCTTTATTTCCATAGGACATTATCCCACATTGTGTGTGTGGGAGCTGACTTAGCGCTTTAAAGATAAATGTGTCCCATAAACCAAACAGCCATCCCAACTAGCTAGCTAGTTGGATTTCTTCCCTATGTAGGCTTGCTATTGACTGTGCAGTTGACCTTTGCCATTTACTAGGATTTCTTTGCCATGGACTTCCAACTCGAGAAGAGTTAAATTTTTATATTAATTAATTAAATATTTTTTGTTTTTTTATTCTATTTTAAAACTATTTTTTGTTGTTTTCTATTTATTTTAATGTAAGATACATATGGTGTATAGGAAGGTGATAAGAATAAGGATATATTTATCTAGTAGATGATTGAATGAAAATTTTAGGTTAATATTAGTGTTTTTATTTGACTTTATCATTCATTCCATTTCTTATTTGTGGTTGGGATCCCTATTTTTAAAAGGAAGTTCAATATTCAATGGTATAATTTCTTTAAAATTTAGTAGTGCCATTAATTATATTATATCTAATGGGCTTATAAAATGGAATTAGCTCAACTAATTAAATTCCTTGACTTTCAAGGATAAGACATAGGTTTAATAATTAAATTATTGTAATATCACTATATGGTCATGATGTAATACGTGTGGGGATCATTTCAATCTCTCTCTCTCTCTCTTTCTCTCTTTCTCTTTCTCTCTCTCTCTCTCTATCTCTTATCTAGTTTACACTCTATCCAATTTGAGATGTTGTAATCATCACCTGTTATTGCTATCTCTTGGGTATGTTGTTATATTATAAAGGTAATCTGGTGAGTAATTTGAATACAATAAACATTTATTTTATCCTTTCAAAGAATACAATATAAAAAAAAATAGAAACAACAACAAAAAAAAGAAAAAAAACATATAAATGTGACATTGAAATAATAGAAGCGTAGAAATAAATTTGATGTTGAAGACTTTACTATGTGTGTCTAGAGACTACTTTTTTTGTACTTAAACAATATGCTTATTCATTAATTATTACATTACCTCATATATCAATTTGGTGTTATTATTATTTTTACATATCCTAAAAATATTTAATATATTCAATGTATTGATTTTTAGTCTTGTTTCTTAAGCAATTCATTGTGTACCACTAGCTAAGAGGAATTCATTGCCCTTGATTTTTTAGGAGTCTAAATAACATGTCAGCATATACCTTTTATCATATACTTTTATTTTATTTACCCTTGTTTTTTATGATATGGTCTCGTCTATTTTTTTATATATTTGTGGATTCTATTGGGGACACTCCCACTAATATAACTACACATTATAGTGTTGTTAGATCAATCAAACCATATAGAACTTCTTTTTTTATCAAATATATTCTTCATTTTCTTTTCTATCATTCTTTGTATTCCTCAAAAAACTATGTCTCCATAATCAACTCCTTCAAAACATTTTCTACTATGGTACCTAGGGAAAGGTGCATTAGGATATGATATGATATTATATAGAGGTGATATGGATGTCATGGGCTAGACATAACCCAAGGTTTATTGCATTGTAATAATATATTATAATTGGAAACCACCAGATGTGGAGTGGGTTAAATTAAATTTTGATGGAGCTTCTAAAGGAAATCCAAGACCAGCAAGAGGAGGAATAATTACAAATAATAGAGGATATATTTTGTCTCATTATGTTTTCAATAGTGGTTATAAGACAAATATTGAATTTGAAGCTTGGGAAGCTTTAGAAGAGTTAAAAATATGTAAACAAATGAAATGGAATAAATATGGATGGAAGGTGATTCTCTCATAGTAATAAATACAATTTTGAGTAAAGCAAAGGCTCCATGGAACATACAAGAGATAATTGTACAAATTAAATATCTTGGTAAAGAGTTTGAAGAAATTAGTTTACACATATATTAAGGGAATGAAACAAATGTGTAGATAAGATATCCAAGAGAGGGGTTTTTATTGAGGATCATGAAGTTAAATTCTCCTTTCCATGGTTAGAGGAAGTAGAAAGTTTAGTTGAAGATGACAAAAAATATTGATTGCCTAAATCAATTAATGATTAAGATTTAATTTAATGTTTTCCATTAGTAATATCTGTTTTATTTTGTAACAATAATATGTTTTCATTTAGACTATTTATTATAATTTTTGTGGTTGCACTTGTGTTTCAAGAAGGAAACTAGCAATCTAGTTTTGGTAAAGTAGACTATGATAATGCGATGTTTTAGAAATATTACTCTACTAAGATGTAAGGCATAGATAGTAGAGGTGAATTTTTGGCATTGTAAAGGCTGCTATAGTAATATATCAAGGAAGATGCTAAATTTTTGAGTAATTGTATTCATACAGAGATTTGAAAACATCCAAAAAATGAAAAATCAAGAATTTAGGCATTTTATGTAAAATGATGTATATTTTTAGCTATAGCATCTCAATTGAGATGAGAAATGTATCTATTTGTAAACTCTCAAGCTCTAAATAAGAGAGATGTAATTTGTCAAGGGTGGGGGACCCGAGGACAACCCCTTATTATCAAGAAAAAACAATATATTATAATAGTTAATTGGATAAGGGTTTAGGAATGGGCTAGGACTAGGGTTATACCTCTCCAAAGTAATATTAGATATTGAGTATATAAAGAAGGGATATTTTTCATTGTAAGTAATAATGGATCATAACAATTATTTTTTATAATCATTTTTACCTATGAAGTGGCTCATGAGACTTTACCCTCTTTAAGTGGCACTCTCATCTTGGGATATATTATGGGGTTATTAATTCCCTAAGGAGTATTAGTAGTGTTGACCTACCTTAAGGGTATTATCTATCTTTGTGTCATTGTGCAAATTATTACATTGTGAATTGTTATTTGTGGATGAATCATTTTACATTTCTACATATTGGTGAATGATTTATGTTTATAAGAATGAATTTTTGTAATATTTTTATTAAGAGACAAAATCTCACCCAATCACTTGTCTTCAAAAATTTAAAATTTCAAGATGAAAATCAACACCACAATTGGTTAAATTACCCAAAAATGGTTTATGTACATAACAAATAATGTTATTTTTATCCAATTCCCATATCCATTTTTTGATATCATTAAAAATAATTATCACAAATGATCCTACCTTGTATATTCAAATCCTATAACAAAGAGGCTTGTACCTATTTTTATATAGTTGATACTTCTCATGATTATCATCATATCTATAAACATTTTAAAAATAGAAGCAACAATACAATTCCAAACTTGGGAATTGGTTTGAGATTTATTTTTAAAAATTATATTATTCCTTTCAAGCCATAAATTCTATTAAATATTGTGGGACAAATCCTTAACAAGATGTGTAATGCTTTAGCTCTAAAATATTTAAATCACCATTTCATGAACTATTTAAATATTTATGAAACTACCCAATATATTCTTATGTTTTAAAAAGTGACCCCATATAATATAAGCAAAGGGAAAACAAATAAGTAAATGATATATTTTTTCTAGATCCTTCTCACACAAGGCACACTTAAAAGGTCCATGGTATCCTCTTCTTTGCAAAGTTTAAACTATAATAATATTTCTTTGTACTTCTAAGGAAGATCTTCTAAGGAAATGAGAGCTCTTAAACAATCATATGAAACTAATCTCATTTTTGTTCAAGGTTATCTCCTTCAACCATGTTTCTAATGTTGAAGCCTTAAGAGGGCCTTGAGTGACCAATGTTCTTCTAAGGAAGATCTTTACATCATAACTTGACCAAATATCCTATCATATTTTGATAGATTCTAAACCAACTTATCCTTCCACATAAAAAGGAAATGAGAGCTCTTAAACAATCATATGAAACTAATCTCATTTTTGTTCAAGGTTATCTCCTTCAACCATGTTTCTAATATAAACCAATGATCTAGAGTTGTTGTTGAAGTTAATCTAATTTTTTACCTTTGAACCTTTACAAGTTATGTGCTCAAGCAAATAATTATCATTTAAGATTAAAATAAGAGGATATAAATTCAACCAAGCATCACATCAAAAATTTATAGAATTCCTCTCATCAATTGACCTTATAATTTGTTTCTTGATCAATTGTACAATATATTTTAAATGAAGTTCCATGGTATTGAGTATCTAGATAGAGTTTGTTTCTTGAATTATTTTAATTTATCAATAGAACCTATATATTATTTAAGTAACGTTTTTTTCCAACTCTTTCCTTGATATTTGAGTAATATCCAACCATGTTTTTTCCCTAATGCCAAATTCAATAGTCTGTATATTGCAAGCTTGCCCCTCCAATATTGTTTCATTTAAAAACCCTATCCCACTTACAAAGATAAAATTTAATTTTTTTTTTTAATTTTATCAAATTCAAATGTTACACCTATTGGAAAATTGAAAATAACATAATATATAGTGATATATTGCAATGTATCCTTCATGAGTTGTAGGCTTCCATCCATGGTTAACAACTTAAGTTTCCAACCTATCCAATAAAATTTCATTCTATCTAAAAATTAATTCCCAAAGCCCCATCTTATTTTCTTTGTTAAACAAAAGAATACCTAAATAATTTGATGGTAATTTGCTCTTCAAACCCTAATATATTTATATTAATCCATTGTAAATCTGGGGTAGTGTTAAGAAAAATATCTTGTATTTTGTCATAATAATTAATGTTGAAATTGTAATATGATTCATGGCCAAGGCTAACATTGTATGATGTAATATTTCGATAGGCATAAGGGAATTCATTGTACAATGTATCTAATTGATTTAATATTTTATCATGTAAGCTCTATGGGCCATGGATGATCTTGTTATGGTTAGACCCACCTTATAAACTTGTAGTTAACCTTAATTCCATCTTGTTATGTCATCTTAGATTAAGTTCATTTATGTATTTAGGCTTTTGGTATTGGTGTAACTACCCCTCCACTCCATCATGTGCTTATTGGAGTATTGTGATTCTTATTCATGGATAGTAAAATGATTATTTAAGGTGCATATGAGTGCCCATATATTTCTATGTCTCTTTTATTTATTTCATATTATTTATTCTTTTTGTATAATATTTGAGTAGAAGGATTGCGTCTATTAATTTATGGAAATAAGTGTGAAATACAACATGGTATTAGAGCAGGTATGGCGTAAAATTTCTTGGTCACACAGAAAGTAATTTTAGAGCCTTTGATCATTCTTCTTATTTTTGAAACAAATTACAATTCTAAACTTTTTAAGTGTATTTGGTATAATATAAAGAGAAAATATTTTTCCATGGTTTCTCATTTATTTTTCAATTTTTTTTGGATAATTTATGTCTACATTACTATCAAGGCATTTTCAATCTTCTACATGTAAATTCAAATTTGATTTTATAAAATGGTGCTTCTCTGAATCACCATAATACTTTCAATAGAAAGGAAAAAGTGCAAAAAAATTATAATTCAAATTTTAAATTCCTACCCCATTTTTTGCATGTGTTCTATTCATCATGTATACTCTATTGATAAGTGCATGTCTCATCTCTCCAAACATTAGTGTCTATATTCATGGAGTTTTAACACACTATCAACATCATCAATAGGAGAACAACATAAGTAGAAAGGGATAAATTAGGGTGTTGTGTATAGTAGACCATGGGCTTGAGTTTACATGCCCTTTTTTCATCATTTTTAAGTTGAGCATATATTTTTATTGAATATAAGACATATTTGACTTAATGTTAAGGAATGGCCTATTGGCTAGCTAAGTAGAAACATGGATTCTTATTGGATGTGGTTTCAAGTTTGAATCACATGCATCCTTGTTCTACTCACTAATATGTATGCTCTTGGATAAATCTATGAAGTTATCTCTATTTTTTAAGTCATGGCATGAACAACCCAGCTAGTTACACTAAGTGTTTGAGGTTATTCATAGTTGCATTAATCCATGTTTGAATCATGGAGAGGAAATATTTTGGTCAAGCTCTTATGAGTTGCTTTGTTATAGGCAGGGTATGGTTAAGTGTCATTTATATTTTTGTGTGGTATCAACTTCTCAATGATGAGAGTGGTGACCTGGTTAGCACAACATGCTTAGATCATAGGATATTTGGGCTTAAACACCACTTTTGGAACCTATCCAAACAAAAGGAACATTTAGAGTCATGTAGGACAACTAAATAATTTATGTGATCATTATTTGCACCATATAGAACCTATTTTTTATATATAAATATCTTCAAACAATTAGAGTTAGATAATTGTTGCAATAGCACAAGTTCAGAGATGCTGAAAGAGTAAGTGATAAATGGAACTCACTAGTAAATTACAAACACCAAATGGAAATAGATAATTAGAATAATTTTTCCTGAGGTTTGGGGACTAATTTTTTTTATTTTTGAGGTCCATTAGGGCAAAACTTTTGAAGGTTATAACTTTTGCATACAAAAATATTTTGAGACCATTTTCTTCAAATCACATGTTTTTCAAGTTCCACTTACTAGTGGTATTAGCTTAAGGACCAATTTTGGTATGAGGGATTAGGGTGTGTAATATGGATTATCAAGCCCTTGTTATTCACATTAATGGATAAAATTATAGTATTTGGTCAACCCAAGTGATTTCCCTATTACACAATAAGAACCTTTGGTGCATCTTTCAAGAAGACAAACCAACAATATTTAATGAAAAACATCACTAACATAAGGAGGAAGAAGCTCTTAGCCTATTTTCCTTGTTGATCAAATCATAATTGCTTTTTCATATCAAAGAAAAAAGTGAACCTATCAAGGTATGGTCATAATTGCATGATTTATTTGGAAAATTGAACACAACTAAAGTAATTCATTTGTAATTAGAGCTTTAGTCTCTCAAATTGGTTGAGTTGTATATTTTCATGAGCTTTCTTATATGTGCATTTCTAGAGCATTGTATCAAGTTTTCTATCATATTTTCATGTGTATTAGCTAGTCATTATCATAGGTATAACATTGCATGCTTATTTCCATACTTGGGGTTGCATTTCCTTTAAGTTTAAAGCTTCAAAATCTAATAGTGGTATCAAATCCATGATATATCAAGAGCCATAGTAGACTGTTTGATAGAAGGAGCTCTAGGTAGATCGATAGGAAATAGAGAGAGCCACAAAAGTGATTGAGAGGATATTGTAAATCTCATTTTTAGTTTTCTAAAAAAATTTATTGGCTAGAGTATTCCACAAAGTTGTAGAAAAAAATTGTGAAGACTAGAACTCAACATTGAATCCACTAGATTGGCAATCCAACTAGTGAAGATTATTTTTTATAGATTTACAAAAATTTCTATTTCTAATATTTTTGTTACAAAAATTAACTCCTAGAAGTTGAGAAACTTCCTACAATAGATAGAGAAGGATTTCACCTTCGTTGCTTAAAAGTATATGTACTTTCCTCACGTAGGGATTAGTTCTTTGTTGCAAAAAAATAGAGATTAAATGATGCAGGAGCATCCGGAGACAGTAAAGCAATCTTGCATCTTCCAAATTTTTTTAGTTCATTGCACTTTGATCTGTTGTTTTTCCAAGTTGGGAGAGGTTTTGCAAAGCAATTTTCGGTTGGGAGAAGTTTATTAAGGCAAGGGGGGAAGGGGTCACGAAATCGTGACCCAAGGGACTGCCTTATAGCTATGGCGAGTTTTCATCACGATATCGCGACGGTTTCTCAGGGCAGAGGAGAGGAGCTTCAGACGTCATGATATCGCGACGTCGCGATATCGCGACGGTCTACAGGGCTAGGCAGAGGGGAAAGAGTTTTGTCACGATATCATGGCCTGTTAGAAGCTGCCACGTGGCAGAACAATCAACGGCGAAGGCGGTGGCAGAACCATCAAAGGCAAATGCTGAGGCGTGGTTGGGAGGCTGGGGTCACGAAATCGTGACCCCGAAGGTAGCAGCAATGCAAAGTGGAGTTTTCGTCACGATATCGCGACGTCGCGATATCACGATGGTTTTGAAGTTTAGTGCGAGGGAGCATTTTGGTAGCGATTTCACTACATTTCTGGTGGACAGTGGCAAGGTCGTGGTTGGGTCGCGATATCGCGACATGTCACGATATCACGGCTAGAAGAAAATAGACCAAGGGAGAGAAAGCGGATGGCCGGGCAAGGCCAATTTCGACACGTGGACTGCCACGTGTATCATGGCAGTTGAGGAGGACACGTGTGCCGACATGGAGAAGTCATAGAAGAATTACGCATGATTGGCTACGTGTAAGAAATTAAAGACGAAGGCCACGTATCGGGAGTTAAATTTGACAGCCGCATGCATTAAAGGGGGAGAACCACCATTTGGAAGGATTTTTTTGACAAAACAACAGTGTAGAGTACGGTCTGAGCGAAGCGGCCAGTGCAGGGTATGGGAAGCCATTATTGCAAGCAGCAGTGCAGATCGGGCAATTGCCCATTTATGATAAAAATATTTGAAAACTCGGAGAGGGGGAAAATTGAAGTTTGGAACTTTGTTTTAGGTGGGGCATTAATTGCTAGAGGATCGGGACCTGGTTAAAAACCCAAAATTTTGTAATAGTGGGGATGGTGGACGGAAGAACGGGGGAGTTACAGAGTGGAAGAACCGAGCCAAGCTCGGTCATTGTATGCCTGCGGGCTGTTTTTAATTCGAAACGCATGTAAATATTTTCTGCAAAATTTTAATGAAAAGTTGAATTTGTAAGGTACTGGTATTTTCCGTCCCCGTCAGTGGTATCAGAGCCCGTAGTTCCTGAGTGTACAGCAGACCGTCGAAGGAGAGGCAGTTGTACCAGGACTTGTGGGAGGGCTTGAGATCAGGTGAAGATGCCTTCGAGAAGAAATCTTGTGGGTGGAAGAGGCATGGCAGCGGAAGATTTCTGGGCATTGCAACGGCAAGTTCAGGCCCTGCAAGAAGAACTGCGTAGAGGACATAAGCCGAGCAGAGAGGCAGACAATGAAGATGAAGTTATTGAAGAGGAGAATCAATTTGAAGAAGAGGAAGAAGATGTAGATCCGGCACAAGCCAGATTGTACAAGGCCATATCCCAGATCGAGAAGAGGCCGAAGTTAGAAGTTCCCACGTATTTCGAGAACTTGAACCCAGAGGAGTTGATAGACTGGGTGAATGATTTAGAAGAGTATTTCGAATACGAAGAAGTTGAAGACCCTAACCGGGTCAGATTTGCTAAGACTTGACTGAAGGGTCATGCCAGCATTTGGTGGAAGGGAGTACAGCTAGAGCGAAACCGAAGAGGAAAAGAGCGGATAACAAGATGGGATAGAATGGTGGAGAAATTAAAAATACAATTCATCCCTGTAGATTATGAACTGGACCTGCTATGTAAAATGCAGAGTTTGAGATAGATGAACAAAACTGTTCAAGAATATACGAAGGATTTTTATAAAATTTCCATCAAAATCGGACACTTAGAAGCCAGCAAAGAAAAAGTGGCCCGTTACATTAATGGGTTGAGACCCAGTGTTCAGGAGGAATTGAGCTTGGTTCGGGTAAGCACCATTGAAGATGCTTACCAATTTGCTTTAAAGGTGGAAGAAAAACTGAACCGAAAGTTTGAGAACAAGCAAAGAGTAAAAGGACCGGGAGGAAAGAACGGTGGAAAGAAAGAAGGAAAGGAAGAGAAGAAAGAAGAGGAGAGCAGCAGCCAGGATCAGAAAGAAGATGAAGAATCCAAACCGCAAGTTCAGAATGATGGCTACCCGAGAGGAAGAGGTAGATCTGGACGTGGGTATGGAAGAGGAGTATTTCGTGGAACATGTTTCCATTGTGGTGAAGAAGGACACTAAGCATTTGAGTGTCCACAACATCGAGAAAGGACAAACAAGCGACCAGTGGGTCCTGCCAGAGCAGTTGTGGCAGTTGAAGATGCTGATTCAGAACATTCTAAAGAAGCTGAAAAGGGAGAAGCAATGATTGTGAGGAGGACCATGCTGGTGGAGGAAGACAAATCTGAACAAAGGAGAAGCCTGTTCTGCACCCGATGCAAAAGTGTAGGCAAAGTCTGTAATGTCATTATAGACAATGGGAGTACAGACAACTTAGTTTTCGAGGAGATGGTTACTAAGTTGCAGTTGGAGAGAAGGAGGCACCCGCACCCGTATCGGATTGCGTGGTTGCGAAAGGACCATAGAGCTTGGGTCCGGGAATAGTGTTTAGTCACGTTCCAGATTGGGAGATACCAGGATGAAGTCCTATGTGATGTATTCCCCATGGATGCTTGCCATTTGCTGTTGGGAAGGCCATGGCAGTTTGATCGGGGTGCAGTGCATGATGGTCGTGCAAATACTTACTCCTTGATGAAGGATGGAGTACGGCACAAGTTGAAGCCATTGCAGACAGAAGATGAGAAGGTGTGCAGCAATGCCAGAATTTGTCTAGTAGAAGGCAAAAATTTTTGCCAGGAAACGGGATTTGTGCAAGTTGCAGAGGTTGATGAGTGTTTGGAGGTGTTACAGAAGATGCGGGCTGAACAGCACAGAAGTGAAGGTCACTTCTCCTTTTTACCCCGGGTGTCTGATGCAGGAGCATCCGGAGACAGTAAAGCAATCTTGCATCTTCCAAATTTTTTTAGTTCATTGCACTTTGATCTGTTGTTTTTCCAAGTTGGGAGAGGTTTTGCAAAGCAATTTTTGGTTGGGAGAAGTTTATTAAGGCAAGGGGGGAAGGGGTCACGAAATCGTGACATGCGCGACATGTCGCGAAATCGCGACCCAGGGGACTGCCTTATAGCTATGGCAAGTTTTCATCGCGATATCGCGACGTCACGATATCACGACGGTTTCTCAGGGCAAAGGAGAGGAGCTTCAGACGTCGCGATATCACGACGGTCTACAGGGCTAGGCAGAGGGGAAAGAGTTCTGTCATGATATCGCAACAGGTCGCGATATCGTGACCTGTTGTGATATCGCGGCCTGTTAGAAGCTGCCACGTGGCAGAACAATCAACGGTGAATGTGGTGGCAGAACCATCAAAGGCAAATGCTGAGGCGTGGTTGGGAGGCTGGGGTCACGAAATCGTGACCCCGAAGGCAGTAGCAGTGCAAAGTGGAGTTTTTGTCACGATATCGCAACATCGCGATATCGCGACGTCGTGATATCGCGACGATTTTGAAGTTTAGTGCGAGGGAGCATTTTGGTAGCGATTTCGCTACATTTTTGGTGGACAGTGGCAAGGCCATGGTTGGGTCGTGATATCGTGACATGTCATGATATTACGACATGTCGCAATGTCATGGCCAGAAGAAAACAGACCAAGGGAGAGAAAGCGGATGGCCGGGCAAGGCCAATTTCGACACATGGACTGCCACATGTATCATGGCAGTTGAGGAGGACACGTGTGCCGACATGGAGAAGTCATGGAAGAATTACGCACGATTGGCTACGTGTAAGAAATTAAAGATGAAGGCCACGTATCGGGAGTTAAATTTGACAGCCGCATGCATTAAAGGGGGAGAACCACCTTTTGGAAGGATTTTTTGACAAAACAATAGTGCAGAGTACGGTCTGAGCGAAGCGGCCAGTGCAGGGTATGGGAAGCCATTATTGCAAGCAGCAGTGCAGATCGGGCAGTTGCCCATTTATGACAAAAATATTTGAAAACTCGGAGAGGGGGAAAATTGAAGTTTGGAACTTTGTTTTAGGCGGGGCATTAATTGCTAGAGGACCGAGACCTGGTTAAAAACCCAAAATTTTGTAATAATGGGGGATAGTGGACGGAAGAACAGGGGAGTTACAGAGTGGAAGAACCGAGCCGAGCTCGGTCATTGTATGCCTGCGGGCTGTTTTTAATTCGGAACGCATGTAAATATTTTCTACAAAATTTTAATGAAAAGTTGAATTTGTAAGGTATTGGTATTTTTCGTCCCCGTCATTAAAGATTTGGAGTCCTAAGGAGAAAGGTCACATTGAAAGATTTGTATATTGAAGACTCCAAGTTGGAGATTGAGAAGAGATCTAGTGGCCAAGGAAACCACATTGAAGTCTACAAATCAAGAAGGAGGTTCTAGAAACAAGATCCCATTGAAGGAAGAGGAGACTCAAGGAGAAGAGTCCTAGTGAATATTATAGATTGGTGATCTTCATCGAATATTGAAAACTTCACATTGAATAAGAGGTCTGTAGAAGGCCCTATTGAAGAACTTCTAGAGTGGAATATTAAGAATAGATAAGGACTAGCAAAAATTCCTATTGCAATATCTTAGTAGCAGTAAATGCAGGATATCCAAGAAGGATATATCAATGCAAAACTTCCATAACTGAATATTGAAGAGATCAAGGAAGGTCTCATTGAAGTTTTATAACCTACAATATTGAATACCTTGGAGAGGTATCAAGGAGAAAAAAAAGGAAGTCTTGGTGAGCCTCATTGGAAGAGTTCCTAGAAGAACTCATTGGAGAAATTTACTATCAAGGAGAAGCTCCTACTAGTAAAAGAGTTGGGACAATTATCACCATCCAACAACAAGCCCAAAGGAGAAAGGTTTGGCAAGAAGTTTGTCAAATTTTGAAGTAGTTTGGAGAAGACCTCAAGACTATCCAAATCTTGAGAGGAAATCCATTAGATAGGCCAAGCGTGAAGTCAAAACTTGAAGAGAGAAATAAGATAGAGAAACCACCAAATTTGAGAGATTTGGGGATTGTTGTTGAAGGGTTCTTTAGTGAATATCTCAGCTACATTTTGGAGGAGTGTCCTACCAAATTCTAAGATTCAAGGATAGTGATTTTAGTGAGTTTTGTGATTGCTTTACAATCTAAAAATTTTCATATTTGAGGATAAAAAAAGGTAACAATTTGGGCAGCGTTAGAATCTGTTAAGATTCAGATCTCAAAGGTACATCCTAAATAAGTATTGGATCCACCAAGTTATAGTATTGGGTAACATATTAGTTAAGTGTTAAATCTACAAAAAGGTGAGCCAAAGATCTATTTTTGGACAGCCTATAAGTGTTGCAATATCATCTACAAAATGTAGAAATTGAGGTGACTTAAATCACCATCATCATCATCATCTACGAAGATAGAAAGGTATGCAACAAAAGGTGCAAAATTTCATTAGTTGAGATTTTATATTTGAATTCTTATTAAGGTTATTAAGCACTAATTTCAAGGATTAAAGGTTGCATAAATAGTTTTTATTTAAGTCTTCAAGGTAGTGCAGAAGTTATCATCTACAAGGTTCAAACCTACATAGAAAAATAGAAGTTAGGTATATTTTGAGAGAAAGAAACATATCAACATTCTATTGCTTATTCTAAGTAAAATAAGACTCTATAGTTTTTGCATATTCTATAGTGCAAAACATTATTGAAAAGCTTGGACTATTAAGTGTAAAAGTAACCAAGCAAGGAAGGTATTTCCAAGGGATAGAAGGTAATATTGGCTTCAATCTATATCAGCTAGAAAAGAAAGTTGAATCCAATAGTTTGAGGAGTTAAGAGGCTCAATTTAAGAGCACAGGGGGAAAACATCTACATCATCCACTCTAATTTTCCATAGAATCTAGATAGAACCATACAAAATGGATATAAAAGTGAAGCTTCCTCAAGGAAAGGAAGATACTTTTGGTTTAGTAGCATCCACTTGCATAACACCCAAACAAAGTAAATATTATTCATGAGTTGTAGATAGTAAGAAGGTGATAGCAATAGAATAGATAAGGACATTTGATTGAATATGTCTAGCATAAAAATAGTCTTTGGAGAAGACATAATAAGGTGCATCAAATAGCCTTTGGTGAAGGTAAGGTAAGGTTCATCTAGAAGTTTATGGTGAACACAAATCAAAGAGATCAGTGAAGTATAACTTAAGCAACATCATTCAGGCCACATAAACATAGTTGGAAAAATCTTATAGATTAAAAGGAAATCATAGTTGGCATACACTGCCATAAAGAGGAGACGTTCAAAGAGTTCAATGTTTGCCATCTCAAGGTACTAAAAGCACCATAGCTAGATGCAACAAGCAATGCAAGGATAACATCATAGTGAGAGTCAATTTACACATCATAAAACTACATCAACACAAGGACAATAAGGTGAATATAGTGCAAATAGAGTATATCTTGTTACAGTTGATAAACCAAGACAAGAAATTATAATTAGTTGGAAATAATATAGCATAAGGAAATGTGGAATCATTACCAAAGCAGTAGAGAAATCCATTATGCATCATTCAAACCAAGTTGAAATAATTGTCCAAGTTGGAGGAGAAAGGAATATCATAGTTCACTATCATAGAAGAGTGAAATAACTTGGAACAGTTGGCCAAAGGCAAGCATTGAATCTATAAGCCTTTTTTGATACATTTAAGACAAATCGTATGCAAAAGGAGATTGAACACTTGCCAAGATTTTACGAGGAGAGTGCCACTTGGAACAAGGAAGGAATCATCTCATAACACTCATGACCAGGAAGAAGGGTGTCCATTCGAAGTAACGCTCAAAGAAAACTAGCATAGTACAATAACACCTCAAGGTAAGAATATCATTGCACATAATACCAATGCCACTTGTATTAATTTTCATAAGCATGTAACACTTCATATTTGCATTCAAATCAAGGTTGTCACCACTTCTCTTGAGCCCTACTTAGCTAGTAATGCCCAACAGGAAGGGATGTCCATTGCCTTAGAGAATCGTGACATTTATCACACATTATATAGTAGACAACCATATTAAAAGGTATTTACAAGAGCATTTAACCAAGTGAGAAGGAAATTAAAATTGCATAGCAAAGTCAAGTAGCAAGGGGCTAAGGCAATCATAGAGAAGAGTGTATCAAAGCTCACCAGTGAATAATGTCATTGACAGAAGAACACATTAGCATTAAAGAACACGATACCATCATAAGAAAGAATGTAGGTTAGCCTATAAAGAACATGATGCAGTCATAGGAAAGAGTTCCAGTCAGCATACTATTATTGGAGAAGAGCACAAGTTGATCGTAAGTTCAGTTGGGCATATGACACAATGAACAACACACATTATAAAGGTAATATTAAAGTCTTATTATTTTTTCAAAGTTTTTGAGGAGTTATAAGGACATACATATTAGAATTGATATTAGTTAAGATTTCATAATCTAGGAATATTCAATAGGAGTTATAAGGTAATAAAAGATACCCTAGAAAGCACATTGCTTAATTTGATAAGGAAGAAGAAAATAGAAGAATTTAAATATTTATTATTATTGCTTCCAATATTTGTAAACCTTAACTCAAGGAGTTATAAGGATAGTAGAACATAATTTGCAAATATATATTCTTTCTAAAACTTCTAACTTGGGAGACACAAGGAATCCTACATCAAACTAATATCATAGAAGTGCAAAATTTTATCATAGCATTGATTCAAAATTGAAGTTTATTTCTTGCATCAAATACTACTTGGAAAAGTAAACTTATTAGTCTCATACTTAAATAAAAGAGACATAAACAATCCAACTAAAGACATTGAAAGATTATTATCTAAAATTGTATTTATAAGCTTTCTAAAAGGAGATTTAAATAGTTGATTACAAGTGATAGAAGTTGAATAATATTCTAAATTTTGTTATCCTATCACTAGGGAGACAAAAGGGCATAAACTCAAAGAAAAACTAGAAAGTTAAACATACTATCAAATTTCTTTGACCACTCTATCATTTAAGATATAGAAGACATTCTTATAAACTTAGAAAAGTTCTTTTAAAGTTGAATAAAAGCATTTAATTATCCTACTAGGGAGTTATAAGGTTGACTACTCCAAAGGATCCCAAAAGAATAAGAGTTCCATTGTTCAAATCATACACTACAAGATTTGATTCAGTTTTCTACAAAGTAACATAGTCTTCTCAAACTAAAAGAGGAAGAAAGATGTCAACCTTAGAGAATATAGTGAACACTGATATGAACAACACTACTAGGAAGGAAAGAGCAAGTATCATAAAAACTAGAATCAAGAACTTATAAAATATGTAGAAGACTTAGACCTTACTTCAAAAATGATTCAAAGTGAATCTTTAAAAGACAACTTTGAAATCATGGAATATTATCTACATGTTCGACTGATCGAAGCAATTGAAAATGGAAAGAGTGACATTCAAATTTATTTATACTAAGAAAGCATATTATATATGGCATTACTTACATTCAAATGTTACAAGGATGAGAATGTAGAACAAAAAGGATTGATAGAATTACTTCAAATTAAAACTAAAATGGATGAATTATACCTAGAGAAGATATTTTAATCATCATGCAGTATTGATAATTCAAGTTCTACTAACACAAAATCTTATCATGATAACTTAAGTGTTCGTTCGGAAGCTTCTATACAAAACCTAGAAAATGATAAAAAGGATAAAGAAAAAGGGAAAATATTGCTACAAGAATCAGGTGATACTACAACCACTTATGAAAGTATGGACACTATACCTAAAGACAAGGATGAAGAAGAAGAAGGTAAATTAGATCAAGGAGGTATAAAGTGAAATGTGAGTTAAATACAGTACAAATAACCTCATCAAGATGAAGATTACGCAAAAGACAAAGATCCTTATTGAAGACTAAAGTCTTAAAAAACCAAACAATGTAATACAAGGGGGTGTTGGAATATATTACATTATTTGGTTCTTTACTAATGTACCATCATGGGTACATATTTAGATTAGGAGTATATTAGGAGTTAAGTGTTTTATTAAGGTAATGTAATAAATGCACAAGTGTAAGAATATGCAATGATTGTAAATGTGCTTGAAGTCCACATGTACATGAGTCTTAGAATAGAATAGTGAGGTGTCTTGAAGGCAAATAGTTGCATCTTATTATAAATAGGCCTTCATAGAGTAGAAGTGAGAGAGGATTTTGGAGTGTGTAGGTTGAGTAGTAGTAGATACAATGTAGATCCATTTTGCAAATATGGAGAGGTTGTAACCTCCATTGGAGAGCATTGCATATTTTCATGAGCTTTCTTAAATGAGCATTTCTAAAGCATTGTATCAAATTTTATATCATATTTTCATGCATATTAGTTGGCCATTATCATAGATATAATATTGCATGTTTATTTCCATACTTTTGGATGCATTTCCTTTAAGTTTAAAGCTTCAAAAGATAACATAGAGGTGGCATCAATACCAAATAGCTTTATGCTATTTTATTTTCAAAATACTAAAGATCTAATGCATGTCATGCTCAAGGGATCTTGGTTTTTTTTATAGAATTGATCTAGCTCATAAAAACTAGGATTACACTTTTGACCCATATAAGGAGGTCATAAATATAGCCCCTATTTGGGTAAGACTACCAGGCTTACCGCTTGATTTTTGGGATACAAATATCTTGGTTGGGATTGCAAGGGCCATCGATACTCCCATAGTGGTGCATTCAGCTACCAAAGTAGGAATGAGATTGATTCACGTGAGGTTCTATGTAAATTTTAACCTAGGAAAACCATTGTTATCCTCAATAAGGTTAGTCTCAGACATGAGAACGTGGGACCAAGAGATCAAATATGAAAATCCTCTAGTTTCATGTTCCATATGTAAGAAATTTGGCCATATGGGGAAATATTTCCCTAAGATGAAGATATCCATGAAAGCATGGAGAAAAAGCACAACATAGTCAAGGAAAAAATACAATAGGAAGAAGCAAATCAGTCCAAAGATAAAACTATAGAGGAAGACACTAAAGAGGAAATCCCTATGATAAAAAACATGCAATGCAAGGAATATTGTAGATCTAGGTGGCAGAACCAAAGTGGGAAGATCTTTGAATATAGAGGTGATATCTAAAGAAACATCAAAAGAGATTTCCAATGACAACCAAAAAGTCTTTAACTTAAGTGGAGGTTGCAACCCTATTTGCAACAACAAGTGAAGATCATATGTTGGAATGTAAGGAAGATGAACACCCCCAATAAGAAAATATTTATTAAGAACTTAATAAAAATGAACAATCCAAATATTATTCTCTTTTAGGAGATGAAGGTAGACTCAAACAACATGTTGAGAATAAAAAATGATGTGTGTAGACAAGCAAAAGCAGAAAAACGTGTAGTTGATAGAGCTTCAAGTAGTGTGTGGACACTTTGGTATCCAAATAGAGTGGAAGTAATATGCAGCCAATAAGCATATAGCTATGAGAAGGAGGTTATAGAGTGAACTAAAAGAGATGCACAAGTCTTTCAAAGGTTTAACCAGATGTGAAGGACACTTGGGAGGAGTTGCAGACAATGGTTTAGATAAATAAGAAGGATGGAGACATGGAAATTGTTTTCAAATTGTTCAAAATGAAATAGAACAATCAAGATCATCCAACCTCTTAATTATGAATGTAGATTCTTTGACCTATACTTTTTGTATTCTTTTTGTTATATCTTGTTGTTTTTTTTTATTAAGTATGGTGTACATTTTTGTCCTTGTTTTTATCTTGTCCTCTTTACTTTAAGGATTTGTTTTCTTGTATAAAAGGTTGGGTCCCTTTCAAAAACTCATGTTTTCACCTATAATAAAAAAATATAGTAGAGTTAATTTAAACTTCATAACGTTGCTGACTAAGGGATGATCCAAAAGAAAAGTATGATTAATAAATTAGAAATGAAATTCAAGGACACATTTGTTTCAAGTTGAATAACTTTGACTTTTTCATTTCATATTTGCCTTTGAGAAATCTCTCTATGTTTCCTCAACAAGAATAATTATAGATAAACATATAATGGAACACCTTGTTAGGGTCCATGTGATGATTCAAAGTGTCTAGAGATATCCATTGATTAAAATATAACATTTTGGGGTGTTATAACAACATCTAATCCATTCACTCCAACATTTATCAAAACCAAATTTTCTGAGAAAATGCCTTATCATATGTTTTTCATATCAAATTTTACAATCACGCCTATATTTTTCATAGAATGACGAGAATATATTACCTTCTATGTGATGCTTACACCACCAAGATTTATTTTACCATGAATATTCCCATCAATATATTTGGGTATTTCTTTATCTAATAAAGGAAAGAATTTTCAAGGCTAAACTTTGAAGAGAATAAAATATTGTTTGATAGGTTGGAAATATAAGTTTGTAACTATGGTTGGAAGGCCACAACTAATAAAGACTTGTAAAGACTATTTTACAAGTTTTCCTTCTATATATATCAATATCAACATTTTTGACAAACGTAACATCCTAATCTAATAAAATTCAAAGATATTTTCTTTGAAATATTGTGAGGAAACATTTAGGTTTGCTTTTCATAAGTGGGATAGGGTTTACAAAAGAAAGAATATTCGAAGGATAGACTTACAAAATTGTAAAATTACAATTTTGAAACTAGGAAAAAAACTTTTGTAGAGATAATCTAAAGATAAAGAAAACAATTGGGAAAAAAGGTTACTTCAAAATCTATAGATTCTATTGATGTAATAAAATTACTTAGGAAATGAACCCCATCAAGAGGCTTGAAAAATACAATATAATATTAGATAGTTTGAAATTGATCAATAAATATATTACATGGTTAGTCAATGGGTGTATTCTACAAAATTTTGATTTGATGCTTGGTTTATATTCTTACTTCTCATCCAAAATGGAAACCATTGACCCAATCATGTTGTATTCTACAAAATTTTGATTTGATGCTTGGTTTATATTCTTACTTCTCATCCAAAATGGAAACCATTGACTCAATCATGTTTAGCTAGTAAAGGTTCAAAGGTTCAAAGTTTATATAATAAATTTCTATTAGAGACATGAGTGGAGTAGAGGAACTCAAACAAATAGTGTATGCGCTTCAAAGGATTCTTCATTAGAAATATGGATTGGTTTAAAAGCTATCATATGGTTGATACTTGATCGAATTTAGATATAAGACTTTCAAGCAATAAAATTTTCCTACTTCCCAGATATTGTTCTTGTAAGAATGTTTGGTCACTTGAAATACTCCTTAAGGCCTCAATATTTATTCAATTAGCATTCATAAGCAATATTCTTACATTTTAAAGTTTGCAATTATGACAATATTATAGGCCTTTTAGGTGTACCTTATGTAAGAAGGGTCTAGAAACATCATACCATTTACTTCTTCATTGTTAATTTCTTATATCATTTGAGGCCTCTTTTAAAAAATAGAAATATAATGGGTAGCTTCATCAACATTGAAAGAGTTCATAAAATGTTATATTTTAAATACATTATGCATTCTATAGAGGATTTATCTTTCCATTATTTGTAAGAATTTATAGCTCAAAAGGTATAATAGAATATTTGAAAACATATCTAAAAATCATAACAAAATTTTAGAATCATTTCATTGTCTATATTGTACAATTTTTACACACATGGTGCTCATGATGGGAAGTTTCAAGTATAAAAAAAAGAGGTATTAAGTTTTGAATATACATGAAAGTATTATCTATGATAATGAAGTCAACACAAAATCCAATTTTATCTATGGTGAAATAGAAATATCTAGAAGTAGAGTTTATCGAAATTAATTTTGATTGTGCTTTCAAAGAAAATTGGGGATAAGTTGGTAAAGGTGGTGTTTTTCAAAATAATAAGAGAAATATCTCTTGACTTACTCAAAATCATATGGAAATTTAAGTAACAACTATGAAAAGGCTAGGGAATTTCTTATTCAGATTAAAATTACCATTAAAAAGGATATAAATAAATATCAATCAATGGGGATTAATAAATTATTTTTAATATATCAAGAAAAATGGATGTGGCCATTAGACATGACATTAGCTCAACCTATTAATTCCTTGAATTTTAAGGAGAAAACCCAAGTTTGAATCTTTTCAAGCAATAAATGCATAATAACAAAGATCTTAAAATACTACTAAATGGTCATGATGTAATATAGGTGGGGTCTATTTTAATTTTATATAACCAATTTAGAAAATAGCATTGTTTATGATATCCATCAACTATTATTGGTGATAGGGATTAATATTATATTATCCCTTTTCACATGGATCATGATGTATTGCATTTAATACTCACATGGATCATGCATATTAAATGTCGACTTGTAAAGGTAGACATGCCTATAAATATGTTTTTGATTAATGTAATTCTCAATTTTCATTTGTGCCATTTTGTGTTGCCTTTTAAGAGTGTTTGGAGAGTATCCTCTTCCTAATACCAGATTGGTTTAGAAAGGAACGATAAAATCAACCCATGGATCTTGAGTGGTGAACAATTTTCCTTCCATGAACACCTTTGTGCACTTCTGATCTTGAAAACTCTCATTTGGGGTCCCTCTGAATCCAACCCTCAGCTAGCTAAGATCCCTCTGACTTCAACCTTTAGCTTTTGATCCAAGCCTTGCCCTTGGATTTTTTATTTCTTTAACATTTGTATTTGCAATCATGCATTGATCTAGTGGATTCCTCATTGTCACCGTATACAGGGTGATATCTATTTTCAATTATGGTAGCATTATCCTATTATTCAGCCACATATCGAATTCAGCCATCATTTCGATGTCTTTCCAATATTCGTCGATGTTGATTAGGCATCTTCTCGCTGTCACCATTTCCTAGCATGCTATCCATTTATTTTTGCAACCTCAAGAACTTAATAGCACCACTTTTCTTACGATAACATTCTATCGTATGACACCATCACTTAGAGAAATTTCAATAATTTTTGGTGACCTTCGAGGAACATTGTGCATGCTCATGTGATTTCTAGAAACATTTTCAATCATTCATATTTAGCTAGTGCACATATCCATTCTCTACTATGTTATAGTTATGTCCTAGATGATTTTTTACTTCTCGATGCTAATCTATAATTCTCGACATCCAAAACACTTAGCTCCAGAACGATTTCACATTTATCGGTGATCACAAAGAACTCATATGCAATGGCGATGAATTTTTGGTGACGTTATCAATTTTTTGTGGTAATAAATTACACACTAAGATTATTTTAAATTTTTAGTGAATTTTATATACCGATGTCGTGTTAACATTTCGGTTGGGTGAATTTTGGTTGAGTTTAAAAAAAAACTTTTGTGGGTTTTATCCCACATTGCACATAGCATCACCATCAACCACCCTCATCTATGGGATATCTCACATTAGTTGATAGCCAACTTACACTGGCTACCCTCTCTCTGCTATCATTTTTGTAGACTTCCCATTGCCTTGTCCACTTACCATATTTTTTGTATCCTATGCCTACCTTGCATTCTATCGATGGTCACCTTCATTCCCCATGCCCTGCCTTGCATTCTGTGTTGCTCAATCATCATCAATTGCCTTCGTTTCCCATGCCTTGCTTTACTTTTCATGTTTCTTAGTGGTCACCGCTCGCCTTGTTTTCGTTGCTGCTATTGACCATTGGATAGTGTCCACTATGACCATTGGTGGACTATTATTTGTTGTGCACTATGACCGTTGGAGGAGGTTGGCTATTGGAAATCATGATCATTGGATCACTATTGATTGTTATAAATTGTGATCGTTGGATCACTATTGACTATTGTAAATTATGACAGTTGGATCACTATTGACTATTGTAAATTATGACCATTGGTTGCCTATTGTACCTTGTGTTGGTTCCACATTCTGCTTGTTGATCGTTAGACATTGAGTCTCACAAATTTCAAAATCAAATTCCTTGGTCCAATCAGAGAGGGAGGGCCCATTAAAATTTGACCATAAATTTTTGTCGCATATTCTCATTTTGTCACCCAAATTGGCACCTAGTAAACCCTCGGTCACTCCTAGTAAACCTATGGCTACAAATATGGCCATTGTTGAAAAATTAGCTGAAATCATTGTAGCCCAAAATGAAAAATTGTGAAAATGGTTGCCATGTTGCAAAACCTTCAATGTTCCTCCCATCCTCCTCGTCCAAGGTGTGAAGTAAAAATATATGAAGGCTCCCAAGACCCTGATGTACTCAATAGTTGGATCCTTGACATGGAGACCTAGTTTGAATATACTCACACTCCTGATAATGAAAAGGTTTCATTCGCAAAGCTCAAAATTTCCAACATCACCAAAGTTCTCATTGCCAATCACCACAATCCAATTTGTACATGGGAGGAGATGGTACAAGTTTTGAAGGCCTCATTTTATCCATAAAATTATGAGGACTTACTAAATCAATGGTTACGCCTTCATCAAGGCAAGAGGGAATCTATACAAGATTTCATTCATCATTTCAACCGCCTTCGAGTCTTACTTGGCATTTCAGATTCTGATGTTGTCTTGATTGCAAAGTTTAAAAGTGATCTTCTCACACACTTGTATAGGTAGATCAAATATAATACTTTCACAACATTAGATAATACATTCAAACATGCACAACTAGTTGAGGAGAAGTTCATGGCACAACGGTGGGAGCCTCACTACTCTTTCGGTGGTTCGATAGAAGATGTGCACAAGCATCAACAAGGATGAAAGATACCTTCCCATGTTTCTTCTTCTATTACTCCCACTTCTTACTCACCCCTACTTCTAAAAATTCATTTCCTTATTCCTCTTATTCATTCTCTCATGCTCAAACTGATAAATTTTATAACTATTGTAAGAGGCAAGGCCATGATAAAAATCAATGTCCACAATTACAAAAGAAGAATCTTTTTGTATAGTCTGATGAGGGCACTTGTGATAACCCCATAGAGACTACTAGAGAAGAATAAATTTATGAGGATTTGAGAGGGCAACTTAATAATGTAACACTCATGAATTAGCATTCCAGATCAGGTGATCGTGACCAATTGTTTATCACTCATGCTCACTTGCTCCATAACTTTACAGTAGATTGTATAATCGATAATGGCTCACAAAAGAATCTGATTGCACAATCTATTGTTGATAGGCTAAAGCTCCCTACGTCCAAACATCCTCACTCCTACTCTCTTGGGTGTAATAATAGCACCAACATATCAAAAATCACATACATGTACACCATTGCATTTGCATTTGGCCCCATATTTTGGGATAAAGTCACGTGTGATCTCACACCCATGGATTGTTGTGGATTACTTCTGGATAAATCTTACCAATATGATAGGCATGCCACTTATGATGCCTATCACAATACATATACTTTGTAGCATGAGAACAAATCCTTTCTTGTCTGTAGTGTTCCACCCACTACACATCGGACTTGCACTAATTTACATCAGGCACAACCAATTGCTTTGATTTTTAGCACACCATAGTAGAAGGAGGTCTAGTATTAAGAATGTGTATGATTTTAGTGGTAAAAATTGGAATCAAACCCTTAACCAATAGAATATAATGATAGGATGTTATTGATTCTCCTTTATACCAAAAGAATTGCTTCAATAGATTTTTTTCTATAAAATTTATTTTTTACCTTATTTATAGGTTAATAGCTATCTCATCTTAACAAGAGATGACCTTTACATGAATATTTCTTATTCATTAATTGAATCATATACATTAAATACAAATATAACTTTAGATCTAAAATTATATGATTTTAAGTGGTTAAATACATGGATTTTTAATATAAGGATTATTGTTGTCTTTGATTATCTATGCCACTAGACGAGAGAGACCAAACGGTTAGGACTATTTTGTCTTGCACAAAGCAACACAGCAAGTCTAGTCTTGATATCATGGAGTTTGACTCTATCAGGGACCTCCAAGATTTTTTACAAGGCGAAATCCTTTTATGATATGAACTTGAGCACACTTGTCCTACTCTAGGTTAGTTTAATAACTATGAGGCAAAAAGGGTTAGAGAAATCTAAAATTTAAAGCCAAAAAGAAAAAAATCTAAGCTAATGTTCAAACATCACTCTTATTTTACTTGTATCATCTCTCACTACTCCCCCTCCACCTGTTTGGTTGGGATTCCCTTTGGAATCCCTATTGATATTCATTTTATGCCACCTCTTCCTTAGCCATTTTCATGTTATCTTTTCTCTATCTAATTTCTATTGTATACTCCCTATTGTTGAAGGTAGATGAATGCACCATCTTTCCATGGTCTTTTTCTCCCATGTAAATGTTCATTTAGCTACACTTTACTAGTTAAGTTTTCATTAATGATTGATTTGATTATAGACTCCAATCACATTCAATTTCATGTTTTCAAAGGTATATTATGGGTGCCATGTTCCAGAGATTCAATAACTTATCATTTTTTAAGGGACCTCCATTGGGCTAACCAATATTTGACCACTTATAGTGGGACCCACCCAACAAAGAAATCCATTTTAATATTTTCCCAAATCTCTCCACTAAACTTGCACTTCATGAATATATGATGACCAATCTCCTCCTCTTTGTCATGAAAGGTACACTGAAAAGTCCCATGAAAACCCCTCTTTCAAATATTATCCATCATTAGCATTCTTTTGTGAGCAACTAGCAAGCTAAAAACCTTAATCCTCAAGATTGTTATATTTTTCCATATTTTTGTTGAAACCTTCTCACTAGTACCTTCCTCAATTAATTTTTCATAATCACTTTTGACTGAGTATTCTCCATTTGGGCTCACTATCTAGTAATATGTATCTATACCCTTTAGATAACTATAGGTAGAATTAAGTGTACATAGAATGATTTAAAATTTTCCATTTTGTTGATTCTCTTCTTCTTTCCAATCCTCTAGGACACGCTTGATGTTGCTCTCCTAATGCATATGGAAGTAATTGCTCACTTTGTTTCCATATATATTCCATGCATATTGGGCTAGTGCATTTAGATCTCGTCCTATTGTAGAGGATTTATCCCTAACCAAAATCCTATAAGTCAATGTGCTCTCTAGTTTCAACCTTCCATTTCATTGTCTTTCTCAAAATATCCTTGCTTCACAGTGGATGGTTCTATATGATTGAGCCCTTGCAATGCTATTTCTCACAAAGGATTCTCTCAAGATCCTTACCTTCTAGGTATTTATGTCATAGAATCCTAGACCAAAGGTTATTTGGTTCTCTTGTTAAGCTCTAGACTAGTTTCCCATCCAAGGTTATGCACATCAAGCTAATTATCCTTAAACCTACACCTCCATTTTTTTAGCTGGAAAATTATTTTTTATTGGAAGAGAGCCAATCTTATTTTTTCCTTTATTATTATCTAGAGGAATTTCTTCTGAAGATATTGTAACTTAGTTGACATTGTCCTTAAAATTTTAAATAGAAACATGATGTAGGTGGGTAGGACTTGAATGGTTGACTATTGTAGTTTCATCTTCCTAGTATGGCTCAACCATTAATCCTTGCACCCTTCCAATTTCCTATAGAATCAAACAAAATTAGGGTTTTATTTTTCTTTCTTTACTATACCTATGAAAAGAGGCATTTCAAAATATAGTGAAGGCAAGGATCCTAGTTTATAACCCAAAAATTCATTTATCTTCCCTTAGGTCCTTTCCAAGGTATTGATAAAATACAATAGACCTTTCTCCTTATTGACTCTTTGACCTACAACCTTCTTGTAGCTCTCCAACACTTTCTTCCATTCTTTGGCTTCAATAACACTTGTTGGTCCTAGAAGGATTGTATCATCCATAAAAAGCTAATGAGAAATTACCTCCATGGTGTTTGCTACCTTTAGGACTTGGACTTTATTTAGCCTGTGTTTTTTATCGAGTTTTGACTTAAAGCTTTTGTGAGCAAGATAAATAGGTAGGGGATAATGGATCGCCTTGCCTCAGACCCTAAGAGCTAGAAAAATAAACTTGTTGGCACTCCATTTACTAGGATAGAGTATCTTGGAATATTTACATAGCTCATAACTAGATTTGTTTAGACCTCCTCAAACTCAAACTTCTTAAACATCTTCTAAAAAGATTTCCAAGATACCCTATCACATGTCTTGTTATTGTCCAAATTAACTAGCACCCCCCTCCTCTTGCTTTGAACCAAGGAATATGGAGCCTCATCAACCATTATAATCCCATCTAGATTATGACGATCCTTAACAAATCCCCCCTATTTTTTGAGATCAAAATCAAGAAAATGGTTTTTAATATCAGAGAGATCACCTTCATTAGTATTTCATATATTTTATTACATAGGGTTGTGAATTTAAATCATCGTAGGATTCATATATTTTATTACAAGGGTTATGAAAGTATTATTCCATTCCTTAAAAACCTTTCCTTTTCTTTGGGCTTCCCTTATAGCTACTAAACTATTTTTTAATTTTTTTTCAAAAAAAATGGCAAAACCCTACCTAGAATCCATCCATCCCTAAGGATTTCACCTTCCACTTAGAGAACACTACCTCTTCAATTTCTTCTTCTATAAAGGGTTTATCCAACAACTTGTTACCTTCCACTATGATCACTTGAAGAATATTGTTCACAAAGTTATTAGATTCCTCCTCCTACTCCCTCCCTTGTTTTGTTAGGTTACATAAAACCTCTAACATTGACATACAAACTCTATTATTATATATTCTTAAAATTCAAACCTTCTTTGCAAATATAACTAATATCAACCTCTTGAGTTCAACTTAGAAAAAAAATGTTAAGTTTCACCAGCAATATTGAAACCTTAGATTTGCTTGTACATGGAGCAAATTACACTCATAAGTTAGCATTTTTGGTAATGTCAATTTTAATGGAAATTTAAAATTTAAAATTACAATTGAATTTTTAATTTTCAAATGATCATTTCAAAGGTGACTTCCTTGAAATTATAATTTTGATTGATTGTGATTGAAAAAATTCAAAATTGAAATTTACCAATTAAAAATCAAACTTTTAACATTTTAAATTGAAAAATAACAAAGGATATTTTTTAAGGTACCATTTGTTCCTATATTAGTTTACCCTTAAAATATTGTTTAAGGTGTGAAAATATTTGATCTAACCACTTCTAAAAACTTGTTTCAAATATCATTTTTGATATCTTATTGACTAAATATTAATTAAATAAAAAATATAAAGATTCACCCATCTTATTAACTAAATATTTTGTTAAATAAAAATATATATTAAAATTCACTCACAAGATTAAAACCTTGATTCAGGTGTGAAACTCTCCACTTCTAAAAACTTATTCCAAATCTTATTTTTTATATCTTATCAAATAATAAATCATATACTCAAAATTAAGCTTGAATGTTTTAAAAAAACTTATTTTAGTAAGCTATCATGTTTCTTTTTTTCTTGTTAAAAAGAGGTTGTACTCGGGTCCCCCACCCTTAACAAATTACACCTCTCTTCTTTACAGCTTGAGAGTTTACAAATAGATACACTTCTCATCTCAATTGAGATGCTATAGTTGGAAACCTACATCATTTTACATAAAATGTCTAAATTCTTGATTTTCATTTTTTGGATCTTTTCAATCTCTGTATGAATACATTTACTTCAAAATTTAGCATCTTTCTTGACATTTTCCTATAGCAGACTTCACAATGCCAAAAATTCATCTCTACTATCTATGCCTTGCATCTTAGTAGAGTAATATTTTCAAAACATTGCACTAACATAGTCCGCTTTACCAAATCTGGATTGCTAATTTATTTTCTAAAACACAAGTGCAACCACAAAAATTATAATAAATAGTCTAAATGAACACACATTATTGTTACAAAATAAAACATATATTACCAATAGAAAACATTAAAATCAACATTTTTTGTCTGCTTCAACTAAAATGTCTACTTCCTCTAACCATGGAAATGAGATGTTAACTTCACGATCCTCAATCAAAACCTCTCTATTGGCTAGCTTATCTGCATATTTGTTTCCTTTCCTTAATATATGTGTAAACCTAATTTCTTCAAACTCTTTTAGCAAGATCTTGAATTTCCATAATTATCTCTTGTATATTCCATGGAGCCTTTGCTTTCCTCAAAATCGCATTTATTACTATGAGAGAATCACCTTCCATCCAAACTCTATTCCATTTCATTTGTTTACATAATTTTAACCCTTCTAAATTTGCCCAAGCTTCAGATTAATTATTTGTCTTAAATCTACAATTGAAAGCATAATGAGACAAAATTTATCCTCTATTATTTCTAATTATTCCTCCTCCTCTTGGGTTTCCTATATATGCTCCATCAAAATTCAGTTTAACCCACTCCACATTTGGTGGTTTCCACTTTATATTCTTTACCTTATTTTTGCTTCTCTTGTACCCAACATCATAATTCCATTTAATGACTTGATTCCATCTATAAAGACTCTCTACTTCCAAATTAGGGATTAGGTGAGTTGATAGGGTTGGTTTAGACTCCTCTATGGCTAAACATATCTTCTTTTTCATTACCACTAAACTACTTTCCTTTCCTTTAAATATTATCCTATTCCTTTCTAGTGATATAGTCCAAAGTATTGTATCTTTTGATATATCCCATATTGTCTATAAAGCCTCACTTTTATAATTGCTCTACCATTGCTTTAACCAATATTCAATTATGTTATTCATCACCATGCATTTACCAAACATATTAAGAATCCATTGCCATAGATTCCATACTATTTAGCAATGTCCCAAGAGATGGTAAATACTCTCCTCCTTATTACAAAAAACGCATTTAGAGGGGCCAGGAAAACCCCTTTTTATAAGGTTATTCTAGGATAAAATTCTTCTATGACCTACTAGCTAAACAAACATTTTGACTTTAGGAATTCTTGATGTATCCCAAATATCTCTCCAAATTCTAGTGATATTATTAATATGTTTGTGTTGAACATTATATCCACTTCTTGTTGTGTATTCTCCTGAGCTATTCAACTTCCAAATCAATTTATCCTTGGCACACCTCATAATAATTACAGTTGTTATATTTCTACTAAATTATCTCTTAGCATAAATGTCTTGTATAATTGCAAAAATATCTTCTTTCCATTTATATATTCCTTCTCGATCCTTGTACAAAATGTTTGAAACCTTATCACCATATTTATATTGAAGCAATCTCATCCAAGGTTTCAAAACTAGATCTAAATTGAGTGGTTTTTTATCACATCAAGTATCCATCCAGATAGAATATTTTTCTCCAGTTCCCACCACCCATCTTAAACCTTTAATCATAATATCAATAGATTTTTTGAAACCATTCCAAAGAGCAGAACCATATGGAAGAGATAATGCACTAAATATTAAATGTGGGTCATTGGGATCAACATACTTACTTAGAAGAATTCTTTCCCATTGTATTTGACTCTCTTTGTATAATATCCAAATAAATTTTCCCCTAAGAGCTAAATTTGCATCTGTAAGATCTCTTAAACCAAGACCCCCCCTAGATTTTTCATCACACATATTGCTCCATTTCACCAAAGAAAATTTTCTTTTATCATGCAAACTTCACCATAAAAAATATCGCATAATAAATATTAAACTTTTTTCAATTGATTTTGGCATACAATACAAAGACATATAATATGTTGGAATGGCTTTTAAGATTGACTTAATTAACTACACTCTTCCTGCTAATGATAACCATCTACTTTTCCAAGCTGGAAGTTTATTTTAAACTTTACTAATAAATTGATTTCATAAATCTATCCTCATTCTCCTGTCAAATAAAGGCATCCCTAGATAAGTTGTTGGAAAATTTGCCTCCTCCATTTGAATCAACCTACAAATTCTTGCTTTGATATTAGAAAGGTTGTTAAGAAAGTAAATTCTAGATTAGTCCTATTAATTTTTTGCCCTAAAGCTCTTTCGTACTCTTTTAAAAATTTATTCAAAGCTCTGGCCTCATTTATCCTTGCCCTTCCAAAAGGGTTGTATCATCTACAAACTGTTGATGGGTAATGTTATCGATGTTATTACTAACCTTAAGTCCACTTATAAACTCATATTTGTAAGCCTTATTTAAGTTTCTACTCAAAAATTCTACCATAATAATGAACAAATAAGGAGATAGAGGATATCCTTGTCTAAGGCCTCTCTTAGCTTTAAAATATTTTATCACTAACCCATTGACCAACACTGAATAAGAAACTATAGAGACACAAGTTTTAATCCATCTAACCAATTTCTTCCCAAAACTAAACTTATCTAAAATTGCAAAAAGAAAATTCCATTTAACCCTATCATAGGCTTTACTTATATCAAGTTTTACGATCATAGCTTTCTCTTTTCTTGAAGCTAGTGAATGTATAACTTCATGAGATACTACAATTCCATACAAAAAATCTCCCTTTCCTAAAACGTCATTGCTCTTCTGAAATAATTTTTTTATAACAATGGCCTTAATATATTCACCATCACTTAGGAAATAATATTATAATCCATATTACATAGGCTTATGGGTCTAAAATAATCAAATAATTCAGCATGCTTTTTTGGAATTAGGGTAAGGTAAGTTGCATTTGTTTTATAAGGAATGTATTGTTTTACCCTAGACTGTTCCACTGCCACCAATAAAGAATCCTTCACTATATCTCAATTATGTTGGTAAAAAGTTACAGAGAGCTCATCTAGACCAAGGTATTTATCCTTATTAAAAGAGAAAAGCGTTAAATGAACTTCTTCTAGAGTAATAGGATCCATCAGTTTCTTATTGTCATCATTTGTTATAGCTGAGGAACATCTTGAAGAAGTTTATCATTAAGAAATTTTGTCTCCTCTGAACCTAGAATATTATGATAAAATGACTTAGCCTCTTTTCTAATTTCACTCTGATCTTCAATCCAAACCCCTTCTATTGATTTAATTCTACCAATTCTAGAAGAAGATCTCTATACTATAGCCATCCTATGAAAAACTTTGTATTTTTATCTCCTTATTTTAACCAATTTTTTCTTGATTTTAATCTCCAAAATTTCTCTTTCTTACTCAAAATATTATGATATTCACTAAGCAACTCCCTTTCCTCTAATCTTGTATTATTATCATCACCTTTTTAGAATTTTGAAATTTTATCTTTTAGTTCTTCTTTCTTCTCAAAAATATTTCCAAAGGTGTTCTTGTTCCATTATTTTAATCTAGATGTCATAGCTTTAATTTGGTTTGGAAGAGCATACAACCCACCATTACCTAAAGAATTTCATGTTTGAGCTATCATATCAACAAATTGAGGATGGTCTTCCCACATGTGCTCATATTTAAAATATGATCTTTTTTTGAATTCACTAACCACCATTTTAACTCTTATTGGCCAGTGATTTGAACCAATCCTTGTTAAGGTATTAATTTTAACACAAGTTCCTTCATCTAGCCAATAATCTGAGATAATGCATCTATATAATTTTTCTACTATTAGATTTTGGCCTCTCCTATTGTTGGTCCAAGTATAGTTGTCTTCTTCAAACTCAACTTCCCATACATTGTTATTTTAAATAAAAGCTGAGAAATATTTCATACTTTGGGTCAATTTCCTAATTACCCCAAAGTTTTCATTCAGCTTGGTAATGGCATTAAAATCTCCAATGATCATGAAACGAGTTTCTTGGTCTTTTCATAAAGGCTTCAATCCCACTCCAAACTTCTAATCTACCTGACTGAGTTGTACGACAATACACATTGATAAGGATAAAGTGAACATCAACAAAGTAGCAAGTGACTAAAGAGGCTATCCAATGCCTAGTTTTATGAATGGTTACACAAGACGTTCTAGAAGTATTCCAACAAGTTAGAATTCCTCCTGTTGTTCCTTAAAAATCCATAGCATCCCATTCACATCTTGCCCAAATTGCTTTCATAGTTTTTGAAAAATCTTCTTTTGTCATTTTAGTTTCCTAGATATAGAAAATATCGGGTTTATTACTTAAACATAGATCCCTAATACACTTATGCTTTGAGGGGGTATTAGTACCCCTTATATTCCATGAGATGATAATGATGTCTCATTAGGGGCTTTTGGCCCCTCTTGCATATTACCAATATAATTTTATTGTTTTGTAAAGAGAAGTTCAACCAACTTAGTTTGTGTTCCTTTCTCTATGTTAGCTCTTGCTTCCCTGGATCTCGCTTGATAATTTGAGGGTTTTTCTCTTTTTGACTTACCTATATCAAGAGTAGATCTTATTATTCTATTCCTCAATATTCTTTCACCATTTTTTTTCAACATATTTATCCTCTCTTGGCTCTATTATAGAAGCTTTTGACTTATCTTGCTCATTTTTTGGTATTTCCTTATTAATGGCAGAGGTATTAACTTCTAAAACTGTATTTTATTTACCAATTATTTTCTCCTGAATGGTGCATGGTACTTCAAGAGAGTCTTCAAAATTTGATAAAACGCATTCCTTGGGTTCATCGATAATATTCTTTCTTAAATTATGATCATATTGAATAGATGGTTCCTTGATAATATGTTGAAATTGTTGTCATGTGTCCTCTAAGTTTTGATCTACTTTTTCTTCATAGGCTAAAGCCTCAAAAGAATTAGAATTTCTTCCAATATCCTTTCTTATTGATCTCCACTATTCATTTTCTTTTATTTTTCTAGATCTATTTTTTGGAAGTTGAAAACCATCTTTATCCATAACCATTTGTAAATTTCTATTACAATTTTCTACAAATGATTTTGTTGGGCTCTTCTTAGGGCATGATCTCTAAATATGCCCCACTTCATGACATCTTCTACATCTAAAAAATATATTTTCATAATCTATAGTTTGGGTCCACATCTTTACCCCATACTTAAGAATTATTGATTCTGGTAAAGCTAAACTTATATCAATCATGACCAATATTTGAGCATAAATAGCCAAAAATCCACTTTTGTTGTATCTGAAATCTCAAGGAATTCTCCTAGAGTGTTGCCTATTGCCTTGAAGATATATATTTCCCAAAATTCAATGGGTAATCCAAACATCCTAACCCAAACTGGTACTAGGGATAGATTTACATTTTTAGGTGAAAAGCCTTCATACCAATGGGTAAGGAAGATCCCTACTCTTCCCATAAACCAAGGACCCCCTTTTAGGATTCTTTATCTTTCTTACCTAGAACAAAAAATGGCTAGGAAGAAACCTTTGGGAAGAAATTATAGAATCACTCCTGGAGACTTCCAACTCCTATCAATCCATTTTTTCAAGGTTGAAGCCCCTGGTCAATACCCATTAAATTTACCAAAAACTGCCCTATCTTGGAGCAATGATGATCTCTCTGAGGTGCGCTCACTAACCTCTACCACTAGGGATTATTCTAAGTATTTAATTATAAATTGATCAATGGAAAGGAAACTAAAACTCAAAATCTAATGAAATTAATCTAAAAGTTCTATAACAAATATAATATTTGATAAAAAAATTATAAAATTTTCATGCACAATTTCTAAAATAAAGAAAGAAAAAAGAAACATAGCTAAAAATTTCTTTTTCCAGATAGAAAGTCTTGCCTCGTTAAATTCCTAGCCCTTCATTGCTCTTCCCATCATTCGAAACCTAGTTGGTAAATATTTGCAATCTCATTTTTTGTGATTTAAAAAATTGTCACCGCCCTTGTTCAGAATGGTTGACTTCACAAGATCGTATCTCCCTCAATATTGTTCAGATTGTTGCATGTGACCACTAATTTTAAATCTATTCAAATTCTGCACAAGTTGGTTTAAGAATTAGCTAAATCGAATAAATATTTGCAAATATATGACTCTTAAAAGATGTGATTTTTTTCAAGAAAAAACCCTAATCCTTCACACTTTGCAATTTTGGTTTTTGCGATTTGAAAAATCATCACTACCCTTGTTTCAAATGGTTGACTTCACAGGATCGTATCTCCCTCAATATTATAAGCTATAATATTATTATTTAAAATTAAATTAATTAATATTTATGAAAAGAAGTTCTTTGTATATCTATATATATACAATCAAATTAAAAATTATATTTTAAAATATTTATCTTTATTGAAAAAGTTTACTTTTAAATAATATTTATATTCGCTCATGTAGAGGAGTTGGAGAGCAAGTGGGTAGTTAAAAATCTCCAGTTATCGAGAGGCCCAGGTTCAAATCTCTCCCCTCACATGTTGCGGATATGTTGTATATAAAAGGTTCCTCATCAAAAAAAATAAAAATAAATAAATAATAATATTTATAAATTTTTTAATTGAAAAGTATTTAATTGAAAATTATTTGTATATTTAAAAAAATCATATAACATTATTTTTATCATTTTTTGATAAGTGGTTGGAATTATATTAAGTAAGTTTTAAATGGTGCCCAAAACTAGATACATAAGCATATGACAAAAATGCGTAGAGAAGCACCCTAGCCGCTCTATGGATCAAATCATAGAAAGAACATATCCACACAGGGGTTGATCAACAAAAAACATAAAACCAAAATAAAAAAACTCAAGAAGGGGCTCAGGAGAAAAAAAAGCACGATCAAAATATAACCCACGCAGAGATCAAAATATTTAAGCCACCAATACCACCAAAATTATATAACATTATGGATAATATATGGACTAGGAGGCAATGCAACTTGACCCTATGACCAGTTATTCAAAAAGGAGAGATATTTACTGATTCTTTTATGTATTAAATAAATATATTAATAAATATATATAGACTAGGAGGCATAAACGTGGAATGAAATTTTGTAATAAATAGCTTGTATAAGAATAGCATCACAAATACTAGTTAGAAATCAAGAGGGCCAACTACCTCACACATGCCTACGTTAATAAGGGTGAGGAATCCCGCAGAAGAAGGACCAAAGACTTGCACCTTTAAGCCTAATATCCTATTGGATTGAAAATTATTTGCATATTTAAAAATAAATTCATGGGATTTTTTTGTTGACTAGGAACCTCTATAATCTCTAGCCAGAAGTCAAGAGAAGTAGATTTAAACTTATAGTCAGAAGTCAAGTAGATTAGATCAGTCCTAACTCAAGTGAATTTGTTTGTATTTGAACTTAGCTACCTAAAACATACCACCACAGGATCCTAGAGACTATGGATTTCAATATTTTCCTTAGTCAATATCCCTAATTAAATAAACAATATAAATATTCATCCATCTTAACTAAATATTTTATTAAATAAGAAAAATATTAAAATTAACTCACAAGAATAAAAACTTGTTTCATGTGTGAAACTTTTCACTTCTAAAAAATTATTTCAAATCTTTTTTTTTTTGAATTTAGTAAAAAACCCTTTGCAAGGTGACATTGGTATGAAAAACCCGACCAGGGGGTTTTACACCATCAAAATAGCCTTGAAAAAATCACCTTAGAGTCACGCCCAACCCTAACCACACCAACATAATCAACTAGATTTTGGATAATATCTTATCAAATAATAAATTATATACTTAACATTTAAGCGTGAAAGTTTAAAAAATATCTTATTTTAATAAGCTATCATATTATTATTCAAAATTAAATGAATTGATATTTGAAGAAGGATTCTTTGTTATATATATATATATAAAAGCAAATTAAAATTTATATTTTAAAATATTTATCTTTATTAAAAAAGATTTGTATTTAAAAATAAAATCCTATAAAATTATGGATAATATATGGACTAAGAGGTATTAATGTAATTGAAAAATATTTGATTGAAAATTATTTACATATTTAAAGATAAAATCATATAATATTATGGATAATATAAAGATTATGAGGTATTAATGTGGAACAAAATTTCAATCATAATATATCATTGGAAATAAATAGTTTGTATAAGATCAGCATCACATTGATAAGTTAGAAAACAAGAAGGCCAACTACCCCGCACACAACTACCCCACACATGCCCACTTTAATAAGAGTGAGAAGTCTCACATAATACTTACACCTTCAAACCTGCTACTTATTGAATTGAAAATTATTTGTATATTTAAAAATAAAATCATGGGATTTTTTTGGTTGACGAGGAACCTCTATGATCTTTAGCCGAAAGTCAAGGGAGCTCAATCAGGTTTGAACTTATAGTCAGAAGTCAAGTAGATCAGATCAATCCCAAGTCAAGTGAATCTATTGAAATTATAACTTAGCTACTTAAAAACATACCACTACAATATCCTAAAAACTATGAATTTCAAGAATTTCCTTAGTCAATATCCCTAAGGTCGAAGCAAAAGAGATGGCAACAAAACAGCAAACGCCAGACAACTGATAATTACACACAGCAGATGAAACGGGTGCCATTTCTCTCGCTCCACTAGGCCCGGTCCAGGGGAGGACCGGCAAACCCCACGTGACCGGCCTCGTAGAACTCGACCCACACGTTCTGGCCTTCCCCCTGAGGACTTGACGGCTCGTTCACGGGCTCTGATACTCGGCGCGACGACCACGCCGAGCTACAACACCGGGCCTTCCTAATCCTATCGTCTCCCTCATTCTTGAAATTCGATTTTCTACCGAAAGCATATCTGCCGCAGGCCAGGAAGACCTTGACGGCGGCAAGGAGGAGGTGCAGAAGCGCGCACTGGCACCAGCACACCGCGGCGGCGCAGTCCACCTCGCAACTGCACGCCCGGCTTCCGCCCCCGCCTCCGCCGCCCAGCCACGCCGCCGATCTCCGCTTCCGGTGTCGCTCCTCCCGCTCCAGGCCCTCAAATGTCTGGTAAAAGCCGATCGTAATCCGAAGGCGGTGGGTGCAGCAGAACGTTATCTGAGGAAGACGAAATGGAGGTAGAGACGGAGGTTACGGTTTCCGACGTGGACTCCACGCTTTGCCGAGGGGAGAAGGATTCGGCGGTGTCACCCGGAGATTTCCCGTCCTCGTCCCTGGGAGACCCCGCGCCCCAAGAATCGGCGGTGCGCCGCTCTTGATTTCGGACGGTCATTGCGCCTGCGGAGTCTTTTGCAACTCTTTTTCTGTTTGTTACGCACAGCAGTAACGTATCAAACTACATCTTGTACAGACATTTTATACTGTCACTAATGTTTTTCGAAGTATTCTTTGGTAGATTTGAATTTGTCCCTCGCAGGCCTGATTTATTTCTTCTTGGTGGCGGATTATCCGCCAAGCATTTTGGTGCAGGTCTCTCGAGGAGAGGATGATTGGTTGGTTTTGGTGGGGCGGATTTTCAGCGAGTTATTGGATTTGTGGATCTGTATGTTGATAATTAGGGCAATAAACCACTTTAAATGTGCACCGATCGTCCTGCAAACCTTATTACAAACTAATTGCAAATCATATATAAAAAAACCTCTTACACATTTTCATTTTATTATAATTTATTTCTTTTCTTACTATCACCTCCAATATTTAAGGTTGGACATTTTCATTTTATTATAATTTTTTTAAAGAAAAAAATTGAACTTATCAATATTCTTATTCTTATCATATTATGACTTTTAGTAAAGGAAGAGTTAAACTTATCATCCCCATCCTATCATAACTATTTATAAGAGAAAAGTTAAACTTATTAATTGAAGATTTAACACACAATAAACCTCTTAAAAAACCAAACCTCTTACCATTACATTATCCCACAACTACTTTTACGGCTTTGATATTAGTTTCAATTAGTGGAACGCCAATAGTTATGATTTGAAGTGCATACTTTCACCCAAAGGTGTTAATGAAAGCAGTGATGGAAGGTTAGAACAGAATGATTGGTTGCGATGGCTAGTCCATATGACCAACGCTCTATGTTGAAGGTTATGTCTGCTTGTTAGCTTGCAGACTTTTGCCAAAACATTTGATTATTCTTCCAATAAGCATTGATATTTCATTTTGATGCAATCATCAAATGCAAACATCCAGCAAAACATTATTACTGTTTCTCATTCTTTAGCTTTGTCTTCATATAACTCCCACACTCTTCCCTTTGTATTGAATCCCATTTCTTTGTTTGCACAACTCAATTCCCACATCCAAATTTGATATTAGTTTCTAATTGAAATTAGTGGAACTAAGCGTAGAGTTTTAGCAAAGTTTCTAATAAAGGCAATGATGAAAGGATGGAACAAGATGACTGGTTGTGATGCCCAACCCCATATGACCGGGACTCTATGGTGGATGGTATTTTGATATCTTAAATAGAAGGCTGCTTGTATTACTAAAATATTTATTTATTCTTCCAATAAGAGATGTTTAGAATAACTTTTCTTTCCTTGTTTGTTGTTATGCATCATTTATAGGTAAATTTTTTCAAGTGTTTAAAATATGCAAGATCCAACTCATAGAATGTATTAAACATTATTACTTAGCTTTGATTGATTTTTGTTATGGTAAGTAAGGATAAGTATATTAGATATGATACTACATTTTTGTGTATGGGTGTTATGGATAGTTAACATGGAGTACTAGTAGGGACAAACATTGAATAGTTTATCATTATGGTACTTAGAAATAAGTATATGAAGATATTATATTTAATAAGGATATTATGGATAATTGGCATAGGCCACACATAATCCAAGGTTGATTAGACGAAGATGACTATATAAAGAGATATTGTTATTGTAATCATATAAATATAAATATAAATATATAAATAAATAAATATATATATATATATATATATATATATATATATATATATATATATATATATATATATATATATATATATAAAATTGGCATAGGCCACACATAATCCAAGGTTGATTAGAAGATGACTATATAAAGAAGAGATATTGTTATTGTAATCTCTTGTAATCATCTTTGTCCACAAAGTGGTTTATCACACCTTTGTGTTCTCTAAAGTGGCACTCTCTTCTCAGGAGATATAGTAGAGTTAGTAATCATCTTTGTCCACAAAATGGTTTATCATACCTTTGTCTTTTCTAAGTGGCACTCTCTTCTTAGGAGATATAGTAGAGTTAATCCTTCCTTAAGGAGTATTGATGGTGTGCCCTACCATAAAGGTACTATCTATATTGGTGTCTCTTGTGATCTTTGTGGAATATAATTTGTGGATGAATGATTTGATATTTTTGCATATTGATGAATGATTTTTTTTAATGAAGGAAAAGTTACATAACAAGTGGTATTAGTGCAATGATTTTAGCGAAGTGGGAATTGTTTTGTGGATTGCAAAATTTTGGCAAATTTTTTTAGAAAATATCTCATTTTTTAGGACCCATATCTTTGTGTAAAATTATCCAATTTAGACAATTATTCCACCATTTTGTTCAAAATTTGAAGTCATCCATTTTTTATTCTTTTAATTATTTATATGTGGCTCCTATTGGGAGGCCACTCCCATGAAAATATGAAAATATTACATTTTTTGTAGTATACCTTTTTATCACAGTTTTTCATTTCTTTTTCTCTTAAATATATTCTTCAACTTCCTTGAAGTGTTATGTTTCCACAATTAGCTCCTTGACATTATTTTGATTAAGACATAAAATCTCACTTGCTCGGTTTCCTTGTAAAATTTAAATTTCATCGAGATGAAGATCAACACCATAATTCGTTAAATTATCTGTTACCTAATTTCCATTAAATGTTACCAAAATATTTGGTATTACATATCTTCATTTGCTCCTTTAAAAATTTTAATTTTTGAACAAACCTCTACAAACATGATCCTTCAAATTTTGATTCATCCCACCATAACATAACCATATGGAAAAAATCAAGGTCTTGGAGCCACATTGACTAGAAGTGAAATGGCTTTGGATGAGCATTATTAGGTAACTCACATGTCAAAATAATGGGTTTATGATCTGGTCTCGCTCGTAATAAAATATCTAAAGAGATTGTATATTTTGTTTGCAATTATTTATTGGATGACAAGAATCTATCTAGTATTTTTTTATATGATTTTTCTCAATGCCTCTATTATCCATTTTATATTGAAAGCTTGAAGGACTAACATTGCAAAGGTCATTTGAATTGATAAATGAAACAAACTCTTGCATTGATTTAGACCATCCTAGAATGCCATCCTTCTTTTCTAAAGGAGATATAATAGTCTTAAAATCACCCCCAAGAATCCATAGAACACAATGAATCATCATTGTATTTGACAAAAATATGATAAGGTCCTTCCAACATCTTTCATGAAGAGTAAAAAGAGTTGAAGCATATACATTTATAATCCCAACTTTGGTATTTTCCTCTTTCCTACAAAATAATCTAGCAACCCAATTAATTTTTGCTTCTAATAGTTATCCATCCCATTTGCATTTATCCCATATTATTGCAATACTTCCTGAATTTCCTATAGAAAAAAATACTAAACAATCACCTATCTTCCAAATCTTCTTAAAAGCATCCTTACATTTCTCAATGCTTAATTTTGTATAAAGTCATCCATTTGGAACAAGGGTAGTGACAATATTCCAAATCAAGTTTTTTTTCAAAAAATAAAATAAGCAAATATCTGTCAATTGGGGTAAGCAAATATCTGTCAATTGGGGCAAGCAAATATCTGTCAATTGTTTATAGAAATTTTAGCTTCAAATATATGGGGAGATATATATTTTTATAAAACCCTAGTTTGCATTTTCTTTACTTATTATGAATGTAAACTCGTGGACCTAGAAAACAAATTGAGAGGATGATATTGATGTTTGAGAATGGTGGATGAGGTTTAGGTCTATATATTTTGGTAATTCCACCTTTCTAGAATTTTAAAAGAGGAAGCTTATTTTGGTAATTTTGTTTTTCAATGAGTTTACACAAGTTTTTATGAGGGGTCTTGGTCCTCTCATACTGAGTGGGGTTTGAACCTTGGACCTCTCAAAGAGAGGCCAAAATTATTACCACTATAGTAAGCTTACATCTTTATTTTGGTAAGCTTTGTTAAGAAAAAGAATCATAATTACTCTTAGAATGAAATGGAGCATGCATTTTAGAGATGAGACCCATATAAAAAGATAGATAGTTTGAAGGTCACAATCAAGGGACATGCAAAATAAATAAAGGCATAAGAAAGAACAAAAGGAATTAAAAAAAGAGCTAACAAATTTTAAAGAAGTGTTAGAAAGGAAAAAAGATATCAGTGTGTAAACTAAGGGAACCAGACCTTTAGTGGCAAATATGCTAAAAAGTGGACAAAGATATTTATTTGAATCTAAAAGTTATAATTTGCATGTTCATGGTTGCATTTAAAAGGAAAAGGTTATTATTTCCATTAACCCTCATAGTAGATATAATTTTATTAATATTGTATTAGTTAAGAGGTTGTAGGTTCAAGCAACAACGATTAAGGATATACAAATTGAGATTGATAATGTTCAAATTTTTGAATATTTTAAAATCGCCATGGATAAATGTGTTTTACATTCAATTTTTTATGCTATTGATATGGATGATGTGGATATTATTCTAGGTTATCCTTGGTTGAATTCTTTGAATACTATTAACATTAATGTGCAAAAGAAGTTTATGAAGTTATGGTACAATAAAAGGAAGAAAATGTCACAAGATATTCCTCAATATAAAGGGCAAGTATCCTAGGAGAAACAAGAAGTTATGGTAGAGGAACAAGTTAAGGATCCAATATAAGAATCAAAAGTTGAATCTATAATAGTAGTTGCAGTATATTCCATGGAAGAAGAAACAAAAAAATCTGAGAAAGATTTGTTAGAAGCACATAAAGATGCACAAAAAGAAGGGCACGAGAGAGAAGAGCATGAGGAAGTATTTAAAATAGAGGAATAAAATGCTAAATAATCAAAGGAAATAGAATGTTATGTTAAGGGTGTAGCATATCACCACCCACACCACCATGAATGACAACAATATTGGAGACATGGCTTAGGGTATCAACATTATTATGTTTCTAGATGGAGTCAAAAAGGCATCAAGTATGGTAGTTTTTAGAAAAAAAGACATAATGACTATAGATTTTAGAGTGGTGCAAAAATATCAAGAAACAATAGGACTAACCATTCAAAATATCATAGTAAACAGTAAAAGCATGGAGCCAACTGAAGAACAGAAGCTTATACTAAGAGGGGGGTGAATAGTATAAGATAAAACTTTTACTTTTCAATTCAAATGATAACAACAATAATATCAATTACAATAATGAAACACTACACAAATCACCACACACATAAGAGAAAAAAATTTAATCTGGTTCACCTAATATGGACTACATCCACGGAGAAATATTGCTTATAAATTTCTTAACAAATTTTATGGGCACCAACCCATAGGAGACACCAATCCCCTATTACAATTTTCATGGACACCAATCCACAGGAGATGCCAATCCCATATCAAGTTCATGGACACCACTCTACAAGAGATACCAATCCCTTCTACTCTAGTTTTGTGGACACCACTCCACTCTGTTCTGGTTATGTCGACACCACTCCACTTTGTTTTGGTTCTATGGACACCACTCCACTCTGTTTTGGTTTTTTGGACACCACTCCACTCTATTTTGGTTTTGTGGACACCACTCCACTCTGTTCTAGTTTTGTGGACACCACTCCACTTTGTTCTGGTTCTATGGATACCACTCCACTCTTTTCTATTTTTTTGGACACCACTCCACTCTATTATGGTTCTATGGACACCACTCCACTATGTTCTAGTTTTGTGGACACCACTCCATAGGAGACACCAATCCCCTCTACTTTGGTTCTTGTCCTCAACTCTACTCAAACTTTGTCTTCAACTCTACTTAAACTATGTCTTCAACTCTGCTCAAACTTTATCTTCAAATTGACGGAGAACAGATTAGAATGCAAAGAAACAAGAGCCAAATTTTTTGTTGAATAGCTTTGGAAGAATTTTATAGAAAATAAATCCCCGCAATCTATCATTTGCCAGCCCCTTCTCATTACAATTCCTAGGTTTTTATCAAGGTCCTGACCCTCTGTGTTTTCAAAATTTCCACGATCTGCAACTGCCACCTGGATCAATACTGGAAAGTTGCATTGATGGGACTCTGAGTGAGATGCGCGACTAGCTGCCATAACCATCAGGATCTTCTTCTGGAACTGCTGCTTCGTTGCTAGTTTCCATAAATGCGTCTCTAGATATAGTGTGCGAGTGGTCGACATGCTTGCTGGAATCTTCCTCTGAGACTGATGCTTCATTTTCCCATGTGTGAGTGGCCGACCTGTTCAGCGAGATCTTCTTCTGAGACTGTTGCTTCACTACCACTAGCTTGTCGTGCATGAAGGAATGCATTTATGAAATCCTGGAGTGCATGTTTTTCTTTTGGTCGTGATATCGCGACATGTCACGATATCGCGACAATTCTCCTCTGTGATTTCTCTCTCCTTCTCATTCTTTCCTTCACATGTTCTTGCTTCTGCTTTGGTCGTGATATCGTGACATGTCACGATATCATGACGTATTTCCATCGTGTCCTCCATTTTTAGCTTTGGTCATGATTTCGTGACATGTCGTGAAATCGCGACGTTCCTCCGTCGCCCTTTCGCTCTTTCGTTCCGATCGCGATTTCACGACATGTCACGAAATTGTGACATGTCACGATTTCACAACCCTCCATCCACCGTAGCCTCTACTTTTTGTTTTGGTCATGATTTCATGACCCTCCGTCCGTCGTAGCCTCTGCTCTTTGTTTTGGTCGCAATTTCGTGACATGTCGCAAAATTGTGACATGTCACAATTTCATGACCCTTCGTCAGCCGTAGCGTCTGCTTTTTGTTTTGGTCACGATTTCATGACCCTCCGTCCACCGTAGCCTTTGCTCTTTGTTTTGGTCATGATTTCGTGACGTCGTAATTTTGCAACATTCTGTCTGCCGCATCTTCTTTCTCTGTTTTGGTCACGCTATTGTGACACTTTTTGTGTCGCGATATCGCGACACATATTTTTGACATATTTTTGCAAAATACTTAGAGATAAGGAAAAAAAAAATTGGTTGATGCAAGATTGCTCTACTGTCACCGGATGCTCCTGCATCAGACACCCGGGGTGGATTGAGAAGTGATCCTCACTTCTATTCTATTAGGGGAAGACCCAGGCGGTCAACCTCTATTTTCGACAACCAAGTTGCATCTTCTACAGGTTTGCCCTTCCACTTTATCAAATATTTAGAATACTGTTTGTTCCTGGTGCTTTTGCCTTCATGAGTGTCTAATATTTCCTCGATCTCGTCTGTGGTTTGGGTAGATGCTGGAATTCTCCACAACTCTGTACTTGGTGCCTCTGTATTGTCTCCCTCATGGTATTCCACTAAATCTGAGATGTTAAAAATAGGCGAAATGCCAAGCTCACTTGGCAATTCCACTTCATATGCATTGTTAGAATCCTGTTTTTCCATTATTCTCCATGGTCCAAACTTCTTCATCTTTAGTTTTTTATAGGTTTTGGCAATAAATCTTTCTTTTCTGAGATGGACCATGACTTCATCTCCTACTTCGAACTCTTTGAACCGCCGCTTCTGGTCTGCCCTTGTCTTATATTGATTATTCATTTTTGTGATTTGTTTCTTCACTTCTTCATGCAGGCTTCTCATATGGTCCGCAAATTCCTCAGCCTCGGCACTGCACTTTTCCCCTTTATCCAATTTCCTCAGCTCAGAAACATTTCTTGGGTTGCTTCCATATATGATCTGGAATGGAGATTTGTTTGTACTCTTGTTGACAGAATTGTTGTATGCAAATTCCGCCTATGGCAAAACCAAATCCCATCCCTTGGGTTTATCTGCTATCAAGCATCTCAATAAATTACCCAGACTTCTATTTACCACATCTGTCTGTCCATCAGTCTATGGGTGGTATGCAGAACTAAATTTCAGATCTATCTTCAACTTCTTCCACAAGGTTCTCCAGAAATACCCAACAAACTTTGTATCTCTATCAGAAACGATGCTTTTTGGTAGACCGTGAAGTCGTACCACTTCCTTGAAAAATAACCCTGTAATGTGAACCGCGTCACTTGTTTTCTGGCAGGGAATAAAATGTGCCATCTTGGAAAATCTGTCAACCACCACAAATACGAAGTCATTTCCCCTCTGTGTTCTCGACAATCCAAGAACGAAATCCATGCTGACGTCCTCCCATGGCCTCTCAGGTACAGGTAATGGCTGATATAATCCAGTGTTCTACCTCATGCCTTTCACCATCTGGCATATTCTACAACTTTGCACAAACCTTTTCACATCTTGCTATAGTTGTGGCCAATAGTAGTTCTCACTCACCAAGGCAATGGTCTTATCCCGACCAAAATGTCCAGCCAGTCCTTCGTTGTGTTTCTCCTTGACTAAGTTTTCCCGCATGGAACTCCTTGGAATGCATAATTGACTTCCTCTGAACAACATTCCATCTTGGATTAGAAAATCCAACCACTTTGTCCTATCCAAAGTAACAGGTGCCAAGCAAGCCATCCAGGCTTCTGCAAAATTAGGATCTTCAAGGTACAAACCCTTCAGTTCTTCAAATCCTACCACTTCCACCATCATTTCAATCAGCAAATTCTACCTTCTACTTAAGGCGTCTACAACTCTGTTTGACTTTCCACTTCTATGCTTCAACACAAAGGTATAACTTTGGAGAAACTCAACCCACTTCAAGTGCCTCTAATTCAGTTTTGCTTGGCTATTAATGTATTGTAAGGCCTGATGATCAGTAAATAGAACAAACTCTTTTGGCAACAAATAATGCCTCCACTTCTTTAGATCCTAAACTATAGCATAAAACTCTTGAGCATCATTGAGTTTCTCACTAAAGTAAGCAACAGGCCTGCCTTCCTGACTCAGTACAGCTCCTATTGCACTACCATTGGTATCACAATCTACCTGAAATACCTTGTTAAAGTCTGGAAGTGCCAAAATAGGTTGTTCTATGACCTTCTTCTTCAACACATCAAAGCTCTTATCTGCTCCTAAAGTCCACTTAAATTCTTTCTTATCCCCTCTCATTGTTTCTGTAAGGGGTGCACAAATGCTGCTGAAATTTCTAATGAATTTTTTGTAAAAGCTGGCTAGACCATGAAATGATCTTACCTCTGTTGTGCTTCTCATATTAGGCCATTCGATGATAGCTCTCACCTTTTCTGGGTCCATTTTTAGACCTTCTACTAAGATGACAAATCCCAGGTACACTAACTCCTTTACAAAATTGCACTTTTTAAAATTAATTAATAACTGCTCCTCCCACAACTTCTCAAAAACCCTTTTGATGTGCATCAGGTGCTCTTCTAGGGTTCTGCTAAATATTAATATATCATCTAAATAGACAATGACAAATTTGCCTAAAAATTCTTTCAGTACCTCATTCATTAGCCGCATGAAGGTACTTGGTGCATTGGATAGCACCAAAGGGGAGAGAATACCTATTCATTAGCCGCATGAAGGTACTTGGTGCTTGTTCTCAAACCTCCTATTGAGCTTCTCTTCAACTCTTAGGGCAAATTGGTAAGCGTCCTCTATGGTGGTCATCCTGACCAGACTTAATTCCTCTTGAATACTTGCTCGTAACCCATTAATATAACGTGCTACCTTCTCCTTGTTGGCCTCTGAGTGGCCTATTCTGATCATAATTTTATGAAACTCTTCTATGTATTCTTTTATAGACTTACTTGATTTCCTCAAACCTTGCATTTTCTTTAGCAGGTCTAACTCATAATCACCAGGGATGAACTGCCTCTTCAAATTTTTTGCCATTCGTTCCCATTTTGTTATTTTCTCTTTTCCTCTTCTATTTCACTCCAGTTGCACTCCCTTCCACCATATGCTGACATGACCTTTCAGTTTGGTCTTAGAGAATCCGACCCTATCAGGATCCTCAACCTCCTCGTACTCAAAGTACTCTTCCATATCATTGATCCAGTCGATCAATTCCTCTGGATCAAGATTCCTGAAATACATGGAAACCTCCATCTTCGACCTTTTCCCAATCTAGGATATGGCTTTGTATAGTCTAGCTTGTGCAGGATCTACTACTTCTTCTTCTTCCTCAGGTTGGCCCTCTTCTTCATCATCTTCCTCTTCGCAACCTTCATCTCTTCTTAGTTCCAATATTCTACGCATCTCTTCTTGCAGGGCTTGCATTTGCCTCTGCAAAACTTGGACATATTTCACTGTCGCCATGCCTCTCCCACCAACAGGGTTTCTTCTTGGAGGCATTCTACTCACTCTCTCACAAGCCCTTCCACAGATCCTAGTGTAACTGCCTCACGTCCGACGATCTGTTTCACACTCAGGAACTTTCGGCTCTGATACCACTTGACGGAGAACAGATTAGAATGCAAAGAAACAAGAGCCAAATTTTTTGTTGAATAGCTTTGGAAGAATTTTACAAAAAATAAATCCCCGCAATCTGTCATTTTCCAGCCCCTTCTCATTACAATTCTTGGGTTTTTATTGAGGTCCTGACCCTCTGCGTTTTCAAAATTTCCATGATCTACAACTACCACCTGGATCAATACTGGAAAGTTGCATTGATGGGACTTTGGGTGAGGTGCGTGACTGGCCGCCATAACCACCGTGATCTTCTTCTGGAACTGCTCGCTTCGTTGCTAGTTGCCATAAATGCGTCTCTAGATATAGTGCGCAAGTGGCCGACATGCTTGCTAGAATCTTCCTCTGAGACTGATGCTTCATTTTCCCATGCGTGAGTGGCCGACCTGTTCAGCGGGATCTTCTTCTGAGACTGCTGCTTCACTACCGCTAGCTTTTCATGCATGAAGGAATGCATTTATGAAATCCTAGAGTGCATGTTTTTCTTTTGGTTACGATATCGTGACATGTCACGATATCGTGACAATTCTCCTCTGTGCTTTCTCTCTCCTGCTCATTCTTTCCTTCATGCCTTCTTGCTTCTGCTTTGGTCACGATATCGTGACATGTCGTGATATCGCGACGTATTTCCATCGCGTCCTCCATTTTTAGCTTTGGTCACGATTTCGTGACACATCACGAAATCGCGACGTTCCTTCGTCGCCCTTCCACTCTTTCGTTTCAGTCATGATTTCACAACCCTCCGTCTGTCGTAGCCTCTGCTTTTTATTTTGGTCACGATTTTGTGACCCTCCATTTGTCATAGCCTCTGCTCTTTATTTTGGTCGCGATTTCGTGACCCTCCGTCCGCCGTAGCCTCTACTTTTTGTTTTGGTCACGATTTCGCGACCCTCCGTCCGTCGTAGCCTCTGCCCTTTTTTTTGGTCGTGATTTCACGACATTCTGCCCGTCGCATCTTCTTTCCCTGTTTTGGTCGCGATATCACGACACTTTTTGTGTCGCGATATCGCGACACATATTTTTGACATATTTTTGCAAAATACTTAGAGAGAAGAAAAAAAATTTGGTTGATGCAAGATTGCTCTGCTGTCATCGGATGCTCCTGCATCACAACTCAACACAAAATATACCCTCAATTCTACATAAAACAGCTCCATAACTTGCTCATAAAACCTACTCAAATCTACTCACAAAACCTGCTCACAAAAGTGCTCAACACTACTCCAAAAATTACTCACAAATGTGCTCAATAATCTAATCCAAAACCTGCCTACAAACACTTCTCATCTACTCTCAAATATTGCATGCATACAATGCTCATCTATTCCCAAATATTGCATACAAAACAATGCTCATCTATTCCCAAATATTGCATAATGATGTCATCAAGTTCTTCACCTATTCTTCAATGTGTTTTCCTCAACTAAAGAAATTCATACATATTCTACCCAAAACTCTTTTATCTTCATGAACATATAGAGAATGATATGCACTTAAAAAATGCCCAATATGTTCTTCACATTCATTAATACTATCACTTTCACATGTCTCACATTTATTACATCAAAAGGTAGCTTTAGTCAAGCACTAGATAACTGACCTGGTAATTGTTAATTTCCACCTTCACTTCAAAACTAATCACAATGCACAAGTCTATCTTCAACTATTTTTTGTCCTAAATCCTATTGCTTCATCCTTTTCTAGAGGTTTTTTACACTTGTATTTAGAATTTATATTTTTCTTTGAAGTTGTTATACCATATCCTCTTTTCTTCCAATAAGAGTAATATTTGTCTTTTTGGAAGCATAATAGATTTTCTAGTTATAATTTGAAACACTAGTGTGTCCTCTTTTCTTATCTTGTAGGGTATGCACCTTTTCACATTTTAGAACAACATTTATCTATATTACCGATGCCTAATAGACTTTCTATAGTAGAATAAACTTTCTACAACAAACTACAATTTTTTGTAACATCTAGTCCTATGTAAATTCCACCTACAACATAAAAACTTATGAAAAAAATAATTCATTCACAAAGGAGTTAGTAATCCAAGCATACAAAAGCTTATAAAATATCTTCATTATCCATCAAGAAGAGAATAATCAATTAAACATTGAATATTATGGAAATATGTAATTATATTAATTATAATTGCTATTGAGACTCTTAATACACAAAATTGAGGACAAGTAATGGATAAAATATGATGGGGGCAGCACATGAACTACTCAAAACAAGACTATTTTAGGTCCCCATAATTTACCCCCTACTGAAGGTATTTCATGTCCTCATGCAATTATGAAGTATACTCAAGATCCCCATCAATGTGCTCACCACAAATGGTTGTAAATCATAAGGATGGGGATAAGGTTCTACAAGCTTTGAGTAATATCCACTTATTGTTCCAACTAAACCCATCAAATTTCTTTGTTTATTTCTATAGTTTCTTATCTCCCTTGGTAATCTTTAAATGGTCACTATAATAGAGAAAATCTAAACCTGAGTCTAATCCACATAATCTATTTCACTTGAAGACAAGTCTTATACCTTTTTATTGCATTTAAAGCTAATCTAAGATTATAAAAGGAGTGTGGTTCCTTTTGTTATAATGTCACTATTACTTCACCCCATATTTTGGTATTTTATTGGAGGGCAAGTGTATAAGATATTTCTAGAAAAAATCTAAACTCATTCAAGGTATCTCTTATAGGTTGCATAACTTGGGAAGTAACTCACTCATCAACCAAAAGTTCTTTGAGAGACATAATAACATTTATGGGCCTAAGGTGTCTATCTCAAACCCATAGAGGTATTCTATATTCTGCCTCCTCATACTTTACAGCTTTCGAATGCCTTCTTATCTCATTTTATATGAAATACATCAAAGCACTTAAATTTACATCCACAACATAAGGATTAGAGCTTCATGTCAATTTATATTTAAGAGTATAACTATGCTTATAGATTTCACAGAGAATATTTCTTGTATGTACATGTTTGAAAAAAGGTAGCAGTAAACAAATGAGGTTTACTTACATCTATAGGAGGGTCTGGGGCTAGATATTCCACCTTAAATTTGAGGTATTGCTCCTTTATGTACATGTTCTAAACCCTAGCTAGTGGCCGATAGGTGAGCAATTTTGGAATAATTTTATGGACCTATAGTTAGGCACTTACTACTGTAATATTTTTATCCTTGCTATAGATTTTTTCTTTATGCTCAAGTTTCTTTTATGTGAACTATTTTAGAGGTCCATAATATTCTCCCTCATCATCAAAATTAATTTCTCCTTGACATCATAGACTAGACACCATTATTCTCTTAGGAATTTGATTTCAAATTCTTAGGCTACCTTAGATACCATGGTCCCTATGGTAGTAGTCTCTATTCTAGGTTGATTTAGTGTCTTACACCATCTCCCCCACTACCAAAAATACATCTCTTGGATCTTTGGAATTGGTCTACCTTTTGAACCATCTATCACCTTCTATAGGTAACTCAATAATTATTGCTATGATTTCCTTTATTACTATGATGGGGATATCTCTTACTATGGTGTTATATCCATGGAAGTATTGAATGAACTAGGCCACCACATCATTGTAATATCCTTCAAAGTGTTTGAAAATTTGTAGTTTTTGTCCTCTTTTATTTCCCAATCATCAAATAGGTTGGATCAAATGGTTAGGACTATCATGCCTCATGCAAAGTGACATAGTAAGGTCACTTCCAAGAACATGGGGTTTGCCTCAATCAAGGGCCTCAAGGATTTTTTACAAAGTCAACTCCTTTTAAGATGTGATATTGAACACACTTTTCCTACACTAGCCTAACCTACCATATTTAGGGGGAAAATGGTTAGATAAATTATAAAAAACAAAGATAACGAAAAGGAAAAAATGTAAGCTAACAAATCCGGTGCACCAAGATCAATACAAGACCCTCCTGCATAACAAATCTAGCTATAATGCACCAATAGCTAGGAGTTTAAACACTTCCTCATCTAAGCATACATAACCATATACTAAAGCATAAATATACATACACAAAGGAAATGGGATAGGGAAAACCAAACAAATTGGAACCAAATAGTTGCAAGCCTCTATTATGCATCTATGAATATGAAAATACTACAAGCTTATGCTAGAAGTGGGGGTTTAGGCTGCCCATAATACCACCTAGAGATCTAAATACTACTATACAGAAGAAAGTGAAAGGAGAGCTATATGACTTGCAAAGATATAACTTGTCAATCCTTTACAATGCTAAGAAAACTACTATATATAGATTACAAAAGCAAAACATTTCCTCCAAAATTTATATGATAATTTGACAATACCAACTACTCTTTCCAGGGATTCTAAAAATTGAATGGAAGCATATTCTACCATTACTCTTATCATTTTTGGGAATAGCTTCATTGTAAGCACCATGCCTTTGTCTTTAGTAGATGCGCTTGATGTGCCTACACTTCCTTCCCCTTGATGTGCCTACACTTCCTTCCATATGACCCTTAAAACTGAGCCCTTTTTTAAGCTCTATCATGTTTGCTAGGTCCATCACGTCTTATGTTCACACCTTTGAACCTACTTCAATATCTATTCCTACAACATTACACAATCAAGATCCTATGTCTATACAAAATTTTAAGTAAAATTAATTAATTAATCCTTCACCATTTTATTAGTGAAAGTCATCATGGATTATAAGCTGGATAGTATCAATATTTTGATTATAATTTATTTTAATGATATTACATTTATGTGATTAATTATAAATTATAAATTTTATTCTATTTTTAATAGGTATTATAGTTTTTTTTCAATATTTTTAAAGCAAGGTTTTCTAGATATTTTGGAGGTTACATAAAACCTCTAACATTGACATACAACCTCTATTATTATATAATCTTAAAACTCAAACCTTATTTGCAAATATAACTTAACTCAACCTCTTGAGTTCAACTTGAAAAACAAATGTTGAGGTTCACCAGCAAGGTTGAAACCTTAGATTTGATTGTACATGGAGCAAATTACACTCATAAGTTAGCATTTTTGGCAATGTCAATTTTAATGGAAATTGAAATTTTAAAATTAAAATTGATTTTTTTTAATTTTCAAATTATCATTTCAAATGTGGCTTCCTTGAAATTATAATTTTGATTGATTGTGATTGAACAACTTCAATATTGAAATCTACCACTTAAAAATCAAACTTTTAACCTTTTAAATTGAAAAATAACAAAGGATATTTTCTAAGGTACCATATATTCCTAGATTAGTCTACGCTTAAAATATTATTTAAGGTGTAAGACATTTTGCTCTAACCACTTGTTCCAAATCTCATTTCTAATATCTTATTAAATATGACAAATATTAAGATTCACCCACAAAATTGAAGCCTTAGCTGAAACTCTTCACTTCTAAAAACTTGTTTCAAATCTCTTTTTATATGTTATAGATTAGATATTTTATTAAACAAAAAATATAGAAAATCACCCATCTTATTAACTAAATATTTTATTACATAAGAAAAAAATTTAAATTCACTCACAAGATTAAAACCTTGCTTCGAGTGTAAAACTCTTCACTTCTTAAAAATCATTCCAAACCTCTTTTTTATATCTTATCAAATAATAAATCATATACTCAACATTCAACATTAAACTTGAATGTTAAAAAAAAAAAAACTTATTTTAATAAACAATCATATTATTAATTAAAATTAATGAATTGATATTTATGAAGAGGGGTTCTTTGTTTTATATATATATATATATATATATATATATATATATATATATATTTTATATATTAAAATGTTTATTTTTATTTTAAAAGTTTACTTTTAAACTAATATTTATAATTTTTTAATTGAAAACTATTTGATTTAAAATTGTTTGCATATTTAAAAATAAAATCATATAACATTATGAATAATATATTAATGTGGAACGGAATTTCATCATATTATATCATTGGAAATTAATAGCTTGTACAAGAACATCATCACATTGCCTTCTTAGAAAGAAAGAGGGCCAACTACCCCCAAACACATGTGTCAAATCGATGTTAGGAATCCCACATAAGCAGACCAAAGACTTACACCTTTAAGCCTACTATCCTATTGGATTGAAAATTATTTGCATATTTAAAAATAGAAACATGAGATTTTTTGTTGACTAGGAACCTTTATAATCTAGGTTTGAACTTTTGAACTTATAATCACCAGTTAGAAAGCAAGAGCACCGACTACCCCACACACACATGCCTCAACTGGACGTCAATAGGGGTAAGGAATCCCACATAAGCAGGACCAAAGACTTCACCTTTAAGCTTACTATCCTATTGGATTGAAAATTATTTGCATATTTAAAAATAAAAACATGAGAGTTTTTGTTGACTAGGAACCCTGTAATCTCAGTTTTTTTTGTTGACTAGGAACCTCTGTAGTCTTTAGCCCGCAGTTAAGGGAACTCAATCCAATTTAAACTTATTGTGAGAAGTCAAATAAATCAGATCAGTCCAAAGTCATATAAATTTATTAAAATTTAAACTTAAGCTACATAAAAACATACCATTATAATATCCTAGAAACTATGGATTTCAAGATTTTCTCTAGTCGTCCAAGCAAAAGAGATGGCAACAAAACAGCAAACGCCAGACAACTGAAAATTACACAGAGCAGATGAAACGGCTGCCATTTCTCTCGCCCCACTAGGCCCGGTCCAGGGGAGGACCGGCAAACCCCATGTGACCAGCCGCGTAGAACTCGACCCAAACGTTCTGGCCTTCCGCCTGAGGACTCGACGGCTCGGTCACGGGCTCTGATACTCGGCGCGACGACCACGCCGACCTACAAGACCGGCCCTTCCTAATCCTATCGTCTCCCTCATTCTTGAAATTCGATTTTCTACCAAAAGCATTTCTGCCGCAGGCCAGCGGGACCTTGACGGCGGCAAGGAGGAGATGCAGAAGCGCGCACTGGCAGCAGCACACCACGGCGGCGCACTCCACCTCGCAACTGCACGCCCGGCTTCCGCCCCCGCCTCCGCCGCTCAGCCACACCGCCGATCTCCGCTTCCGGTGGCTCTCCGCCGGCTCCAAGCCCTCCAATGTCGGGTAAAGCCGATCGTAATCCGAAGGCGGTGGGTGTAGCAGAACGTTATCTGAGGAAGACGAAACGGAGGAGGTTACGCTTTCCGACGTGGACTTCACGCTTTGCCGAGGGGAGAAGGATTCGGCGGTGTCGCCCGGGGATTTCCCGTCCTCGTCCGTGGGAGACCCTGCGCCCCAAGAATCGGCGGTGCGCCGCTCTGGATTTCGGACGTCCATTGCGCCTGCGGAGTCTTTTGCTGTCCCAGGTTCCGCATTCGATCCTTTACACAACTCTCTTTCTGTTTGTTACGCACACCAGTAGCGCGTCAAATTACATCTTGTACGTGTACAGGCATTCTATGCTGTCACAAATGTTTTTCGAAGTATTCTTTGGTAGATTTGAATTTGGCCCTCGCAGGCCTGATTTATTTCTTCTTAGTGGCGGATTATCCGCCAAGCATTTTGGTGCAGGTCTCTCGAGAGGATGATTGGTTGGTTTTGGGGGGGCGGATTTTCAGCGAGTTATTGGATTTGTATGTTGATAATTAGGGCGATAAACTGTTATTCACTTTAAATGTGCACCTATCGTCCTGCAAACCTTATCACAAACTAATTGCAACTAAAATTTTATATATATATATATATAAAAACAAAATTATCACGTTTAACATTTAGGGTTAGGTATTTTCATTCTACGATGATTTTTTTAAAGGGAAGAATTTGAGCTTAACATTTCTATCTTACTATAACTTTTCATAAGGAAAAGAGTTGAGCTTATCAATATTCTCATCTCACTATTCCCATCCTATTATGACTTTTTATAAAAAAAAACTAAATTTATCAATAGAAAATTTAACACACCATGAACTTTAAAAACCAAACCTTTTACTATTACGCTATTTCTAACCCTGCACAAATTATTATTTATAGCAGTTGGTCTACTTGCTTGGGACTACTTTTACGGCTACATCTAAATTTGATATTACTTTCAATTAGTGGAATTCCAAAAGTTATGATTTGAAGTGCAGACTTTCACCCAAAGTTGTTAATGAAAGCAGTGATGGAAGGTTAGAACAGAATGATTGGTTGCGATGGCTAGTCCCATATGACCAACGCTCTATGTTGAAGGTTATTTTGATAACTCAAACAAATGTCTGCTTGTTAGCTTGCAGACTTTTGCCAAAACATTTGTTTAGTGTTCCAAGAAGGTGATCTTGCTTCCAAATAAGCATTGATATTTTATTTTGATGTAGTCGTCAAATGCCAACATCCACCGAAACATTCTCATTCTTTTGCTTTGTCTTCGTATAAGTCCCACACTCTTCCTTTTGTATTGAATCCCATTTCTTTGTTGGCCCAACTCAATTCCCACATCCAAATTTGATATTAGTTTCGAATTGAAATTAGTGGAACTAAAAGTGGAGTTTGGTTAAAGTTTTATTAAAGTTTCTAATAAAAGCAATGATGAAAGGATGGAACAAAATGAGTGGTTGTGATGCTCAACCCCATATAACCAGGACTCTATGATGGATGGTATTTTGATATCTTAAATAGATGGTTGCTTGCCTTACTAAAATATTTATTTATTCTTCCAATAAGAGAGTCTAGCTCTCACATAAGATGTTTAGAACCAACTTTTCTTTCCTTGTTTGTTATTATGCATCATTTATGCCTAATTTTTTTAGGTGTTAAGATATACAAGATCCAACTCATAGAATGTATTAAACATCATTACTTAGTTTTGATTGATTGTTGTTATAATAATTAAGGATAGGTATATTAGATATGATATTACATTGTATATGGGTGTTATGGATAGTTGATATGGCGTACTAGTAGGAACAAATATTGAATAGTCGATTATTATAGTATTTAAAAAAACTTATAGAGAGATATGATATTATATTGAATAAGGGTAATATGGATAATTGGTATAGGCCACACATAATCCAAGGTTGATTAGAAGATGACAATATAAAGAATAAATAGTGTCATTGTAATCATTCATATATATATATATATATATATAATCTCTTCTAGTCATCTTTGTCCACAAAGTGGCTTATCACACCTTTGTCTTCATTAAGTGGCACTCTCTTCTTAAGAGATCTAGTGGAGTTGATCTTTCCTTAAGGAGTATTGATGGTGTGCCCTACCATGAGGGTACTATCTATATGGGTGTATTATACTATCTTTGTGGAATATAATTTGTGGATGAATGATTTGATATTTTTGCATATTGGTGAATGGTTTTTTAATAAAGGAAAAGTTACATAACAAGCGGTATTAGTGCAATGATTTTAGCGAAGTGGGAATTGTTTTGTGGATTGCAATATTTGGTAATTTTTTTTAGAAAATGTCTCATTTTTTAGGAACCGTATCTTTGTATAAAATTATCCAATTTAGACAATTATTACACCATTTTGTTCAAAATTTGAAGAGCTTTAAAATTAGCGATCATATGAATCATATATAACCCTATGAAGTCGCTCATTTTTATTTTTCTAATAAGTTATATGTGGCTTCTATTGGGAGGCTAGTCCCATAAAAATACCAAAATATTACATTTGTTGTAGTATACATTTTTATCACAGTTTTTTATTTATTTTTCTCTTAAAAATATTCTTTAACTTCCTTGAAGTGCTATGTTTCCACAATCAGATCGTTGCCATCATTCCATCATTTTAATTAAGACATAAAATCTCACTTGACCAGTTTCCTTCTAAATTTTGAATTTCATCGAGATGAAGATCAACACCCTAATTCTCTAATTTATTTGCTACCCGATTTCCTTTAAATGTTACCAAAAGATTTTCCATTCCATATCTTCATTTGCTCCTTTGAAAATTTTAGTTTTTGAACAAACCTATACAAACATGATCCTTCAAATTTTGATTCATCCCACCATAACATAACCATATGGAAAAAATCGGGGTCTTGGAGCCACATAGACTGGAAGTAAAATGGCTTTGGATGAGCAGTATTAGGTAACTCATAAGTCAAAATAATGGGTTTGTGATCTAATCCTGCTCGTAATAAAATATCTAAAGTGATTATATACTTTATTTGCAACCATTTATTGGATAACAAGAATCTATCTAGTCTTTTTGCTATATGATTTTTCTCAATGCCTCTATTATCCCATGTATATTGAAAGCTTGAGGGACTAACATTCCAAAGGTCATTTGAATTGATAAATGAAGAAAAATATTGCATTGATTTAGACCATCCTAGAATGCCACACTTATTTTCCAAAGGAGACATAATAGTCTTAAAATCACCCCTAAAAATCCATATATCACAATGAATCATCATTGTATTTGACAAAAATATGCTAAGGTCCTTTCAACATCTTTCACGAAGAGTAAATATAGTTGAAGCATATACATTTATAACCCCAACTTTGATATTTTCCTCTTTCCTACAAAATAATCTAGCAACCCAATTACTTTTTGCTTCTAATAGTTGTCCATCCCATTTGCATTTGTCCCATATTATTGCAATCCTATCTGAACCTCCTGTAGAAGAAACTGCTAAAAAATCACCAGTCTTCCAAATATTCTTAAAAGCATCCTTACATTACTCAATGCTTAATTTTATATGAAGTCATCCATTTGGAAAAATGGTAGTGATGATATTCCAAATCAAGTTTTTTTTAAATAAAATTTGAGATATTTATTAATTAGGATAAGCAAATATCTATTGCTTTTTAGATCTAATTATTTATATGAAAATTTAGCTTCAAATATGTGAGGACATATGTATTTATATAAAACCCTAGTTTGCATTACATTTACTTATTATGAATGTAAACTCGTGAAGTTAAAAAACAAATTGAGAGGATGATATTGATGTTTGAGAATTGTGGATGAATTTTAAGTCTATATTTTGGTAATTATTTTTGGCAATTCCACTTTTTCTAGAATTTTTAAAGAGGAGGCTTATTTTTGGTAATTTTGTTTTTTCAATGATTTTACACAAGTTTTTATGAGAGATCTTGGTCCCCTCATATTGAGTGGGGTTTGAACCTTGGACATCTCAAATAGAGGCCAAAGCCCTTACCACTATAGTAAGCTTGCAACTTTATTTTTGTGAATAAGTTTTGTTAAGAAAAAAAATCATAATTACGCTTGGAATGAAATGGAGCATGCATTCTTGAGATGGGACCTTTATAAAAAGATAACTAGTTTGAAGATCAAAATAAAGGGACATGCAAAAGAAATAAAGAGACATAAGAAAGAACAAAAGGAATTAAAAAGAGAGCTAACAAATTTCAAATTGTTAGAAAGGAAAAAAGATGTCAGTGTGCAAACTGAGGGAACCACACCTTTAGTGGAAAATATGCTGAAAAGTGGACAAAGATATTTATTTGAATCTAAAAGTTATAATTTGCATGTTCATGGTTGCATTTAAAATGAAAAGGTTATTATTTTTATTAACCCTGGTAGTAGATATAATTTTATTAATATTCCCTTGGTTAAGAGGTTGTAGGTTCAAACAACAACAATTAAGGACATACAAATTGAGATTGATAATGTTCAAATTTTTGAAGAATTGAAAATCACCATGGCTAAATGTGTTTTACATTCAAATTTTTATGCTATTGATATGGATGATGTGGATATTATTCTAGGTTATCCTTGGTTGGATTCTTTGAATACTATTAACATTAATGTGCAAAAGAAGTTTATGAAGTTATGATACAAGAAAAAGAAGATAACTTCACAAGATATTCCTCAATATAAGGAGCAAGGATCTTAGGAGAAATAAGAATTTATGGTAGGGTAACAAGTTAAGGAACCAATAGAAGAATCAAAATTTGAATCTACAATAGTAGTTGCACTGGATTTCTTGGAATATGCAACAACAAAATCTAAGAAATATTTTCTAGAAGAACATAAAATGCACCAAAAGAGGGGCACAAGAGAGAAGAGCATGAGGAAGTTTTTAAAATAAAGGAATAAAATTCTAAAGAATAAAAGAAAAAAGAATGTTATATTAAGGTTGTAGCATATTTCTACCCACACCACCATGAACGACAACAATCTTGGAGGTATAGCTTAGGGCATCAATATTATTATGGATCTAGATGGTGTTAAAAATGCATCAAGTATGGTAGTGTTTAGCAAAAAAGATATAATAACTATAGATTTTAGAGTGGTGCAAAAAAATCAAGGAAAAATAGGACCAACCATTCAAAATATCATAGTAGAGCAATAGAAGCATGGAGCCAACATAGTGGTTATGTATATTCAAGTGGTACAATGGTAGCTTGGTATCATCAAAGACCACCATCAATCAAGATTTAACTTGGATGGATGGATGATCAAGATTGATACCAGTTGTCAATATTTCTTATAAGCTCGTATTATTTAATTTATTCTCATGTTTCAAGGATAAAGAATTTGTAGGGAGGATGGAATGTTATGGTACCTAGGAATAGGTGTATGGGGACATGATACTATATTGTAGAAGGGTATTATGGATAGTTGGCATGGGCCACACATAACCCAAGGTTGATTATATTTTTATATTATATTATAATAATGAGTAGGATAAGGGTTTAGTAGTCAACTCCCCAAATTAGAATTAAAATATGGATATATAAATAAGAGATGATATCATTGTAATCATTATTCATACCAAGTATTCTCTTGCAATTGTCTTTCCCATGAAATGGATTATGAGACCTTAACCTATCTAAATGGAACTCTCATCTTGGGAGATTTAGTGAAGTTATTCCTTCCTTAATAAGTATTGATATTTTTGCCCCACCATAAGGGTATTATCTATATCGGTGTCTCATTGTATGGATTATCTTTGTGGAATGTTATTAATGGATGAATTATTTGATATTTTTGTATATTAGTTAATGGTTTTAGTTAACTAGAATAAAGTTACTTAGAATAAGGTGTATAACATTATTATAAGTTTTCTTAAATGGAAGACCCTTAGGTTCATTGAAAAATAGAGCATATTATCAACAAAAAAGTACATGTCAAAAGGAAGAATAGGAGGTGACTACTTAGTGACCATGATTTGCATATAGAAAATAGGGTCAAAGAAGACTTTGTTTCCCTCCTTTAATATTTTCTCCTTCTATTGAAAGTCAATAATTTTAGAATGTTAGGGTTGCATACCTTATATATGGATAACCTTGTCATTTTCTATTCATTTTACATATAGTTGTTATAGGTGTAAAGTAAGATCCCCTAATTGAGACAACCATTGAGCTCCTAAGGTAACATTCAAACTATATAAATCCATTGTATAAAAATTGTTTACCTAAGTATAGGAACCCATATAGATGTGAATATTAGCAATACAACCCACACATTAAGCCACACCCCCTTCAAAAATCAACACATGAAATTTATCCTGGCCTAAATTGTTGATATACAACCCTAAGGCTTTGACCATCTTACTTTAAATAAAATTGGAAGAATTGCTTGAATAAATCAACATATTAAACTACTATTTAATTATGAATCCTTGAACCTTTATAGTATGATGAGCTTGCAATCCTAGAGATAAAATGCTAGTAAGGCCATAGTATGTATATCTTGCTTAAGCTCCTTAGCTTTTGATGATTCCACTTGTGCTAAGGTGGAAACTTCCTCCTTTTCTCCTATGTGGAAATTACATCGCTTCTCACATGCTTGATGTCGAGGATGGCATAATCTATATTTGTAACATAATAACCCTTATGGGTGGTCCTCATTATGATTATTAAAGTAAGTCCAATGGGGACTGAAATCATGTTGTATTGAAGTTGAGTCAACTAGAGCTTCTTTTTAGCTACATATACCAAGCACTTGACATCATGGAGGGCATATGGATCATACATGTCCTCACCCCAATTGATGTCATCTTTGACACCATGACAAATACCAAAATCACTATGATAACATTTAATAATATGTATATGTGAGAATGCCCATAAACTTAGTATAATACTCCAACATGTAGATTTTTTCTTTTTGCATTGACCAAACCATATAATTTATAGAAAAACCTTTATTAAACTTCAACAGAAATATTTTTTGAATTTTAGTGAAGAATTATGACAACCAATATGCCTCAGTTCCTAAAGAAACCATTGATGAACATATTAGGATAGGTATATTGGGATATGATATTACATTATGGTTATTATGGATAGTTTGTGTGGGCCACACATAACCCAAGGTTTATTGTATTGTAACATTATTATATAATTTTGAGTTAGATAAGGGTTTAGTAGTTAGCTAATATTAGATTTATAACCTCCCCAAAGTAGTATTAGATGATAAATATATAAAGAAGGAATATTGTCACTGTGATGAATGATTGGTCATATCAAGTATGCTTATACCCATGTTTTCCCATGAAGTGGATTATAAGACTTTGACCTTTTTAAGTGATGATATCATATTGGGATATTCTATGGAGGTACCTTCCTTAAGGAATAGAATTGATGTTGATTTACCTTAAGAGTATTACCTATCTTTATTACTATTTTGTAGACTATTACATTGTGGAATACTACTTTGTGGTTGAATTGTTCAATATTTTAGTATATTATGGATGATTATGTTCATAATAATAAATTTTTGTAATAAGTGGTATTAGAGCAATGATTTTATTAAAGTGATAATTGCTTTTTATAGAGGGTAGAAATTAGGCACTTTTTATAAAAATATCTCATATTTGGAGAGCTATATTTTTGCATAGAGGTGTCCTATTTAGATGTTTTTTGTACCATCTAGTTGAAATTTGAAGTTTTTTAAAATGAGTTATCACATGAAGGAATTTGAATAGTATTTAGTATGACATTGCATTGTGAAATTAGACAACTAGAACAACGGCAGTGACATTTTTCCAAAAGGACAAAAGTTGAGATATCTTTCAATCTAAGCAAGCAAATCAACTAGCATTTATTCTTTGGATCTAATATCAAGTTTCAACAATAGTTAGTCTACTTATTTATGTGACATTTAGTATTGTATTTAATGAGATCGAATTTTGTGAAGTGTTTTTTTGAAAACCTAACTACCTTGTTTTTATTGTCATTTTTTGAGAGTGTAAGGTCGTGGAGTTACCAAATGTTGTTGGAGAATATGATATTGATGATACAAAAGGGATTATAAAATTTAAATATGTATATTATGATAATTTCCACTAAATATATCTCCTTCTAATATCCTTCAAAGGGAAAGTAAAGTCCTGGTATTACAATTTCTCTAATGGCAATACAACTTTCACGTAGAGAGAGTTTGAACAAGCATCCTTGATAAAATGGGATCCATATAGAAGATTATATAGTTTGAAGTATATTATAAAGGGCTATGAATATATAATAAAAAGGATTTAGAATGAGGGTAAATAAGTAAATAGAGAATTTGAATTTTTCAAGAAATAGAAAGAATACTATGAAAAGAAATAAAAATACTTAGAGAAAAAAGATAAAAAATTAAGAAAATAAGAAGGGTGAAGAAACCATTTTTTTTTTTTTTGTATTGATAAAAAAGGGGATTGGAGGATCCTGGCCCTTTACAAAGAGCTCAAAATATGTACAATAAAAAACAAGAGAAGTTCAGATAAATGCAAGATAGCCCTATCGTAGTAAAACAAACAAACCTGGGCTAAACCTGCTTATGGGGAAGCTGAAAAAATATCCATCCTACTATCATCTTATTTGACAAGGCTTATGTAGTACTCAATGCTTCACATGACTGATAAAGAAACCGGTGATAGCAATGTGATTTAGTATACTCAAATCCTTCATGGCATGATCCCAATAAGTATTTTGCTTTGCTCTACCCTCTTTATCTTCTAGCTTCATTATCAATTCTTATAATATCTTTCAATTCCATGGGGGTGTATGACCAAACCTTGAAATTATCATATCTAACTACCATTTTCACCATTTTATCGGTAACTTTGTTTCCCTCTCTATAAATATGTTTAATTCAACTTTCTTCTCGGTTTCCCAAAATAGTCCTCACATCTGTAATTATTTGTAAAATGCTAGAATTATTTAGCTCCCCTTTTTGAAGGGAAATTATAATATTCTTGTAATCCCCCTTGAGAAAAATTCCCCTAAAACCTAAATTCATCTCAATTTGAAGGCTTGTAAGCATCGACCTTGCTTCAATTTGGTGATTTGTGCTAATTGCTAGATCCTCAACATATACAACCACTACCAGATATTTGTCATTCCTAATGAGGCCCCCACCACCAACATGATCTAGGTTGCCTTTCCCAGCTCCATCGAAGTTAATTTTTACCCAATATTTGTGAGGATGTTCCCATCTAGTATTTAGTCTCACCTTATTTTTTTCCTTATTTAATATATCTTTTCTCTAGATATGATCATTGCAAGATTTTTTTGGAAGATAATGTTTTTAATACAATCCTTCAAGAGGGTTGTTCTTATCTTAGCATAAACCCCAATTATTCCTCTAGTTTATTTTTTAACACTCGTTTGTTTCTTTCCAACCAAATTATCCAATAATGTGGAATGCATTTTTTCCAAAAAATATTGCTTCATAAGTGCTACTGTTCCCAAATCTTGACTAGAGAATCTAGAATGACCCAAGCAACATTAAGTTCTCTCAATAACATATTTAGTATATCTCAAAATAATCACAAATTCCAAACAGGTGGTCCACGCACTCATCCTCTTTGTTACACAACGCACAAACAGTTGGAAACACAATCCCTATTTTGAACATATTGTCTTTCATGAGGATCTTATTGAGAATGGTAGTCTAGAAAAACATAGCAACCTTAGCAATGATTTTTAGCTTTCAAATTATTTTAAGCTCAAATTTCTCTAAGGTTACTTTACCAAAGACTCTATACCCATCCTTCACTAAGTATTGGACTTGCTAGTTTCTTCACCAAGTAGTGCAAGCTAAGAGTGAGTGTGAGGAAAGAGAGTGCAATATGGGAGAGTATGAGCCAAGAGGGAGTGTGAACCCAGAGGGAGTGAAATCCAAGAGCAAGCCCCATTAGCTAGTATGGAAGAAAATTCATATTTGAAAACCCTAATGGGAAGTCAGGATGCCCTAACTAGAAATCAATATGCCCTAGTTGGAAGTATGGAGGCCCAAGTTGGAGATAAGCAAAAGAGAAAATACATGTCAAATTCCTTCCAAGTAGTAGATGTTACACCAGAAGCAAGTATCAAGGATGAGATAATTGAGAATGATATAATAGTTCTAAAAATTATAGGGTTCATATGTGTAGATTAAAAATACACGCCAAACAAAAATAAATAAAATCACAATGACAGAGTACAGAATAGTTGCACAAAACAAACGATTTCTATTAATCGATGGAGTTTAAAAACTCCTTTTTGAATACAACTGGGCTTGTAACCCTTTATTTGTGATACACAATTACAAGTTATGCTAGGGTTCTCCGAAACCCTAGCTGGCACAAATGGTGGCACTTCCGAAGAATGTATCTTCAATCCCAACAGAGTGAGTGGGCTTTGTTGTATCCCTTGCTTGGACCACTCCAACTTAATCAGCTGCCATCAATAAACCGGATCTGCTGTCAAAAACCTGCACACATTAACACTATCAAGGAGTTAGAAATTAATAAGAGGGCTCCACTGTGTGAGCCCTCGAAAACAATCTAAAACCCTAGAAAAATGAAATGCAAGAATTCAATAACAGATCAATAAAAGAAAAGAAGTTACTTGCTTTAAACTAATTTATACCTATTCTCTGTTAACGCAGCTAGACCAGGCGACACCTGGAAGTAATGTGGCTATCAAATCAGCTGCGGAAGGCACCCTGGTGCACTCGCTGAATGCCCGCGTGCTTCTAGATTAAGGTTTCAGACGCCGGTCTGAGTCTGTGGCTGTGGGTAAACGCCCGCGGGCACTTGGTAAACGCCAATGGGCACTTGGTAAACGCCCGTGGGCACTTGGTAAAGGGGTAAATGCCCGCGGGCACTTGCGACAAGAATGGGGGATTCTGCATAATGTTGCAGAAGATATGGCGGTGAAAGCAGCGACAGAAGCGGCGATGGATGCGGCGAAAAGAGGCGACGATGGATGGCTGAAGAGATGGATGAAATAGAAGAGATAGGTCCGAAAGATAGCCAAGATAGCAAAGATAGCCAAGATAGAAGTAGCAAAAGACATCCGGCTTGAGCCATCAAAGTGACTCAATTTATGATCTACTCTTAGGGCACACTTTAGGGTTTTATAGACACTTTGAACGTGTGGCTAAGATTAAAGTGAATCCAAGGGTAGAGAATAAATCTTGGTTGTGAAACGGATTAAGATGGATGGAAGGATGAGATTAAATGAAGGATGGACGGCTCAGATTAAATCACTTAAACTATCATTTAAATATATATATATTAAAATATTAAAATATATATATAAATATTAATTTAAATAAATTTGGGGATGAAAAATGGTGGGAAAAGGTGAAATTGGGCCAAATAATGGCAGAAAAGTGTGGATTTGGGCCAAATAATGGCGGGAAAGATGGATGATTGACACGTGGCTGACAGGAAGGTATAGATGACTTGCAAGTGGTTGGATTTTGGTGTCTACAGATGCCCCTTTTTGAGCTGCTTTGTGTGAAGACACAATGCAGCACAAAAACTTAGGACACCTGAAAAGCTGGATCAGACGCAACTCTCTCTCAAGACTAAAGCACAACTTTAAAATTTATTAGCTTACCCCCTCAATTGGCGAGCGAGAATGGTTCTCACGAGCCAATTGGAAGAAATTCGGAAGAAAATGAACCGTTTTTGCCCTAACGGTGAAAAATGGGTTGGTGTATGAACCATCTGTTTATGTCCCAACATAAAAGGGGTTGGTGTACAAACCAGAAAAGAATATTATTGAAGACGATATGAGTGATGTGAAAGATGAACCGTTTTCTGCCCCAACGGTTAGAAAGGGATTTTTGCGAAATTTTAAATTCCATGATCGTGTAAGATGAATTTTACTATTAGGAAAGTTAAAAATTGATAACGGATGCCCCAACTCCTGTGGGTGAATCCATACTGTTGATGAAATTGCCTTGTTGGTGCCATTGATATACAGAGATGCAATATGAAAGAGTCCATAACTTCAGATATGCTCCTAGTGACTGTATGGATAATTCCTCGGGTCGAAACCAATCAACCTAGGTAGCCTTAATCTCTAGCAAGACTCAAAATAATGATGATATTGAAGATTGTCCACGTTTAAGGCCCCATGAACTAGGCCATCAATGACAAATGTTGAGCAAATTAATCTTGGTATGAGGTCACTTGAAAAGTAGGATACCCAAAATTGATTTCCAATTTTCAAACAGTGAAATAATTGATGATGATAAATGGTAAGTGTCCTTATGGTGGTTTAATCCTCTTATCGAATTGCATGGATGCAAATCGCTGCAATCGCCAAGGTGATAGAATATACCACTAGATACGAGGTTTGCTTTAATTTAATTTGGCAAAAATATGCATGATGAAAGAAGAATGAATGAAATTGACGATAGATCAGAAGAATTGATGAATGTTGTTAATTTTGTGAAGGTTTTGAATGTTTTTAACCCAATTTGTAAATCAATGATGAATGATGTGCTTTTTGAGCAAAATGACAAAATTTATTTCCAAAACTGTTGTAACCTTCACAAAATGTTTTATTATGATAAGAAGAATGGATGGATGCAATTTGATGAAATTTGGAGGAGGTAAGCTTCAATTTTGTAAGTTTTGTTTTTTTATTCAATACTGACACCAAATGCCGGTATGCGTTTGGGGGTGGCAGAGACGCCCACCGGTGTTTGAATACATCATGAAACACCCCACTGCGTCTGAATGCACCATGAAACACCCCACCGTGTTTCAGGGCACCAAAACCAGCTATTTAAACAGTTTTTAGCAAAAATTTCGCTCATTTGTGCGTTCGAGCTTGAGAGAAGTGCGTCTGAGGGAGTGGAGTGAAGTGAAAGGTTATGTGGGAGAGTGAAGCACGCGGGAGCTATGGCGGAGATGGGAGCGGACGCGCCAGGGCAGCCAGCCGAGGTATTTTTTTCATTTAAGCAAGTGCTTTTATGTGTTTTTATTTTTTTTTTTTTTTTTTTTTTTTTTTTTGGAAAAATTTGTAACCAATTTTTGTTTTGTTGTTTTGCAGCTTAGGGTGTTAAGTCATGACACCGATTCTCCCCTATCATTCCGGGGATGAGGAGGTCATTGTCCCAGGCCGACTGGGAGATATTGGAGGCAGTAGGGCTAGCGAAGGCAGCCCGGTTGGAGGTAGTTCGGGCAGATGAGGGGTACCTCTCGGCTTTGGCAGAGAGGTGGGATCCAGATGGGGGGACGTTCCAGCTCCTGACTGGAGAGATGACGGTGACGCTTGAGGATATATACCGCATCCTCAAGGTGCCCGTGGAGGGGGCGCAGGTGGAGGTTGGACGAGATAGGGCCACGGAGATGGCCAAGTTGTTTGGGGATGACTGGAGGGAGATCCGGACGGAGAGTGGGGGGATTCCTTACTTGGCCATGTATACGGCCAAGGAGTTGGTAGCGGTGGAGGCTCTGATGATGTTCGTATTGGCCAACATTGTGGCCCCGAACAACATCGGGTGCAGGTTTCCATGGAACCTAATGGGTGTAGTGAGCGAGATGCTCACTAATAGGGTAGTGTATGCCTGGGCGCCCGCTTTATTAGTGCAGGTGTACCGGGAGTTGTATGAGGTTCGAAGACGGGGCCGAAAGGGCCTAGGCTGTAGTTTGGTTCTCCGAGTCTTGGGCTGGGAGCACTTCAGAGTGGCCCGATCGGAGGGGTTGCCATGTGCTTACTGGGACATGAGCCAGGCTTATGGTAGGAGATGGCCAGTGGCGGAGGAGAGACAGCCGAGCCGCCCCTTGAGATCGGGGCAATGGTATAGGAGTTTATGGGTAGACTTGACAGATGCCCAAGTCATTTGGAGGCCCTGGCAGGAGGCGAGGTGGATCGATGATGGAGAGAATCTGAGACAGGTGCGACAGGCTAGATGGGTAGTGGGTCGGGGCCACAGCAAGGCAGAGTACATACAGATGTCTCAAGTGCTCCGCCAAGTCGAATTGAGATAGGATGTCCTCGGTGAGCCAGTGCGCTATCGGAGGCACAGATCAGAGGGGGATTTGTCGTGTGCCGAGCCATGGAGGGATGCGACAAAGGACGATGAGGACATGGAGATCCTTGATGTGGATGACGTCGGGGTAAAAGCTGAGTATGCAGCATGGATGGCCGCAGAGCCGAGGTGGGAGCCACCATTGGTGGTTGTTGGAGCTGGAGAGGACGAGGGAACCGTAGATGTTCCCAAGTGCAGGGAGGGTCCCCGCCTTCGATCTGACAGTCGAAGGCGAAAGGGAAGATGGCACGGCAGGCATCGGGGAGCAGAGATGACGAGGAGGATGATGGTGAGGGCCTAGGAGAGGCCGTAGGAGAGACTAGGGAGGTACCCCCTAGTGGGCACGAGGATGATTTGGCGCAGCTGCAACAACAGATAGCAGAGCGCGATGCTATGCTAGCTATCCAAGATGAGAGGATAGCTCGGCTGGAGCAACAGGTTGCAGAGCGGGATTCCCTGATAGCTATTCAGGAGGAGAGGATGGCCCAGATGCAGATAGACTTGGATGGAGCGACTAGGGTGCCCCAGGATGATAGGGTGACGAGACTCCGAGCAGAGCTAGCAGAGCGAGAGCGATGACACGGGATAGACATATCTAGACTTAGGTCTAGGACTCGTTATATTGAGGCTCTGGAGGACACATTGTTTAGGCATCACATTGTGTTGCCTGATCCTCCATCCTCCTCTATCTCTAGGCATAGTGAGTCTAGGCACACTACTAGGTCTAGGGCTCCTACTAGGTCACAGGGAGTCTAGGCACAGTACTAGGTCTAGGGCTCCTACTAGGTCACAGGGATCCTCTTTTGATGGTTAGCTTAGTGCTTAGATGCACTCTTTATGAGCCTTGGTGCTCTATTGTATATTGTAGCCTGTTGGCATTCATTGTACAGTTTGACTTTTATACACATATATACATGGATTTTATTTTTAGTGTTTTACTTTCTTTTGTGTGAATGCCTATGTTTTTGTGATGCATTTTTTTATATGTTTTAATGTTTTTGATGCATATGTGATGGAATGGAATGCAAACTTATAGATGATTAATGCGAGACTAAGTATATAAAATATGCACTAAGGAGCACTCATACTTTTAGATAGTTAGATTTAGCCAACTGTTATCATAATTGTTTAATCAGGGGCACCGAACTTGGTGGCTTGTGAATGGATGACGTATGGAATGACATGAATATGGAAGAAGATATGGAGGTTGATACGGAGGTTGATATAGAAGACTGTTTTACAAAGACTCAAACATGCTAGTGATATCAAACAAACTTACTAATACTGCCTAATTCAACTAGGACCAAATGTGTGTGCATGTGAGTTCATTAACCAAATCAGAAGCATGGTAGTGACTCTAGGCAATCAAAAACCTGTGTGCAAGTGTGTTCATTAACCTCATCTTGCATAAATTAGATAACCCTGTTATGGAGAAGACCCCGAAGCTAGTTTGTCCGTATGAGCATTCAGAGGTCTCTTTTTGAGGAGAGACATGTCGCCACGCAATGAGTATACTCCACTGCCAATCAAGCGTCTATAGCCCCGATGAAGGTTAACTCCATAGTCCATGTTTTTTTTGACCTTTGTAAGCCTTGGGGATGACTACCTATCCATCTGACTGGACAAGTAGTACGATCCTTACAACTTATTTGGGATCAGTGGTGTGTGAAAAATGTTCATCTCCTTAGAGCTTTGGGGAATCGTATTCTCAACCGAAGTATGATGAGAATCTTACCCTATCCTTACTACTCTGTTCATATTTATATTTTGTGATTGCTTGTGATAGTGGTAAGAACCACTATTTTATGGACTATGTTTGCATGATAGGACAAACGAGGATTACCCTTTTCACTTCAAGGCACAACCCAAGGACGGTGTTATCTCTCTTTGACACAAGATGTTTTTAAGATGTGAAAATGTGATAGGTTCAAGACCGCTTTTGAAATCATTTCCCAATACTCAAGATTTTATTTAGTTTAATTTGTGATATGGCCCTAGAGAAATTTGACATGCATTTCAAAGTTTTCTTAAAACACTAGGAATGGTTGAGTGATTGAAAACATTTTGGCAATGTAAATATGTGCAAATGGAAAATGGGTGTACGAATGACAATTCGGTTTGATGGATTTTATGACGGTGCCCCTGATTAAGGCAACATGACTTTTGCTTGACCAAATTTTATATCCAAAAGATAGAATGGTCTCTAACATGATATGCAACTATGGCTGAAAATGAAATGTTATGGTTTTCAATGAGATGTATGCACATGAAATGCAATGTTTTTGAATGAGATGTATGCAACGAACAATGAAATGCAAATTCTTTTTATTTTATTTGTTTTTTTTTTTTTTTTTACAAGCCATGTATATATGTACATATAAAATTCAAACTATGCGTAGAATGCTCTCAAGTGTATAACATTAAGTGGTTCGGGTTCTTCCTCTCCCTCTAAACTGGAAAGTCTATAAGTTCCATTACCCACTCTTTCAGTGACCATATATGGACCTAACCAATTAGCCACGAATTTATCTCGAAGATGCGGCAATGCATTGGTGTTTTGTTGATTCTCTTTAAGGACAAGATCCCCTACTTGAAATTCTCTTAGATGAACTTTGGCATTGTAAGCACATTTCAATCGGTCTTGATAAACTCGCAAATGCTCTAAAGCATTGATTCATTTTTCATCTATGAGTGTGAGTTGATCAAGACGTGCTTGTCTAGCAGTATCATCATCGATAAATTCCTACAAAGAAATTCGCAAGGAAGGGATCTCGAGCTCAAGAGGCATGATTGCTTCAGCTCCATAGACCAAATAAAATGGCGTTGCCCCAATGGGAGTTCTGATGCTTGTTCTGTAAGCCCATAATGCCAAGGGGATTTGTGTATGCCAATATTTATGATTTTCTTTAACAAGTTTCTTAAGAATAGCAATTATGGTCTTATTGGAAGCTTCAGCTTGTCCATTGGCTTGTGGGTAGTAAGGAGTTGAGAAACTATGTTGGATATTATACTTTTTGCAAAGAGCTCGAACATCCTTATTCTTAAAAGACTTGTCGTTATTAGAAATGATTTTAGAGGGAATACCAAAACGACAAATGATATGGTGAAGTATAAACTCCACAATTCTAGGACCTGTCAGATCTTGGTTAGAGGAATAGCTTCAACCCACTTTGTGAAGTATTCAGTGGCTGTAATGATGAAAGTATGTTGTCCTAAAGAGGCAGGTGAAATCTTGCCAATTAAATCGAGACCCCATTGTGAGAAGGGCCAAAGGCTTTGGATGGGTTGTAAAGCTTGTGATGGTATATGGGTTAAATTAGCGTGTTCTTGACACTTTTTACATTGTTTAACATATTTGCAACAATCTTGTTCCATAGTGGGCCAATAATACACCATACGTAAAATACGCTTCGCAATGGCCATTCCACTAAAATGACCACCACAAGTACCATCATGGGCTTCAGCAATAGCTCTATGTGTTTCACCTGCTTCTAGACAGCAGAGTACTCCATCATATCCACGTTTATACAACACATCCCCCAAAAGAACAAAACGAGCTGCCTTTTGCTTAAAGTAGTGGCGGGAAGTTCGAGACAAATCAGGTGGAAGTGTTCCAAACTTGATGAAGGCTACTATCTCACTAGACCAAGGCTCATATGGATCCGAATGGATAAAGCAAACATCTTTTTCATCTTTAGACTCAGCACGGACAATTGCAGACTTAGAGATTGTGGAAATGATTAGGGGCTGTGCCTCTCCAAGGGAGTCCTTTGGAATCAATGATCCAAGAGAGGCCATGGCATCCACAAATCTATTAGTCGAACGAGGCAAACTAGTGATCTCATACCAATCAAACTTAGAGAGCAACTTCATTGCTACATCATGATAAAGCTTAATGGTAGGTTCTTTGGCTTGGTATTCTCCTATAATTTGTTTAACCACGAGTTGAGAATCCCCAAATATCCGAATACGCTTAATACTCATAGCTATGGCTAATTGAAGACCTAAAATTAAGGCTTCATACTCTGTTGTATTATTGGTGCATTGGAAGTCTAGTTTGAATGATAAAGGGATGGGAATCCCTTGAGGTGTATGAAATACAACTCCAGCACCCTGACCTTTCGCGCACTTAGAGCCATCAAATAATAACGTGATGTCAACATCTTCCTCCGGAATGATGTCCTCTTCTTGTTCAGTGATAGCAAATACCGAATCATCTGGGAGCTCAATAATCAAAGGATGATCACTAGGTAGCGGAGCTTCCGCAAGTTGATCGGCTATAACTTGACCTTTAATAGATTTTTGGCTAATGAATTCAAGATCGAATTCGGTAAGCAACATTATCCATTTAGCGGTACGAGTGTTATTATAAGTGTGAGACATCATATAACGCAGAGGGTTTTCTCTAGCTATGACATATGTTGTATGGCTAAGCATATAATGACGAAGTTTCTTAGTGGCAAAAACCATCGCTAAGCACAATTTTTCCACATAAGCATATCGGGTTTCATATCTTACCAATGTTTGACTAATATAATAGATAGCTTGCTCGCGATTTTGTTCATTCTTTTGTGCAAGCATTGTCCCTAAGGCAAAGTCCATTGCTGAGATATAAATGTTGAAAGGGACCCCTAGACGAGGCGGAGCTAAGGCTGGCAGAGATGCTAAGTACTGCTTGATGTCATCAAAGGCTTTCTGACATTCATCTGTCCATGAAAATTGTACCCCCTTTTGTAGTAGGTGGCAAAATGGCCTACACTTATCAGAAAGTTGTGCAATAAAGTGACGGATTGAATTAATCTTTCCTTGCAAACTACGCAACTCCTTCAAATTAGTTGGGGGACACATTTCCATAATGGCTTTGACCTTGTTTGGGTCCACCTCAATACCTCGTTTAGAGATAATAAAACCTAGGAGTTTGCCTGAGGTAACACCAAAGACACATTTCTTAGGTTTCAGCCTTACTTTATGCTCTAGAAGTCTATCAAAAACATTTTCCAATACATCAAAATGCTCTTGTCGAGTTTTATATTTTGCCAATAAATCATCCACATAATCTTCGATAATCTTATGCATATAATCATGGAAAATATAAGTCATGGCTCGTTGATAGGTTGCACCTACGTTCTTAAGGCCAAAGGGCATCACCCTGTAACAAAAAGTTCCCCAAGGTGTAGTAAATGTTGTTTTGTGTTGATCTTCAGGGTTTATTCGAATCTGGTTGTATCTTGAAAATCCATCCATGAACAAAAGCATTTCATGACCAGCGCAGGTGTCGACAAGAGTATCAATTTTTGGAAGAGGAAATTCATCCTTAGGACACGCTTTATTTAGATCTCAAAAATCGGTGCAAACACGTATCCCCCCGTTAGGCTTGTGAACGGGTACCATGTTAGAAAGCCACTCAGGATAATCAATCGGGACGACAAATTTAACATCCGAAGTTTCTGAATCTCCAATTTAACTAGGAGGGCCACAGTAGGATGCATTTTCCTAAGTTTCGGTTTGACAGGTTTAGCATATTTTTGTAAGGTGAGGTTATGGACAACCAAATTAGGGTCTAGGCCTGGCATGTCTTTGTAAGACCATGCAAATATCTCCTTCTTCCGCTTGAGTAGAGCAATAATTTTCTCTTATTCCTCTGATGATAGACTTTTAGCCAGTTTCACAATTTGGGTGCCATCTTGGTCTGTACTAAGGTCTACATCGATAGTTTCTTCAATAGACATGTGGGAACCTTCCTCAAGATGATGGGGAGTAGGGATCAGATTTATGTCATCTAAAATGTCATCAAGCTCCTGTGCCTTGCTCTCATCTATGTCTGCCTGGAAGACCTCTGGCTTAGAAGATGAAGGTGAATGTGGAGGTGAAGGAGGAATGTAGTTGGCGGAAGCCCTTAACAATTCCTCGAAAAGGATGAATTCTGAAATAGATGGAGGGGATGAAATCCGATCCATGTTAATCAGGCTTGGGTTGATCGGGATTGGCTTATTCGGATCATATGGATTATGGAGTGGTGTGAATAAGTATTTGAAATTCATTGTCGACTTATGGAAGAAAGGATGGGCGGAATGGAAAGGAAAAATCGGTGAAGACCTCGGAAGACCTGAGATGCAAAACAACATAGTTTTTCAGTTTTTTTTTTTTTGTAGTTTTAGTTTTTTTTTTTTTTTGTAGTGGTGAAAACCACTATTACACACATACATAAAGCAATAAAGTATTTTTTATATATTTTGATTTTTTTTTTTTTTTTTTTTTTTTTGGTAGTGGTGAAAACCACTATTTTAGTATATACATATAATACAGGTTTGGATTATGGCTTATGGATGTGGCGGAGGGGGTGGTTCACCTCGTTCTTATGGAAGAAGCAAGCGAAAGATGGCCTCTTGGAGAGGGAACAATTGGAGATAAAACTCGTCTTGTTTAGTGAGGGGAACAATGGGCACCGACTCTTCTTGGATTCATCACCATTTGACATGACGTCAAATTCTTCATAGACTTCATCTTCGGATTCGTCGGGGTGGAGGATTTCTTCTTCTTAATTAAGATTAATGCTTTGAAAAGCTCGTTCAAAAGAAGAAAGGGATGGAAGTGGTTGGTAGCCCAGACCAAAATGCTCAGTGGGTCTCTGATATGGCATATCGATGCGTTCAGTTACCCCTTGCTCGTATCGACCTAGGCCAAATTGCTGCCAATTATGTCTGTGGAAATAGCGAGAGGGAAAACCCTCCATCCTTTCGATATTGGTAGGGACTGGATGCTTGGGTTCTGGTATGGTAGTAGGACTAGAAGATGACTCTATTCCCCCATATACAAAATTAATGGAATTTGGCATAGAACCCATGTTATAAACCGATCCAATGGATAAATGTTGGTCATGTGGACGACCAAAATCTTTAACTGTTTGCACATTGAACGGTGTGATGTGGACATCTTGAATGGCATACTCACCAATACCTGCATCAGTGAGATGGACCTTGACTTGGGAGGGAAATGGTCTAGATGATGGAATAGAAGAATGTGGGATAGAAGAATTGGAAGGATTTGGTTGGGTTGATGCTTCACTAACTTGTGAAACATCAGCTATTGATGGTTGGGAAGACGGAGGAATAATAGGTGATGTTGAAGAAGGTGTAGAAGAAGGGGGTAATGACATGGAAAGAGATGATTGGTCATGGCCACATGTGCATGTGGTCACTGATGAAGAAGAAGGAAGATTAGTTGATGAAGAAAGTTGTGAATGAGATGGAATAGCGGAAGATGAAGATGGTTGCGATATGATGGGTAACTCCTCAGGAATGGGAGCTTTAGAAGAAGATGGTATAGAAGAAATAGATGGGGTCAAGAAAATATGAGTGGATGGCAACACAATCTCATAAGGATTTGAGACATAGTTGCAATGTTTGAAGGGTTACGTAGTCAGCAGGTACACAATGAACTTTGTCCCTCATATACATACTTCGGACATTGATGCTATATAGAAGGGACACATCTCATCTCCCTAAGCCAAGGCCGTCCAAGCAATACATTGTATGCCATGGACCCTTCCAAGATGTGAAACAAGGTATGCAAAGTTCGGGCCCCTACCTCAATGGGCAAGATAACTGTGCCAATCGTGGAAGATAAAGCATCATTGAATGCTTTAAGAGTAAAAGTCGACTTTGTGATAAGGGATGGCGACGGCTTTAGATGACTCAACGTCGATGTTGTAATGATATTGATTGAGGAACCGGTGTCAATTAAGACTCTCTTGAATGGCTTGTTATCGATCTTGTCCATGATATGCGATGGAGGATCTATACTTTACGTTGACATAGGTTTGATTTCAAAATCATAGAAAGTGATGGAGGGCTCCATGCATGTTTGAATACTTCCCACAAAGTTGTTGAAGGCATTAGTATCTTGAGTTTGAAGCTCGATTGACTTTAATATTTCCATTAATGCCTATCTATGTGGGGGAGATTGTTGAATGAGGTCATAGATCGATAACTTGGCAGAAGCCATTTTTAAACTGGTAGTTAACCGGCTACTCAATGACATGATGGGTCGTTGGTGTTGAGTAGAATGATTTAGCGGTTGTTGAGAAGTACTAGCACGTCATTGGGTCACTGTTACCTGAGGTGGACTGGGGGTTTGTACAGGTGGCTATGGTTCAGCCTGATTTGGTTGGTTCGCCCTTTGACCTCGGGTTACTACGTTAATAGTACCCACAAAACCTTGGTATTGTTGTACATGGTTGACTTGATTAGGAGGAGTTACCTGAGTTACTCCCCCCGAAGTTGTTGGAGCTTCCTCCCGATGTGGAAGGGGTGTTTGAAATATACCAAGATTTTGATTTTGTTGGGCTAAGGGGCTATCCAATTTAATGGCTCCAATCTCAATAAGATCTTGGATCACATGTTTGAAAGTTGTACAATTATTGATATCGTGCCCATTTTGCCTATGATAAGGACAAAATAGGTACTCCTTGTAATACTTCCCCCTTCTAGATGGGTCTAAAGGTTTAAACTCAGGTAAAGTTAACTGATTTGTGCTATATAACTTGTTGAATATGACCGCATATGGTTCATCTAAAGGTGTGAATTATCACTTGGGACGATTTTTTTGCCAAGGTCGAGTTTCCATGGTTGGCCCAATATTGGGAGCTGGTTGAGTAGGGGCGAGTACCACATGATAAGAAATTGGTTGCGGTTGACTTTTCATTACTTGTTGTTGTTGAGCCATTACGGGCTGGCTCGCCACCACTTGATTAACTTGGTTAACATTTGAGGCTGTATTAGCCTGTGCTTGTTTGTTTTGGCCATACTTATTATTTCGTTGTTGGCCCTTTTGTTGCCATTCTTTTCTACGGGGTTTTAAAACACCCTCTTGGACTTTAATGTCTTCTATGATACTTGCTTGGGCCAAAGCCTCTTCAAAAGTCCTGTATTGTTGTAATTGGAGTAACCAAGATATAGGTTTTAAACAACTCTGGGTGAACATTTTGGTTAACTCCTCCATTGGTAGGGAGAATGGTAGTTTATTAATGATAGCCCTCCAACGGTTTCCAAAGTCGTAAACTATCTCATCGTCATGTTGCTTGAGCTTGTATAAGTCGGACAATGAAACTCTCTTTTGTACATTCGGGGAGAATCGTTCTAAAAATAGATTAATCAATTGCTCGTAAGCATAAATGCTATGGTGAGCTAAATGATTGTACCATCGTACAGACATCTCCTCCTAATGTCTCGAGGAAAAGTTACGAGCATAAGAGCATCATTATTTTGGATTCTAAAGCAAGCATGCATGAATGAGCTCACATGTTCATGAGGATCCTCAGTTCCTCAAAAATTTTCAAACTTCGGTAATGTGAAATCAGTCGGATATGGTGGTGAAGGTACCGAAGGATGAATTGGTTGATTGATCAATGACCTTAGCGTAGGTTTCTGACTAAATGAGCCAGGCACGTTAAGCATAAGGTTGTCAATCTATTGTTGCATAGCATGGAGTCGTGGATCTTCATTAAAATTTTGACTTGTTTGATGATTATGATGATGTAATGGAAGAGTGGAAAATTGATGAGATGGGATGAAATTGCCTGAATTAGGCGGTGTGGAATGGACAAGTTGTTGGTATGGATGATACCGGAAAGAAGGTGATTGGGGTAGATGATGAACTAGACTAGGTTGGGAGAAAGGTGGGGTAGGAATGGACACCACCGAAGATTGGGGTACCAGTGTGGGGCTCGAGCTAATAAAAGCTGGCTGGGTAGAAATTGGTTGTGGTGTAGGATTTACTACGATAGGTGGTTGAGCATTTTGTTGCTGTTGTTGCAAAATCAATTTGTCGAGATACTCCTTAACCTTATTAATCTCTAACCCAAGGGAGGTGGGATGATTGGATGAAGGTGGAGGGGAGGCTGCCATGGTAGTCACAGAAGACTGCATAGCAGAGGCGATGAAGTTGGGAGGGCGGCTGCCATGGTAGTCACGAGGGACTCGCACGACGAGGAGCAATGAAGGTGGCTGAAGTAGGCGATACAGGAAGGAACGATGAGAGTGTGTCCCAGGTAGGGTAAAACCATAAATGGTTTGGGAAGAAGAGGGTTGGAATTGGTTATGGCTAGAAGAGTTTCCACCAACTTCATAAAGAGAATTGGTGTACACCCGGGTACATGGAGGAGAAGGTGGTCGGGAAGACACTACATTTGTCTCCAAATGAGGACAATTGAGCATCTGGGAAGATGTTGGAGATGAAGCCGGCTGAACAGATACAACATTAGCCTCAAAAAAGGGTTAGTGTAGACCCGAGTGAAACCAGCGGGTATGGTTGATGCAATATCCTATTGAAAAATAGAATCTTGCATAGGGGAATCTTGGATTGGCTCAAGGATATAGCCAGTGCCATCTCTTAAGTGAGTTTGCACTTGGGCCATATCAATGTGGACAATATGAGAGGAATTGTCTTCCTCCATGGGCATGGCCATGTGGTAAATGGTAGAAGGACGTGAAAGTCCTGCAGGCGAACCTGCCTGAAATTCACTAGGATAAGTGGCCATGTTGGTGATGGGGATATTCTGTGAATTTCCCATTTGATTATTTAGATTTAACATTTTAGATTGATTCCTTGTTAAGACCATGAAGCAATAAATCTAAACAAATTTAGAAAAGAAGAATGCAAAACTGGAATGATAAATTTACACTAAAGAAATTATCAGAAAACAGTCACAACCTAGGTTTCAACCAATATGTCTTACCTTGCGGTTAATTAATTATTTTCTGATCTTAATCTGTAGTAAATTTTAAGTGTCCGTTTTATGAGTTTTGCATGTGATCTAATCTTGAATTATTCACAAAAAAAGTAAAAACTATGGCTAGGAAAGGACAACGAGATTCTTACTGGTGATGAAATCCAACAAGTTTGCTCGGGGGTGACCTATGGTGTCTAAGGCAGAAGTTTAATGGATGGAGATGAATTCCACCGTCACTAAACTTCAAGCAATACCTAGTGATGAAATCCAGATATCACTGTTTTAAATGCAATATGAAAATGCAATGAAATTTTTTTTTTTTTATGTTTTAGTTATCTAATGTGTACATACAAGGCTATAAATCAAAATTTCTAATGATCTAAGCAAGAGGCTACTGAAAACATGTCATTTTCTCTGAAGAAGTGGAGTACACCGTTTAAAACCCCCCGCCTACCAATGATATCGAGATATCAAAGGAGCAACCGACGGGTTCATCCACTTCTCTGCTCGGAATCACCCAATGGCGGGGAGTACTATTGACATCCAATCAATAGTCCTACTTAGATAATTAAAACAAATAATTCGTAGCTATTCTAATATGCAGCTAGGTATGCAAATTTTTTTTTTTTTTTTTAATGCGAGCAACAATCAATAATGCAATGCAAAGAAAAATGTAATTAAAAATAACTGCTCTTTTCCAGATTACTTAGTTTTTGTTCATTTTAAAGTAATGATCTGAAAAAGAAACAAAATATGGCAGAAAAACCAAAAACGTAAAAAGTACAGCACTTACTTGGAAGCCTACGCTTTTTTGTAAAACTGACTTCAAACGCCCACGGGAGTCTGCACAGGCTGAAACGCACCTCTGCATTTCGTATTGGACTTCCAGATGCCCCTCTGCGTCTGCTGCGTTTTTTGCAAACTCAGAAACCCTAGTTCACTGGAACAGCGAATTTCATGATTTCTGGAACCTGCAAAATAAAATAGAAAATAGGAACAGATTAGTAAAGCAAGTATTAAAAATATGAAACCCTAGGGGGTCCCACCGTGATCGCCATTTTTAGATTAAAAATACACGCCAAACAAAAATAAATAAAATCACAATGATAGAGTATAGAATAGTTGCACAAAACAAATGATTTCTATTAATCGATGGAGTTTAAAAACTCCTTTTTGAATACAACTTGGGCCTGTAACCCTTTATTTGTGATACACATTTACAAGTTATGCTAGGGTTCTCCGAAAACCTAGTCGGCACAAATGGTGGCTCTTCCGAAGAATGTATCTTCAATCCCAAACGAGTGAGTGGGCTTTGTTGTATCCCTTGCTTGGACCACTCCGACTTAATCATTGCCATCAATAAACTGGATCTGCTGTCAAAAACCTACACACATTAACACTATCAAGGAGTTAGAAATTAATAAGAGGGCTCCACTGTGTGAGCCCTCGAAAACAATCTAAAACCCTAGAAAAATGAAATGCAAGAATTCAATAACAGATCAATAAAAGAAAAGAAGTTACTTGCTTTAAACTAATTTATACCTGTTCTCTGTTAACGCAGCTAGACCAGGCGACACCTGGAAGTAATGTGGCTATCAAATCAGCTACGGAAGGTGCCCTGGTGCACTCGTTGAATGCCCGCGTGCTTCTGGATTAAGGTTTCAGACGTCGGTCTGAGTCTGTGGCTGTGGGTAAACGCCCGCGGGCACTTGGTAAACGCCCGTGGGAACTTGGTAAACGCTCGTGGGTACTTGGTAAAGGGGTAAATGCCCGTGGGCACTTGCGACAAGAATGGGGTATTCTGCAAAATGCTGTAGAAGAGATGGCGACGAAAGCAGCGACAGAAGCGACGATGGATGCGGTGAAAAGAGGCGGTGATGGATGGCTGAAGAGATGGATGAAATAGAAGAGATAGGTCCGAAAGATAGCCAAGATAGCAAAGATAGCCAAGATAGAAGTAGCAAAAGACATCCGGCTTGAGCCATCAAAGTGACTCAATTTATGATCTACTCTTAGGGCACACTTTAGGGTTTTAACGACACTTTGAACGTGTGGCTAAGATTAAAGTGAATCCAAGGGTAGAGAATAAATCTTGGTTGTGAAACGGATTAAGATGGATGGACGGATGAGATTAAATGAAGGATGGACGGCTCAGATTAAATCACTTAAACTATCATTTAAATATATATATTAAAATATTAAAATATATATATAAATATTAATTTAAATAAATTTGGGGATGAAAAATGGCGGGAAAAGGTGAAATTGGGCCAAATAATGGCGGGAAAGTGTGGATTTGGGCCAAATAATGGCGGGAAAGATGGATGATTGACACGTGGCTGACAGGAAGGTATAGATGACTTGCAAGTGGCTGGATTTTGGTGTCTACAATATGTAAGTTCCATAGATCATAGCCAAGATTTTTGAAGATTCAAAATTGGATCAAGTGAAAATGGGGGTTGAATTCAAATTATTATTAATTTTCTTCCTAAAGGTTTTCTCCTCATCATATTTTCTAGTTTAGAGATAAAATAATGATTGGTGACGCATGGTTTAAGGGAAGAGATGCACTTTATTTGAGACCATGGAATGAAAAAAAATTGTTGAGACAAAAACTATTAAGAAGCTTCCAATGTGGATTAGGCTTTTTGGATTTCCATATCAGCTTATAAATAAGGATGTTTTGAAGAATATTGGAAATACCCTAGGAGAATTCACCAAGGAAAACTAACTACAAAGGAGTGAAAACATGCTATATATAATAAAATATGTATTGCTATGGATATCCCAAAACCTTTGCCACAATCTATTAAGATTAAATTTAAATAAAAAAATGGGATCAACAAGTAGGTTATGAAAATATCAAATTTTGTTGCCATAATTGTTATGAGATTGGACACATGGTAAGAGTTTGCAAAGTGAAAAATATGAAGAAAGAGACCAAAAATTCTAGCCATGAGATAATCTTCAAGACAAAGCAAGGAAAACATACAATAATAGAAGCTATATTAGATCAAGGATATTCCACTCTAAAATAAGAAGTAAATAAAGCCTATCTATAGTATCATTTGGCAAGTTCATAAGGAATTAAAGGTGCAAAATAATATGTGGAAATAAATTCCTAAAATAAAGATGACAAAAGAGGTCAAATTTATTCTAGGCAAATCATCTTCATTTTCCTCTAATATAGAATCCTCTCCAGTTAATAAAAGTAAAAGTGGTGAATATGTTATCCCTTTCACTTTAAGGTTTCAAAAGCAACATAATAAAGAAAAAAGGTTGGAGGAAACCCATAACAATTTAGGGTTTTTAGGGTAGAATAAGAAGGTAATTTCTACAAAAGAGCATCCTTTCACTTTAGGGTTTCCAAGGCAACATAAATAAGATTGTGCTTTTGAGGTTATTCCTTGCACTTTAGATCCTTAAAAACAAGGCAAACCTAAAGATGATAATAAGTCTTACTATGATAAGTGTGAGAAGATTGAAGAGATTGATGAATATGAAAGTATTATTGAGAATTAAAAAATTAGAGGAAGACCCACGAGGCAAAAACAAAGAGAAAAAAAAAATCCAAAGGGATATTTATATGGGAAAACAAAAGCAAATATGACAAGTGTTAACAAGAAGTGGGGCTAAACCTGCAGATAAAAACAAAAAATAACAATGAAAATAATATCTTGGAATATTATGAGAATGAATAAGAACCCTAAAAAAGGTATTAAGAAATTTTGAGGTTGTTATAGATAAGATATTTATAGATATAGAAGTTGGGTGGAAATATTTTAGCTATTTGTAATTTTGAATTTCATATTGATAAAATTTAAATTTCGAAAGGCATCTGATATAAAAGGAGTTGATTGTGGAAATAGAGCAATTTGAGGAAGTCTAATAGAAATATAAAGTTGGATATGCTTTAATTAACTTGTCATAAAGGTAATGAGAGCAATGTAATATTTTGTTTTTGTAATGGGAGTGGCCCCTAATAGAAGCCACACATGGCTTATTTAAAAATAAAAAAATACTGAGGTGGAAAATAATAAAAATTAACACACACATCATAAATTGGCTATAAAACTATAACAATTAACACACACATCATAAATTGGCTATAAAACTTGGAAATAACATAATTAATGTAGTTTATTTAGAACTGCAAATGATTAACTGACTTTAAAACATGAAAAACATAAAATTTCTCATAGGTGTTCTCATAAGCCACACACTTGTATTGTGGCTTTCCTCAAAGAGAAGGAACAATTCTCTTATGGTGGGAAAAAGAAGATTAAATGCTTAGAATAAAATTAATTGTTAATATGTTTTACTACTACTAAAGAGAATACATAAGAGAATTTGTATCTATTGTTTTATTACTAGTCTAAGTGGTCTATTATTGAGTTGTTACTTCTTACAATCCTAACCTAAACTACATATAATAATTTAAAGGACCATGTGATTACTTTAAAATATTTGACAACTCATAAAGGATGCAATTGAAACTTCCATGGTTGTACTTAACAATAGACAAACATGTTACATGACATAAACATTTTTGGATTTCCTATAGTTGGAGAATCATTGCTCTAATTCTAGATAGCCTAAATAATTACAAAAAAAATACAAATATATTCTAGAGTGGATTTTGGATAGCACAATAATTTGTTTTTATTCCCATCTAATTGTTTGATTACATTAACAATTCTAGAGAGAGATGTAGTTGAAATATGTTGCATACGTCGTCATTTCTAGTGACATGCTAGTCTTGTAGGCAATAATCAAAACATCATATCTTTCTCCATGAAATTGATTCGTGTGGGACTATACATTTAACTATCATAAAGTGGGTTTAACAATGTTAACATCAACCACATTCTCATGGTTTGACCAACACACATTCCCATTATTAGACGAAGGTGACTCACAAGCTTGCATACCTATAACATAAAAAGGATGTAGGTTCAATATGGGTGAGATAAATTAATATTCTTAATATGCATAAATTTTATAGATTAACTTAGATTAAATCATTAAAATTCCCATAAAATTTTATTATATTGTATTAACTTTCAAATACTCTAGAACAATTACCATTACATAAAATAAGGGTTCATATGTCATTAAGTACAAAAAGATAAGGTTTTATATACAAAAAGGGATGCATACATAAATAAATAAAGTGACTCATCATCTCTCCCCTACTGAAATTGTTGTATACCCCTATACAATACTCTCCTTGTTCATTTCCTTGCTTTGTTAACTCCTATATTGTAGTCTTTCTCAAACATAATCATCCTAATGTGGCACTAGTCCCTATGATTATAAGGTATGGGATAGGTGTCATTTATATGCCTACAATACCCTCTAATATCTTGAATATCACAATATTAATACAAATATTTCAAATTATCTAGGGGTATGCATATTTTGTAGCCAATAAATGATGTCCATATCATTAAGGAATATAAACCTTGTTGAGTGGTTGTAGATTTGTGTTGTCCAAAGGTTGTCCCTTGTCTATCTACGCAACTTACATCCTAAGGTACTTCTTGGGATATAAGCAATAAAAGTTTGGAGAGGTTTATAATCAACCATATCCTCACCTTATGTGATAGTGGTGGAGAGCAGTTTGTTGAGGTTCTTGACTTCCTTCTCCTCTTTAGCTTGTCAGTTACTATTTCCATATTCTTACTTGTTTTTGTAAGCTTATTATATTATCCTAGTAGGATTTGTTCATAAAACAACTTGGTGGATTTAATTTATTTCTCATACTTATGAATAGGTAATATCCTTATTTGTAGAACTCATGTTCTATATTTCACCTCATTATATCCCTTTTAGATATAAACTATAGGTTTCTTCTGCTTGGCTCATTTTCTTGGCAACTTTAACCTTGGTCTATGCTAGCTCTTCATATTGTCTATAGAATTTTTTGAATACTCATCTAATGCATATTCAAGAATCGTTTGTGATTCTAGTATTCTACTATGGTTCCTCAACTATAGTAGAATCCTAGAATCACAAACGATTCATAGAATCCTAGAATCACAAACGATTCATATAATATGCCTTAGATGTATAATAAATTGATGTCATGCCCAATGAAATAAAGAGGGAATCATTACTTGCATGCCTTGAAACAAGATCACCTTCCATATTTAAGGTGCATCACCTATGAGGGTCATCATGATTTTGTTTTTTATTATTATTTTCACATTATCTCATATTATCCATAGGAGGAGGATAAACCTCCCACACTTTTGGATGAATCCCTATAAATGTAGCCTAGAAATTCCATGTAGATAGAGAAGCTAGTCTTTTCTACTATGGACATATTCAATTCCTCATTAAATATGCTTTGACCAAGTAAAAATTGAGAATCACATAGGTAAGAGTCATTGAAAATATTAGGGAAGTAGAGGGAAAGGATTCATAAAATATGATAAAACCTCCAATTGAGGAACCATAGTAGAATCTTAGAATCACGAACGATTCAACTTCCTTTGTGATTGTTCTCTACTACAACTTCTTTTGTGATTTGAATTTGATATAATACCTTGGCTTTATAAATTTTAGGTAGTTATTGTAGTAGTTGTTTTGGTCTATAGTAAAACATGTTGTTCATATGTATAGGATGAGTTATCTTATTGTATTTTCCTATGTAATGAAGGTAAGTCTCATCATATCATAGTTGCATAATAAATTGCATGCCTAATTATGTGCTTGTAAGAAAAATATCTAACCTATCCTACCAACATGTCTCAGGTGATATATCCCTTTCTATAATTTCCTCCACCTAAGAATGATCTTGACCTTGATGGGTGTGAATTTACATGAAGGACTAGCAATACTACTTGGATGACATTAAAGAAGAAAATAAGAGGCTAAAAATTTTTAAATAGACCCTTGGTGCCAAATAAGCCATGGGAAAAATCGTGTGCTTGGCAAAGACCTCCAAACTACTTGATAAAGTTGCTAAAATGATCCATAAATTTTTTGTTACATAGACATAATAGGATGTCCTGATCGGTTACATTTGATAAAAAGGGTATGTAGAGAAAATTACAATGATACAAATGAATCGTTAGTGTTTTTAGATTCTTTGTAAAATTTCTAAGGGGTTCCTAGTTCAACAATTTTTCCAATCTATCTCCAAGTTATATTTTTTGAGTTTTGAAAACTTGTGGAATTTTCCTCTAAAATTTAAAAATATAAACTTGAATTATGGAATATTCTATGGATGCACAACATGAAAAAATCATGTAATGCACACATATCAACATGATGCATACTTATTTCATCCATGAAACAAGAGAGATAATGAATTTGATTGGCATGATCACCTTAAATTTGTTCATTTCTCTCTATGTCCTAAGGGAATCCTTGGGGATAGTGGTTGGCATAGCCCAACTTAAGGCACTCAAGGAAGGAAGTGATCTTGAGTTTGAACCCCCCAACACCATAACCATTTTGATATTAATGACATCATTATGACAATGCAAATTGATGAAATGGTAAGGTATGATGATGTGGCAATATGCAATGACATGGCGCATAGTGACTTTACATATTTCTAAGTCTAACATGCTAATATTTCACCCAATGATATGGTAGTTTATACAATATGTATGCATGGTAGGAAAATTAGCATTTCATACAAGTGGCATGGAAATCTAGACAATTGGTATGGTAATCCATATAGCTAGCATGGCATTTGAGGTGGTGCAACACTTGGTAGGTGATGACATCTATACACTTTACATGGAAATCTATACAACTAACATGGCAGAGAAGTTGGAATGACATGTAGGTGACATGCTGGTTGACACAAATGATGATATGGTAGGTGGATAGAGGATCAATGTGATGATGTCATCACTTTATAGTTATCAATCCATGGGTTGTAAGACATAAGGTGTCTTGTAATACATATTTAGATAATCTTCCTTTCCTAATTTATGGGTTTCTTAAGTATAGTTATAAAGTGATCCTAAGCTTAGTCAATTATTCTAAACCTTGAACTTGCATTTATTAACTAGGAATGCATGACAAAAAAGAATCATGGGGTCAAAGCTGACCACAAAGGTCCTATGATAGTCTTATTATTCTAGTGTTTAAAAACACCTTTAGATTATACTTTTTCAACCCTCACCATTTCCAAAACATTAACAATTGACTAAGGTGACTCTTAAATAATATATTTAAACACTTGAAATTAAGTTCAAATCAATTAAAAAAAGGATAAAATTGTAAAGTGGTCTAAGCAAAAATAATACTTAACAACTAAAATAAATGAAATTATGAAAGTAGTCACATTACTAGTAACGGATGCCTTGTAAAGAAATCAAAAAGCAATGACTAGAGAAAATTAGTTGTCCATCAATAATCCATGAGTGGATCCAATGAGGTGTTCCCCCTCTAAATATGATCAAAACATTCATTTATTTATAAATAAAATATTATTACATCTAGCTTAAGGGTGTTGTACCAAATGGATATCATTGTAGTATTCTTCTTAGTATAGTATCGTAATAATATCATAAAACAAAAATTCTCACACACTCAAATGAAATAACACCTACATAATATTAATATATTCTCCCATTTTCTAGGTTTCTTTCCTTCTCATATGAGGAAGAGTAATTTACTAAAACATAGATTGTTGACAACAAAGAAAGTACAAAAATAAGATAAAACTAAAAATGGTTCCTAGCCTAATAATCATATTTTCAACCAATATCACATTTGTCCAATTCCTAAAGTAGTTATAGTTTGTTTCTTCCTAGGTAACTATTTTTATCCTAAATCCTATTGCTTCATCCTTTTCTAGAGCTTGTTTACACTTGTATTTAGGATTTGTTTTTTTTCTTGAAGTTGTTACACCAGATCCTATTTTCTTCCAATAAGAGCAAGATTTGTCTTTTTGGAATCACAATATATTTTCTAGTTATAATTTTAAATGCTATCTTATATTATCTTGTAGGGTATCCCCCTTTTCACCTTCTAGAACACCATTTATCTAGATTACCCTTACCTAATATAATTTCTATAGTAGAAAAAACTTTTTACAACAAACTATAATTTTTTTGTAATAACTAGTCCTATGTAAATACCACCTACAACATAAAAAATTATGCAAAAAACAATTCATTCACAAAGGATATAGTAATCAAAGCATACAAAAACTTATAAAATGTCTTCATTATCCATCAATAAGAAAAAATCAAACGTTGGATATTATGGAAATATGTATTTAAATTAATTATAATTGCTTTTGAGATTCTTAATACACAAAATTGAGGACAAGTAATGGACAAAATATTATGGTGGTAGCACATGAATTACTCAAAAAAATACTATTTTAGGCCCCCATCATTTACCCCCTACTGAATGTATTTCATGTCCTCATGCAATTATGAAGTATACTCAAGATCCCCATCATAGTGCACACCACAAAATGATTGCACGTCATAAGGATAGGGATAAGGTTCTACAAGCTTTGAGTAACATCCACTTATTGTTCCAACTAAACCCATCAAATTTCTTTGTTGATTCCTATATTTTCTAATCTCCCTTGGAAATATTTAAGCAGACACTATAATAGGTAAAATCTAATCCTGGGTGCAATCCACCTAATCTATTTCAGTCAAATATAGGTCTTATACATTTTTATTATCTTTAAAACTACTCTAAAATTATAAAAGGAGTGGGATTCCTTTTGTTATAAGGTTACTATTAGTTCACCCCATATTTTAGTATTTTCTTGGAGGGCAAGTGTATAAGATATTTCTAGAAAAATTCTAAACTCATTCAAGGTATCTCTTATAGGCTGCATAACTTGGGAAGTAACTCATTCATCAGCTAAAAGTTATTTGAGAGATGTAATAACATTTATGGGCCTAAGGTGTTTATCTCAAACCCATAGAGGTATTCTCTATTCTTCCTCATACTTTAAAATTTCCTAATTCCTTCTTATTTTATTTTATATGAAAGACATCAGAGCATTTAAATTTACATCCCCAACATAAGTATTAGGGCTCCATGTCAATCAAGAGCATAATTATGCATATAGATTTCACTGAGAATATTTCTTGTATGTACATGTTTGGAAAAAGGTAGTAGTAAACAAATGAGGTCTACTTACATCTATAGAAAGTTCTGAGGCTAGATATTCCATCCTAAATTTGAGATATTTCTCCTTTATGTACATGGTTTAAACCTTAGCTAGTGGCCTATAGGTGAGCAATTTTGTAATAATTTCACAGACTTCCTATAATTAGGCACTTACTACTGTAATATTTTTGTCCTCGTTATATATTTTTTCTTTATGCTCAAGTTCCTTTTATGTGATCTAATTTTAGAGGGCCCTAATCTTCTCCCTCATCATCAAAATTAACTTCTCCTTGACATCATAGACTAGACACCATTGTTCTCTTAGGCATTTGATATCAAATTCTTGGGTTACCTTAGAGATTAGAGTTCCTATGGTAGTAGTCTCTATTATAGGTTGATTTAGTGTCTTACACCATATACTCCACTACCAAAAATGTATCTTCTCGATATTTGTAATTGGTCCACCTTTTGAACCATATCTCACCTTCTATAGGCAACCCAATAATTCTTGCTATGATTTCCTCTATTACTGTGATGGGAATCTCTCTTACTATGGTGTTATATCCATGGAAGTATTGAATGAATTTTGCCACCACATCATTGTAATATCCTTGAAAATGTTTAAAAATTTGTGATTTTTTCTTTTAGATTGTCCCTATCATCGGATAGGTTGGATCAAAAGATTGGGACTATGGTGCCTCATGTTGAGAAACACAATAAGGTTGCTTCCAAGAACATGGTGTTTGACTCAATCAAGGGCCTCAAGGATTTTTTACAATGTCAACTCATTTTAAGATGTGATCTTGAAAACACTTTTCCTACACTAGCCTAACCTACCAGCTTTAGGAGGAAAAACGTTAGAGAAATTCAAAAAAAATAAAGATAGCAAAAAGAAAAAAAACTAAGCTAACAAAGGCAATGCACCAAGATCAAGACAAGACCCTCCTGCATAATAACTCTAGCTATAATGCACCAATATCTAGAATTTTAAACACTTCCTCATACAATCATACATAACCATAGACTAAAGCATAAACATACATACACAAAGGAAATGGGATAGGGAGAACCAAACAAATTGGAACCAAATAGTCGCAGGCCTCCATTATGCATCTATAAATATGAAAATATTACAAGCTTATACCATAAGTGGGGGCTTATATTACCCACAAGACCACCTAGAGATCTACGTACTACTATACAGAAGAAAGTGAAGGGAAAGCTATATGACTTGTAAGGATATAACTTGTTGATCCTTTACAATGATAAGAAAACTACTATATATAGATTACAAAAGCAAAACATTTTCTCCGAATTTTTTATGATAATCTGACAATACCAACTACTCTTTCTAGGGAACCTAAAAATTGATTGGAAGCATATTCTACCATTACTCTTATCATTTTTGGGATTGTCATAATTGTAAGCACCATGCCTTTGTCTTTAGTATATCATCTACTTTTCTTGGATTGGTGAGCTAAAGTGATATTAGTAGATAATCCTCATCCTATACCAATGATGAGGTCTAGTTCAAATACCACAAAAAAGGTTGTGTAAACTTAATGTGGGCTACTAACTATTAGGATTAAATGATTAACTTTATGAGGATTTTTACACCTATTTTTTACTTTTAATGATATCTTCTCGGTGATATTTTGGTATGGACTTATTGGTGGTTAGCAATGGTTCAATATATTTTCATTTTGTACAAGGTTTTAAGTCAAACTCAAATGTAATTACCCTTATTTGGTTGTATTGGAGTGAGGCTTCACTACAACTTTGGGGGCTCATAGGGATATTTTTTTTGTAGGAGGAGATGAACCTAGAAAATTAAGCCTTATCTATTAGACACAGAGTCATTTGGAGATGGCTTTAGTTATGTCTACTACTTATGTGTATGATAGTATTTTATAGCACTTTTCTTTGGAATAGAGACTTCACCAAGATTGAGCATATATTGTTTCCATCAAAGTGCTGCTAAAATATCTTTTACTTTCTTTTCAATGTTGGATTGTAGGATGTGAAGTTACTTTTTCTTTGTGCATAGATTTTTCAGCATATTTTTGCATTAATTTCATGTTATGTGGCCTTGGTACTATGATTAATTTGATAGTTTCCTTTATTTTTCATTGATTCCACGAGTCATATTTCATCAATTAACCTAATGAGTCTGCCCTTTCTAGGAAATTGCATTTTAATTATGTTCTTGTTCCTTTGTTAAAGTATGATTGCTTAAGTAGCCTAATACAAAATCATCCTACATAATAAACTTAGTTAATATATAAAAACCTAGAATATTTTTTGTATATACATGACCCTAAGAGGTTGGGCCCTTGTTTCCACATGATTTTAAACCCATTTCTATAGCTCCATACATTTTATGAGGATCTAGCTCCCAAAATTCAACCACCCATTTTTCCATTTGATCATTTGGGATGAATGAATGAATTCCATCAATGGAATACTAGAACCACTCTTCTTTTAAACATCAATATTTGATCAATATTTGACTCATATGTTGGTAAATATTCTATGTGATGAAAGTGGTGTGGTTCTAATTTGATCTTAAATCTAATCCTATACTAATTCCTTAAGATAATGATAGACCATTCCAAATACAAATATCCCCCTAACTTAGCAGTAAAGTCTCTCGCTAGGAAAATTTCAAATGAAGTTGGGAGATCAATCATCATAATGTATTATGTGATAGTCACACTTGGACAAGCATTCAGAGAAAGTGGAATTTCTTCTACAACCTCTAGAATTTGTATCCCATTATCATCCAATTGCACCACTCTCTTAGTCATAAGCTACTATTTTTTCCCCAATGCATCCACTACCCCCTTAGGCATAACAGATGTACTTGCCCATGAATCTACCATACAATTATAGATCAATTTATTTTAGTAGATAAAAGATAGATAAAATGGAGAACTTATACTTACTTACTTTCAAGGCTAAGATTTTTAGAACTATGGGAGCTTGATACTGATCTTATTCCTTTTCTCCTTCCTCCAGAACCTTCTTTATATGTTCCTTCTATTCAAGGATAGAAACGATTTCCCATTATAATACTAACATAGTAGACTTTTATAGATTGTTAACAACATTGGAATTCCTAATATAGGTAATCCTTTATGCAATATATGTTGATAGTGGAGGACTAGGTTGGTCCCTAGTTTGCTAAGGTATTTTGACTAATTTTGTGTAGGGTGTCTACTACCTTGATATTATTGGATATATATATATATATATATATAAATGGTGTGTGTGTGTGTGTGTGTGTGTGTGTGTGTGTTGGATTCCTATAGCTAGCATGGGTCATTTTGGCTAACCACCTAGGACCATATTGTTGCTTCTTTTGGTGTTAATAGTAGGTATTGATATGCTTGGCTTTAGAGCCATTATGAAAAGAGGTTGTTGAATTGGTCCAACTAGTTTAATATGGTTGCCTAAGGCCATTAGAATTTCCATATCTTGCTCCTCAATTTTTACTTTTTGGACCTTGTCAAATAGTCTGAATGGACTGGGGTCCTATTGAACACCAAATTGTCTACTCCATTATACACTACGTAGACCTCCTCTTTATCCTAGATTACTAAGATCTACTCTTGGGGAGTATAATTTGACTATAGGGGGTGGGTTCAAGGTATATTGACTTTCCATATAAGCTTCAACTCTTGAATATAAGGTAAATACTTGGGAAGGTTTTACCTCACTTATCATAATCGTGAGGAGCTAGGAGATATCTCTAGGGTTAACATGGGTGGAGTAGGTATCTAGAGTTAGGCAATACTAGGAGGTGGATTTCTCTACATATTTTTCTAAATGGGAGCTATCTCCATAGTATTGTTATGTATTTCTTACTATAGAGGGATTAGCACCAACACTATTTTCTAATGATGGCTCTGAGTTTCACCATTTTAATAATTGAACTAGAATTGGGGCCTAGGGTAGTTGAATGGAGCTTTGTTTAACTAATTTTCCATTGGGAAATGAGTTCTTTTGATGTTCTAATATGGGTACCTCTAGGTATAATATTCCCTTCTCATCTTATCATTTTATTAGTACTCATCTTGAGTAGGCTTTGCATTACTTTAAGCTCTAGTTTAATTGAAGCAAGGGACTCTAGAGTAGGTGGGATAGGAGTTATTGTAGGTGAGATTGAGGTTGGTTGGAAGGTTATTGGATGAATGACCAAGGGAGTATGGTATGGAGAATGTACATTAAGGTACAAGGGCATGGGAGTCATGGGATCTAGCCTTCTAATATAGATCATGTTATGTTTAACTTGCATGGCTATGCCATAGTTATTAGGCAGGGAATTTCCACCTCTGGCCTTAATGATTAATAATATTTTAGAATCTAAGGCCTTAATATAATGTATAAATATCATACCTAGGGAATATGAAGATCTTCTGGTATTCTATACCATATCTTATAAAATATAAGGTTGAATTCATCTACTATCTCCATGGGAGATCTCTCTATTGTTGACAATTATTCTAGGAGAGACTCCTTTTTGGATTTCTCTCTAAATTTTTCTATGAATAGGGTAGTGAGATGATCCTAGTTAGTTCTAGATTTAGGTTGAAGCATAATATACCATTATCAAGCCCTACATCTAAATGAGGTTGTTGGTAATCTTAGAGCCATGTTTTGATCTATATATTTTGAAGTATTCACAGGATCACCATGTGGTTTAGATGCTCGATCAAAGTAGTCGGGTCCTCCCAAGTGAAATATGAGAGATACTTTAGAACAAATGTTGGTATCTCCTCCCATACTTTATGTAGTAGGAGGTCTCAAGGTACCTCTATCATTATAGATAAGGAATATTTTGGGTGGTGATGAATCAACCATATTCTAGCCTCTAGCTCTTCTTCATATAATAGTGTCAAATGATGGATAATTGAGCATGCCATAAAATTATTGTCCTCTTTGATTATTTTGGTTGTCACACAAGTTGATTTAAATGATCGAGACTATCATACCTTATGTGAAGCAACATAGCAAGGTCAGTTCTAAGAGCATGAGTTTTGGCTTAATCAAGGGCCTCCAATATTTTTTACAAGGTTGTATTCTTTTAATATGTGACCTTGAAGGCACTTTTCCTACTCTAGTATAACCTGCCAGGTTTAGGTCCAAAAGGGTTAGAGAAATGTAGAAAAAAATGTGAAAAGGAAAAAACCTAAGCTAAAAATGTGATGTGCCAAGATCAAAATAAGATCCTCCCATATAACATATCTAACTAAATAACATTGATAGCTAGGATTTTGAACACTTTATCCTCTAAGAATATATAAGCATAGAATGAAAAACATACATACACAAAGGAAACAATACAAGGACAACCAAACAAATTGGAGTCATATAGTCATAGGCCTCCAATGTGCATATATGAATATAAACATATTATAATATTATGCTAGAATTGGAGGTTCAAACTACCCACAATACCACCTGCAGATCCATATACTACTATACAAAATAAAATGAAGGGAAAGTTATATGACTTGTAGAGATATAACTTGTTGATCCTTTATAATGCTAAGAAAACTATTATATAAAAATTTCAAAAGGGGAAAATTTCCATCCAAAGTTTATAGGATAATTTGATAGCACCAACTACTCTTTATAGGGATCCTAAAAATTGAATGGAATAATATTCTATCATTACTCTTTTTAGTTTTGGGATTGCTACTATTGTAGACACCATGATTTTGTCTTTAGTAGATCACTTACTTTTTCTAGATTGCTAAGCTAAAGTGATGTTGGTAGGTAATCCTCATCCTCCAATTATAATGGTGCATTGGTCTGACTCATCTACCTATTCTATAATATTGTGCATCATTATTGATGCCTTGAAGTCTGGTCTAACTCTTCCTCTACTCCCAAAATCAGCTACATCTTGCTTCATTTATCAGAACTTCTCTTTGTACTCTTGTATCTAAACGTTTAAGAATTTTGATCTCAATCTAGATGCTCTATTGGAATTATTTTGAGTAAGGCGCATATTTTTCCCTTATATCAAATATTTTAGATTTTTTTCTTTTCAAAAATCTTGTTTGGCATATTCCACTTTTTAGAACTTTTTTCTCCATTCTTCCCCTTCAAGACTTTAAAACCTTTAACCATCAGATACTTCTTCCTTTTGGAATTACTTTACCTCCTTCCATTATTTGAGATCCTTAGGATATATAGGTCATTGAAATTTGTGTCTCCCTTTTTCAATCAAAATTTTTTAGAACCTCTGAAATTCAAGCTCCCTTTGATCTTTTTGAAACTTTTGACAACCTTTTCTCTTTCTGAATCTTGAATAGCACAATCCACCTGAAATCATGAAAACTATTGCTTTATTGATTTTCCCTTATAAGCTTAACATATTTTGCTTTTCTTCAACCAAATTTATCTTTCACTTTGAATCCTCTTCCCATCTCTTTTAAGGTAAAATTGTCAAAAACTCCCTCAGATGTGAACTGTAGATGATGATATTTAGTCAGTCCATAGGATCTCTGACTTGAACTACTCATATATACCTACAATTTGACTATAATTGAGTTTTTGTCTCCTTGTTTAGAATTCATTAGTGTATAGAAGCTTCACCATGTAGCTTCCTTGACTAAATATAGTGCAGTACATTTTTCCAAGGATATTTTGATGTTCAGCTCCTATGAGTCTTCATTTGTTCACCGTAGCTATTGATTTTTCCTCAACTTACTCACCCTAATAAATGTTTCCTATGTGTGGTAGAGAGATGATGGATGAGGGTTTAGGAATAAATAATCTAAATATTTTTTTATGATAGCCAAACTTGCTAGCTCACCTATAGCCATTGTTTGGATTGAACCACCACTAATGATAAAGTAATTTTAGTTATTACCAAAAAGGCTCATGAGAGACTACCAATGATGGGGTGTAATTCAGATATCATCAAAAAGGTTATGCAAAATTAATATGATCTGCTAACTATTATGATTTAATTATTAACTTGGCCACATAGCATAAGTGCTTTTACACTTATTTTCTACCTTTGATAATATCTTCTTGGTGATAAATCATCCTACACAAAAAAATTAGTTAATATATATATAAACCTAGAATTTTTTATATACATGAATTTTATAGGGTCATGGCCTTACATCCACATGAGTTTCAACCCATTCTCGTATCTTCATACATTTTAGGAGGATATAACTCCAAAAACTTAGCGACTCACCAAACCATTTGATTATTTGGGATGAATTAATTTATTTCATCAATGGAAAACTTGAACCACTCTTCTTCCAACATCAAAATTCAATCAATATTTAGCCTAAATGTTGGTAAATATTATGTGGTGTAAATAGAGCCATATTGACCAAATATTAAATTTTGTCTTGTATCGAGTACTTAATATCATGATATACTAGTCTAGATATAAATATTTCCCTAAGTTAATAGTAAATTCTTTGGATATGCAAATGCAAAATGAAGTAGAAAGATCAAATATTGCAATGTCCTATGTGATAATCACACTTGGACAAGAATTCAAAGCAAGTGGAAGTTCTTCTATCACCACTAGGATTTGGACAATGTTGCCATCCACCAACATCACTCTCTTTTTTACGAGTTGATATTTCAACCCCAATGCATCCTCTACCCCTTGGGTATAATAGATGTACTTTCTCTTAAATCTATCATACAATTACGGATCAATTTATCTTCATAGATGAGAGATAAGTAAAAGTGAAGGTTTGGGCCTACTTTCTTCTTGGGCTAATATTTGTAGAATTGTGGGAGCTTGACACTGACCTTGATCCTTTTCTTATTCCTCTAGAGCATTCTTAATATGTTCCTTCTATTCAAGTATGGAAAGGATTTCACATACCTATACTACCATAGTGGAATATTTTAGATGGTCTACAACATTGAAATTCCTGAGAGAGGAAGCCCTTTATGCAATATATGTTGACAATGAAAGTCTAGGTTGATCCCTAATTGGTTGAGGAATTTTTTCTAATTTCATTTGAGATGTTTGTTGCCTCAAAATTTCTAGAAAACTCTATTTGACCACTATTAGGGGATCTAGTGTTCTCAAAGATACATTTTTTGGAGTCCTCTGAATGACATCAATCATTCTGGTCTAACCACCTAGGGAAATTTGGTTGCCTCCTTTGATGTTAGTATTAGGTACTAGTATGATTGGATTTAGATATGTTGTAACTAGAGGTTGTTGACTTGGTCTAGCTAGTTTAATTTGGTTGCATAGGGACATTAAATTGCCCTTATCTTGTTCCTTAATTGCCCACATTGTGGACCTTGTTAGATAGTTTGACTGGACTAGGGGGCTATTGAACACAAGATTGTTTGCTCTATCAGACACCTTGTATACCTCCTCCTCATTCCAAATTGCTAAGATCTGCTCTTGGAAAGCATAATTTGACTCTAGGGGAATCAGTTTAGGGAAGATTGATTTGACATTTAAGCTTTAGCTCTTGAATATGTAGTAGATGTCTAAGAAGGAATTTATTCACTTATCATAGTCACAAGGAGCTAGGAGATCTCTCTAGGGATAACCTATGTGGAGTAGGTCTCTTTAGATAGGTAGTACTAGGAGGGAGATTACGTTATATAATTTTTCTAAATTGGAGCCATCTCCCTACTATGGTTAGAGAGTTATTGCTATAGAGGGGTTAACACTAGAATTATTGCTAGTTTTGGCTTTGAGCTTGACCATTTTCTTGATTCATCTAGAATTGGGACCTAGGATAGTCATTGAATGGAAATTTGTTGCCCTAATTTCCCTATGGGAAATGATATCTTTGCTTGTTTTGATATGGGTACCAATGGGCATAATGTTCCTTCCTCATGGTCATCATTTTGTTGGTAACTAGCTTGAGCAGGATTTGCATTGTGTTAATCTTTGGGTTAGCTAAAGTAGGGAGTGTTGGACTTGGTCAGAAAAGAGTCACTATAGATGAGACTAAGGTTGGTTGGAATGTTATTGGTTGAATGACTAGAGGAAGCTAGTATAGATATTGCACATAGGGGTGTTAGCTTTAGCAGTATTCCATTACATCACAATATAGAGACCAAAAAAATAAAACATCTCATTACATGAATAGAGAATGATACAATCCGAATGGAGCTATGGGGCCATTTATATAGGAATATGGATTCCTTTTCCAAAACTCTAACTATTTGTACAAGGGGACGCCTTGCACAATGACACTTGTGCATTTATTATATTACTTGTATAATCTAGATAACTTCCCCCTAAAGTAATATATCATATCCAAATGATGTAATATATTCTAACACCCCCTATATTACATTATTTGGTATGAAGTCATTTTGAATTGCATTGATGATCTCTAAATTTTTTAAATTTGATTTTCAAGTGCTTTTGTAAAGATGTATGTTGTCTAATATTTTGTAGGCACATACTCGAGGATGATATATTTATTCTGAAAGTGTTTCCTGATGAAATGACATTGTGCTTCAATATATCTTGTTCTTTCACGTATGATAGGATTCTTGATTAGGTTCAATACTTTATTATCACAAAATATCATGGTTGGAGTTTGTTTTATTCTCATGTTTCCTAGTATGTATGGTAGCCATAGAGCTTCATAGGTTGTATCTCTTGCCGCTCGATATTCTACTTTAGTTGATGACTATGTTGTTGTATGTTGTTTATTTTTGTGCCAAGATATGGGTTCTGATCTTATATAGAAGACATATCCTAAGGTAGATTTTCTATCATCAATAGATCCAACATAGTTTGAATCTAAGTATCCCTACAGGAAAAATCCTTTCACATATTTTAAATAGGTTAATCCATAGTCAGTAGTCTTCTTGATATATTAAAGTGTCCTTTTTGTAGCTTTCCAATGACTCTCCCTTTGTTCTTGCACAAACCGTGTTAGATAATTTACTGTAAAAGTAATATATGATCAGTTGTTTGTTAATTATAGAAGACTTTCAATAAAATGATGATTTACTATCACTGAAACCAATGGTGTTTCATCATTTTTGAACAGTTGAATCCCTTGTTCCATTGGTGTAACTTTAGGCTTACATTTTGTCATTCTATATTTTTTCAAAAAGGCTTTTACATATTTTTATTGAGTGATTACTATTCTATCCTCTCCTTGATAAATATCTAGATCAAAAAAGTAACTCATTAACCCTAGATCTATCATCTCAAATACCTTTTCTAGATCCTTTTTGATATCTCTTATTAATTTTTTTGAGCTTCCAATAATCACAATATCATCAACATATACTATGAGGATCAGGATATCATTTCCAATTTTCTTGGTATATAAACTAGGGTTTGATGAACTTATTTTGAAGTTATGATGTAGTAGATGATTGTTGATATTTATATTCCAGGATTTGGGAGCTTGCTTTAAACCATATAAATATTTATTTAATTTGCATACCTTATCTTCCTATCCCTAAGTGATAAAGCCTTCTAGTTGTGACATATAAACTTCTTCTAATTCACCAAAGAAAGGCACTTTTTACATCCATTTGATGAATTTTCCATCCCTGATGTGTTGCTAGTGCACAGACTGTTCTGATAATAGTCATCCTAGTTGTTGATGTGAATATTTCTTCATAGTGTATTCCTTTTTTTTTAGTATATCCTTTTGCTACTAAACGGGCCTTGTATTTGTTTATTGTTCCATCTGCTTTGTATTTGACATTGTAAACCCATTTACATCCTACTACCCTTTTTCCTAGGGGTAATTCAACTAGATTCCATGTTTTATTCTTTTGTAGTGATATTTATTCATATTCCATCACTGCTTTCTAGTGTAAATCATATGGTGTTTGTATTTTTGATGTTTTTTTTGCTATATTACCCAACATTCCTTTGTTCATTCTGGTTATGCTACCAGTTTGAGATCTTGTAGTTAAGATTTGGCATCCTTTCTATATTTGCTTCTCTGAGTGTATCTCTGAGCCATATTGGTTCTCTTCTAGGAATTTATGTGCCTTGTTCTTAAGATTTTGATTCTTACTCTTCACTTATTATATCTTATTCGGATAGATCTAGAAGAACTTTTGTGTCACCACTAGATTTTTCTGTGTCAACTTTGACTTTTTCATCAAAGACTACATCTCTACTAATGTAGAACTTTTTTGTATATGGATCTAGTATTATGTGTCATGTTGATTCATTATCATAACCAATGAATATCCTTGCCATGGATTTTTTATCTAGTTTAGTCCTTTTTTGTTTTGAAATATGCATATAGGCTTTACATCCAAATATTTTAAATTTTCCTATCTTGGGATTTTGTCTTGACCATGCTTCTTCTGGTGTAATATATTTGAGTACTCTTGTAGGTAACCTATTTTGTATGTAGACTGTTGTTTGTACTGCTTCTTCCCAATATTGGTGATCAAGTTGTGCCTCTTTCAACATACACCTAACCATTTCCATTATTGACCTATTTCTTCTTTCTACAATTCCATTTTGTTGAGGTGAATATGTTATAGTGAGTTGTCTTTTAATTCCATTTTCTTCTAAAAATGAGTCAAACTCTTTAGAAATAAATTCTCCTCCTCTATCTAAATGAAGTGATTTTATAGTCTTTCTTGATTCTTTATCTACTTTGAGCTTGAACTATTTGAAATAATTAAATTCATCTTACCTGTATTTCATAAAGTATACCCACGTTTTCCTAGTGTGATCATCAAAAAATAACTAAAAGTATTTATGTCCTCCAACGCTATCAACTCTCACTGGCCCACATAAATATGTATATATTACCTATAGATTTTATTGAGCTCTGGCGAATTCCAATTATTTTTCTAAAAAAAAATTCAAACCATGGTGAATTGCAATAATTTTTCTCCAAAAAATTTCAAACCGTGGCAATTTTTTCTATTTTTGGGGCCATGAATATTGGTTTGCAAAATCTAAAAAAGTTTGGCATACTTAAAAGCTTTAGGCCAATATGAAAGACATCATGTTGACATGACAACAAATGGAATATCGATCGATTATAGTCATGATGATCGGTTACAAGCATACCGATCAATTGCAACCATGTCAACCAGTTGTAGCCATGACAATCGATTGCAGCCATGATGATCGGTTGCAGTCATGACAATCAGTTTTAGTCATCACGATCGGTTGCAGCCATGCCAATCAGTTATAGACATGTCAATCCATTGTAGCCATGATGATTGATTGTAGCCATGACGATTGGTTGCAGCCATGTCTATCGATTGTAGCTACGTCGATTTGTTGTAGCTACATCGATTGATTGCAGCCATGTTGATCAATTGTAGCCATGCTGATTGATTGTAAACATGATGATCAGGTGCAACCATGATGATCGATTGCAACCATGCTGATTGGTTGCAGTCATGATGGTCGGTTGCAACCATGATGATCAGTTGTAGCCATGATGATCGGTTACATCCATGATGATTGATTACAGCCATGCTAATCGGTTGTAGCCATGCTAATCGGTTGTAGCCATGTTGATCGATTACAACCATGTCGATCGGTTGTAGCCATGACGATCGATTATAACTGTGATGATTGGTTGCAGCCATTCTGATGTGCTACAACAGTCGAGTTCCCATCGATAGCAACGGTGCTCTATGCCATATGTCATCCATCCATTAAATTATTGCATGCAGATACCACGTGTCATCCATCCGTTAAACGATTGCATGTAGAAAAATCTATATAAAGGGAATTAACAGTCATTTTTTCTCTCATTTTAATGCTTTCTTAACCATTTTTCTCTCGTTTTAACGCTTTCTTACACATTTTTCTCTCGTTTTAACGTGATTTGAACCCTCTTCCTCCACTTTTATCTTGGTTTTTACAATTTACCTTAAATTTTAAGCAATTTTTAACCATTTTTCTCTCATTTGAAACCTTTTCCATTGTACCTTCTTATCCATACTCGTACACCCTATGGCATCCCCTACAACCAAGATCTCTCATCATAGTCACAAGGATCTAGGAGATCTCTCTAGGGCTAACCTATGTGGAGTAGGTCTCTTTAGATAGGTAGTACTAGGAGGGAGATTAATTTATATAATTTTTCTAAATTGGAGCCATCTCCCTACTATGGTTAGAGAGTTATTGCTATAGAGGGGTTAACACTAGCATTATTGCTAGTTTTGGCTTTGAGCTTGACCATTTTCTTGATTCATCTAGAATTGGGACCTAGGGTAGTCATTGAATGGAAATTTGTTGCCCTAATTTCCCTATGGGAAATGATATCTTTGCTTGTTTTGATATGGGTACCTATGGGCATAATGTTCCTTCCTCATGTTCATCATTTTGTTGGTAACTAGCTTGAGCAGGATTTGCATTGTGTTAATATTTGGGTTAACTAAAGTAGGGAGTGTTGGACTTGGTCAGAAAAGAGTCACTATAGATGAGACTAAGGTTGGTTGGAAGGTTATTGGTTGAATGACTAGAGGAAGCTAGTATAGATATTGCACATAGGGGTGTTAGCTTTAGCAGTATTCCATTACATCACAATATAGAGACCAAAAAAATAAAACATCTCATTACATGAATAGAGAATGATACAATCCGAATGGAGCTATGGGGCCATTTATATAGGAATATTGATTCCTTTTCCAAAACTCTAACTATTTGTACAAGGGGACACCTTGCACAATGACACTTGTGCATTTATTATATTACTTGTATAATCTAGATAACTTCCCCCTTAAGTAATATATCATATCCAAATGATGTAATATATTCTAACACCCCCCTATATTACATTATTTGGTATGAAGTCATTTTGAATTGCATTGATGATCTCTAAATTTTTTAAATTTGATCTTTTCAAGTGCTTTTGTAAAGATGTATGTTGTCTAATATTTTGTAGGCACATACTCGAGGATGATATATTTATTCTGAAAGTGTTCCCTGATGAAATGACATTGTGCTTCAATATATCTTGTTCTTTCACGTATGATAGGATTCTTGATCAGGTTCAATACTTTATTATCACAGAATATCATGGTTGGAGTTTGTTTTATTCTCATGTTTCCTAGTATGTATGGTAGCCATAGAGCTTCATAGGTTGTATCTCTTGCCGCTCGATATTCTACTTTAGTTGATGACTATGTTGTTGTATGTTGTTTATTTTTGTGCCAAGATATGGGTTCTGATCTGAGATAGAAGACATATCCTGAGGTAGATTTTCTATCATCAATAGATCCAACATAGTTTGAATCTAAGTATCCCTGTAGGAAAAATCCTTTAACATATTCTAAATAGGTTAATCCATAGTCAGTAGTATTCTTGATATATTGCAGTGTCCTTTTTGTAGCTTTCCAATGACTCTCCCTTTGTTCTTGAACAAACCGTGTTAGATAATTTACTGTAAAAGCATTATATGATCAGTTGTTTGTTAAGTATAGAAGACTTTCAATAAAATAATGATTTACTATCACTGAAACCAATGGTGTTTCATCATTTTTGAATAGTTGAATCCCTTGTTCCATTGGTGTAACTTTAGGCTTACATTTTGTCATTCTATATTTTTTCAAAAAGGCTTTTACATATTTTTATTGAGTGATTACTATTCTATCCTCTCCTTGATAAATATCTAGATCAAAAAAGTAACTCATTAACCCTAGATCTATCATCTCAAATACCTTTTATAGATCCTTTTGATATCTCTTATTAATTTTTTTGAGCTTCCAATAATCACAATATCATCAACATATACTATGAGGATCAGGATATCATTTCCAATTTTCTTGGTATATAAACTAGGGTTTGATGAACTTATTTTGAAGTTATGATGTAGTAGATGATTTTTGATATTTATATTCCAGGATTTGGGAGCTTGCTTTAAACCATGTAAAGATTTATTTAATTTGCATACCTTATCTTCCTATCCCTAAGTGATAAAGCCTTCTAGTTGTGACATATAAACTTCTTCTAATTCACCAAAGAAAGGCACTTTTTACATCCATTTGATGAATTTTCCATACCTGATGTGCTGCTAGTGCACAGACTGTTCTGATAATAGTCATCCTAGTTGTTGATGTGAATATTTCTTCATAGTGTATTCCTTTTTTTTTAGTATATCCTTTTGCTACTAAACGGGCCTTGTATTTGTTTATTGTTCCATCTGCTTTGTATTTGACATTGTAAACCCATTTACATCCTACTACCCTTTTTCCTAGGGGTAATTCAACTAGATTCCATGTTTTATTCTTTTGTAGTGATATTTATTCATATTCCATCACTGCTTTCTAGTGTAAATCATATGGTGTCTGTATTTTTGATGTTGTTTTTGCTATATTACCCAACATTCCTTTGTTCATTCTGGTTATGCTACTAGTTTGAGATCTTGTAGTTAAGATTTGGCATCCTTTCTATATTTGCTTCTCTGAGTGTATCTCTAAACCATATTGGTTCTCTTCTAGGAGTTTATGTGCCTTGTTCTTAAGATTTTGATTCTGACTCTTCACTTATTATATCTTATTCGGATAGATCTAGAAGAAATTTTGTGTCACCACTAGATTTTTCTGTGTCAACTTTGACTTTTTCATCAAAGACTACATCTCTACTAATGTAGAACTTTTTTGTATATGGATCTAGTATTATGTGTCATGTTGATTCATTATCATAACCAATGAATATCCTTGCCATGGATTTTTTATCTAGTTTAGTCCTTTTTTGTTTTGAAATATGCATATAGGCTTTACATCCAAATATTTTAAATTTTCCTATCTTGGGATTTTGTCTTGACCATGCTTCTTTTGGTGTAATATATTTGAGTATTCTTGTAGGTAACCTATTTTGTATGTAGACTGTTGTTTGTACTGCTTCTTCCCAATATTGGTGATCAAGTTGTGCATCTTTCAACATACACCTAACCATTTCCAGTATTGACCTATTTCTTCTTTCTACATTTCCATTTTGTTGAGGTGAATATGTTATAGTGAGTTGTCTTTTAATTCCATTTTCTTCTAAAAATGAGTCAAACTCTTTAGAAATAAATTCTCCTCCTCTATCTAAATGAAGTGATTTTATAGTCTTTCTTGATTCTTTATCTACTTTGAGCTTGAACTATTTGAAATAATTAAATTCATCTTACCTGTATTTCATAAAGTATACCCACGTTTTCCTAGTGTGATCATCAAAAAATAACTAAAAGTATTTATGTCCTCCAACGCTATCAACTCTCACTGGCCCACATAAATATGTATATATTACCTCTAGAGTTTGTTGAGCTCTGGCGAATTCCAATTATTTTTCTAAAAAAAAATTCAAACCATGGCGAATTGCAATAATTTTTCTCCAAAAAATTTCAAACCGTGGTGATTTTTTTTCTTTTTGGGGCCATGAATATTGGTTTGCAAAATCTAAAAAAGTATGGCATACTTAAAAGCTTTAGGCCAATATGAAAGACATCATGTCGACATGACAACAAATGGAATATCAATCGATTACAGTCATGATGATCGGTTACAAGCATACCGATCAATTGCAACCATGTCAACCAGTTGCAGCCATGACGATCGATTGCAGCCATGATGATCGGTTGCAGTCATGACAATCGATTTTAGTCATCATGATCGGTTGCAGCCATGCCAATCAGTTATAGACATGTCGATCCATTGTAGCCATGATGATCGATTGTAGCCATGACGATTGGTTGCAGCCATGTCGATCGATTGTAGCTACGTCAATTTGTTGTAGCTACATCGATTGATTGCAGCCATGTCGATCAATTGTAGCCATGATGATTGATTGTAAACATGATGATCGGGTGCAACCATGATGATCGATTGCAACCATGCTGATTGGTTGTAGTCATGATGGTCGGTTGCAACCATGATGATCAGTTGTAGCCATGATGATCGGTTACATCCATGATGATTGATTGCAGCCATGCTAATCGGTTGTAGCCATGTTGATCAGTTGTAGCCATGTTGATCGATTATAGCCATGTCGATTGGTTGTAGCCATGACGATCGATTGTAACCATGATGATTGGTTGCAGCCATTCTGATGTGCTACAACGGTCGAGTTCCCATCGATAGCAACAGTGCTCTATGCCATGTGTCATCCATCCATTAAATTATTGCATGCATATACCATGTGTCATCCATCCGTTAAACGATTGCATGTAGAAAAATCTATATAAAGGGAATTAACAGTCATTTTTTCTCTCATTTTAATGCTTTCTTAACCATTTTTCTCTCTTTTTAATGCTTTCTTACACATTTTTCTCTCGTTTTAACGTGATTTGAACCCTCTTCCTCCACTTTTATCTTGGTTTTTACAATTTACCTTAATTTTTAAGCAGTTTTTAACCATTTTTCTCTCGTTTGAAACCTTTTCCATTGTACCTTCTTATCCATACTCGTACACCCTATGGCATCCCCTACAACCAAGATCTCTCATCATAGTCACAAGGATTTAGGAGATATCTCTAGGGCTAACCTATGTGGAGTAGGTCTCTTTAGATAGGTAGTACTAGGAGGGAGATTACTTTATATATTTTTTCTAAATTGGAGCCATCTCCCTACTATGGTTAGAGAGTTATTGCTATAGAGGGGTTAACACTAGCATTATTGCTAGTTTTGGCCTTGAGCTTGACCATTTTCTTGATTCATCTAGAATTGGGACCTAGGGTAGTCATTGAATGGAAATTTGTTGCCCTAATTTCCCTATGGGAAATGATATCTTTGCTTGTTTTGATATGGGTACCTATGGGCATAATGTTCCTTCCTCATGGTCATCATTTTGTTGGTAACTAGCTTGATCAGGCTTTGCATTGTGTTAATATTTGGGTTAACTAAAGTAGGGAGTGTTGGACTTGGTCAGAAAAGAGTCACTATAGATGAGACTAAGGTTGGTTGGAAGGTTATTGGTTGAATGACTAGAGGAAGCTAGTATAGATATTGCACATAGGGGTGTTAGCTTTAGCAGTATTCCATGACATCACAATATAGAGACCAAAAAAATAAAACATCTCATTACATGAATAGAGAATGATACAATCTAAATGGAGCTATGGGGCCATTTATATAGGAATATTGATTCCTTTTCCAAAACTCTAACTATTTGTACAAGGGGACGCCTTGCACAATGACACTTGTGCATTTATTATATTACATGTATAATCTAGATAACTTCCCCCTTAAGTAATATATCATATCCAAATGATGTAATATATTCTAACACCCCCCTATATTACATTATTTGGTATGAAGTCATTTTGAATTGCATTGATGATCTCTAAATTTTTTAAATTTGATCTTTTCAAGTGCTTTTGTAAAGATGTTTGTTGTCTAATATTTTGTAGGCACATACTCGAGGATGATATATTTATTCTGAAAGTGTTCCCTGATGAAATGACATTGTGCTTCAATATATCTTGTTCTTTCACATATGATAGGATTCTTGATCAGGTTCAATACTTTATTATCACAGAATATCATGGTTGGAGTTTGTTTTATTCTCATGTTTCCTAGTATGTATGGTAGCCATAGAGCTTCATAGGTTGTATCTCTTGTCGCTCGATATTCTACTTTATTTGATGACTATGTTGTTGTATGTTGTTTCTTTTTATGCCAAGATATGGGTTCTGATCTGAGATAGAAGACATATCCTGAGGTAGATTTTCTATCATCAATAGATCCAACATAGTTTGAATCTAAGTATCCCTACAGGAAAAATCCTTTGACATATTTTAAATAGGTTAATCCATAGTCAATAGTCTTCTTGATATATTGCAGTGTCCTTTTTGTAGCTTTCCAATGACTTTCCCTTTGTTCTTGCATGAACCGTGTTAGATAATTTACTGTAAAAGCAATATATGATCAGTTGTTTGTTAAGTATAGAAGAATTTCAATAAAATTACGATTTACTATCACTGAAACCAATGGTGGTTCATCATTTTTGAACAGTTGAATCCCTTGTTCCATTGATGTAACTTTAGGCTTACATTTTGTCATTCTATATTTTTTCAAAAAGGCTTTTACATATTTTTAGAGTGATTACTATTCTATCCTCTCCTTGATAAATATCTAGATCAAAAAAGTAACTCATTAACCCTAGATCTATCATCTCAAATACCTTTTATAGATCCTTTTTGATATCTCTTATTAATTTTTTTGAGATTCCAGTAATCACAATATCATCAACATATACTATGAGGATCAGGATATCATTTCCAATTTTCTTGGTATATAAACTAGGGTTTGATGAACTTATTTTGAAGTTATGATGTAGTAGATGATTGTTGATATTTATATTCCAAGATTTGGGAGCTTGCTTTAAACCATATAAAGATTTATTTAATTTGCATACCTTATCTTCCTATCCCTAAGTGATAAATACTTCTGGTTGTGACATATAAACTTCTTCTAATTCACCAAAGAAAGGCACTTTTTACATCCATTTGATGAATTTTCCATCCCTGATGTGCTGCTAGTGCACAGACTGTTCTGATAATAGTCATCCTAGTTGTTGATGTGAATATTTCTTCATAGTGTATTCCTTTTTTTTTAGTATATCCTTTTGCTACTAAACGGGCCTTGTATTTGTTTATTGTTCCATCTGCTTTGTATTTGACCTTGTAAACCCATTTACATCCTACTACCCTTTTTCCTAGGGGTAATTCAACTAGATTCCATGTTTTATTCTTTTGTAGTGATATTTATTCATATTCCATCACTGCTTTCTAGTGTGAATCATATGGTGTCTGTATTTTTTATGTTGGTTTTGCTATATTACCCAACATTCCTTTGTTCATTCTGGTTATGCTACTAGTTTGAGATCTTGTAGTTAAGATTTGGCATCCTTTCTATATTTGCTTCTCTGAGTGTATCTCTGAGCCATATTGGTTCTCTTCTAGGAGTTTATGTGCCTTGTTCTTAAGATTTTGATTCTGACTCTTCACTTATTATATCTTATTCGGATAGATCTAGAAGAACTTTTGTGTCACCACTAGATTTTTCTGTGTCAACTTTGACTTTTTCATCAAAGACTACATCTCTACTAATGTAGAACTTTTTTGTATATGGATCTAGTATTATGTGTCATGTTGATTCATTATCATAACCAATGAATATCCTTGCCATGGATTTTTTATCTAGTTTAGTCCTTTTTTGTTTTGAAATATGCATATAGGCTTTACATCCAAATATTTTAAATTTTTCTATCTTGGGCTTTTGTCTTGACCATGCTTCTTCTGGTGTAATATATTTGAGTACTCTTGTAGGTAGCCTATTTTGTATGTAGAGTGTTGTTTGTACTATTTCTTCCCAACATTGGTGATCAAGTTGTGCCCCTTTCAACATACACCTAACCATTTCCAGTATTGACCTATTTCTTCTTTCTACATTTCCATTTTGTTGAAGTGAATATGTTATAGTGAGTTGTCTTTTAATTCCATTTTTTTCTAAAAACGAGTCAAACTCTTTAGAAATAAATTCTCCTCCTCTATCTAAATCAAGTTATTTTATAGTCTTTCAAGATTCTTTATCTACTTTGACCTTGAACTATTTGAAATAATTAAATTCATCTAACCTGTATTTCATAAAGTATACCCATGTTTTCCTAGTGTGATCATCAAAAAATAACTAAAAGTATTTATGTCCTCCAACGCTATCAACTCTCACTGGCCCACATAAATATGTATGTATTACCTCTAGAGTTTGTTGATCTCTGGCGAATTCCAATTATTTTTCTAAAAAAAATTCAAACCATGGCGAATTGCAATAATTTTTCTCCAAAAAATTTCAAACCGTGGCAATTTTTTTTGTTTTTGGGGCCATGAATATCGGTTTTGCAAAATCTAAAAAAGTATGGCATACTTAAAAGCTTTAGGCCAATATGAAAGACATCAGGTCGACATGACAACAAATGGAATATTGATCGATTGTAGTCATGATGATCGGTTACAAGCATACCGATCAATTGCAACCATGTCAACCAGTTGCAGCCATGACGATCGGTTGCAGCCATGATGATCAGTTGCAATCATGATGATCGGTTTTAGTCATCACAATCGGTTGTAGCCATGCCAATCGATTGCAGACATGTCGATCCATTGTAGCCATGGCGATCAATTGCAGCCATGATGATCGGTTGCAGCCATGCCGATCGATTGTAGCCATGCTAATTTGTTGTAGCTACATCGATCGATTGTAGCCATGTCGATCAATTGTAGCCATGTTGATTGATTGTAAACATGACGATCGGGTGCAACCATGATGATCGGTTTCAACCATGCTGATTGGTTGCAGTCATGACGATCGGTTGCAACCATGATGATCAGTTGTAGCCATGATGATTGGTTACATCCATGATGATTGATTACAGCCATGCTAATTGGTTGTAGCCATGTTGATCAGTTGTAGCCATGTTGATTGATTACAACCATGTCGATCGATTGTAGCCATGACGATCGATTGTAACCATGATGATTGGTTGCAGCCATTTCGATGTGCTACAATAGTCGAGTTCCCATCGATAGAAATGGTGCTCTATGCCATATGTCATCCATCCATTAAATTATTGCATGCAGATGCCACGTGTCATCCATCCGTTAAATGATTGCATGCAAAAAAGTCTATATAAAGGGAATTAACAGTCATTTTTTCTCTCATTTTAATGCTTTCTTAACCATTTTTCTCTTGTTTTAACGCTTTCTTACGCCTTTTCCTCTCGTTTTAACGTGATCTGAACCCTCTTCCTCCACTTTTATCTTGGTTTTTACAATTTACCTTAATTTTTAAGTAGTTTTTAACCATTTTTCTCTCGTTTGAAACATTTTCCATTGTATCTTCTTATCCATACCCATACACCCTATGGCATCCCTTGCAACCCCTAGAATGTTTAAAGTTAATTATAAGAACCTGGTTTTCCCCTTGATTTCAAAAATTTTATCAACACCAGGTTACGACATGTCTTGGGTCACGGACTCTGGTCTTCGGGGTCTTGTTTCAATGCCCCATTTTGATACGGATGTTAAACTGGTGGAGAGGATCATTATAGCTTATGATATGGATTTAGGTAAGGTAAATCTTATCACCGACAATAAAAACATCGTTCTTTCTTTCTTAGCCATTTATGTCACCAGATTGATAGCATTGCCCCACGCTGGTTTTGAGTCTATCACTTCCAAATACCAGTTAACTGATGAGGACAAACTCTACTTGGAGACCAACTTCAAAGTGCAGTCAAAATATTTTCAAGGTATAACTATTTTTTTATTTAATTGATTTTAAATTCTTATTAGTGATTGAACGTACAATTACTAATTTTAGTTTTTTTGTAGTTAATTCCACCAAGTCCAGAAGGGGTTTGACTATACCGATGATTGAAAATAAATTTCTTCGAGCATGTTGCAAATTCTTCCTCGCTAGACTTGTTCTGCAAGGAAGGCCGACGGAAATTTTGATGTGGGTCTTAGCGTATTTGGTCCATTGTATAGGACACTAGAAATTCGACTAGTGCACATATGTCTCAAATCGGATTAGATTGGAAATATATAATGTGAAAACTCATGCTTCACCCTCATCGAAAGTTAGCACATGTAATTATATTATTGCTTTTTTTAATGTATCTTTTCATAATTTGTAGAACACTCCAGTACCAACATCTTGGCACTCAATCCTTGTCAATTTAGCCATGACAGAATAGCAGATTTAGGTAATTTTTTTAATATTTAAGTAATTTTTATTATTTTTCCATTGTTTATCTTTTTGTAATTTTGACATTTTATACCAAACACAAAAAAGGGCATCCTCTTCCTCTTCAAAGTGGGATGCTGCTATTAGAGGTTATAATCCAAAGGAATCAGGAGACTTCAAAACACCTACAGAGGAAGCAGCACCACTGATAAGGAAAATATCATCAAGGAAACATAGAAGATCTATTTCTCCTTTTTGTCGACAATCTCCACATGTTGCTGCAAGTCCATTACCAATGGGCGTAGTTATGCATGAGGTTTCATATTCTGGGAGTAAGTTTTAATTACTATCAAAATAAATTTTTTACAATATTTTTATTGTTTTTAATTAATTTTGTTTTTGTTTTCAGATGTACAACATGACCACATTCCATTTGCAGCATTATCTATGCAAGATGTTTTTTCTTCTGTCGATAAGTGTTATAACAATGTTTGCAACTAATTTTCATAATGTAATTTTATTACTAGTTTTTATTTTCTACCTTCACAAAAAATTTAACTAATTTTTATTTTTATGTTTTAAGGTCCCTCACAACAATGTCATAAATAAAATCAACAAATGTCGCCCCCTCCTCCATAATGCCCAACTCAAATGTGAGGTCAATGCTTCCCAGTTAGAAAACACTTTCTTCCATCTAGGCCATAAAGAGAAGCAACACAACAAATTTTAGAGAGAGAAGCATCAAAGACTTTTTTCGATTTTGGCTGTATATCTGTTAATAATTTTACTTTTAAGGATATGTGGTTGATGTTCCACTTGATAAAGATTAATTTTTGCAAGATAACATACACACTCAATTTCAACTATCAAAATTGGTTCAAGACAAAGTAAATGAAGGTGCAGAATGTTCAAGCAAATCTCCTCCAAGGGAAAGAAGCACCCGTCAAGCTCCTCCTCAACAAGAGGATGATATAATAATTTTTTTAGAAAAATATTTGGTTTCTGATAATGTTGAATCTACAATTAAAGATTTACTACTTCCAGATATAATAGAAATGAAAAAATGGGAGTATCAGGCTAAGGTGTTGATAAAGGAAATTAATGCCCAATACAATAATTTTTCAAAAAGAGAAAGAAAAATTTCTATTGTTGAAAATAAACCAGAAAATATGGAGGCTCTGCTATAGCAAGTAAAATCTAGCATGTTTAAGTTGAATACATCATACACAGATGAAATTTTAAAGTTTATAATGAATAGATTGGAGAATATAAACGGTGAGGCCCAAGCTTATTACAATGAATGGGCAAATGATAAGAAAAAGGTTGTTGAGGTTTGACTCAATCGCTTTTGTGTTTAGAAATTTTTTGTTCTTTTTTTTAAAATGTAATTATTTTTTCATGTTGATTAACTTTTTTCCCTTTTGCAGGTAAAGTATGAAAATCTCAAGAAGTAGGTTCAAAACCTGCAAGACTATCTCAAGATGGCAAAGGAGTTCTTAAACACTTCCATGGAAATGAAAAAAAGAGCACAAGAATAAGTTCGACAAAATAACATTTTGTGGAAAATCATTATCCGCAATGGATTGGATCCTAATATTTTGCTTAAGGAGAAGGGTAAAGAAGTTCAAGGACCAACATCTAAAGATGTTGGCAAAGAAGAAAAAACCCTTCTCGATGGAATACAAAATGTTGAGATGATCCTTGTCAATTCTGGAGCAATTGATAGTACTATTACCTAGCCCGAGAAAAGAGTTGTCGAAATGCAGGATGTGGTAATCATAGAAGTAGTGGATGTGGAAAAAGGATCTGAACAAGGGAAATATGAGGGAGGGGTCGTTGCTATGGAGACTGCGGAAGCCAATGAGAAGGCAAAATTAGTGGAGGAAGGGGGAAAATATTCTGAGGGGAAAAATTTAATTTTAAAAATAATTTTAAGACATTTCATATGTTTTCATTGGAAAACAAGATACTTGCTTTTATTACATCGAGAGGCATTCCTACAATGGCAGACAGGGAGGTGGGAGGAAAAGAGGTCATACATGTCACATCGTAAACAATTTTTTTTTATTAAAAAAGCTAACATTAACAAAAACATTTAAAATATTTAAACTAAAACAACCAACTAACCAACCGTTGCAAATATTTAAAATATTTAAACTAAAATAGCCAACTAACCAACTATTGTAACTGTTTAATAAATTGGCTTAGATATAAAGTATATATATCTAAAAACGTCGAGAGTTATCAATCCCGAGGCACCTATCTTGGAGATCACACCCCCAAGAAATGAGATAGGCACCTCGAGATTGATAACTCTCAACGTTTTTAGATATATATCCTTTATATCTAAGCTAGTTATTTTACTATTACACTATTTACATTTATAATTGTGTTATTTTCATCTCTTAAGTATTATGGTGTTTCACCCGGGGGAGTGGGGGAGGGCAATCTTGGGAGGTCGGTTCAAATTCTCAAGGAAGGATCAATGTAGTTGGGGGGGACGGGACTTTGACGAGCGAGGTCCGAAGGTGAGGTTTCTTAAATAAAAATATTTGGTATTTCAACTTTCAAATATGCTTGAGTTTACGTAGAATATATGCATAGGTATAGATTTACATGTTATTCAATGTTATTCATGTTGTGATATAAAAATGAGTTTTGTCTTGTGGATTTTTCTATGTTGTTTTTATATTTCAATATTCAAATGAGTTTGAATTTTTAGTTTATTCAAATTCATTCTTGTTGTTGTATAGAAATGTATTTTGTCTTTTTTATTATGCTATATTGTTTCATATTGTTGCATGTGTTTAAATTTTAGTTTATTCATATTCATTCTTGTTGTAGTATAAAAGTGAGTAATTTCATTTCTATTTTGAGATATTGTTTTTATATTTCAAGTGAATATGGTCATTTGTATTATAGTTGTATATATCTATGCATGGGTTTCCATGTCGATCGATTGTAGCCATGTTGATCGATTGTAGACATGTTGATCGACTGTTGTATACCGATCGACTGTAGACATGCCGATTGACTACAGATATACTGATCAACTGCATACATGTACATCGATTGCAGACATGCCAATCGGCTGAGATATGTCGATCGATTGTAGCCATGCTGATCGGTTGTAGGCAAGACGATCGGTTGCAGATATACCGATCAATTGCAAACATACTGATCGGCTTGCAGATGAGCATAGCGTTGCATTTGTGCCACGTGTCAACCATCTATGAAATGATTGCATTTAGAGGCCACGTGTCAACCCTCTATGAAATGATTGCATGCAGAGGCCATGTGTCACCCATCCAAAAGCTGATTGTATGTAGAGAATTCTATATAAAGGGATTATCAGTCATTTTTTTGTCTATTCTATCGTAGTCTTAATCATTTTCTTCCCTTTTTAACGTATTATTACCCCTTTTCCTCTTGTTTTAATGCATTCTTAACCCTTTTCCTCCAGATTTATCTTAGTTTTAACCTTTTACCATAATTTTTAAGCTAGTTTTAACCCTTTTCCTCCATTTTGAATCCTTTTCTATCAAGTGTCGCATACCATTCTTTGTGTCTTCTTATCCATACCCGTACACCCTATGGCATCCCCTGCAACCCCTGGAATGTTTAAAGTTAATTATAAGAACCTGGTTTACCCCTTGATTTCAGAAATTTTATCAACATCGGGTTACGACATGTCTTGGGTCACGGACTCTGGTCTTCGGGGTCTTGTTTCAATGCCCCATTTTGATACGAATGTTAAACTGGTGGAGAGGATCATTGCAGCTTATGATATGGATTCGGGCAAGGTAAATCTTATCACCGACAATAAAAACATCATTCTTTCTTTCTCAACCATTGATGTCGCTAGATTGATAGCATTGCCCCATGCTGGTGTTGAGCCTATCACTTCCAAATACCAGTTAACTGATGATGATAAACTCTACTTGGAGACCAACTTCAAAGTGCAGTTAGAATATTTTCAAGGTATAACTATTTTTTTATTTAATTGATTTTAAATTCTTATCAGTGATTGAATGTACAATTACTAATTTTAGTTTTTTTGCAGTTAATTCCACCAAGTCCAGAAGGGGTTTGACCATACCGGTGATTGAAAATAAATTTCTTCGAGCATGTTGCAAATTCTTCCTTGCTAGACTTGTTCTACAAGGAAGGCCGACAAAAATTCCGATGTGGGCCTTAGCGTATTTGGTCCGTTGTTTTTCACACCAAAAATTTGACTGGTCCACCTATGTCTCACATCGGATCAGATTGGAAATAGAGAACGTGATAACCCACGCTTCACCCTCGTCGACAGTTAGCACATGTAATTATATTATTGTTTTTTTTATGAATCTTTTTACAATTTGCAGAACACTCCAGTACCAACATCATGGCACTCAATCCTGGACAATGCAGCCATGAGAGAACAACAGGTTCAGGTAATTTTTTAATCAATATTTAAATAAAAAATTTATTTTTCCATTATTTGTCTTTTTGTAATTTTGACATTTTATATATACACAGAAAAAGGCATCATATTTCTCTTCAAAGCGGGGTGCTACTATCAAAGGTTATAATCAAGAGGAATCAAGAGACTCCAAAACACCTTCGAAGGAAACAACACTACCTGTATGGAGAAGATCAACAAGGAAACCTAGAACATCTAGTTCTCCTGATCTTTGACAACCCCCACCTAGGGCTGCATTACGTCCACTACCAACGGGAAAATAAATTGAATTTTAAAATTTGATATTTTGAAAGACAATTTTATGACATTTCATATGTTTTCGTATGAAAACAAGATACTTGCTTTTATTATTTTACTTTTAAGAAATACACTTTTATAATTGTGTGTTATTTTCATCTTTTAAGTATTATGGTGTTTCAAATATGCTATGTTGTTTTTATATTTCAATTTTTAAATGAGTTTATGAATGATATATCTATGCATGTGTTTAAATTTGAGTTTATTTATATTCATTCTTGTTCTTGTATAGAAAAGTGTTTTTTCTTTTTTAATATGCTATATTGTTTTCATATTCAATGTTAGTTTACGATGGAGATATTTATGTAAGAGTTAAATTTCAATTTCCCTATATTATGCTATGTTGTTTTTATATTTCAATTTTCAAATGAGTATACGAATGATATATCTATGCATGTGTTTAAATTTCAGTTTATTCATATTCATTCTTGTTGTAGTATAAAAGTGAGTATTTTCATTTCTATTAAGCTATATTGTTTTTTATTTTTCAAGTGAGTTTACGAAGGATATATCTATGAATGGGTTTCAATTTTCAATGCATTCATACTCATAGTTAGTCATTATAGTTGTATAAAAATGAATATGGTAATTTTGATATATCTATGAATGGGTTTAAATTTTCGTTTTCCATATCTAGAGTAATATACTACATGCATTTTTCATACATATGTACAAAAATTTTTAATATGCATACACGGTTTACTCAATGACAAAGCATAAATCATAAAAAATCACTATATTTTGTCATATCATACAACTAATGATACTAATGATACATACATACATTTAAATTCAAAGGAAAAATAACTATTTTTTGTCAACATATACATTTAGTTCAATAACATAGCATCATTACGTATACATGGTTTTCAAATTTTCAACTTACTCAAAGCTATAGCATACATCATAAATTTTGAAAACATAGACAATCCATAACATTAAAAAACAAACATGCATAATCATTGAAAATTGAGTTATTATAAGATTTTACAACAAATCAAATACAAAAAATCTTTGATAATATGAAATATTTCAAATCTGGAAAATCACTGTTAATATGAATTTATTCAAATCACTAAAATTTTACAAAATGATTTCAAATCCAAAAAAATCTTAGATTATATGAATTTGTCATATAATCATTGCAATTTTTACATTTTTGGAAGGTAATACAAAGCTTTATCAACTTCTCCACAAGAACTGAGAATCTATGAATTCTGCGTTTCTATAATCTCATCATCACTCCTAACTGAATCATTTTTGTCATTATCAACCATATTAGAGAGACCTCTTCTTTCTGCTAGGGACTTCCAATATGTCAATGCTTTTTCATAGGGAAAGTTACCCACCTCGTACGATGACACATACATTCTCAAACAATTTTCCAAATTTTTGTCCAACCTATTACGAACTTTTGATTTAACAAAATTTAATGCACTAAAAACCCTTTCGTCTTCAACAGATCCCAAAATCATTGTCTGACATAATTCATATAAAACAAAGTATTCACTAATAGTATCTTGCAAGACACTACTTTGATACAATTTTTTCCATAAATGTGTTATTGAACCTATCTCATGTGGATTTTTGAATTGTGCAATTTTATTATCCATTGTTATTCCAAAATTGGTTGACTGATGTCTCAAAAGATCTTTGTTTAGAATACCATTGATTTCAATGTCATTTATTTTCACACTTTTAGAGAAATGTTTCATAATATTACCCATATATTTTACAAACAACTCACTTCTACTACTTTGGTCACCACAAGGATTCCAAAAATTAGGATTAACAACAGCCATGGCCTCAAGTGTCTCATCTCTCTTAAAACGATCTCTTATTTCACTTGTTAATGCATTTGCAATTCTTTTCAATTTATTCTTAGTGTTATCCAAAACCTCATCGAATCCAGAATGGGTAACGGGCACTTGTTCAACATCATCTGTCAGAGTATTTAATCGCTTTTCAAAATGATATACAGGAATCAACTTTCCATGGATAGCAATACAAATATTATCGTTGATGTTGAACTTTAAAAAGTTGTTCGGTTCATTGACATTAATTAACGTATTCCAACTATCAAACTTGGGATCCTCAAAATGTTTTTCGGATAAATAAATCTTGTCAATAACCATACATATTTGTTTTCTCATCCTCATGAAATCGATAATATAAATTGCCCTTTTCTGTGCAAGTTTAATCATAGTATTCATTTCTTGTAACATTGGTAGAATACCACATAATGTGAGAAGAGTTTCCAAGTCAGTCATACGAAAAAGCAAATATTTTGCCTTGTCAACATCTCTACGATGTGCATACATAAACCCAACCAAGGATTGATATTCTGAAAATACCCTTTTTGCAGGAAGAAACAGTGAAATCCACTTGGTTTCCACATATTTTAACATTTTTCTGCCTTCCGTTACACCTAGAGAAAATTGTTGAAACTCTGCAAACCTTTTTGGACTGCATGAAAAGTATGAGTGTATTTCATGGACGAGTTCTTCCACTCTAGCTACATTATCAAAATTGCTCACAATTTTATATGCAAGATTCATTCGATGAGCCATGCAATGAATAGGAATCACATATGGGGCAATGGAAGTCTGAAGCCTAACACAAATACCATTCCTTTGTCCTTGCATTGTAGCCACACCATTAGCTCCAATACAAATTAACTTTGTGGCAATTTCCTTTTCATCCATTTCGTCAATATCCTTTAAACTAGTTACAACAACATTATAAATGTTTTCCGCATTACAATTTTCAATCATCTTATGTAGTGCTAGTAAATGAGGTTGTCTCAAATGATTTTTGAATGTGTAAACATGTATGCAAATCCAAGATGTGTTGTCAATAGTTGTTACCTCATCAATGGAAAGTGAAATAAATTTGGCTTGTTTCACATTCTCTCTCGGGTCTTCCTTCTCAACCAGTGATAGACATTTTGCCATTTCCCAACCACTTTGATCTGACCAATGTGAACTGGTAAGGTTTTGTACATTGGCTAGTTGAAGTATTTCCTTAAAATCAGCAAAATCAAACATGGGTCGACCTTTTTTAGAATATTGTATACAATAGCAAACTGCAATTTCTTTGAGGCTAATAAAGTATTATTAACTTTTTGAAATTGTGCCTCGATTGTTCCACCCTTCTCAATGAGAGTTTGTTTTTGTTTCATTGCTTTATCATATTCAAGAGCATATCTCACATGCACACATTTTGTTGCATCCTTCCACCTATGAATTCTGTTAATTGTTCCATCACTTCGTATTTCTTTGATGTAAACTTTCCCACAATGTTTTTCTATTGTGTCTTTCTTATTTTGTAATAAATGATCCTTTCCCAACTTCCATGTACAAATAATACATTTACACACATTCATTTTCTCATCTCGCTCAATAAAGGGGTATAATCATGCCCATTCATTTTTAAAATCTCTTCCAATAGTCCATTCGCTTATCTTTTGACGTTTAGATTTTTGACTAGAAGATTCCCCAGAGGTCTGAATTTTAACTGTACTATCATTTTATTTTTTGGTTGATGTGTCTGAATTTAAAATCTCCTGAAGTGGTTGTTGAATGTCGTTATTAGGAAAATTATCATGTGGTCCCATCTCATATTCTAGAATATCTTCGAGTGAACGCACATCAAGGTCGACAATGTTAATTGCATTCAATATTTGGTGTTCTCTATCATTTTTTGTTGTAAAAAAGGCACTATTTTAAATAATTAATAGAATATAATTTTAGAAAGCATTTAAAAAGAGGTAGATAAGCAAAAAACCATTTATCTATTAATAGAGAAAGGTTTTACATTTAATAAGAACAAAAATTTTAGAAAACTGATGGTAAAAGGTGTCTGTACTCGCAATTTGTGTAGAATCTGTAGAGATTGATGTCTCATTGCATTTTGGTGTAAAATATTTTAGAATTATCTTTTTACAAGAATATTGGCCTCCCTTCTTTCCATATTCAGTAGGTGACATTGTATTTGTAAAGAAAAACCTTTAGATGTTAGGAAATGTATATGAATTTGAAGGAAAATAGCAAACATCCCTCAAGACGAACATATGATCCTAACACACAACATGACAGGGAATACTTATCGACCAAGTTGTAGATAGTGCTTCTACACTGCGTATGAAACATACTCTAAGAGACAAGAAGCAATCTCTAACAAAATAAATGCTCCTAACACACAACCAGATGACATTGATAGTTGTCTACCACTGTTGCGTATAGTTCACCTACAGTGCCTATGAAACTATAGAAAAAGAGATTTGGAAAAAATAACAATGGAATAAGAATACTCTACCAATTTTTAGTCATGAATCCTCTACAACCGATACGCTTTTATCGATAAAAACTTCCCTACAACCGATCGGCTTATATCGATCGACAGTCACTACAAGCAATAGAATACCGACCACACGTCCCTACAACCAACAGAGTTATACCGAGAACACTACAACCAACAACCTAACACCGATCGACACGACCCTACAACCGATAGACTAATATCGATCGGCACATCTACAACCGACCTACCAAGGCTGATCGACACCTCTACAACCGATAGACGAATGTCGATCGACACCTCTACAATCGATCGACTAAAGATGATCGAGATGATTCTACAATCGACAGAGCAATACTGAGCGACACCTCTACAACCGATAGGCAAATGCCAATCGATAAAATCTACAACTGATCAGCTTATATCAACAGACATGGATCTACAACCAATCAATTTATGCCAATAGACATGGCTCTATAATCGATCGACTTATACCGATAGACACGACTCTGCAACCGATCGACTTATGCCGATAGACACGACTCTACAATCGATCGGCTTCTACCAACAAACATAGCTCTGTAACCGATCAACTTATATCGATCGACACGACTCTGCAACCGATCAGTCTTATGTCGATAGACATGGCTCTGCAGTCGATCGGCTTATGTTGATAGACACAACTTTACAATCGACCATCTTGCACCGATCGACACTCGTCTGCAATTGATCGGTTTATTTTGATAGTCACAACTTTGCAATCGATTGTCTTGCATCGATTGACACTCCTCTGCAACCTTCTCAAGTTTTTCGTTGTTTCAGAGCTATTTTTGAGTTAGAGTATTTTTTATGTATGTTTATCGGTACCTAGTATAGTATATATACGCGTAGTATATGAGGTGATTTGGGCGGGAAAAATAAAATCATTTATAATTTGAAGGCAATTTGGGTGGAAAATATAAAATCATTTATAATTTGAAGGCGAATTGGGCAGGAAAATCAAAATCATATGTAATTTGAGGTCGGCAAATTAAAATAAAGTTAGGTTCCTGATTATCAATGGCAGGTGAATTTACCCCCAAAAAAATTTCATCCCGTAAATTTTGGGCAAATGGGCCCCAATGAAATGATCCAAAATTAGCCTTTTCAAAATTTTAAAAATCCTAAATAGAGCCAATTTGTGATATTTTGCGCTTGTGCATAACCCTGTTAATATTTAAATCAAGGCATATAATTTATTAAATAACATTCGTTAATGAGAAATAATGTGAATGTAATAGCATAAATCATACATGTACAAAGAATGTAGCACAAATTACAATATCAATTGCTTAAAATATATGTAGTCTTTATTACTTCTCTTTCTCTTACAAATATATCACTACTATGATGATATTGATAACTAGTTCTCTATATATCTTGATGATCCTCCATGGAGTAATATATAGCCATTATAGAATAAATCTTTGGATACTTGACTATTCTTTTTCTTATTCCAAGTCTCATGACTCTTGGCTTCTCTACTTGACACTTGCATACACACGACTCTATCTAGTATGCACACATAGACATGACTCTTTATTTTGCACACATACATGACACTTGTGCATTTCTTGCACATTGCATAAAATATTACTCACACTCTAAACTAAGAATCAATCTAATCTAATATTTACAAGATGTACCATGAAGGTACCATGGGGGTGCATTAGCATGTACTAAATAATATAATTTTCTCCAACAATGGTTAGAATTTTATTGATAATTAGTTTTAGCATGCTTTACATTGCTTTAAGCTTTATGTTATCTAAAGTAGAGGGTGCTAGAGTAGGTGAGACAAGATTCATTGTAGGTAATACTGAGGCTAGTTGAAAGGTTGTTAGCTAAATGACTAGGGAAGGGTATTATGGAGATTTTGTGATAGGGTACAAAGTCATGGGAGGACTAGGAGCTAGACTTCCAATATAAATCAAATCATATTTAGCTTGAATGGTTATGCCATAAGCATGTGGCAAGGAGTTTCCACCTCTAGACTTAATCATTAATGATATTTTAGAATCTAAAGCCTTAGATAATATATAAATGTCAGACCTGAGGGAGGATGAAGTTCTATTATTTTGTGCCATATCTTGTGAAATCTAAGGTTGAAATCATCTACCATCTCCATGGGATCTCAAAACATCTTGTCCATCTTCTCTCTGAATATTTCTATGAATAGAGCAATGATTTGGTCCTAGTTAGCTATAGAGTTAGGTTGAAGTGTAACATATCATTCTTGAGCCCTACCTTTGAATGAGGCTACTAATAATATTAGAGCCATGTTTTGCTCTAATATATTATGAAGCATGCATAGGCTCACCATGTAAATTATTTTCTTGATCAAAGTAGTCAGGTCCTCCCTAATGAAATATAAGAGAGACTTTAGAATAGATGTTGGTATATCCTCCCATAATTCATGTGGAGCAGAAGGTCTCAAGGGACATCTATCATTCTAGGTAGGGAATATTATAGGTGTTTATGGAGCAGCCATATTCTAACCTCTAACTCTTCTTCTTCTTGGAATGGTGCCAAGTGATGGAAGTAACTCTTTTAGATTTGCAACAATAAAGGACCTGGTAATAGGTCTCTTGTTCATACACTTTTGGATCCTTTGGTTGGAGTGGAGTCACCATGTGAATAAAGCATGTGCTTTATGAGTAGATAGATTGAAATCTTTATCAAAATATCAATTTGATGTCCTTTAGTGTGGCTTCTTATAGATATTTATAGGTAGATAGGTCTCTTGTTCATACACTTTTGGATCCTTTGGTTGGAGTGGAGTCACCATGTGAATAAAGCATGTGCTTTATGAGTAGATAGATTTAAATCTTTATCAAAATATCAATTTGATGTCCTTTATCAAAATATCAATTTGATGTCCTTTGAGTAGATTTACCAGGTGAGTATTAAGGTGCTTCAACAAGTAGATAGGTAAAGACCCTCACCATAGTTAGAGCCTAATTTGTTCTTTTTATTTTGGGACCAATGATGAATCGATGGAATCCCACATGAAGTGCCTAAAATTTTTTTCCTATCTTATTGTCCCAATTTTCATATGGGTTGGAACATATGGTCAAGACTATCATGCCTCAATTGAAATGACACTACAGGGCCACTTCTAAGAGCATGGGATTCAGCTCAATTGTAGGTCTTCAAAGATTTTTATAAGGCTAGATCCTTTTAGATGTGGAGCACACTTATCGTACTCTATCCTAACCTATCATCTTCAAGAGAGAAAAGGTTAGAGAAATATAGAAAAACAAAGATAGTACAAAGGAAAAAAATTAAGCTAACAAATGCACCAAGGTCAAGATAAGAACCTCCTACATAATAGCTTTGTTAGTAATGAATGGATAGCTAAGATTTTGAATACTTCCTCCTCTAATCACATATAAGCATAGACTAAAACATAAACATACATACACAAAGGAAACATGATAGGGAGAACTGAACAAATTGGAACCAAATAGTCACAAACCTCCAATATGCATATATGAATATAAGAATATTACAAAATAATTCTAGAAGTGGGAGTTCATACTAGCCACAATACCACCCATAGATCCACATATTGCTATACAAAATAAAGTTAAGGGAAATTTATATGACTTATAGAGATATAACTTATCAATCCTTTACAATGCTAAGAAAACTACTATATATAAATTACAAAGGGAAAATTTCCCTCTAAAATTTAAAGAATAATCTAACAATACTAACTAATCCTTCTAGGGATACTAAAAATTGAATGGAAGCATCTTATTCCATTACTCTTGTTATTTTTGGGATTATTGCTATAGTAGGCACCATGACTTTACCTTCGGTAGATCACCTACTTTTCTTGTATTGTTGAGTTGAAGTGATGTTGCTAGGTAATCCTCATCCTCACATAATAATGGCACATTGGTTTGACTAATCTACCTTATATTGAAGCTTATGCATAATTATTATTACCTTGTATTCTGACTTGACTCTTCCTCTACTCCTCAAGTTGGATGCATCCAACTTCAATTGTCAAAACTTTCTCTTTATCCTCCTAAATAAAAACTTTTAAAAATTTTGAGCTCAATATAAATTCTCTATAAAAAGTATTTTAGGAAGTCCCCTCTTTTTCCCTTCCATTGAATCTTTTTTATATTCCATTTTTTAAAAGTTCTTAGCATACCCCACTTTTCAAAACTTTTTTCTCCATTCTTCCCCTTCAAGACTTTCAAACCCCCAATTGTAAAATACATCTTCTTTCTTGTATCTATCATAATTATTTTATTGCCTTTCACTTTTTGAGATCCTTAGGCCAAATAGGTTGTCAGAACTTTTGCCTCCCTTTTTTGATCAAAAATTTTGAGAACCTTTGATCTTCAACCTCTCTTTTCATTGTTTGTAACTTTTGACCACCTTCTCCCTTTCTGAAGACTAAATTACATATTCCACCTAAACACATATAGACTAATCCTTTCTTGATTTTTCCTTATAGGATTGATGTCTTTTTATTTTCCTTCCACTAGCTTTACCTTTAACTTTTAATCCTCTTTCTAGCTCTTTTAAGGTATAGATTATGATATTTACTTAGTCTATAATATCTCTAACTTTAAATGATTTCATATGCCTACAACTCTACTAACTTTGATCATTGGTCTCCTTCTTGAGGATTCATTGGTGTAGAGAAGCTTCACCATGTGTCTTCCTTGACTACATGCAATGGAGTAAATGTTTCCTAGGAGCTTTTAATGTTTAGCTCCTATGAGTTTTCATTTGTTCAAAATAGGTATTTATTTATCCTCATTTGAATATCCCTAATAAATATGTCCTCTATGTATAGTGGAGATATAATGGATGAGGGATAAAAACCCATGAATTTAATCAAATTTAGATGATAGCCAAACTTTTCTAGCTAGCTTATGATTTTTGTTTGGATCAAACCATTAACGATGATAAATTTGTTTCAATTGTTACCAAAAAGGCTCATGAGTGGCTACCAATAATAGAGTTTGGTTCAAAAAAATGTTGTGTAAAATTTTTGTGGACTATTAACTATTAGGATTCGATGATTAACTTGGCCACATAGCATAAGTTTTTTTATACCCATTTTATATCTTTGATGATATCTTCTTAGTGATATTTTGGCATGGGCTACTTGGTGGTCAACAATGGTTTGAGGGATTTTCATTTTTCACAAGATTTTAAGTTAGCTTTAAATGCAATTTTTTTTCTTTTGTTGGATTGTAGTGATACTTCACTACAATAGCCACACAACATCACATATTTGAACAACATCTAGAGTCTCCCTCAATTTAACAATATTAACATGTTATCATTGGTTGAGATAACCACCCATTTTGGATCCTTACCTATGAAGTTGGCTATTCAATTTTGTATGGAACTAAATTTGGTATGGCTATTTTAAGTTATTTTTTGTTCAAACTCTTTAGGACGTTATGGTTATCATATCCAAATTGAGCATAAATTCCAAGATAATCATTCCTAGGTATATCTTTATTTTCTAAGGCCATGCATTTATTTTGATTATTCATGATAAGATGGCCACCTTTTCTTCCCCATGCCTAATTATGGGCATTGCCTTGACATCAATAATAAGATGAATGGCCTTCAAAAACTAGTTTTTATGCCAATTCTCTACTCAACCAACACCCAAATAGGTGTCAGCAAAATATTGTAATATTCATGAGATAATAATATTCAAGATCATAAATCAACTCAGTAATATGCATATATCAAATGAACAATAATCTCATAGAAAACTTTATTAAAACTACTAAAGCAATACATAAATGCAATACTTTCTCGAGTTACATATTATGTGGATTTTTCTTCAATATATAGATACATGATACTCTTCATATTATATGACTCTTGAAATTTGCTCTCCTCAAAATCATGGGAGAACTAACTCTTCATATTTCCCATTTTACATAATAAATCTCACACATTATACAAATACAAAGTATCTCATGATTTCTCATAAATCCCTACTTCTAAACTTGACACATCACTCATAAAACTCACACTTACAAACAAGACACCTCACACACTTATTTACATGGCACATATTATCACTCAATAACTTGACACATACTATGAACTCAATTATCAAACATACACCCAATCTAAATATTTACAAAGATACCAAATAATGTAATACCTCAAACACCCCCCATATGGTATTATTTGGTGTGAAGGTTTTTTTCCTTCATGTGTGTCATGAATGTTGGATATGGTATTGCTTCAGGTCACTCTCTATTATCTGTACTTTTGAAGAAGTCACCAAAAAATACATTGTCATGTTCTTTTGCCATAAAAGTATTATGTTCAATATAATACTTCTTTTGAAATTGTTCTCTTGGCAAAATCTGATCTAAATGCTTTTGTGAAATTTCTATCACATCCAAGGAAAATATACCACTTTTATAAGATTCCATGGCTTCAATTTTATTTAGTCTCTTAATTAAACATCTCTTATTGCCATTAATGTTTTTGAACTCCACCATTCTTCCTTTGTCCAGTAATTGTGATACTAAAATAAGATTATTTGTTATGCCAAGAACATAAAGTATATTTTCAAATGTACATTTAAAATATGGTAGACTAAGAGTGATATTTCCTGATCCTTGTACATGATAAATTTTATCATCTACTGTCTTGATTGGTATATTTAGTTTTCTTTATTATTGAATCAAACCAATAAATATTGTTTTGATTTCCTTTGATGTGGAATGCCTTATTACTCCCAAATTCAATCTTCTTAAACTCTTCACTCATCAATTTAATGTTTTTCCTTCCATAAATTATATTCTTCAATTTAATCAATATTTTAATTTTTCAAATTTTCAATATTCTTCTTTCAATTTCAGTTTTTCATAATCTTCATCTTCTTTAATTTTTTTAACTCCCTTCAATTTAATTAATTTATTCTTATATATCCTTTCAATTTTATTCTTCAATTAATATTTCCTCAATTCAATCAAATCTTCAATTTATTGGCAATTTAATGATATTCTTCGTAGGTTAATTAATTCCATGTTGGCTTTTGAGCCTTACTATTATAGAATATGACAAGTCCAAATATAAAGAAGCTATAATATTAAAGGTCTAAATATTAATAATGAAGGATGGAATAATATATATGAGCAATTAAATGTATATCTAGGCCAATATAATAATGAAATAACATTCACTTATAATATCAAATATGAATGTAAAATGGCCAATATCATTCATGAACAAGCATGAAGAAAACTTACAATATTAATTGCTCAAAATCTGTATACAAGCTTTATTCTCAATTGTTTACTTCACATATTTTTTTTTTTTTTTTCCATGTGTTAAAATGCATGGAGTTTATCTCCATAATATAGACATAGTAATATGACTCTTCACATACTTGATTATTACTCTCCATATGACAGCTCCCATGACCTTTGTCTTAGAATATTTCCACTTGCATACTAGACTCTTCACTCTCTTGTTACATGCATACTTGACTCTATGACACTTGCACACTTCTACATGACTCTTAACCTTCTACATGCACTCCTAATATAAGACACTTGTGCACATCCTCACATTACATAATTACACACTTACATACATAACACTTGTGCACACGTGCACTCTAACTTGCATGACACTTATGCATATCATGCACATTAACACTTACATAAAATGGGAAATATAAATAATTTACCTAAACTATAGACTCAATCCTAATCTATTACATATTTACATTTGTACTATGAATGTACCATGGGGGTACATTAGCATGAACCAAATAATGTAATATTCCTCAACATTCCAATATGAAAAAAATAAATCACATATATCATCAATCAATCAAATATAAAATCATCAATATACATTCATCAAATGAACATCAATATCATAAAAAGCAAACTAAAATCTTATTGATCAAAACTCAAGCAATGCATAATGCAAAGCTTATTTGAGTTATATATTATAAAGTTTTATCTCTAATATAAATATACATGAGACCTTTTGCATTACATGACTCTTGGCTTTTGCTCTCCTCAAATTCACAAGAGAACTTGACTCTTTATATTCCCTTTTATATAATAAGTCCCACATATTACAACAAGACAAATAATCTCATGATTGCATATAACTCCCTACTTCTAAAATAGATACATCACTCAAAGACTTCACTTTCTAAATAGACACCTCACACACAAATACATGACACTTGAACACTCCTACTAACTTGACACATACTTTATATATAAAATCAAACTTATACCCTAAACTAAATATTTACAATGGGACAAAATAATGTAATACCTCCAACAACCCCTTGTATTACATTATTTGGTATGAAAACTTCTTGTCTTCAATCTTTCAATTTTTTTATCTTCTAATTTTGGCTTTGCTGGTGATGATGGCACTGCTCCATTTCTCTTTTACCTATTCTTTTAAAGGAGTTATATCATTTTGCCATAGAAGTTTTATGTTCAATATAATATTTTTGCTAATGTTGGTCTTGTGGAAAATTTTGATACAAAAGTTTTTATGATATTGTTATCACATTTAATGCAATATCCTACTCTTGTGGGATCCCATTATTAACCAATTGAGATATTGAGATGAGATTATTTGTTATACTAGAAATATGCAATACATATTTTAATGTGCATTCAAAATATGGTAGGCTAAGAATGACATTTCCTGAACCCTATACATGATATATTGTCATCTGCTATCTTCATTTGTATGTTTTAAGTTGAATTGAATTGAACCAATAAAGACTTCACCATGAATCATATCCATATTATATATTTGTTTTTTATTGCATTTTACAAGGTCATTACATCTTGATACATGTCTATGGCAATATCTTTGTCTTTAAAAAAAAAAATCATGAAGTCTGGTCCTTTGAATCTGTATAATCTTGATGTACTCAATTTTTAATAAAGTTAATTCGTTCCATGTGGGATTCCTTATAGATCCCAAATTCAATTATCTCTTCAATTTTCAATTAATAATATTCTCCTTGAATTTCAATATCAAATATTTTCTTTTTAAATCTCCCAATAAATCAAATCAATTCAATTTTTCTTCTTCAATTAATTCAATTGATCAATAATTCAACCATTCATCAATTTCATTAAATCAAATTGATTTCATCAATCCTTTTTATATCTCCAAATTTCAATCAATAATTTAATTCTTCAATCAATTTCCATAATTTATCAAATTAATTTATTCTCCTTTCAATTAAATCAATTCAATCATAAAATCATAAAATCATTTATCAAAATTTTTAATCATTAAATTAATTAATCAATTTCTTATAACTCTTAATCATTAAAATTTTATATTTATTCTTATTATTACACCACATTATCTAATTTATTCCAACATTAAATTAATAATAAAATTATTCCCTTCTTATAACTTCCAAAATTAAATGAAATAAAATTAATCTTCTTATGACTCCTGAAATAAATCAATAGCATTATCCTTATAACTCCAAAAAGTCAAATCAATTGGCGCTTAATTCAAATGGTATAAAGGTTGAATAAATTATCTTTATTTGAAGTGCTTATTCCATGCACTTCAATGCTTCATCAACAATAATTTTATTGCACCCTCTTCTCCTTTCGTGCTTAGCCCCCCCAATATTGCTTTGAAATGCTTCTAAGCCTACAATATTTTTACATTCTCCTACCACTTGTCACTTATCTAGAGTGCAATTGATTAAAAAAGTGTTAGTCATTTTTCTTCCCAGGGCAGTATTGTTTTGTATCAACATTCTCAATAGAGCACCCTCTACTCAATAAACTTATCTCAAAATACTTCCTCTTTATTCATAGTGAATGCACTCAAATATTCAAGCTCGTTCTCATATTCTCCTCAAATGTCTCTTAAGAACCACGTCCTCTCAAGAAACACATCAACTCAGATAGTATGTCTACCTCTCAGGTAGTAAATCAATCTACTCAAGCAAAATTTCCTTCTAGATAGCAAATCCTTCCTCTTAGGTAGCACGTCCTCTTAGGAAACACGTTCTTCCTCAATACATCCTAAATAGACACCACATTAATCTTCCTCCTTCAATATTGTATCTCCAATCTCCAAATATTTTGTTCTTCCTCTAAAAGGACCACTAGTTATTTCCTCATGAATACTTATCTTGGACCACTAGTCCTTCCTAGATCTTCAGCTTAGACCATCAATCCTCTCCTAGATCTTCTTCTTGGACCACCACTCCTTCCTTGTTGTGAAGTGGCTCTAATACCACTGTTAGCAATTTAATGATATCTTTTATAGGTTAATGAATTCCAATATCAATAAATCAATCACATATATCATCAATAAATCAAATATCAAATCATCAATACACATTCATCAAATGAACATCAATATCATAAAAATCACATATAAATATTATTAATCAAAACTTAAGCAATGCATAAAGCAAAGCTTGTTTTATTTATATTTTACAAAGCTTTGTCTCTAATATAAAGATACATGAGACCTTTCACATTACATGACTCTTGGATTTTTCTCTTCTCAAATTTATAGGAGAAACTCTTCATATTACCTTTTACATAATAATTCCCATTGTAGACACCTAAAAAATGTCACATTTATCCTTGTGTAGTGCTAACGGTCAATTAACTTGCAAAGCCTACAAAATTTGTTTAATTTCCCAAAAATCACTATTCATTCCACTTAAACCCCCTTGGCCACTTAAGACCCTTCCTATGCTTAGCCCTTGGTCACCATGTGACCATCCTTTAAGCCTAAGTCTAAGGCCACCTCACCCTAGTCTACCCTTTGACTAGAATAGCTTCCATATAAGCCTAGCCTACTCTAGCCTAACCATGAATAAACATAACCCATGGTCAACCCTACCCTACCCTAGCTTCCACCTAAGCCTAGCCTCCACCTCACCATTGGTCAACCCTAAACCCAGGGTCAACCTAACCATGGTCAACATTAACCCTTGCTCCACACATATCCCCATGTGCATTCAATACCATAAATAAAGTTTAAAGATTTTTTTTATTCAAGGCATTGATGAGTCATCATCCACCATGCCATAATGGGTGAAGAATTTCATGTCTCATTCATTTATGAGGTAAGGTTCACCCATGCCCATTTATTACGTGTGGATATATGAGGACTTCTCTCACCCAAACCCATTTATGAGGTATGGAACACCATGCCACCTTAGGGGACACTTTAGGCCCCCCTAACCTTGGCCAAGTCTATACATAGAAGGTAATTTTCACCATTTTGAGAGATCATACAATTGTATACCTAAACTGTGTATAAATCACTCTAGACTCTAGTGCAATCAACCCTCACTTGCCATCAACCACCATGGATGCCCACATGTGTCTCTTGACACTCTCTTTTGCATGATAAACTGCTCTTAGTTACATGTACAAAAAATACTACCCATCATGGATAGAAGCTCCAACAACACCAGAAGAAGCCTCCCAACAAAGTAACTTTCTATATGGGATACATAGAGGTGATCGTAAGGACGGGTCCGGTCATATTGGTTGCACCTAAGGGTTGTGCTAGGCCGAAGGACTATTTTTAGTGCATACTCGAGGACTAGCTTTGTGGTGACAGAGTTGAGGATAGAGATCTCCAGCCAGAGCAGGGAAGACAGGTGTCTTCTGTGGATAGAGTTCCACTTGCTAAAGGCAGAAGAGATAGAGGTCTTCTAGAGGATCACCGACCAAAGCGAGAATTAGGGGGAAGGTGTCTCCTTTGAGTCGAGGCTCATAAACATTGTAATCGAGAAGGATTCCCAGAGGACTTTGATATAACTTTTAAAAGAAAATTTTTTATCCGTGGAGTAGCCCACCTTGGGTGAACCACGTAAATCGTTGTGTCTCTTTGTGGATTATTTTGTGTATTGTTTTTACTGCTATTATTACTGCTATCTTTATTCTGCATATTATTGATTTGAAAGCTACTCTGAAAGAAAAAGTTAAAAGTAGTCTTATACTGTTCACCTCCCCCCCTCTCAGTATAAGCTTGTCCTCTATATTTTCCTCTAGTCTACACCAAACATAGTCCTTCGGTCTGGTACAAGTCTATCCTCAAATTGCATCAATCTCTGTCCTCAATCTGATCCTCAAAACTAGTTCAAAAATGGTTCACAAACTTTCAACACAGCTTGCTTAATACTATCCAACTGTTCTCTCTGCTTTGTCACAACTGCACTTGGTCGTGAACGACTTTTGTACAGACTGTACAAACATAGCAGCAATTGATCACTGTTCGTCCTTCATAACTATTCGTAATTATAGCAGCATCTACTTCATGCACTTTGCTTTCTTTACACAAACTGCGTGAACACAGTCGCAATCACAACTGCTCTTGATCAAATTCCAACCCTTACACAGTCTTTGCAAACACTACAGCATTCGATCGCACAGCAACTTATGCACCTATGTACAACCACAACAGCACCCTCTTCGCACAGTCTGCTTCTCCTTGATCGAACTTCTTCCCACACTCTACAACTTTGTCGTGAAATCGTGACACTTCTTGCTTCTTCAACCTTTTCTCGGTTTGCACTAGCGAAAATGGACCATGTCGCGAAATCGTGATGCTTTCGCTGCCTTAAGCTCTTTTCTGCCAACTGCTCGTGAAACTAGAACATGTCACGAAATCGTGATGCTTTCACCAACTGCAAGCTACCAACTCAACCTGTCATGAAATCGTGACACTTTCTACATCCATACAACTTCTTTGAAACCTGTCATGAAATCATGACACTTTCTGCATCCGTACAACTTCTTTGAAACCTGTCATGAAATCGCAACACTTCCTGCAACTCAACACTGCCAACTCAACTTGTCACGAAATTGTGACACTTCTTGCAACTCAACGCTGCCAACTCAACTTGTCGTGAAATCGTGACACTTTCTGCAACTCAACGCTGCTAACTCAACTTGTCGCGAAATCGCAACAGTTTTGCCTGAACTTTCTCTCTCCTCAAACATGTCATGAAATCGTGACAGTTTTTCCTGCTTCGTCTCTGCCTTCCAGCATGTCGCGAAATCATGACAATTTTGCCAAAACTTTCTCTCTCCTCAAATATGTCATGAAATCATGACAGTTTTTCCAACAGCCTGCAAAATTTTTCTAACTTATCTTTTTCTGGACTTTTGGCAATTGGGCTACTCTGATTTTCTTGGAGACTTACTGACCAGCTGAAACCTTCATCAAAATACATACTTAGACATAAAAAAAAAATTGCTCCAAGAACTCCTTGACATAAAAAACAACTACCAAGAGCTCCTTGACATCAATGACAACAACTAAACTTAGGCAAAGGCAATGTCCTCAAGGTACCCAAAATTGCCAACAATCTCCCCCTTTGTCATTGATGGCAACCCTGTACTAAAAACACATCTTCAAGAGCCAAAACTGAAATCAATATCTTTGAAGTTTTGCTCCCCCTGACTTGAAGCTTTCCTCTTCACTTGAAGCTCTCCCCCTTACTCATATCTCTCCCCCTTACTCGAATATCTCCCCCTTTGTCATTAATGGCAAAGGGTCACCTTTGGGGTTTGGGACTAAGAATGAGTCTCTTAGCTTAGTCCCTCCCACACCTTCTATTAAGGTGATTTAAAATAGGGTTGGGAGTGAAACTCCCATTAGACACTCATCATCATTAATGTCTACAATTTATTTGTCGGGCCTTCTCTTGAATCCTTTTTCCACATTATTGTTCTTGTTACTGTTTTGATCCTCGGACCTATTCATACTGCTATTCTTGTTCCTTTCATCATTCTTGTTTTTCTCCATACCTTGATCCTTGAGCTTGTTCATATCACTTTTCCTGTTTCTATTGTCATTCCTGTTCTTATCCATGCTTTGATCCTTGGATTTGTTCATACTACTATTTATATTCTTGTACCTCGGAAGATCAACTTTACATAGTCTAGCTATGTGACCTGCATTGTTGCACTTATAATAGATAACATTATTATTTCTATTCGGCATACTCATTTTTTGAATCTGCCTGTTATGACTAACCCAGTTCCTGTTATTTGCTTTGTATAAAATTGCCTTGTGCCCAAACTGTTGACATGAGTAGCAATACCCTTGAAAGAAATTACGGCCCCTGAACCTATCATTTACTTTCTTCACTTGAGTCATGCAATGAACAACCATGTGACCAAACCTATGACATGCAAAACATCTATCGTGAAATTTTCTTTTATTCGACTTCATGGGTCCCAAAAACTTCTTCTCAATTTGAATATCGTTTTCTGTTTCTGCATATCTATCACTTACGGATTTATGAACTGAAGTACTTTCTACATCAGAACTCTCTTCCTGTTGAAATTTCTTGCTAGATTCCCCAACCTGTTTCTTGTGCAGCTCAACAAAATCGAGACTTGTTTTATCTGTTGGTTTTCTTTGTCCTTTGATGAGAAATTTAACCTTCTTGGAGCTATCCTAAAAACTATAGAGCTTATTCTTGTACTCTTTATTTTCTTCTTTCAAAGAAGCCATTTCCTGTTCTAACTCACTATACTCCAAAATTTTAGAATCCAACTCATTCCTGAGTTCTTGTGACTTAGCCATAGAGACTTCAAGATTTTCTATAAGTTCATCTCTCTCCATACAACATTCATCTAATTTAATCTTGAGTCTATCATTCTTCTTTCTTTCCTTTTTCAAAACACTAAGAGCATTATTGAGTTCACATTCAAGATCCTCTATTTGATGGCACTTTGAATTATCACGGCCTTTTTTAGATTTCTTATCACTAGAGGTGCTACCTTTTTCAAAAACCATACATGCATCTTCATTGTAGTTTTTTGAAGAATCCTCATACATACTAGCAGCCAAATCATTATTTTTGCAATCATCCTCAAGGTGCCCAAAATTTCCACATCTAAAACATTTCATGATAATGAATTTATGTTTCGATTCTTCCTCTTTTTTTGAAATGAACAGCATCTCATTTTCATCATCACTAGAAGAACTGTCACCGTCACTGCTAGAACACTTACTTGCTTTGTCTAAGTAGAAGCTCTTCTTATTCTTGTGAGAATGCCTCTTTCCATGATTGTTATACTCATCTTTGCTTTTCTTGTGATTGTTGTACTCATATTTTCTCTTTTTGTAGCACCTGTACTTTTTAGAATCCTTGCTCTTAACATCTTGTATATCTTCATCACTTTCATTTTTGGAAACAGTACAGTCAGTAGCATAATGACCAAATTTCCCACAATTGAAACATCTTATATTTTTCTTGCTTTTGTGCTTTCTGGAAAACTTGCCTTTCTTACTCGTAATATGCCTCTTCCTCACTAGAAGACTCATCACTTTCTTGAATCTCTTTGCCTTTTGATTTCTTGGTAGCTTTGAAAGTCGCCTCTTTCTTTACATCAACTTTCACTTGAGTTCTCAACTCAAATGCTGCAAGAATACTATGGAGCTCATCCTTTTTCAATTTATCTAAATCTTTAGCTTCCTCAATAGCAGAAATATTTTCACTAAATCTATTAGGAAGGGATCTTAAAATCTTATCACACACATCATTTTCAGCAAGTTCAAGACCTAAGTCTTTCATAGAATTAACAACTTCATCCATCCGGAGCATGTAGTCACCAATATTTTCATCATCATTCATCTTGAGTTGTTCAAACATACCTTTAAAATGTCTCAACTTGGCCTTTCGAACATTTGCATCACCTGTATGAACAACCTATAATTGTTTCCACATTTCACTAGCTGTCTTGCAGTGAATAACTTTGGTGAGATCTGCCTTTTGTAAACCCTTCAAGATTGCATTCATGGCTTTTGATTTGTTGTGATGTAGAAGCCTGTCTTCTTTAGTGTAAGGACCATTTGCAGGAATGGTGTACCCATCTTCAATAAATTCCCATACCTCATTACCAAGTGCCATTAGATAGACTTTCATTCTTGCACTCCACAGGCCAAAATCTAATCCGTCAAGAATAGGTGCTGCATTGCCACTTGAGTAGTCCATTATGTTCTTTGCAAACTTTTCCTTCAAGTTGTTAAACTTTCTGAAGGCACTGGCTCTGATACCAATTGAAGAACACAAGATTATACTGAGAGGGGGGGTGAATAGTATAAGACTACTTTTAACTTTTTCTTTCAGAGCAGCTTTCAAATAAATAATATGCAGAATAAAGACAGCAGTAATAATAGCAGTAAAAACAATACACAAAATAATCCACAAATAGACACAACAATTTACATGGTTCACCCAAGGTGGGCTACTCCACGGATAAAAACTTTTCTTCTAAAAGTTATATCAAAGTCCTCTAGGAATCCTTCTCGATTACAATGTTTATGAGCCTCAACTCAAAGGAGACACCTTCCCCTAATTCTGCTTTGGCTGGTGATCCTCTAGAAGACCTCTATCTCTTCTGCCTTTAGCAAGTGGAACTCTATCCACAAAAGACACTTGTCTTCCCTGCTCTGGCTGGAGATCTCTGTCCTCAACTCTGTCACCGCAAAGCTAGTCCTCGAGTATGCACTAAACACAATCCTTTAGCCTAGCACATATGTCCTCTATCTTTTCCTCTAGTCTGCACCAAACAAGTCCTTCGGTATGGTACAAGTTTGTCCTCAAATTGCATCAATCTCTGTCCTCAATTTGATCCTCAAAACTGGTTCAAAAATGGTTCACAAACTTTCAACACAACTTGCTTAATACTATCCAAATGTTCTCTCTACTTTGTCACAACTGCACTTGGTCGTGAACGACTTTTGCACAGACTATACAAACACAGCAGCACTTGATCATTGTTCGTCCTTCACAACTATTCACAATTACAACAGCATCTACTTTGCACACTTTGCTTTCTTTACATAGACTGCGTGAACACAGTCACAATCACAGCTGCTCTTGATCAAATTCCAACCCTTACACAGTCTTCCCAAACACTATAGCATTCGATTGCACAGCAACTTATGTGCCTATGTGCAACCACAACAGCACCCTCTTTGCACAGTCTACTCCTCGATCGAACTTCTTCCCACACTCTGCTTCTACGAAAGTCACACTTCGAATGCACTCTTCGATCGATTCAATACGACTGCTCTTTGCGCACAGCAGACTTCACTTGCGCAAACTCAACTCACACATTCGATACTTGAAACTCGAAAATAGTCCTCCTTTTATAGCAACAATTCATTATTAAATTCTTGATCTTAGTCAGCTGTATATCCCTAAAACAATCGTTGGCTGCACAACCTTACACTTTGTCGGCAAAGGTTAACTCTATCGACTTCAACCGCTTCTACTGTCCTGTAGATTTTCTTCACAAAACTACAACATGTCGCGATATCGCTACACCTTTGTCTGTCATACACCTTATATTCCTTGTTGTTGCAAAATCGTGACACTACTGCCTATTGTGTGCCTTCTTTGGTCTGTTGTTGCAAAATCGTGACACTACCTAACTTTGCTAACATCATCATGTCTTCTATCATGAAATCGTGACATTGTAGTCTTCATGACCTTCCTCTCTGCTCTTGTCATGAAATCACGACACATTTGCTTTTGTTGACGTCATCAGAAACTCTGTCATGAAATCACAACGCTTTAGACTCCAAAGCCTTCTTCTCAGCTTCTATTGCGAAATCGTGACACCTTTGCCTCTTGCTGACGTCATCTGCAACTTTGTCACGAAATCGTGACACTTCTTGCTTCTTCAACCTTTTCTCGGTTTGCACTAGCAAAAATGGAACATGTCATGAAATCATGATGCTTTCGCTACCTTAAGCTCTTTTCTGCCAACTGCTCGTGAAACTGGAACATGTCACGAAATCATGATGCTTTCACCAACTACAAGCTACCAACTCAACCTGTCACAAAATCGTGACACTTTCTACATTCGTACAACTTCTTTGAAACCTGTCGTGAAATCGTGACACTTCCTGCAACTCAACACTGCCAACTCAACTTATCATGAAATCGTGACACTTCCTGCAACTCAACGCTGCCAACTCAACTTGTCGTGAAATCGCGACACTTTCTGCAACTCAACGCTGCTAACTCAACTTGTCGCGAAATCGCAACAGTTTTGCCTGAACTTTCTCTCTCCTCAAACATGTCGTGAAATCGCAATAGTTTTGCTTGCTTCATCTCTGCCTTCCAGCATGTCACGAAATCGTGACAGTTTTGCCAAAAATTTATCTCTTCTCAAATATGTCACGAAATCGCGACAGTTTTTCCAGCAGCCTACAAACTTTTTCTAACTTATCTTTTTCTAGATTTTTGGCAACTGGGCTACTCTGATTTTCTTGGAGACTTACTGACCAGCTGAAACCTTCATCAAAAAACATACTTAGACATAAAAACAAATTGCTCCAAGAACTCCTTGACATCAAAAACAACAACTACCAAGAGCTCCTTGACATCAATGACAACAACTAAACTTAGGCAAAGGCAATGTCCTCAAGGTACCCAAAATTGCCAACATTAATTATCCTCAAGGACCTGTTTCAAACATAAACATAGTAGAAAATCATCCAACCAAGTAAGTATCATTGTTCTTATCTATTTTTAGTCATTTTTAGCACTTATATTATGTAATAGGTTAGATTACTTTAGTATTTTTATCTTTCATCATGAGGGGTCTGATTGAGATAGGCCCCCAAATGCTATTAACCATTTTTATTAGGTAGTGTAAGTTTACATGACCTATGTAGCTAGCAGTGGCCCACATATAGTAAGGCAACTCCCCCTAAGGTGATCATAAAATTCCTTTGGTGTTGCTCAAACTACTCATTGAAAGAGGGCTTCCACCTTGGAAGACCCATGTTGTAGCCCTTGAGGAAAATTTGTAAAGGAAAAGTCTTGTAACCCCTTTTATCATTAATACAAACAACATTTTTCCCATGAGCATGCCCACATATTACATAAATATAAACAATCTCATGATTGTATATAAATCCCCACTTCTAAACTAGATACATCACTCAAAGACTCTTCACTTTCTAACTAGACACCTCACACACTTAAATACATGACACTTATGCACTCCTACTAAATTGACACATACTTTATATATAAAAACAAACTCACACCCTAAACTAAATATTTACAGTGGGACCAATGTAATACCTCCAACACAATTTTTTAATTTCAATACAATCACTTCTTTAAATTTTCCCTCATCATTTATTTTTAATTTTAAATATCAAAATCAACTTTAATTTTCAAATCTTCTTATATCTCCCTTTTAATTCAGTTTATTTTCTCTCAAATTAGTTTCTTTAATTATTTATTGTCATATTTCAATTCAAATTCTTCTTTCTTAATTTATTTCTTTCATTCATCAAATCAATTTCTTCAATCATCAATTTAGTTTCTTCTTCAATAAATTAATTCCTTCTTCCTTATAAATATTTATTTTCTCCTACTTATAACTCTCATTCATTCATTTCAAATTTATTATTTTTCTTGTCACTCCATGTTTATTTACACAAATTAATTTCTTCAAATGTGCACCTAAATATTAAATAATTTAAAAAATACACCTCAATATATTATGCTTGTCTTTGCAATGTTTCATCCAGTATACTTTAGGACAGTTTTTCCATGTAATGATGTTTCCAAAATTATCTCTGCTAGGGTGTTACTTAGTCTATGATGAAAAATCACCTACCAAATCTAAGCAATCATGCATCAAATATTAACGTTAGCATTTTGTTCTCCAACAAGCTTCAATGCATGAATATCCTCACTCTTCTCAATCCTTTCTTATGTGTCGTCATCCAAACCTCAGCTTCTAATATTCACAATCATATATAGTTTCAATTCTTCATATTTTAACTTCAATGCTCCTCCACATAGCTTCAAACATATGCAACGTTCTAATGTCAACTTTTCTCTACATAGATTCAAAACATCTGATCTCACCTCTACTAATTGCTTGTATATCCTCTTCAATTAACATAACATTTGCACATTGTGTCTATTTGAATGGCTTTCGGTCTTGACATCAAACTTGTCTTATTCCTACTTCTACTTCCTTTAAATTTTCTTCACCAAACTTGCAATTCTTCCTCCAGCAATCAGTACCTTATCCTTCAATGCTCCTCCTCTTCTACCTTCAATTATTCCTCTCACATTCCTCCCTACAACTATCTTACTCAATGTGGCTCTATCCAATCTCACTCAAGGTGACTCTAATACCATTGTTAGCAAAATATTATAATATTCACAAGATAATAATCTCCAATATCATAAATCAACTCAATAACATCCATATATTGAATGACAATAATATCATAGAAAGCTTTATTGAAACTATTAAAGCAATGTTAGAGGAAGTAGAAAGTTTAGTTGAAGTTGACAAAAAATATTGATTGCCTAAATTAATTAATGATTAAGATTTACTTTAATGTTTTCCATTGGTAATATCTATTTTATTTTGTAATAATAATGTGTTTTCATTTAGACTATTTATTATAATTTTTGTGGTTGCACTTGTGTTTTCGAAAGGAAACTAGCAATCCAGATTTGGTAAAGCAGACTATGATAGTGCAATGTTTTAGAAATATTACTCTACTAAGATGCAAGGAATAGATAGTAGAGGTGAATTTTTGGAATTGTGAAGGATGGTATAGGAAAATGTCAAGAAAGATGTTAAATTTTGGAGTAATCGTATTCATACAAAGGTTTGAAAAGATCCAGAAAATGAAAATCAAGAATTCATACATTTTAAGTAAAATGGTGTAGGTTTCTAGCTATAGCATCTCAATTGATATGATAAGGGTATCTATTTGTAAAATCTCAACCTCTAAAGAAGAGAGATGTAATTTTTCAAGGGTGGAGAACCTAAGTACAACCCTTATTATTAAGCAAAAAAAAACTATTAAAGCAATGCATAAATACAATTTTTCCTTGAGTTACATAATATATTACATGACCCTTGACTTTTGCTATCCTTAAACTCATTATAGAATTAATTCTTCACATTTCTCCATCTACATAATAAATCTTACATATTACATAAAGATAAAGTCTTTCATTATTTCTCATAATTTCCTACTTCTAAACTTGAAATATCACTCATACAACTCACACTTAAAACCAAGATACTTCACACACTTATTTACATGACACATATTCTCACTCAATAACATGACACATACTTTTAACTCAACTATCAAACACACACCCTAATATAAATATTTACAAAGATACCAAATAATATAATACCTCAAACAATAGGTTTTTTTATTGGCCTTGTTTTGCTTTTTTTTTATTTTTTAATTATAAAATAGTATGAGGAAAGATAGATCTAATAGTGGGAAAGTGTGGGTATTATCTACTATAAAATATATTTATATGCTAAATGATAATTGAAGGCTTGTGTGAGTTACCTATGGAATTGGATATTGGTCACCCTCTAGTGAAATTAGGTCATCATGTTGCTATTGAAACCTATAGTTATTATTATGACTATACAATGCATTATTTTGAGGTTGGTATAATAGTAGTTTGTAGCTAAGTGAGAAGTTGTGACAATTATACAGTAGGGGAAATTGCTACAAAAAGTTCTAGCATGTTGAACTCATCTTGAGGATTTGGGAAATCTATTAGTTCCCTAGATTTTAGATGTCCTAAGATTTTTTCCTTTTTTATCTTTTATTCATTTTTTAGATGTTCAAAAAATTTCTACTAGAAATCTAGTTTTCATGGCATCTATGTTCTAGTAGTGTACGAGCGTTTTCACTACCTATATTTATTTCCTTTTTTCTAATTTATTGTACTAGTAGCGAGGAGGACTCCATGGTATCCATTTCTCAAGTACTTAATGCCTTGATGAATTCATCCTTGGATAATGGATTATGATAGAGCTTCAATCAATGATTATTGACCAGAAGGGACATTTTATCTAAATCCATTACACTAAGTTTTACAACACCAATATCAAATACCTTATCAATTTCATAGGGCCCTAACCATCATGTTCTCAATTTCCCTTTGTGATCCTTGTATCTAAAGATATATAATAGTGCTCAATCACCCAAATTAAATTTCTTAGTCTTATGAATTAGTCTTTCCATTGGGCTCTTTGTTGTTGCACCAATTCAATATGAAATAAGGCTTGTCAATGGTTCTTGTCTAGTTCATTCATCTAGTCTAATATTTTCTTCTATATTGCTAAAATTTTCATGCCAAGCTTAAATGTTTTCCTTAATATATTATTTCAAATTCAATTAGAAGGACAACTCTCTTATTATATACCAACTCATAGGGTGTAAAACCTATAGTTGTCTTCCAAGTTGTTCTATATTCCTATAAAACTTTTGGTAAGCTAGTAGCCCAATCAGTATGGTATAGTGTGACTATTTTCATGATAATATTATCCAACTCTCTATTGGTAACTTCAACTTGATCATTTTCCTGATAATGGTATGGAGTAGACTCTATGAAAACATTTATATTATTGCAATAGAGATGCTATGAGATTGGAAGTAAACTATGGTCCTTGATCTATAACTATCTCTCATGGCACACCAAATCTAGTGAAAATATATTTATATAAAAAGGTTACATCCTATTTGTATCTAGCCTATCTAAGTGGTTTGACTTCCATCCACTTGGTGGCATATTCCATACATACTAGGATATACTACTTTTAGTCTAATGGGGATCAATTGATGCCATAAATTCCAACCCCCATTTTTTGAATGGCTCAATTACCACTTATGGTTGAAGTGGCATCTCATCAACTTTCCTAGGTTTTCCCATTCATTGGCAACTATCATGCTTGTAGATGTAATTCTTGGCATCCTTATGAATAAAAGGCTAATAATGACCTTCATGTAAAATTTTGTTAGTAGTGATCCTTGTTAGTGTTTGTTGTAGTTAGCCAAGGTGTTCTTAATATTAATGCATATCTTCCCAAATTGACCTTAGGGAATAAGACCATAAATTTGACTAGGTAATCCCATGAATCATAGAGATGACGAAATCTTGATGCCTTTTTTTTTTATTGTCAATCGATCAACCATTTGAAGGACTATAGATTTTGCTCTTAGACCTTTACGATGAAGGTAGTATGTAGTTTCTTTTTTCATGATATTGATTTCTACCCCAAGTTCAATAAGTGTGTTTTAATTAAAACTTATCCTATACAAACATCAATTCTAAGGCTTCCTAGATCAAAATATTTTGGAACAGCTATTTTTTCCAACATATGATTAGCAAGTTGTCCCACAACATGAACTATTTGCAAGTCCTTGTGTTTTATGCTAGTCTTCTTGAGACATAATTATTGCAGAGCTTTAGTGTAAATGGGAACATCTTATTTTACTTGAAATAAGGGGATCTTGATTCTTCAATTCTATAAAATCAAATTCTGGTTGGCATCATTTTTTTTAGTGTTTTAACCTTTCTAGAAATGGTGCTACGGTAGGAGGAATATGGTGTACAATTTTTGTGGCTCAATGGATTTCTTCTATAGCTAATTTTAGATCTGTATGTTCAACTTTAGCTATAGATTTATTTAGTTCCACAGTCTGCCATAATTGGAGTTGTTAGATCTTTTAAGGTTTTGCCTAAGTAGATTTAAACTCCATTCAAACTTATTGGACCAATAGCTTATGTTTCTAGAATATCATTGTTGTAGATTGGTGCAACTTGTTTATTATTTGGATTGGGTGTAGGTTGGGCTATAATTTGAGGTGTCTTGGTGGTTGTGGTCCTGGGCTGGGTGGTGTGGATAGCAAGGTTTTTTTAGGAGGTTTTTTTATGAGGTTTTATTTGAGAGTTTTATCAAATTTACTAGTTTGTCCAAGACTATTGGGTTGGTCATGGTTTTTTATTTGTCCATGGTTTTTGATTTGGTAATGAACATTGGTTTATCCATTATTAATTTATCCATTGTCTAGTAGATGGAGGTTTTCATCCCCTAGAGGGGCACCAATTGGGAGGATGGAAAGGAAATGAATTATTCATTTACCAATAAAAATTTAACAAAGTGTGAGTCATTAGACATACCTAGTAATTGTGTCCTTGGTTTTCATAGCCTACTTTGTCCAAAAAATAATACACTTTCTATATATCCCTCCATTCCTTGATAGACTACTTTCAACTTTGGTAATGATGGACAATCATTGGTATCATGGGAAGCCTCACAATTATTGTAGATCCTTGTTTTGTTAAGAGGACGTTCATGAAGGGGGTATCTTTTGGTGCACTTGGGGTAAAATATAGGAAGAGTCCTTTTATATTCTTCTTGATTTTTCTTTTCTTGAAGTGTATCCAATTGAATATCCATGGAAGTAATAAATTATATCTTCAAGTCCTCCAAACAATTCCTTATTTCTATCTTGGTGAGTCCCCCTACTATATTATTTACTGCAATAGTTATTTGTAAGCTCTAATTCTTCCTAGTTATCAACCTTGAGTAATTTTTATACTTTATATATATCCTTGTATGGAAATTATGATACATATCTTGATCCCATAAGGTTCAAGGCTTCCAAACAATTTTCTTGTATTCCTATCAAAATTTTGAGTTTGATAGCCTCTAGATCCATTCCATACTATTTGACTTCTTTAGGATGAACTAGAATAATTCCATATAGTCCCTCTAATGTCTCATATTCTATATGTATCATGTGAAAGATCTTGTTCTTGGGTTATATTTTTTTTATAGTAGTCTTGATACTTCTTCAAAAACTATTCTTACATCTATGTCCATGTTGAAATGGTATCTCTTACTAGCCCTATGAACCATTATAATGTGTCATATTTTAGGGTGGATGGAAATAATTTTAGCTTTTGTGCATCACAATTCTAATCATAACTCCTACAAAGTACATCAAATTCAAACAATAATATGTCGAGATCTTCATTTGTAACCCCATGAAAATGGGGTAGTACTAATGATCATATATTTTTTATGTTGCTCCCTCAAGGGTGGATATTTGAAAAATAAAATGTTGTTGGCCTAAAGTTTGAGCTTCCTTCCTCTCTTTCCTCCATGGTCAATTCAATATCCAAAGGGTTCCAATACCCAATTACCATAGGATTAATAAATGGATCCTATTTCATTTTATTATTTTGGATATCTTCTTTAGAATATCCACAAGTAGCAATTAGATATTTCTTAGGCCTAACTTCCCCAGGTGGTTATCATGTAGTAGTTATAGTAATACACTCATTTTCTATTGAATGTGCTACAATAGTTTCTATGATAATCTCAGAAGAAATTGATTACAACATAGCTATAGACAATGGTGTATGTTTATCAAGTTGAACAGAAAGCTCAAGTGTTAGATTTTTTTAGTAGATTAAAGTTTCTCAACTCCAATTATCTCAGGTGAGTTATACGATTGCCTTATTGTAGTTATAATTTTGGCCTCTATCAGTTCTTAATAGTCTTTTGCATCCCTAATGGTAGGATATTTAGATTTTCTACTATCATTTTTGTAGTATTTGTAGTTGTTGTTGCAATAGTCTCAAAGACAAGCTCATTAGTTAAAACTAGCCTTGATGTATTTTATTTATTAGGATTAGGAATGTTTGAGTAGGATATAGAGTCAAGAAAAGTTATCCCAACCTTCAAAATGATAAATTTTGTCTACAATATTTTTTATTCCTCTTTACTTGTAGGTTCTTCAAATTGGTTTGTAGGCTACACAAGTTCTTCAATAGGTCTGAATTCTAGGTTAACCTCAGGATTGGTAGAGAATATTATGGCCTCTTCTAAGCTATATACAAACTCATGTATCTTCTATGTACTTTATGCTATGCTTGTAGTAGGTCTTTCTACATCAAGTTGGTCTTATATAGTAATAGCTACATCCTTCTTGTAGTTACCTCTCTTTGTGTCTATAACACTATTCTTTGGATCTACAATGACTCTTCCTTTAGTTGCATTAGATGACATATTCACACCTTCTAAGGATTTCTTCTTTCCACCTATTGTTAAAGTATATGGTCCAACCTCTATTGGTGTTTGATCAATTTATTTTGGAAGGAATATTCCCTTGCTATCTCTCTTTGATTCATGTAAAGATGATTTAAACGGAAACATTAATCACATAAATGTAGACTATCTTAACACCTCCATGGAAATAGTACCAAAAAATGATGGTGTCATGTTGTATTTATCAATATAAGGGTCATAAGGCTTGTGAAGTATCTTATACTATATATGCTAATAATATTCCTTTCCCAATTCAAGGGTTTCCTAAGTGCAATTCTAAAGTGATTATAGGCTTAGTAAATTATCTTGATCCTCAGACCTACACCTACTTACTAGACATGTATGATTGAAGAGAATTAGGGGGAAAGTGTTGACCATAGAGCTCCTATGACAACCTTTTTCTTCTAGTGTTTACTCAAAAACACCTTAAAAAATGTATTGATTCATCCCTCACCATTGCAAAAACATTGACATTGGCTAACTTGACTCTTAAAGAAAATATTTCAACACTTAAAAATTAACTTAAAACCAATAAAGAAAAACAATAAAAAAAATTAAAGTGGTCTAAGCAAAAATATTAATTAACAATTGAAATTAATTGAGATTATAAAAGTATCCACAATACTCGTATTGAATGTCTTGAAAAGAAATTAGAAAACAAAGACTAGAAAGAATCAACTATCCAACAATCATACATGAATGGGTCCATGTTTGAAATGAATGATGCATGACCCCCTCTAAATAATAACTCTAAATGCAATTAAAAAATCCTTTATTCATGAAGAAAATATTATTACATCTAACTTAAGGGTGTTGTAGCAAATGATATTATTATGGCACTCTTCCCAATACAATACCATAATGATATCACAAAATAAAAAGTCTCATACACAAATGAAATAATACCTACATAATATTACTATCTTCTCCCCTTTTCCATGTTACTATCCTTCTTATATAAGGGAAGAGTAACTTATTACAACACATAGATTGTTAAAAATTAAAGAAAGTACAAAAAAATATTGACTAAAAAGAGTTCCTATCCTAACAATTTCATATTCGACCAATAACATCTTTGTCCGATTTCTAAAGTGTTTTTAGTTTGCTTCTTATCAAGTAACTATTTATTATCTTGAATCTTGTTGCTTCATCCTTTTCTTGATTTTTTTTGTACCTGCAAGTAGAATTTATATTTTTGCTTGAGGTTATTACACCAAACCATGTTTTCTTCCCATAAGACCCATATTTGTTTATTTAGAAGTACAATAAATTTCTTGGTCATAATTTGGCATGCTAGTGCATCCTCTTGTTTTATCTTGTAAGTTATCCTCTTTGTCACCTTTTAATACAATATTTATCTAAATTACCCTTGCCTAATGGAATTTTTGTAGTAGAATAGACTTTTTGCATCAAACTATAGTTTTCCTATAACAACCAGTCCTATGGAAAATTCCACTTACAACATCAAAACTTATGGAAGAAAAAACTTTATTCATAAAGGGGTTAGTAATCCAAGCATACAAAAACTCATAAAATGCCTTCAGTATTCATCAAGAACCAATAAAAACAATTAAACACTAGATATTATAGGAATAGGGAGTTCTATTGATTATGCTTATTATTGAGACTCTTAATACATACAATAGGGGATAAGTAATGGAAAAAAAAATGATGGGGATAGTACATGAACTACTCAAAACAAGACCATTTTAGACCTCCATCATGTGCTTGGTCATATGTTAGCCAATTTGGTAGGTTTTATGCCACTTAACATGTATAAATACAAGATTATCTAATTAGAATCAACCAATTCATCGAACTTGACAAGTCATTTGCAAAGTCAGTAGTAGACTTGATGAAGCACAAAATTAAAAGCAAATCAAGACATGATAAGTGTTGTATTGTAGTTCATAGATCATAGAGCTAATAAAAGTAGTAAAAGTTGTATAGTCTAGTTCATAGGTACCCTACTTAGTGGCCTACATAGTCAATGTATAAGTGGAAGCCCCTAATCATGACAAGTGACATCACATGATTCATCAATACAGTGTCTAGTTAGTGCATAGTTGGAACCCTCTTGGCCACTCATGTAGTGACATGTGGTGACCTTAATTCGATACAAGTACTTAAAAAAATATTTTTCCAAATGTTGTAAAGGAATTTTATATAAATTTGGGTTCAAACTTTTGGGGACAATAACTTTTGCATAAAAAAGCATTTTGGGCCCCTGTTTTCAAATTTCATGGTATTTCAAAATTTTTGCCTTGGTGGTGTTGTTTTTTGTCATAACTACATGTAAGAATTTGTATCTTGGTAGGATATTTATGGATCATCATGTTCTCTTATTGAGTGTTCCAAACTATATTACTTGTAAAATCAAGATTGAAGCTTTGCTCTGAGTAAGGGTTTACTCAAATATATGAATAAACAACCTCATGTTATTGACTCTAACAAAATAAAGCAAGCCAAAAAGGATAATAAGGATGAGGTTAATTGTGTTATACCCCTTCATGTTGATAATGTTTATGACACCCATGTTAGCAGCACCATAGATCCCAAGGAGTTGTATGACAAGTATTAGGGATTGTGTAATCGCACTAATTCTATACAATTTAGTAGGTTGGAGGCTAAGCTTGCTAGTTTTATTATGGACTTTTTTATATTTTTAATGAGTATATTATTCATTTCAATAAATTGTAATAATATATCTAAACTACAATAGGATTACCTAAGGTGAAAATATAAGGATACATAGTTGCAGAGAAGGAAATGAACATTAAACTGTTAGATATTGTCTTCAATAAAATTCAAGAGAAATGAGATTAGTTTTTGTTGTATTTAAGATGCTTCAAGTGTACTTTCATAACACTCCTACACCACCAAGTAATGAGGTATTTAGGTGCTTTTTACAACATTAGGTTATAAGATAAAGGCATAAGGGAAAATTTATCATCAATCAGATCCATCCATATGAAGCTATTTCCAAATCTCAATATAACAAACCAAAATAGAATGATAAGAAGCCCAAGAAGCCATTAAAAAATATAGCATGTGATTTTTGCAAGAAGGAAATATATAAATCATAATTTTATTGTATTTGCATCTAGAAGCTTGAGGAAGAAATGAAAAGAAGGGTGTTGATGTTGCTTCCTTCTATGTATAGGGTGAGGATAGATTTTATAAAAAGACCTTACAAGCACATATAGCTATCCATTCAGTATATTGGACATCCATTTCTTCTAATGAGTGGATTGCATATTCAAGGAAAACAAGGCACGTGATGAAGCACAAACATATCCTACAAGGGTACAACAAATTGTATTTAAGGAAGTATGTTGTTATTGAAAATATCTCTTCGTTGTAGGTTGTAGGATATGGAGAGATAACCTTTAGATATTCTTTTTATGAGAAACTTCATGTTCCTAATGTTGGCCCTAATTTCTTCTCTACTTATATTATTCATATGAATAAAAAATGGACTTATAGCTTGTTCATTGGGTAATCAATGATATAAATAATGGATTTAAGAGTGTTTCTTCTTGTTATCATGAATAGTAGAACCAAATGTCTAATTTTGAATAAATGCCCACTTCTTCTTTTTATTCTCCTATAAAGAAATATTTTATTATTATGGTTGCACATGCAGATGATGAGATTCAAAGGTGGTACCATAGGCTTAGGCATATTAATTTTGTATCTTTGAGATACATGTGTCATTGTCAAATGGCCATTGGACTTCCACATATATCTCCTCCAAGTGGTACATGTGACGGGTGTATTTTTGGGACGCATAATAGGGAGACTTTTCCAAAAGGGACTATAATACAAGATACTCACCCCTCAGAGATCATATATAGTGATATTTGTGGACCTATGTGTACACCATCCCCTCCAGGAAATAAGTACTTCCTTATTTTTACTAATTATTTTTCTAGGTATGTGTGGTTGTATATTATTCACACTAAGGATGAGGTCTTTGAGAGATTCAAGACCTTCAAATATCTTGAAAATCAATTGGATAGAAAAATCAAATACCTCAATATATATGGGGAAGTTGAGTATATAACTTGTGTCTTTCATGATTTTCTGGCTCTTTATAGGATTGCAAATCAAAATATTAGTCACTATACTCTTGATCAAAATGGTATGACTAAAATAACGAATAGGGTAATCATGGATATGGTATGGTGCATAATTCATGCCAAGTGGATGGAGCACAAATTCTAGGTTGAAGTCCTCACTTGTGCACCATATATCTTCAATAGGATTTCCATGAGGAGATTGTAGGTCATGACACCTCTTGAGAGGTTAACAAGATATAGCTTGATGTGTCTAATTTTCTTATCTTTGGGTTTTGAACAAGGAATCATATACCCAAATATATTTTGAAGAAGAAAGTATGGAAGAGTCATATATGCATCTTTGTGAGGTATTCAGATACCTCAAATGCATATCATCTTTATGACCCTTAAAGGTATGATATTTTTGATTCATAGAGATGTCATTTTATGAGGTCCTTATAGGTGCTCCTTCTAGTCCATCACCTAAGTTTTTGGTGGATGACTCTTCTAATTTATTGGTTTATTTAGTTTCAATTATTCCTTTATAGAATCTGGTAGGCTCTATTTTCATTAGAGGATATTCTTTACCTTCATCTTTGAGTAGAGGTACTTTACCTATTAATTTGACCCTTTAATATGTAGCACCATTAATACTACCCTATTTTCTAGATTCAATACATGTTGAGTAGGACACATCAGTTCAAAGTGCTTCAATGTTGCATAATGAGGTGAGTGATGATTTTGAGTTAGATTCTTTAATTTTAGCTTTTGATGTTACTTTCCCATGAAGTGCACATGATTCTCCCTCAATTCATCCAACATCCAAGTAGTTTAAGATATTTTTAAAGGGTGTTTATCCTATTATGTATTTAGAGTGATATCAAAAGGCTTCTTCTTGAGCATCACTCTTGAAAGTAAGCTAAGGGTCGACTAGAGTAGGAAGATGTTATGTTTATATATTATGAGACCTTGATAAAGAACAAGACATGGGAGAGTGTACCTCTTTCATAAAGTAAGAATATAATTGGATGCAAATTGTTCTATAGGATCAAGAATACTTCATATTTTTAGGTGGATAAGCCAAGGCATGCCTTGTTGCTATGAGGTTATCTCAATAAGAGTGAGTTGATTATTCAAGGTATTTACTCTAATGGCTAGGATGGACTTAATTAGCGTGATTCCCTCTATAGTTTACTCATATAGGTGGAAGGTACACCAAATGGATGTGAAGAGTGTATTTCTACATGGGGAGATTTGGGAGGAGACTACATGCAGCAACTACTTGGATTTAAGCTTGAGGACCCTACTCCTATGGTTTATTGTTTAACTATGTCTTTGTATGGACTTAAGGGATGAGGTTGTCTTATGAATGGAGTGAAGTAGATATGGGATAAAGTGAATGAGACAATTAGTTAAAGAGAGTGAGATAGTGCAATCCCTAGTTGATATTATACTACTTAGCGATATGTTCTTACTTCCTTTATTTTATTCATCATTATACATGGTATGAGAAGGTTCACTTATTTTTTCCTCAATTGTGGGTTTTGGTAATGTGATACCAAACACAATGTTTACATCAAACATCAATACAAGGAGACTTTAATCATTATTTTCAATATTTATGATCTTCTCATTAAGATATTTATTGTTAGATTTTAAGAATATATGTAGTGGGAGATATTTAACATAGTTCCTAATAAGATACAAAAAATATGAAAGAATAGATATGACTGAAATATACTATAAATAGAATTGACCAAAATACAATGCAGTACGAAGGTAATGGTCACTCCATTAATATCATCTAGAGAACTACATTGTACTCCATACAGTATTTCTACTCCTATCTACTTGCACATTGACACTTGTGCATTTATTACATTGCTTGAAGTAACTAGCTAAGTTCCTCATAAAGTAATCTCCTATTCTAACTATGTACCAAAGGTGGTACATTTACATGACCCAAATAATGTAATATACTCTAACTCTAACAACCCCCTATATTACATTATTTGGATATTGAAGATTTTAATCTTCAATATGGATCTTCTTCCTATGGATGCTCTTTGACTTGATCTAGTTCTTTCAATTCCCATTGCATTGTATGCTTTCTTGTGCTAGTTCCTTTTCTTCTTCTTCTTCTTGGAGTCAAAACTAGAACTTGTATTCTCCTTCATTGCTTATTGTAATTTGATCAAGCAAGTAGTTAGTGTCTTCATATGATGCAAAGATATTTGTAGCTAAGGGTTCTTCAATATATAATTTCTTTTTTATTCATGTCTTCTTTACTAAGATCTCTTTTAGCAAGTCTTTTCTTCCTCTTTCTCTTTTTTCTCCTACAATTATGCATTGATACTAGTGGAATTTCTACTTCATGAGGAGTTATTCTATAATCACAATAATATTGATTTCTATTGCTAGCTTGCTTCATGTGTTAAGTGAGTACAAACACAATTAATAATAGATAAATCATCAAACACTCCTCGGATGTGAATATTACTAACTTTTGTGAATTCCACCATGCCCTGAAGAGGTTTTCATGAATATTACCAATTAATGCTTCAAAGCTGCCCTCTTTTTCTTCTTTAATAAATAAGGAGAATATCTCCTTATATCTAGTTGATATATTTCCATATCCTTCAAGGGTATATATCAAGTTTTGAGAATACAATTCCATTTCAAGAAATAATTCTTCATTAATAAAGGTATTTCTTATTATTTCATCCATATTCCTTCTTGATAGGTTTTGAGATAGTGTTTCTTGCTATTCCTTAGAATTGTAGATATGGATTTGATAGAAGTCCTTTGAATACTCTAAATTGAATCTTTTGAAGTAGTCTACCTTATGACTCCCTAGTTTAGAGTATGTGGATTTGATTTGATAAAACCTTTATAGAGCTTAGGTTTTATAGGTTTCCTTATATCTCCCTAGTTATGAGATGTGAATTTGATTTAATAAGATCCTTATATTTTTGTAGAGACCTTATGACTCCCAAATGGATTAAGTACTTGATAATATTTGATGAATGCTATTATTATCAAGTTTTGTAGAATACCTTATGTCTCCCTAGTGATTTTGGATATGCTTTATGATTGATAAAGTGCTCTTTGAGAATAGTAGTTCAATTTTGAGTTGATTTTGTAATATTTTGTAAGTAGCAAACAATAAAATTCTATTACACCTTATTACTCCTATTGAACTTAAGAACTTTCTAATTTTATGAGGTTCTATTGGTTGGATTTCTTTTATCCATTTAATGTGGTTGTGAAACAAGTATACCAATTTATTTCCAACTCTTGAATTTCCTTTATGAACCTTATTTTATAGCCTTTGATATTTTGATATTTAATGTTTCTAAATTCCAATTACCTACTTTGGTGTAGTATTCCTTATAACTCCCTAATATGGATAATTAGAAAACAATAATATTTACAATTTTAGATGTTTAATTTATCTAGGTAGAAATATTTATTTCTCCTATGTTTTAAATTGCAAATATTAGGCTATTTTACTATATATATTCCTTTTAATTTTGCTTTCAAATATAGTTGATTTCCCTTAATTTTTCAATCTTATATTATATACTTATATCTCCCTTTAATGAAATTAAATTAGATTAAGGTAAACTCTTACCTTTATAAAGCTTCAAACATCTACGTATTCGGCGATGAATTTGGATGTGTATGATAGCAACATTCAATATTTCTCTTGGGCATTGTGAACAATGGTAGACTTTGCTTCTACCTTGACTTCAATGCTTAAATGGTGGTGCCTCATGTATGGCCTTTTTGAACTCCTCTGACCTTGACTGAGAGATTTTAATGCTCTTCTTACTACAACTCGTTGTTGCTTCGAATGCTTCTGAATGTTGTTTCCTCCTTGGTTTTAGGTTCCTTAAATAGGAGTACTATCTTCTTAAGAAGGACAAGTGTCACAGCAGTTTCTTTCAATGCTCAACAATGTTGTTAGACACTTGGAATTTGCTATAGAATGGAGACATTATAGTCTTTATGTAAACACTTGTATACCTTTGTTACAAGTGTCACCCCTTCTCTAATACACCCAATGTTGACTTGCGTAACACTTCTTCAGATTATTCCTTTCACGCATGTGGAATTTTAAACATTATTTTGAACAATAATATGGAATTTTTTAGGGTGTCTTCTAAGGTGACAAGTGACACCTTCTTTTCTTTGCATGTCCTAGCCTTATTAACTTATTCTTGCAAGCTTCTCCAATGTTGTTTCCACCTTTTTCTTTGTTGTGTTTCGATGGCATTGAGTTGGTTACAACTAAGCAATGCTATGGTGGAGCTCGAGTGGCTTTGAGTGATGCTTCCGTGGAGCTCAAGTGGCTTTGATATATATCAATAAGCAGTGCTTAAATGGAGACTTTGTGATGCTCCAATGATGATGTGGAATGCTCCTTGTGGACGTATGTCTTGCTCTAGTATTGCTTGCTTTGATTTTATCCTACTTTTAAACTACCTAGTTTCTTCCTTTGTGAATGATATAGCTCCTTCCTTGTGCTTTACTTTGTGTTTTTGTAGGGAGGTTTTCCAAACCATGGGTGATGTGAACCTTTTAACGGCTCTTTTAGCCTTCCTTAGATGATGCTTTTCTATAGCCGCTTTGAGATACTTCTTCCTTGTGAAGAATGTGTCTTTGTGACATTGAAGCTTTGTTCGTTTTTCTACATAATATAGAATATCATGGTGTAAGACAATATAAATAAACTTTGTAAATACAATACCTTTTTGCACCTCCTTTTGCAATCTCTTTCTATTGGTTTTAATGACAGCTTTCTTGTAGGCAAGGGTTGATTTGATGTTGTCTCCTTTGTTGGAAAACTCTCTCCTTTTACTTGATTAATCTATAGATAGAAGCTTTTGTAGAAGTAATTTATGCACTAATTTTCACATGTACAAAAACATTTAGTGCACCTTGAATCTGAGACTCACCAAGTCTTGATTTGTAGCTTCTTTTACTAATTTTGATGGTGGCTTTCTTCTCCACTCCTTGGAGGAATCTGATATGATTTTTGTGGATTCTTTGGGCCATGAAATGTTGCAAGTTTTATGCACCAAATAGTGTCTCTAGACACTTTGATAATCTATTGGTTTTGTACCCTTGATCTTTAACAATCAAAGAACACAAACTAACCCTTTTGAGAGTAACTAGTTAAAGATCAACTAGTATAGTGCAAATGAATAATATATCCAACTTAATGCACTTTAAAGGTAACAATAATCTCACCTTATTGCTCCTATAAATGAACTCTCAAAATATTTGAAATCCACTTAATATTATCTACAACTTTTAAGAGTAATCTGTAATGAACCCTTAATGAATATTCTACAATTTTTCACTACAATCAATATTGTAGGATATAGTCTTCTTGCTTTCTAGATAGATAATAATTTTCTTTCTTTCAAAAAACATCCAACTCCTACTTAATGTGCAAATATATTTATTTTAATTAATTCTCATTTTTACACTTTATTGAAGACTATAATATGAGTCTTTTTCCTTGCAACTTTAATCCAAATATGTTGCTTAATGGAATTTGATAATAAACCATAATTTGAAGTTCAACTGAATGCACCCTAGTTTCTTACCTTTAATGGCTTATGTAGATGATGTAGATCTTGGTGTTTTGATTCACCAATTTTCTACCTTGTAATGGATGAATTTGCAGCTTCTTATTGACTGTTTAGAACAGCTTTTTGATTCGTCAAACTATGGTCTTGAACTTTCTATCTTGAGCTTGGAGTTTGGCTGCTTGATCCTTCCAATGATCTTCTATTTTTTGTTGTAGATTTAGAGAAATCTATTATTTGAACTATGTCTTCTTGTTGTGAGAGGTAATCTCAAAATCTCCTAGATTTGGTATACTTCTTCTGTCTAAATATTCGTTCAATATTCTTGTAAAATTCAGACTTCATACAGGATCTTCTTCTCAAGATTTTGAATATCTTGAGGTCTTCACTGGATTCTTCTTTTGGAATTTGGCACCCCTTATCAAATTATTCTTCTCTTGGTATTTTTGTCAAATGGCGATAGTTGTCCCAAGTCCTTCACTATCAGGAGCTTCTCCTTGGTAGTGAATTTCTCCAATGAGTTCTCCTAGGAACTCTTTTGATGATGCTTATTTGAGATCTACAACAAGGCTCTCCAAGCCTTCTTCTTTTTACTCCTTGATACCTATCAAATGTCTTCTATATTATAGTTTCTCTGGTCTTCCAACTAAAACCTTTTCTTCAACCTTCTACTTCTAGAAGTTTTGGTGATGATATCTACTTCTTGGATCTCTAAAATCTATTACTTCTAGATTTGAACAAGACTCTCCTAGTCCTCTTTCTTCCAATAATGGAATTTCTTCAATGAGGTCTTCTCTTTATCTCTTCAAATTATTCTAAAAGAAAACTTTAATCAGTAAAGGAGATCACCAATCTCCTATTTCATGGAATCTTCTCTAGAGTCTTCTTCAGGCACTCTTAGCTGGAGTTTTCTTCTAAATCAGGAACTTTTCTTATAAATCAGGAATTATTCTTAAAAAATTTCTTCAGAATTAAGGCTTCTATGGCCTTCTCTTCTGGATCAAGGCTTCTATGGCATTTTCTTCTGGGTCAAGGTTTATATGGTCTTTTTTGCTTTTGCACTCTGCAAATGTTGATATTGAATGAATATCACCAATCTCCTATATCCTCTTTGACTCAGCTTCTAGAGTCTCTTCTTTCTTGAGTCTACTATAAGGCTATTGTGGCCTTTTCTTCACTTCTGTAGTTTGTAGGATTGTAGCTCTTATAATGGGATATTTTTCTAGGTATTTGAAATCTTCAGCCTTCTCCTTGTTGCTGCAAGTCTTGGAATTATTATAAGAAAATATTCTTCCTAACTCTCTTATAGGAAGCTTTCCAACCTTTTACTGAATCTCCTTCTCCTACAAAAATTTGTTAGAAACTAAAACGAAAGAATTTATAATTCTAGAGATAATAATATTCACTAGTCGATCTATCAAACTAGTCAAATGAATGTTGAGTCCTAGTATTCACGAGTTTTTCTGCAACTCTATGGAAATACTCTAGACAAATGTGATCTCAAAATTTTTGTAACTAAGATTTATTTTAGTCCTCGCTTGTGACTCTCTCTATTGACTATTGTGGCTCTTCCTATTTCTCTTGACCTACTCGACTTCTCTTATGATGAATTTTGTAAGTGATGGTGCACAATGGTAAGTCCAGTTTACAAAATTGTAAAGAGAAATTATGATGGATGTAGGTCCTCCTATTATCGATTAACTATGGCTCTAATACCACTATTATATTTTGAGGATATATGCAGTGGAATATATCTAACATAGTCCTAATAAGATGCAAAAAATATGAAATAATGGAATTTTGTAAAATTATTGAAATATACTATAAATAGAAATGACAAAAATACAATGCAATATGGAGGTAATGGTCACTCCATTAATATAATCTAGAGAACTACATTGTACCCCATGCAGGATTTCTACTCCTGTATATTATGCACTTGATAGGAACTTGATATAATCTTGATATGAGCTTGTTATAATCTATCACTATGAGGCCCTTTATATAGGAATATAGATTCCTTGGCCAACACTACCTAGTTGTAGAAGTGGACACCTTGCACATTATAACTTGTACATTGACACTTGTGCATTTATTTTATTGCTTGAAGGAAATAGTTAACTTCCTCCTAAGGTAATCTCCTATTCTAACTATGTACCAAAGGTGGTATATTTGGATGACCCAAATGATGTAATATACTCTAACTCTAATATTTATTCTACCTTGATCCAAGATAGGAAATCATAACTTTGTTCCACCTTTGAGATGATAAATTTGGGGGTTTTGCACTACTTTTTTTTTTTTTATAACGAAAAACCCCTTACGGGGCCACCTTGGTCCAAGAGACCACGAACAAGGGGTTCTACACCATCAAAGTCACCCGAGAGTCACACCCGACCCTACCCACACCAACATTATCAATTGGATTTTGGATACCCAATTCATCTTTTTGGTAGGGTGGAGATTTGAACCTGGGACCTCCCTTGGAGGATTGCCCTCTCCTCTCCAACTCACCTACAACACCTGGGTAAAAGGGAAAAGAAAGAAAAGGGTGCAACACCGGGACTTCCCAGGAGGTCACCCATCCCAGTACTACTCCGGCCCAAGCATGCTTAACTACGGAGTTCTGATGGGATCCGGTGCACTAATGCTAGTATGATCGCACCCTAAAAATTAATTTATAGTGGAAAACACCCATTTCGGGGTGCCACTTTCAACAGGTTGGGCATAGGAGGAATGGATCCTTATCGGCCTCTACTAGCACATCGGACATTCCTAACTATACCATATATCTATAGGATGGAGACAAGGGGAATGGAACCTGGGTCGGCCTCTACTAGCACCTAGGGCATTTACCATTGCACCACAACAAGTAGATGGTTTTGCACTACTTTTGGGGGATTCAAATTGATCATATAGATTCTACCATCACCATTTACATCCAAAATATGCTTTGGATCTTCTTCAACATTTTAGGATGGAGGATTGCAAGTCTTCTTGGACTCCTTTTACTTCGATCCTGAAGCTTCGAGTTGATTATACCAATCCATTGGTGGATGCTACATCATATAAGTCTCTTATGGGTGAACTCTATATTACTCACATAATACTTGATATAGCTTTTGATGTTAGTTATTGTTCTAGGTATATGCAGGAATATCGAGAGTCACTAAATATTAGATAAGAGATTCTAAGAAACGTCTGAGGGACTTATCAAATGGGTATTCACTACTAAGTTGGATCCCTTCCAATTCTAATAGGATTTATAGATACTAATTAGGGTAGTTATTTGTATGAGCAATGATCCGCAACAGGCTTTATGTTCTATTTGATATTTGGCCATGTTTCTTGGTGGTTTATATGGTAATCCACTATATCATAATCTTTGATGGAAGTTGAATATTTTGTTTTTAATGAGGTAGCTAAGCATATTAGATGGATACTCATGATTTTGGATTGGCATTCTAGTTACTCATAAATGTGATATTCATAGCACCATCTAGCTTGTCTATATTATAGTGTTTCATTAGTGGATAATCATATAGAGATTTGGATACACTTTGTGAGATGGCTTCATGCACATGGGATGCTTGATTCAATTTTTGTGTCTTCAATGGAGCATGTAGCAAATATCCTAACCAAGATCATGTCCTAGGTTTTTTTTATGTGCATGTAGGGGCTACTTGGTGTAGGAAAGTGTCCATTAATGAGGGATGATATATAAGAGTCTCTCTCCATTTCCTCCATTTAGTTTAAATGGGGATGTTGGAATATGCAATTGTTAATATTCTCTTGAGGCTACAACCAACTTTGTATTGTATTATCCATATAAGCCCTTTGGGTCCTTATAAACCTTTAAAAATGTATTTTTGTATTATTTTATTTTATAATTATTAAGGTTGGTCTCTTAACCTTGATCTAAAGGTAACTTGTATTTGGATATAAACACCCCCTCATACCAACCATTTATTTATCAATTTGAGTGATGTTTATTCTTTGATAGTGACACTATATGGTGTCCATGAGAACCATCATATTCTTTGTCCTTTGTTTTATGTATATTTATTTTTCAAAAATACTGGGTAATGTATTGGTTCCATTCATTTTTAAAATTTGCTATGAAATCTAACACAAGTGAAGGTTTCGAATATCCTCAAAATCCAATAGTTAGGGCATTCATATAGTCAATAAAATAAAGTGAATTGAAATTCAAGATAGAAAAGAGGAACCTATTAGTGAATGTTTCCCCTAGAACAATAAAACTATCACAATGTAGAGGTATCCTTAATATCCAAGTCCACTTAGGTTTTTTGAAATACAACTCTAACAAAAGTTGTTGATAATACAAATAAATAAATACTCCATATTCTATATTTATTTGCATCCAAGATAATTGTATAGACACGTGGTGAATCACTTGGTCTAATGTACCCCTTCTCAAACAATTCATGGATTTACCTCATGATTTTGTCATTTTGAAGGACTAACTTGCAATACACATATACGTTGGACAAAGACAACCAAGAACTAAATCAATGGAATATTTTACGTCACAATGAAGTGGCATCCAGTTGGTGACTTGAACAAGTAATCATATTCTATTATAGCTTGATCCATTTTTTTGTTATGCAAATCGTGTGATTGAATCAATGGTACCGCAATATTTCTTGTTCTTTATAGCTTAATCATCAAGAGAATACATTTAATTGTTTTGACTATCATCTTCCTACATTGTTTAGCACTAATAAAATAAAAGGATTTTATGCCTTTGATATCCTAAAGTACTAACCTCTTACAATGATGATAAAACTTCAAGGACTTGACTCATCACACCATGTCTCTTCCATATGAATGGTTAAATGAGAATCATATCACAAACATCAAAAGAAACAACATTACATAAAACTTCATATTTGAAGGGCTTGATGGATAAGAGAGGAGACATAATTGAGTGACATAAATTTCTCTTTTTTTATTACAACCATCCAACATTATCTAGTTGTGGATGTGGTGTGACAAGCATGTACAAATATTTTACAATCTAAGTAGACATTAAATTATTTCAACTTCCATTGTCAACAATGAATGTAATGGTTTGGCCTTGACCCATATCTCTAAGTGAAATAGGTGTTCCTCCTACTATGAATCCTCTAGTGTGGCATATGTGGTGGAAATGGTCATATTTTGTTCAACCTCCATAATATGCTTCCCTCTATCCTTAGTGTTTAGATATGTAGATAATGGTGTAGTGGATATAGAGGGATACATCTCAATGAATAATGATTGAACTGCTCGACAATCCTCCCTTGAATTTTTTTATAATCACACCATTTGTTGGTCTTGGTATTTTGGATATTATTATCTTACCTCTTTCTTTAGTCTCCAATTCTTGTTTTGGGATTGACCCTCTATGTCTTGATTCTTAAAAAAAGAGTATAATAAAAGTAAAACTTTGAGAAGATATGTGAGGCTATAACATTACATTCATTACTCATGCTTTTTACAATTGTGGATGCATATTTATTCATACAAAATTTTATGGGTTGAATATCTACTATATTGAATGTGGAAGGTCATCCATATGAAATTGTGGTGGTTCACCATCGATGAGTTTCAAAGTGCATATTAAATGTATATATATATATGATTCTTTTGTTTTGTCCTCTACTTATGTGTCAACATGACCAAAAATGTAATTTGGCTATTAATATCTAAAAATGAAAAATTACTATTATTAGTAATTATCTTGTTTTGTAATTTTGAGACCCTTCAAAGCATTTTCTTGTGCAAACATTGGTAATCCTATCTATGATACTATTGTCTGTCAAAAATATTCTCTCTTTAAGCTTTCCAATGCTTATTGACCAAGACAAAATAGAGTCTTGAGTATAAACTTATGCCCCTAACAAGGTGGTTAAAAAATAAATAATTTTTTTAGGAGTAAGGTCATGCATCAACAAGGTCATATGCCTAGATTTATTTGAATTACACTCAAAATAATATTATTTAACTATTCCCTCCTCTATTTTGAGGGTCAAACAATTTCATTTTGAGCTTATAAATAAATTGTAGTCATTCATTTTGATGTTAGAAACCTCCCTTTGAAGTTTTTTTGAAATTCAGCTTCATTTGGAGGAGCTATGACCAAATTACAATGTTACCATATTTTGGATGCTTGTTAGGTCATATTCCTTGATATGAAATCAAAATACTTCCAAGTGAACTCCTATGGATCCATGTAGATCACAAGAACCCTATGAAATTGAGATATTTGGTTTTTGGTAACTCAAAAAGATAATCATGGTCACTCATGCAATAACTCCTTGTATGTCATTTTAGGATGTCATGTGCAATGTTGGTTAACATGCATTACTAATAAGCATTTATATTGTGGCACTTATTGTTATATATTGGGCTTATACTGACTAGTTGACATTATTTCTTGACATCAAGATAAGTGCCCTAGAACTTATGCCTAAGGTGTTGACGTCTAACATGTGGTTTTGCACTTAGCACCTTTGTATGAAACTAGCATTTGGGCATCATGTTGGCCCAAGGCTAATATCTAACACCAAATTCTAGATAAATTGTCGGTACTACTTGGTGTCAGGCTCTTACATGGAACAAAGAGCCAATGCAAAGCATGAAATCATGTATTTTTATTTGCATCTACAAAATATTGGTGTTAATGGTCATAAGGACTCGAGAGAAAATTACATTGTTGGGTCAATTACTAAAGTAAAAAAATTGATCTGCAAATACATTCTATCCTCAAGAAAGAATGGATGTTTTGGTCTGATAAGTGTAGGGAAACTTATCTACGAAAGCATTATATAAATGCAAAATATTTTCACTAATAAAGTATTTCCAAACACCACCTCAACAAGATTTCCTTTATAAACAACGATCAAAGGTATTTTCTTAATGGCCCTAAACATATATTAGATTACATTATGGATTTAATCATTAAACTAGTCATGGTGATTCCTGTAGAAGTTTGACATGCAAGAAGACATTTTGAAATATATCCCCAAACTAATCTTTAGAAATCAAAAGTAAATCCCTAGTGCACTTTTTTTACTAACTAATTTAGGATGTATTCCTTACAAGAAAGGATAAAATCCGTATAGGTTAGATTATTTTCCTCCATTTTTTCTAAGAATTAGAATGTAATCCCAAAAAACATGCTAGCATTGTTCAATAACCCTAACAATTAAAAAAATATGTTGAAATATTTCAATTCCACATTTATATCCATCATTTAAAGAAATCTAACATGATATCATGTGTAGATATTGCCTTCATTATACTTCAAAACATCAAATACAATATCAAAACAAAATCTATGGAAAAGTGGCTTTAGAGGAAGGTGGTCCTTGTAGAATGCAACTCCTTTTTAATGGGATTGTTACTATCCATGAATCTAGAAGAGGATCTAGAATGCTCCTAAAATTGAATGGTAGTAAAACTTATGACTATACAAGGTAAAGTAGTTTTTAATGTCCACAAGGCTATATGAGAAAACCCTCATGGAGGATGATGTTTACCTAATATATGATTATCCAACCATATTTTGGTTAACATAGTGTACAACCCCTACCATACATTGGATTTAAACTTTGGAACTCTATTCAAAGTTCCAAAATCTCCATCGTTATACCCACTTAGGTTGTACTAGAATATCTTGTTAAAAATCCTAGGTAGGTCACCTCCCCCAAGAATGACATGTTTAAATAAAGTAATGGATTCAATTTTGTGCATTCTAGGCATTGGGACAAAACCAAACCAAGTAGTTGACAAATTCTAGTCCATTATATAGAGGTAAACCAATAAAGCAATTTACATGGTATGCAAGCACTTCCTAATGGACAACCCTTGGTGAACAACACCTAGATTTAAAGAAATATGTATATGATTAATTTTATAGCTATTAATTGAATGGTTTTTATTGAATAAAAATTTTAATACTTATTCAACTTTTTAACCTTCTATTAGTAGCAAACTCTAATTACATCTATAGACCCTTCACAAAGGAGAGAATTATTAGTTGGTCATAAACCTATTAATTGGTTATTATTTACTTAGGCCCTATTGCAAAATTCTCACTTATATTCTTATTGTCTACCATTTTAAACCTTTTAGGTGATAATTGTTCAAGAGTTATGATGATCAATCAATTAAAACTCTTTCTTGTTACCATGAATACTTTGAAATCTTTCTTAGTTGTATCTCATATAAAATTTCAATTATTGCTACTAAACAATATTTTATATTCATTTAAACAAAACCCCTTTTGTCTATGTTCTAGTTATTGGTAATGCCTCTAATATCATATATAATTGTTTTATATATTAAAAAGCATTATTCATCTCAAAGTATCACAATCCACACTTCCATATAATTGTTTAAAAAACAATTAAGCCCCCTTCCCTTATTTATTTCATTATGTTTAATGGTAAAACACACTCTTCCCCTCGGTTCATTTATTTATATCACATGGGCAATCATTTACATCATTACTTATGTAAATTTTATGCTAGACATTTTCTTCCTTGAATGTTGCTTCATTGTTTTTAAATAAACTTTATCATATTTTTTAAATTATATTTGTATTTTAAAAATTACTTGTCCATTAATCTTATTAAGAGTAGATTAGGGTTTCATAGGAGTATTCTAGAGGAGGCAGATTAGGGTTTCAGAGGAGACAGATTAGGGTTTTAGAGGAGGTAGAATAGGGTTTCAAGGTAGCGTTACGAAGGAGGTGGATGAGTGTTGTAGAGGATGTGGATCTAATACCCTTTATTTGGATTAATGAATGATTGAAATTGAGTGATATGGTACTCTGATGATGGTGAAGTAGAGGTTTTCGAATTGTTGTCAATTATTGAGAATGTTGAGGAGGTCCCAAAGTTTTCAAAGGAGAAACTTTTTTCCATCCCAGTGGGATCGAGGTAAGAATGGTGTTAGCACCTAAGTCAGCTTTGGGAAGGATGCCACCCTTGTCTCCTTTGCTAAGGTGGTGGCTAGTTCAAAAGGTTGCGCTACGTGCATCCCATGCAATGTTAACCTTGATATGAATCAAATTTGCATCCCAGATTGTTTAGTCAATAATATCATTATGGATGGGATGTGGAATTTTATGGGAAAGTTTCAAGGGGGGAGGTTGGATTTAGACGTGCTGAAACAATGGGAATTGACCATATGGCATCTGTTGGGGTCCCTGGAAATTGTTACTATCTCTAGAAACTTTTTTCTCTTTAGGCTTAACTATGAAGCTGATTCAAAGAAAATTTTGGAAGGAGGTCCTTGGTTATTCGAGAAACGAGGATTGTTTCTTCGAAGATGGGGGCCAGATTTTAATTCAATGATGTAGAGTACTAACCTAGTTTATTTATGGGTTAAGTTGTCAAATTTTCCTCTTCATCTATGGCATGAGAGTGTTTTTCATGTGGTGGCTAAAATCATTAGGGACTTTGTCTCCTTTGACCGAACCACCAACTCCATGTCCCAAATGTAGTATGTTAGAATGTTAGAATATGCATTATGGTAGACATTGAAAATAAAATACCAAGTTAAATCAAACACATCACCCACTAGGGGGCATGGGTCCAATCCATTGAGTATGAGAATAAGCCTTTGGCATGCCAGGCTTGTGGGAAGGGCAATCATCATAGAAATACTTGCCCCCTTCATTTGAAATCCAAGCCTCTGGTTCATCTGAGGACTAAGGAGATATATACCCCTGTAAAACCTCTAGCGACTTCAAAAGGCAAAGATATTGCTTCCTCTTTGGGGGGTATAGCAACACAGATAGCAGATAATGGAGATGTGTAGGATAAGGACATTTTTTCTTCCAATCTGTTAACTGAAGATAAGGAGGAACCTCTAGAAATTTAGGAGGTGGTTCTGGAATCAGGCCATCCTAAGAAAGGGGATGATCTTCCTCTTCAAAATTTCTTTAAAATTCTATCTATGGAGAAGCCAGTTCTACAACAGCTTGTGGAGGCATTAATAAATTATCTGATGGCTTCCCAAGAAAGGCTAGCCCTTTGACTTCTTCGAAGTCATATTTGACCTCCATGAAGCAAGGTATGGAAAGCTCGATGGCCTTCTCGAAATTAGTGCTAGAGAAGGGCTCTCCTAGTATTAATACCAAAAGCCACAGAAGGGGTTGTATCAACTTTGGGGTGGAGAAAAAAGTTGGAAAACCATCAAGCAAAACTATCAAGAAAAGAGAAATTGAGAACGATATTGTAAATGGTGGTCAAGCTCACCTAAATATGGAAAAGGGAAGTGACAATAATAGTAGCCAATTGATATTGGATGGGTACAAGTCTCCTCTGCATGGGGAGGTTGTGAAAAAATTATCTTTCAAACCCCATAAATGAAGATGTACTCATGGAATATTAGAGGACTTAACAGTTCCTCTAAAAAGTGCATCCTAGCATCATTAAGAAGAGATAAGTCCCTAGATATTATCTTTATTCAGGAATCCAAGTTGGAGGAATGCAGTTGGAATTCAGTTCTCTATACAGTTTGGAAGGAAGTGGGATTTGCGACCAATGAGGCTTTCGGTTCTTTTGGGGGTCTTTTATGTTTTTGGAATAAATCAAAATTCGATGGTAATGTTATTTCTTCCTCTGGACATGTCATTAATATTTTATTTTTTGTAAGTCAACTGGTCGAAGATGGGTTATGTCCAACATTTATGCCCCCAATTCTAGCATTGAGAGGCGTTCATTCTGGCTTGAGTTGTTAGAAATGAGGAAAATATTTATAGATGAAGCTTGGGTTTTAGCGGGTGATTTCAACTCGCCTTTGTTTCCCTTAGAAAAAAAGGAGGAAATTGTGTTGATCCCAGGAGCATGGAGGATCTGGTTGGTTTTATCAGTTCGATCGAGCTCCTAGATCTTGATCTCAAAGGTGCCAAATTCACCTGGAGTAATCGATGAACCAAAAATAATCTCATCCTCTACATATTAGATAGAATATTAGTCTCCAAATCGGGTCTTCATCTCTTTGGGGGAGCTATTCTTTCTTCTTTTCCCAGGGTCAGCTTAGACCATAACCCATTATGGATGGAATTGCTGGTGAATTCTTCTTTTTATCCGAGGCCTTTTAGATTTAAAGCAATGTGGTGTAATCACCCAGAGTTTGAAGATCATATCAAAGAATGGTGGAATGAAGACCTACAAGGTGAAGGTATGGATCTCTTAGTAAATAAGCTTAGGAAGATCAGAATTAAGCTCAAATATTGGAACAAGAACACCTTTGGCAACATCTTCAAATCTAAGGAGAGTTTGAGAGCCTAGCTTAAATATTTGGAAGATTCAGTGGAAGAAGAAGGCCTTTCCATAGAGACTGCTAAAAAGGAGAAAGACATCCTTATTGCCTTGCACAACAAGTTGGCTGATGATGAGCTATTTTGGAAGAAGAAGTCATAGGTTTTGTGGCTAAATGAAGGTGATAAAAACTCTAAATTTTTTCATGCCTCGACCCTTCGCCATAGAATCCATAATAGGATCAATGAAATTACCAAATCAAAAGGATCAATTTCCAATGATATCAACAAAATCAGAATGGAGGTCGTTGCTCACTTTGACTCTATGTTGGGTTCGACCACTCCGAGAGATATTCAGGTGGAAGATTCTCTTCTCGCCTTGATTCCTAGCCTGGTCACTCAAGAAATGAACTCCTCCCTAGAAGCAGTGTTTTCAGATGAAGAAATAAAAGAAGTTGTGGATATTATGGGTTCATTAAAAGCTCTAGGACCGTATGGTTTCCCCCCACTTTTTTTCCAAAAATATTGGCACATCAATGGGAAGGACGTCTGCAATACCTTGAGGTCGGTGTAGTTGAAAATGGTAGTTCCAAAGGGCCTCAATTCCACATTTTTGGTCTTGATCCCTAAATCTTCTAATGTCATGTCCTTTAATAATTTTAGGTTGATCAGTTTGTGCAATACAATTTATAATATTTTGATAAAGGTTTTGGCTAACAAAATCAAGCCCCTCCTATCAACTCTCATTGATAGCGCCCAAAGCGGATTTGTGGTCGGGAGGCAGATTCTTGATGGGGCCATTGTTGTTCATGAATTAATTCATTTGGTTCATAAAAGTGGGAGGTCAGGATTCTTCCTTAAGCTCGATATGAACAAGGTCTATGATCATGTGTCTTGGCCCTTCTTGTTCAGAGTTCTTCAAAATTTTGGCTTTGGTTCCAAGTGGATTGAGTTGATTGAAGCTTGTGTTTCCATTGCTTGGTTTTTGATGCTTGTCAATGGCTCTCCTACCAATTTTTTCAATCTCACTATGGTATTCACCAAGGGGATCCTCTTTCCCCATTCCTTTTCATAATCATGGTGGAAGCCCTAGGAAGGTCCCTAGCTTTGAACTCGATGATAGAAGGTCTAACTCTTGCTTTATCTTGCAGACCAATTTCTCATCAATAGTTTACAAATGATACTCTACTTTCTTGTTTGGCCTCTATGCTCCAAGTGAGAGAAATTAAAGATCTTTTGGTGTGCTATGAGAGAGTTGCGGGTCAATAAATCAATTTTATTAAGAGTAGCTTATATTTTTTGAATACTTTGGTTGAGCACCAATGGAAAATAGCTAATATCTTGGGTTGTTGTATTTTCTCCTTTCCTATAGTCTACCTTGGCCTCCCGTTGTTTATTGGCAGGGTCCAAGATTCTCTTTGGTCTCTGGTCATCGAAAGACTGCAACGAAAATTAGCGACTTGGAAGGGAGCATTGTTGAGTCAGGTTGGGAAAGTTGTTCTTGTGTAGAGCACTCTCCAAAGCATCTCGATTTATTTCATGTCACTCTTTAGCCTTCCTAGAAAGATCATTGCCAAATTTGAAAGTATCTTCAAATCCTTCTTATGGGTTGGTCCGAATATGAAAGGTAAGTTCCATTTAGCTTCATGGGAGTAGGTCTATCACTAGAAGAAGTACGATGGTCTGGGTTTAAAAAGAGTCAAGCAGATGAATAAGGCCTTAGTTGCTAATTTGGGGTGGAAAGTCACATCTAATGAAGTGGTGGAGTGGGTGAAGATCCTCAAGGTAAAATACAATTTTTTCAATTTTCTCTCAAACCCACTTCCTGAAGGAGGTTCTCCGTTTTGGTAAAGCCTTTTAAAATCCAGAGTCTTCCTACGTAGCAATAATAGGTGGATTATTGGTAACAAAAATTTTGTAGATTTTTGGAATGATCCGTGGTTGGGAGAAAAGCCCCTTTCTTCTGACCAAATATTTTGTATTCTCGAGCCATCCACTCGTGCCTTGGATCGTGTTAAAGTTACTAATTTAATTATTTATGAGAATGGTCATAAATCTTGGTTTCAACTCCTAGCAATGATTGGATATTTGGATATCCAACGGGCTTGGTCTCTTATTGCTAAGGAATTACAGTTTCAGGTTCTTCGATCTAAAGATATCGAAGATAGGATCATTTGGGTTGGTGATAATGAGGGAGGCTACATTGTCAAAGCGACGTATAATTTGCTTGATCCTGATGCTCCATGCTTGTTTTTAATTGAGAGAATGTGGTTGAAAGGACTAACTCCTAAAGTCAACATTTTTTTTTGGTTAGCCAGCTTTAATAAGATTCTTTCCATTGAGAATTTTCTTAAGAGAGGTATGCAAATTGTAAATAGATGCTACTTGTGTGAAGCTAATTGGGATTCATATACTCATTCATTGCTCTTATGTCCCTTCTTTCGTGATGTTTTTGTATGCTTTCTAGATAAGTTGGGGGTGCAGTGGGTGTTGCCTAATTCCTTGGAAAACTTTATTTTGTAATGGACCTCCCCCTTTAATGCCCCTTGTCTCAAGTGCCTGTGGAGCTTCCTCCTACCACATATTTTTTGGGGCATTTGAAAAGAACAAAATGCTAGGGCTTTTAAAAACTACAAAAGAGATGCTCTTAGAATAGGTCTCAGAATCTTGTGGAGTTCAATTGAGAATGTTACCAATGTGTTTCCTAATCTGGGAAGAAATTTCCTAAAGAGTTCTCCTGTTGAAGTTCTATTGGAAGCTAAGCTGGGCTTCCTAAGGTTTGACCCTGGGCCTCCTATGCCAAATCTAAGGAATAATGTGAGATGGTCACCCCCCATTGGTTGGCTCAAATTGAACTTCAACGAGGCATCAAAATGTAATCCCAGGATCATTGGGGTAGGTGGCATCATTAGGAATAGCATGGGTGAAGTTATTATGGCATATTGTGAGCATTTATCATTCCAAACTTCCCACTTCATGGAGGCCCAATCCACTTTCCAAGGCATTAAACTCCTGGTTGATTTGGGATATCTGAATGCTGAGATTGAAGGGGACTCAAAGAATGTGATTAATATTCTTAATTCCACTGTTGATCTGAGCTAGAATATCACAAATATGATGTGGAAGTCGAGAAGGTACCTCTAAGGTTTAAATCAATTCAAGGTGGCACATATTCTAAGGGAGGGTAATTCGTTGGCTGACTATTTGTCCAATCTTAGAACTAGATTTTTTGGCTTTACAATATGGAGAAATAACTTCCTAGATCTCCTAAATCTTCTTAATGCAGAATTCTCTTAAATTTTTTTAGAAATCCAATCAATGGCATTTCAATATGTTACATCGAAGAATGGCACCCACTTTGACTCTATCCTTCATGGCAGGCAGGTTTCAAATACTCCTTGCTGGAACTCTAGAGTTATCTAATCACTTATCTTACCTCTTCTTTGTCTTTTTGGTTTGTGGATCCACCTTCTTGTTTTTGGTGCTGGCAATGTTTCCATGTGGTGTTTATGTTTGTCTTTTGTGTCCTTTCTTCTGAGCTAGGGTGGTTGTTTTGCACAACTTGTTTTATGGTCTATCTCCCATGGGGGAGTTGATGTAAAAGGTTGAGGGATTCCTTTCAAAACCCCTCTTTTGTAATAATACCAAAAACAAATCTTATTATTTAATCTTTTTTAAAAGACTTTATTTGTTTTCAAGGAATTCTTGGAATTCTAGCAAACACGCAAATGTTAGTTTTACTAACAATTTGAAAAAAAATAATAATATTAATCAAGATTACAATTTTAATTTGTTTGAAACAGTTAAAAACAACGAAAAATATAATTTACAAATTTTTACAATTATAACCTATATGATCACAATAAAAAAATATTTTTTATTTAATTAGGCCGAGAGGCGTTCCTACAATGGCAGAGGGTGGTAGGCAAAAAGGTCATACATGTCACGCCCGTAAACAATTATTTTTTATTATTAAAAAAACAGACATTAACAAAAACATTTAAAATATTTAAACTAGCTTAGATATAAAGGATATATATCTAAAAATGAGATAGGCGTCTCGAGATTGATAACTCTCGGTGTTTTTAGATATATATCTTTTATATCTAAGCTAATTTAGGACAGCCCAAGTGACGTTAGTTGTTCTATTTTTAGACAATTTGGAAAGTCCTTAATCAAGTCAAACAACAAAATAGAATTAAGTTGTCATTATATCATGCTTACTTATTATTGGATTTCAACCTTAAACATATATTGAAATCCAATATCATGTTTATTAGATTTTGATTGGATAACTATATATATATATTGGATAGTAAACATTTTTTATAAAAATTATATGATATATCTTTTTTATAAAAACTTCTCTCATATAACTTATAATCTCATAGACATTAAAAACTATTTTTTTATACACCACAGTTACTACCGTTGAGAATAAGGTCAGCAGCACACATTCACTCAAAAAAATGGATTAGAATTTGTTTATAGTGTAGAATTTGTATATAACGTTTTAGGTGATAACCTTTGCATTAACAACATTATCCATAACAATATTCGTACCGTACCAATAAAATCAGCACCCCATTCTTCACAATGTTAAAATTTATATTAAGTTTTTTTCCAAGCGACAATACGATATTAACGAAGTGCTACACTTCAATTAGGAAATTGTACTACTACGCTAAAATATTATACAGAGTTTACATACTACATGATATCTAGCAAAGTAGTACAATTTCCTAATTGAAGTGTAGCACTATGTTAGTATCATGTATTCGTATCAGATTTATTTCCAGTAGCATTAGTGGCACTGTATAGTAGATTTTATCAATTTAACCAAAGTATCTTGTCTGATGATGTTATATGGTGCTCAAACTTCTCCGAAGTCTTTCCAGTTGAATTATAATTTCATGCGGCAACATTACTGAAGATACCTTCAACAATGTGGTTCTGAGAAGTTATATAATTACAAGAGTAAAAAAGAACCGGATAGACCTGATAAGTATAGGAAAAGAAACTGCTTTAAAGTACCAGCAGAGTCTAAAAAAAAACGTGAGGATAACTACTTCCAGGCTTGTTATCTTAGTAGTTTACCCTGGCATTCAGAACACCACCTAGTTAGACCATCTTCTGTCGCAATGATTTTGTAGATCACTTTCTACACATGAAAAATGCTATCAAAGAACCGCAATCTCAACTAGCTCTTTGTAAAATCATAAAATCAAAGTGGTGAGAATGTTTGGCTTACAAGAATTTTATTAGGGTTTATAGTTTGTTTAAATATCATAATATAGTTATGATGTATTAAAGATATATGGTTATGATGTATTAAAGATAAAGACCATATCAACATATCCTTATAATAAAAAAGTTTGTTTAAATGTTATAATATGTTAATCTGTGCTTATGCTAAAGAAGTTTGTTAAAATGTTGTAATATGGTCAATGTTATAATATGTTAACCGAAGTTTGTTTAAATGTTGTAATATGGTTATGATGTATGAAGGATGAGGTGTTTAAATATTATATGGCTATGTTATGATATATTAAAGGTAATAATACAGTTATATTGTAATATGGTTATGATGTATTAAAAATGAGGCTCATGTCAACCTATACTTATTGTATAATAATACAGTTTGTTTAAATGTTTAAATATTGTAATATGGTTATGATGTATTAAAGATGAGATTCATGTCCATTTATACTTATAATAATACAGTTTGTTTAAATATTATAATATGGTTATAATGTATTAAAAGTGAGATCCATGTCAACCCATATAATTAATTAAAGAATAATAAAAAGAAAAAAAAATAAAAAAATAATAACAAAAATAATGTATTAATCCGGAGATAATCCCGCTGAAGTTGCAGTGATTTTGCTGTAGATTCTTTTTAAACATTAAAAAAAAAAAAAAACTATCAAAGAGCTGCACTTTCAACTAGCTCTTCATAAAATCATAAATTCGTTGAAGTCAGAGTGGCGAGAATGTTTGGTTCACAAAGAGTGTATTAGGCTCAGAGTGGCGAGAATGTTTGGTTCACATGGTTTTATAGGTATTATGATAATACAATTTGTTAAAATATTATGATAGTTCAATTATAATATATTACATGTGAATTCATTTTAACTTCATATAACCAATTTAAATAATAATAAATAATGAAAGATAATCCTTATAATGACATTCTAAACATCAAGAAAACTCTTAAAGACCTGCAATCTCAACTAAACTAGTTCTTCGTAAAATCATAAATGCAAGCCAAACCCAATCTTTGTTTTTAAAAGTTTTAAATAATAATAAATAAAAAAACATATTAATGAGAAAATGATCCCTGTGACATTGCATTGATTTTGTAGATCACTTTCTAAACATCAATAAAGCTATCAAAGAGCTGTAATCTCAACTAGCTTTCATAAAATCATAAATGCAAGCCACAAAGAAAACCTAGGCCTTAATTTTCCATGGGGTTAAAATCTTAACTGGAGAGAATATTTGGCTTACAAAGACATGGATATCTTTTTTTAAATATTGTAGGATTGGAATTTGTTTGAAATATATTTTTTTATTGAATCTTGGTCACATCATCCATAATGCAATGCAAGTAGCGTCCTTGTCGTAGACCACACTCATAGAGATTGTTTGAAATATCTAAATAACATTTATAAATATACCAGTATAAATGTTATTAAGGTTTGAAATATCTTAATAATATTTATAACCTTATATAGGTGGATCTATTTTAATTCAACATAATCAATTACAAAAATAATAATTATAAAAAAAATCTCACTACAATTTTCTCCATTTTGATAAGCAAGTGCAGCAAGAATTTTTGGAAATCACAACATTAACTTCGAGTTCTGCGGTATAAGATTGACAAAGGAATGGAAAAAAGTTGTTCAGTACAATATTGAACACCCTTCAAATGAATTTCGATCAACATCACATCTTTTTTAATCAATACCATTCTTTCCGTTAATGGTACATAGGGCATTGACCACAAATTAATACAAATTATTCGAACAAATGATTCAATTTTGAATTATATCAACTGACCACAAATTAATACAAATCATTCGAACAAATAATTCAATTTTGAATTATATGTGAATAATAAAATTAGGTATTCAGCTTTTGAATTAAATAGATAGGTATTTAATTTATATTTACTAATATTTTCACAAGAAAAAAAGTCAGTAATTCTATTTTAAAAATGAGAAAAATTTACATTTCTTAGGTGTTTTGGTACAGATAAATAGATTATAATAAGGATAAAGATCATTATATATCAATACATAATCATCAAAATAACCTTCATATCTATAACTAGGATATAAACCACCTTAAAAAAAACAAGTAGAAAGAAAAAACGGTTGAAATATATCATAAAGCTCTAATCAAAGGATAAACCCACAGTAAAAAAAAAACCAAAGCTAACATAGAAACTAAGGGTATGATATGTGAGTGATAGACAAAACTTCATCCTTAGTCTCTTCCATTTTCAATAAAGCTAGTAGAACCTGCTCACCTTCTTTTGATAACCTATTTGCTTCATTTAATTCCCTATAAACATGAGTAAAAGAGATATTTAAAAAAAAAATGAAATCGCCTCCATCAATTTATCTCCTACGAGTTTGAGCAGATTATTTTGTAATTGGGTAAATCCATTCACCCAGTTGATGACTAGAGTAGAATCACCAAAAATTTGTATTTTTTTTACATTTCTCTTCGATTAGTATTCTCAACGTCTGAAAATCAGAAAAATTGTTGGAACCCATCCCAAGACCTCCTTTAAATTTGATATAGTGGGTATCTGAGAAGTACAAAATGCCTCTTGCACTACTAAAAGTCGACTATTTCTAACTAGCCCCATCAGAAAAACTTCATGGTTGAGACTTTTCAATGTACAAATTGTCTACTTGTCGAGTTTTTTTTGTGTTTGCAAAGCTTTTGATTGATTAAGATCAAATTCCTCACCTGAAATATAACCGAAGGAATAAACTTCATTTCAAAAATAATTGCATTTTGTGCTAACCATATACCCCAACATATAAGACATGGTAAAGAAAGAAATCGTTTTAGCTCTTTTTTTCAAAAACCATTGTCTTAAGCATGACTCAATTGTTTCTCCTTTCCAAATAGTTTGAACTCTAGTTATTTGTTCACCTTCTAACCAAACTTGTTGAGAAAAAGGGTATTTTATTAACAAATGTGTGATGTTTTCCTCCTTTGATCGACACAACATACAAATACTTGGACCTTATTTGTTTCTTCTCTGTAAAACTTCCCAAGTCAATCGTATTTCTCAAAGCTAACCACATGAAAATAATTGTTTTTTTTGGGGCCGACAATTTCTAAATATGCTTCTACCACCAAGCAAGCCCTTGGGGATCAGGGTCAAAACTTGCTTTGTAGCAAAGTCTAGTCGTATACTGACCCCCAAATTTGTTGTATGCCCAAGCAATAGTATCTGGTTCAGCTCTCAAGTTGATATAACTCTTAATAATATTGTTAGTGTAAGCCTTCCACAAAGCAACCTGCTCATTGAAAAGACCCAAGACCTAAGCCTGCTTCCAACCTTGGATGCAAAGACTAGAAGAATCTGAATCTCCCACCTGATGAATAAAGTAAAAACCCTTATATTGTAAATAACCTATCATAGATTCCAGCAACAATATGTTTTCTCCACAACCCAAAATAGAATCAACCCCTATTATGACTTACTCACCATTGCCCACTTTCCAAGCCAAATAGTTTCCAATCATAGGAAAGGCCTATACTAGCACCTTCCATTGAATGAAAATATTTTTTATGTTTTTCCTTAGACTTCTAATCCAATTTATAAAGGTCCTTGGACGAATATACTTTTGTTCAATAATCTTCTTCCATAATCCTTCTTTGGTCAGAATCCTTCACTAGTTTTTTGCTACCAAAGAACCAAAAATATGGATATTTTTTAGTCCCTGACCACCTTCCTTATTTGGCTTAGCAATACTCTACCACTTAACTAAAGGAATTTCCTCATGTTCCTTACACCTAGTCTAAGGAAATTTGAAGCAGTGTTTTCTTATTTTCTTTAAAACTACTTTGAGAATGAAGGTCAACGAGTGCCAAAACACATGAATTACCTCGAGAACAAAATTTACAAGTGTAATCTCCATCTAATAGACAACCATCTATTACACCAATGATTAACCCTAACTTCAATCTTCTCTATCTAAACCATCCCCGGTCTCTCTTCTTGTAACTATTCGGCTTCAGTACAAAACCCAAGTCCTTAAAGCCTTCCTAGAAATATAAGAAATTAAAAGGAAAAAATCTGATTAGATCATGTTCAGTCTCCTACTCTAGACCATTAAAGCAAATAGACTATTTTTTAAAATTAATCTCCATACCAGTAGTAGTACTATAAGTGTCCAGGATTTCATTTAATTGTCTAGCTTCCCTTAAACTACCATTGGTGAACAACAATACATCATAAAATAATAAATGAGATGAATAATGGACCCTAACTTTGATCTCAAAATTAGATCTTATCCTCTTTGCATCCAAAATAGCTCTACTCAATCCTTCAACAACCAGCAAAAAAGATAAAGAGAATAAAGGGCATCCCTATCTCGGTCCTCTCAAGGGTCTAAAGAATTTAGAAGTTGATCCATTGATAAGAACATCAAAGGATATATAAGAAATGCATCCCATAATCCACTTTACTATCAGATAGCTAAAACCCACATGTAAGAGCATCAATATGAGATACAACCAACTAGTTCTATCATAAGCTTTAGATAGATCTAGTTTAAGGACCATTGTGGAAATATTTTGTTTTAGTAGAATGAAGACCCTCTTGAGCAGCTTTTATGGCTTCAAAAAATTGCCTACCTGCTAAAAATCCAAACTACTAGAAAATAACTTCAAAGAAAATCTTCTTCAATCTAATAGCCATAATCTTTGCAATGATTGTATAGACACAATTGCACAAGGAAATAGGTCTAAATTCATCAAAGGTTTTAGGATTCTCCTTTTTAGGAATCAACGCTAAAAAGTGGAGTTAAAAGCCCCCAAAACCTGAAGACTCAACTTGAACTCCTCCATAACTCTGAGAAGATCCTCCTCAACAAGATCATAGAAAACTAGGAAAAACTCCACAGGCCATCCATCAGGCCCTAAAGTTTTGTCATTTTTTAAATAAGTTAGGACAACTTTCAATTCTTCCTTTGTGACCTCCTTCATAAGTAACCGATTATCCTCTTCTATAACAAAATTGGGGAAGAAGGTAGTTAACTTTAATATTTCTCCAATGTTGACTCTATCAGGTTCTTTGTAGATAGATTGAAAATATTTTACTCCTAATTCTACTAACTCAAATAAATTCCTAACGAGAACCCCTTCTTCATTCTACATCTCCCAATGTTTACCTTCTTCCTATGATTAGCAAAATTATGAAAAACTTAGTATTTTCATCCCCTTTTTTTAACCATACAAATCTACTTTTCATTCTCCATTCAACTTCCCTCCACTCCAAGAATTTGTTCTTCTTAACTTCTAGTTCAACCAGCCTTACTTTCTCCTCTTTAAAAAAACTAGCCTCGTTCTTTTTATGAATTTTTAAAATTTCCTTCTTATTGGAAATATGTTGAATATTTTCCATGTTATTTTAGTGGGGTTAACACTAAAAGGTACTAGACGCTATGTACGATATACTCACCGGGGTTCAGGGTTGGGTCGGGCCCCGGACAGGGGTTCGGAGGTGGTAACCCTTCGAAAAGCAGTGATCCGAGGGCAGCAACCCCCGACCAAATTTTTAGGGTTTTAAGTTATTTTTAGAATGGGCTTTTAGGGCTACTATATTTGAACCCTTGATTTTTTGCCCATGATATTGTAAAATCCATACATGTGCCTTGGTTACAAATATTGCACTTGCATTAGGTTTTGGAGAGATATAGAAGGAGGATATTATGGTATTGGAGATGGTCAAGTTAATGTAATAATAAGATAATACTATATTGATTTTTCTAGTTGAGGGTTTCCAGGATAAATATTATGTAATGTGTGAATCTGCTATCTTCTTCCTTTAATTTTGCAATTACTGCTTTTCTAGTTTTAGTTTATTGGGGCTCTTTATTTCTCTTCACTTGTCCACCAACTTAAGATCTTTATCCATACTCTCTGTTTTAATTGCAATCCAAGATACCACAACTCCTTTTAATTTTTTTTAGACAACAGCAAATTGAAAACTTGTCGATAACCTAGAACTTTGGTCATAACTAATCCATTATTTTTTAATTAGTTGCTAAAATCTCTCTACCTCCAACCAAATGGAATTGAGCTTAAAAGGACTAACAGGTTTTGCCTCTTGACTTTCTAATTGAAGAAGAGTGGGAGAATGATTCAAGCCACCTCCAGTCTCAACCTATGATTGTTTTCTATCAATTTAGTTGTATAAAGACTTTGAGATCAATAATTTGTCTAACTTCTTTGAGATCCTAACTTCCCCAAATTTATTATTTATCCACATATGCAATAATTTTATTGGTTCCAAATTAATTAAACTATCTTCTTCAATATTATGTCTGAAGTAATATGCAAGTCTATCAAGTCTTTCAAATTCTTCCCATACCTCACTTCTATTGAAAGTTAAATTTAAGTCCCCACCAATGATAACTCTTCCATCCCTAACGCACCTTTGGGAGAAAAAATATTTCCAAAATACCTCTCTATCTTCATAGGGACCATAACAATTAATAACTGATAACCTCAAACCCAAGTCTTTAAAAATTAATTCTATCCACAAGCCTAAAACCATAAAAGAATAATTAATTAAGGATACTGAACTCTTCTAGCTAGTCAAAAAACTCCCTAAATTTCTAGTAGTATCTAGGGCCAGGAACTTCCAGTCCCTAAACAATTTACTTAACCCTTCAATGAAATTTGTACTCACCCCCATAGTTTCTTATAGAAGAATAACATCTGGATTATGAATCTCCACCAACCTAGCTAAGGCAAGTCTTTTAGAGGGACAACCAAGACCTCAAATATTAAAGGATAACAAGATCATTTAAACATCTTAGAGGGGTTTTATCCCACTTTAAGGACCCCTTTTATAGATTTATGTTTGCCCTATTAAATTTCCCTCATAGGCTTCTCCTATGCATGAAACAAAAAATATTTCTAGAAGAGTCCTTTATAAGGTCCAGACCTAACCCTAACCTTCCAACAACTACACAAGTTCTCAACTTGGATTTCCTTTTCCTAGAACGTACATCTCCAAACCATCCCTTGAAACAGATACCTCCCTAGAAGAGTCACCTGGTAGATCAAAAAGACTTTCCCCATTAGCAAAAGTATTTGGAGCAAAATCCCTATTCTATGTGTTTGAGATTGTCAACCCATTGTCCAAACCCCTAGAAAAGTCCTCTTTGGCTCTTCTCTTTGGATATTTGTAAGGAAGTGTCCAAACTTCTTTATTACCTAATTCTAGATTATTCTCCACTTGCATTGGACAATAAGTGTCATAAGGCTTAGATGACTGACCAACAAACTTAATAGAATCGGGTTCCAACCCTTTCACAACTTTCTTTATGACTCTATCTCCTTTAACAACCTACGAACAGTGAAATGGAGACAAAGTCAAGCTCAAAACTTCTTTCTCCTCTAGAATTTTGGTTTCAAGTTCCACATCTTTTTTTTTTGTTTGGGTTGAATCAAGGAGCACTACTGAGCTCTAAAAAATATGTATCTCCTTATTGTTGTTAGTTGACTTGAAATCCTCACTAGTCATTTGTTTTCTCCTCCAAACTTTCTATGTGAAATATTGAGTATATTCCTTAGCAATATGTCCATAAACATGACAATGAACACATCTAAAAGGAATATTCAAATAGTCTAGGATTTAATTATGAGCTATATTCTCCACAACAATCTCCATACAGTCTGATAAACCTTCACTAATATCCATCTCAACCAAAACCCTAGCTACAAACCAAAAAATACTAGATTTGAAAGTAACATTTATATCCAAGGTTTTACCTAATGAATCTTCAATCTCTTTCAAGGCTCTTTATGATCATAAATCCATTGGCAAACCTAAAAGTTTTACCCAGATCAAGATTCTCTAAGCAACTTTAGTCCTGGGATCAAAGCAAGTTATCTAGGACTTTAAAACCAAAAAAGAAGACCCCTATTACCAATGAACTTCCAAAAAAAATTGTGCATCTTCCTCAGAAAAAAAAAAGAAACCTATCCATCCTTCGACAAGTAAGTGAAAAATCGATCCATATCCTAATATTGGGATCCATACCTTCTACAACCACTCATTTAGTGTATTATTAGCTATTTGATGTCCATGAAACTTCCCAATAAGGGTCTTCCTTGAAAACTCTAGAATGTGTTCCATCCTAAGGTCTTCCCCGAGTACCATTATGATCTTCAACCTTCTATTTTTAACCACTTTGTGTGCCTTACCCACTTTACTAACCCGAGTTGTAATTTGTGTTGGTTGAAAGTTTTGACATGCTCCACTTAGGGCCTCTAGATCAATACCTTTACCAACAAAACCAAAACCAAATGAAACTTCATCAGGAAAAGTGAGTCTAGGATGATGGGAGCCTGCTCAAGTTTATCTTCTTGCAATGAAGTACTTGCTTATTCATTATTCCCACCACTTGAGAAGAGTGTTATAAGACACTTGAGAGTGAGTAGTCAATAGGAAAATCGGCTTGATCTAAACCTACTGACATAGACTCCCCTCTATCCACTATAGTCTAATGACCTGTAGTCTTATTTTGGCCACCCAAAAAAATAAGGGCTTGTCCAAAAATGAGACCCCTAGCCCTTGGATTTTAAAATATGTGTTGCCCCTCAAAGGAGTGCTCCAAGAAGTCCAAAAGTTCCTCTTCAATCTCCATCAAACTAGAAACAGTTCAATCCCACCAAGTATAAGTCTGCAACCATGGAGGAACTTGCTTGCATTATCGATCATAGAGGTCCCCTCATCTGAAAACTAGGGTTTCCAGCATTATCCAAAACCCTTAGTGAATGCCATTAGAAAAAAATTTATGTATTTACTTTATACTACCATGTTGCTAAATTTTACTGCTTATCATTTTAAGAAGAAACTTCGAAAAAAAAAATAAACTTTTGAAACCCTAAAAATAAACTATCAAATTCTACTCACATTGTATCTTTTATCACCACAACATTTATCTCATCATCATATTTTTAGTGTAGAACTGCAAACACCTCAACCTTTACAACTATCATGTGTCAACAACATTGCATCCACTTCTAGATATTTTCTTAAACAAGCAGATTACCCTAAGAACCCACCACCGGTAGCCAAATCTGCTACCTCGTAAGATCACCATAATCCACTATTGTAGCCCCTATGAGACACTATACCAACATTAGATTCATCTCTCTAGCGTATATAGTCCAAATTCCCATATGTATATATATACCTAGGTTAGACTAATATATATTAAGGTATATGGATAAAATAAATATATACCTATATTTATTTTATCCTACACCTTAATATTATTATTCCTACAATTACTAAATTAAAATAATTCCAATATCTAGTCTAACTCTAGTCAACTCAAAGTCAAAGGTGACATGGCATGAGACTTGAGTGTGGTGGCATGTGTGGGGCACATAATGGCATGTGGCATGAGTGTGGTGGCATGTGGCATAGGTGTGTGGCGGAAGTGATCTTTGTTCATATAATGGCATGTGGCATGAGTGTGGTGGCACATGTTGTGGAGGTTTTCCTCCATGACTATTTTCCAATGGGAGGATAGCCCAAACTATATATTTGGGCTAAACTCCTTGTGTTGGATGAGTGAATGGAGAGCTAATTGTGTAGTGCAAACTGTGGACAACTAATAATGAGACACTATTGTTTACTTGAGATATTGGTGATTTGCACCAATCACATTTGAGAAAAAAGACTTGTATATTTTGTTGAAGATAATACAAAAGTGGAGATACGATTTTGGTTATGGTTTTTCCCTTTACATGGTTTTCATGTAATTTTTATCGTGGTTTTGAGTTTGTTTTAATCCGCTGCATTTGGGGGATTTTGCTTACTTCCTCCCCCTTCATTTGGTATCAGAGCCTAGGTTCATCTCTGGTGAGTTCTCTAATTTTAGCTTTTAGTATTTTTTTATTATTTTTAAAGCTATGTTACAATTAAATCTAAAAACCCTTCTTTATTGATTTTTTTAAATGATAAAGTTTTTATGTATAGAGTTCTTTTTATTTATATATTTAAATGAAAAACCCTCCTTTATTTTTTTAAATGATAAATATATATAAATATATATAAGGGTTTGTTTTTTTATAAAAATAGAAAATGGTTTTTTTATTTATATATTTAAATGATTTTCATTTAAATATTGTATTAAATTTAAAAGTTTTTTTTAAATTTAATAAGTTGTTAATTTATTTAAAGTATATTTAAAATTAAAGGTATTTGAATATTTTTTTTGGCAAAATAAGTTGTATTTTATTCTTATGTTTTGCAAAATTACTTCTACAATCATACTAACATGTTTGTGTTTTCGGGTTTGAGGGTTTGGTTCAATGGTCAAAACGCTTTTGTAGGAGCGCGAAGACTAGGGTTCCAATCCCTCGAGCCTCATAGTACCGGTGGGTGTGTCGCGTTAGCATAGCCGGCTACATAAAAGGTTTACTTGTTGCAACTGGAGGTTATAGTGGTGACAAGGAGCGAGATTCGAACCCATTAAGAGGTATTGAAAATTGTAACGAGTTACCGATTCCTCTAGTATAATCAAAATAAAAAAAAACATGTTTGTGCTTTCAATCATGGCCTCTAACGATATTGCTAGCTTTACCCCTAAGCATATTCTTGAAGGGATAAACTATCGTATTTGGGAGCCTAGGATGAGGGTGGAATACCAAGCGAGGCAACTTTGGAAGATCATGAACAAGGAGGAGCCACAACCCCAAAATGGAAGAGCACTTGAATCATGGAATGTAAAAAATCAACAAGCCCTTTCTATGTTATTTAGGGTTGTAAGTGATGACATATTAGTGCATATTTCTAATTTTTATTTTGTATATGAAGCATGGGATGAGTTAAAAACCATGTTCACAAGGTCAAACATGGGTAGAAAATTTTCCCTTCTTTCAAAATTGTTTAACACAAAAATATCATGTGAAGAATCTATTGTAATATACCTAGCTAAAATGAGGGAAATTAGGACACAACTACTTGCATGTAGTTGTGAATGGGTGAATGAAAAGCTCTTATGCTTCATTGTACTTAGAAATCTCACTAAAAAGTTCAAGGACTTTGTAAATATCCTCAATACGAGATTTGATCAAGAAGACAATCTACCTACACTAGCAGAGCTCTCCAACCTACTTGTTCAACATGAAGAAACCATCAAGCTACAAGAAGGTACAAAGGTAAGTGAAGGTAAGGACCCTAACTCTACTTCTATTGCCTTGAATGTTCATAAAGGTAATAAACCTAGAAAGTGGAACAAAGGAAACTTTAAAGGTAAGAATCAAACTAGTTCTTCAAAACCTAAGTTTGAGAAGAAATCAAAGAGCAATAATCCTAAATTTAATGGTAATTGTAACTTTTGTGGCATTTTTGGCCACAAAGAAAATGATTGTTACAAGAAGAAAGCAACCTCCAAAAACATAAAGAGCAAGAAGGGAGGTAAGCAAACTAATAATGTTGCTTTAGTTCATGCATTGACTTCCATTCATGATAAAATAGACCATAATTCTTGGATTATTGATTCAGGATGCACTAATCATATGACTAATTCTAAGTCATATTTTACTTCATTAAACTTAGATTACAATGATGTAGTTACTATTGGGGACAATTCCCAAATTGTTGTAGAAGGAATTGACAATGTTAAGATAGGTAGAGAAGTATATAATGATGTTTTGTTTATTCCTAATCTTGCAACTAACCTACTTTCTGTAAGGCAATTAGCTTCTCAAGGAAGAAGCATTCAATTTTGTGACAATAGGTGCATCATAAAAAATAATGTGGGAGAGATTGTTGGAGAAGGTATGCTTTCCAACAACTTGTATGTATTCTCTCCACATCAAATTTTAGGTAAACATTGCCTTGCCATGTATGTTGACAATAATTCTAAATTGTGGCATAATAGATTAGGACATCTAAACTATAGAAGTATGATTGATATGTTTAACAAAAACATGGTAATTGGTCTTCCTAAAATTGAAGTTGATGGAGGACTTTGTGAGGCTTGCATTTTATCCAAGCAACCTAGGACTAAGTTTGGTGAAACTTCTTTTAAATCTTCTTATAGATTGCAATTAGTCCATTCTGACCTTATGGGTCCATTTCAAGTTAAATCATTAAGTGGATGTTTATATTCTTTAACTTTTATTGATGATTTTTCAAGGTACACTTGGATTTACTTTTTGAAAAACAAGTCTCAAGTATTTGAATATTTCAATTTTTTTAAGGCACTTGTTGAAAATGAAACCTCTTCCTCCATAAAAGTCTTAAGGACTGATAATGGAGGAGAGTATGTGAGTAATGAGTTTAACTCTTATTGTCTTGAAATGGGCATTTCAAGACAATTCACATGCCCATATTCACCCCAACAAAATGGGGTTGTTGAGAGGAAAAATAGGTCCATTGCAAATATGGCAAGGACTTTCCTCCAAAATTTACCTAATTTCTTATGGGTTGAATGTTGTTTTACTTCTGTATATTTGCTTAATAGGTGTGCCACTAAGGCACTAAATGGAGTCACTCCATTTGAGGCTTGGTTTCAAAGGAAACCATCAATTAAGCATTTGAGAGTAATTGGGTGCATTGCTTATGCACATCATAATAATTCAAATGATATTAGAAAATTAGATGATAGATCTTTGAAATGTGTGTTAGTAGGTTATGATAATCAATCCAAAGGATATAGATTATATAACCCTAATAGTAGGACTATCTTTGTGAATAGGGATGTCACATTTGATGAGTCTACTTTATATAAATCTAGTTCTTTTAGCATTGATGAAAATTCTCCCTTAGAAAATCAAACTAAGAGACCAAAATGGTTAGAGCAAACAACCAAAGACTCTCCATTTGGTGAAATGTACAAATATAGAACTAGAAGCCAAACATCAAGTATAACCTTAATGGCTAAAATTCAAAATTTGAATGAACCTCAAACCTATAATCAAGCTAAAAATGATCCAAATTGGATCAAAGCTATGGAACAAGAATTCAATTCTCTTATAAAAAATGATACTTGGGATTTAGTCCCAAGGCCTTCTAAGAGAAATGTAATAGGTTGTAAATGGGTATTTAGACTTAAGTTAAATTCTTTAGGAAAAGTTGACAAACATAAGGCTAGATTAGTAGCAAAAGGTTTCTCACAAAAGTATGGAGTAGATTATGAGGAAACTTTTGCTTTGATTGCTAAAATACCTACAATTAGATTAATAATAGCATTAGCTGCTACTTTTAATTGGAAAATTTATCAATTATATGTAAAGAGTGCATTTCTTAATGGTAACTTAGATGTTGAGATTTATATGGAGCAACCTCAAGGCTTTGAGAACCTAGAAAAGCCAAATTATGTTTGTAGATTAAAGAAATCCCTATATGGACTTAAGCAAGCTCCAAGAGCTTGGTATGATAAGGTTTCCAAGTATTTTTCTTCAATTGGTTTTAATAAGTGTTATTTTGATCTGGATTTGTATATTTCTAGGAAAAATAATAGCATTACTATCATTGTTTTATATGTAGATGATTTACTTTTAATAGGAAATAATGAATGTATGATTGAAATATATAAAAATCAATTACTAAATAGATTTGAAATGACTGACATGGGTTTGTTGCATTACTATTTAGGCTTGCAAATCTACCAACAATCCCATAAGATTATGATTTCTCAATCTAAGTATATATTAGAAATCTTGCAAAGGTTTAAAATGAAAAATTGCAAATGTGTTTCTACTCCTATGGTTTCTAGCAAATTTGAAATTAATAAATATTCTAAGCTTGTAGATAAAACTCAATATAGGCAACTTATAGGTAGTTTACTCTATCTTATACTCCTGATATTGCTTATGTTGTTAATGTGATGGCTAGATTTATGCATAAGCCTTATGATGTTCATCTTAATGTTGTTTATAGAATACTTAAATATCTAAGTGGAACTACTAATTTAGCTTTGGAATATTTAAGTAATTCTCATGTAAATTTGTTTGGTTATTGTGATAGTGACTATGCTATGGATAATGTTGAAAGAAAATCCACAAGTGGATATTGTTTCTCCTTGGGATTAGGTGTGATCTCTTGGTGTAGTAAGAAACAACCAACCATAGCACTCTCCTCAATTGAGGCTGAGTATAGAAGTGCTACTCTAGCATGTCAAGAAGCCATTTGGCTTCAAATACTACTAACAAAAATTGGGTTTAACAACAATAAATCTATCACAATATTTTTTGATAACCAATCTTCAATAGCTTTAGCAAAGAATCTTGTTATGCATCAAAGGACAAAACACATTGAGATTCAAGCACACTTCATTAGGGAGAAGGTATTATATGGGATAATTAAACTCATATATTGCCCCACAAATGAGAACATTTTGATATTTTCACAAAACCATTAGTAGAATCTAAATTTTCTTACTTTAGAAGTAAACTAGGCCTAAAAGAATTGCCCTCAAGGGGGAGTAATGCATAATATTGTGTGATGTCAATTATTTTAAGTATTTTTTAAGGTTTTGTGAATTCTATGTTGATGGATGTTATTTTTTTTTCCATGTTGATGGAATATGTGTGTCATTTATTTATCCATGTTGATGGATGTTATTTTTTCATGTTGATGGAATATGTATGCCACTTGTTTATCCATGTTGATGGATGTTATGTTTTCCATGTTGATAGAATAGATATATATAGATGTTATGTTTTCCATGTTGATGGAATATGTATGCCACTTGTTTATGTTGATGGAAACCTTATTTATATATCATATTTTATATATATATATATGCCACTTATTATTGATGTTTTCCATGTTGATGGAAACCTTATTTACATGCCATATTTTATATATATGATTACTGACTCTATGTCATGTTTTTCTTTTGTAGATCCATGTTGATGGATGGTGCCTTGCCTATTGCCACACAACTTGGAGTCTCTACTATGCCATTGTTGAAACATTCTTTATGAAAAGATGACAATAGCTTAAAGTCTCTACTACAGTTGTTGAAACATTCTTTACGAAAAGATATGCTCCTTGGTAAATTTGGTTCTTTACGAAAAGATATGCTCCTTGGTAAATTTGGTTCTTTAGAGCCTCACCTCTTGAATTAAAGGAAAGTGTTGAAACAAATTGTAAATTCACCTAAGGTGAATAATAATAAAATTAGGTATGAGCGAACGGAAAGTTAACATATTTTCAACTGGTTTTTCTTTTTACAAGGTTTCCCATAATATTAGAGTGTCTTTTATGTAGTTCATTTATTTCTATCTTCCTTTAGATTTTTTAAATTTATTAAATTTTAAATTTTATAGTTGTTTGAATTTGTTTTAATGGATTTTGCTTTCTTCCTTCCTCCCCGTCACTTTATACCTTAAAACAGATGTAAAGTACAAATAAACACATCAATGAATCTTCAAAGATTAAGTTCTCAAATCAGTATTGGAATTCCTCCTTTCGCTAATGAGTAATGTTGACCACAAAAGAAGTCCCTTATGACAAATACAAGTGCCATAAATTGGCTTAAAATAAAATAAAAAATTTTGAGCGTATATACTATATCCAACATTTTTGAAGAATAAACTGTCCAAAATTAGCTCAGCAAAACATGCGCAACAGGTAAACTGAATAAAATCTTACTACAAAGTCTTCTTCATTTCTGAGTCCATGTTTTGTATTGGCTTAATCATCAACAGGATCCTCTGGCATGTCTTCAGGTTTCCTTTTAATCACAACGGTGGGACAATCAGCATGCTTTGAACAGTATTCACTGACAGTTCCAACAAATACCCTGCAAGTAACAGGAATCATCTTTTTCAGTCACTGATGTATACATTTATATAAACAGTCCCCATTGTTATTTAAGCTTCCCCAAAACAGCCTACCACTAAAAGATTGTTCTGCATAAGAGATCTTTTTCAGTCACTGATGTATAAATTTATATAAACAGTCCCCATTGTTATTTAAGCTTCCCCAAAACAGCCTACCACTAAAAGATTGTTTTGCATAAGAGATTGTTTACATGCCTGAAATAATCTGAAGCAGACAAGGTTGAAGACTTCACCTATGCTAAAAAGATCAATAAAACAATGTATACATTTATATAAACAGTCACCATTGTTATTTAAGCTTCCCCAAAACAGCCTACCACTAAAAGATTGTTTTGCATAAAAGATTGTTTACATGCCTGAAATAATCTGAACCAGACAAGGTTGAAGACTTCAACTATGCTAAAAAGATCAATAAAACAATTAATCTGCTTGTTTTTACAGACGTTTTGAAGTGACACATAACCTGCAAGAGGCCTAAACCCTTTTACACAGGTCTGTTTATCCTCTTATCACATTCCTTGGAATGGTTCCTAATCTTGCACTTTAAACAAACCTCTGCTTGGGGCTGTCTACGCTCTACTATCCTACTATTGCCTATATACTAAAAATAAAATGTACTTTGACTTCACCAAGTCATTTTCAACATCGTCTACGCTCTACTACCCTCCTATTGCCTATATACTAAAAATAAAATGTACTTTGACTTCACTAATTCATTTTCAACATCGTTCATCAACTCCATAGATAATATCCAGCAGGAGGATGGCCATATGAGACATATATAGTTTACCCATTATATAGTTATTCAACTATACTCCGGTTTGTGAAGCATCGTGCATCGTGTACAGCACTACCTGCAGGATTCAAACCTTGTACCTCTATTCAGAGTTCCAAAATCTCTACCATATAAAAAACAAAAAAAATCAAAAAATAACCTCTTTTCAATGAGATATTCAAGACAACCAATATGACTACGCATTATCATTATATACTAGAGTATTTGAAGATTAGAAAGGCCTTAATCCCAACACTCATCTTCCTGGTACAAACAACATATTCAGCAGATGTCTAAGGGACTGCTCATTGCCCATCACAGACAATCAAGACAACCAATATGACTACGCATTATCATTATATACTAGAGTATTTGAAGATTAGAAAGGCCTTAATCCCAACACTCATCTTCCTGGTACAAACAACATATTCAGCAGATGTCTAAGGGACTGCTCATTGCCCATCACAGACAACCTCGTACTAGAAAGAGTCGCCACTGTGCCCAGGCTATAATATCACCAAGAGAAGCAGCTCACATAAAAGGGTAGTATAACAGTATCCTGTTTCCAAAATACCAATTTGCTCAAACCCAGTATCCTGTTTCCAAAACACCAATTTGCTCAAACCTATGAATGAACTTTCTGTTTCAGAAGTGACCACCCTACAAAACAACGGACCTTTCCCATCCAAAGGCCTTCCCATAGGGAAAAGCTCTAGTTCTGTTCCACTATGTCTGCCCAAAAAGTAGGGATTTATAAATATAAAATTTGCAACATTTTCTGCATCTTGAAATGCACTAACTTCCACTTGATATTGATTGATGAGCTGAATAGCTTACAAAAGGTCAATAATCAATAAGATGAAAACATATGAAAAATATTGCACACTGGTTTAACAAATGAGAAAAGCAACATGATAGTCACATGGAGAGTGCTTAGAAACTTGAAGATTTTCAATACAAGATGCATGCAAAGATGTGGTCTTATAATTGCTTTATGATCATCTGAATACTGTCTTTAATTTGTGGAAAATATGCCATTTTCTTATCAGTTGAACCAACTTATTCCATTTACATAATTATCTGTATTGACATAGAGCTGTCAGTTGCCTGTATTTGGTATGAATTTATACTCTACAAACAAAAGACATGTTTCCGTAGTGTCTGGTTAATTTAGAATCAATATACAGTAAAAATACAAGATGCATGCAAAGATGTGGTCTTACAATTGCTTTGTCATCATCTGAGTATACTCTCTACAAACTAAAGGTAGATTTTTCTTTTTGGGCAATTAAAACCAATTTTCATTAATCCAACATTGATATTTAAATACATTAACATAGGTTATAACTATAGTTGAGAAAATCGGAGTCAGATCGGAATGCGGATGGAAAAGGAATCGGAAAATTTGGGAATTGAGAAAAAATTGGAAAAAAAAAAAAACCAAAGATCGGAATGCGGATGGAAAAGGAATCGGAAAAATTGGGAATTGAGAAAAAATTGGAAAAAAAAAAACCAAAGAAAATGCAATTTTTCATTGAAAAAAAGATTTTTTTCATAAACCAAATATTAATAATGAAAGTGATACAAGCTTAAAATACACATGGCAAGTGATACAAGCTTAAAGCCTTAAACAACTCATAAAAGTGACAAAACACGTCTTGTATATAAAAAAGTTATAAATTACAAAATGCATCATTGGTCATTACAATACCTCAATGTCTTTGAATGCCTAGCAGGAGGACTAGTCTCTCTTTGGTCATGAGAAATACAATACCTCAATGTCTTTGAATGCCTAGCAAAAGGGCTAGTCTCTCTTTCTCACTATGTTTGTGCCTCTTCTTGTGCCTATCTCCTCCACTAGGGTTTTCAATGTTTTCTAATTCTTCTAGGTTTTCAATGTTTTCTAATTCTTCCATGGAGAAGACAGACATTCATGTGATGGATTTGGCGCACCTGCTATGGATTTGTGATCCATTCAGATGATGGATCAATCTGAATGGAGGCGAAGGTTGTAATGAACCAACACAAGATCATTCAACTTTTTTTTGTAAGCCTATTGTGCTTCTTGGAGTGTATATCCTCAAACATACTCCAATTACACTCACAACCTGAAGTGTTGCATAGTTCATATAAGACTTTAATGGTTAAGCGTTGTTGATTGGACACATATGCACCAAAGTCCTCCCACCATAATTCTAGAAACAACCAAGAAAAGAAAATTTAACATATAAATTAAATCTAGAAACAACCAAGAAAAATGAAATTTAATAATTCAATTCTAAATTGAGATTATTTTTTAAAACAAAATCAAAAGACAAAAAAATTATTCAACGAGGGTTATCTAGCCTCGTATTTGACCTTTGATCGAATGCACTAATCGGATGGGAAAAGGACACATTGACATTCCTTACAAGACTGCATCTCATAATGTCTCTTATTGCACATTTCCACATCAAGGTACATGCAATCAATGCAATGTCAAAATCCCACCATCACCTCATAGTCAGCTTCAAATGTATCAAAATAGAAAAATTTAGGGTTGAGGTAGTACCCCGCTACATGAAGAGGGCTATGGAGCTGAGATGTTGATCGTTGGTCAATGATATCCCAAATGGGACCGTATTTGGTATGGGAATGTCCATAAAATGAAGCAATTGCCTCTTTTGCCCTCTCCATAGCCTCACATACATATGTCATTGCAGATTTTTCTCCATCAACAAGATGGAGAACCCTCACCAAAAACTCTGACACCTGAAAAAAAAAAAAATTAATTTAAATAAAAATATTTACAAATTACAATACAAGATTTGCAAATGGAAAAATAGTTTAAATTAAAAAAATAAATAATAAAATAAACTAAAAACTTAGTCTTGTACCTTGATGGCCTCATTCATGGCTTATCTAGAACGGCTCCTCAAACAAACATTCATATACTTTTGCCCCTCATTGGAGAGTCGCTATCTAGCAACTTGTTTGGAATTCTGCTCATCTCTCACACACATCTACTTCAATGACCCTCTTGCATCATAGAGGCTCTGCAATGTCACGAAGTTTGTGGTGAAGAATGTAACTCCCTTGATGGCCTCATTCATGGCTTATCTAGAACGGCTCCTCAAACAAACATTCATATACTTTTGCCCCTCATTGGAGAGTCGCTATCTAGCAACTTGTTTGGAATTCTACTCATCTCTCACACACATCTACTTCAATGACCCTCTTGCATCATAGAGGCTCTGCAATGTCACGAAGTTTGTGGTGAAGCATGTAACTCCAGCCCGCACTAGCTCCCTCCCACCAATAAAATGCCTCATGAGGTTGAGGACCCATGTATGGTTGTAGATGACTTTTGTGATAGCCCTAGGCTTTTGTATAACCCCTAACACCCAAGGTAATTTTCCAATGTCTTTGAGGAGCAAATTGAGACAATGGGCTGCACATAGGGTCCAAAAGAAACATTGGCGAATCTCTTCCCAAATCTTCCCAATGTTTTTGAGGAGCAAATTGAGACAATGGGCTGCACATAGGGTCCAAAAAAACATTGGGGAATATCTTCCAAAACCTTACCGGCTACTACATACACTACTACATTGTTCGTGATGAGTTGGACAACATTCTCCTCCCCAACCTCCAACACAACCTCTCCCAACAACCCTGCAAGCATTTCAGCACTCTTAACTTCTATCGATGCATTTACTAACCTGAGGAATACAATCCCTCCCGTAGAAGAAAAGTTAAGGTTCTTCCCCTCCCATCGGTCCACCCATCAGACATGATACTGCAACCCTTCTTCCACACTCTACATTGGTCTTCAAGCACAACCAAAATGTCGTCCACGAATTGTTGAAGGAGAGGGCCCCTAAGGTCATTATAAATTGGTAGCTTAAATCTTGCGCCGCAAGTTGCAATGGCATCTACCATTCGCCGCCAATATGGAGACCTTGCCATACTGAAGGGAAGGTCGAAAAATTTCCCAAAAACTCGTAATGGCCTTCCTCTCTGCCCTGTGCCTCTCCTGGTTCCACATGCCCATACCCTCCCTCAAGCATAGGTTGTGCCCTTGGCGTGGAACATTCTGCAAAATAGGACTTCTTCGTTCTACTCCCTGGGTGTGCAACTGAGGGACTCGAATTCTCGTGATGAAACCGGCTAAAGGTGTTGTCGGTACAATCTGTATGAGGTCGAGAAAGGGGGGTTGATATGGGATCACTTTGCCTTCCTTTGAGGTCTTTTTCTCCTCTTTGTTTGAGAGGATGGCATTACATTCATCCATAATTTCAATCGGCACATCTTGGCATACCCTAACATTTTGCCATGATATCTTTGCCAAATTGACTTTGAGGCAGTATATGCCTCCATGAATGAGAGACCCACAAGTAACTACAAAGCTACAAACAATAACGTAAAAAAAACCCTAAACCCTAAACTAGGTTTAGGGTTTAAATTTTAAACATTGACAATTAAAAAAATGGGCTTGCATACATTGTTATGCAAGCAGCAATATTTACTTTAAAAAGAAAAAAAAGACAGCTGAAAGAGAAAAAAAAGCTCAAACTTTGACCTAGTTTTCCAAATTCCTAGCTCAAATGCAACAGTTGGGTCGTTGTTGCGTTTGGTTTTTAATCTTTAAAAAAAAAAAAACAAGCTTGAAATAGAAAAGAAAAAGGAAAGAGTTTGCAAAAGTTTTTCTTACCTGAAATGAATCCTTTGAGGGGGGATATTGGTGGCTATTAGTGGCTGCCAGATTCCTTGAAACTACAAAAAAAACGGCTGTTAGGATGCAGTTGCGTGTTTGTTTGGTGGGGTAGAAGGTAGGCGTCCTTTATCTAGTTTGGAACAGGTAAAAATAAGGCAAAATGAAAAAAAATAAATATATATATAGCATTTTCTCTACCCAAGCAACCGCAGGTGATTCTTCGTGGTGGGAATTGCAATTTTTTGCCTGCTTTTTTTGAACGAAAAATAATTTTAGATGCGATTTGAATCAATAACCCGAAAAAAATTGAACCGGATGAAGATTACATTAGGATTTTCATAACTATGGTTATAACCATATTTAAATGTAAGCCAATGGTTAAAACCATAAAAATTGGTTATAACTGATAGTCAATAGTCTAGTAGTAGTAGGTTACACTTGCTCTAAATAAGACAAATAAGGTAATAAAGTCCTAACATCCCCCTATTACATTATTTGGTATAATGGAAAAGAAATCAAATTTGAATTATGCAAGTACCTTCATAAAAATATCCACAAGCAAGCGATTCTTTGATGGGAAAATACTGGAGCTAAATTTGTTTATTTTAAACTTGTTCTTGAATGCAATGACACTGAACTTCAATGTGCTTCATCCTTTCATGAAAACTGGATTCATGACCAACTTTAGAACACCATGATTGTCACAATGTAATACTATTGGTTAACAATATGCAATGTAACAATATCAATTTGCATACAACTCCTTGTGCAACACAATATTGTACCTCTATGGATTATCGATAATCCCACTATCTGTTGTTTCTTGCTACGCCACAAGATAAATTCAGATCCTAGATGAAACACATCTCCAAATGTTGACCTTCTATTATCTATAGATCCAACATAGTCAAAGTCCATATATCCTTGTAAGAAAAATTAATCATTCTTCTTATACTCTAGGCCATACTCCATTGTACCACAAACATAATACAAAACATTACATTGTTTGTTGCCTTCTAATAGGTTCCTGCATGAACCTCAAAAGATAACTCCAACAAAGTTGATATCATGCCTTGTATTTGTTAGGTATATGAAATTCCCAATCAGCTAACAATAAAGAGTACTAGATACTTTTGGTGAATCATCATATCAAGACAATTGCAAACCTTGCTCCATTGGTGTTCCTTTGATTTACAATCTATCATCCAATATTTTTCAAGCAATGTCTTGGCATACTTCATTTGTGAGACCACAAGGTGATTTTGCCTTTGCCATACCTCCAAGCCAAGTCAGTAGTGCAAACGTCCCAAATTTATCATGTCAAATGACTTTTTCAAGTCATTATTTACACCATTCACCAAATCATCAAAACTACCAATGATGACCAGATCATCAACATACAACACAAGTATCACTATCTTAGATCCAACTTTCTTAAGATAGAGATTTGCATTAGAGGTACTTCTAGTGAAACCATGTTGCAACAAGTGATCATCAATTCACCAAATCATCAAAACTACCAATGATGACCAGATCATCAACACAACACAAGTATCACTATCTTAGATCCAACTTTCTTAAGATAGAGATTTGCATTAGAGGTACTTCTAGTGAAACCATGTTGCAACAAGTGATCATCAATTTTTATGTACCAGGATCTTGACTTTTGCAAGTCATTCTTTACACCATTCACCAAATCATCAAAACTACCAATGATGACCAGATCATCAACACAACACAAGTATCACTATCTTAGATCCAACTTTCTTAAGATAGAGATTTGCATTAGAGGGACTTCTAGTGAAACCATGTTGCAACAAGTGATCATCAATTTTTATGTACTAGGCTCTAGGAGCCTGCTTCAATCCATACAATGACTTGATCAATCTACAAAGATTTTGATGTTGCTCATCAACAACAAAGTCTTCAGGTTGTATCATGCACATCGTTAAAGAAGGCGTTCTTAACATCCATTTGTTGAAGTTTCCAACCAAACTGTGTTGCCAGTGGACAGATTATACAAATGGTCTTAATCTTCGTTGTGGGAGAAAATGTCTCTTCATAATCTATTCCTTCCTTCTATGCATAGACCTTTGCAACAGGTCGTGCCTTATATTTGTCCATGGATACATCTGCCTTGTATTTCATTTTGAAAACCCACTTGTAGCCTATGGGCTTCTTCCTTTTGGAAGATCGACCAGTTCCCATGTTTTGTTTTTCATCACACATTTATACTTCGCATCTATAGCTGCCTTCCACTATGATGAACTAAGTGCTGCCTTCACCCATTCTAGTTCTGAATTCTCCATCACTGAAGTCATCAAGACCAGATTTACTTCCTGACATGTACTACTCCTAACACATGGTCATGTTGTAGTGATGTTAGGAGCTGCATCAAATTTAGCATCTTTGATGGTACTAGTGAGCCATTTTGGAGTCTTTCTGTTGTGACGGAGCTATAAGCACAACTTCATGTTCATCAACTACTACAGGTTCATCAACAACTTCCTAAAACTCCATATCATCATCACCTATGCTCACCACTGAAGATGTGGCATTTTCAGACTCTTTAGAATCCTCGGTATTTGACTTAGTTTCACAAGATTCATCGAACACCACATCTCTACTTATATGCAATTTCATGGTGACTTGATCCACCAGTCGATAAGCTTTTGACTCATCATCATACCCAAGAAATATGGATGGCAAGGTCTTAGCATCCAGTTTGGTCCTCTACTGCTTTGGCACATGCATGTATGCCTTTCTTCCAAAAACTTTGAGATGCACAATTGAAGGCTTCCTCCCAGACCAAGCTTCTTCAAGTGTAACTCCTTTTAGCGATTTTATGGGTGCTCTATTAAAAAGATAGATGGCAATGGCAACAACTTCAACCCAATCTTGTTGCTCCTTTTGGAGCCCCATTATTTTGTGAAGTATAGGTTGTAGTGAGTTGTCTCTTGATCCCATTTTGCTCGAGAAACTATGAAAAGTCGATAAATGTATATTCCCCCATCGATCTAAGCAGAGAACTTGAATGGAACGTCCAATTTTCGTCTCAACACGCTTCTTGAATCTATGGAAATACTTGAGAGCTTTTGACTTCAACGTCAAGAAAGACACCCACTTCTTTCATGAGTAGTCATCCATAAACAACTGAAAGTACTTATATCCACTGAAACTAGCAATCAAGAGTCCACATCCACACAGATTAGTGTGACTCACATCCCAACTTTCCTTTTGCTTTGTGAATGCTCAACTCAAAAGGTACTCAAAGTGTTGCTTCCTTGCTAAACAACCTATGCATGCCGAAAAAACTAATATGTTGGCAAACCTAACTAACACCATTTGATGCTTAATCAACTATAGTTTCTTGGACTCAAATGACCATATATCCTATGCCAAAGGGAGAGAGCATCTGTCATTGTAGCCATTCTTGTAGGAACCAGTTGCCACAATCTTGTCATTACTCTTGATAATAAAACACTTTCTTGCTATCAACGAGACTGAATTCTACCACCACATTTGGATCCATAACTGACCAAAGTTACAAAATCCCGATTTAATCCTGATCTGATATGATTTTTTGCGATTCAAAAGGGTTGTCGATTTGATTTGGAAATTAATTTTTTGAAAAATGACGATTTTTGCCAATGTTTTCCAAAAAAAAATCAGGAATTGCATTTTTTTCAAAAGAATCACAAGCCTCATTTTTACCTATTCCAAATTGGAGAAAAGGGTCTACCTATCTGCAACCACACCAAACAAAACAAGCTAGTGCATCCTAACAGCCGATATTTTTTTGTAGTTTGAAGGAATCCAGTAACCACCACCCAAAGGATTCATCTGAGGTAAGAAACTGTTTTATTTCTAAAGATTAAAACAAATGCAACAACCACCCAATTGTTGGGTTTGAGATAAAAATTTGGAAAACTAGGTTAATGTTTCAATTGTTTTCTTTTTCCCTCTTTCAACTGTGTCTTTTTTTCTCCTTTTAAATAAACATTGCTGCCAAATAACTATGTATGCAAGACCATTTTTTCAACTGTCAATGTTTAAAGTTTAAAGTTATTTTTTTTTAAGTAATTGTTTGTAACTTTGTTGTTACTTGTTTCCATGTGCAGCCACAAAAAAATGTTGAAAAGAGATCCAACATGGAAGTATGCAAAGGAAGGGGAAAAGAAAGGGGAAGTTTATTGCAATTTTTGTGGGTCTCTCATTCATGGAGGCATATACCACCTCAAATTCCATTTGGAAAAGATATTAGGCAAAATATCAAGGTTTGCCAGGTTTGCCAAGAAGTGCCAATTGAAGTTATGCAAAGGATTCATTTGAGGTAAGAAACACTTTCAAGCATGTTTTTTGTTTTTTTTTTAAGTTTAAAACAAATGCAACAACCACCCAATAGTTGGGTTTGAGATAAAAATTTGGAAAACTAAGTCAAGGTTTCAGTTGTTCTCTTTTTCCCTCTTTCAACTGTGTTTTTTTTTTCTCCTTTTAAATAAATATTGCTGCCTGATAACTATGTATGCAAGCCCATTTTTTCAGCTGTCAATGTTTAAAGTTTTAAGTTTTTTTTTTAAGTAATTGTTTGTAACTTTGTTGTTACTTGTTTCCATGTGCAGCCATAAAAAAATGTCAAAAAGAGATCCAACATGGAAGTATGCAAAGGAAGGGGAAAAGAAAGGAGAAGTTTATTGCAATTTTTGTGGGTCTCTCATTCATGGAGGCATATAGCACCTCAACTTCCATTTGGCAAAGATATTAGGCAGAATGTCAAGGTATGCCAAGATGTGCCGATTGAAGTTATGAATGAGTGTAATGCCATCCTCTAACAAAAAGGATAAAAAAGACCTCAAATGAAGACAAAGTGACGTCATGTCAACCCCCTTCTTGACCTCATACATATTGTACCGGCAACACCTTTAGCTAGTTTCACCGCGAGAATTCGAGTCCATTAGTTGCACACCCAAGGAGTGGGGCAGATGAGTCCTATTTTGCAGAACATTCCACACCAAAGGCACAACCCACACTTGAGGGTATGGGCATGTGGACCCAGGAGTGACATAGGGTAGCAAGGAAGACCATTGCCAGTTTTTGGTATTTTTCCAACCTTCCCTTCAATGTGGGAAGATCTCCATACTGGCAGCACATGGTAGATACCATTGCAAGTTGCGACATAGGATTTCAGCTGCAAATTATGATGACCTTAAGGGCCCTATCTTTCAACAATCTGTGGACGACATTCACGTTGTGTTTGAAGACCAGCACAGAGTGTGGAGGTAGAAAAATTGCACAATCATGTGTGATGGATGGACCGATTGGAGGGGAAGAACCTTAATTAATTTTTTGGTTGCTTCTATAGGAGGAATTGCATTCCCCAAGTCAGTAGATGCATCGGTACAAAGAGTGCCAAAATGCTTGCAAGGTTGTTGGGGAGGTTGTGTTGGAGGTTAGGGAGGAGAATGTTGTCCAAGTCATCACGGACAGCGCAATAGTGTATGTAGCAGCCGATAAGATTTTGGAGAGATTCCCCACTGTTTTTTTGGACCCAATGTGTAGCCCAGTGTCTCGATTTGCTCCTTGAAGACATTGACATTGGGAAATTACCTTAGGTGTCAGAGGTTGTATATAAGTCCAAAGCTATCATAAAATTTATCTACAACCATACATGGGTCATCAACCTTATGAGATATTTTATTGATGGGAGGGAGCTATTGTGGGCTGGAGTTACATGCTTCGCCACAAACTTCGTGACATTTTAGAGCCCCTATGATGTAAGAGAGTCATTGACGCATATGTTTGTGAGGGATGAATGGAATTCTGAACAAGTTGTTAAATACCAAAGTTCCACGAGCCTGGGGGATGAGGGGACAGGTTTCGGGGGACGGCTCCAGAACGGTTGGGGGGACGGCTGGTATAATACTATAAAAATTGAAATTTTTTAGAAATTTAGAATAATCTACACATTCAGAATTCTACACCCAACAAAAATGATATTAGGATATTCATATTAGTTACTAAGTGCAGCCATTTAATTGTTTCAAGTTCAACAAATATAACTTGAAGGTTCAGCCAAGGATATCAAGTGCAGACAATGTTCAAACAGTCATCATTTTTTCAGCCACCAATGTTCAAACAAAGATTGTCATTTTTTAATTTTTTCAGTCACTAACTGTTCAAATATGACAGCAATCAGAAATCTGAAATACTCATAGTATCAATGCTCATTTACAACAAAAAGACTCAAAAGAGTATACAATGTACATCATAAAACTAAATTAGTAAATACTAAAATAGTAAATACTCATAGGAATGAGACTGTATGGAACTCCTATGGAACTTCTGCTAGGCTATCACTATCTGATGAGCTGCCCTCATCATCTAAGTGAAGATCCTCCAATGAAACTCCAACCAACCCCTCCTGACTCTCATCCTCATCAATCTGTCCTACATCCTCTAGATCAACATCCCATCGTGTAGCTGGAGATTGCTTGTACTCTGAATTAACTCTCTCACAAAGACGAAGAGAGCTATGCACTGCAACTAGCTTCTCTGCTCTACGAGAGGTAAGCCTATTCCTCCTCACATTGTGGATAAAGTTGTATGTAGACCAATTCCTCTCAGCGGCAGGGGAACTAGCAACCTGTGAAAGAACCCTAATTGCAAAATGTTTCAAGTTAGTTGTGCTATCCCCATATAGCTGCCACCATACAATGGGATTTCTTTGGGCAATGGTAGCCCTATCCTCCATACACTCTGGGTTGTTGAAGCAAGGGCCCTCGAGATTAGAAAATTTGAGCCACACATGTCTAAGATCTGAGCCCTCCTCCCTCTCATATATCTTTCTAAGGGCATTCAAAAACCCTTGTCTCACCCCTGGATCATCATGGGGAGCCACTCTCCCAGGCCTAGGCTCATACCACTTTGGGTTTACTACATATGTTGCCATATGAAGGGGGGTGTTCATCCTATCCCACCTCCTCTGTATAATAGGCCTAATGTAGGCCTCATAGAATAATAGGGATGGATCTCTAGCAGAAATGATTTTTTTAATCTCCCCCAACATGCTGTCAAAAGTCTCATAGATCTCTCTTAGACTAGGAGCATCTGTGTCAGCATATCTGATGACTGCAACAATTGGGACAACAAAAGACACAATATACCTACAAGAAATAAAAAACAAAATTTAGAAACTTAGACTATATGTCACATTGTCATATGAACAATCCAATTTGAAACGAAAAATGAAAATTGAAAAATCATTAATGATTTTTCCTACTTGGCTTGAGTCCACCAACTATCATCCAATGTTTTGTCTCTAATTTTTTTCCCCTCCTCTATCCTTGATTTCGGCCACCTATTTCACTCTATGCATACTACCATGGATTGTAGAGCATCTTGCACCTCAATCATCCTCTCCAATAAAATGAAGTAGGTGGTGTATCTAGTGTCTCCTGGTTTGATGAACTCCTTTGAGAAGGACCGAAAGAGGGCTAAAGAAGTGTGATGGTTGCAAATGAACATTTGTATATCTCTTGCTTATGCAACCATAGCCTTCACCCAATCTATCCTCCCAATGTCCTTCAATGAATTGTTCAATGCATTAACACAACACGGGGTCCAAAAAATATGTCTATATTCTTGTTCTATCATTTTCCTTGCACGCTAGCAAACAGGGGCTGCATCTGTAACTACCTGTAGTGTACAAGAAGTATTACTCCAAAAAAAAAAAATGCTCTCATTTAACAACCATTTAGAATCTAGATTTATAATTTTAAAGACTTTGATTTTCATAAGAAAAATTTAAAAGTTAAAACGGAAATTGTCGAATTGATTACCTGTACAACATTAAAAAGTTAAAACAAAATTTAGAAACTTAGACTATATGTCACATTGTCATATGAACAATCCAATTTGAAACGAAAAATGAAAATTGAAAAATCATTAATGATTTTTCTTACTTGGCTTGAGTCCACCAACTATCATCCAATGTTTTGTCTCTAATTTTTTTCCCCTCCTCTATCCTTGATTTCGGCCACCTATTTCACTCTATGCATACTACCATGGATTGTAGAGCATCTTGCACCTCAATCATCCTCTCCAATAAAATGAAGTAGGTGGTGTATCTAGTGTCTCCTGGTTTGATGAACTCCTTTGAGAAGGACCGAAAGAGGGCTAAAGAAGTGTGATGGTTGCAAATGAACATTTGTATATCTCTGGCTTGTGCAACCATAGCCTTCACCCAATCTATCCTCCCAATGTCCTTCAATGAATTGTTCAATGCATTAACACAACATGGGGTCCAAAAAATATGTCTATATTCTTGTTCTATCATTTTCCCCGCACGCTAGCAAACAGGGGCTGCATCTGTAACTACCTGTAGTGTACAAGAAGTATTACTCCAACAAAAAAAAATGCTCTTATTTAACAACCATTTAGAATCTAGATTTATAATTTTAAAGATTTTGATTTTCATAAGAAAAACTTAAAAGTTAAAACGGAAATTGTCAAATTGATTACCTGTACAACATTGGAGGCTCCAACCTCCTCAATAGCCTCCTTCAACTGAAGGAACTGGAACTCAACATCCTTTTTTTCCCGTGCAATCAATGGCTTTAAGAAAATAGGGACCTGCTTTACATGTGACAATGATATTGATGAGTGGACGTTGACAAATGTCAATCCACCCATCCATGAGTCAACCATGTGTTCCTCATCTGCTCCATAACCACACTGCATTTGGAATAGTGTTTGTCCAAAAGAGAGGTACGCAGCCTAGTTTCTCCAGGCGGTAGATATGAAGTCCCTGCCTTGGCTATTTGTCTTACTGCGTCCTTGAAATAGGGGGAGCGTGCAATATGGAAAGGAAGCCCATGTGCAAAAAATAATTTTGCTACAGCATCATCTGCTCTTTCTCTTCATTGCACATTAAAAATCTCATTTACGGTTCCTTTTTTCTTTGAGTGCAACGATGGCATACTAGATGTTTGGGTTGATTCTTGTGGCTGTTCTGAGGAGGCCCAAAGTCCCCTCTAAATGATTAGCTAGTTGTAGGTAAAGACAAGCCACAATTTTTAAATCTAAACTCTTGCACAATCTTATGGGGGAGCGTGCAATATGAAAAGGAAGCCCATGTGCAAAAAAATAATTTTGCTACAGCATCATCTGCTCCTCTTCCTTGCACATTAAACATCTCATTTACGGTTCCCTTTTTCTTTGAGTGCAACGGTGGCATACTAGATGTTTGGGTTGATTCTTGTGGCTGTTCTGAGGAGGCCCCAATGTCCCCTCTAAATGATTGGCTAGTTGTAGGTAAAGACAAGCCACAATTTTTAAATCTAGACTCTTGCACAATCTTATGGACTTCATTAACTTGTGCCCGGGTCATTTTTTGGCAAGCCCTAACCCTTGTTCATGCCTTATCAATGAGATGAGACTCAACCCTAGTATAGTTGCCCTTAAATGTAGTTTTGCAAAAATTACACAGCCATGTTCTTGAGCCCCCAGAAATTTTTTTGCCTTGGTTACAGTTGGTTACAAATTGCAACAAAGGTTTTTTGATACTAAATGGACCCCTGGCATATTATTTTAATAACGAAGATGGACAGTCAAAACTGGGTTGAGAAGCATTGTTGTCCCCTTTGGAAGTTTGGGGTTGGATGGTAGAGGATGAATCCCTAACAACAACAACATTAATGTTTATATTTTGATTTTCAGTTTGGTTTCCCTCCTCCAAATTAACCTCAAATGAACCTGATGCACTGTTGGCCATGTTTTATGTTGAAATAAAAATATAAAATTTGAAAACAGCTTGGAAGAGGTAAAAAAAATTTGAAAACCTAGTGTTGTTGCTACCTGCTAGTGTTGTTGTTATCTTTGTTGTTGTTGCTTGCTAGTGATGTTGCTATCCCTGCCCTCGTTGTCTGCTATTGTTGCCTCCTTTTGTTGTTGTTGTTTGTTGTTGCTATGCTGCCCTTGCTGCCTACTGTTGCTGCCTCCTTTTGCTCTCCCAGCTCTCTTTTTCTTCTTCACTCTTGAAACTTGAAAGATGAGTAAGTTTGTTTTGACTTTTTCTTTTTATTTTCACTTTATATAGAGTTTCTTTTAGGTTTAGGGTTTGGGGGGTGAGACTTAAAATGGGTCCCACCCCTTACCTTTTTTTTTATTAACCTTTCTTTTTATTTTTCTTTTTTATTTCCTCTTTGGGTGAGGACGCCCAGCCGTGGGGGACAGTTGGGCACCATTGGGGACGCTCAGACCATCCTCGGGGACGCCCCAAAACAAGGGACGTCCCGGGGACGGGAGGCCATAGGCCTCAGCCATCCCGAGAACGTTTCCCAGTTGTCCCCCAAAAAGAGGGACGAAGAAACGTCCCCAATGTCATCCCACGTGCTGGGGGATGCGGGAAACGGGGGGACGCGTCCCCGTGGAACACTGTTAAATACCGACTCCCTAGTGAGAGGGAGAAAGTATATGACTATTTGTTTCAGGAGCCCTTCTCGATAGCCATGAATGAGGCCATCAAGGTACAAGACTGTTTTTTAATTTATTTTATTAATTTTATTTTTAATTTAAAATATTTTTCCATTTGCGCATCTTGTAAAATTCTTCTATTATAAAATATTTTTATTTAGATTATTTCCTTTTTTTCAGGTGTTAGAGCCTTTGGTGAGGGTACTTCTCCTTGTTGATGGAGAAGTATTTTTCCATTTGCGCATCTTGTAAAATTCTTCTATTGTGAAATATTTTTAAATATTTTTATTTAGATTATTTCCTTTTTTCAGGTGTTAGAGCCTTTGGTGAGGGTACTTCTCCTTGTTGATGGAGAATGATCACCATAGACATATGTATATGGGCTACGGATAGGGAAAATGAGGCAAATTGCCTCATTTTATGAACATGTCCACACCAAATAAAATCCTTTTTGCGATATCATTAACAAGCGATGGTCATCTCAACTCCATAGACCTCTTCATGGAGAAGGGTACTACCTCAAACCCAAAATTTTTATGTTGAGACATTCATGGTTGACTATAAAGTGGTTGCATGTACCCTAATGACGTAATGCACAATGTGCATTACGATATAGGATGAGATGTCGGCTTATAAAAAATGTGAGGGCATTCTTTTCCCTCCTCACGCAATCAATCAAGGTCAACTATGAGGACAAGTAACCCTCATTAAATTATTATTTATTTTGTCTTTTAATTTTGTTTTAGAAAATAATATCAAGATACGATTTTACATGTGAATTATTAGATTTTATTTTCTTGGTTCTTTCCAGATTTATGGTGGGAGGATTTTGGTGCATATACGCCCAATCTACAACACTTTGCCATCATAGTTTTATCCAATGTTCCACGAGGACTCGTCCCCCTGGGGAACGCATCCCCCTGTTTCACACGTCCCCCAGCACGGGGGGACGGCATTGAGGAGGTTACCCCGTCCCTCTTTTTGGGGGGCGGCTGGGAAACGTCCCCGGGACGGGGACCCAGGACGGCAGAGGCCTACCGTCCCCGAGACGTCCCCTGTTTAGGGGCGTCCTTGGGGACGGCCAATCGTCCTCGAGGACGGCTGGGTCCCTTTGGGCACGCTCGAGCCATCCCTAGGGACGGTTGGGCGTCCCCGAGGATGGTTTGAGCGTTCCCAATGGCGTCCAACCGTCCTCACCCAAAGGGGAAATAAAAAATATATATATTAATAAAAAAAGGTAAGGGGTGGGACCCATTTTAAGTCTCACCTCAAACCCTAAACCTAAACCTAAAAGAAACCCTATATAAAGTGAAAATAAAAAGAAAAAGTCAAAACAAAAGTCAAAACAAACTTACTCATCTTTCAAGTTTCAAGAGTGAAGAAGAAAAAAGAGTTGGGAGAGCAAAAGGAGGCAGCACTAGCAAGCAGCAACAGCAAAGATAACAACAGCACTAGGTTTTCAAAAAAAAATTACCTCTTCCAAGTTGTTTTCAAATTTTATATTTTTATTTCAACATAGAACATGTTATGGCCAGCAATGCATCAAGTTCATTTGAGGTTAATTTGGAGGAGGGAAACCAAACTGAAAATCAAAATATAAACATTAATGTTGTTGTTGTTAGGGATTCATCCTCTACCATCTAACCCAAAACTTCCAAAGGGGACAGCAATGCTTCTCAACCCAGTTTTGACTATCCATCTTCGTTATTAAAAGAATATGCAAGGGGCGCAATTTGTAACCAACTGTGACCAAGGCAAAAAAAATTTGGAGCTCAAGAACATGGCTGTGTAATTTTTGCAACACTGGGTTGAGTTTGATAAGGCAGGAACAAGGGTTAGGGCTTGCCAAAAAATGACCCGGGCACAAGTTAATTAAGTCCATAAGATTGTGTAAGAGTCTAGATTTAAAAATTGTGGCTTGTCTTTACCTACAGCTAGCATATCATTTAGAGGGGACTTTGGGGCCTCCTCAGAACAGCCACAAGAATCAACCCAAACATCTGGTATGCAAACATCTAGTATGCCACCGCTGCACTCAAAGAAAAAGGGAACCGTAAATAAGATGTTTAATGTGCAAGGAAGAGAAGAAGCAGATGATGCTATAGCAAAATTATTTTTTGCACATGGGCTTCCTTTCCATATTGCACGCTCCCCCTATTTCAAGGACGCAATAAGACAAATAGCCAAGGCAAGGACTTCATATCTACCGCCTGGAGAAACTAGGTTGCGTACCTCTCTTTTGGACAAACACTATTCCAAATGCAGTGTGGTTATGGAGCAGATGAGGAACACATGGTTGACTCATGGATGTTCTATCATCATGGATGGGTGGACTGACATTCGTCAACGTCCACCCATCAATATTATTGTCACATGTAAAGCAGGTCCCTATTTTCTTAAAGCCATTGATTGCATAGGAATAAAAAGATGCTGAGTTCCAGTTCCTTCAGTTGAAGGAGGCTATTGAGGAGGTTGGAGCCTCCAATGTTGTACAGGTAATCAATTCGACAATTTCCGTTTTAACTTTTAAGTTTTTCTTATGAAAATCAAAATCTTTAAAATTATAAATCTAGATTCTAAATGGTTGTTAAATGAGACCATTTTTTTTTTTGAATAATACTTCTTGTACACTACAGGTAGTTACAGATGCAAACCCCTGTTTGCCAGCGTGCAGGGAAAATGATAAGATAGGAATATAGACATATTTTTTGGACCCCGTGTTGTGTTCATGCATTGAACAATGCATTGAAGGACATTGGGAGGATAGATTGGGTGAAGGCTATGGTTGCACAAGCCAGAGATATACAAATGTTCATTTGCAACCATCACACTTCTTTAGCCCTCTTTCAATCCTTCTCAAAGAAGGAGTTCATCAAACCAGGAGACACTAGATACACCACCTACTTCATTTTATTGGAGAGGATGATTGAGGTGCAAGATGCTCTACAATCCATGGTAGTATGCACGGAGTGGAAGAGGTGGCCAGAATCAAGGACAGAGGAGGGAGGGGAAAATAATTAGAGACAAAACATTGGATGATAGTTGGTGGACTCAAGCCAAGTAAAAAATGTCATTTATGATTTTCAATTTTCATTTTTCGTTTTTATGACAATGTGACATATAGTCTAAGTTTCTAAATTTTGTTTTTTATTTCTTGTAGGTATATTGTGTCTTTTGTTGCCCCAATTGTTGCAGTCATCAGATATGCTGACACAGATGCTCCTAGTCTAGGAGAGATCTATGAGACTTTTGACAGCATGTTGGGGGAGATTAAAAAAATCATTTCTGCTAGAGATCCATCACTATTATTCTATGAGGCCTACATTAGGCCTATTATACAGAGGAGGTGGGATAGGATGAACACCCCCTTCATATGGCAGCATATGTAGTAAACCCAAAGTGGTATGAGCCTATAGGCCTGGGAGAGTGGCTCCCCATGATGATCTAGGGGTGAGACAAGGGTTTTTGAATGCCCTTAGAAAGATATATGAGAGGGAGGAGGGCTCAGATGGCTCAAATTTTCTAATCTTGAGGGCCCTTGCTTCAGCCAACCAGAGTGTATGGAGGATAGGGCTACCATTGCCCAAAGAAATCCCATTGGATGGTGGTAGCTATATGGGGATAGCACACCTAACTTGAAACATTTTGCAATTAGGGTTCTTTCACAGGTTGCTAATTCCTCTGCTGTTGAGAGGAATTGGTCTACATAGAGCTTTATCCACAATGTGAGGAGGAATGGAGAGTCAAGAGGGATTGGTTGGAGTTTCATTGGAGGATCTTCACTTAGATGATGAGGATAGCTCATCAGATACTGATACAGAAGATTTTTATAGTGGTAGCCTAGCAGAAGTTCCATAGGAGTTCCATACAGTCTCATTCCTATGAGTATTTACTATTTAGTATTTTAGTATTTACTAATTTAGTTTTATGATGTACATTATGAGTATTTACTATTTAGTATTTTAGTATTTACTAATTTAGTTTTATGACGTACAGTGTATACTCTTTTGAGTTTTTTTGTTGTAAATGAGCATTAATACTATGAGTATTTCAGATTTCTTATTGTTGTCATATTTGAACAGTTAGTGATTGAAAAAATTAAAAAATGACAGTCTTTGTTTGAACATTGGTGGCAGAAAAAATGATGACTGTTATAACTTAAAATGATGATTGTTTGAACATTGTCTGCACTTGATATCCTTGGCTGAACCCTCAAGTTATATTTGTTGCACTTATTAACTAATATGAATATCCTACTATCATTTTTGTTGGGTGTAGAATTCTAAATGTGTAGATTATTCTAAATTTCTAAAAAAATTCAATTTTTATAGTATTATACCAACCATCCCCAAACCGTCCCCTTAAAACGGCTTGATGTCCCTCCGTACCCCAGGCTCATGGAACCTTGGTTTTATCTCAACCATGTAGCGCTTCAGGTTGTCAGCGCAATTGGAGTATGTTTGAGCATATAAACTCCAAGGAATGCAATAGGCTAACACAAGAAAAGTTGAATGATCTTGAGTTTGTTCATTACAAACTTTACCTCCACCATAAACAAAAATTACAAGAACTAGTACAACCCCTTTGACTTAAATGAGATTGATCCATTAGTGGGAGCAACAACAAGAGTCTCTCTTCTACATGGATGATTTTGAAAACTCTGAAAACCTAGCAAAGGAGACAGCAGATAAGTCACAAGAAGAGGCCCAAGCACAGGAAGAGCCATAGCAACAAAAAGAGACTAGAGCTTCTTCTAGGGCAAAGCCCTCAAAGATCTTATGCATTCATTGTCTTTGTCATAACTCATGACACATTTTCTGATTTGTACCTTTTTCTATTATAAGCAATACAAAATTATTTGAATTTTGGACAAATTAAAATTTCTTTGTTTAAAATGTGTTTTGTCACTTTCATGTGTAGTTTAAGGCTTTAAGCTTGTATCACTTATAGTATTAATATTTGATTTGCATAATGTGCATTCCTTGTAATATGCATGAAAAAAAGCTTTTTTCTCAATAAAAACTTGCATTTTCTTCGGGGTTTTTTTTTTTCAAATTTCTTTCCTCTTTTTTGTTAATTCCCAATTTTTTTTCCATGCCAATTTCAATCCGATTCCAATTTTCTCCACTATATTACCCTATTTAGTACTAACTATTGACATCTACATATGACATCATTACAATTGATGGTACCGGTTAAAATTAAAATGTTAGGATGGCAGTTTTAATACTTACACCTTCACCTTCATATGCATAGCAGTTGCAGAAAATTACCCATTTTAAGGTTACCTAAGCTACATTTTGTCCTATAGATTGTAGAAACTCTTTGTGCCATATCAAGTAGATCGGGCCAATTCAATAGGTCACTGTGTACAAAGTGTCTCAGGTAGGTCTCCAAGATGGCATTGATCCTCTCTATCTGCCCATCTATCTCTGGATGAAACCTTGACGACATCAACAACTTCGTACCCATCAGCTTAAACAATCTCTGCCAAAACCGACTAGTGAAACGAGTGTCCCTATCCGAAATGATACTCAAAGGCACTCCCCAATACTTGACCACATTGTTGAAAAAGAGCTCTACGGCCACATCTGCAGGACATGAAGATGGACAGGCGGTGAACACTGCATATTTGGAAAATCGGTCAACCACTACCATAATGGATCCAAACCCCTTCGCCTTAGGTAGACCAATGATGAAGTCCATACTCACACTGGCCCACGGTCTGACAGGCACTGGAAGATGTTGCAACAAACCACCTGTCAACCGATACACACTCTTATCTTGCTGGCAGATTAGACAAGTCTGGACAAACTCATTGACATCCTTCCTCATCTTCGACCAGTACAGTCCCCTCTCCAACAAAGCCATAGTGTGATGCTGACCTGGGTGCCCCACCCATAGAGAATCATGACATTCCTTTATAAAGTCTCGGCGGAGACTCCCCAACTTAGGGACATAGACCAGACTCTGGCCAAACCACAATCCATCTATCATGCTGAACTTGTTCATTCGGCCTTTTCGAGTCTCTTCTTCTACAGTCTTGACCAACGCAACTGCTTGGGGATCATGAACCAATCCCTCCTTAATATTTTCCAACAACTCCTCTCCTAGCACAATCTTGCTTTCACCATGGACAGAAGCTGGGCTCTCTGATGTCACTGCCAACACTGCTAACTATTGCTTCCTGCTGAGTGCATCTGCCACCACATTCTCTCTTCCTACGGTATGCACAATATCCATATCGAAGTCAACCAGAAAGTCCTGCCACCTGGCCTGCTTGCCAGTTAATTTGCTCTATGTCTGAAAGAAAGTGTTGTGCGTTTTGACCACAAAGTGTGCACCAAGAAGATAGTGTCTCCACGTCCTCAAACAATGCACTACTCCTGTCATCTCTTTCTCATGCACGGGGTATCTCCTCTCTGCATCATTCAACTTCCTTGACTCAAAAGCAACTAGGTGTCCTTCCTGAATGAGCACTCCCCCAATGGCGAAGTCGGAGGCATCCACATGTACCTCAAACATCTTACTAAAGTTTGCCAAAGCCAACACTGGTGAGGAGGTCAGTTTCTCTTTCAATAGCTCAAACGCTTCCTGGCACTTTGAGGACCATACCCATTTCTGATCCTTCTTCAATAAGTCTGTCAGAGGTGATGCCAACTTAGAAAACCAACTTACAAACCTCCTATAAAAGTTGGCGAGTCCCAAAAACTGTCTTACTCCATGCACATTACTTGGCGACTCCCAATCCCTGATTGCTTCTAACTTCTTTGGATCTGACCTGATGTTGCCCTGGCCAACTACATGCCCAAGGAAGTTCACCTTTTTCCGAGCATAGGCACACTTATCTTTCTTCACATACAGGCTATGCTCACGCAATAAGTCGAAGACCTCTGCCAAGTGTTTCTTGTGTTCCTCAATGTTCTTTGAATACACCAATATATCATCAAGGTAGACCACCATTGACTTATCCAACAATGGTCTAAAAATGTCATTCATGAGAGTGCAAAACATGGTCGGCGCATTACACAATCCAAATGGCATCACAAGAAACTCGTATGACCCATACTTTGACACACAGGTCGTTTTCTCAACATCTTCCGGAGCAATTCTCACCTGATAGTATCCAGATCTCAAATCCAATTTGGTGAACACCTTCGCCCCTGCTAGGGGATCAAAACAATCATCCATCCATAGGAGAGGATATCTGTTCTTGATGGTAAGCTTATTCAATGCTCGATAATCTACACATAAGTGCAAGCTCCCATCAGCTTTCCTCACGAATAGCACTGGCGCTCCAAAAGGTGAGCGCGAAGGACGAAGATAACCTGCAACCAATAACTCTTTCAACTGCTTCTTCAATTCAACCATCTCTGGCCCACTCATCCGGTAAGGAGCCTTCGCTAGAGGCCTCCCCCTGGGGTCAACTCAATCCAATGGTCTATCGCCCTTCTTGGTGGCAACTCCCGTGGCAGTTCTTTTGGCATCCTATCTTGGTACTCTTTGAGAACTTCCTCTACGACAGGTGGGATAGGAACCTTTTGTTCGTCTTCATCCCAACCTCCTACCAATGCCGCAAGCATCATTGGTTACTTGCCCATATTTTTGGATGCTCTACACATACTCATTGCACTGCACAACTAGCCCTTGCCTTTCCCATTTACTTTAGGTGATTCAACTAGCTATTTTCTCGATGGTCTTCGCCGAATAGTCCTCACCGTGCACGTTTGCCCTGGGTTGAACACAAACGTCTCCAAATGCGGGAAGATAGCCACCCTCTCCGTCTTGAACCACTCTTGTCCCAATATCATTTCAAACTCATCCATTCGCAATACTGAGAAGGTGGCTCTACCTTTCCATTCGCCAGCTTGCATATCCACATCCCTTGTTATGCCAACGGTCTCTATTGTGGAAGAACTTACCAATTGAAGCTTATCACCTCCTCCTGAATACTTGAGGCCTAACCGCTTCGCAATTCTCTCACTGATGAAGTTGTGAGTAGCACCTGGGTCCACCAGTGCAACAACTATCTACCCTCTTGCCATCACTTCGACAAACATCAGCTCGTTCTTTCCATCAACGACGGGGGTCTCCCCGTTTTTTGCCATATCTTCTTGGCTTTCGGCCTCTTGCCTTGGGCACCTTGCTCGGATTTTTGCACATCTTGCCCTTTACCTTTGTTGGACTTCTCCATTGTTGTACACTGGCCCATGATGACTCCAACCTTAGGAGCTCTATCCCGATCTGCTTGTTCAGCTGCCATCAATCGACGTGGATGAGGGCAATCCTTTTGCAAATGAGGTCCTTGGCAATTCCAACAACTCATCCATGTTGTCTTGTCACCGCCTTTGTTGATGTACAGCTTCTTTCCTTTGTCGTTGGAATGCTACTTCTTAGTACTTGATGTACTTGTTGTTGACCCATTCACTGACTTCTCTCCTTGAGTACTGCCTTTCGACTTCCACGACTACTCCTTATGACTGCTACTAGAACTCTTCGTCTTGGTGGTCGAATCACGAATGTCCTTCCTCGCACCCAATTCTTGTTTAAAGTCATGGAACGAATCTACCATGGCAATAGCCTCATAAATGTCCTTGTGGTTGCGGCGCCTTAGCTCAGTCTTTGCCCAGTTCTGCAAACCTCTATCAAAATCCAGCAACTTGTCTTCTGGGGTTGTCTTCACTACCACCATAAGGTCTTGAAATGCCTTGATGTAGTCCCGAATCCTCCCAGTATGCTTGAGGTCTCGCAACTTGTTCTTTGCGTCCCATTCGGCATTGCAAGGTCTAAACTGCTCTCTAAACGCCTTCTTGAGGTCTTCCCAACTCTCTACCTTCACCAAGGTCTTCTTTGCCTCAATATCTTCTACCAGTCCAAGCCACCAAGTCTTGGCTATTCCTGTCAAATAGCTGGCGGTCATGTCAACTTCTTCCATGGCAGATAAACCTCCAACCTTCTTCAAATACTGCCCAACATCCCAAATGAAATCATCCAGTAGACGGTCCTCCCTGGCACCATCATAGCACTGAGGCTCTTTAAGCTTTGGTGGTCTCTTCTTCGGCTCTGAACTGCCCTGCCCCCGGTCCATTCCATAAGCACCCACAACTGTCGCACGATAATAGGTGACTTCCGCTTCAACCTTCTCATGGGCCTTCAACAAATCGGCATGTGAGCTTTGCCACGCCGCTTGGGCATTCAGGCTGTCCTTAAACTTGCTCTTCAACTGGGACATTTCCTCTTCCACTGAGGAGCACCATCGTCCTACTTCTTCCAGGGCCTTGTCATATTGGGTTCTCCATTCCCCAATGAACTCATCCATACTATGAATTTGTTCTTCCATGATTTCAAACTTGTCCGAGACTCGCTGTTCAAGGGACTCGATAGCGCGAGTCCTACTACCACGGGGACTTTTGCCCCGACTAGTATTTACACCTTCAGCCCCCTCACGACCCCTTGTTGGGTCCGACGGCGGCACATTCTCTCCAGACTCGACCATATTGCTTGCAGCAAACTAGACCAGCCCATTTGGTCGCTTGCTCAAAGAGGGAGCAAGTAGAAAAGGGGTGCTAAACGCACAGACCCTTGGTAGGAAAACAATGACTACCTAACCGGCCTAAGGCTTGACTTGACTCTTAGGCAAAATGGGGACGAAGTTCCGATTGCGGAACGACTCCTTGCAGGCACAAACAAAAACAGGAAACAAGCGACAAAGGTGGCTTTGATACCAACTGATGTAGGGTCAGGGTGATCAATCCTTACCTACACGGCACCACAGCTCCTCAGCCTCACTTAGGCAGCATGGACTACGCCTCCAAGTGTTCGCATCTGCACAGCCAGCAAATAGACAAGCCAAACAATATATATGTATAGCGGAAGCAAAACAGCGCAAGGTTAGCACAACAATGCAATGCACAAGATGAACATCCACAAGATAGCCAACACAAGAGTTGCGAGAAGCAAAAAGCTTTATTTTTATTTGTATTATATGTGGCAAAATGGATTACATAGTAGGATGGCACAATGACCTGGCACTATCGGCCCTATTACAAAAAGGTGGCACAACGGCACACACTGACCGCCCAACGCCCGCTGATCGGAACGCTGAACGTCTCTTGATACTAATCCTGGTGAGTTTAGATACACGTCCACTCGCATCACTCACACCCTCAGGCAGCTCCCCTCGCCTTACTCGACAACACACGGCAACTCACGACAACTTCGCAACAACACTTGGCACACACGGCAACTTGACAACAACAAACAATAGCATAGAAGGCAATGAGCTTGGCGGGAGCAAATGGACATGGGTAGCGAACTTGCAGAAGACTTAAGTTCGCTCATATTTTGCCATGTTGTCATGTGTCGTCGAGTAAGGCGAGGGGAGCTGCCTGAGGGTGTGAGTGATACGAGTGGACGCGTATCTAGACTCACCAGGCTTAGTATCAGGAGGCGTTCAACATTCCGATCAGCGGGCGTTGGGGCGGTCAATGTGTGTGTGCCGTTGTGCCACCTTTTTGTAAGTGGGCCGATAGTGCCAGGCCATTGTGCCTGGCTACTATGTAATCCATTTTGCGACATATAATACAAATAAAGCTTTTTGCTTCTCGCAACTCTTGTGTTGGCTATCTTGTGGATGTTCATCTTGTGCATTGCATTGTTGTGCTAACCTTGCGTTGTTTTGCTTCCGCTATACATATACATATATTGTTTGGCTTGTCTATTTGCTGGCTATGCAGGTGCGAACACTTGGAGGCGTAGTCCACGCTACCTAAGTGAGGCTTAGGAGCTGTGGTGCCGTGTAGGTAAGGATTAATCACCCTGACCCTACATCAATTGGTATCCAAGCCACCTTTGTCGCTCGTATCCTGTTTTTGTTTATCCCTGCAAGGAGTCGATCCATAATCGAAACTTTGCCCCCATTTTGCCTAAGAGTCAAGTCAAGCCTTACGTCGGTTAGGTAGTCGTTGTTTTTCTACCAAGGTTTTGTGCATTTAGCACCCCTTTCTACTTGCACCCTCTTTGAGGGAGCGACCAACTAGGCTAGTCTAGTTTGCTGCAAGCAATATGGCCGAGTCTGGAGAGAATGTGCCATCGTCGGATCCAACAAGGGGTTGTGAGGGGGCTAAAGGTGTAAATACTAGTCGGGGCAGAAGTCACCACGATAGTAGGACTCACGCCATCGAGTCCCTTGAACGAGTCTCGGACAAGTTTGAAATGGAAGAACAAATTCATAGTATGGATGAGTTCATTAGGAAATGGAGAACCCAATATGACGAGGCCCTGAAAGAAGAAGGACGATGGTGCTCCTCAATGGAAGAGGAAATGTCCCAGTTGAAGAGCAAGTTGAAGGACAGCCTGAATGCCCAAGCGGCATGGCAAAGCTCACATGCCAATTTGTTGAAGGCCCATGAGAAGGTTCAAACGGAAGTCACCTATTGTGAACCCAATATGACGAGGCCCTGAAAGAAGGACGATGGTGCTCCTCAATGGAAGAGGAAATGTCCCAGTTGAAGAGCAAGTTGGAGGACAGCCTGAATGCCCAAGCGGCGTGGCAAAGCTCACATGCCGATTTGTTGAAGGCCCATGAGAAGGTTCAAACGGAAGTCACCTATTGTCGTGCGACAGTTGTGGGTGCTTATGGAATGGATCGGGGGCAGGGCAGTTCAGAGCCGAAGAAGAGACCACCAAAGCTTAAAGAGCCTTAGTGCTATGATGGTGCCAAGGAGGACCGTCTATTGGATGATTTCATTTGGGACGTTGGGCAGTATTTGAAGAAGGTTGGAGGTTTATCTGCCATGGAAGAAGTTGACACGGCCGCCAACTATTTGACCGGAATAGCCAAGACTTGGTGGCGTGGTCTGGCAGAAGATATTGAGGCAAAGAAGACCTTGGTGAAGGTAGAGTGTTGGGAAGACCTCAAGAAGGCGCTTAGAGAGCAGTTAGACCCTGCAATGCCAAATGGGAGGCAAAGAACAAGCTGCGGGACCTCAAGCATACTGGGAGGCTTCGGGACTACATCAAGGCATTTCAAGACCTTATGGTGGTAGTGAAGACAACAACCCCAGAAGACAAGTTGTTGGATTTTGAGAGAGGTTTGCAAAATTGGGCAAAGACTGAGCTAAGGCGCCGCAACCCCAAGGACATTTATGAGGCTATTGCCATGGTAGATTCGTTCCATGACTTTAAACAAGAATCGGGTGCGAGGAAGGACACTCGTGATTCGAGCACCAAGACGAAGAGTTCTAGTGGCGGTCATAAGGAGCAGTCGTGGAAGTCGAAAGGCAATAGTTCTCAAGGAGAGAAGTCAGTGAATGGGTCAACAACAAGTACATCAAGTACTAAGACGCAGCATTCCAACGATAAAGGAAAGAAGCCGTACAACAACAAAGGCGGTGACAAGACATCATGGATGAGTTGTTGGAATTGCCAAGGACCTCATTTGCAAAAGGATTGCCCTCCTCCACGCCGATTGATGGCAACTGAACAAGCAAATCGAGATAGAGCTCCCAAGGTTGGAGTCATCATGGGGCAGTGTACAGCAATGGAGAAGTCCAACAAAGGCAGAGGGCAAGATGTGCAAAAATCCGGGCAAGGTGCCCAACGCAAGACGACGAAAGGCAAGAAGATATGGCAACCTGTTCTGACAGGGGAGGCTGGGCAAAACGGGAAGACCCCCATCGTTGATGGAAAGAACGAGCTGATGTTTGTCGAAGTGATGGCAAGAGGGCAAACATTTGTTGCACTGGTGGACCCAAGTGCTACTCACAACTTCATCATTTGTGAGAATTGCGAAGCGGTTAGGCCTCAAGTATTCAGGAGGAGGTGATAAGCTTCAATTGGTAAGTTCTTCCACAATAGAGACCGTTGGCATAGCAAGGGATGTGAATATGCAAGCTGGCGAATGGAAAGGTAGAGCCACCTTCTCAGTATTGCGAATGGATGAGTTTGAAATGATATTGGGACAAGAGTGGTTCAAGACGGAGAGGGTGGCTATCTTCCTGCATCTAGAGACATTTGTGTTCAACCCAGGGCAGACGTGCATGGTGAGGACTATTCAGCGAAGACAATCGAGAAAAGAGCTAGTTGAACCGCCTAAAGTAAATGGTAAAAGCAAGGGGTAGTTGTGCAGTGCAATGAGTACGCGTAGAGCATCCAGATAGATGGGCAAGCAACCAATGATGCTTGCGGCATTGGTAGGAGGTTGGGATGAAGACGAACAAAAGGTTCCTATACCACCTGTCGTAGAGGAAGTTCTCAAAGAGTACCAAGAAAGGATGCCAAAAGAACCGCCACAGGAGTTGCCACCTAGAAGGGCGATAGACCATCAGATTGAGTTGATCCCAGGGGAGGCCTCCAACGAAGGCTCCTTACCGAATGAGTGGGCCAGAGATGGTTGAATTGAAGAAGCAGTTGGAAGAGTTATTGGTTGCAGGTTATCTTCATCCTTCGCGCTCACCTTTTGGAGCGCCAGTGCTATTCGTGAGGAAAGCTGATGGGAGCTTGCGCTTATGTGTGGATTATCGGGCATTGAATAAGCTTACCATCAAGAACAGATATCCTCTCCCACGAATAGATGATTGTTTTGATCGCCTAGCAGGGGCGAAGGTGTTCACCAAATTGGATTTGAGATCTGGATACTATCAGGTGAGAATTGCTCCAGAAGATGTTGAGAAGACGGCCTGTGTGTCAAAGTATGGGTCGTATGAGTTTCTTGTGATGTCATTTGGATTGTGTAATGCGCCAGCTACGTTTTGCACTCTCATGAATGAGATTTTTAGACCATTGTTGGATAAGTCAGTGGTGGTCTACCTTGATGATATATTGGTGTATTCAAAGAACATTGAGGAACACAAGAAACACTTGGCAGAGGTCTTCGACTTATTGCGTGAGCATAGCCTGTATGTGAAGAAAGAGAAGTGTGCCTTTGCTCAGAAAGAGGTGAACTTCCTTGGGCATGTAGTTGGCCAGGGCAACATCAGGCCAGAACCAAAGAAGTTAGAAGCAATCAGGGATTGGGAGTTGCCAAGTAATGTGCATGGAGTAAGACAGTTTTTGGGACTCACCAACTTTTATAGGAGGTTTGTAAGTCGGTTTTCTAAGTTGGCATCACCTCTGACAGACTTATTGAAGAAGGATAAAAAATGGGTATGGTCCTCAAAGTGCCAGGAAGCGTTTGAGCTATTGAAAGAGAAGCTAACCTCCTCACCAGTGTTGGCTTTGGCAGACTTTAGTAAGCCATTTGAGGTACATGTGGATGCCTCCAACTTCGCCATTGGGGGAGTGCTCATTCAGGAAGGGCACCCAGTTGCTTTTGAGTCAAGGAAGTTGAATGATGCAGAGAGGAGATACCCCGTGCATGAGAAAGAGATGACATGAGTAGTGCATTGTTTGAGGACGTGGAGACATTATCTTCTTGGTGCACACTTTGTGGTCAAATCGGACAATGTGCCCAACACTTTCTTTCAGACTCAAAGCAAATTAACTGGCAAGCAGGCGAGGTGGCAGGACTTTCTAGCTGACTTCGATATGGATATTGTGCATACCGCAAGAAGAGAGAATCTGGTGGCAAATGCACTCAGCAAGAAGCAGCAGTTAGCAGTGTTGGCAGTGACATCAGAGAGGCCAGCTTTTGTCCATGGTGAAAGTGAAAGCAAGATTGTGCTAGGAGAGGAGTTGTTGGAAAAGATTAAGGAGGGATTGGTTCATGATCCCCAAGCAGCTGCGTTGGTCAAGACTGTAGAAGAAGAGACTCGAAACGGCCGAATGAACAAGTTCAGCATGATAGATGGAATTTTGTGGTTTGGCCAGAGTCGGGTCTACGTCCCTAAGTGGGGGAGTCTCCGCCGAGACTTTATAAAGGAATGTCATGATTCCCTATGGGCGGGACATCCAGGTCAGCATCGCACTATGGCTTTGTTGGAGAGGGGACTATACTGGCCGAAGATGAGGAAGGATGTCAATGAGTTTGTCCAGACTTGTCTAATCTGCCAGCAAGATAAGAGTGTGTATCGATTGCCAGGTGGTTTGTTGCAACCTCTTCCAGTGCCAGTCAGACCGTGGGCCAATGTGAGTATGGACTTCATCACTGGTCTACCTAAGGCGAAGGGATTTGGATCCATTATGGTAGTGGTTGACCGATTTTCCAAATATGCAATGTTCACCGTCTGTCCAGCAGAGATGGCCGCAGAGCTCTTTTTCAAGAATGTGGTCAAGTATTGGGGAGTGCCTTTGAGTATCATTTCGGACAGGGACACTCGTTTCACTAGTCGGTTTTGGCAAAGATTGTTTAAGCTGATGGGTACGAAGTTGTTGATGTCATCAAGGTTTCATCCAGAGACAGATGGTCAAACAGAGAGGATCAATGCCATCTTGGAGACCTACCTAAGACACTTTGTACACAGTGACCAATTGAATTGGCCCGATCTACTTGATATGGCACAGTTCTGTTATAACAGCCAGAAGAGCAGATCAAGCAAGCACTCACCTTTCGAGCTAGCGACAGGGCAACAACCCTTGTCGCCCCATACAGTACTTGGAGGGTACCTGAAGGGGTGCGCATCAGCAACCGATTATCTGAAACAGTGGCAAGAAAGGATGGACCTGGCGCGACTTCATCTGTTGAAAGCAACATAGAGAATGAAGAGTTATGCAGATGTAAGTCGACGGTCCATGGAGTTTAATGTTGGGGACAAGGTCTTGTTGAGAATGGAACCTGAAGTTTTCAAAGCCAAGAAGGGCAAGTCTAAAGCCTTGATCCGCCGTTTTGATGGACCATACAAGATAGTGGCTAAAGTGGGCAAAGTTGCCTATCATCTGGAGTTACCGCCACACATGAAAGTTCATCCGACTTTCCATGTAAGTCAACTGCGACCGTTTAATGCCGACGAAGCTGAGCCAGAGAGGGGTGAGCCGAGTCGACCTCCTGCGAATGTGATTGATAAGCATGAACGGGAGGTGGAGCGAGTTTGGGATGTCAAGACAGTTGGTTGGGGTAACCGACAACATAGGGAATTTTTAGTCAGTTGGAAGGGTGAAGAATCCGACAGCTAGGAAAGAGAAGAAACCTTGTGGAGTGCTAAAAATAAGTTGCAGGCCTTCCTTGAGAAGAGGATTGCAAACTCACTTTATGCCTATAAGTGCTCAATTATCTTCCCCTAGGTTGGGTGGTGCAGAATTGTTCAGTATGGGACCTGATGTTCAGAGGGTTGCAGACCTGTTGTGCAGAGGGACCTGTTACTGGCGACGAGGGCGTCGCTCGCTTAAGTGGGGGAGAATATGAACGAACTTGAGTCTCCTGCAAGTTCGCTAGCCACGTCCATATACTCCCACTAAACTCATTGGCTTCTATGCTATTGTTTGTTGTTACCAAGTTGTCGTGTGTGCCAAGTGCTATTGCGAAGTTGTCGTGTGTTGTCGAGTAAGGCGAGGGGAGTTGCCTGAGGGTGTGAGTGATACGAGTGGACGCGTATCTAGACTCACCAGGCTTAGTATCAGGAGACGTTCAACGTTCCGATCAGCGGGCGTTGGGCGGGCAGTGTGCGTGTGAGTCGTTGTGCCAGCTTTTTGCAATTGGGCCGATAGTGCCAGGCCATTGTGCCAACCTACTATGTAATCCATTTTGCGATATATAATACAAATAAAGCTTTTTGCTTCTCACAAATCTTGTGTTGGCTATCTTGTAGATGTTCATCTTGTGCATTGCATTGTTGTGCTATCCTTGCGTTGTTTTGCTTCCGCTATACATATACATATATTGTTTGGCTTGTCTATTTGCTGGCTGTGCAGGTGCGAACACTTGGAGGCGTAGTCCACTCTGCCTAAGTGAGGCTTCAGAGCTGTGGTGTCGTGTAGGTAAGGATTGATCACCCTGTACAATATAAAACTCACTTGTTTCTTGAATTACAATGTTTGTTGAATTACAATGTTTGTTGGCCCCTAGATATTCCTGGATATATACACCCATATACTCCAAAACATAGATAAAAATTTAAAAAAAAAACAAATCATCTATTACTTTCAGATACAAGTTATATAAACATTTAATTAATGGTTCTACATTCTGAAATGATGAGGGAAACAAAATCTCAAATCTACATATATAATCAATTTTAATTTTCAATGCAGGAAAATTGTTTAATGCCTAACCTTCATACCAATAGCAAAAGCGAAATATCCAATAATCTCTTAAATATTAGAAACTACAGACTGAAAAAAAAAATCATTTATAGTATACTATACTATGACCAACCAGTAATCATATAACCAATTATATAACAGTTATAGACTATATCTTTGCTATTTATTATCATTATATAATGATATAGAATATATCTTTGCTATTTATCTTTGGTATAATAATCTACAATCACCTATTATAAATACATTTATAAATACATTCCTGAGTTGTTCTTTCAGTAATCAGGCTTGAAAGAAAATCTACCGCAATTTTTCAACAAAAAAACGAGTCTAGGTAGAGAGATCATTCAGATGCAGTTACTGAATTACTTAATGCAAGTGTCCACAAACAAGAACATCACTACATGCAAGTGTCCACAAACAAGAACATCACTACATTCTACCTGTGGCACCTGACATAGATGTAGAACACATCTTATCCCAAAATCAGCAGATTTGGTCAGGAGACAGATCCTTATGAATTGAAGGAAGGAAGTTGGAAACAGTGCAATGATGCTATATTGCTGATAGGGTTATCTATTTGCCTAATATATCCAAAATATTGACAAAAGAATCACATGAAATGGTAGAGAATCTGAGTTCTCAAATAATTTTAATGACCTCATATGAGTATTTGATGATGTCCTAAATAAAGAGCTGCATCTATATTATGAGTATTTGATGATGTCCTAAATAAAGAGCTTAAGTTATAAGGGTATGAGTATTTGATGATGTCCTAAATAAAGAGCTTAAGGTATAAGGGCATTAATAAAGGGTCTCGTATACTATAATGTGTAAGAGTTATTTAAGAAGGCTATGCACCTAATTTTACTTTGGTAGGTCTCGTTTACTATAATGTGTATGTATTATTTCTACTGCGCGTGAGGGGGATTTCTGTTGCGAGTGAGGGGGATTTCTGCTGCGGTCGGGAGGGGGATTTCTGCTGCGGATTTCTGCTGCGCGCGGGGGGATTTCTGCTGCGCTCGGGGGGGGGATTTCTTGGTGTTCGTGTGTTATGGGGATACTTGATGAAGGAGGAATGGAGGAAACACGAGCTTCTCCTCTTAAATCTATCCAACGCTTTCACACAACAGTTTCATACCAGCGTTTGTCTAAACAGATTAATTCTCTCCAGAAACAGCTAGACACACAAGTAGTATTATACTCTCCTTACAAGACCAAGTGAAAGACGGCAGCCGCATTATCGCAGATCTCCAAATTAAACTTCAAGATCAGCAAGCTATCATTACTCAATTGCAGACTACACATATCGAACAACCTCCTCAGAATTCCGCAAATTTACACTCTGAAATCTTAAAAATTCGAGATGAACAGGTTGTTCTTCTTGCTGAGCAGGAATGTCTCAAAGAAGCATCAACTGCACAAAGCTAAAAATTAGTTGACCAAGAATCTTGGGTTCAGGTTGTAGCCGAAAAGAAGAACCCCCTCCCATAGTTGAGTTGGTTGTCCAAGCTAAATTTGAAGAAGAAAGAATCCGTAATGCGAAAGCGCTCAATCTTAGGGTTCGTGGGGTGCCCAAACCTATTGATCCGCTTCAAGCTGGAAATGCCTTCTTTCACAACACTCTTGAGTTAACAGATGTTACTCTCGAGAGAGCATGGTTCTCTCCCGACACCACATTGGTCATACGCTTCAAAAATGCGGAAGAGCGTACAAAGGCGTTGAGGGCCAAACGGAAATTATTTACTCTTCAAGACAAGATCTACCTTGATGAGGACCTTACGCGACTCCAGGTTGAAGAATTGAAGAAAGCTAGGGAACAAGTAGCCGCAGCCAGGAAAGCTAACAAATAGGCAGTTATTCGTAATTTGCGTGCAGTGATTAGGGACTCTCCCCCACTTGGTTGGTCCAAACCCTTGCCTAACAAATGGTATGATGTGGTCTGCCCCAGCGTCCCTTCTTGATGTGATTGGTAGACATGACATCATTCTTATCTGTGAGACGCACGAGAGTCCCGAGCGAGCCCTTCCAGTTATCTCTGGTTACTTTTGGTGGTCCAGTTGTCGGCAACTCACTCGACGCTTTGGAGGGGTTAGAGGATCAGGAGGTGTTGCTGCTCTTATCAAGGATAAGCTCCAGGGTTTGGTTTCCTTGGTTTCGACTGACCCCCACTCCAGGTTTTTATGGATTAAAATCCTTCGTCACCCACCTCTTTGGGATATCTACATTGCCACCTGTTACTTTCCCCCCACCACGTCCAACCCCCCACCACGTCCAATTTTGTTATTCACAAGGACGGGGACCCTTTCCAGGATCTCTATGAGGACATTACTAGATATTCAGCTTCAGGGGAGATACTTCTGTTGGGAGATTTCAATGCTCGAACCGGACCTATACAAGTTTCTCTTCATGACCTCACAACCGATGAGATGCAGACTCGGGAATTGGATCTTGAGGACCTTGGTTTTGCTCGAATCTCCAGCGACACACAGGTGACTGCTTATGGTAAGCATCTTATTGAGTTGGGTGAATCCAACAGGCTAGTTCTTCTCAATGGTATATCTATTTTTCCATATTCTAGTGGGTTTACTTGTTTTCCAGATTCTAGTGGGTTTACTTGCTTTCCTCATAGTGGTGGAGCCAGTGTCGTCGACTATGCTATTTCCTCTACCACCCTCATTCCATTCATTTCCCGATTCAACGTCTCTGATCACCCTCCTCCCCTTACCGATCATTCAGTTCTTTCTCTTACGTTATCCACTGTTTCCCTTCCTGTTACTCCTCCCCCTCCTCCCTCCCCTTCAGTCCCTCGAGTCACTATAGACTTTGACTATTATTATTCCTTTACCTACATGGACCGGTTGCGTCATGTTCTCCCCAAGGTGTCTTCTCTTTCCGATGTTTCCGATCGTTTTGCTTGCTTGGTCCAAACTATTTGGAAGGCTGCTTTGGAATCATACCCCCACACTATTCGTCCTCCCCCTCGTCCTCGTCCCCCTGGTCATTGCCCCATGAACATCTGGTATGATGAGGAATGTAAGTCTACCCACCGAAGGTTGAAATATGCCATTTGAAATCCTTCCCAGCCCCATGTCATTTCTCACAAAGACTATAGGATGCTTCTTCGAAAGAAGAAGCGTCTCTTCCTCTCTCGGCGTCGACTTGATCTTATCCACTCCCTTCAGCAATCTCCTAAATCCTTCTGGCGCCTTATCCTCCCCCGCAATCGGATTACTCATAGGATCGATCTTTCCTCTTGGACCATCCATGCCTCTTCCCTTTATACCATCCCAAATAAGCCTCGTATTTTTGTTCCCTCCCCCCTCTTCATGCCACCTCTTTTCTACTGGTCTTGTCAGGCAGGCTATCTGGAAACTCTGTACAAGCAAAGCAGCAGATTTGGATGGGTTACAGGCGGAATTTTTGAAGCATGGTATTGACCCTCTTGTTGGGCCCCTTGTTGATCTCTTTAATCTTGCTGTCTGTTCTAGGTTTCCTGAGTCCTAGACTCAGCATATCATTCACCCCATTCATAAGGCAGGTGATCCCCATGAACCCAATAACTACAGGACTATCATGATTGGGCATATCTTTGCCAAGCTCTATGCCACAACATTGGATGTGCTTCTCTCTCGAAGGTTGGACGAGGGAGGTTTCAGGGCTCTTGGCCAAGCTGGTTTTCGGCAAGATCATCAGACCACAGATCACATTCTAGTCCTCAGAGCTATTATTGAGAAGGCACGTTCCAGGTCCTCGAAGGTTTATTGTTGCTTTGTAGACTTCAAGAAAGCTTTCGACACGGTGCCTCGACATTTACTTCTTGAGAGGCTTCGATTAATTGGCATCTTTGGGCAGCTTTTGACAACGGTTACACGGTTATATGAGACTGTGAAAGGTCGGTTTCGCTCCCCTCAAGGGCTTTCAACCAATATTCTTAGCACCATAGGAGTGAAACAGGGATGCCCCCTTTCGCCGACACTTTTTGGGATCTTTATCGACGAGCTTGAGACTTTTATCAGGGAGAACGCTCACCCAGAGGATGGTTGCCTTCTTCACCATGTGTTGATTTCTATTCTCCTCTTTGCTGATGATGTTGTTCTTTTGGCCTCATCCCCTAAGGGGCTTCAGCGTCATCTGGACACACTTGCCGCTTTTTGTGACTCGAGACAGTTGACGATGAATCTTTCTAAGACCAAGGTTATGGTATTCAATACTACCAAAGAGGCTCTATCCCGTCTCCACTTCCTTTTCCAGGGCCAGGAGGGCAAAATCACCACCTCTTATGTGTATTTGGGGTTCTTTTCACTGGTCCCACTTTTGGTATGAAACCCGCCGCCCAAGTCCGGGTATGTAAGGGGTATGCAACTCTATCTTTGCTAGAGAGGAATTGATTCAAAGCACATTTTCAAGATATACCTGTGAAGATTTTAGATTTAATCTTAACTTCATTTCTTTAAGCTCTTTAAAACTTCAAGCTCTTTAAAGGTTACTTTAAAGGTCGAGCCCCCTCTCTATTTTAAGTAAGGAAATTCCCCTTGAAATGAAAAGCTTAAGAGAGCCCGAAACGAAAGAGGGCCCGCCGCAACAAACCGATATATAGAGAATGCAACGCGTATCCCACTATGTGTCTAATAGTGATAGTAGGGGCATCATATACGTAATAGCGTCAGTCCCGAGAGGGAAGCCCGAGAAAGAGGATTTGGGTAAATAAGAATGTTGGGCCCATGAATCAATAAGTAGTAATAGGAGCCGGGGTGGAGGGCTACTTCATTAATAGTAGGGTCCCAAGTGATTGAGGTGATTGGAAAAGTTAGAGGGAATACATAGGATCTTTGACGCTTTGGTCAAGCCAACTATTACTTATGGGTCAGTGGTTTGGGGCCCTAGTCTTGGCCCGACTGAGTGGTCACGGGTTGAACGAGTGCAGACACTCTTTCTTCGATGATTCATTCGTTGCAAGGGAACAGTCCCTTGTTCTATTATTCTGGTAGAGTTTGGGGCTTCTCCTCTCCAGCTTGAGATTATCTTCCTGATTATCGGTTATCTTCACAAGATCCGTACTTTTGGAGATACCCCTGAGGGTTGTAGGCGGTACCCTTACCTCGCCCTTCGCTCCTCGATGGAACTCTCTCCGAGTTCTCGAGGAGGTCGAAGGAGCTGGTATTTTCAGGTTTCTACTCTCCTGGCCAGCATTCAGATACAGATAAACAGGTTGCCCCCTTATTCTTTGGGGGTTCTCCCCCCTCTTGGCTTACTAAGGAGAAGATGCTCCACGAGATTCGGAAGGATGTTAGTCTCCAGTACACCAGATGCACATGGATCTCTCTTGTTACCCCTCTTTCCCCCAAGCTGTCTTTCTACCATAAGCACTTCTTACAGATACAGGAGAGCAGAATAGTTCCTCCACAATACCTTCAGCAGCACACAATGCATAGTCTTCGGATCACTATTGGGCAACTCAGGGTGTGTTCTCACCAACTCCAGATTGAGTCAGATCACCCTCTTCCGATGGAGGGGCAGATTTGCTTGTTTTGCTCCTTGGGTGAAGTTGAGACCCTGCATCACTTCATTTTTTGTTGTCCCATTTATTATGAGATCCGGGGTAGGTTCCATTGCCTTTTCAGGGACAACTCTCGATGTGTTTCTACCTTCTTTAGATACCCGGACCAGCGTTGTCTCGCACTCTTTCTTAGGGAGATAACTCAGCTTCGACGACATAAAAGTTCTCCAAATGGATCTCACCCTCCTCAACATCGTCTCATCACAACATACTTCACCAACTCAGACGGACCAGGTGACTTCGACCGGAAACGCCCCACACCATCCAGTTTGAACAGAAGCAGGGGTCACTAGACAGCGCACCAACAATTTGTCGAGATTCCGAACTAGCAATGGGCAGAGACATATCATGGACTTCTTCAACTTCGGTATTTCGGCCTCAACTGTTAGGAGAGATTAGTTTTTGGGGGATTCTCGGAGCTTGCCCCTCCTGGTTTGCTCCCTCCCCCTCCTTCTCTCTCTTCGTTCTTCTTGGCATGCACTTCTCTCTGTTGGACTGCAGCCCTCCCCTCTGCTCTCCCTTTTCTTTTCTTTTCCCTTTCTCTTTGGCCCGTTTGTCGGGTTTGATCTTGTATTTTTCTTAGTTCTTTTCTTTGTTGGGCTTTTTAGCCTACTAGCTGGAAGTCATTATTGTACTTCTTATAGTCCCTTGGGTCTTATTTTGGCCCACCGCGGACATTAATAATATTTCATTTCATTATAAGAGAATTAATAATTAATAATATTTCATTTCATTATAAGAGAATTAATAAAAGGACTCGTTTACTATAAGGTGTAAGAGTATTAATGAAGACTATTCACCTAATTGCACTTTGGTGTAGTGTAAGATATTGTACTTCTTATAGTCCCTTGGGTCTTATTTTGGCCCACCGCGGACATTAATAATATTTCATTTCATTATAAGAGAATTAATAAAAGGACTCGTTTCCTATAAGGTGTAAGAGTATTAATGAAGACTATTCACCTAATTGCACTTTGGTGTAGTGTAAGATATGAGAGCATTAATAAAAGGTGTAAAAGTCTATATATATTTTAGACTCAATATTATTCATTCAGAAGAAAAGAATACTTTAAATTTCAAAAACTATTATTCTGAAATTGCTTTACAGCCATTCCTTGGTATTTAATTTAAAACTATTATTCTGAAATTGCTTTACAGCCATTCCTTGGTATTAAAGAAACACATGGGTCAGTTGAATATACACTCATATGATCACAACCATAATGAACACATGAGTCAATCACAAACATAATGAGAAGTCCTGATTGCAAAATCTGTTAATGTACACTCTGAATGTTTCTCCATAGATATCTGGACTAACACTAGATTACAAAATATAATTGCATTATGACAATCTAGATTAAAATCCACTTTTGAGTCATTGATACTAATTGGCCTAGTGAGCTTATTCAAATAATTCTGGACAGAACTACCTATCCATGCACTCATACTTAACAGACACAAATCTCATCTGTATTAAGTTACTAAGTATAGGTATATGGTGCATTTATTCCTTATCTCATGTGATGACTAAACCCTACAAATAGATTCATGTAACAAAACCCCACAGTGTTGATCATTCATTCCCTGTCACCCTCATTCCTTATTTTTCGCAAGGATATCAATAAGCATAGGCTATAAAGATATGGCACCATAACAGTTACAATCAGAAGAACATCCTAGGCAATAGAAAGTTATCTCACAGTTATCAAGATGAAGAATCTAACATCATCTGCAAACACATGGGAGATGCTAGCATTTGGAACAAGTAAGTTAGTTATCATTCATTCCCTGTCACCCTCATTCCTTATTTTTCGCAAGGATATCAATAAGCATAGGCTATAAAGATATGGCACCATAACAGTTACAATCAGAAGAACATCCTAGGCAATAGAAAGTTATCTCACAGTTATCAAGATGAAGAATCTAACATCATCTGCAAACACATGGGAGATGCTAGCATTTGGAACAAGTAAGCAGATAATAACTAACATGCTCTATAATGCTCAGATTGATCATATAGCCGGAATAACAAAGAAATCTCAGAACAGATCTATGTAACAAATTTGTTTTTCGCAAGCAGATTATCTATGCTGTTAACATGTTAATTTGATTGCTCCACATACCCTAATCATAGGAACTCTTAGTCAGTTAAAAGAAAAATATGAGAGTACTATATAATAGTCACCACATGAACTCTACTATAAAGCTAATCTGCAAAATTTAAGGAGTTGCAAAATAGAACAAAAACAGATGACCCCTAAAAGAAAATCCATTATAGTCAGTTACAAAAAGTTAAGCACTACAAAATGTATAATATCTACAATAAGATGAAATATAGCAAATATCTACAATAAAACGAAATATAACATCCAAGAATAACCAGACAAATAAAAGGACTTTCTTGGTTACCTCTGGAAGTGGCCAAGACCACGGCTGCCAACCACTAGTAAATCTGGATGCACTCTTTTCACTTCATGGCAAATTACCTGCTTTGGATCTCCTTTCTTAACCCATGCTTCACATGCAACCTAGTACAGTGACACATTTTTTGGCAGCAGCATGTAAGTATGGAATACACCTAAGAGAAAGGTAGATTTTGCAGAATATACTAGAACGGTGGTGCAATTCTTTATAGCATGTATGTACCTTAGTTACACCAAAATTTTTAAATGACAAGTTAATAACAGATGAGGTCTGAATTGTACCTACCCCAATTTCATTACAGCGTTTGACAAAATACTCTAACAAATGAATCCCTCTCATCTTTTCTCTGTTCTCCAAATCCTTGAAATCATCTGGAGAAGCAAAGATGCTATCCATATCATTAAATCCTGCATTACAACATTTAAAATTCAATAGCACCTCATTAGGAAATTGATCAATATGTTAAAACCACAAAGGCAAAATCCCAAACATTTGTGAAAACTCCCCACCAAAAAAAGGGAAAAACAATCAGTAAATAATCTACAAAATGATTAAAACTTCCTAGGGCTAAACTCAAAGGTTAAAACAATTTTTTCTCAACCTTCTCCTAAATCTGAATACTAAGGGAGATTTAGCACCTCATTAGAATATTGGTCAATACTAAGGGAGATTTAGCACCTCATTAGAATATTGACCAATATGAGGAAATCCATAAAGACAAAATCCCAGATGTTTGTGAAAACTCCACGCCAAAAAAGGGAAAAACAAACAGTAAATAATCTACAAAATGTCAGACACTTCCTAAGGTTAAAAACAGTTTTTTCTCAAACTTCTCCTCAATCTAAATCCTAAGTGAGATTTATCCTACACATACCAAAAGAATATTGTAAACTACAAGCAAAGGAAATGTACCATACACACCTCCTCCTACGCATACTGCACAAAGCAGGTAATTTACTTGAACGTTATAAACTTGAATATTTTCTTCAAGCAGAAAATTTAGATTAGAACTTGTGAAATTGTATGCTCAGCAACTTGATCTTTCTGCTTCATATAGAAACTAGATTTTAAACCAGCTCTGAACTTTGGTTTAAAGCTACTAGAAAGGCTATTCTAAGTACATTCATCATTTCATCCATTTTATTTTCATCACTAGGCAAACTTGCATCTAGGAAAGGAAAAGATAATTGATCAATGCATCAACTATGGTATGAAGCCCAAGAAAGGGCTGCAAAGACCACATTCAAAGCAAAGAACCCAAGGGCCAAACAAAGGTATTCAAAGAAGTGATGGAAAGTAAAGCACCTAAAAAAGGCCATGACCATGGGAATAAAGACATCATATAGGTCATATTAAATGCCCAACAAAGGGCCCCAAAAGGAAGGGGTCTCCAAGGAACCAAAGAAAGAAGCCTCCAAGGAATCAAAGAAAGGGTTCTAAGGGCCCATCAAAGACCATCACAATATTGCGAAGACATTGCCAATATGATCTATCAACAAAATATATCAAACCATATCTTATACAGGTCCATGCTATGAATTCTACTGTCAGAGTTAAGTATGACCCTATCTGGGGAACAGAACAGCAGAGAGACCACATTTGAGCTTAACCTAAGAAAAAAATTAAAGAGGAAGCATGATTCCCATCATCAGCTAAAAGCATATGGCCAGCATCACCTTTCATTGTTACAAATTCTTGCTGTCCTTGGTGAAGAAGCTATAGATAAAAGATTAGGCAACACACACACCTTATGTACATTGTGTACATTCTTTCACCATTCCAATCATAATGATAAACTTTTCTAGGAAAAGTGAGTATTCCAAAAAAATGCCTGTGAAGAAATCAAGTATCAATTAATATGTTCTCTGATAATAAAACAAACAAAGATGTAATAGCATAGATCTTAATATGTTCTCTGATAATAAAACAAACAATGATGTAATAGCATAGATCTTAATAAGCCAGATGTGCCAATCAAGCTCCCAATCCATGAGATGAAAAGTCAATATATGCAAATGATTTGAATGTGATAACTTGTTATGTATTAGGACAGCTACTAGTAGTCCCATAGGACTTCTGATGCAAAGTGCCTTTAAGCCTCAGGATATGACAAGAACTTTAGTAGCTTTAAAGTACGAGCAACAAAAAGCCTTGCAGTAAAGAAATACCAACTATTCATCCTTCTTGAGAGTTTGAATTACTAATTTAAACCAATTTTTTTTGGTCCATCTCAAGGTATGAGAAAAGAAGCATGCTTCTTTAGGCTGTGAGCACAAACTATGCTCAAGGTATGCACAATGCAACTGCACTTCTCTAACCTAGAGACCAGTCAACTTAGCTTTGCTGTTAAGAAGGTTAAGGTTAATAATGCAAACCCCCTTTGTTACCTACAAGGCCAGAGAGTATGATAAGAAAATTGAGCTTCTAGGCATGCTAAGCTTAATAGCTATGGTGGTCATACCAGACTCATATCACAAATCCCTTGACATTAGAGTCAAATCGAATCCCCATCATCTGGTCAACACAAAGACCTAGAGTGCAAGGCCTTGTGAGGTCACTCCTTAACATGGTTCTTGTATTGTGTATCCAAAAAACATGGCACGTGAAATGTGAGTTGTAATGTAAGTCATCTAGCAGCTAACAAAGCCACATTATCCACCTACTGAACATAAATCTGGCTAGCAAAAACCTAAAATAGCCCACAACAAGCATATAGACCGTAAAGGAAAATTCAAGCTTCTTCAAAGAATGGAAAGAACAAAGTTGTGCTTACATAAGGGCAACATAAAGACCAGCAGTCAAGACCTTGTAAGGCCACCTCTAACGGTTCTTTTATTTTATGCCTAAGCACCTATGGTGCAAGGCCTTTTGTCGTCTACTCACCATGGTCCTTCTAATATGATTAGAGCCAACCACCGATGATTCAGACGAATTCAGTAGCTAATACTCAGTGACTGGCCATTTCTATGACTTCTTTAAAATATTCACCATTTGATGACAAAAGCTCCTTTCATTTCCACGTACTCATATTTTTGGGAATTTGTTAACATTTCTAATAATTAGAAAAGCAATTGCATATTATCACCAAATCTAAGAAACTAGGCATGGCAAATTGACAACTATTTGGAAGGATCCCTTTCTAAACTTATAAAAATGTGCTTCCTTAAAATTACCCTAACCATGAAATTGGTCCGATCTAATTACATAAATTAGCACTTGCCAACAAATGAACATCGGTTCAATTCAAAAGAATGCATGCACTATACACACACAAAACATACGCTGCTCATCATGGCTCAAGGAAAAAGCCCTCTAATCAGTCCAATATCAAAGAAAACAAACAAAAATCCTTCAAAGCCCAAAGGAGCACAGAATGATTCACACAATTGCTATCCATGCAGAGAGTGAGCATATCCACATACATAAGTATACACTCAACCCTAGTCCACGCACCATGAAATGGGCCTGGTCTAACATAAATCAGCATTTGCCAACAAGTGACCACTAGTTCAATTTAAAGGAGAGCGTGTGCAGTATACACACAAAACATATCCTGAGGTTAAAATCAAAGAAAACACACTGGTTGCATGCAAAAATCCTTCGAAGCCCAGAGAAGCAAAGAATTATACATGCAATGAGTATATACGCACAAAGAAAAGGATATACACAATGAATTAGCCCTAATCCACACACCATGAAATGGACCTGGTCTAACATAAATCAGCATTTACCAACCAAAGAAGGCTAGTTGTATTCAAGTGAATGCATGAAATAAACACACAAAATATACCCTGTCACCATGGCTCAAGGAACAAGGCCTCTAATCGGACCCACATCAAAGAACACATGCAGCAAACATCCAAAAATTCTTCAAAGCGCAAAGAAGCAGAGAATCATATACACAATGCGTTTATGCAAACAAAGAGAAGTACATACACAATATGTATATTCACACACAAAGAAGTAAATAAATAACCAGCGCATCCAATGACAGAAGTATATAATTAACGAGTGTAACCCCAAGCAAGTATATACTCAGCCCTAATCTACACACCACGGAATGGGCCTGGTCTAACATAAATCACCATTTGCCAACCGCTAATTGCAAATTCAATTCAAGGGAAAGCATGCAATATACACACAAAACATACCCTGATCACCATGCCTCAAGGAAGGCCTCCACCTAGGCCAGCATCAAAGAAAACATCCAAAAAGCATGAAAAAATCCTTGAAAGCCCAAAGGAGCACAAAATTACATACACAATGAGTATATGCACACACAGAAAAGTATATACACAATGAGTATATGCTGGCACAGACAAGTATACACAACATGAGTATATGCCCCCCCAACAAACACAGACAGAACTATATACACAATGAATATATCCATCTAAAAATGTATATACACACACAGAGAAGTATATGCACTATGAGTATATGCAGACACAGAGGTATATACGCAATAATTATATCCACATGCGGAGAAGTATATACATAATGAGTATATCCCCACAAGCAAATACACAATGACCATATGCATAAACAGAGGCATGTTTACACAATGAGTATACGCACAGACACAGACCTACATAAACAATATGGGTCCATACCATCTTCATCTGGAATTTGAATGTGCAAGAAAAGGAGCTTGAAATCCTGAGAGCGCGTGCTTCTAACAAGTTTCTTGAGAGTCCACTCAAAGGCGTAGTTGCTGCTGATGGAGGGATGTGGGTACCCCTTCACAGAAGACTGGTTCACCCCCATCATTATGCGGGTCGGAGCCTCCTGCCGTTCTTCCTCCATGATTTTGCCTTCTTTCCTCTCTTCAAATTCAGCACGGTTATCGGCACAAACAACCAAAGGCTACAAGAATGAATAGTATGCTTTGGAGACTTGTATTGTTATAGAAATTGTACCGTTGGAGAATTGCTGTGTATTGAGCCTACACGAAATTGAGACGGAGGAAGACAGGAAAACATGGACAGAAAGAAACTCAAAGCGTGTTGTGGGAGGGGTGGAAGAGACCAAATGCAACTAGTTGTCGTCATCGTACGTCGTGTGTTGTAGACGTGCCTTGACGCGTGTAATTGTTATGGGTTTTATTTTGGTTTTGTCTGGTGACGTGGATTCGCATTGTTGAGAAGGTGGTTTAATATGAAAATGTTACTTAAAAAGTTATTAAATATTGTACACATTAATTGAAAACAATTATTTAGCAATGATTGGATCACAAGGATTCTTTTAATAATGTTTTTTTTATTGAATAAATATTTCTTACACATACACATATCTGCCATGGGATTGTTTTAATTATAAAAAAATATATTAAAATTAAAATAATGCTAATTAAATTTGTTGATTTAATACGTAGGTTTACCCAGGTGTTGTAGTGAGTTGGAGAGGAGAGGGCAATCCTCCAACATCCCAGGTTCGAATCTCCACCCTACCAAAAAGCTGAATTGGGTACCAAAAATCCAATTGATAATGTTGGTGCGGCAAGGCTGGGTGCGACCCCCGGGTGACTTTGACGGTGTAGAAACCCCGTTCGTGGTCTCCTAGACCAAAGCGGCCTCGCAAGGGGTTTTCGTTTAAAAATAAATAAATAAAATAAAATAAAATAAATACTTATGTTTGAAAATTTGTCACATGTATTTTTACAAACATCATTTGTTGTATTTAAAATAAATTTTGATTGAGTGCTAATCAAGAGCAAGTTTTATCTTTAGAAAGAAAATAAGAGTTTGTGAGTGCAAGCTAGAAACAAGTGTGAGCAAGGAGCATGCCTAATTTTTTTTTTTTCTAGATTTTTTGAGAAATTAAAAAATAAAGGATTCTTATGAGGTAATTAGAAGTAAAGATGTCCTAAATAGAAGTATGGATGCTTTAGTTGGAGACAAGAGGAAGGTCGAGTTTATGATAAACTTTATTTAGATAACAAATGTTACACCAAAAGTGGTTATGAAGGATGAGATGATAAAGTATGACAAAAATTGTTAAAATAGAGGGTTAATATGTAAGTTCCATGGATATTGGCCAGGTTTTTTAAAGATTCAAAATAGGATCAAGTATCTGCTTGTTGTGGTGTAGTGGTAAATGCCCTAGGTGCTGGTAGAGGCCGACCAAGGTTCCATTCCCCTTGTCTCCATCCTGCAGATATATGGTATAGTTAGGAATGTCCTATGTGCTGGTACACGCCGACAAGGCTTCATTCCTCCTATGCCCAACCTGTTAAAAGTGGCACCTCGAAAGGGGTGTTTTCCACTATAAATTAGTTTCACCCAGGTGTTATAGGTGAGTTGGAGAGGAGAGGGCAATCCTCCAAGGGAGGTCCCAGGTTCAAATCTCCACCCTACCAAAAAGCTGAATTGGGTATCCAAAATCCAATTGATAATGTTGGTGCGGGCAGGGTCGGGTGCGACTCCCGAGTGACTTTGATGGTGTAGAACCCCCTGTTCGCGGTCTCTCAGACCAAGGCGGCCCCACAAGGTGTTTTTTGCTTTAAAAAAAAAAAATAAGATCAAGTGGAAGTGGGGATTAAATTCAAATTACTCCGTGACTTTTCTTTCAAAATGATTTTTCCTCATCGTTTGCTCTAGTTTAGAAATTATGGATGAAATAAGGGGTGGTGGCCCATGGTTTAGGGGAAGAGAGATGCATTATATTTAAGACTATGGAGTAAAAAAAATTCTATGGAGACAAACTATTAAATAGCTTCAAGTGTGGATTAGGCTTTTTGGACTTTCATATCAACTTGTCAATAAGAAAATTTTGAAGAATTTTAGCACTACTCTAGATGAATTCATCTAGGACAGACCAACTACTAAGGAGCAAAGGCATGTTGTGTATACCCACATAGGTGTTTCAACAAGTGGATTATAAAAATATGGCATTTTAATGTTGCGAATGTTATAAAATTGGAAACATGGCATAAATTGCAAAGCAAAAAAAATGGAAAAATAGACAAAAAAGTTTAGGCATAAGACAAATTATAATATGAAGCAAGAAGATCATATCATAGTAGAAGCTACAAATCAAGGGTTTTCCACTTCCAATAAAGTGGCAAAAAAAAAAAACCTTTTGCATCATCAAATGGTAAAGGCTATTGTGGTTTACTCAAATCAATCATTAGAAGAAATAAGATGGAGATAAGGGATGAGGAAGTACAATGTGCAAGTTTAAATTCAAAAGGAATTAAAAGTGTGAAGAAAGACGGTGAGGTAAATTTAAATGTAAAGGAGGTGAAAGAGGTCAAGGTTAATCCAAGTAAATCATATTCAATTTTCCGCAAATAGTATAAAATTATTTTCTTGCAATAAAAATGAAAGTAGTGTAGATCTAGCATAACCTTTACACTCTAGGGTTTGAAAAGCAATATAATAAAGACATGTGTAGAGGATATCCATGGAAATTTAGAGTTTCCAAGGCAACACAAAAAAGTAATTACTATGAAGAATCATCCTTTCACTTTAAGGTTTCCAAGTCAACATTTAGGGCTTTCATAGCAACATAAGAAAGTAACTATTATGGAAGGTCATCCTTACACTTTAGGGTTTCTTAGGCAACATAAAGGAGAAGGTGTTCATAAATCTATTCCTTCCACTTCAGATTCTCTAGGGTAGCATAAATCTTTAGAAGATAAGTATCATTATGAATAACATGAAAAAACAGAAGAGACTGATGAAGATGAAAGTGTTGGTGAGAATGGACAAAGGATAGGAAGACCTTAAAAAATAAGAGCAAAGAGAAAAGGGAACGTAGAGAGATATCAACTTGAGAAAATAAAAACAAATATCACACATATTAAAAAGAAGTGGGGCTAAGCCCACAAATAAAAATAAAAATTGATGATAAAAATGACATGATGTAATATTAGGGTATGAATAAAACCATTAAAAAGAGGGTCATTAAAGAATTAATAGGTTGTTGTAGCCTTGATTTTATTATAATACAAGAGATGAAATTAAGTATTGAGGAATGTAAGGATACATTCATAAATATTTAGAAGATGTGGGATTATCTAGAAATTTCTTCTATAAGAGCTTCTAGAGGTATTGTAATAATATGCAACAAATACAAATGGTATGGACAATTGATGAAAGTAAAAATTAATTGGGTCGGTCTATTTTGTAGAAAAGAGGAAAATATTAAAGTTAAGGTTACAAATGTATATGTTCCAATGATGATAGTTATTGCTCACAAAAGATGTTGGAAGGACCTAAGCATATTTTCGTCCAATATAATGATAATTCATAATTGTGATATATGAATCCTTTATTTTATTTTTTTTGGGGGGAAGACAGAGAATGGGATTCAACATAGTTCTATCTCCTTAAAAAAAGAAAGGTGGTACTCTTGGATGGTCTAAATTAGTGTAAGATTTTGCCTCCTTTGTCAATCCAAATGGTCTTTAGGATGTTATTTCCTCAAGCTTGTAATATACATGAGATAATAGACACATTGGACAAACTCATATAATATAAAAATTAGATAGATTTTTGTTATCCAAAACATGGTTCCAAATAAAGCATAGAATCTCTTTAGGCATTTTATTACGAGCAAAATCATATCACAGACCTATTCTCTTGAGATATGATTTACTCAATAATGCTCATCCAAAGCAGATTTGATGTCACTCTATGTGGCTTCAAGGCCCTGATTTCTCCCAAGTGGTTATGGTGGGATGAAACAAAGTTTGAAAGATCATATATGTACAAGTCTATTCAGAAGCTAAAACATCTAAAGGGGTAAACAAAGATTTGGAATGCCAAATATTTTGGTAACATATTTAAAGCAAAGGAAGAAATTGAATCTAAACTCAAAAAATTAAAAGAGATAATAGAAATTAATGGAATGGATCAAGAGACTTATGTGCAAGAAAAAAATTATTTTGCAATTATCATAATGTTTTGTAAAAGTAGGAGCCATATTGACCTGTTGGTCACGAATCTGCCACAGGAAAGGATTTTACAAGTGCGCCCTAGACCCGGCCAACATTGAAAGGCTGGAAGCAAGAAATGGCTCCCAGACCAATCTCCAGAGTGGGCTGGTTCCCCTTACTATTCTAAATTTCTGTTTAAAGATAAGGGTTGCTGGAAAGAAATTAAAAGTTGCAGAAAGAAATGGAAATATGACCGTAGCCGGAGTTATGGGATCGGGAGAACAATAGCATAAAACTTACAGTGCAACAACAACAAGTAATAGAAGTTATTAACTTGATTCTCGCACAACCATATGCAGATAATCCCTCCAATATTACATTCCAGGAATTATACCCTTACAAGCAAGATTCAAATCCAACATACAGAATTCGAATATAACAACAACCAAGGAATATGAATTCTATTAGAAATGCAAAAGACACAGAAAGGAAAGTCACCCAAACAGCTATTCGATGAATCAGAAGCCAACTCTTTATTCCCGCAAATGACTTTCAGTTTCTAGCAGAAAAACTCCCAACAACTGCAAATGAGGTTTACATTGGTTTTTATAGAGGGCCGTCCTCTTTGCAGCATTTAATATTTGCCACCGACCTTCTTGAGATCTACAATTATGCCATCGAAAATAAGCACATGATCCCCTTAATCGCAGCCTTGAAGCACCACAAAATTGAATGCAATTAGACGTCAGCGGTCACCTTCATTAAATTTGTCTTTGAACATGTGCATGAAACCGTTGAAACAACCCACGAACAGCAGCCTCGAACAAATAAAATCTTCAATTTTGGTGGCCTGGACGCTTCTTCAACCTTGACCGCATGGAAAATCCACAAAGCATTTAATTCGGGCGAGCATTTAATCATCGAAAAGTAAAAAACCTTATCGGCCGTTCATACTGCGCCTTGGCGGGAAACTGACGCAGGTCGCGAAAACGCGACGGGTCGCGAAATCGCGACATATTTTGATGTCGTACACTTTTGCTACCTTGGACCCGCGAAAATCCTCCCTGTCGCGATATCGCTGCCATTTTACCTTCCTTTTCAAAAAAAGGTGCAGCGCATCGCTGCATTTTTCGGAACTCAAGCCCTTGCCCCTTTTTTGTAGCGATTTCGCTACTTTTTAACTCCTTGGCCTTCTTCTCAACGAACTCCCCGTGGCTTCGAAACTTGCAGCGCATCGCTGCAACTTTTTCTTTGAACTTCCCTTTGCACCAATCGTCTGGCGATTTTGGAACATCACCTGCTCAACCAACTCTTTGAAAGTGTAGCCTTTTCAACAAAACTTCCACGCTTTCGAAAGATGCAGCGCATCGCTGCAACTTCGTCTTTAGACCTCCTTCTCGACCAATATGCAGCGAATCGCTGCACTTTTCAACTTTGGACTTCCCTTTCGCAAATGTGCAGCGAATCGCTGCAACTTTGAGCTTAAACTCTTTTGTCAACCAAACCCCCGCGACTTTGAGACATGCAGCGATTCGCTGCACTTTTGAGTACTTAGACTTTTTCAACCGCCTGCGTCGCGAAAATGAGACGTCAGCGAATCGCTGCAGCATTTAACTTTGTGTCTTCGGCTGAACTTTTTGTCGCGATTTCGCGACATTTTGTCGCTCTTCCTCCTTTGCTCATTTGAAGTCGCGAAAATAGAACACGTCGCGATATCGCGACGGTTCTTCTTAGCTGCATGCGTTGACCGTGTTGACCGCGATTTCGTGACATGTCAGCGAATCGCTGCATTTTCTGGACTTAGTCTTTTTTTGCTCCTTTTTTGCTTCTTTTTGCTCCAAAGCTGCATCAAGGCTAGTATCAAAGTAAGATCTGCAACAATTTACGTGTTAATACTTCAATCAAAATCAAATGTGGCAAAAATGCCAACATTCTTGGCGGCTCGCGGGGTATACAGCTCGCTGTATGCAAGAATCCAGGCCTGAATCCATTGGGCACAGAGTCATATTAGAACAGAAAGTTGGCCGCTGTGGTAGATCTCAGGGGACTGCTGTAATGATCTTCTACTGAAAAACTGAAAGAACCTGCATATAATGGATAATGAAATGGAACAAATGGAACAAATGGAATGAGGTGATGGAATGAGCTCCTGCGATTGCGCAAGCGATGAATGCAAATGGAATGATGATAATAATGGGTTGATGTAATGAGAAAGCGATGTGGAAGATATAACAACAGAATGCTGCCATACTACCAACTGTAATGAAGATGGAAGGAAAGTATGGAATGGAAATGGAAATATGAAGGCTATGGAATGAGAATGAACTGAATTGTAAATAAATGCGTAAAATGACAGAACTTAGAAGAAAGGGATAAGAAGGAACGGGAATAATAGGAATGGGGAAAAGAAACAACAGCCGTGGCTTTGTTTTTTTTTTTTTTTTATTGCAGAAGAAAAAGAAGATGTAGAGGAAGAAGGGAAATGAAGAAAGGAAGGAAAGAAAAAGGGAAGGGAAAGGAAGAATTTTCTAGAAAGCCACCAACTGTTGGGAAAAGAAAAACAAGCACCTACGGCTCGCATGCAAAAAGAGCCGAGATGAACAAATAAAAACAATACCTCTTTTTTTTTTTTCTTCTCTTTTCTATTTTTTTTGTTTTTTTTTTTTTATACTATATACAATAGTTCACGACATGATTGGCATGTCGCCACCACAAACCCAGTCTCAGAAAGTTATCCGGTAAATCTGCAGTGTCCTGACCAGATCTGATCATACTTGAGTCGGTCCTTGAAATTGGGCTGGCTTCTTCCTGAAGTTCTCCATGCTTCAGACATGGGCAAGTTATCATGCATGCCAGTACCCACACAATTGACAAATAATGCAGCAAAGAAATTTACCACATGACGGGCTCCCGTAGGTACCAGTTGTAGTAATGACTGAAGCCAATCCCACCATCTTGAAGGGTTCTCTGATTGTGAACTAAGAATGGGTTCCTCCAACTCTTGGATCCGATCACAAGAATTGTCCAGCAACAGTCCTTTCTCCAGGATCTCTTCAGACTCTACTTGTTGATCTGACATATTTAACAGGTTCTGACTAAATACTTGCATGTCGTGCACAGCTATGCCTTCTTGGTGCTCAGGTTCTTGAACTTGAATCTCTTCTTCTTCTTCGCTTATATCCTCTGGATCCATCTCCTTATGAAAACTACAAGCAACCATATTGTTCATTGCTAGGAAAGTTCTTGTATATTCCAATCCTTGGCTTTGGATGAGATCTGTCCCTTGAGCTCCACACAACTGCATCTCAGGTTTCTTCTCAGTATAAGGGATCTGGCATGAAAAATACTGCACGGGATAGACAGGAGCAGCAACTACCGGAGAAAGTAATGGAGTTTCTCCCCACGGTAATTTTCCCCGATAAGAGCAAAAGTTGTTCCGCTCGCACTGCTTCTTCAAAGATTTGTGGGAACCTTCGTTCACCTGATTGCAGCAAGAGGAGGCCTATGTCAGAATGGAAAGCTCGAACATAGAAGAGGTGGGCCTGGGTGGGTGATGGTCGGATCTTCTTTGGAATTCTCTTCCAGCTTCTCAAGAATCGGACATTGAAGTCCGTGATGCTCTCTAGAGGTGCTCGCTTGATGTACATTAAAAACTGATAGAGATCCAAAGAACTGTAAAAGGGATCTTCGTCAAATATTTTGATTAGTGCTCCCGCTAGATCATCCCATGAGCTGATGCTTTGACGCCTGAGCAGTCTGTACCACTGCAATGCCCTTCCTTCCAAAGATTGAACCGAAGTCTGATCATGACATCCTCATGATTTATGACATGGATCATTGACAAAGTAGCAATATCTTCAACATGCGCCAGAGCCATGCCTTCGGTACCATCATATTTTGCTAGGGCCTTCAGGGCACCTTTGGGAATTTCATGCCGGATTTGGAGATTCAGAGGGCCAGGATCATCCCATCTAGGAAAAACCCTCGCCTTTGTGGCAGTGGTCTACGGGATCACGGCTATCGCCATTAAGTCAGAGTCGCCAGATGAACATTCTTTTAACTTGAAAAAGGCAGGCGTCCACGATCAAAAAATTTGGATCTTCAACTCAGCAAAGTCGCCAGATGAACTTACAAATCTCCGCTATGAGGTCAAGACAGCTCATCAAATCTTGAGACCTCCGGGTGTTAAACAATAAAACTTATGGATCTTTTGAGACAGAAGAAGTCTGTCCCACCGGGCGTGCCAAAAACTGTTGGTCACGAATCTGCCACAGGAAAGGATTTTACAAGTGCGCCCTAGACCCGGCCAACATTGAAAGGCTGGAAGCAAGAAATGGCTCCCAGACCAATCTCCAGAGTGGGCTGGTTCCCCTTACTATTCTAAATTTCTGTTTAAAGATAAGGGTTGCTGGAAAGAAATTAAAAGTTGCAGAAAGAAATAGAAATATGACCGTAGCCGAAGTTATAGGATCGGGAGAACAACAACATAAAACTTACAGTGCAACAACAACAAGTAATAGAAGTTATTAACTTGATTCTCGCACAACCATATGCAGATAATCCCTCCAATATTACATTCCAGGAATTATACCCTTACAAGCAAGATTCAAATCCAACATACAGAATTCGAATATAACAGCAACCAAGGAATATGAATTCTATTAGAAATGCAAAAGACACAGAAAGGAAAGTCACCCAAACAGCTATTCGATGAATCAGAAGCCAACTCTTTATTCCCGCAAATGACTTTCAGTTTCTAGCAGAAAAACTCCCAACAACTGCAAATGAGGTTTACATTGGTTTTTATAGAGGGCCGTCCTCTTTGCAACATTTAATATTTGCCACCGACCTTCTTGAGATCTACAATTATGCCACCGAAAATAAGCACATGATCCCCTTAATCGCAGCCTTGAAGCACCACAAAATTGAATGCAATTAGACGTCAGCGGTCACCTTCATTAAATTTGTCTTTGAACATGTGCATGAAACCGTTGAAACAACCCACGAACAGCAGCCTCGAACAAATAAAATCTTCAATTTTGGTGGCCTGGACGCTTCTTCAACCTTGACCGCATGGAAAATCCACAAAGCATTTAATTCGGGCGAGCATTTAATCATCGGAAAGTAAAAAACCTTATCGGCCGTTCATACTGCGCCTTGGCGGGAAACTGACGCAAGTCGCGAAAACGCGACGGGTCGCGAAATCGCGACATATTTTGATGTCGTACACTTTTGCTACCTTGGACCCGCGAAAATCCTCCCTGTCGCGATATCGCTGCCATTTTACCTTCCTTTTCAAAAAAAGGTGCAGCGCATCGCTGCATTTTTCGAAACTTAAGCCCTTGCCCCTTTTTTGTAGCGATTTCGCTACTTTTTAACTCCTTGGCCTTCTTCTCAACGAACTCCCCATGGCTTCGAAACTTGCAGCGCATCGCTGCAACTTTTTCTTTGAACTTCCCTTTGCACCAATCGTCTGGCGATTTTGGAACATCACCTGCTCAACCAACTCTTTGAAAGTGTAGCCTTTTCAACAAAACTTCCGCGCTTTCGAAAGATGCAGCGCATCGCTGCAACTTCGTCTTTAGACCTCCTTCTCGACCAATATGCAGCGAATCGCTGCACTTTTCAACTTTGGACTTCCCTTTCGCAAATGTGCAGCGAATCGCTACAACTTTGAGCTTAAACTCTTTTGTCAACCAAACCCCCGCGACTTTGAGACATGCAGCGATTCGCTGCACTTTTGAGTACTTAGACTTTTTCAACCGCCTGCGTCGCGAAAATGAGACGTCAGCGAATCGCTGCAGCATTTAACTTTGTGTCTTCGGCTGAACTTTTTGTCGCGATTTCGCGACATTTTGTCGCTCTTCCTCCTTTGCTCATTTGAAGTCACGAAAATAGAACACGTCGCGATATCGCGACGGTTCTTCTTAGCTGCATGCGTTGACCGTGTTGACCGCGATTTCGCGACATGTCAGCGAATCGCTGCATTTTCTGGACTTAGTCTTTTTTTGCTCCTTTTTTGCTTCTTTTTGCTCCAAAGCTGCATCAAGGCTAGTATCAAAGTAAGATCTGCAACAATTTACGTGTTAATACTTCAATCAAAATCAAATGTGGCAAAAATGCCAACATGACCCCAAAATTTTAGGAAAATATGGCTTAAGGAATGGATGGAAATACCAAATTCTTTCATGTTATAATTGAAATAGATTTGTCTTTTTATTGCATAAACATATTCAACTTTGGATGGAAGAAATATTGAGGAAGAATATATCAAGAAGTAAGCAATTAATTACACAAGACATCATACACTCTCTTGGCTTTATGAAAAAATTAGTAAACTAGATATGAATAAAGCATATGGTAGGGTTTGCTAGAATTTTCTACATGTCATATTAATAAAATTTATTTTGATCAAGGTTCATGTGAATGGAATATATGTTCTTATATTGCTCCAAAATATTATATTTTGATTAGTGGATCCCTCATTGGATGCTCTATATCATTCTATGGACTTCATCAAGGTGTAGGTCTAAAATTTTCGCACTCCTTTCCTCTAGGCTGATGGATCCGCGTCTCAGAGGGGAATGGAAAAATAGTAGAGCGGCACCTCGAAATAGAGGTACTTAATTGTGCCTTCTTGTGGTGATTTTTTGACGAATTAAGGGTTCACCAAGAAACTTTTAGCAACAGTTTATGTACCTAGGCTTGGAAGATGTTTGATGTGTTCTTTTTATAAATCATTCTCATACACCTAAGTTTGGCCTTTATGCAACTAAACTATCTATATGCAATTTTTATTTAATGAGGACAGCAGACAGTGGATACAAAATGAAATACAATGCCTAAGATTGGGATTATAAGAAATTATAAGCCTTACTTGAGTCGGATGTTTGATGAAGATTTTAAGGCTTGTAGCAGGACAAAATCGCCTCTATTTCTGATAGAATTGCCTCTGTTCCAGACAGAATCGCCTATGTTCCAGATAAAATCACCTCCGATCTGACGAAATAATCTTTGTTCTAGATAGAATCACCTGTGTTCCAAACAAAATTGCCTTCGATTTGACAAAACCGCAGGCGATTATGTCACAATCCTGTAATAAAATAATTGACAAAAAACAAGGTTTCTTGCAAAATATGGCAATTTTCTTGTATTCCAAATCACAAATATATTTTAATTTCTATATGCAAATGGATATGAAATGACATGAGAACACTATGATGACAATTCAACCTAGTATGCCATGGATTTATGCGATTATGATCCTGATTTTACGATGCAGTTAATTGAAATGATGGTGAACACCAAGATGCAATATGCAAATTTAAGCAGTAAACTAAATAAATATTGAACAATGCATGAACAAAGAGGAAACAGGGAAATACATGCAAATAGTGGTTTGAATCCTTGCCCCCTTGCTGATCTGCAGATAGGATCGCATGTCTTCTGACAAAATCACCTCCAATCTGATGAAATCGTCTATCGCTTTTATCGATCGTCAAGCGATTATGCTGATATATGGAGTAATTATGACTAAGACCTGCAATGACAAAAAATGAAAATAGGGATGTCAGGAGGTGGGATTGCATAGCAAATGGATGCAAGGTATCCGCAAGAGAGTTCAAAGTCTAACTAGCTAGCCAGGGGGAAAAAGGGAAAAGGGCCTAGATTAAATAGGCTAAGGAGGGGTTTGAGGAAGTTGGGAGGTTAGGTTACACACATAGGAGGTTTTGATCCCTCCTATGTTTGCCACCTCCAATCTACTAGCCAACCTCCCTGATCCAAACGACGGCTAAACCAGGTAAGACATTTTAAACCAAATTTTGTCTTTTAGCAAATTTGGAAAAATTCTATTTGGGAAAAAATTGCCTGGCGATTTTGTCGATCGTCAAGCGATTTTGTTGACCAAACAATTTTTGGTTTATTGGCACAAAAAATGAGGAGATTGTTTTCTCACCGTTTTAGCTAACTTTCGGGTAAATTTTGAATAATTTTAATAATTTTTATGATGTTTAGGTAAATTAAATGTGTCAATTTTACCCTACTACATTTTGCCCCCTCTTTAGCGATCTTTTGAAAAAAAGTCGTTAAATATGAAATGGCACGGTTTTTGAGGTAGTAGAAAAAAATTGGACGCATTTATAGCTCAATATTTACTGTTTCAACAGTTTATTAAGTTGCCCCCTTCGAGTTTTTACACAAAATTTTACGTTTGGTGGAAAAATTTTAATTTGATCTTCTTTGTTTTATGTGACTTTGTGTGATTTATTGGATGATTTATTGCATTTGCTTATGATGGTTGTGTTACAAAATTTCTTGTAATCATGCTCTGATTTTTGAACATTTTGATCATGCTTAACATAGAAGGAAAATTATTTTGTAAAGTGTGTTTTGAGAAAGATGATTTTGTGTGATGATAGATTTGAGGGATTAGCAATGAACCTCGAAGGATGTTGTGATATTATATGAGCATTGGAGGAGATCGATGATCGCTAGGTCATGAAGCAGATCATGTTATGAGGAAGTTTTGCATTGCTAATACCAAAATATTGTGTGCTTAAGAATAATATTAACGTTTTATGATGAGAAAAAAATGTTTGATATTTTTTTGGGACAAGATGTTTGATAGATTATAGCAATAAACCTCAAAGGATGGTGTGCTTGTTATGAGACTGTTGGTGGAGTTCAAAGCTCGCTAAGTCTCGAAGCTAATCTTGTTTGTGAGGAATGTTTTTGATATTGTTAAGAATGGTTGTATGCTTAATAATAATCTTAAGGCTTTGTGGTAATAGGAATATGTGTGATGTTTGTTTGATAATAATGTATGTGGTAAATGTTTGTGAAATAGATTGAACAAAGCATGAAAAATTCGAAGGATGATTTACGCTAAGAATAGAATTCCTAAGTGTGAAAATATATGAAATAATTACTTAGGTATTATACTATCATCACGAAAATCAAAATGAAATGCATGATGATATGAAATTATTTGTTCTTTTAAAATGCAAAGTAATGTAAGATAAATCATTGTGTCACATGAAAAATTGGAGGTTGCCCTTGAGGAGCTTGAGGGTGAGGGAGCGATGAAATTAGGGTTTCTTGGGAGGGTGGGGATGACAGTGGGCGAGAAGGCTATTCTGGGAGAGCACAGGAGCGTCGGCAGGTCGAACCAGGGGCTCGGCAGGGTGGAGGGAGGGCAAACGAGTGCAGGGACGCCGAGGAGTCCTTGCCAAGTCGCGGCAAGGATCCGCCAGATAAACGGGGAGATGGACCTCGGAAGTCATATGCTTTGGCAGCGGCCTCTGAAACCCTAAGCGAGCTCTTCTCCAAGGAGTTATTTTCGTCCGGGGACGAGTTGGACATCCCGACGAAAATTCTCTCAAGCTTTGTGGATTTCAAAAAATTTACCCTCATCGGTAAGTTTATTGGTGGTCGTCCCGACATGGAGACCATTCGCAAGTGGGCGTCTGGCAAATGGCGGACCTCTAGTCACTTAGAGCTGGCTGCCCTAACCCGAGGTTTTTTCACGATTAGGCTGAGTAACAAGGAGGACTACTGTAAAATCCTGGTCGGAGGGCCTTGGTTCTTGGGCCATAGGAGTCTCTTTCTAAGGAAGTGGGGTTTGGACTTTAACCCCGATACCCAGAATATTAACATTGCTCCAATATGGGTTAGGCTCCCCAGTCTTCCCCTTTTTTGCTGGCATGAAAATGTAATCAGAGGTATTGCTCGGTACATCGGGGAGTTGATCACTTTAGACCCTCCCACCAGAGCTCGAACTAGATTTGTCCAAGCCCGGTTCTGTGTTTTGGCGAACTTGGAGACGGACCTCCCATCCTCCATTACTCTGCGGTCTGGGGGTACTTTTCTACACAAGTAAGCTATTGTTTATGAGAACAGGCCAGCTTTCTGCCCTCAATGTAGTTCTCAAGAGCATCTTCAGTCCAATTGTCCTCTCCAAAAGCCGAGGAAGAAGGAGCGGGATCCCTGTAACCCTCTGGAGCACAGTGAAGGTCAGACGAAGCACCCTTTTGTGAAATGCCATGAATCTCCAGGTCCATCCAGGGACCATCTCGAATCCTCCTTACCAGATGAGGAAATCACCACCCATCCGGACTTCGAGCAGTGTGGTGGGCGCCCCCAACTAGGACCACAGGAGGAAAAGGAACAGCCCCCCCTTATCACCACATAGGCAGATTCACCCAAAATTTATGATCGAAACTCTCCCGAGGCACAAAAGTTATTGGAAGACTACCTGCTGGGAAGAAGAGGTTACCAGCCTGGTAATATTAGCCCTCGAATTACGAGGAGTCAAAAGCGAGGGGTGGATTTTGGTAGTGAAAGGAAGCAGGACCATCCCCCCAACAAGGAAAAGAGAGACAAAGAAATTACGGCTGATGTTGCAAATGGAACCCAACGGTTGTTGTTTCAGGATGACTCCAATTCTCTGATGGGTGACGCGCTTATCCCAAAACCTCCCTTCCAGCAGGGAAAGGGAAGTAAGAAGAACCTCAAACCATACGGATGAAATCCTGGATGTGAGAAGACTAAACGGAGTGGCCATTTGGGCCAGGGCAAAAATTTTCCAGCAGGATTTTCAACGGTTTGTTTCAGTCCAGTCATTTTTCTTGGATCCTATCCAACATGTATGCTTCGAATTCTGCCTCCGAGGAAGCAAAAATGTGGAAAGTTATTTCCCAGGTATGGGAGAATTTTTTGTAGTTTTCTTGGTTGTCTTCTTCTGCTTTCCGATGGTCCAGCTTCTCCGGCTAGTTTTTGTTTTTCCAGTTATAATGGCCATGGTTTCCAGGATAATCAGGCAAAAATGCCTTACTTGTAGCCCTCGGGCAATTAGCAACTTTTTGTTTTTTTTCTGCATACAGGTTTATTCTTCCAGCCAAGAGGCATGAAGCACTATTTAGCAAGGCTGATTTTGTATATAAGGTTTTGGGATCCTCTATAAAAACCCACTGTTAATCTATTATAATAATTACCAAAAAAAAAATCATTGTGTCACATGTTTAAAAAATATTATGAAATTTTTATGAAAATATATGGACCAATTTTGGGCATGAAAAATTAGAAATATGGTTTGTGAGGTATAGAATTCCCAGTGTGAAAATTGAGCAGAATAATTCCTAGGAATTATACCATCATCGCGAAGTCATGAATGTTATGTATGATAAGTGATTTTGATCTACATGTTATTTTTGCAATAAGCTATTTTTGAGATTTTGGAAATATCTATGTAATGTGTTAATATGAAAGTAATGATAAACTAACGTTGTCCGACAAATTTCAAAGAAATATTTTAACTTATTTCAAAGAAAAATTCAAATTTATCAAAAACCAGTGTGTGATAAGTGAGTTCATTATCCATCTTGATTTGACACGACGATACAAAATATCTCAAGGATCAAATGTGTGTGCTTTGTAATGTTCATTTACCAATTTTGAGTAAGGTAGTGATGCAAGCAAACTTAAATGAACCAATGTGTGTGCAAGTGAAGGGTTCATTAACCATGATTTTTGTGCATGAAATCGTACCAGAATACTATGTAAGTCAAGTCATCAAAAGCTATCTAATCCACGAGCGGACATAGGTCTGTAAAAAAGAAGGTCGCTAATGTGATAGATATGTCATCATGCGAAAAGAAATTACCCAATGTCAAGCAAGTTGGGCACAAATCACATGTTATGGGGTTTACCTCATGATTTTCTAATAACTGAGAATTCAAGGGATTCAAGCTCATTCACCCTTCTTTTCTTCACTTTCAAGGGGTAGGGATTTTGTTCATTTTGTTTTGAACAAGGGGATTTTATTGCTTTTCTATTTATCTTTTCGTTCTCTTTTTTATTTTTTTTCTTTTGACTTTTCCTTTATCTTTTCTTGATTTTCTTTTGGGATACTTGCTCAGCTTAGATGTGGAGCAAGGGATTTTTATTTGGGCAGGGGTGAGCTTGTCCTTTTGCCAATTCTCAAAAATTCTAGACCATGTGCATGATAGGATAGCAGGGGAAATTTTTTGCTCAAGAGACTAAGACTACTATGTAGTATCATTTTTCGAATTTGCAACAAATCATTTTAATGTGTAAAAGTGTTCTTGGTTCAAGAAGTAGCAAGATCATTTCCCAAAACTCAAAATATTATTTAGTGAAATAGTGATCTTCGATACAAGAGAGATTTATAATCATAGTGATAAAATCAAAATAATTAATTTGTGAAATTAAGTGTATGGTTCAAGATAACTTCTGAATTAATTTGAAATAAAAGAAAATATAGCTTCAAAATTTTGAAATACAATAATAAATAACAATGCAGAATGATCTGAAATATTTTTGAGATTTTGATACTTTTTGATTTTTTTTAAGTTGTTTTATTTGATTTTTATTTTTTACTTTTAATGATGGAATTTGTGGTATATACAAGATGATCTATATACATTATATAAGGTTATTTGATTATAGCATGTCTAATGTGGCTTAAAAATCAAAGGAGGTTTTGAAGGATAATTTGGTTGTGGTGTATGTGAAGTTGTTTGGTTGATAGTTGAGATTGTTGTGATGAAGAATGAGATGTAGATGAATAAAAGTGATGGATAGAAGATGACAATGATAAAGAGGAAAATAATAGAGAACTTGATGTGATAATAATAATGAAAGAGAGAATGAAGAACAAAAGGTGATGAATAAAAGGTAGAAATAACAAAAGTTTTGCTATAATGTAGAACAATGTAGCAAAAGATTTGACTTTATGTGTAAAATTGATCATGTTACAAAACAAAATGTTAGAAGGATAAGAAGGTTCTTCACTCTTATCACTATATTCTAAGTCTTAATAAGATGGAGGGAGCATATGTGAAAGATATGCATGGGTGTTATTTGGTAAACAAGGATGATCGAGTATGGATGAAGAAAAGTGATTTATAGGAGGTAATTGTGACAATGGAGAATGTATAGAACTTGATGTTTCAACCGTTAAAGATTCTTCAAATGGTGTTGGGTCACCATGTATGGTAACAATTTTGTTTGCAAGTTTAAACTTCAAATATTGATAAAGAATGGAAGGGACAACCCTCATCGTATGAATCCAAGGACTTCTGAGAAGTAGGTTGTAGGGTGAAGGGCAATATGCTACATAAAACAAAGTATCCAGGATCTTGGGTCCACTCTTAAGAGGAAGAATTATAGTACCTCGAGCTTCTTGAATTTCATTGTTAAAATATTTTAAAATAACATTTGATTCATTGAGATCTTCTTCCTTTAATCCAATTTTTTGGGATAATTGATAAGTGCATAAATTAAGAGAGGAGCCATTATCTACCATGATAGTTTTAATAGATGTTTCTTTAATAAATCCTGTAATGTAGAGAGAGGAGTCTTCTTATGGAGTAGAGGAAGAAATCTCCTCGTCATAGAATGAAATATGGTTAACCTCAAGAGGGCTTACACCATTAATTGTGTTCTTAGGGAAAATATCATGAGGAACAAATTGTTGGCTAAGTATCTTGAACAAAGTTTCCCTATGAACATGAGAACTTTGTAATACTTCTAAAAGGGATATCTTTGCTTGAGGATTAATCACTTGTTGTTGGCTATCAAAGTGGATTTCATATTGATATTTTGATGCTAAAGATGGGCTTTCTATGCTTACATTCCATTTTGGATCATTCTCTAGAGCCAAATATAGTTTTGAAGGTTGGTCAAATGAGGAATCCATCTCTTGAATATCAAATTGAGTTGATTGAACTTGAGGTTGCTCATTTGTAGTTTCTATTACAATATTAGTGATATCATTATGATGGGACATATTAAGATGCAATATTTGATTGGTTTCCTGTTGTTGATAATTGAATAGGGGTTCTTGGGATATCCCCATGTCTTGATTGATTATGGGTATTTGTTGTGTAGGAGTTTGATTGTTTATTAGAGATTTATAATCAGTTGTAGATTGTAATTCCTTTATAGTAAAAAGACCCTCGTCAATCAAATATTGAATTGCACATCTTAAATTTCTACATTTTTGTGTCATATGTCCATCCACTCTATGATATTCACAATATAGCTCAAGTTTATACCAATCTGTTGTGGTATCAGGTTGTCTTATAGGAGGGAATTCAATCCTTTTTGTATCAAGTAAATGCTTGAGAATTATATCCATTGGTTGATTGAGCTTAGTAAATTTACATGGTGAAGGTTTTCGAGAGGCTTTTGATAATAGTCTTAGGCATTCAGCCATAAAAGGACTTAATGGTTTATTACCTCTTTTTTTCTTTATTATGGGTAGAATGATTATAGGAAGATTGTGAAGTATGATGTGAGTGCATGGTAGGATTGGAAGAAGAAGTATTTTCTTGTTGAAATGGATGTGTTGTGTTGAAATAAGAATGTTGAAATGGTGGAGAAGGATTGTATGTGGATCGATAAGCATAATATGGATATGTGGGAGAAAATATAATATCATTATGAAGAGGATTGGAAAAGGGAATGTTTTGTTGGGGTAAGGATGAAAAATGAGAAAAGTGTAATAAAGGTGATGTTGAATATGGATGAGGTTGGTCATAATCAACAAATGTATTTGGCAAAATTTTCCCAACATTACTGATGGGCTCATATGGATTAGAATTAAGACTCATGGTTTCTTTAGTACTTCTAAAAGTAATATTTGGTATCTACCGTTTAGAATTGAATCTAAAACATACAAATTTGAAATGATGATTTTTTTGTTGTTTTTCTTGTATATATATATATATATATTTATATATATATTATGTTTTTGAATCAGAAATATGCCTATGTATTCACGTCGGGTTCACCAAAGAATGTAAGCCTAAAATTTTCGCACTCCTTTCCTCTAGGCTGATGGATCCGTGCCTCAGAGGGGAATGGGAAAATAGTAGAGATACACCTCGAAAGAGAGGCACTTAATTGTGCCTTCTTGTGGTGATTTTTCGATGAATTAAGGGTTCACTAGGAAAATTTTAGCGACAGTTTTCGTACCTAGGCTTGGAAGATGTTTGATGTGTTCTTTTTATAAATCATTCTCATACACCTAAGTTTGGCCTTTATGCAACTAAACTATCTATATGCAATTTTGATTTAATTAGGACAACAGACAGTGGATACAAGATGAAATACAATGCCTAAGATTGGGATTATAAGAAATTATAAGCCTTACTTGATCCAAATGTTTGATGAAGATTCTAAGGCTTGTAGCAGGACAAAATGGCATTTGTTTTTGATAGAATTTCCTTTGTTCCAGATAGAATCGCTTGTGTTTCAGACAAAATCACCTCTGATCTGACAAAATCACCTTTGTTCTAGACAGAATTGCCTATGTTCGAAACAAAATCACCTTCGATTTGACAAAATCGCAGGCGATTATGTCGCAATCCTGTAGTAAAATAATTGACAGAAAACAAGGTTTCTTGCAAAATATGGCAGTTTTCTTGTATTCCAAATCACAAATATATTTTAATTTCTATATGCAAATGGATATGAAATGACATGAGAACACTATGATGACAATTCAACCTAGTATGCCATGGATTTATGCGATTATGATCATGATTTTACGATGTAGTTAATTGAAATGATGGTGAACACCAAGATGCAATATGCAAAATTAAGCAGTAAACTAAATAAATATTGAACAATGCATGAACAAAAAATAAATAGGGAAATACATGCAAACAGTGGTTTGAATCCTTGCCCTTTGCTGATCTGCAGATAGGATCGCCTATCTTCTGACAAAATCACCTCCGATCTGACGAAATCGCTTGTCACTTCTGTTGATCGCCAGGCAATAAAGCTAATATCTGGGATTATGACTAAGACCTGCAATGACAAAAATGAAAATAGGGATGTCGGGAGGTGGGATTGCATAGAAAATGGATGCAAGGTATCCGCAAGAGAGTTCAAAGTCTAACCAGCCAGCCGGGGGAAAAGGGAAAAGGGCCTAGATTAAATAGGCCAAGGAGGGGTTTGAGGAAGTTGGGAGGTTAGGCTAAACATGGAGGAGGTTTTGATCCCTCCTATGTTTGCCACCTCCAATATACTCGCCAACCTCCCTGATTCGAACGACGGCTAAACCAGGTAAGATGTTTTAAACCAGATTTTATCTTTTAGCAAATTTGGAAAAATTCTGTTTTGGGACAAAATCACTTGGCGATTTTGTTGATCGTCAAGCAATTTTGTTGACTGTTGGGTGATTTTGCCCAACGGTCAAACAATTTTTGGTTTATTGGCACAAAAAACGAGGAGATTGTTTTCTCACCATTTTAGCCGACTTTCGGGTAAATTTTGAATAATTTTAATAATTTTTATGATGTTTAGGTAAATTATATGTGTCAATTTTACCCTACTACACAAGGTAACCCCTTTTCTCCTTACCTCATTATTGTTCTTATAGAGACAATAGGGAGAGATTTCTCGAACACAAAAATGGAAGAAAAAAATTGTTGAATTTGTAATATGATTCTCGGCCAAGAGCCAAAATTGTGCAATGTATTTTTTTTTAATATTTATTATGTAATCCAATAGGCTATCATCAACCTTGTTATGTCAACTTAGGTTAAATTTTATTATATAACTAGGGGTTTTATATTGCTATAGATACCTCCTCACACTCCTCATTTATTATAGGAGCATTGTGCAATATTATCTATGGATAGTGATTATTTATAGTGCTTACTAGCACCCATCAATTTTTTTCATACTTTTCATTCTATGTATAAGATTTGAGTGCATGGTTTGTTTCAATTTATTTCTAGAAAATATTGTGAATTCAAACATGGTATCAGAGTAGAAATGGAATAGTCTCACTTGGTCACACAAGAACAAAATTTGGAGCTTCTAATTTTTCTTCTGATTCATAGGACGAATCTACTATATTTTTTCCACTTTTTCAAAAGCTCTTGGCTTAAAAAATCTTCCTCTATCTTGAAAAATTACCAAAAAAAATTATTGTGGGATCCACTTTCAAAATTAAAGGTTCGTTAGGGAAGAGGTGCTCCATGATCCAACTGGAGTGCATTCCAATTTTGAAATTCAAATCGATCATTTTTTCCTACCTGGCTTCAACATCCTTTGTAGTAGAAGGGCATGGTCTCTCTCTCTATGGAGGAAGGATGCACTAATATCCATCCATGGATGGTATCATGGTGGATATAGGAGAAAAAATTAAGGCATTTGGGTCCTTGCATTCTGAGTTTAAATCGTGTGCCCTCAACTACCTTGGAGAAAAGGCAGACCTTGACCCTCAAGGAATTATGCAAAAGCAACTATTAGTTGCATCCCTTTTGACCCAAAGCCATGGATGGTATGGTGGTTAGAGTGTTGCATTAGAGGGATTATGACATGGGTTCATTTTGCATTCATGCATTTTCCTTACGAAAGCAAAATTTATGTCCTTCTACGGAAGGAGCTTGTTCACCATCACCCAATGCTACATAGGCAAATTGGTTAGAGGATTCACATTTGAGAGGGGAGTTCACATGTTCAACCCCTCAACCTCCACATTTTACAAATTCATGATGACGATGTGGGACATTAAAAAAATATTATTTTTCTTTCACTTCTCATAGGGTGCTATGAAGAGTTGGATAGTGGACAAGTTTGAGCATACAAGAGACTCAAGTTTGAGTCTTGTCAAGTGCATTTAGCTCCTTATTTCTCACCAGAAAGATCTTTTACCAACCCCTTTGTCTACATGGACTCTTTAACGCCATGGAAAATAATTTTTTTAAGATATATAATCGCTCTTGCATTCAAAATAGGGTAAATGTCAATGACTAGGTGGATCAAAGGAGTTGAGGTGGCAAAAAGTGATTGGATCACTCTAGCAAATTAAAGCTTTCCAAGTGGTAGGTCAAGATTGGTGCTTGCAACCCTAAGGTTAGGGATTTTAATTTTTATTTTTGGGGGTCCATTAGGAAAAATCTTTTAAAGGCCATAACTTTTGCATACATAAGTGTTTTGAGCCCTTTTTTCTTCAAATTCCATGATTTTTTGAGCTCTACATACTGCTGACATTAGTTCATGGACTTGTTATAGTGTTAGAGGTTAAATTGTGTAAGATGGACCACAAAGCCCTAGTTACTCACCTTAATAGATAAAATTATAGTATTTGGTCAACTTAAATGATTAATTGCTATGAAGTAAGAACCTATGGTGCATCTTTTAGGAGGATAAAGTAGTAGTTCTTGATGATGAAGCTCAACACCAAAAGGTAAAAGAGGCTCTAGGTTTGTTTTCCTTGCTAATTGAACTAGAGTTGCTTTTCCATATCAAAGAAGAGAGACCCTATCAAGGTATGGTCAAAGTTGCATGAATTTTTTTGGAAAAGTTAATACTACTGAAGTAAGTTGCTTAGAATTAGAATTATCTTCTTTTAAGATAGCAATGTTTGATAATATTGAGGACTATATTGTAATATTCAAGGCTTTGAGGGTAAATATTGCATATTTTGGAAGCAAAAAGAAGGATGGTGCAAAATGTGTTAAAATTGTCCTTGGTAATCTCTCCATCTCCTTTTAGAGATTGAATCAAATAGTTAACATGATTTAAATATTTTTGGAATCCCAAAATAATGGTGATGGAATCAAATAGTTAACCAATTTTTTTCTCTTCTAGTTCACTTTTAGATTGCAATGCAAAATTATGGTGATGGAATTGTTCATATATAGACTCATGCAAAGGAATTCCTATCTAAGGAAACTAAGACCCAGGGGACCACAAGCAAGGCTAAGTCTTCAAAGACATTGAAGACCACTTGTGGATATTGTAAATGGGAGGGACATCCTACAAAGAATTCCTTGCTAAAACTGCAAAATATTGAAGCTAAGTTCTTGAAGTAAGGTGGACATCTTCCAAAAAATGAGGGAGATTTAGATAAATTTACCTCAACTATAGAGGCCCAACTAAAGCATCCATTATGGGTGGAAGATATTATTATCACCAAGGTCTTTTCTCCTTGACCCCTCAGTTTAGATTATGGGGGGTGTTGAATTTGAAATTTGATTCATGGCCAAGAGTTGATATTGTGCAATGTATTATCTTGTAATATTTATGTAAGCCCAATGGACCATGGCTAACCTCATTTAATATTTGTAATTAACTTAAATCTCCCTTCTCATGTTATCTTAGGTTAAACTCTATGATGTAATTAGGGGTTTTGTTCTTGTAATAAATACCACCCTCACACTCCTCGTTTATTATCAAAATTTTGTGCAATATTATCTACAAATAGTAATTATTTATGGTGATTAAGAGCATCCACCAAATTATTTTTTCATCCTTCTTTCCATTATATGTATAATATTTGAATGAATTGTTTGTTTCAATTTATTTCTGAAAAATATTTTAAATTCCAACAAAATCAAATGTATTTAGGTTGTAATAAATGGTACCTTCAAGCCCATGAGTTTTAGAGCAATTGGTGGAGAATGAGAAGTTTCATGGGTGAACCTTAATATTACCCATTAAAAATAATGGTATCTTTGAATCTCATCTCCAATTTATTGATGTTACTTTTCTTTTAGGTCATCCTTTAGTCATTGATGTCATGGAGTTTAAATCAATATTATCATGCTATGAGGAGGAAGATGCATATTTGATTAATACAAGAAAATATATGATATTTTTATTAACATTGCCTAGACTTACAACAAATTACTATGCAAATTTTAAGATTTATATTTGAAAAATTATCTTCAACACATCTAGAAATTTTGTGTAACAAAGAAAACAAGAAGGATATTTAGGATTCAATTTTGGAGAGAATGAAATCTTGTTTGGAAAGTTGGAAATGATAATTCTTAACCATAATTGGAAGGCTACAACTCATAAATACTACATTGCCACCTGTCTCTATATGTATGATGTCATTTTCAAGACTACCAACATGTATAGTATCTAAATTTAATAAAATTCAAAAGAATTGTTTAGAAAGGATGTGATAAAATATTTTGGTTTCATTTTTGAAAATGGAATAGGATTTACAAAGGAAAGAATATTTGAGTGGTAGGCTTGCCAAATTGTAGATTTTATAAGATTATCATTAGTGAAAAAAACTAGTTTAAAATTATTCAAGATCAAGAAAAGAGTTAAGCAAATGTGTTACTTCAAAAACATATAGGTTTTATTGATGCAATAAACTTGTTTACAAAACCAACCTTATGTAAGGTATTTGCAACATGGAACTTCATATAATATAGTTTACAAATGATTAAGAAACATATTAGGTTGTTATTCAATGGAAAGCATTCTACAAATTTTAGTTTGATGCTTGGTCACATCCTTGTACTCTTATTTCCAATTCAAAATGGCAACCATTACCTTAGGCATGTTTATCTTGTAAAGTTTTAAAGGTCAAAGTTTATATTAATGTGAGCAGTAATTCCATATCATTGATTCCTATTTTCAACATGATTGAACAAGAGGACCTTAAATGAATAGAAAATGAGCTTTAATAAATGCTTCAAAAGCAATATTTTCCTACTTTTATGTGGAATAATTAATTGGTTTGGAATCTACCAAATGACTATGGATAATCAGTTGAAGTGGGATATAAGGCTTTAAAGGAATCAAAATTACCTACTCTTAAAGATTTTTTTGAAAGAAAATTTTATCACTTGAGGTGTCACGGCCCACACTAGTAGGACTTGGCATCCATCTCTATAGCCTTTGAAACACATGTTTCCTTCTTAGTGAAAATATCTTGACCTTTTAAGTCATGTGATGGATCAAATTTCTCAAGTAAGGAACATTTCAATTCTTTCAAATTCTCTTTAACCTCTTGTAGTTGCTCATGGATAACATTGAAGTCTTCCTTTAGATTAACTGAGACATTATCCTCTTGATTAACTTCTTTTGTTTGGAGTGAGTGTTCTTCTAATTCTCTTATTCCATAGAAAATACCTTCTTCGTCTTCACTGTCACTAAGATCAATATAATATTCTATAGCAAAAAAACTCTCAAGATTTATTTGACCATACATGTTTCCTTGATGTGTCATCTCATCTTCACTATCACTTAAACCATTGCAATATCCTGATATGTGATCTCTTTGACCACACACAAAGCATTATTCTCTTTCACCTTCTATTCCTAGGAATAGATGTTCTTCCTTTTCATCATTTGATTTGTCTCTATCACTATGATCTGAGCTATCACTTGCTTCTACAATGTAGTAAGATTTCTTTGTCTTACGAAAATTTTTCTTCTTCTCATACCTGTTTTACTTGTATATATCATCTTTGTCATGCTTATGCTTTCCATATTTTTTTCTTCTTTGACCCTATTTTTCATCATCACTGTTTTCTTCATGTGGACACCTGTATGCATAGTGACCAATATCACCACACTTGTAGCATCTAAATTTCCTTATATTCCTAAAATTCCTTGAGTCCTTATTCCTTTTGATGAAGTTAGCTTCCTCATCATTATATGGAACTCTATCTGTCTCTAAAACTTTCCCTTTCTCTTTTTCTGAAGCCTTGAATGCAATCTCTTTTATTGGAACCTAATGCTTACTTACCCTCGTATCATAAGCTGTAAGAGTTCCTTGCAATTATTCCATTGTTAGCTTGTTGATATCCATTGTCCCTTCTATTGTTGAAACCTTAGAATCATATTTCATGGGAAGTGATCTCAAAACCTTTTGAGTAACTTCTGATTCTTTCATCTCAAAACCTAGGCCTCTCATGGTTTTAGTAATCTCATCAACACGAAGTAAAAACTTTGTAATATCTTAAGAATCTTCCATTTTCAATTCCTCAAATATTTTTCTATGATTTTGTAGTTTTGCCAACTTTACCTTGGAATCTCCTTCATAAGTATTTCGCAACTTGGTCCACATTTCATTAGCTGAATTACATACCATGACCTTTGCAAAATTTGTCTCACAAAGCCCACTCAAAATACAATTCATTGCTCTTGCATTGATCTCAACCAATTTTCTAATAGTCTTATCTGCCTCGGGATCACCTTCAACCCTATACTATTTTTCAACCATTTCTCATACCACATATCCTTGTGATATCAAGTAGTTCTTCATCCTCATGCTCCAAAAAGCATAATTGTTACCATCAAAAAATGGAGCCTTATTTGTAGATGATCCATTCTGTGAAGCCATATATGTTCTTGTAGAATCTACCCTCAAGCTATTAGCTTTTTCGAAGGAACCCGCTCTAATACCAATTGAATAACACAAGCTTATATGGAGAGGGGGGTGAACAGTATAAGACCACTTTTTACTTTCTTTCCAAATCAATATCAATTAATGTCCTTAATTGCAATAACCAAATATAGTAGTGTGCATTAATAACTCGGATAGCAGTAGTAAGCAAGAGCACAAGTCACCACACACAATTGAGACACAAGATTTAACGTGGTTCCCCCAATGTGGGGTACTCCACCAGATAATATCCTTATAATATTTCACACATAAATAAGGATCCTTATCCAATATAATGATTTCTTTGATATGCTCAAAGCTAGGCAATAACAAGTTCACACAGAACTTGTCCAAATCTGAATAACAAGCTCACATAGAACTTGTCCAAAACTGAATAACAATCTCACATAGAACTTATCCAAAACTAAATAACAAGCTCACACAGAACTTGTGAATAACAAGCTCACATAGAACTTGTCCAAAACTGAATAACAAGTTCACACAAAAATTGTCCAAATTTGAATAACAAGCTCACACATAACTTGTCCAAAACTGCTCCAACAAGCTCACCAAGAACTTGTCCAGATAGTTGTCCCAAAAATGTCCTCAAAGCTATCCCAAAAATATCCACAAAGTTGTCCCAAAACTATCCACAAAGGCCTTCTCAAAGGCTCAATCAATAATGCACAAGTAGCACTCAAATCTCATTCACAAATCTATCAAGGCAAAGCTCAAAGATGAACTCAATAATGAATGGTAATGTACTCTTCAATGGATGACAACAATAATCACAATGATCTCAACTCAAATTTACTCATAGAAGCATAAAGAGAATTTTTAGAGACTCAATATGTTCTAAGCTCAATCTTCAACTCAACTCAACTCAAATCAATCTCAACTCAACTCAAGTCAACTCATAGAAGCATAAAGAGAATTGTTAGAGACTCAATATGTTCTAATATCACTCTCAACTCAAATCAACTCAAATCAATCTCAACTCAACTCAAGTCAACTCATAGAAGCATAAAGAGAATTGTTAGAGACTCAATATGTTCTAATCTCACTCTCAACTCAAATCAAAATTATGGAATAGTTTGTTTTATGGAACTTGACCAATCACCTCACACAATCACTTGACTAGGCTCAATCAACTCAACTCAACCAATCACCACAAGGGACTACTCTTTCTCACAAAAATCCTAGTCCAAGCATGTATCAACCAACTCAAATGTTTCCAACAATGCTCAACCACAAATCTCACATAACAATGATACTCATGTTCTTTTCAAGTTCTTTTACAACCAATGGGCTTCAATGACTATGCTTATAAAACAAGGTTTAAACACAACTCTATAAACAGAAAACCTTGAAGCATTCAACCAACCACTTTCCAAAAGAAAACCACAATCAATCCTTTTCACTCCAATGATATTTCAAAAATCAACCACCATAAACAATCAATAGGAGAATGTGCCCATACCTTTTTGATGCCAAGAAGTTGTCCACAAAATCTGCCACACTAAACACAACTTTACTTTCCAATCTCAATAAGGGTTAGTGGACTTCAAATAATAATCACAAGATAAGCATAACTCAATTTACACCTTTTTACTCCAACTTAATAAACACATCCACCAAAGTCCTTTTTAATAAAAACCCTTATCAAAAATAATAATCAACAAGGCTCTCAAAAATATTTTATAACAACTCCTTATTTCTCCTAAATGTTAATTTTTCAATTTCATGAATATCAAATTAAATAAACAACTCATCCACCTCTGAATTAATAATCACAACCCTTATAAAAATAAAGTTTAATTAAAAACTTTAATTATTCCTTAACCACATTATAACTCCTATCCTAAGGCATCAACGAAATTAATTAGAGCAAAACGTAATTACCTCCTCAAGGGGATTCAAACCCCCAACTTGCCCACATCGTGAGTGCCTTAGTCGCGGCTAAGGTTGCCACATGATCTAGCTACTCGTTCGAAAGGAAAAGGCACGATGTGCCTTAAGTGCTTCCTCCCTTCCACGCAAACCAAAAGCGCATCGAGCGCTTTCCTTCCAATGCCTTTGAATGCAGTCAAGGAGATTTGAACCTTGACATAAAGTGTTGCCACACACCTTAACAAAAAGCCAATTTCCAATGCACCACTCTGCTTACAATGTCTTGGGATTTCAACCAACCTTGGATTTATTCGTTGTTTCCCTTTTTAAAACGATTTTCACACGAACTCTCTTCAGATGCCTAGCCAACGAATAACACGAGCAAGGATTAATTCCAAATGAACCTTAGGATCCCCATTTATATAGTCTTCTCCTCATTTTCGATGAGGTCGGTGCATTGTTGGTTTTCCCTCTTTCTTTAAACGTCGGCGCTAACTTTAATTTTAATTTTAATTTTAAATAATTAAAATTTAAACTAAATATTTAAATATCTCCATCATCGGGGCACCTTTTTCGACGAAACGAAAGGCCAACCTGGATTTTAATAAAAACCCATTTCAAATCTACCATCCATGGTTTTAAATAAAACCTTTTATTTTCCTTGCCTTCGTTTTCATAAAAACCCTGAATTTATCCATGCTTTCCAAAATATCACTTGCCCATCAAAACTCAATGTGATCCATATGACATCAATGATTCATGCGACATCAATGAAAACATAAAATAACTCGAATTGCCAACAATATCCCCCTTTGTCATTGATGGCAATACCTCTAAAGCAAAAACCACAATCACTGCAAAAACCATGTCTAAGAATCAAATTTGCTCCCCCTGACTCAATACTTTTTATGGAGTCTGCTCCCCCTAGCTCAATGCTCTCTTTGAAGGCTGCTCCCCTAACTCAATGCTCTCTCCCTTACTCAAATATCTCTCCTTTGACATCAATGGCAAAAGGAACACCTATGGGGCTAAAAGATATGACTCTTAAACTTAGCCTCCTCACCACATTCTCTCTTGAAGTAATTAATTTTGGGGTGGGAGTACTTTTACTCCCATATCACATTGTTTCTTTCCTCTATCAACTTCCTTTCATGTTTTTCTGATATACTTCTCTTGATGAATTACTTGATCTTCTTGTCTAGAACCTGTTTGACCTTCTTGCCTTGAACCTGTTTGACCTTCTTACCTTGAACCTATTTGGAATTGAGTCCTACACCATTTTGCAATATGCCCAAAGTTATTGCAATTAAAAAACTTGATATTGTAGCCTTTGGATGGTGCCCATGTCCTGAATTCTTTCTTGAAATAATTTCCATATCCATTCCTTTCCTTAATGCTATATTTTGAAGCTTTGTTTTCATGACCATTACTCCCATGACTTCTGAATTGTGAAGCTCTAATACCAAAACCATGTTGCTCATTTCCTTTGTACTGAAAAGTTCTATGACCAATCCTGTTACATGAGAAGCAATGCCCCTGAAAACCATACCTTCTTTCTTTGAAGTTTCTTTTAGAAAAATCAAACTTCTTTGATCCATGGATCCTGCAATGTATAGCCCTGTTTCCAAATCCATTACAAGAAAGACAATGTCCTTGAAAAGACCTTTGTTCATGCCTTGGTTCCTCATATCTTTCTTGACCATTATTCTTATGATCATTTTCAACTTGTGCATTGCATCCTTGAACCTTCTTTGTAGCATCTAAAACCTCTTTCTTAGTTTCTTCCTTGATTTCATCTTTTAGAACATCCTTTCCTTTTGAGTGTGATTCCCCAAACCTGAAATATGAGACCTTTGGTGCTTTGGAATCTTTCTCTTCTTTTTCTTTATTTGTGTCAAGTAGCAACTTGGCATCCATCTATATAGCCTTTGAAACACATGTTTCCTTCTTAGTGAAAATATCTTGACCTTTTGAGTCATGTGATGGATCAAATTTCTCAAGTAAGGAACATTTCAATTATTTCAGATTCTCTTTAACTTCTTGTAGTTGCTCATGGATAACATTGAAGTCTTCCTTTAGATCAACTGAGACATTATCCTCTTGCTTAACTTCTTTTGTTTGGAGTGAATGTTATTCTTATACTTCTCTTATTCAATAGAAAAAACCTTCTTCATCTTCATTGTCACTAATATCATTATAATATTCTATAGCAAACAAACTCTCAAGATTTCTTTGACCATACCTACTTCCTTGATGTGTCATCTCATCTCCACTATCACTGAAACTATTGCAATATCCTGATCTATGATCTCTTTGACCACACAAAAAGCATTGTTCTCTTTCACCTTCTATTCCTAGGAATAGATGTTCTTCCTTTTCATAATCTGATTTGTCTCTATCACTATGATCTGAGCTATCACTTGCTTCTACAATGTAGTAATATTTCTTTGTCTTATGAAAACTTTTCTTATTCTCATACCTATTTTGCTTGTATCTGTCATCTTTGTCATGCTTATGCTTTCCATATTTTTTTCTTCTTTGACCATGTTTTTCATCATCACCATTTTCTTCATGTGGACACCTGTATGCATAGTGACCAAGATAACCACACTTGTAGCATCTGACTTTCCTTATATCCCTAAAATTCCTTGAGTCCTTATTACTTTTGATGAAGTTAGATTCCTCATCATTATATGGAACTCTATCTATCTCTGAAACTTTCCCTTTCTCTTTTTTGAAGCCTTGAATGCAATCTCTTTTATTGGAACCCGATGCTTACTTACCCTCATCTCATAAGTTGTAAGAGTTCCTTGCAATTCTTCCATTGTTAGCTTGTTGATATCCATTGTCTCTTCTATTGCTGAAACCTTAGAATCATATTTCATGGGAAGTGATCTCAAAATATTTTGAGTAACTTTTGATTCTTTCATCTCAAAACCTAGGCCTCTCATGGTGTTAGTAATCTCATCAACATGAAGTAAAAAATTTGCAATATCTTCAGAATCTTCCATTTTCAATTCCTCAAATATTTTTCTATGAGTTTGTAGTTTTGACAACTTTACCTTGGAATCTCCTTCATAAGTATTTCGCAACTTGGTCCACATTTCATTAGCTGAATTACATACCATGACCTTTGCAAAATCTGTCTCACGAAGCCCACTCAAAATACAATTCATTGCTCTTGCATTGATCTCAACCAATTTTATGATAGTCTTATCTGCCTTGAGATCACCTTCAACCCTATACTCTTTTTCAACCATTTTCCATAAATCATATTCTTGTGATATCAAGTAGTTCTTCATCCTCATGCTCCAGAAAGCATAATTGTTACCATCAAACAATGGAGCCTTATTTGTAGATGATCCATTCTATGAAGTCACCTGTGTTCTTGTAGAATCTGCCCTCAAGCTGTTAGCTTTTTCGAAGGAACCCGATCTGATACCAATTGAATAACACAAGCTTATACTGAGAGGGGGTGAAAAGTATAAGACCACTTTTTACTTTCTTTCCAAATCAATATCAATTAATGTCCTTAATTGCAATAACCAAATATAGTAGTGTGCATTAATAACTCAGATAACAGTAGTAAGCAAGAGCACAAGTCACCACACACAATTGAGACATAAGATTTAACATGGTTCCCCCAATGTGGGGTACTCCACCAGATAATCTCCTTATAATATTTCACACATAAATAAGGATCCTTATCCAATATAATGATTTGTTTGATATGCTCAAAGCTAGGCAATAACAAGTTCACACAAAACTTGTACAAATATTAATAACAAGATCACACAGAACTTGCCCAAAATTGAATAACAAGCTCACATAGAACTTGTCCAAAACTGAATAACAATCTACACATAACTTTTCCAAATATGAATAACAAGCTCACACATAACTTGTCCAAAACTGAATAACAAGGTCACATAAAACTTGTCCAAATCTGAATAACAAGCTCACACAGAACTTGTCCAAAACTAAATAACAAGTTCACACAGAACTTGTCAAAATCTGAATAACAAGCTCACCAAGAACTTGTCCAAAACTGCTCCAACAAGCTCACCAAGAACTTGTCCAAATAGCTGTCCCAAAATTGTCTTCAAAGGTGTACCAAAGCTGTCCACAAAGTTGTCCCAAAACTATCCACAAAGCTATCCCAAAATTGTCCACAAAGGCCTTCTCAAAGGCTCAATCAATCATGCACAAGTAGCACTCAAATCTCATCCACAAATCTATCAAGGCAAAGCTCAAAGATGAACTCAACAATGAATGTCAATGTACTCTTCAATGGATGACAACAATGATCACAATGATCTCAACTCAACTCAACTCAAATCAACTCATAGAAGCATAAAGAGAATTGTTAGAGACTCAATATGTTCTAAGATTAATCTTCAACTCAACTCAACTCAAATCAATCTCAAGTCAACTCAAGTCAACTCAAAGAAGCATAAAGAGAATTACTAGAGACTCAATATGTTCTAATCTCACTCTCAACTCAACTTAACTCAAATCAATCTCAACTCAACTCAAGTCAACTCATAGAAGCATAAAGAGAATTGTTAGAGACTCAATGTTAAGGTCAATATTTCAATTCTAGGTGTCCACCTTGATTCTCCCATCTTTCCATTGCTCAATTTATGGTGGTAAGGGATCAAGATAGTTCATGGTTCTTATGAAGCATGCATCTAAATGCATCTACTAAATAAATTATAGCAAGTGCATATATAATTTGGTTACCAAATTGCAACTATACAAACTACTCAATGCATTCAATCATAAATTATCTAGTCAACATTAGAAGAAATCCCATAAATTCACTCTTATCCTTATCAATAGAAGAAGAGAATCATTTCATCAAATATAGAGTAATTCACAACTCTTCCTTTAGTCAATCAAAGGTTCATGTTTTTCATCATGTAAAGTCTTTTCCCCTAATCTATTAAGGTCTTGTTGGAGATTTTTCTTGCATCCTTAGGATTTGTTTGTCATGCTACAAGAAAAAATTGTTACCAAGCAGCAATTACAGGCTCTGGTGGACCTGCCTCTTTAACCTAGGAATAGAGTTTTATATGATTCTAGACAGACCAGGTATGGTAAGGAAACCCTTGAGGTGATACTAAATGTATATCATTAAGTTCATGCTCATCCATATAAAAAGATGTAAAAATTATGTTTTCTTGATCAAGATTGCTTATAACAGTTCAATTATGTCTTATGTGTATGACCGATGCCTTAATCCTTTGGGCTATTGTAGCAAGATTTTAGAATAGTTCAATGTAATAGAAAGAAATGGGAAAGAAATAATTGATTCAATTAAGTTCATTCAAATATCGTAATAAACATAATTGGTGACCAATGAAAGAAGCGTCCATCCATACATTCAAATAATGTAATATGTAATGGAGACACACACAAGATAGAACACAAAGATATGATAGATAAGAAGCCCATAATTGTATTAATATCAAAAGTTATTACATGAAGAGTTGGATTGAAATTGTCATTGAGCTCTTTTAAAGATTAATACAATAAAAATCCTCATTCAAATGATGTAACAAGGAATTTTCACTCTCCCATTCCAATCTGGTAATAGTTGAGTCTCTAGACCTTTGGCTCAATATCTAGAAATAATCTCAGTTTCTTGAGCACTTCTCTATTAGAACTTGCATAGTAATGGGAAGAATAAGAGATGGGAAAGAAGAAAAGATATAAGGGAAAATACAACAGCAAATAATAGGGCACTCAAGTATACCTCTTAGCAAAAATATGTTATGCAAAAGCTTGATGATCAATTATGGTTGTGGTTGTCTCTTTTATAACTTCGATGGCTCTGTAACTGTCAAAAATTCTTTGATCTGGTCCCTCCACTTGTCACCATCTCCTACCCTTTTTCCTGGCTAGGTGTAGTACAATCTAATATTAGTTGTTTCAAATTTGAAAGATGTCTGTTAATTGCTCAAAATTGGATCCAACTATCAAACACTTGGATCTCACATCTAACTTGGCCCAATGTCTTTTTCTTTTTCTTTTGATTTTTCCTTCTCCCCTTTTGTGGGTCCCACATTGCTAGTTGCTTCTTATGGCTTTAAATTAGATTTTTTTTATTTTGTCTTTTTCTGTATAATTGGCCCCAACTAAATTAGTAATGTGCACCCATGCTTCATCGCAGAAAGAACCTATTGTGGCCATCTTATCAAGTGTTCTTAATGATTTGTTTTTGTGCTCTTTTATTTAGGTTTCATTGTCTTTGAAGAATCTGATTATGTCTTGGTCTGCTCTTGATGCGGTGATAAGCTATTATGCTAGCTTCTCTTCATTTGTATCATCGCACACTAGTTCTTCAATTTTCCTAATGATAAACTTGTCATATCCCTTGAAGTTGATAAGTTCATCCAGGATGACGCCCACTTGTGCCCTGCTCTTATCAATGTTTTGTTCCCAACTTTCTAGCTCCTTGATCACTCCTTTTAGTTGGGCCCTCTCATTGAGGAAAGTAGTGACTTTATCGAATTCTATTTTACAGTTATGAATTTTGCCATCTGCAGTAGTCACTTGTTTAGTGTTGATTTGGTCATGTTGATCTTGACATCTCTGATAAATTAGCCAAATACTTGTAACACTTTTCTCTATCCCTTCCAAGAGGGGCTTTATTTCTTTATTCCTGCTTATGGCTTCCCTAAGATTTTTGTTGCTTTGGTGAATCATATTGATGTTAGCTTTTAATTCGGCTATGATCTTCTCTTTGAATTTATTTATCAGCAGTGAACCATCAAATTGTTTCCCCGTTGATGATATTTGTTTCTGATGTCTGCTCACTTTGGATTTTAGTATTACATTTTCATTTTGTCACCTTGTGTTTTCTCCCTACAATTGGTCTACTTTGGCCTTCCATCCTGCTATCTCTTTTTCTATAACAAGTGTAGTCTGTGTTTGCACATGGAATCCATGTTTTAATAAGACCACTACCCCCAATGATCTCAGCATCCCCTATTGCAAGATTTATCTGAAGTGATTCCACACCTTTAATAAATATAATTATTGTTGTTTTGGAGGAGGGAAGGGAGCTTTCTTCTTTGTCTTCATGTTGAGTTTTGACTACCCTCCCTTCTAGTATAGCTTGAATGTGCTCTTCCTTTGAAGGTATGAACTCTTCAGCCTCTTTCCTTTTGATTAGAGTGAAACTTATAGGCTCAGTAGGACCCATCTCTATTTTGGCCTTCTTATGTGTGGGTGAACTAGAGGGGTTCTGAATTTCAATATGGTAATCTCTAAGGAGGTTATTAAACCTCCTACTTGCTTGGATTCTCTTCCAAGCTACTGCAAAGATTCTTATCTCTCTATAATTTACTCTCAAGGTTACGGGTCTCACCTTGGGTAAACCTATGACCAATTTTTGTATGTGTTTAGGAAGCATTAATGCTTTAGCTAGGTTCTTAGTGGTATACTGGATTGAAGGGGGTGACACAGGAAAAAATTATTTTCCTCTCCCAACATCTGAAGTGTGATGGGTGCTTTGAGTAATAGGGAGATATTTTGTTTTCATTGTAGTTTGACAAACTACTATTAGTATCTCCACTTGTTCATGTTCATGAGTAACAATCTCCAAGATTGGGTCTTGGAAGTCTTCTAGAGGTATGAATGGGGCAAATTTATCCACTATAGTTTATCTCAACCGTTTCAATTTCATGGTGTAATTCCCCACTTGCTCGATATGAGTGTGTGGCCTCTTCAATTTTTTATTCTCTCATATGTCCTCTAGTGACTGTCCATTTCTTTGGGCCAATTAAATGCTATTTTCAAATAAATATCCCCTGTGGACCGAAGGCCCTTTTTCAAATGCATACTTCTTATAATAATCATGGGGATCATATGGCCACCATGTAATATTAGCAAAGTTGAAAGAGTCCATCTCCTGTAAGGATTATAACATAGTAGGGTATCCCTTGAAATATAGTGTCCCTGTAGACACTTTTGTCACATTATACAAGGGGTAGAAGAATAGTACAATTTTGTATAATATTTCCTTGTTGAAAGTTTTTCTTTTAATTATAAGTTACAGCAATTTTGGTTTTCCCTATCACCCCTTTTTTATAAAATGAAGAAGAAAGAGCTTCGCTACCGAAAAATAGCTTCGCCGAAAGAAAAGAAGGAGAATGTGAAAAGATCTTCGGGCCCAAAGCTCTTCAAATCACCACTTCGGGTGAAAGCCTTGCGAAGTAATATCGCCAAAGGAAATACAAATATAATGCTTCGCACCCAAAGTATTTTTGGCAACCGCTTCGGGCGGAAGTTTTGTGAAGCGGCATCCAAACGACTTCGCCGAAGGAGGAGAGCATAATCCAAAGGTAAAGAAACTACTTCGGGACCGAAGTATTTCTGACATCTACTTCGGCCAGTTTACACCCGAAGCAGCGGTGCCCGAAGCCAAATGACAATGTGTCAGAAATAGAGAAGTGCTTCGGGTAAATATTCCCCGAACTACAGTTTTGAGAGAGAATCGGGCCAAAACATTTTCCAGCCGAAGCAGTTTCGCCAGCAAAAGACAAAAGCACCTCATTTCAAAGATGGAATCCGCTCGGCACTTGACATCCCCGAAGTAGTTTTGCGAAGCATTATTTTGCGAAGAACAAATCAAGGAGAATCTACTTTGGCCCAAGGCTTTGGCGAAGCGGAGATGTAGCGAAGCACTTTTTGGGCCCACATTCCAAGGTGGGCAGCTTCCCAAGGTGATCTAAGGTCCCTTATAAATACCCCCTTTCTTGCCCGATAAGTCCGTTGACCATTTTTGGCAAACGAAAGGGACGTAATAGTCCTCGAAGTAAAACCCGATGGACATAACGATCACTCCAACACAGCATCCAGAAGTCAGGGACACTCGGGTGGTGCATTAAATGAATGTTTCCATGGTTGACCCAGTCACAGTTGCCAGTTTTAGCAATCGATTTGAAAACTCGGTCACAACAACCGCGAGGAGCTGATTTCTCAGAGCCCGAGGATGTACTCTGCTATTTTTGTGATAATGATTTAGAGGGTCGCGTCCTATATAAAAATCCATGCTTTGCAATGTAAAAGGGGGGGGAAATTTCTACTAGAAAGCTGCTGTAACTTGATGTCCTGCGTCTAATACTAAAGATCTTTTGTGCTCTATTTCTCTCTTTTATGTTGCCTTCTGTGCTTAATTATTTTGTCTATCTGCATTCGTATACTGAGACTCTGAATCCTGAATCTGGTGTGCAATTGGGGAATGTACCCTAAAATTTGCCTTGAAGGATACATAGGAGAGGAAAAATGTCGTATAAGCTTTCTTTTATGCTGCCTGGTGGGTCATGGTTTATGTTATTCCCTTGTCTTAATCGTTGTTACTCTGAACCCTGAATTCTAGCGAGAGAGGAAGGAGAACCTTGTGAAATCACCCAAAGGATACATAGGAAAGCGAGTATCGTGTTTCTTTCGTCTATTCTTGGTGTTCTTTGCTGCTATTCGAGTTATTAGTGAGTGATCGTGCTTCCTGTTCTCTCCCACCTTGAATCATCAATCTCTAACCCTTACTCCCTTTTTATTTCTTTCTCTAACCCGAACTCCTTTTATCTCTTTCCTACACTCTTATCTCAAACCCCAAAAGTAGATTAGTATAGGAGCCGGCCTTTCTCCAGAGATTGGCATGAGGGGCATCTCTTCCCCTTGGCCTTTCAACATTGGTCACAGGTCCAGGGCACGCAAACCCACCGAAAAGTCCTTTCTTGTGTGGATTTGATGACCAACAATTTCTAGCACGCTCGGTGGGACCCAAGGTCCCATATTTGAGAAAATTTCTAGCCCATCTTCATCGGAGCCAGTAGTTCTAACAAGTTCCCGGTGAGATCCGATCAGTCTCATCTTTTGAGTAGTAGTGAGAATCGATGCTCTCATTACTAAAAGACTCTTAGCATTTGGCGACTCCATTTTACCCGAGAATCTTTGAAGTCGTGAAGACCAGTGCCTAGACCCGGTTTTCGTAACCAAGACTTCCCATGTCTTAAGAAGGTCCGAGTTCGGTGAATCTCTAGCCCGTTTTCATCTAATAAAATAACCTGGCGACTCAGTTGAGCTAAAGATCCAGATTTCTTGGTCGTAGGTGCCTATCAAATCTGAAATATATCTCAGAGGAATCGAGGTTCGGTGAGCAACCTTGACCTCATAAGCGAAGAAAGAATGTTCACATAATAACTCCAACTCAGTGACAAAAACCGCGATCTCTATAGGTTGTCGTAATGGCTAGGAGAAGCTTTCCTAGCTGGAACGACCCAGGCCCCCTGAATATCCAAAGCTACCATGAGATTCCCAAAAGCGCCTTGAAGTCATTGATGAAATATAGTGGAACCATAGGAATTGCCCAAGAGCACCTTGAAGATGTTGCCGATCTAGTGACCCTCCATGACATTATCCATGAAGATGTCATGATTAGACTTCTTGTTCTATCTCTAGAAGGAAGGGCGCTACGATGGTATAGATTGCTCATGCCCAAAAGCATCTTCTCATGGGATGACTTAGCGGGGGCATTGATCGAAATGTTCGATGGCTCTCAGGACCCCTTCCATCTCTTCGCATACCTCTCCACCATCAAGAGAGCACCTTCGAAGGGTATCACGGACTTCAATGTCTGATTTTGTAGAAGTTGGAAGAGAATCCCATTGGAGATCCAACCGACGCCCGCCCAAGCCCATCTCTTCTATGTTCGGGCCTTCCACCCGGACGTAAGCCTCATTCTACTACAATTAGGGGAACGAAGGTTCCCTCAAATATTTGAAGAGGCAATGCGAGCGAAACAGCTTCTGCTCCTATCGAGGAAGTGGCAGTGGAGAGAAACTCCGTCGCTTCCTTCGATAATTACTGCTCCTGTCCGACCAATGCGGTACTCATCATGGGACATTCCTCACACTGAGCTGAGACCTGAGATGCAGTCATTTGGAGCTCGGGAGGTAGACCTCATACTAGCCCAACAATGGGAGTACACAAGCATGGCCCACCCAATGAACAACATGGCTGCTCGTGATCTCCATCAAGAGGTGAACCAAGGAGAGAAGTAGACTCGAGTGGTAGAACCCGAGAAGAAAGAGGGCACATTTTTGCACCCTTTTTGTATCCCAAGAGATGGCATGCAAGTGTTTGGCCAAAGTTCATCAAGCCTGTCTGATTCAGAGGATGAGCCCGAAGAGATCCTGGAGGACTACTCTTCACCGGAGGAACCTTGTTACCATATCAGTGGGATGGAGGAACTCGTACCCGGCCTTCATTTGGAAGAATCTATAGAATTTTGGCATTGGGTCTGGTATTGGTTTTGGCTATCCCTAAGACCGATGCCCCAAGAAGGCTTTCAAGTGGAGAACTTCTTCACCAATAATCTGGGCACTAGCAGGGATGAAAATCAACTGCGTTGTTTCCTCTTCGTAGCATGGACAACTTCGAAAAGGGTCCATCCAAACTTCAAAGATCTATTAAAGTACAATCAAATCTGGTCCAAAAACTATAGATTTATCGGATAACTACCCAAAGCTGAGTTCAGGGTGGTGGCATGCCTGTTATGCCGTAAGATTGTGAATATTGTAAATAGTTTGGCCGATAAATAAAGTGCTGCTTAGAGACTCAGGTCAAGTGTTACTTTGATAACTGTAAAAAAATAATATATATATATATATATATATATATATATATATATATATATCTCCTTCGGGAAAGGGGTCCCCGAAGTAGCCAATGGAAAATGGCTCATAGCAAAACCTGTCGACCGAACTCAGACTAAGGTATGAGGGGTGCTCCACCAAGGGGACTTCGAGCAAAGCAGTTTCCGAAGGAGAATCGGTGAACCACTTCTCAAACGAAAAGCACTTTGGGAACATTCTCCTGCGAAGGAAATCACTTTGGGCCCGAAGCATAGAGAAACAACTCGCACCAAGGGTTTGCCCCGAAGCACTTCAACTCTAACTTCAGCTTCATCAACTCAACGACAAAAGGTGAGAGCATTTAAAATGTGCCTAGGGGAATGTGTCGACAACCGCCTTCAAAAGCGTCCGAAGTAGGCGAGTTAAATGAAAAGGTGGCGGGTACGTCCTCTAAGGATTCGGTTAGGCAAAAATTTCATGCTCGGGTATAATGTGGCAGAGGGTCACGTTTCCAAAGCAAGCCGCAATCATCATAACACACAGCCCTGTGTACCACTCCACCATGCGGTGAATTAGATGAAGCGATGCAGAGTTAATTATGGCAAGTGCCATAAATACTGGTGGTTGCCTTCTAAGGCTATATAAGGTAGACTCCAGTAGTGAGGAAGTTATTTGCTCGATAATTCATGCAAACTTCGTTGCTAGCCTTCAAGATCTCCTATCTTGCGCTTCAAAACCTCCAATATCGAAGCCCTCTGCATTGTTTTCTCCATTACCCCTAGCACTATGGGAAAGAAGAAATCTAAGGAAAATGGGAAGGAACCAGAAGTGGTGGTCCCCAAACAGTCAAAATCAAAAGGCCATGACAAAGGGCCGAAGAAAGTTATTTTAGCCGCCGCCCTGAGAAATAAGTCATGGGAGAAAGAGAGGATTTTGGGTATGAGTAGCCTGAAGAACCGCTAGTTGATGCGCGGGATAGGATCAGAGACACCAAGTTGTCGAAGAGCATAGCTGAACTCAGGAGCACCATTGAGTTCATGAAGAGCAGACTCTCGGCAGACAACAAAAGGGTTGTCGCTTACTACTCTTAGATATACTGGTATCTGACGCCCCCCACACATCACTACCCTAAGCTAATTGATGCCATCGTGCGAAACTATCAGCCCGACTCCAGGCAAGTGGTAGACGCCTCCGGCCACAAGTTGTTCTCAATTTTGAAGGAAGATGTCCAGGCAACCTTTGTGCCACAGTAGGGCCCTCCTAAGGGGTACATAGTTTGCAACGTTATTATTAGCGAGCAAATGGAGAGGTTCAAGTCCTCCAATTATATGATCAATTTTTTGTAGCAGAGCCTCAAAAGCGGGCTCCCTTCGGGAAAATTGCCCCAAATGCCCCTACCCTTGGAGGCCTTCAAAAATGTCGACATCTTCTCCATCATTGCATGGGTGGCAGGCCTATCTACCGACGCTTCGGTGCACCCATGGCAAGTGTCTTTGGCTGAGTGTATTTCTAGGGGGGAATTTTATGCCCCTGATGCTTTGAGGCCGAGCACCAACCCAATCATTTTCGACTGGGCAGAATGGGTGGCCAGGACCCTACATACGCGGCTCACCAACATGAAGAATGCTGGGACAAATAAGTACTTCTCGCCCTGTTCCCTTCTTGTTTGGTTATTTTTCTTCCATGTACATAAAATTTTCCCTTATGTTGCTATTACGGCAAGCGGCGAGGATGGAAACCCTCAGCCTGTATACCAGTGGACCCCTCTCCTATTGAAGACGGAGTCCTATTATTCTTTTAACCAACAATTTTTGGGACCCGCGATGCACATGCTAACGGGGTCTTCCCCTCGGGTTCCCCTCCTCCTAAGGGATAAGGTGGTGCAAGAGAAGAGAGGAGACATTTTTCAGTTAACATAGGGGCTCATAGTTCGCATATTCGACTTCATAGGGAAGCCTTTCCTACTGCCAGTCTATCCCTATGAGTACCAGTTCGCATTGGAGGTCACTCGGCATAGCGATGCGACAAACGCCATTTATGGCCATGGACAAAAATGGGCTCACACCTACGATTTCCCTTTCAAAATGGGAGTTATCGAGGTGTTTGCCCTCAAACAACATGTTTTCTTGGAGGGGAAACTTGCCAATTTTGGCCTAGTCCAGCTTTCTCAGCAATGGCTCAATGACTCCTTGGGGGTAATGAGGGACCACCTTCGATTCAAGAGCTTCCACGCTTGCCCCTATCCAGAAATGGTGGAGCAAAGGAACAATCCTAATGGGAAGGATCTGGAGTGGCACTTGGAGAAAATGGAAATGCTACCTCCCTGGCATGAGTTCTACCCGATGGAGGTTGCATATGACCCAGTTCGGCACCCTCTCTCAAGCCCCAACTTTGCCTTCTGGAAGAATGCAAAGGATGATTTGAAAGAGGCCGTGAAGGACTGGGATGTGGCCCAACTAAGAGAGTGGTGGATAATGAGGGTCCATCATCGAAAGACAAATTCTTACGATTTTTTGGCATCTAAAAAGGACTTCGCGGTGGTCTATGAGGCCAATGTCGGGACATGGAAGCCCCTATCCTTCGTCGACCTCATTCCTCCAGCTATCCCAGGTTTGGGTGAAAGCCCAAAAGGTAAGGAAACTACTTCGAAGCTAAAGAAAGGGAAGAAGGCCAAAGCCACACCACCTAAACCACCTCAGGTACCTATGGGAGGCCAAGACACAAGTTTCGAAGAATCAGAACAATTGCTGGTGAGAACGAAAAGAAAGAGGCCAGAATCAGTTCAAGTGCCTTCAAGCCATCCAAAGCGGCTTCGCACAGGGTTTCAGAGTCCTTCCGCTGAGCGACCTACATCGGGCCCGTTCGAAGCAAATTTTGGGAGTGCAACGCCGCCAAGCACCAAAATCGTCCCGGATATAAACATCATCAATGTGGAGGAACTCCTCCAATCCGAAGGGGACGCTGAGGCAGAAACCATGGAGGTTGAAGATGTCGAGGCAGAGAAAGAATAGGAGACAGCTGCACTTGAAATCACTATGGCTGCTTCACCAGGAGGGCGCTCAGGTATGCATTCTCCACCCTTTGCTCAGGGCTCACCCATGTCCACTGAGGCCATGGCCAAATATTCCCATTAGTCTCCCCTGCATAGCCCATCATCCCCCCACTCGTCACCCGTGGCTAGTCCAAGTCCATCCCATGATCTCGATCGGGATAAGTCCATTGAAGTCACTTCGCCCACTCGCATTGCCACTCCCTTGATTCTTAGTAGAAGTGGAGGTATCGCTTCGACGCCGAGCCCCACTACCCAATCCCTCGTCTCGCATGATGTGGCCACCATTGCCAAAATGCCCGCTACACCCATCGTCGGACCTTCTGATGAGACATCCCCCATCCACTCCCTGTATTTGTTCACTCCTTCGGTTGGTGACCCAACATTGTTTGAATCAAAAATGTCCTTGATCAAGGAATGCCCCCTTGCCGAGAAGCTGCTCCAAGCCTAGCAGAATACTGACAAAGTTCTGAGGGAGGCGAGAAAGAAAAGAGGGCGAGCGATGGCCCAAGTTGAAAAATGCATCGTGTTTGATTTTAAAGCTGGGAAGATGCACAAGATCAAGAAGGCCCCTAAGGTTCAGAAGCCGCTGGATGAAATGACTCCAGCAGACTATGACTACCAAGAAACACCCAAGGACCTGGTGCATTTGAATGTGGACAACGAATCGGCATCCATGCATGTTCGAATTGAGACCTTTAGGGCTCATGCAGTCATCGCCAACCAGCGCAGGATCGAGGCCGAGGCCGCCAATGTTAAGCTAGAAGAAGATTTGGCGAGGGTCCGTTCCAAGTTGGTAGAGGTCGAGGAGCAGTGCAAGGCCATGAAAAAGGAAACACGCACCCTAAAGCTGCAAGTTCTATAGCTCTAAAATACTAAAGAAAATCAAGCGCAGAGACAAGCCGAAAATGATATGAAGGCTAAGGAGCTGGAGGGAAAAGTTGCACAAATGCAAGCCCAGTTGTACGAGAAGGAAGACCTGGCGGTGTTTGATAGGAGTAGAATTAAGGAGATTCATGCCCATTTGCTCAAGAATTTTAGGTCTCAATGTTCCAGCGCCCTCACTATTCTAACCTTCGTCATCGAAGCCCAGCAAGCTATTACCGAAGGAGGGCCAATCATTGATGAGGTCACGCAGAAAGCCAGGAGTCGGCTCAAGTTGGCCTTTGACATCCAGAATGCTAGATATCAGGACCTGCAGGTCACTGTGATGACTCGAACGGCTAGGGATTGGTCCACGGCCCAGGCCACAGTTTGCGCCTTCCTTTCCAAGGTGCGCAAAGCTCAGAAGGCGAGAAGGCTCTAGGACATTTTTGACAATGAGTAGCGCGCCTCAATGAATTACTTTCAAGACCTATCTTCCTTAGGTTTCCCGAGTTTCACAAACGATGACGGGAACCTTTTGACTAAAGATAACCTCAAGCCGGTCTAGCTCCAGTTTGAGAGCGACGTCTCAAAGATAGACGGATGGGAGGAGCCGATCTTAGAGGGACAGATAGCGGACTTCATCTTGAGATACTACAAGATGGTAGCATGCCTAAATGATTTATTCATCAGGGCCAAACATGCTGACATCGGGAAAATTGATCGGTTTCGCGTTTTGGTTAAGGCATTACAAGATCAAGAACCATTTCAAAATGGTGCCTGGGCTCATGTCCGTCGAACGATGAAATGAATCCGTGATCACCTTGAACCATCGCCACAGCCAGAGGCCACGCTAGAGGAAGAAGGAGAAGAAGAAGAAGAAGAGGAACAGGAAGGAGGGCATGCCGTGGAAGCACCCCAAGGGATGGAAAAGAGAGAAGAGTCCGGGGGAGACCAGTGACTCCATAGCCCAATGGACCAAGGCTAGAGGGTTCTTTTGTCGAGATGAGCTCGTCACCCCACGAGCCGCCAAGAATGTTGACACTTTTATCACATTATACAAGGGGTAGAAGAATAGTACAATTTTGTATAATATTTTCTTGTTGAAAATTTTTCTTTTAATTATAAGTTACAGCAATTTCGGTTTTCCTTATCACCCCTTTTTTATAAAATAAAGAAGAAAGAGCTTCGCTATCGAAAAATAGCTTCACCAAAAGAAAAGAAGGAGAATGTGAAAAGATCTTCGGGCCCGAAGCTCTTCAAATCACCACTTCGGGCAAAAGCCTTGCGAAGTAATATCGCCAAAATACAAAGATAACACTTCACACTCGAAGTATTTTCGGCAGCCGCTTTGGGTAGAATTTTTGCGAAGCGGCATCCAAACGACTTCACCAAAGGAGGAGAGCATAATCCAAAGGTAAAGAAACTACTTCGGGACCAAAGTATTTCTGACATCTACTTCAGCCAGTTTACACCCAAAGCAGTGGTGCCCCAAGCCAAGTGACAATGTGTTGAAAATAGAGAAGTGCTTCGGGTAAATATTCCTCGAACTACAGTTTTGAGAGAGAATCGGGCCGAAATATTTTTTAGCCGAAGCAATTTTGCTAGCAAAAGACAGAAGCACCTCATTTCAAAGATGAAATCCGCTCGGCACTTGACATCCCCAAAGTAGTTTTGCAAAGCATTATTTTGCGAAGAACAAATCAAAGAGAATCTACTTCGACCCAAGGCTTTGGCGAAGCGGAGATGTAGCGAAGCACTTTTCGGGCCCATGTTCCAAGGCGGGCAGCTTCCCAAGGTGATCGAAGGTCCCTTATAAATACCCCCTTTCTTGCCCGATAAGTTCGCTAACCATTTTTGGCAAATGAAAGGGACGTAACAATCCTCGGAGTAAAACCCGACGGACGTAACGATCACTCCAGCATAGCATCCAAAAGTCAGGGGCACCCAGGTGGCTCATTTAATGCAATTTTCCATGGTTGACCCAATCACAGTTGCTAGTTTCGACAATCGATTTGAAAACTCAGTCGCAGCAACCGCGATGAGATGATTTCTTAGAGCCCAAGGATGTACTTTGCTATTTTTGTGATAATGATTTAGAGGGTCGGGTCCTCTATAAAAACCCATGCTTTGAAATGTAAAAGGGGGGGAAACTTTCTACTAGAAAGCTATTGTAACTTGATGTCCTGTGTCTAATACTAAAGATATTTTGTGCTCTATTTCTCTCTTGTATGCTGCCTTCTGTGCTTAATTCTTTTGTCTGTCTGCATTCGTATACTGAGACTCTGAATCCTGAATCCGATGTGCGATTGGGGACTGTACCCTAAAATTTGCCCTAAAGGATACATAGGAGAGGAAAAACGTTGTATAAGCTTTCTTTTATCTTGCTCGGTGGGTCGTGGTTTCGTTATTCCCTTGTCTTAATCGCTGTTACTCTGAACCTTGAATTCCAGCAAGAGAGGAAGGAGAACCCTGTGAACTCGTCCAGAGGATACATAGGAAAGCGAGAATCACATTTCTTTCATCTATTCTTGGTATTCTTTGTTGCTATTTGAGTTATTGGTGAGTGATCGTGCTTCCTGTTCTCTCCCACCTTGAATCATCAATCTCTAACCCTTATCCCTTTTTATTTATTTCTCTAACCCGAACTCCTTTTATCTCTTTCCTGCACTCTTATCTCAAACCCCAAAAGTAGATTAGTATAGGAGCTGGCCTTTCTTAGGATATTGGCACGAGGGGCATCTCTTCCCTGTGGCCTTTCAACGTTGGTCGCAGGTCCAGGGCACACAAACCCATCGAAAGTCCTTTCTTGTGCGGATTTGATGACCAACAGTCCCATCTTACAAGGGGTAGTCATCCATGAAAATTTAGTAAATTTTTTTACAAATATCACTTTGGCCTCTTCTACAATTTTTCTGATAATTTCTAATGTAGTTACTGACCTCGAACAAAAACTCGATAAAGCCTTAGAAGGTATCTTGTCCCCATATATTTTGATATAAGTGAGATTTTCTGTAAAGTAGTCCTTTGCATTCTTTTTCCATAAGAATTTGGTGATTCCCAGGCTCATCCTGTAGGGTTCTTTATTACAGAATGAGTGATATATTGAGGGTAGGAATCTACTAAAAAATCCATAGTATTTGGATGCACCTTCATGGATGCAAGGGAGTCTCTTGAATCATCACCTCTAGCACATCTCCTAGCTTAGTGATCGCCTTCTGACTAAACTATCCTACTATCAGGTGAATGAGGAGTGAGTAATGTGAGAAGCGAGGCATAAGCTCCTAATGCTTGGCTATGGCTTTCTACAATTCTTTGAATTCCCTGTCAATAGTATCATCGATAAGATTTTCCCACTTATATGTAGAGAACTGCCTGACTTTCTTGCACTATGCTATCAAAAACATGGCTTCCTTCTCGACCCAATTCAAGTATTCAACCACCATCACTATATGGATCATATCTACATAGTCTTTTGCCCAATTACATAGTGCACTCTTATGTATAGGGAACTAAGTAGCTATTGGTTGATCATATTCAAATAATCTACAAAAAAGAAGTTGATGATTATGTATTGGGCTTGTGCAGCAACCACCTTTTTATCGTAGACCAACGTGGCCTTCTCTAGTTGAAAAATTTGGCCAATATTGTTTGGTTTCAGTATATATAGGGTCTTGTTCTTGTTGTTCACTATCGCTCTACCCTTTAGGTCATATGATATGACCAACCATGACAGGAGGTCGAAAGAAAAGTATACCCTGGGGTAAAGTAGCTTGGCCAAGTTGCTTCGTCACTTGTTACGAAAGAGGCTTCTATTGTTTCTATCTTTGTAGGCTCTTTGAAATATATAGGGCATTGCCATTCTTCTTAGCTTACTTCAACACTAAACTTTGAGAGATTTTCTTCTTCCCACACTTAACCTAAGCCGTTTTTTCTTGAGAGCTTTAGAAATGGCATTTCTAAAGAACACAAGCTTATACTGAGAGGGGGGTGAACAGTATAAGACCACTTTTTACTTTCTTTCCAAATCAATATCAATTAATGTCCTTAATTGCAATAACCAAATATAGCAATGTGCATTAATAACTCAGATAGCAGTAGTAAGCAAGAGCACAAGTCACCACACACAATTGAGACACAAGATTTAATGTGGTTCCCCCAATGTGGGGTACTCCACCAGATAATATCCTTATAATATTTCACACAGAAATAAGGATCCTTATCCAATACAATGATTTCTTTGATCTGCTCAAAGCTAGGCAATAACAAGTTCACACAGAACTTGTCCAAATATGAATAACAAGCTCACACAGAACTTGTCCAAAATTGAATAACAAGCTCACACAGAACTTGTCCAAATCTGAATAACAAGCTCACACAAAACTTGTCCAAAACTGCTCTAGCAAGCTCACCAAGAACTTGTCCAAATATGCTGTCCCAAAACTATCCACAAAGTTGTCCCAAAATTATCCACAAAGTTGTCCCAAAACTGTCCACAAAGCTATCCCAAAACTGTCCACAAAGGCCTTCTCAAAGGCTCAATCAATCATGCTCAAGTAGCACTCAAATCTCATCCACAAATATATCAAGGCAAAGCTCAAAGATGAACTCAACAATGAATGGCAATGTACTCTTCAATGGATGACAACAATGATCCACAATGATCTTAACTCAACTCAAAAACTCAAACACTCATAGAAGCATAAAGAGAATTGTTAGAGACTCAATATGTTCTAAGCTCAATCCTCAACTCAACTCAACTCAAATCAATCTCAACTCAACTCAAGTCAACTCATAGAAGCATAAAGAGAATTGTTAGAGACTCAATATGTTCTAATCTCACTCTCAACTCTAACTTTTTATTATCTCAAATCAGAATTATGGAATAGTTTGTTTCATGGAACTTGACCAATCACCTCACACAATCACTTGACTAGGCTCAATCAACTCAACTCAACCAATCACCACAAGGGACTACTCTTTCTCACAAAAACCCTAGTCCAAGCATGTATCAACCAACTCAAATGTTTCCAACAATGCTCAACCACAAATCTCACATAACAATGATACTCATGTTCTTTTCAAGTTCTTTCACAACCAATGGGCTTCAATGACTATGCTTATAAAACAAGGTTTAAACACAACTCTCAAACCAGAAAACCTTGAAGCATTCAACCAACCACTTTCGAAAAGGAAACCACAATCAATCCTTTTCACTCCAATGATATTTCAGAAATCAACCACCATAAACAATCAATAGGAGAATGTGCCCATACCTTTTTGATGCCAAGAAGTTGTCCACAAAATCTGCCACACTAAACACAACTTTCCTTTCCAATCTCAATAAGGGTTAGTGGACTTCAAATAATAATCACAAGATAAGCATAACTCAATTTACACCTTTTTACTCCAACTTAATAAACACATCCACCAAAGTCCTTTTTAATAAAAACCCTTATCAAAAATAATAATCAATAAGGCTCTCAAAAATATTTTATAACAACTCCTTATTTCTCCTAAATCTTAATTTTCAATTTCATGAATATCAAATTAAATCAACAACTCATCCACCTCTGAAATAATAATCACAACCCTTATAAAAATAAAGTTTAATTAAAAACTTTAATTATTCCTTAACCACCTTATAACTCCTATCCTAGGGCATCAACGAAATTAATTAGAGCAAAACGTAATTACCTCCTCAAGGGGATTCGAACCCCCAACTTGCACACACCACGAGCGCCTTAGCCATGGCTAAGGTTGCCACACGAGCTAGCCGCTCATTCGAAAGGAAAAGGCACGACGTGCCTTAAGTCCTTCCTCCCTTCCACGCAAACCAAAAGTGCTTCGAGCGCTTTCCTTCCAATGCCTTCGAATGCAGTCAAGGAGATTCGAACCTTGACGTAAAGCGCTGCCACACACCTTAACAAAAATCCAATTGCCAATGCGCCACTCTGCCCACAATGTCTTGGGCTTTCGACCAACCTTGGATTTATTCGTTGTCTCCCTTTTCAAAATGATTTTCGCACGAGCTCTCTTCGGATGCTTAGCCAACGATTAACACGAGCAAGGATTAATTTCAAATGAACCTTAGGATCCCCCTTTATATAGTCTTCTCCTCATTTTTGATGACGTCGGTGCATTATTGATTTTCCCTCTTTCTTTAGACGTCGACGCTAACTTTAATTTTAATTTTAAAATTTAAATTTAAATTTTAAATAATTAAAATTTAAACTAAATATTTAAAATTAAATATCTCCATCACTAGGGCACCTTTTTCGATGAAACGAAAGGCCAACCTGGGTTTTAAGAAAAACCCATTTCAAATCTGCCATCCATGGTTTTAAATAAAACCTTTTATTTTGCCTGCCTTGGTTTTCACAAAAACCCTGAATTTATCCATGCTTTCCAAAATATCATTTGCCCATCAAAACTCAATGTGATCCATATGACATCAATGATTCATGTGACATCAATGACAACATAAAATAACTCAAATTGCCAACAATCTCCCCCTTTGTCATTGATGGCAACACCTCTAAAGCAAAAACCACAATCACTACAAAAACCATCTCTCAGAATCAAAGTTGCTCCCCTGACTCAATAATCTCTATGGAGGCTGCTCCCCCTAACTCAATGCTCTCTTTGGAGGCTGCTCCCCCTAACTCAATGCTCTCCCCCTTACTCAAATCTCTCCCCCTTTGACATCAATGGCAAAAGGGACACCTATGGGGCTAAAAGATATGACTCTTAAACTTAGCCCCCTCACCACCTTCTCTCTTGAGGTGATTAATTTTGGGGTGGGAGTACTTTTACTCCCATATCACATTGTTTCTTTCCTCTATCAACTTCCTTCCATGTTTTTTTGATATCCTTCTCTTGATGAATTACTTGATCTTCTTGTCTAGAACCTGTTTGACCTTCTTGCCTTGAACCTGTTTGACCTTCTTGCCTTGAACCTATTTGGAATTGAGTCCTACACCATTTTGCAATATGCCCAAAGTTATTGCAATTAAAACACTTGATATTGTAGCCTTTGGATGGTGCCCATGTCCTGAATTCATTCTTAAAATAATTTCCATATCCATTCCTTTCTTGAACCCTGTATTGTGAAGCTCTGTTTTCATGACCATTATGACCATGACTTCTGAATTGTGAAGCTCTAAAACCAAAACCATGTTGCTCATTTCCTTTGCACTAAAAATCTCTATGACCAATCCTGTTACATGAGAAGCAATGTCCCTGAAAACCATACCTTCTTCCTTTGAAGTTTCTTCTAGCAAAATCAAACTTCTTTGATCCATAGATCCTGCAATGTATAGCCCTGTGTCCAAATCCATTACAAGAAAAACAATGTCCTTGAAAAGCCCTTTGTTCATGCCTTGGTTCCTCATACCTTTCTTGACCATTATCCTTATGATAATTTTCAACTTGTGCATTGCATCCTTGAACCTTCTTTGTAGCATCTAAAACCTCTTCCTTAGTTTCTTCCTTGCTTTCCTCTTTTAGAACTTCCTTTCCTTTTGAGTGTGATTCCCCAAACCTAAAATATGAGACCTTTGGTGCTTTGGAATCTTCCTCTTCTTTTCTTTATTTGTGTCAAGTAGCAACTTGGCATCCATCTCTATAGCCTTTGAAACACATGTTTCCTTCTTAGTGAAAATATCTTGACCTTTTGAGTCATGTGATGGATCAAATTTCTCAAGTAAGGAACATTTCAATTCTTTCATATTCTCTTTAACCTCTTGTAGTTGCTCATGGATAACATTGAAGTCTTCCTTTAGATCAACTGAGACATTATCCTCTTGCTTAACTTCTTCTATTTGGATTGAATGTTCTTCTTCTACTTCTCTTATTCCATAGAAAAAACCTTCTTCATCTTCACTGTCACTAAGATCATTATAATCTTCTATAGCAAACAAACTCTCAAGATTTCTTTGACCATACTTGTTTCCTTGATGTGTCATCTCATCTTCACTATCACTGAAACCATTGCAATATCCTGATCTGTGATCTCTTTGACCACACACAAAGCATTGTTCTCTTTCACCTTCTATTCCTAGGAATAGATGTTCTTCCTTTTCATCATCTGATTTGTCTTTATCACTATGATCTGAGCTATCACTTGCTTCTACAATGTAGTAAGATTTCTTTGCCTTACAAAAAATTTCTTCTTCTCATACCTGTTTTGCTTGTATCTGTCATCTTTGTCATGCTTATGCTTTCCATATTCTTTTCTTCTTTGACCCTATTTTTCATCATCACTATTTTCTTCATGTGGACACTTGTATGCATAGTGACCAAGATCACCACACTTGTAGCATCTGACTTTCCTTATATCCCTAAAATTCTTTGAGTCCTTATTCCTTTTGATGAAGTTAGCTTCCTCATCATTATCTGAACCTCTATTTATTTCTGAAACTTTCCCTTTCTCTTTCTCTGAAGCCTTGAATGCAATCTCTTTTATTGGAACCTGATGCTTACTTACCCTCATCTCATAAGTTGTGAGAGTACCTTGCAATTCTTCCATTGTTAGCTTGTTGATATCCATTGTCTCTTCTATTGTTGAAACCTTAGAATCATATTTCATGGGAAGTGATCTCAAAACCTTTTGAGTAACTTCTGATTCTTTCATCTCAAAACCTAGGCCTCTCATGGTGTTAGTAATCTCATCAACACGAAGTAAAAACTTTGCAATATCTTCAGAATCTTCCATTTTCAATTCCTCAAATATTTTTCTATGAGTTTGTAGTTTTGCCAACTTTACCTTGGAATCTCCTTCATAAGTATTCCACAACTTGGTCCACATCTCATTAGCTGAATTACATACCATGACCTTTGCAAAATCTATCTCATGAAGCCCACTCAAAATACAATTCATTGCTCTTGCATTGATCTCAACCAATTTCCTGATAGTCTTATCTACCTCGGGATCACCTTCAACCCTATACTCTTTTTCAACCATTTTCCATACCTCATATCCTTGTGATATCAAGTAGTTCTTCATCCTCATGCTCTAGAAAGCATAATTGTTACCATCAAACAATGGAGCCTTATTTGTAGATGATCCATTTTTGAAGCCATCTGTGTTCTTGTAGAATCTACCCTCAAGTTGTTAGCTTTTCTGAAGGAACCCACTCTAATACCAATTGAAGAACACAAGCTTATATTGAGAGGGGGTGAATAGTATAAGACCACTTTTTACTTTCTTTCCAAATCAATATCAATTAATGTCCTTAATTGCAATAACCAAATATAGCAGTGTGCATTAATAACTCAGATAGCAGTAGTAAGCAAGAGCACAAGTCACCACACATAATTGAGACACAAGATTTAATGTGGTTCCCCCAATGTGGGGTACTCCACTAGATAATATCCTTATAATATTTCACATAGAAATAAGGATCCTTATCCAATACAATGATTTCTTTGATCTGCTCAAAGCTAGGCAATAACAAGTTCACACAGAACTTGTCCAAATCTGAATAACAAGCTCACACAGAACTTGTCCAAAATTGAATAACAAGTTCACACAGAACTTGTCCAAATCTGAATAACAAGCTCACACAGAACTTGTCCAAAATTGAATAACAAGCTCACACAGAACTTGTCCAAATATGCTCTAACAAGCTCACCAAGAACTTGTCCAAATCTGCTCTAGCAAGCTCACCAAGAACTTGTCCAAATCTGCTCTAGCAAGCTCACCAAGAACTTGTTCAAATCTAAAATTTGTCCCAAAATTGTCCACAAAGTTGTCCCAAAACTATCCACAAAGTTATCCCAAAACTATCCACAAAGGCCTTCTCAAAGGCTCAATCAATCATGCTCAAGTAGCACTCAAATCTCATCCACAAATCTATCAAGGCAAAGCTCAAATATGAACTCAACAATGAATGGCAATGTACTCTTCAATGGATGACAACAATGATCCACAATGATCTCAACTCAACTCAAATCAACTCATAGAAGCATAAAGAGAATTGTTAGAGACTCAATATGTTCTAAGCTCAATCTCAACTCAACTCAACTCAAATCAATCTCAACTCAACTCAAGTCAACTCATAGAAGCATAAAGAGAATTGTTAGAGACTCAATATGTTCTAATCTCTTCTCATCAACTCAAAAAAATTATGGAATAGTTTGTTTCATGGAACTTGACCAATCACCTCACACAATCACTTGACTAGGCTCAATCAACTCAACTCAACCAATCACCACAAGGGACTACTCTTTCTCACAAAAACCCTAGTCCAAGCATGTATCAACCAACTCAAATGTTTCCAATAATGCTCAACCACAAATCTCACATAACAATGATACTCATGTTCTTTTCAAGTTCTTTCACAACCAATGGGCTTCAATGACTATGCTTATAAAACAAGGTTTAAACACAACTCTCAAACCAGAAAACCTTGAAGCATTCAACCAACCACTTTCGAAAAGGAAACCACAATCAATCCTTTTCACTCCAATGATATTTCAGAAATCAACCACCATAAACAATCAATAGGAGAATGTGCCCATACCTTTTTGATGCCAAGAAGTTGTCCACAAAATCTGCCACACTAAACACAACTTTCCTTTCCAATATCAATAAGGGTTAGTGGACTTCAAATAATAATCACAAGATAAGCATAACTCAATTTACACCTTTTTACTCCAACTTAATAAACACATCCACCAAAGTCCTTTTTAATAAAAACCCTTATCAAAAATAATAATCAATAAGGCTCTCAAAAATATTTTATAACAACTCCTTATTTCTCCTAAATCTTAATTTTCAATTTCATGAATATCAAAATAAATCAACAACTCATCCACCTCTGAAATAATAATCACAACCCTTATAAAAATAAAGTTTAATTAAAAACTTTAATTATTCCTTAACCACCTTATAACTCCTATCCTAGGGCATCAACGAAATTAATTAGAGCAAAACGTAATTACCTCCTCAAGGGGATTCGAACCCCCAACTTGCCCACACCATGAGCGCCTTAGCCACGGCTAAGGTTGCCACATGAGCTAGCCGCTCGTTCGAAAGGAAAAGGCACGACGTGCCTTAAGTCCTTCCTCCCTTCCATGCAAACCAAAAGTGCTTCGAGCACTTTCCTTCCAATGCCTTCGAATGCAGTCAAGGAGATTCGAACCTTGATGTAAAGCGCTGCCACACACCTTAACAAAAATCCAATTGCCAATGCACCACTCTGCCCACAATGTCTTGGGCTTTCGACCAACCTTGGATTTATTCGTTGTCTCCCTTTTCAAAATGATTTTCACATGAGCTCTCTTCGGATGCTTAGCCAACGATTAACACGAGCAAGGATTAATTTCAAATGAACCTTAGGATCCCCCTTTATATAGTCTTCTCCTCATTTTTGATGACGTCGATGCATTATTGATTTTCCCTCTTTCTTTAGACGTCGGCGCTAACTTTAATTTTAATTTTAAAATTTAAATTTAAATTTTAAATAATTAAAATTTAAACTAAATATTTAAAATTAAATATCTCCATCACCGGGGCACCTTTTTTGATGAAACGAAAGGCCAACCTGGGTTTTAAGAAAAACCCATTTCAAATATGCCATCCATGGTTTTAAATAAAACCTTTTATTTTGCCTACCTTGGTTTTCACAAAAACCCTGAATTTATCCATGCTTTCCAAAATATCATTTGCCCATCAAAACTCAATGTGATCCATATGACATCAATGATTCATGTGACATCAATGACAACATAAAATAACTCAAATTGCCAACAATATCCCCCTTTTTCATTGATGGCAACACCTCTAAAGCAAAAACCACAATCACTACAAAAACCATCTCTGAGAATCAAAGTTGCTCCCCTTGACTCAATAATCTCTATGGAGGCTGCTCCCCCTAACTCAATGCTCTCCCCCTTACTCAAATCTCTCCCCCTTTGACATCAATGGCAAAAGGGACACCTATGGGGCTAAAATATATGACTCTTAAACTTAGCCCCCTCACCACCTTCTCTCTTGAGGTGATTAATTTTGGGGTGGGAGTACTTTTACTCCCATATCACATTGTTTCTTTCCTCTATCAACTTCCTTCCATGTTTTTTTGATATCCTTCTCTTGATGAATTACTTGATCTTCTTGTCTAGAACCTGTTTGACCTTCTTGCCTTGAACCTGTTTGACCTTCTTGCCTTGAACCTATTTGGAATTGAGTCCTACACCATTTTGCAATATGCCCAAAGTTATTGCAATTAAAACACTTGATATTGTAGCCTTTGGATGGTGCCCATGTCCTGAATTCATTCTTAAAATAATTTCCATATCCATTCCTTTCTTGAACCCTGTATTGTGAAGCTCTGTTTTCATGACCATTATGACCATGACTTCTGAATTGTGAAGCTCTAAAACCAAAACCATGTTGCTCATTTCCTTTGCACTAAAAATCTCTATGACCAATCTTGTTACATGAGAAGCAATGCCCCTAAAAACCATACCTTCTTCCTTTGAAGTTTCTTCTAGCAAAATCAAACTTCTTTGATCCATAGATCCTGCAATGTATAGCCCTGTGTCCAAATCCATTACAAGAAAAACAATGTCCTTGAAAAGCCCTTTGTTCATGCCTTGGTTCTTCATACCTTTCTTGACCATTATCCTTATGATCATTTTCAACTTGTGCATTGCATCCTTGAACCTTCTTTGTAGCATCTAAAACCTCTTCCTTAGTTTCTTCCTTGCTTTCCTCTTCAAGAATTTCTTTTCCTTTTGAGTGTGATTCCCCAAACCTAAAATATGAGACCTTTGGTGCTTTGGAATATTCCTCTTCTTTTTCTTTATTTGTGTCAAGTAGAAACTTGGCATCCATATCTATAGCCTTTGAAATACATGTTTCCTTCTTAGTGAAAATATCTTGACCTTTTGAGTCATGTGATGGATCAAATTTCTCAAGTAAGGAACATTTCAATTCTTTAGATTCTCTTTAACCTCTTGTAGTTGCTCATGGATAACATTGAAGTCTTCCTTTAGATCCAATGAGACATTATCCTCTTGCTTAACTTCTTTTTTTGGAGTGAATGTTCTTCTTCTACTTCTCTTATTCCATAGAAAAACCTTCTTCATCTTCACTGTCACTAAGATCATTATAATCTTCTATAGCAAACAAACTCTCAAGATTTCTTTGACCATACCTGTTTCCTTGATGTGTCATCTCATCTTCACTATCATTGAAACCATTGCAATATCCTGATCTGTGATCTCTTTGACCACACACAAAGCATTCTTCCTTTCACCTTCTATTCCTAGGAATAGATGTTCTTCCTTTTCATCATCTGATTTGTCTCTATCACTATGATCTGAGCTATCACTTGCTTCTACAATGTAGTAAGATTTCTTTGCCTTACAAAAAATTTCTTCTTCTCATACCTGTTTTGCTTGTATCTGTCATCTTTGTCATGCTTATGCTTTCCATCTTCTTTTCTTCTTTGACCCTATTTTTCATCATCACCATTTTCTTCATGTGGACACTTGTATGCATAGTGACCAAGATCACCACACTTGTAGCATCTGACTTTCCTTATATCCCTAAAATTCTTTGAGTCCTTATTCCTTTTGATGAAGTTAGCTTCCTCATCATTATCTGGAACTCTACTTATTTCTGAAACTTTCCCTTTCTCTTTCTCTGAAGCCTTGAATGCAATCTCTTTTATTGGAACTCGATGCTTACTTACCCTCATCTCATAAGTTGTGAGAGTACCTTGCAATTCTTCCATTGTTAGCTTGTTGATATCCATTGTCTCTTCTATTGCTGAAACCTTAGAATCATATTTCATGGGAAGTGATCTCAAAACCTTTTGAGTAACTTCTGATTCTTTCATCTCAAAACCTAGGCCTCTCATGGTGTTAGTAATCTCATCAACACGAAGTAAAAACTTTGCAATATCTTCAGAATCTTCCATTTTCAATTCCTCAAATATTTTTCTATGAGTTTGTAGTTTTGCCAACTTTACCTTGGAATCTCCTTCATAAGTATTCCGCAACTTGGTCCACATCTCATTAGCTGAATTACATACCATGACCTTTGCAAAATTTGTCTCATGAAGCCCACTCAAAATACAATTCATTGCTCTTGCATTGATCTCAACCAATTTCTTGATAGTCTTATCTACCTCGGGATCACCTTCAACCCTATACTCTTTTTCAACCATTTTCCATACCTCATATCCTTGTGATATCAAGTAGTTCTTCATCCTCATGCTCCAAAAAGCATAATTGTTACCATCAAACAATGGAGCCTTATTTGTAGATGATCCATTCTGTGAAGCCATCTGTGTTCTTGTAGAATCTACCCTCAAGTTGTTAGCTTTTTCGAAGGAACCTACTCTGATACCAATTGAAGAACACAAGCTTATACTGAGAGGGGGGTGAACAGTATAAGACCACTTTTTACTTTCTTTCCAAATCAATATCAATTAATGTCCTTAATTGCAATAACCAAATATAGTAGTGTGCATTAATAACTCAGATAGCAGTAGTAAGCAAGAGCACAAGTCACCACACATAATTGAGACACAAGATTTAACGTGGTTCCCCCAATGTGGGGTACTCCACTAGATAATCTCCTTATAATATTTCACATAGAAATAAGGATCCTTATCCAATACAATGATTTCTTTGATCTGCTCAAAGCTAGGCAATAACAAGTTCACATAGAACTTGTCCAAATATGAATAACAAGCTCACATAGAACTTGTCCAAAATTGAATAACAAGTTCACACATAACTTGTCCAAAAATGAATAACAAGCTCACACATAACTTGTCCAAACTTAATAACAAGCTCACATAGAACTTGTCCAAAACTGAATAACAAACTCACACAGAACTTGTCCAAATCTGCTCTAACAAGCTCACCAAGAACTTGTCCAAATATGCTCTAGCAAGCTCACCAAGAACTTGTCCAAATATGCTATCCCAAAACTATCCACAAAGCTATCCCAAAACTATCCACAAAGTTGTCCCAAAACTATCCACAAAGTTGTCCCAAAACTATCCACAAAGGCCTTCTCAAAGGCTCAATCAATCATGCTCAAGTAGCACTCAAATCTCATCCACAAATCTATCAAGGCAAAGCTCAAATATGAACTCAACAATGAATGGCAATGTACTCTTCAATGGATGACAACAATGATCCACAATGATCTCAACTCAACTCAACTCAATAGAAGCATAAAGAGAATTGTTAGAGACTCAATATGTTCTAAGCTCAATCAACTCAACTCAACTCAAATCAATCTCAACTCAACTCAAGTCAACTCATAGAAGCATAAATAGAATTGTTTAGAGACTCAATATGTTCTAATCTCATTCAATCAACTCACTCAACAAAATAAAAAAAAAAATCAATATGTTCTAATCTCACTCTCAACTCAAATCAGAATTATGGAATTAGTTTGTTTCATGGAACTTGACCAATCACCTCACACAATCACTTGACTAGGCTCAATCAACTCAACTCAACCAATCACCACAAGGGACTACTCTTTCTCACAAAAACCCTAGTCCAAGCATGTATCAACCAACTCAAATGTTTCCAACAATGCTCAACCACAAATCTCACATAACAATGATACTCATGTTCTTTTCAAGTTCTTTCACAACCAATGGGCTTCAATGACTATGCTTATAAAACAAGGTTTAAACACAACTCTCAAACCAGAAAACCTTGAAGCATTCAACCAACCACTTTCAAAAAGGAAACCACAATCAATCCTTTTCACTCCAATGATATTTCAGAAATCAACCACCATAAACAATCAATAGGAGAATGTGCCCATACCTTTTTGATGCCAAGAAGTTATCCACAAAATCTGCCACACTAAACACAACTTTCCTTTCCAATCTCAATAAGGGTTAGTGGACTTCAAATAATAATCACAAGATAAGCATAACTCAATTTACACCTTTTTACTCCAACTTAATAAACACATCCACCAAAGTCCTTTTTAATAAAAACCCTTATCAAAAATAATAATCAATAAGGCTCTCAAAAATATTTTATAACAACTCCTTATTTCTCCTAAATATTAATTTTCAATTTCATGAATATCAAAATAAATCAACAACTCATCCACCTCTGAAATAATAATCACAACCCTTATAAAAATAAAGTTTAATTAAAAACTTTAATTATTCCTTAACCACCTTATAACTCCTATCCTAGGGCATCAACGAAATTAATTAGAGCAAAACGTAATTACCTCCTCAAGGGGATTCGAACCCCCAACTTGCACACACCGTGAGCGCCTTAGCCATGGCTAAGGTTGCCACATGAGCTAGCCGCTCGTTCGAAAGGAAAAGGCACGATGTGCCTTAAGTCCTTCCTCCCTTCCACGCAAACCAAAAGTGCTTCGAGCGCTTTCCTTCCAATGCCTTCGAATGCAGTCAAGGAGATTCGAACCTTGACGTAAAGCGCTGCCACACACCTTAACAAAAATCCAATTGCCAATGCACCACTCTTCCCACAATGTCTTGGGATTTCGACCAACCTTGGATTTATTCGTTGTCTCCCTTTTCAAAATGATTTTTGCATGAGCTCTCTTCGGATGCTTAGCCAACGATTAACACGAGCAAGGATTAATTTCAAATGAACCTTAGGATCCCCCTTTATATAGTCTTCTCCTCATTTTCGATGATGTCGATGCATTATTGATTTTCCCTCTTTCTTTAGACGTCGGCGCTAACTTTAATTTTAATTTTAAATAATTAAAATTTAAACTAAATATTTAAAATTAAATATCTCCATCATCGGGGCACCTTTTTCGATGAAACGAAAGGCCAACCTGGGTTTTAAGAAAAACCCATTTCAAATCTGCCATCCATGGTTTTAAATAAAACCTTTTATTTTGCCTACCTTGGTTTTCACAAAAACCCTGAATTTATCCATGCTTTCCAAAATATCATTTGCCCATCAAAACTCAATGTGATCCATATGACATCAATGATTCATGTGACATCAATGACAACATAAAATAACTCAAATTGCCAACAATCTCCCCCTTTGTCATTGATGGCAACACCTCTAAATCTAAAGCAAAAACCACAATCACTACAAAAACCATCTCTGAGAATCAAAGTTGCTCCCCCTGACTCAATACTCTCTATGGAGGCTGCTCCCCCTAACTCAATGCTCTCTTTGGAGGCTGCTCCCCCTAACTCAATGCTCTCCCCCTTACTCAAATCTCTCCCCCTTTGACATCAATGGCAAAAGGGACACCTATGGGGCTAAAATATATGACTCTTAAACTTAGCCCCCTCACCACCTTCTCTCTTGAGGTGATTAATTTTGGGGTGGGAGTACTTTTACTCCCATATCACATTGTTTCTTTCCTCTATCAACTTCCTTCCATGTTTTTTTGATATCCTTCTCTTGATGAATTACTTGATCTTCTTGTCTAGAACCTGTTTGACCTTCTTGCCTTGAACCTGTTTGACCTTCTTGCCTTGAACCTGTTTGGAATTGAGTCCTACACCATTTTGCAATATGCCCAAAGTTATTGCAATTAAAACACTTGATATTGTAGCCTTTGGATGGTGCCCATGTCCTGAATTCATTCTTAAAATAATTTCCATATCCATTCCTTTCCTGAACCTTGTATTGTGAAGCTCTGTTTTCATGACCATTATGACCATGACTTCTGAATTGTGAAGCTCTAAAACCAAAACCATGTTGCTCATTTCCTTTGCACTGAAAAGCTCTATGACCAATCCTGTTACATGAGAAGCAATGCCCCTGAAAACCATACCTTCTTCCTTTGAAGTTTCTTCTAGCAAAATCAAACTTCTTTGATCCATGGATCCTGCAATGTATAGCCCTGTGTCCAAATCCATTACAAGAAAAACAATGTCCTTGAAAAGCCCTTTGTTCATGCCTTGGTTCCTCATACCTTTCTTGACCATTATCCTTATGATCATTTTCAACTTGTGCATTGCATCCTTGAACCTTCTTTGTAGCATCTAAAACCTCTTCCTTAGTTTCTTCCTTGCTTTCCTCTTTTAGAACTTCCTTTCCTTTTGAGTTTGATTCCCCAAACCTGAAATATGAGACCTTTGGTGCTTTGGAATCTTCCTCTTCTTTTTCTTTATTTGTGTCAAGTAGCAACTTGGCATCCATCTCTATAGCCTTTGAAACACATGTTTCCTTCTTAGTGAAAATATCTTGACCTTTTGAGTCATGTGATGGATCAAATTTCTCAAGTAAGGAACATTTCAATTCTTTCATATTCTCTTTAACCTCTTGTAGTTGCTCATGGATAACATTGAAGTCTTCCTTTAGATCAATTGAGACATTATCCTCTTGCTTAACTTCTTCTGTTTGGAGTGAATGTTCTTCTTCTACTTCTCTTATTCCATAGAAAAACTTTCTTCATCTTCATTGTCACTAAGATCATTATAATCTTCTATAGCAAACAAACTCTCAAGATTTCTTTGACCATACCTGTTTCCTTGATGTGTCATCTCATCTTCACTATCACTGAAACCATTGCAATATCCTGATCTATGATCTCTTTGACCACACACAAAGCACTATTCTCTTTCACCTTCTATTCCTAGGAATAGATGTTCTTCCTTTTCATCATCTGATTTGTCTCTATCACTATGATCTGAGCTATCACTTGCTTCTACAATGTAGTAATATTTCTTTGCCTTACGAAAAAATTTCTTCTTCTCATACCTGTTTTGCTTGTATCTGTCATCTTTGTCATGCTTATGCTTTCCATATTCTTTTCTTCTTTGACCTTATTTTTCATCATCATCATTTTCTTCATGTGGACACTTGTATGCATAGTGACCAAGATCACCACACTTGTAGCATCTGACTTTCCTTATATCCCTAAAATTCTTTGAGTCCTTATTCCTTTTGATGAAGTTAGCTTCCTCATCATTATCTAGAACTCTATCTATCTCTGAAACTTTCCCTTTCTCTTTTTCTGAAGCCTTGAATGCAATCTCTTTTATTGGAACCTGATGCTTACTTACCCTCATCTCATAAGTTGTAAGAGTTCCTTGCAATTCTTCCATTGTTAGCTTGTTGATATCCATTGTCTCTTCTATTGCTGAAACCTTAGAATCATATTTCATGGGAAGTGATCTCAAAACATTTTGAGTAACTTCTGATTCTTTCATCTCAAAACCTAGGCCTCTCATGGTGTTAGTAATCTCATCAACACGAAGTAAAAACTTTGCAATATCTTCAAAATCTTCCATTTTCAATTCCTCAAATATTTTTCTATGAGTTTGTAGTTTTGCCAACTTTACCTTGGAATCTCCTTCATAAGTATTCCACAACTTGGTCCACATCTCATTAGCTGAATTACATACCATGACCTTTGCAAAATCTGTCTCACGAAGCCCACTCAAAATACAATTCATTGCTCTTGCATTGATCTCAACCAATTTCTTGATAGTCTTATCTACCTCGGGATCACCTTCAACCCTATACTCTTTTTCAACCATTTGCCATACCTCATATCCTTGTGATATCAAGTAGTTCTTCATCCTCATGCTCCAGAAAGCATAATTGTTACCATCAAACAATGGAGCCTTATTTGTAGATGATCCATTCTGTGAAGCCATATGTGTTCTTGTAGAATCTACCCTCAAGTTGTTAGCTTTTTTGAAGGAACCCGCTCTGATACCAATTGAAGAACACAAGCTTATACTTGAGAGGGGGTGAACAGTATAAGACCACTTTTTACTTTCTTTCCAAATCAATATCAATTAATGTCCTTAATTGCAATAACCAAATATAGCAATGTGCATTAATAACTCGGATAGCAGTAGTAAGCAAGAGCACAAGTCACCACACACAATTGAGACACAATATTTAACGTGGTTCCCCCAATGTGGGGTACTCCACCAGATAATATCCTTATAATATTTCACACAGAAATAAGGATCCTTATCCAATACAATGATTTATTTGATCTGCTCAAAGCTAGGCAATAACAAGTTCACATAGAACTTGTCCAAATCTGAATAACAAGCTCACATAGAACTTGTCCAAAACTGAATAACAAGTTCACATAGAACTTGTCCAAATCTGAATAACAAGCTCACACAGAACTTGTCCAAATTTGAATAACAAGCTCACATAGAACTTGTCCAAAACTGAATAACAAGCTCACACAAAACTTGTCCAAATCTGCTCTAACAAGCTCACCAAGAACTTGTCCAAATATGCTCCAACAAGCTCACCAAGAACTTGTCAAAATAAGTTGTCCCAAAACTGTCCACAAAGTTGTCCCAAAACTATCCACAAAGGCCTTCTCAAAGGCTCAATCAATCATGCTCAAGTAGCACTCAAATCTCATCCACAAATCTATCAAGGCAAAGCTCAAATATGAACTCAACAATGAATGGCAATGTACTCTTCAATGGATGACAACAATGATCCACAATGATCTCAACTCAACTCAACTCAAATCAACTCATAGAAGCATAAAGAGAATTGTTAGAGACTCAATATGTTCTAAGCTCAATCTCAACTCAACTCAACTCAAATCAATCTCAACTCAACTCAAGTCAACTCATAGAAGCATAAAGAGAATTGTTAGAGACTCAATATGTTCTAATCTCACTCTCAAATCAAATTTATAGAATCATAAAGAGAATTTTTAGAGACTCAATATGTTCTAATCTCACTCTCAACTCAAATCAGAATTATGGAATAGTTTGTTTCATGGAACTTGACCAATCACCTCACACAATCACTTGACTAGGCTCAATCAACTCAACTCAACCAATCACCACAAGGGACTACTCTTTCTCACAAAAACCCTAGTCCAAGCATGTATCAACCAACTCAAATGTTTCCAACAATGCTCAACCACAAATCTCACATAACAATGATACTCATGTTCTTTTCAAGTTCTTTCACAACCAATGGGCTTCAATGACTATGCTTATAAAACAAGGTTTAAACACAACTCTCAAACCAGAAAACCTTGAAGCATTCAACCAACCACTTTCGAAAAGGAAACCACAATCAATCCTTTTCACTCCAATGATATTTCAGAAATCAACCACCATAAACAATCAATAGGAGAATGTGCCCATACCTTTTTGATGCCAAGAAGTTGTCCACAAAATCTGCCACACTAAACACAACTTTCCTTTCCAATCTCAATAAGGGTTAGTGGACTTCAAATAATAATCACAAGATAAGCATAACTCAATTTACACCTTTTTACTCCAACTTAATAAACACATCCACCAAAGTCCTTTTTAATAAAAACCCTTATCAAAAATAATAATCAATAAGGCTCTCAAAAATATTTTATAACAACTCCTTATTTCTCCTAAATCTTAATTTTCAATTTCATGAATATCAAATTAAATCAACAACTCATCCACCTCTGAAATAATAATCACAACCCTTATAAAAATAAAGTTTAATTAAAAACTTTAATTATTCCTTAACCACCTTATAACTCCTATCCTAGGGCATCAACGAAATTAATTAGAGCAAAACGTAATTACCTCCTCAAGGGGATTCGAACCCCCAACTTGCCCACACCATGAGCGCCTTAGCCGCGGCTAAGGTTGCCACATGAGCTAGCCACTCATTCGAAAGGAAAAGGCACGACGTGCCTTAAGTCCTTCCTCCCTTCCACGCAAACCAAAAGCGCTTCGAGCGCTTTCCTTCCAATGCCTTCGAATGCAGTCAAGGAGATTCGAACCTTGACGTAAAGCGCTACCACACACCTTAACAAAAAGCCAATTGCCAATGCGCCACTCTACCCACAATGTCTTGGGCTTTCGACCAACCTTGGATTTATTCGTTGTCTCCCTTTTCAAAATGATTTTTGCACGAGCTCTCTTCGGATGCTTAGCCAACGATTAACACGAGCAAGGATTAATTTCAAATGAACCTTAGGATCCCCCTTTATATAGTCTTCTCCTCATTTTCGATGATGTCGACGCATTATTGATTTTCCCTCTTTCTTTAGACGTCGACGCTAACTTTAATTTTAATTTTAAAATTTAAATTTAAATTTTAAATTTTTAATTTTATTTTAAATAATTAAAATTTAAACTAAATATTTAAAATTAAATATCTCCATCACCGGGGCACCTTTTTCGATGAAACGAAAGGCCAACCTGGGTTTTAAGAAAAACCCATTTCAAATCTGCCATCCATGGTTTTAAATAAAACCTTTTATTTTGCCTACCTTGGTTTTCACAAAAACCCTGAATTTATCCATGCTTTCCAAAATATCACTTGCCCATCAAAACTCAATGTGATCCATATGACATCAATGATTCATGTGACATCAATGACAATATAAAATAACTCAAATTGCCAATAATTTCTTCCTATAGTATCTCCACATTACTTTTGGAAGTCATGGCGCTCGAAGAAGCCATGTTATCCTCTACATCTTACGCTCTGGAAATTCCTCTAATTCTCACTAGGATTGATCCTTTGACTCTTTATGCTCAGTTGACCTTTAGTTCAATGTGTTCACTATGGTTGTTGGTGCAATTTTAAAACTCTTGTTTGCACAAAGTGCAATTAAGTCTATACCAACTACCTCTACATTTGTACTGCACTCAACTTACCACCTCACTCTTCATAATAGCGTTCCCTATCGTGACTCTTTTCCCTTTTTATTGGGTTACACGATTAGTCATTGAATGGAGCACCTATTTAAATATGGGATGTTTGATAAACTCACATTGCCTTAAGCCACATGCTTGGTTAGATCTGAGGAGGTGCTCATACTTGGCTTGTGTACTTGCAACTCACTTGATTGGACCTAATCAGAATTAGCAAGATCCTCATTAAACCAAGCACTTTTGTCTCATTGGCTTTTATCGGATGTAAGTCCCACCAAATCCTTTCTATTAATGAAGCACCACTCTGCACACGAGTTTCATTTTCCATTAACCAGAAATTTTTAGTCTCCAATCTACCATCGACCGAGCATTCTCAACTGTTCATCTATCATCGATCGAACCTCAGCAGCCATTCCCCTTTTTAGTCTATCTTCGATCAAATTCTTCTTCGTTTTCGGTTTGGTTTCAGAAAAATACCTTTGAATCATTAATTCTTAATTGATCAAAAATCATTTCATTACCTTTCTCTACCAGATTTAACCAGAGTCGTTGATTCGACCTCGACCACTTCATTTTGGACCATGTATTAACTTTCAACCGAACACAACACATTGTTGCTTCTAAATCGACTGAAGCATCTTGGATTATTCATTATTATCTGATTGGATGAGCCTTAGTCATTCATCTTTGTTTGGTTGAAAGTCTTCAATGGTACTTTTATACTTTCATCGAAGAAAATGTATAGCCTTTGTAGACTTAGGATAATTTGGTTGACTTAGATAATAATGGGATTAATGTCGCTAGGCCATTGCTAATGGTTTAGGCTGAATAACCTTGATTTTAGGCTAAGAATTATGTTGGGGTGGACGTGACTTAGTCCTAGACCTTTTTAGGAAAAATTAAAATGACTTCTTTGTGGTATAGGGGGATGACATGTAGACGTACGCTTGCAAAATCCCTTCAGATTCATGGGAGGAAACTTCAAATATATTAGACCATGGACACTTAACAAGAACCAATGATTAGCCTTAAAAAAAAGAAATGAGTTTGCATGTAACATAACTTATGAGGCATTGAAAAATAATAATATACCTTTGAATTGAGTACCTTCTTTGACTCGATTGATCGAAATTTAGGTGAATGAATCTCAGTCGTTCATCTTGGTTTGGGTAAAATTTCTTGGTTGTTCATCAATTTTCAGCCAAAAGTTTCTTTATCGTCGTTTAGCGTCCTTAAAAAAAAATTGATTGCACATCTTCTTTTCTTTATCTCGCATTGGCTGATCCAATCATAGATCTCCATTCGGTTGAAACTTTCCTATCCATACATCCTAACTCAGTTGTAAACATGTTAGTCGTGCATTTTATGTTCTAATAATGGGAAGTATTAATGGAAAGTTCAACCTTAGGGGTTAGGGTATTAAAATTTGATCTTATGAAAATAAAATGACCAAACTATGAAATAATCATATAGGTGAAGTACGTGGTTAGACCCTCATGAATCTCTAGGAATTCTTTTTGCTGAAAGCTTTTATCTTAATGAACGTGACCTAGGCTCATGGGGAACACTTTGAGATTGAATTATTTTTACTTTAAGGTTCAGGTTTAGACAATGACATTAGCAAAAAAGAAGGGGGCAACACGCATGGACACTTGCATAGTTTTTTGACTGAAAGTCTTATGACTTAGGCTTTAAAAGGGGGAACTTTTGATTTATGATCTATGCATGAGTTTAGGGCTAGACACCCTTGTGGACCATGACCTCGACAGAAACTATGGGAACAATGGGGAAAATGATTTTTGACAATGATTATACCTTTGAGACCTTAGAGAAAAATATAAAAATATTACATACATGGGACGATGATTTTTGGGTATCGATTTTGACTAGAATGCTTTGACCAAGTTTTTTGATCGAGAATTTTTTGGCCGCTCAACAAAGTTTGATCGATACATATTTTATTATTGATCTGATTTTGGCCTATTGACTGGGTCTTGGTCAAGTAATCCTGGCCATTGATCATGGTTTTCTTGACTTATTTCTGGCCACCCATCAAGTTTTAGTTGATTCTTTATTTATGGTTCACTGGTGTTGTCTATAGAGGTTCAGCCGATCCACTATTTATCATTTATTTATTTTCGATCGATGGTTCTGAGTCATAGATCATATTTCGATCTAATCACCCTTATTTGTCCATATTTAGTCAATCGAACTCCTTGGGCCATTCATCTTCCTTTTGATCAAAAATCCTAGGTGGTGTATAATGATTTTGTTCAATGATATGCATTTTAGGCTCACTTGGGGCATAAATTATGTGGAGTGGGGACTTAGACTTAGGACAGATTAAATTGGATGAAGCTTAAAGAAGTGTCACCTATGTGGATATTCTTTATAAATGTTCTCTTTATATCTTCGGGTGGTTGAAATGGAGACTTAGGTATATAAGTTTAAACCTTAGGAATATGATATATTTGAGGAAAAAGGTGATGAAAAAATAACCCCATACTCAAGAAAATTAAGTTAGTGGACCTAAGGCATCTTGATTTTAGCAGACTTAGGATATGGAGATAGATTTAATCTTTTTAAAACTTTAGAGACATTTTATCAAAGAATTTTTAGAAAGACCTTTTGAAAATGAAAACTAGAAACCTCAAGATTAAAACACACACAAGAAAACAAAAAATTTTAAAGGTTGGACTCATATTATTTGAATCAAACTGTAGAGAACAGTTTTAATTAGCAAATGTCAAAGGATAACCTAGACCTAGGATTTTGTATGGCTTTTCAAATTATTAAAATTAGGGGTCATTTTGAAGTTGGATTTTAAGGATCCAACACAGGCTCTATCTGGGACAAGTGATGAAAACCTAAAACACTTGAGAACCCTGGAATCTCTGGTTACCAAAAATATAGTTTGCAAAAACTTAAACTAAGAACAAATCTAAGTACCAACTTTGCAAAAAGACTACCTAAAAAAAAAAAAGGACTAATCATTATTTTCAATCAATAGAATCAAAGGACTTAGTTTAAAATCAAATGAGCTTTTGCTTATGAAATACAAATGTCTAGCAATGTATTAAGATAGAGTTAGATAAAATTGGTCAGAGGTTACTATTGCATTATGCCTTGGCTTGAAGTGTGTGTTTGTGTATTCATTTATATTCCTTGATCAATCATAATTTTATCACTTTGGTAGGAGTTAGGTCTATTAAATATTTCACTCTAAAAGATATTTGCATGTGCATTGCTCCACTGCCAAACAAGCGTGTATAGCTCCGATGAAGATGGTATTGATTCCTTCTAGACCTGCTCTACTGCCAATTAGCCATCTATAGCCCTGGTAGAGGTTATCTAGATAGCCCAAGCACATATCCATTTTGCATTATTTATATTTTTCTTCTTGATTCAGAAGAATTAAATGAATTGCAAAGTTTGAGTGTGCATTCTAGGTTAGGGATCTATAAGGCTAAAGAAAAGAGTGTAGATGTTTTTAACTAAAAATCCTACCAATGATGACTTCATTCTAATGATCCTGGAACTGCTTTAATATTTATGATAGATGTGAGGCTTTGGTATAATGTTGCAGTACTTCCAACTTCATCTGTTTTAGCTCTAGGGCTATGAGATAATTGTTAGATCATCTATCTCATAAGTTGTTATTATCATGTCTTTAATCTAAATTATTCTTCTTCAAATGATTAAGAACAAATCCTAACAGAAAATACAAAACAAAACATTGACAAGAAACTTACAATGTAAAGCTAACACCCTATAGTGATTGAAAACATGAAATGAAAATGACACACATCAAAATTTACCTAACTGGAAAGCTAGCAAGGGTGATGATTTGTTCAATCAATTCCAGATGATTTAAAATTTATTTATTTATTATTATTTTTTTCATTATATATATATATATATATATATATATATATATATATATATATATATATATATATATATATATAACATCCCAAAAGGGATGCCACTTTCGGGTAAGACCCAAGGAGGCAGGGGTATCCATTCCGCCAAAAATGCCCAAGACTCGGACCTGGCCTACCACCTTTGACATACTCAAGGAGCAAACAAACACATAAAACCAAATTAAAAAAAGTAAATAACAACAAAAATAATAAAATAAAATAAAAAACATGCTCCTTGAGTGTGTCAAAACCAAAAGCACAACCAAACACACACAATAAGATAAAAGAAACCACAACACAAACCACATAGAAAAACACAAGAACCACATAACAAAACACAAACAAGACAAAAACAACGGAACACTACAAAGACATAACCCAAAAAAACATGAAAAATAAACACAACCAAAACCTAAAAAATAAAATAAATAAAATAAAAATAAAAACAACCAACAACAGACAATAAACAAAAACAAAAAACATATAAAATACTCACACATAAAAAAATAAAATAACACAAACAAAGAGAAACCCAAGAACAAGAACGAAAAAAACACAAGAACAATAACAAAAAACATTAAAAAAAAAAAAAACAACAAAAACACAAGAACAACAAAAAACAACACAAAGAACACAAAAATAAAACAAAACAAAAGAACCCACCCACATTAAAAAACTAAACAAAAAAACAAAGAAGACAAAAGAAAAAAAAAATGAACAAAACAATGACCTATCTAGACCAGAAGACTATTAATGCAAGAATCAACAGAGGAAACAAAATAAAGAATAGAATGAGCTAGGGAACTAAAAAACTGAATGAACCAAAGGGAAAAAAAGAAAACAAGAAGAAACTAGGTACCTTCAGAACTGAAGCCATCCAAAGAAATGATAGAAAGAAGAGCTTCCCTAATTTGAGAAGCCCACCATATAGGAGGGTGGCCATAACAAGTAAGATCACCTTTGTCCAAAGCCCAATTAGCTAAAGCATCAGCACTCTTGTTTTGATCTCTGACCACATGATTGTAATCAACTTTCAAAAATCCCATCTGGATTAACTAAATCTTCTCAATAATTCTTTTTATTCTCCAATCCACCTTATGATTCTTAGAAGGAGTCTTCAAGAGATTAATCATAAGTTGAGAGTCAGACTCAACTAACACCTTTTCCCATCCAACCTTAGTAGCCTCCTAAAGGCCTCTAAGGATACCATACCCCTCGGCAAGGTTATTGGAAAGAATACCCAAATTCTCAGCAACATTAAAAACCAAGGAGCCATTTGAAAGTCTACCAATTCCTCCCACACTGGCTTTTCCGGGGTTCCCTCTAGAGGCTCCATCGGTATTGACTTTTCCAAAATCCTTAGGAGGAGGTTGCCAATTTCTAGTCCTATCCATCTTACTAATACTCACATTCCCTTTAATTTGGTTGCCCTTAGAAGGTTTAATCTTCAATATTTGCATCACTTGATCCCATTTTTGGTGGGAGTTTTTGGGGTGATTAAGGAGTTGATGGACTGATTCAACTAAGTCGGCTATGGTCTTTTGCCAAATATAGTGAATATCCTTCCTATCTTGATTAAAAATTCGGTTGTTCCTTTCATTCCAAATATTCCAAAGAAGAATGGTAGAACCCATCCAAATTAACTACCTAATAAAATGATCAACACCCTCTTGATTAGGCCAATCCCTCCAAAGTCTGTTCAAAAGTGAAAAAATTGGACCATTGTAAGCCAAGTAAAGTTGTCATTCTCCTCCATAGCTCAGAGGCTAAAGTACACTCAATAAAAATATGGTTGATATTTTCTACATTCTCTTCACACATTTCACATCTAAAAGGGCCATGAAAACCACGCTTCATAAGTTGCTCACCAGTAAGCACCCTACGATGCAATAAAAGCCAATTAAAGAACCTCACCTTAGGCCACAACTTTTGAGCCCATAATTGAGAAAATATGTCAGAAGAATGGTTGGGATTATTATGGCATAAGGTCAAATAACCTTGAACAACTGAATACTCACCCTTAGTAGTGTTGTTCCATCCAATACAATCTTTTTCATGGGACCAAGAGAGGGATATCATATGAAGGATGCCTTGGATATCTTGTCTTTGCATTTCTGGGATTTGAATAGGCCAATCCTCAATAGGGATCCAATATCTACCAACCTTTGAATTACCAGTATGGTATCGATAGTAATTAGCCACCTTTATCTAATTAGCTCAGTGAAGCTCGTCCATCCAAGGCCTCCAATTGGGAAACTGAGTTATTATATATATATATATATATTATGTTGATAAGACAACTTATTCTCTTCTAACTCCATAACAAGGGTTGTATAGTTTCAAATGTTGGTCATTTATAGATATCTTCGTTTGTTCCCCTTCAAAGGTTTGAAACTTGTAAGTGTACTATCCAACAATCTGAACTATTTGATAGGGGCCTAGCCTCTTAGGTTCAAGCTTACCCTTCTCTCCATGTATTTCATTTTTGGGGTACCAGTAATTGACTATATCCCCTTCAAAAAATGGTGTATCTTTAGCTTTCTTATTGAAAATGTGCACTATATTTTGAGTTTGTTTTGTCATAATTTTTAGGGCACTCTTCTTTCTTCCTACAAAAGTTCAATTTGATCTAACCTTCTTTGTAAGGCATCAAAATTTTCATGATCTTGGAGTAATAGGGACAAGGCTATCCTTTCTTTCTGAGGGGGTAAAAGGGATTTTTCCCAAATACCATCTCATATGGGTCTTTCCTGTATTTCTCTTGACATATAACCTATCTTCCCATAGAGAAATTTTCAATTCATTGTCCCACCCCTTTCGTTTTTGCCTAATGACCTTTTGATCCTCGTTATCTAATTTTTATTTGATGATTCAGCTAGGCCATTTCCTTGAGGGTAATAATTTGCAAAATGAGAAAGCTCTATACTATATTTGGCACAGAATTCTATCATTTCGAGAGAGATGAAGTACTTTTCATTATCAGTTACCAATTTCTTTGGGACTCCAAATCTTGTTAGAATGTTTTCTTCTAAAAAATTTATGACTACCTCAATCGTTGAATTTCTTAGAGGGACTGATTCCACCCATTTTGTAAGATAGTTTGTTGTTGTGATGATCCATTTATGTCTACCTAAGAAATTGGGGTTTATTTAACCAATGAGGTCAATTCCCCATTATGTGAAAGGTGCTTCTATAATTACTGACTTAAAGGATATTGTTGCTAAATGTTTCTTCCTTGCAAAAACTTTGCAGTTATGATAACCTCTTATATATTGGTGAAAATATTTGAATAAGGAAGGCCAGTAGTAACCTGCTCTCATGATTTTATTTGTAGTGGCTTTTGGTGCAAAGTGACCTCCATAGAATCCATAATTATATTCTTTTATCACATTTAAGATCTCCTTTTCAAAAAGACAACAATAATAATCCATCTGGATGCCTCCAATAGAGTTTGCCTTCTTAGACATAGCATTTCTGCACTTGTTGTTTTATTAATCTCATTTTATTTGTAGACATGTCTCTTGGGAATGACAAGATCTGAAGATACATCAAGATGTCATCATACCATTTGCATTCAACATTGTCAGTTCTTCTGATTTCATGCATTCATCAATTGCGACAATGTTATTCATGTCTTCCCCTTCCTTATTAGCCAAATATTTTTCTAAACCATATCCTCTAATGATTTAAATTGCTTTAAATTCTACATCATATTGTAGTAACTTGACCATCCACCTAGCAGGACTACCTATAGGTTCTAACTGGGTGAAAACATATTTTATAGCTATGAAAGGGATACAACATATAACCTTGTTTGATCCAAAAATACCCTTGAAATATTCTAGTGCTTTTATCACAACATAAGCCTATTTTTCTATCATTTTAAATCTTAGTTGGGCTCCTTTTAGTCCTGTACTCATAAACGCTATGGGTCTTTCATTCTTTTCATCATATTTTTGGGAAAGGACTGCAACAATGGTATGTTTTAAAGTGAATGAGTATATGTTAAAATATTTGGAATAGTCAGGATAATTTAGCATTGGGGCAGTGGTAATAACATCCTTAATTTTTTTAAAGGCTTTAATGTTCTCCTCAGTCCACTTTATGTTAGCATATTTATTTATCATATCATTTATTGGCTTGGCTATCTCAACAAAATTTGGCACAAACCTTCTTACGAAGTTAATTTTTCCAAAGAAATATTTGACTCCCTTTAGGTTCTTAAGAGGAGGTATTTTTAAAATAGCTTATACCCTTAGAGGATCGATGCTTATTCCTTTTTCAAATACTATATGGCCCAATAATTTCCCTTGCATTGCTCTAAATATATATATTTTTGGATTCAAAAATATCCCATATTCTCTGCATCTACCAAATACTGTGGCTAAGTGTTCAAGATGATCTTCTAAATTTTTTGAAAATATTGTTATGTCATCTAAGTAGACAACGACTATCTTGAACATTAAACCTTTAAAAGCAAATTCCATGGCCCTCTAAAATGTTGCACCTACATTCATTAACCCAAATGGCATTCTTAGGTATTCAAAGGTTCCCCAAGGAGTAGTAAAAGCAATTTTATGTCTATCTTCTAGATTGACCTGAATTTGGTTATATCCTGAGAATCTATCCAATAATGACATCCTAGATAAGCCAATTACGACCTGCAATAATTATTCCATATTAGTAAGAGGGTACTTATCTTTGATTGAACTTTTATCCAAGTTTTTGAAGTCAACACAAAGCTTGATTTCTCCATTATTCTTCCTCACAGGTACTAATTTTGCTACCTAGGAGGAGAATCTTATTTTTCTAATTATTTTTGCATCCAGTAGCTTTTCAAATTCTTTTTGCATGAACGGATGTAAAGCAAGGTTGAATTTTCTTTGATTTTGCCTAAATGGCTTGGCATTTTCTTTAAGAGAGATGATATGAGTCATGACATTAGTTTTGACTGCCTTTATATCTTCATAACTCCAAGCAAAAGATTTTTTATTTTTCTTTAGAAAGCTAAAATATTGTTCTTTCTCTTTCTTTGGCGAAGCTTTATCAATCTTAACCAACCTGGGCTCTCCTTCTGTCCCAATTTTTATTTCATCGACTTTTGTTTCTTTGAGAAGTGGTTTATATGCCTTGTCAAAATCATCAAACAAGCTTTCTAAAGAAACTAACCCCTTAGGAATCTTATTTGTTTTTAGTTGGATTACCTCTATCAACTCTCCAATAACATCTCTTAATTTCTCTTCATCTTCCTCCTCGCATATTACATTTGCATATTGGTTTTGGAGGGTCATGAAATCTTTAATATCTATATCATCCTGAAATACTTGTAGATATACAATGTAATCAAGCACAATAGGTTTGTAAACAAAAACAGTGGGGAATCTGTCCATGTATTCTATATCAATCTCAAGACAGTTTGCACCTGATGCATTTATTTCTAATAAATCTGCAATGTTATTTTGTTCTCTAGGAATGTAAGAAATATCAAATACCAAAAATTTATCAATTCATTGATATGGAATGAACACTCGAGAGCAAGCACATGAATTGCACGATGAAAATTTTTTATTACATTAATCCAAAATTATATTTATAGGCATGTCTGCCTTTACAAAAGTAATATTTAATATGTACGATTCGTGTGAGTATTAAATGTAATTCTAATCCCTATCATTCCTCCCCACTCATGAAGCATTGGTCCCCAATGCATACAGGTTTGGAAGATAAATATGGTTAGCTAAAGAGTGTCGGGTACTACCGAAAATGCACTCTTATTACAAAAGGATAAAGACCTAAATAAAAAAGTTTTACATGACATCATAAAAATAAAATCTAATACTAAATCTGGATCGAGCATGAAAAATGCTCTCCAAAGAGTATAAACAAGCCTATATTCTAAAATTTGTCAAACTTTGGTGTCAGTCGTTAAAAATTCTTGACGATAGACTCTTATACTAAGGTTGTGGCAGTCGTTAAAAATTCATGACCAAAAATTGTTTTCGGATGAACACAACGAAATCCAAAAACACATCCACCAAGGAAAATAAAGTCTATCATCAAGAATTTTTAACAACTGCCACAACCTTAGTATAGATATTTAATTTTTGACATCGAAGAAACACGTCAACGGAAAACGCGATGAGTGGCCGAAAAATATAGACAAGAGCTATAAAATACCAGAAAAGGGATAGATCATGGTATGTGCATATTTGGAAAGAGATCTCATCATCAGAATGATTGCAGAGGCCAGATCACACCAAGGTGCGCCAGATATCACTGTGAAAACATCGTTGCCAACTAGGAAAAATATGCAGATCATGACACCAGTGTAACTCTCTCAGAGACAGTATTATGATATCGATCTCTACGAACGAGTGGCTAGCAAATCATGAATAAGGTCACCGAGAATATTGTAAGCCACCTGAAAAGCTAGACATCGTAGAAATTTTCATTGTTGGAAAATAGTTAATATGCGCACAAAAGTTTCGAAGCCGATAGGCAAGACGCGGAGCAATGACGCAATGTGCAATGTGGCAGCAGATCAGATACCATAGAGGCGGGCGAATGGATATTGTATTGGTCTATTGAGGTGCGATCTCCTTGATCATAATACCATAATGCAAATCCAATCCATGGATGAGGTTCTCGTAGATCACGCGCAGAATGATAGAAAACATGGGAAGATCGAGACATCGGTGATAAGAGAGTTGTGGTCACCAGTGAAGGAACATGCGGTGCACATGCTCAAGCAAAAACTAGAGGAAAAGCTAAAATATTAGTGGTGGTGGCCATGAAACTGACTAACAAGGAGACAACAAGCACGATGACGTTGGAGAGTGGAGAGTGTCAATAACAAGAGGGGCGTGGATCGATCGTATTACGAGAAAATATTGAGTCGGCGGTGGTTCTCCAGGCAGGGGCCATGAAAGCGGTGGAGATAGATGAATATCACCAAGAAGTTGTAATGATACATCAAACACCCATCGGGGGTGCGTCTGTGGAAGCATACTAAAGCAATGACAAACATGGAGCCAATATATGAAGCGGTTGGAATCTACAGAAATCGGTAGATAACTGGTCAATGGCATAAATGATCGAATAGTGGCAGAAGGGTGTAGATTTAGAAGTGGTAGTTATGGATGTGCAACAAGAGCATGTGTGACATATCGATTAGAGAATAGGGTGAGTGTTGAGCATAATCGATGATCTACAATACCATGTGGTGAGGTGATTTGTATGGTGGAACAAGATCTGAGCAATGACGGGGGACACAAAGCCATGTGACAATGAAACTATAGTAACGATGATGAGGTATGGAAGCTAATGATGGTGACCGATGCGTGAAATGGCACTAGCATACGACTAGAGGAGAATGTCGTGAGAGATGACACGAGGGTGAAGGGAGTCGTGAGAGGCCATGGAATTTCATGCGAAGACGGGATGTGTAGATCCACAAACACATCTTCCATTGATAAAATAACTGCAACATCATTGTCATCTTCTAGATCTACAGCAGAAGCTTCAAGAGAGCTCAAATCTACATCAGAAGAAATGTCACTACCATTAGCAACATTGTCTAATGGCAAGACGGTGGGCCTTTCACCCATAGATCCTGGTTCGAATCCAAGTGTTGCTTCTTGATTTTCAATAATTATGGCATATCGAAGCAACTGAAACTCCTCATTCAGTTGTTGATAATTTTCAAAAACTTCTTCGAGTTTCTCTCTTTTTAGTTTCACTCAGAATAAGAATGATGGGCCTTCTACCCAAAAACCCTGGTTTGCTTCCAGGTATTGATTCAAAATTGTCGGCTTCAACAGATACCATAGCATCGATTAGAATGGCTTTTTGAATCAACTAAAATTCAACATCGATCTCTTTGTACCATCGAGAGATTTCATCCAATGAATGGATCAAAATTGGTAGCATGGTGTCAAAGGAATGACGAATCCAAGGGTGGATACTTGGATCAATAGCTGAAGGTCAAAGTCAGAGGAGCCCAGCTAGCTGAGGGTCGAGAGTTAGAGGGACCCTAGTGAGATTTTTCGAATGAGGAGTGCTCGAAGGCCCTTGCAAAGAAAAAGAGTGCTCCTTCCAAGCCAAGATCTGTTGGTGGTTTTCTCGTTCCCCTTGTGAACTAGCCTGGCCTAGGGGAAGAGGATACTTGCCAATCCAACACTCAACTCTGATACCACTGATATGGAATGAACACTCGAGAGCAAGCACAAGAATTGCATGATGAAAATTTACATTACATTAATCCAAAAATATATTTATAGGCATGTCTACCTTTACAAAAGTGGCATTTAATATGCATGATCCGTGTGAGTATTAAATGTAATTCTAATCCCTATCATTCATCTAGGGCTACCAATTTATACAACTTTAGTCTTAGATGTTTGATCTGATATTTACCTTTAACCCATTGAATGATCAAGTTTGTGTCTTTGCTAATAGTAAAAAAAAATATGCCTAATTATTTTGCCTTCCTTAGTCCTAATAGTAAGGCTTCATATTCGACAACATTATTAGTGCAAGGGAATTATAACCTGTAAGGGATACCAAGATAATTATCTTTAATGCCTGTTAGATTAATTCCTACATCTACCCCAGTTTGATACTTTACCCCATCAAATGTCATGGTCCACATCTCTTGGGTTAGTACCCTAGTTGATTTGGCATCTACTAGCTCTCTAGTTTTAGAATCCATGTCCTTTGCATCAGGAACTTCCATTAGGAACACAAAATGCCAAATTGAATATACCCCCATTTCTTTTTCTTCTATAGATTTCACCAAATTAACCATAGTATCATCTGATCTTATCAATCCAACTAAATACTTGTTAAACAATTCTCTCCTAAGAGTATTATTTTCTTTTACTGATATTGGAATAGTTGCATAAGACCAATTTAATTGACTAGAACCACCTAACTGTTATGTCCAATATTTGCTTAGCAGCAAAAAAAGAAAGAGTTTATGTCTACAACCGCAATGTCCATCACTATGCCCTTTTGGGATATTTATCCAAATAAACAAGTAAACCAATAATAATCCCTACACAAGGTATCTGCCTACTGTCCATCACTAACATAGGTGGAGATCCCTTATGCATATTAGCCCTAGTTATATGCTATCTATTTAGGCATGATGTTATAATACGCGTCACTATCAAGCATACAATTACGGATGACATACCTTTCTTCTAAATCTGAATTGTATCTAAGAGATACATAGAATGGTCTAACAAATGAGGGTGTTCTAGTCTCATGGTTAGTGGGTTTAATTGCATTACAAGACTGATTTTATTTAATTCTATCAACCCAAAAGCTTTACAAACTTGTTCTTTGTATTTTTAGACTTTCATTAGCTCATCGAAAGTTATATTAACTTTCTATCTACTTAATTTCAAACCAACATCAAATTATATTTTCCTGACATCAAGTGTTTTTGTACACTCCTCGTTTGGTAATTGTTCTTATATTTCTTTATACATATTTTTATTTGTAGCAGATTATCCTCTAGTCTCATTGGTTGATGCTTTATTAGTCCTATTTGGTATAGTTTCGTTTCTCATATTTAAGGCATGTGTAGCTTCTAGTTCTTCTACCTCTTGGGCTATTGGGATTAATTTCCCTTGTTTCATCCTTTCATACCTAGAATCATGTGGTCTTTGCAATATTTTAGTATTTTCTGCTACTAGGATTTTAGGACGATGGTTTGAGGCGTACAAATCCATATTTTCTTCAAATAACCTTTCTATATATTCATCCTCTTGAGTCCAACATGCATTAATTCTTATATAATATTCATATTCATCATCTAAATCTATATTATTATGCATACCTAAATATATTCCACAACCATCCGGATTATGGGGAGCATCACAGGCTGAGCAGTAATAAGGAAAATTTTCAACGATGTTTACAAAAGGTATAGGATTCGAGATAGTGTCTTGATATTTTTTTGATTTCCCTCTTCTTCTAATTATTTCCATTATTCCTATTTATGTTTTCTTTAAAATTATTTTTATTTCTCCAATTATTAATAAAACTTCTTCTAAAAGGTGACTTGTTGTCATTCTATTGTTTCTCAGCTTGAGGGTGTGAAGATTCACCAACATTATCTTTATTCCTTTCTATCCTGGCTAGCCTATTATTCATCGTGTTAAACATTTCTATCATTTGATTGACAAGCTTCTCCATAGGATCTTGTTCAATTCTTCTTTGCAAATTGAAACCTACATTTTTTGGATTTTTATTAGGCTAGTTAATCTCTAGAGAATATGGTTTCATTTTACCACTATCCAACATATTTCTTTCAATTTCTACAACTTTATCCATACATTCATCTATAGTAGTTACCTGTTCCTATCTTAATTCATAGTTAAATTCTCCTAGAAAGGCATTCTTATAAAAGCAGATGGATTGAACATTGTTTGGTCTTAAATCAGTAGGAATTTTATTTCTAGTTTTGGTAAACCTTCTGTTAAAATCATTTACAATCTCATTCTCTTTATTTTTCATTGTGGCTAATTCAATAAATAAGGACTACTCATTTTCCTCTCTCCATACTTAAAAAAAATGAATTCCATTGTAGTAAAATTATATATATCATTATCTGGAAGGGTATTGAACCACTCTCTGACATATTTTTCTAAGGTTTAAAAAAATAACCTTAAAACTACATCTTCATCTTCAACTTTCAAGCTATTTATAGCATACAAAAAGCTCGACATGATCTTCCTTGTTATTGTATTATTTCCTTAAAATTTGGGCAAATACTTATGTGCTTTACTAGGGAGGTAATGGAGAACTATAGGTAATCAGAATGGTTTGTATCTATTGGTTCTCCATAAATGGATATTTTGGTTATTCTGATTGTTTGTATTGGGAGGAATATTAGCCATATTGACTACTAGGGGAGTTTTAATTGGCTTTACAAAAATACCAATAGGTGGTGTAAAATTAAATTTACCAACAGTAGCAATGGGTGTATCAAATATATTTTCTACATTTGCATTTTCTTTAGACACAAAATGATCTGGTGAAGAACTAGAAGGGTGTGTTCTGAAAAACACCTTTGTATTTGAGAATTCTTGGAGTAGCTCCCGAGTGATTCTCCTCGTTTGCGCCAAAACGTTCTGCTCCATCTTTCTTGATTTTTGATTTTTGGGTGTCAGCCAGTCAGAGTTGCCAACACATAATGTGTAGAAAGAACAAACTTCTGGTCAATATTGCTTGACCTTTATTACTCTGAACCTCACAGGGTATGTTTCTTGGGACATTAATTATTCAATAAATTGATAAATATTTCAATAAAATACTAAGAATATTGAGTTCTTGAATTTATTGCAAATTGTGGACATACATGGAAAATAAACTCAAAAATATTCTAAAGTTAAAACTGGGTGTTCCTTGTTCACTATTAGCCAACTGTTACTAATAAAGATTGTTGTTTAAGTTTTAAACTGTAATCAAGATTACAAGTTCATCCCCAACAACGATGCCATTAAACTGCTGGATATTATTCTTGCATACTTAGGATTATTTGTCATGCTACAAGAAAAACCTGCTACCAAGCTGAAATTACAAGCTCTGGTGGACCTGCCTCTTTAACCTAGGAATATAATTTATATGATTCTAGACAGACCAAGTATGGTAAGGAAACCCTTGAGGTGATACTAAATGTATATCATTAAGTTCATGCTCATCCAAATAAAAATATGTAAAAATTATGTTTTCTTGATCAAGATTGCTTATAACAGTTCAATTATGCCTTATGTGTATGATCGATGCCTTAATCCTTTGGGCTATTGTAGCAAGATTTTAGAACAATTCAATGTAATATAAAGAAACGAGAAAGAGATAATTGATTCAATTAAGTTCATTCAAATATTATAATAAACATAATTGGTGATCAACGAAAGAAGCGTCCATCCATACGTTTAAATAATGTAACATGTAATGGAGACACACACAAGACTGAACACAAAGATATGATAGATAAGAAGTCCAAAATTGTATTAATATCAAAAGATATTACATAAAGAGTTGACTTGAAATTTTCATTGAGATATTTTAAATATTAATACAATAAAAATCCTTGTTCAAATGATGTAACAAGGACTTTTCACTCTCCTATTCCAATCTAGTAACAATTGAGTCTCTAGACCTCTGGCTCAATATCTAGAAATAATCTCAGTTTCTTGAGCACTTCTCTATAACCTGCACAATAATGGGAAGAATAAGAGATGGGAAAGAAGGAAAGACACAAGGGAAAATACAACAACAAAGAATAGGGCACTCAAGTATACCTCTTACCAAAAATATGCTATGTAAAAGCTTGATGATCAATTATGGTTGTGGTTGTCCCTTTTATAACTTTAGTGGTTTTATAACTGTCAAAAATACCTTGATTTGGTCCCTTCACTTGTCACCATCTCCTACCCTTTTCCTGGTTGGGTGTAGTACAGTTTGATATTAGTTGTTTCAAAATTGAAAAATGACTGTTAACCGCTCAAAATTGGATCCAACTGTCAAACACTTGGATTTCACTTCTGACTCGGCCCAATCTCTTTTTCTTTCCCTTTTGATTTTTCCTTCTCCCATGTTGTGGGTCCCATGCTGCTAGTTGCTTCTAATGGCTTTTGATCAGATTTTTTATTTTATCTTTTTCTATATGACTAGCCCCAACTAAATCAGTAATGTGCACCCATGCTTCATCATGTGGTCATACTATCAAGTGTTATTAATGATTTATTTTTATGCTCTTTTATTAAGGTTTCATTATCTTTAAAGAATCTGATTATGTCTTGGGTCGCTCTTGACAAGGTGATAAGTTGTTATGCTAGCTTCTCTTCATTTGCATCATCACACACTAGTTCTCCAATTTTTCTAATGATAAACTTGTCGTATCCCCCAAAGTTGAGAAGTTCATCTAGGCTGATACCCACTTGTGCCTTGCTCTTTTCAATGTTTTGTTCCTAGATTTCTAGCTCCTTGATCATTCCTTTTAGTTGGGCCCTCTCATTGAGGAAAGTAGTGACTTTGTCGAATTCTATTTTATAGTTATGAATTTGACCATCTACAGTAGTCACTTGTATAGAGTTGGTTTGGTCATATTGATCCTAATATATCTGATAAATTGGCCAAATGCTTATAGCCATTTTCTCTATCCCTTCCAAGAGTGGCTTTATTTATTTATTCTTGCTTATGGCTTCCCCAATATTTTTGTTGCTTTGGTGAATCATATTGATGTCAGCTCTTAATTCGGCTATGATCTTCTCTTTGAATTTCTTTGTGAGCAATGAGCCATCAAACTATTTTCCTGTTGATGATGTTTACTTTTGAAATATGCTGACTTCGAACTATAGTCTTACATTTTTATTTTATCAGCTTCTATTTTCTGCCTGCAATTGGTGTACTTTGACCTTCCATCTTGCTATCTTTTTTTCCACAACAAGTGTAGTTTGTTCCTGCATATGGACTCTATGTTTTAATAAGGCCATTGTCCTCTTTATGATATTTGTATCTCCTGTTGCAGGATTTATCTAAAGTGATTCCACACCTTTAGTAGGGACAATTATTATTGTTTTGGATGAGGGAAGGGAGCTTTCTCCTTTGTCTTCATTTTGAGTTTTGACTACCTTCCCTTCTTCCTTTGAAGGGGTAAAATCTTTAGCCTCTTTCCTTTAGATTAGAGTGAAAATTATAGGCTCAGTAAGGCCCATCTCTATCCTGGCCTTCTTAAGTGTGGGTGAACTAGAGGGGCTCTAAATTTCAATGTGGTAATCTCTGAGGAGGTTATTAAACCCTCCACTTGCTTGGATCTTCTTCCAAGCTATTACGGAGATTCATATCTCTCTATCATTTACTCTCAAGGTTGTAGGTCTCACATTGGATAAACCTGTGACTAATTATTGCAAGTGTTGAGAAAGCATTAATGCTTTAGCTAGGTTCTCAATGGTAGACTAGCTTGAAGGGGGTGAAACAAAAATAATTTCTTTTCCTCTTCCAACATTTGAAGTGTGATGGGTGCTTTCTTTTTTTTTGGTTAAAATTATATTAAAAGCGGGTTTTGAAAGAGCCCCAAAACCTTTTTACAATAGGTCAACCGACCAAAAAAAAGGTCAAAAACAACTAATTTGAACAATCCCGCCTAGCGAGAAATAAGTAGATTGGAAAATCCCACCTAGCGAGAAATAAACAAAATTGAAAAATCCTACCTAGCGGGAAGCAAATAGAAATTAAAAATCTCGTCCTATGGGAAGCCACCAATTTGAAAAATCCTGCCAGCGGGAAGCCACCAATCTAAAAAATCTCACCCAACGGGAAGCCACCAATCTGAGAAATCCTACCCAGCGGGAAGCCACCAATTTGAAAAATCCTGCCCAGTGGGAAGCCACTGATTTGAAAAGTCCCACCCAATGGGAAGCCACCAAATTGAAAAATCTCCCCCAATGGGAAGCCACCGATTTGAAAAATCCCACCCAGTGGGAAGCCACCAATTTGAAAAATCCCACCCAGTGGGAAGCCACCAATTTGAAAAATCCCACCCAATAAGAAGCCACCGATTTGAAAAATCTCACCCAGTGGGAATCCACCAATTTGAAAAATCTCGCCTAGTGGGAAGCCATCGATTTGAAAAATCCTGCCCAGCAGGAAGCCACCAAATTGAAAAATCTCATCCAACAAGAAGCCACTGATTTGAAAAATACCGCCCAATGGGAAGCCTCCGATTTGAAAAATCCTACCCAACGGAAAGCCACCATTTAAAAAATCCCATGAGGAAGCAAGAAAACTGGTATTCCACACATGAACACCATAAATCGCTCCAAAAAATGGAAATAGCTGAAGGCTGAGGAAAGAAGCCAGGATTCTGCCATGGAACAGCCCGAGAAGGTAGTCCAGGAAGAAGCATCCCGCACAAAGCCTAAAAATGGAACAATAAATCTGAGGATCTCCACAGGCCACAAGATCCCCTTGCAAAGGAGGTTAAGCTAAGAAAGTGCTAGAGGAAGCCAAAGGCAGTAACTGAAACTAAATCGCAAGCCTCGAGAAAAATCCTGGGAAGGCCCAAGGAACCTGAACTGAAGGAGCACATGGAAAATAATCTACAGGCAAGAAGCATAGGTTCTTTCACAAGATCGAAAGATGCAGCCAAAATCCCAAAGCAACCTCCATCTCCACAAAAAAATGCTTCTAGGAACTGGGATAAGAAATCCACAGGGAACTCAACAGTAGGAAAAGCACACGATCTCATTCCAAGTCGAGAAAACATGCTAAGAAACCCCAAGAAGAACAAACCAAGAAACCCGAAAGGAATATTCCTTGAAAATAAAGCACTTGGTCCTCCCCAAGACCAAAAAAATAGAGAAAACCTCCCAAGAAGTACAAGGACAGAGTCAAGCCCCAAACCCAAAACCATGATGCTCCAAATCTGAAGACCAACTGAAAATTGACACCAAGTAGAAAACCTACAACATACTGGGACATACCTGAGAACAACAGGGAAAAGGGTCCTTGAAGCTCAACAGGAAATCCAGGGAAGGTCCTAGGGACATCCTAGAAATAGGAGCACAGGTAGGAAACCCTCAATATGGTTGGGAAGGGGTAAACACGTGGAAAAGTGACCTCCCACCCCAAGGAGATTGTCTGCAACCACAAACAACCAAGAAAGAAGTGCCTAGGAAGTTCCAAGGATTGGGGACAGAACCAGGGAAGGGGGAAGCAAGGAAGTGGATTAGGACATCCTATGGGATATCCCCTGTATATCCCCCTGCACCTTTAGTGTGATGGGTGCTTTGAGTAATAGGGAGATCTTTGTTTTCACTATGGTTTGACAAACTACTTCTATTCATATCTCCAATTGTTTAGGTTCATAAGTAACAATCTCTAAGATTGGATCTTGGAAGTCTTCTGGAGGTATGACTAGTATCAATGGGGCAACTTTCTCCACTGTAGCTAACCTCAACCATTTCAATTTCATGGTGCAATTCTCCACTTGCTCAATCTGAGTGTGTGGTCTCGTCAAGTTTTCATTCCCTCATATGTTCTCTAGTGACTATCCATTTATTTGGGCCAACTGAATGCTATTTTCAAATAGATCTCTCCTGTGGACTGGATGCTCTTTCTCAAATGCATACTTCTTATAATAATCATGGGGGTCATATGGCCACCATGTAATCTCAGCAAATATGAAAGAGTCCATATTTTGTAAGGATTCTAACATACTAGGGTATCCCCTATAAACATAGTATCCCATATTACAAGGGGTAGTGATCCATGGAATCCTAGTTAGTTTTTTTACAACTCTCACTTTGGTCTCTTTTTCAATCTATCTGATAATTTCCAATGCAACTACTAACCTCAAACAGAAACTCGGTAAAGTCCTGGGAGGTATCTTGGCCCCATTTATTCTGATATAAGTGAGATTTTTTTGTAAAGAAGTAGTCCACTGCATCCTTTTCCCATAAGAATTTGGTTATTTCTAGGCTCATTCTGTAGGGTTCTTTATTGCAGAGTGAGTGATATATTTAGGGTAGGAATCTATAAAAAATTTTAGGGTATCTTGATGCACCTTCATGGATGCAAGGGAGTCTTTCTTCAATCATCACCTTTGGCACACCCCTAGCTCAATGATCACCTTTTGACTAAATTGTCCTATTATCAGGTGAATGAGGAGTAAGTAATGTGATAAGCGAGGCATAAGCTCCCAATGCTTGGTTATGGCTTTCTGCAATTCTCTAAATTCATTTTCCATGATATCACTAATTAGCTATCGATTGATCATATTCAAATAATCTAGCATAAAAGGATTTGTTGATCATGTTTGGGGCTTGTGTAGAAACCACCCTTTTATCGTATATCAATGTGGCCTTCTCTAGTTGGAAATTTTGGTCAATCTTATCTAGCATCAGTCTATAGAGAGCCTTGTTCTTGTTGTTCACTATCGCTCTAGCCTTTGGGTCATATGATATGGACATCCATGATAGGAGGTCAGAAAAAAATTATACCCTAGGGTAAAGTAGCTTGGCCAAGTTGCTTCACCACTTGTTACAAAAGGGACTTATCTCATTTTTGTCTCCATAGGCTCTTTGAAAGATACCTCTTATCAGGGTTGGGGGGCATCACCATTCTCCTAAGCTTACTTCAAAACTAAAATTCGAGAGGTTTTCTTCTCCCCACACTTGCTCTAAGATACTTTTTCTTGACAATTTTAGAAATGGCATTTCTTCCTCTAGTAGCTCCACCTTGCTTTTGGAAGTCATGGCACTCAAAGAAGCGATGTTATCCTATGCACTTTACGCTCTTAAAACTCCCCTGATTCTCACTAGACTCGATCCTTTGATTCTTTGTGCTTAGTCAAACTTCAGTTTAGTGTGTTCACTATAATTGTTGGTGCATTTTTAAAACTCTTATTTGCACGAAGTGCAATTTAGTCTATACCAAATGCCTCTGCATTTTTATCGCACTCAACTTGCCACCTCACTCTCCATAATGGTGTTACATATTGTGACTCTTTGCTCTTTTGATTGGCTTACGTAATTAACCATTGGATGGAGCACCTATTTAAATATGGATCATTTGATAAACTCACATTTCCTTAAGCCACGTGCTTGGTTAGATCCGAGGAGGTGCTCATACTTGGCCTATGTGCCTACAACTCACCTGATTGACCCTGATCAAAATCAACAAGATCCTAATTAAACCAAGTCCTTTTGTCTTGTTGGCTTTTCTTGGATGGAGGGCCTACCAAATCCTTTCTACTAATGAAACACCACTTCGTACACGAGTTTCCTTTTTTGTTAGAAATTTTTAGCTGCCCATTTGTCATCGATCAAGCATTCTTAGTCGTTCATCTGTCATCGGTTAAACCTCGTTAGCCATACCCCTTTTAAGTCTATCTCCTACTGAATTATTCTTTATCTTTGACCTGGTTTCGATTAAATACCTCTAGACCATTGATTCTTAATCGATTGAAGGTCATTTCATTACCTTTCTCTACCAAATTTAACCTAAGTTGTTGATTCGACCTCAACCGCTTCATTTGGATCATGTATTAAATTTCGGTCGAACATAACACATTGTTGCTTTTGAATCAATCAAAGCATCTTGGACCGTTCATTATTATCCTGTCAGATGATCCTTAGTCGTTCATATTTGTTCGGTCTAAATTCGTCAGTGGTACTTTTATACTTTCATCGAGGGAAATGTATAACCTTTATGGACTTAGGATAATTTGGTTGACTTAATAAGAATGGGGTAATGCTGCTAGGCCCTTGCTAATGGTTTAGGCCAAAACACCTTGATTTGAGGCCAAGGATTTGATTTATGTTGGGGTGGACGTGACTTATGCCTAGACCTTTTAAAAATAAAAATAAAAAGACTTCTTTGTGGTATAGGGGGATGACATGTGGACCTATCCTTACGAAATCTCTTAAGCCTCATGGGGGGAAACTTCAAATATCTTAGACCATGGACACTTAACCAAAACCAATGATTAGCCATAAAAAAAAAAGAAATGAAATTGCATGTAACTTAAATTTTGAGGCATTGAAAATAAATAATATACCTTTGAATCAGATACCTTCTTTGACTCAGTTGATCGAATTTGATCGAATGAATCTTAGTCGTTCATCTTGGTTTGGGTAAAATTTCCTGGTCATTCATCAATTTTCAGCTAGAAGTTTATTTATCGTCATTTAGCACCCTTAAAATTTTTTGACCAAACATATTCTTTTCTTTATCTCACATCGACTGAATAGTTTCTAACCGTAGATCTCCATTTGACCAAAAATTTATTGTCCACACATCCTAACTCAGCCAAAAACATGTTAGTTGCACATTCTATGTTCTAATAATGGGAAGTATTAATGGAAAGTTCAACCTTAGGGGTTAGGGTATTAAACTTTGACCTTATGAAAATCAAATGACCAAACTATGAAATAATTGAAAAAGGGGGAAGTACATGGTTAGACCCTCATGAATCTTTAGGAATTATTTTGGTCGAAAGCTTTTATCTTAATGAACATGACCTAGGCTTATGTGGAACACTTTGAGGTTGAATGATTTTTACTTTAAGGTTTAGGTTTAGACAATGACATTAGTGAAAAAGAAGGGGGCAACATGTATGGACCCTTGCATAGCCTTTCGATCGAAATTCTTATGACTTGGGCTTTAAAAAGGGGAACTTTCGATGTCTGGTCTATGCATGAGTTTAGGACTAGATATCCTCGTGGACCATGACCTTGGCATAAACTATGGGAACAATTGGGAAAATGATTTTTGTCTATGATTATACCTTTGCGACCTTATAGAGAAAAATATAAAAATATTACATACTTGGGGTGATGATTTTTGGGCATCGATATTGATCAGAATGTTTTGACCAAGTTTTTGGCCAAAAATTCTTGGTTGCTCATCAAAGTTCGGCCAATACATCTTTTATAATTGATCTGATTTTGGCCCATTTATTGGATCTTGGTCAAGTAATCATGGCCATTGATTGTGGTTCAATCGAATGATTTCTAGCCGTCCATTAAGTTTTAGTCGATTCTTCCTTTGTGGTTCATTGGTTTTGTCTATAGAGATTCAGTCAATCCACTATCTGTCATCCATTTATTTTTAGTCGATGGTTTTGAGTTGTAGATCATCTTTCGGCCGAATCACCCTTCTTTGTCCATCTTTAGTCTATTGAAATAATTGGGCCATTCATATTACTTTCGATCGAAATCCTAGGTGGTATATAATGATTTTGTTCCATGGTATGCATTTTAGGCTTGCTCGGGGTAAACATGATGTGGAGTGGAGACTTAGGCTTAGGATAGATTAAATCGTATGAAGCTTAATGAAGTGTCACCTAGGTGTAGATTATTTAGAAATGTTCTCTTTATATCTTCGAGCGGTTAAAATGGAGACTTAGGTATATAAGTTTAAACCTTAGAAACATGATATATTTGAGGGAAAAGGTGATGAAAAAATAATCCTATACTCAAGAAAATTAAGTCAATGGACCTAAGGCATCTTGATTTTAGCGGACTTAGGATATGGAGAGATTTAATATTTTTAAAAATTTAGAGACATTTGATCAAATAATTTTGAGAATGACTTTTTGAAAATAAAAACTAGAAACCTCAAGATTAAAACACAAACAAGAAAACAAAAAGTTTTAAAGGCTAGACTCATCTTATTTGAATTAAACTCTAGAGAGCATTTTTATTTGGCAAATGTCAAAGGATAACCTAGACCTAGGATTTTGTATGGCTTTTCAAATTTTTGAAATTAGGGGTTATTTTCAAGTTGGGTTTTACGGATCCAATAGGTCCCATACCCTTAATAAATCAATTACTTAAATCAATCCATTTCTTCAATCAACTAAGGTCCCATACCCTTAATTAATCAAATACTTAAAAATATTTCATTTATTTAATCAACTAAGGTTCCATACCCTTAATTAATCAAATACTTTAAAACATTCCATTTATTCAATCAACTAAGGTCCCATACCCTTAATTAATCAAATACTTTAAAACATTCCATTTATTCAATCAACTAAGGTCCCATACCCTTAATTAATCAAATACTTTAAAAAATTCCATTTATTCAATCAACTAAGGTCCCATACCCTTAATTAATAAAATACTTAAAAACATTCCATCTATTTTATCAACTAAGGTCTCATACCCTTAATTAATCAAATACTTAAAAACATTCCATCAAAACACAATTCTATCTATGCTTTATAACAAAAGGGTCCTTCTCTTAAATAAAACCAAACATAATCAAACTATGTTCTTAAAAGAGGTTCTTCCTTTAATAATAATCCAAACCTAATATTTATTCTTAAAAAAGGTCAGTCTTTTGAACCAAACATATATAATTAAATTTCCAAAGGTTTTTCTTAAGTGAAATTAGCAAAAGAAAGGCCAACAAGCTAGAGATTCAATAAGCCAAACCCAACTAAACAGACGGGGCAATGAACCTCACGCGAGTCAACAAATCACAGGTAGGTCAGCTAACCATAGGTGGGTCAAAAAATCTTAAGTCACAATTGGTTCAAAAAACCACAAGCTTAACCAATTGACCATTTCCAAGCATGTCTAGCCACGCACTTGGCTACCAATCATAGGGTACGCAAGCTAGCTTAAGGTGCCCACACCCCTTCTCCTCACGAATGTGGGATTTACAACAACTTAAATGAAAAACCTACATACAATTGACAAGACCTCAACTTAGAATTTAACCAATTCCAAACTGCCATTTGGCACTTAGCAACAGGTCCAACATAGCGACTACAATGGTCGACCAAGATTTAAGTGTAGTCTCTGCCAAGCCTATGCTTGGCTACCGAATTAAGGGTGTACTAGCCTCCTTAAGTAGAGCTTATGCCCCTCCCACTATGCATGTTGGGGTCTCATAGCCCTTTAAGGACTGTGGTATGTGCTATAGCTTTCGACCACCACCCGGTGGTTGAGTGGTGGCGAAAGTAGGGTTTTGACGGTGGTGGAAACAAGTATCAACCTTGGCATCTCTAGGTCATCAGTAAAAATGAAAAAAAGGTTAAATTTTTTGCCAAGCTTATCATCACTATGGGTAAAAATAATCCCACATGTACAGGGTATTGGTACCCTTGTGCTTCAAAAGAAATAGGGCACCCTAAGGACTATCGATCACCAATCGATGGTTGAGGAGCCCCGCACCCTAGCGATGAAGGCAGAGGATGCACCAGGTCTTAGTGGGGATCTACATGGCGACTGAGGGATGTGGGAAAGAAGGTTTGGAGGAATCGATAAATAACACTATTTTAAATAATTAGAAAGGAAAGACAAGGTTTTCCAAGTTAAAACTAACTTGAAAATGGAGCCACTTGGTCTATTTGCTGCTTCATCCTCTTCTCGCCTGTAAAGCTCCATCGATGCACTCTCCCTTATTTCCTTTTGAAATTAAAATATCATCCCCCAAATTTTGCATACGAGGCCCTCCTAAGAAGGCACCCCCAACTACCCCAACCCAAAGGTCTTCTTGCGACATAATGACCATCCACCAAAATTTAAGATAAGTCTATCTAGAGAAGATATTTAAATTTAAAAATAATTCTTCTCTTCATTCAAAATCACATGCTCCCAAAAGACCACTTTTTCATTATTTAAATAAAGATTCAATTCTTTATTAATAAAAGTTATTATTTTCTTTAAATAAAAAAAAAATTAAAATCTTTATTTGATTAATGATAAGAAAAAGCTACCCTCCTTTATTTTACTTAAACAAGAAGGTTTTTCATTCTTTTACAAAAATAAAGAGTAAAAGAGAATTAAATAAAGTTTTTTTCTAAGCGTTAATACTTATTATTTAATTTAAATCAATAACTCATTTTTTTTGTTGGATAATAAGGGGTTGTACTCGGGTCCCCCACCCTTGACAAATTACAAATCTCTTCTTTAGAGCTTGAGAGTTTATAAATAAATACACTTCTCATCTCAATTGAGATGCTATAGCTAGAAACCTACATCATTTTACATAAAATGTTTGAATTCTTGATTTTCATTTTGTGGATCTTTTCAAATTTTTCTATGAATACAATTATTCCAGAATTTAGCATCTTTCTTGATATTTTCCTATAGCAACCTTCACAATGCCAAAACTTCACCTCTACTATCTATTTCTTGCATCTTAGTAGAGTAATATTTTCAAAATATTGCACTATCATAGTCCACTTTACCAAATCTAGATTGCTAGTTTCCTTCCTAAAACACAAGTGCAACGACGGAAATTATAATAAACAGTCTAAATGAAAACATGTTATTGTTACAAAATAAATCAACTATAACCAATGAAAAACATTAAAGTAAACCTTAATAATTAATTGAATCAGACAATCAACATTTTCTTATCAGCTTCACCTAAATTTACTACTTCCTCTAACCACGAAAAGGAGAATTTAACTTCACGATCCTCAATCAAAATCCCTCTATTGGTTAGCTTATCTGCACATTTGTTTCCTTTCCCTAATATATGTTTAAACCTTATTTCTTCAAACTCTTTAGCTAGATCTTGAATTTCCACATTTATCTCTTGTATGTTCCATGGAGCCTTTGCTTTCCTCAAAATTGCATTTATTACTATGAGAGAATCACCTTCCATCCATACTCTATTGCACTTCATTTGTTTATATATTTTTAATCCTTATAAATTTTCCCAATCTTCAATTTCATTATTTGTCATAAATACACTATTGAAAGCATAATGAGATAAAATATCTCCTCTATTATTTCTAAATATTTCTCCTCCTCATGTTGGTCCTGGATTTCCTTTAGATGCTTTATCAAAATTCAATTTAACCCACTGTACATCTGGTGGTTTCCACTTTATATTCTTTACATTCTTTTTGCTTCTCTTGTACCTAACATCATAATTCCATTTAGTGACTTGACTCCATCTATCAAGGCTCTCTACTTCTATATTAGGGATTGGGTGAGTTGATAGGGTTGGTTTAGACTCCTCTATGGCTAAACATATCTTCTTTTTCATTACCTCTAAACTGCTTTCATTTCCTTTAAATATTTTTCTATTCATTTATAGCCATGTTGGCATTTTTGCCACATTTTTTTGTTGTTGTTGTTCATGCAAAATAATGCACAAATTGTAGAGATACTCACTCCTCTGTTTGTCCCTCCAAGCACCTCGAAAGGGATAATTAGTAAAAAACAAAAATCTCTACAAGTTTTGTGCCAAAGCAAAGTAAGTTAAAAATGTCGCGATATCGTGACATGTCGCATTTTCGTGACTTGTTGCGGTTTTGCGGCGTCCGATGCAGAAAAAAGCTAAGCACAAAAAAATGTCGCGAAATCGCGACATGTCGCATTTTCGCGACCTATTGCGGTTTCGCGCTAGAAAGCAACAAAAGGAAGCAGTAAAGGCAAAGTTGTCACGACATCGTGACATGTCGCATTTTCGTGGCAGATAGTGGCAAGAAAGCAAAGTGATAGGCGAATGTCGCAATTTCGCGCAATATAGCAGCAAAGGGGAGCGCTAAGGAAAAATGTCGCGATTTTGCGACATGTCATGATATCGCGACCTGTCACATTTTTGCGACAGGAAAGCGAGGAAGGGGCAAGATGGTATGGAATGTCGCAATTTCATGACATGTCAAATTTTTGCAACGGAGGCAGCAATGAAGGAGAAGACAGAAAATTGTCACGATTTCGCGACATGTCGTGATTTCGTGGAGACAAATGTCACGATTTTGTGACATGTCGCGATTTCGTGACTTGTTGCGTTTTCGCGAGGAGAAAGCAGCAAAGTACAAGGTGGGAGAAAAATGTCACAATTTCACGACATGTCACGTTTTCACGGGGAGAAAGCAAAAAAGTACAAGGCGGGAGAAAATGTCGCGATTTCGTGACTTGTCGCGTTTTCGCGGGGAGAAAGCGGAAAGGACAGCGCCAAGTACGGAATGTCATGATTTCGTGACTTGTCACATTTTTGCGACTTGGAGCAGCAAAGGAACAAAATGAAGGCATATTGTCGCAATTTCACGACATGTCACGATTTCGCGACACGTCGCATTTTTGCGAAAGTAAAGACGACGAAAGCAAAGCGAGAGGAGGATGTCGCGATTTCATGACACGTCACATTTTCGTGACTAAAGGCGACGAAAGGGCAAAGCGAGATGAGAATGTCATGATTTCATGACATGTCGTGTTTTCATGACTGATAGCAACAGGAGAAAGCAACGAGGGAAAAATGTCGTGATTTCGTGACATGTCGCATTTTCACGACAGAAGCGACAACAAAGGCCCAATAAAGTTCTGTCCGCATTTTTCTTCATATTGCATAGGAGAACGTAAGGAGAAGATGAGGATCAAACGAAGTAATGTTTTAAAAGCTCTCCAATTGGTTTTGAGATCGAGGTCAAAGAGGCTCCAAAATTAAATGTTTCGCTATTTACCTATGTGCGCAAGATGGGAGAACGTGTTAAATCATGCAGTTTTTGAAGCCACCAAAATTAAAGATGCCTCCGGTATTAAAAGCTCTTGTTCGTGATCTCCTAACACTTCAAGCATGCCCCGAGAACAGTCATTTAATGAAGAAATATGGTCCCTTGTTTCCGTTCGATTTTCAAACTTGATCCATAAAAGCAGGGAATGTGATTTCTTCGAGGCAGATTTAGGGGGATTGTTTCTCTTTTCAAGTGCATATTTTGTGGATCTCCTCTTCAAAATCTGTTTTATGTTTTAAATGCTACGATTCGAAAGGGAGAGGGAAGACCTCTATAAATACTAATGTACATCTCAAGAAAAGGAGGAGGACCTTTTTGCAAAAATTGAAGCAGAAATCCTAAATGCATTTTGCTCTGTTCTTAGAGTCTTTTGAGTTGGTGATCCAAACTGATGTTCATGTGATGCTTTCTATGTAATTCACTTCTACTTAGTCAAGTGCTAAAATATAAGTTGAATTCTATTGTTTTGAATTTGGCTATGTTTTCATTTGAACATTTGAAGTATAATTGAAGGCAAACTTATGGTCAATGTTTGATCCAATTTCTGTATGTGCATTCTAAGAATCAGTTGTTGCTTATCTTCGGGATTTAGTTTGAGGTTATTTGCTATCTGAGGTTGTTCTCCCTATCAACTGTCGGCTTCAGCCATATTTCCATCTCTTTCTATTATTTCTAACCCTAAACCTTGAAATCAGTTTAGATTAGTTTGGGAGCCAACCCTCTCTGGAGATTGGCCCGGGAGACTTCTCTTTCTCTCGGCCTTTCAATGTTGGTCGGGTCTAGGGTGCATTTTATATGACTAGGCGGATTCATGACCAATAGTTTTTGGCACGCCCGGTGGGACTCACAAGTCCCATATTTTGACACCTGGAGGAATCAATATTTTGATGAACTGTCTTGACCTCAAAGCGGAGATTGTAAGTTCATCTGGTGACTCTGCTGAGGGTGACTGTATAGTACCTAGAAATCTCCAATCGTGAAGCTGATGAAAATATTTGCTTCATGATCATGAGATCAAGAGCCAAAGAATCGAAAGACCTAGTCGAATTCTTCGAGATCGATGTTCAAAACTGGAGGGAGCGCTCAAGATTGGTAAGTCCTATGATTCATAATATCACAAACGAAGATGTCATGATAAAATTGCTCGTGTTGTCACTCCGAGGTAAGTTATTGTGCTGGTATAGATCCTTGTCTCCCAACTCCATAAATTCATGGGATCAATTAGCAGAGATGCTAATCAAAGGGTTCAATGAGCAAGTGGACCCATTTTCTTTGTTGCATCAATTTACTAATATCAAGAGGCATCCTCAAGAGGAGATAGTGGATTTCAATGTTAGGTTTGCCCGAACTTGGCAGAGAGTTCCTGATGGTCTCCGCCCTACTAATGACCAAGCGGCATTTTACTATCTTAGGGCTTTCCACTCGGATATTAGTATGAACATTAGGATGTCCAATGTTCAAACCTTTCCTGCACTATATTCCCAGGCACAGAAGTCTGAGGTCGATCTGATTGCCATTGGGAAATTGCCTCCAAAAATGACTATGCCCATTTTTCTCGAGCTTCCGCAATACTAGCTTACAGGTGCAGCCTCCACATCTTACACTGCTCCATCCATGTACCCTTCATCTTCATGGAATCCTCCCACAACTTCGGTACCTATGATTCCCATTCCATAGTTAACCTCTCCACTTCCAACTCCTACATTACCTTCTCCACCAGTTCCATTACCTCTACCGGCACCGCCTGTGTCCTCAAGCCCAGATCCTCAATTGGCTATTTTGCAAGAAATTCAATCGGCCATGAGAGCCCTCACTAACAAGATGACATCTATGGAGTGGAGAGAGGTGGAAAGGAACTTTCAGCCATGAAGATTTATTTTGACGGTAACTAGAGAGCAAGTTGCTCCTAGCAAGGTTATAGAGAAAGTACCTGAGAGGAACTCAGCGATCTTGGTAAGTGAAGAGGTTGGCCCCTCTGAAGTTTCACATGAGCCATCTTACTAGTGTTCTTCATGCAACGACCCACATGATGAGTCCACTTGCATGGTCCACCAAAATTATTTACAAGTTCTTACGGGGAGCCGTGTAAACATGATTCGAGAGGTGGATCATAATTCCGCGATGTCTCCTGAGGAATACATGGCAGTCTTGACACGCAGCGGCAAGAAACCAATGATGGTAGATCCAGCTAAGATGGAGCCATTGAAAGTGCCTCCTGCACAAGCAACAAAGCAACAAATACCTGCAAAGACTCATGATCCTCCAGCCCCGCAACAAGACCCACCTGTTTTGTCGAAGGATCTGCTTCCACCACAAGCAAAAGAGAGGTTGCAAGCTAAGGCTTCTACCTCCCAGCCGCAAGCAAAAACAAAGGAACAAGCTAGAGAGACGTTGTGGTATCCATCGTTGACTAAACGACAGCGAGTGGAGGCCACCCAGCAATATAGAAGCAGATTTGAATCTGCTAGTGGAGGGAGAGAGCCGATTTCGATGGAGTACAACATCGTCGAAGAACTCAAAAGGATACCAGCCAAGGTAAGTCTGTATGACACCTTGTAGCTGCTTGGATAGGTGAATCTCTTACAGGAATCCTTGAAGACCACACAAAGTAAGGGGAAGGCTCCAGCCCAGGTAGTTATGGCTCAAACTCTGACCTCTTCAATCATCGAAAAAAATAGACCACCACCTTTTTATCTTTCATTGAGAATGGAGGGACATGTGGTGCATAATTGCCTCATTGACTCGGGAGCGACTACTACTTGTCATGCCTAAGGCGGTATGTGATGTCATAGGTATGGAATATACAAGGACTAGCAAGAGAGTTTTGCAGCTAGATGGTACCCCAGTAAAGACGGTGGGCGTAATTAAGGATGTTCCTATCTCCCTGCACGCCATGCCTCAGATTACTATGATCCAGGAGATCATAGTAGTGGACCTAGAGCCATGTTTTGGTATGTGTCTCTCCCGAGAGTTCACGGCTAAACTCGGGGGTTACCTTTCTTTGGATTTTACTCATTTGGAGGTGATCCATAAAGGTAAAAAGGTGAAGATTTTCAATGAGAAGCCTTCCACATTTCATGTGGAGAGAATAGATGAAATGGACAAGTTAGAAAATTCGATGCACATGATGTCTGAAGAATTTGGTGAGCTTGACTTAATGGAAGAAGCTTTGGAAGAGCTCCACCTAGAAAATGAATTTTCCATGGCCAATTTCAACGCCATGATGGAAACTGACTTGGGGTGTTACTCCATTTTTAAGCCTGAAAAGGCTAAAGAAAAGAATGATGAAAGTCAAGACCAGCTCTGGAAGCTCTATTTCGATGGAGCACGATGTAGAAATGGCGCTGGAGCTAGGATTATTCTAGTATTACCTTATGGGATTCAACGATCCTATTCATATCGTTTGACCTGGAGCTACACAAATAATGCAGCAGAATATGAGGCTTTATGCCTAGGCCTCAAGAAGGCTGAGAAACTTGGAGCGCGATAGTTGCAAATCTTTGGTGACTCCAAGTTGATTGTCAATCAGGTGACCAATAAGTGTGTGTCCAAGCACCACTATCTCAAGAACTATCGCAACAAGGTCTGGGACCTGTTCGAATCATTCTCTGCTCTCAGCATGCGTTTCATTCCACGAGAACAAAATAGACATGTTGACCTACTGGCTTCCTTGGGAGCAAATTTTTCACCAATCGAGCAGGTGGTGAGAAGGCCAAAAATAGTGAGAATGGTGTATAGGCCCTCTGTCCCAGACAAGGACACCTTTTGGCAAGTCTTCGATAGCGATGAGCAAATTGTTAACTTTTTGGTTCAAGAAGCTACCACCATCAAGGGAAGGACCTTGGAGCATGAAGAAACTGAAGGCTTGATTTAGTTGTGGAATAACCACATTCCTAAAGGCCTCATTACTCTAGAAAGCTTGTTTGATCAGAATGATCGGTCCAAGAAGCATCGGATCGAGGTCGATGAGAAAGAGTACATGGAGCTTCAGTTGGAGGCTGATAAGGTCATCAAAATTGGGACTGATTCTACTCCTGTTGAATTGCAAGAGATCAGACAATTGTGTCAAGAGTTTTCTGACATCGTGGCCTGGAGCTACGAGGATCTGAGGGGATATGATAAAGAGATCATTCAACACACTATCGAGCTGGAAGAAGGAGTCAAACCCTTCAGGCAAAAGCAGAGACCGGTGAACCCAAATATTGAAGCCCTCATGAAGGCCGAACTTGCGAAGATGTTGCAGGCCAAGATTATATATCCGATTAAGCACTCGACTTGGGTTGCTAATTTGGTTTCGGTCCATAAGAAAAATGGAGATATACGGTTGTGTGTGGATTTTCAAAACTTGAACCGAGCATCCTTGAAGGATCACTACCCATTGCCTCGCATTGATCAGATCCTTCATGTTGTTGCTGGGGCTCAGCGCTTTTCATTGCTAGATGGATTCTCTGGATACAATCAAATTTGGGTCAGGGATGAGGATCAACACAAAACCGCATTCACAACCAAGTGGGGTACCTTTGCCTATCAGCGCATGCCCTTCGGATTGTCCAATGCTGGGGCTACATTTCAAAGGGCCATGGACATCGCATTTGGGGAGCTTTTAAATAAGATCATTGTCATCTATCTCGATGATATGACTATCTTTTCGCACAAATGAGAAGAACACTGTTCTCATTTGAGGCGAGATATTTGAGAAATGTCGGGAGTTTGGCATTTCCATCAACCCAAAGAAGTCCATTTTCGTAGTAAAGGAAGGTAAGCTCTTGGGACATGTCATCTCAGAGAACGGTTTGGCAATTGATCCATCGAGAGCTGAAGCTTTGAAGAAACTATCACTCCCTGCCAATAAGAAAGAGTTGCAATCTTTCTTCGGGCAAATCAATTTTGTCAAAAAATTTATTTTCGACTTTGCTCGAGTAGTCAAGCCCATGACTGAGCTATTAAAGAAAGATGCGAAGTTCAAGTGGACAACTCAGAGGAAAGATGCATTTCAGGAGATTAAAGATAGAATTGCACAAGCCCCTGTGTTGATCAATCCGGATTATTCTAAGGACTTCATTCTGTATGCAGTTGGAGAGGATGAAAGCTATGTTGCAGTGCTTACACAGAAAGGAGACGATGGGGATGAAAGACCCATTGCTTTCCTTAGCCAGGTTATCTTACCCCATGAGGAGAGATACAATTTCATTGAGAAGCAAGTCTATGCTATCATGAAGTCTCTCAAAAAGTTCAAGCACTTCGTATCTCAGAGCAAGACGATCATCTACGTCATCCACCCCGATGTAAGGAACTTCATCATTCAGGGCGAGATGGGCGATAAGCGTGCCGGTTGGGTCACCAAAATTCAAGAGTTCGATGTTGAGATCCATCCAACCAAGTTGGTGCGGGGTAAGGCCTTATGCCAACAATTAGCAAAAACTACGGCCTCTGAGATAGTTGATCATCAAGTGAACGACCCTACTGAAGAAAGGAATCTAGTGAACATCTTTGCACAAGGCCAAGATTGGGCAGATGACCTTGTTGAGTATTTTTCAATGGGTAGATGTCCCCCACAATTAAATGCTTCACAACGGAGAAGGTTTCACCTACAAGATCTTAGGTATGTATTGTTTCCCGAGGGATTGTTCTTCAAAAACATTGATGGAGTTCTCCTAAGGTGCGTTAAGGAACCCGAGAAAGCTAGATTCCTGGAGGAGTTTCATTCTGGCATGTCGGGAGGACATTACGTTGGTAGGCCTATGGCCTTAAAGATTATTCGGGCTGGTTACTATTGGCCAACTTTGTTCGTGGATACTTTCAAGATTGCTCAAGCTTGCGACAAATGCCAAAGGTATACGGGATGGATCAAAAATGCACCATTGCCCCTACATCCAATTCAAGTAGAAGCACCTTTTTAGCAGTGGGGGCTAGACTTTATTGGGATCATTGATCCAAACTCTTCAACCGGACACAAGTACATCTTGATGGCTACTGATTATTTTACAAGATGGTCTGAGGCCATTCCAACCAAGGCTGCAAATCAGGATGTGGTAATCACTTTCATTGAAGGACTGATCACGCGTTTTGGCATTCCTGATGCCATTATCACAGACAATGGAACTCCATTCATTGGAGCCAAGCTAGGAGAATTTGCAAACAAGTATGGTATTTTTTTGAAGACATCCTCTAATTATTACCCTCAGGGGAATGGCTTGGCGGAATCTACAAACAAGAACTTGCTATGGATTTTAAAGAGATCCTTGGGGGATAATAAGAGATCTTGGCACCTTTTGCTGAATCAGGCCTTATGGGCAGATAGAATTTTGATCAAGAAGTCTATCAAGACTTCACCATACGCCCTGGTATACGGGAAAGAGGCAAGATTGCCTATTCATTTAGAACTGCCTGCCTTGTAGCAATTGAAGGAATTCCCAGACGATGAAGAAAATATGGATCCTATGAACATACGATTGGCTCAGTTGTTGCAGTTGGAAGAGCAACGTTCTTTGGCCTATGATGAGTTTGCTAAGCATTCACAGGCGGTTTCAAAATGGTTTCACAAAGGTTCTACTGACCGCACATTCAAAGTGGGTGATTTAGTCTTAAAGTGGAACGAAAAGAAGGCCAAGCCAGGGATGCACAAGAAATTTGACGCTCTGTGGGAGGGTCCATTCCGGATTGCCAGTACAAGTGCAAGCAAATTCATTTTATCTTGAGGACTTGGAAGGTAATTCACTTCCTATCTCAGTGAACGGCTTTCATTTGAAAGCCTACATTTCATGATGTGAAAACACAGTGTTACCTTGTACATAAATTATGTAAAAAAAAAAAGAAAAAAAAATCGTCAACTTCGGCTCCTTTTGCACACGAGCCCGTAGGTATGTCTATTTCTCTCTCTTTTTCTTTTCCTTCCCAGCAGGTAGTGGCTTCCATCTACTTCTTTCTTCCACTTCCTTATTTTCATTCCCTTCCTCTCCCACTCCTTCTTCCACTGTACATAATCAAGCCACTACTGTTGTTTCTACTCCCCTCTCTGATGTTCCCATTTCTTCACTTCCCCTTTCTTCCAATCCTTTGTCTTTTGAGCACTTCTCCATAGTTCCCACCACTTTCTCCATCCCATCTACTTCCATTTCATTATCTATTTTCATGGAATCCTAGCAGCTGGTAGCATAGTAGCGCCCTCTTCGATTGTTGTATCTACCGCTTCTACTCCTCCATCTTCCACCATTCCATCATTCACCACCCTCGCTCTGCACATCTGTCGGTCATCACCCCATTCATTCCCATTTTTGTAACCCAAGTGCTTCTCACCACCACCATGGAGACCCTTTCACAGCACTTGGTGATTACCCAGCTCAACCGAGCTAGGCAAAATGCAGTAGTTAAAGGAATAAGGGAAGTTCTGCTATTCCTCAAATTTTCGTTGAAAGTCCTATTTTAAGTGTCGAGCGCCAGCAAGAGCTTGTTGCAACAACCCATAGAAACGTCCAACATCAACCAACACTCACTTCTTCTGCTCCTCCAGCTTCTTGACTCTGTTGCCCAATGGATAAAGGCCTAGGGTTCGTGCATATAGCAAAACTGTATACCCCGAGAGCCGCCAAGAATGTTGGCATTTTTGCCACATTTTTTTTTGTTGTTGTTCATGCAAAATAATGCACAAATTGTAGAGATACTCACTCCTCTGTTTGTCCCTCCAAGCACCTCAAAAGGGATAATTTGTAAAAAACAAAAATCTCTACAAGTTTTGTGCCAAAGCAAAGTAAGTGAAAAATGTCGCGATATCGCGACATGTCGCATTTTCATGACCTTGTTGCGGTTTCACGACGTCCGATGCGAGAAAAAGCTAAGCATAGAAAATGTCGCGATATCGCGACATGTCGCATTTTCGTGACCTATCGCGGTTTCGCGCTAGAAAGCAGCAAAAGGAAGAGTAAAGGCAAAGTTGTCGCGACATGTCGCATTTTCGTGAGTGGCAAGAAAGCAAAGTGATAGGCGGATGTCACGATTTCGCGCAATACAGCAGCAAAGGGGAGCGCCAAGGAAAAATGTCGTGATATCGTGACATGTCACATTTTCATGGCAAGAAAGCGAGGAAGGAGCAAGATGGTATGAAATGTCACGATTTCGTGACATGTCAAATTTTCGTAACGGAGGCGATAATGAAGGAGAAGACAAAAAATTGTCATGATTTCGTGACATATCACATTTTTGGGAGAGAAAGCAAAAAAGTACAAGGTGGGAGAAAATGTCGTGATTTCATGACATGTCGTTTTTCGGGGAGAAAGCAAAAAAGTACAAGGTAGGAGAAAATGTCACGATTTCGTGACATGTCGCGATTTCGTGACTTGTAGAGTTTTCGCGGGAGAAAGCGAAAAGGATAGCGCCAAGTATGAAATGTCATGATTTCGTGACATGTCACATTTTCGTGACTTGGAGCAACGAAGGAACAAAATGAAGGTAGATTGTCATGATTTTGTGACATGTCATTTCGTGACATGTCGCGATTTTGTGAGATGTCGTGATTTCGTGACATGTCATGTTTTGCGGAAGTAAAGAAGATGAAAGCAAAGCGAGAGGAGGATGTCACGATTTCGTGACATGTCACATTTTCATGACTAAAGGTGATGGAAGGGCAAAGCGAGAGGAGATTGTCATGATTTCGTGACATGTCACATTTTTGTGACTAGTAGCAACAAGAGAAAGCAACGAGGGAAAAATGTCATGATTTCGTGACATGTCGCATTTTCATGACAAAAGCGACAACAAAGGCCCAATAAAGTTCTGTCCACATTTTTCTTCATATTGCATAGGAGAACGTAAGGAGAAGATGAGGATCGAACGAAGTAATGTTTTAAAAGCTCTCCAATTGATTTTGAGATCGAGGTCAAAGAGGCTCCAAAATTAAATGTTTCGCTGTTTACCTATGTGCGCAAGATGGGAGAACGTGTTAAATCATGCAGTTTTTGAAGCCACCAAAATTAAATATGCCTCCGGTATTAAAAGCTCTTGTTCGTGATCTCCTAACACTTCAAGCATGCCTCGAGAACAGTCATTTAATGAAGAAATATGGTCCCTTGTTTCCGTTCGATTTTCAAATTTGATCCATAAAAGCAGGGAATGTGATTTCTCCGAGGCAGATTTAGGGGGATTGTTTCTCTTTTCAAGTGCATATTTTGTGGATCTCCTCTTCAAAATCTGTTTTATGTTTTAAATGTTGTGATTCGAAAGGGAGAGGGAAGACCTCTATAAATACTAATGTACATCTCAAGAAAAGGAGGAGGACCTTTTTGCAAAAATTGAAGCAGAAATCCTAAATGCATTTTGCTCTGTTCTTAGAGTCTTTTGAGTTGGTGATCCAAACTATTGTTCATGTGATGCTTTCTATGTAATTCACTTCTACTTAGTCAAGTGCTAAAATATAAGTTGAATTCTATTGTTCTGAATTTGGCTATGTTTTCATTTGAACATTTGAAGTATAATTGAAGGCAAACTTATGGTCAATGTTTGATCCAATTTTTGTATGTGCATTCTAAGAATCAGTTGCTGCTTATCTTCGGGATTTAGTTTGAGGTTATTTGCTATCTGAGGTTGTTCTCCCTATCAACTATCGGCTTCAGCCATATTTCCATCTCTTTCTGTTATTTCTAACCCTAAACCTTGAAATCAGTTTAGATTAGTTTGGGAGCCGACCCTCTCTGGAGATTGGCCCGGGAGACTTCTCTTTCTCTCGGCCTTTCAATGTTGGCCGGGTCTAGGGCGCATTTTATATGACTAGGCGGATTCGTGACCAACAGTTTTTGGCACGCCGGTGGGACTCACAAGTCCCATATTTTGACACCTGGAGGAATCAAGATTTTGATGAACTGTCTTGACCTCAAAGCGGAGATTGTAAGTTCATCTGGTGACTCTGTTGAGGGTGACTGTATAGTACCTAGAAATCTCCAATCGTGAAGTTGATGAAAATATTTGCTTCATGATCATGAGATCAAGAGCCAAAGAATCGGAAGACCCAGTCGAATTCTTCGAGATCGATGTTCAAAACTGGAGGGAGCGCTCAAGATTGGTAAGTCCTGTGAACCCGTCATTTGCTATCTCTTCGCAGGCGGTGGGTCAGTTTGTGCCATCTTCGACTCCTCCTAGTACTGCTACGAGCTTGCTAGTACATCCAAATCCAGCAGTGCAAATGGCTGGTCAACAACCTCCTCCATGTCAATTTCTTGCTTGGAACCATTCGGGAGCGTTGGACCTGCCTTTTCAAAATCTAGTTCTTGCTACAGCATTAAAGGCTTTGCCTACATACGATGGGACTGGAAAGACCATGTATGAGCATGTGTCAGATGTGGCATCCTTGGCTACAATTCATAATATCATAGGACGAAGATGTCATGATAAAATTGCTCGTCGTTGTCACTCCGAGGTAAGTTATTGTGCTGGTATAGATCCTTGTCTCCCAACTCCATAAATTCATGGGATCAATTAGCGAGAGATGCTAATCAAAGGGTTCAATGAGCAAGCGGACCCATTTTCTTTGTTGCATCAATTTACTAATATCAAGAGGCATCCTCAAGAGGAGATAGTGGATTTCAATGTTAGGTTTGCCCAAACTTGGCAGAGAGTTCCTGATGGTCTCCGCCCTACTAATGACCAAGCGGCATTTTACTATCTTAGGGCTTTCCACTCAGATATTAGTATGAACATTAGGATGTCCAATGTTCAAACCTTTCCTGCACTATATTCCCAGGCACAGAAGGCTGAGGCCGATCTGATTGCCATTGGGAAATTGCCTTCGAAAATGACTATGCCCATTTTTCTCGAGCTTTCGCAATACCAGCTTACAGGTGCAGCCTCCACATCTTACACTGCTCCATCCATGTACCCTTCATCTTCATGGAATCCTCCCACAACTTCGGTACCTATGATTCCCATTCCATAGTTAACCTCTCCAGTTCCAACTCCTGCATTACCTTCTCCACCAGTTCCATTACCTCTATCGGCACCGCCTGTGTCCTCAAGCCCAGATCCTCAATTGGCTATTTTGCAAGAAATTCAGTCGGCCATGAGAGCCCTCACTAACAAGATGACATCTATGGAGCGGAGAGAGGCGAAAAGGAACTTTCAGCCATGAAGATTTATTTCGGCGGTAACTAGAGAGCAAGTTGCTCCTAGCAAGGTTATAGAGAAAGTACCTGAGAGGAACTCAGCGATCCTGGTAAGTGAAGAGGTTGGCCCCTCTGAAGTTTCACATGAGCCATCTTACTGGTGTTCTTCATGCAATGACCCACATGATGAGTCCACTTGCATGGTCCACCAAAATTATTTACAAGTTCTTACGGGGAGCCGTATAAACATGATTCGAGAGGTGGATCATAATTCTGCGATGTCTCTTGAGGAATACATGGCAGTCTTGACATGCAGTGACAAGAAACCAATGGTGGTAGATCCAGCTAAGATGGAGCCATTGAAAGTGCCTCCTGCACAAGCAACAAAGCAACAAATACCTACAAAGACTCATGATCCTCTAGCCCCACAACAAGACCCACCTATTTTGTCGAAGGATTTGCTTCCACCACAAGCAAAAGAGAGGTTGCAAGCTAAGGCTTCTACCTCCCAACCGCAAGAAAAAACGAAGGAACAAGCTAGAGAGACGTTGCGGTATCCATCGTTGACTAAACGGCAGCGAGTGGAGGCCACCCAACAATATAGAAGCAGATTTGAATCTGCTAGTGGAGGGAGAGAGCCGATTTTGATGGAGTACAACATCGTCGAAGAACTCAAAAGGATACCAGCCAAGGTAAGTCTGTATGACACCTTGCAACTGCCTGGATAGGTGAATCTCTTACAGGAATCCCTGAAGACCACACAAAGTAAGGGGAAGGCTCCAGCCCAGGTAGTTATGGCTCAAACTCTGACCTCTTCAGTCATCGAAAAAAATAGACCACCACCTTTTTATCTTTCATTGAGAATGGAGGGACATGTGGTGCATAATTGCCTCATTGACTCAGGAGCAACTACTACTGTCATGCCTAAGGTAGTATGTGATGTCATAGGCATGGAATATACAAGGACTAGCATGGGAGTTTTGCGGCTAGATGGTACCTCGGTAAAGATGGTGGGCATAATTAAGGATGTTCCTATCTCCCTGCACGCCATGCCTCAGATTACTGTGATCCAGGAGATCATAGTAGTGGACCTAGAGCCATGTTTTGGTATGTGTCTCTCCCGAGAGTTCATGGCTAAACTCGGGGGTTACCTTTCTTTGGATTTTACTCATTTGGAGGTGATCCATAAAGGTAAAAAGGTGAAAATTTTCAATGAGAAGCCTTCCACATTTCATGTGGAGAGAATAGATGAAATGGACAGGTTAGCAAATTCGGTGCACATGATGTCTGAAGAATTTGGTGAGCTTGACTTAATGGAAGAAGCTTTGGAAGAGCTCCACCTAGAAAATGAATTTTCCATGGCCAATTTCAACGCCATGATGGAAACTGACTTGGGGTGTTACTCCATTTTTAAGCTTGAAAAGGCTAAAGAAAAGAATGATGAAAGTCAAGACCAGCTCTGGAAGCTCTATTTCGATGGAGCACGATGTAGAAATGGTGTTGGAGCTGGGATTGTTCTAGTATTACCTTCTGGGATTCAACGATCCTATTCATATCGTTTGACCTGGAGCTGCACAAATAATGCAGTAGAATATGAGGCTTTATGCCTAGGCCTCAAGAAGGTTGAGAAACTTGGAGCATGACAGTTGCAAATCTTTGGTGACTCCAAGTTGATTGTCAATCAGGTGACCAATAAGTGTGTGTCCAAGCACCACTATCTCAAGAACTATCGCAACAAGGTCTGGGACCTGTTCGAATCATTCTCTGCTCTCAGCATGCATTTCATTCCACGAGAACAAAATAGACATGCTGACTTGCTTGGCTTCCTTGGGAGCAAATTTTTCACCAATCGAGCAGGGTGGTGAGAAGGCCAAAAATAGTGAGAATGGTGTATAGGCCCTCTGTCCCGGACAAGGACACCTTTTGGCAAGTCTTCGATAGCGATGAGCAAATTGTTAACTTTTTGGTTCAAGAAGCTGCCACCATCAAGGGAAGGACCTTGGAGCGTGAAGAAACTGAAGGCCTGATTCAGTTGTGGAATAACCACATTCCTAAAGGCCTCATTACTCTAGAAAGCTTGTTTGATCAGAATGATCGGTCCAAGAAGCATCGGATCGAGGTCGACGAGAAAGAGTACATGGAGCTTCAGTTGGAGGCTGATAAGGTCATCAAAATTGGGACTGATTCTACTCCCGCTGAATTGCAAGAGATCAGACAATTGTGTCAAGAGTTTTTTGACATCGTGGCCTGGAGCTACGAGGATCTGAGGGGATATGATAAAGAGATCATTCAACACACTATCGAGCTGGAAGAAGGAGTCAAACCCTTCAAGAAGAAGCAGAGACCAGTGAACCCAAATATTGAAGCCCTCATGAAGGCCGAACTTGCGAAGATGTTGCAGGCCAAGATTATATATCCGATTAAGCACTCGACTTGGGTTGCTAATTTGGTTTCGATCCATAAGAAAAATGGAGATATACGGTTGTGTGTGGATTTTTGAAACTTGAACCGAGCATCCTTGAAGGATCACTACCCATTGCCTCGCATTGATTAGATCCTTCACGTTGTTGTTGGGGCTCAACGCTTTTCATTGCTAGATGGATTCTCTGGATACAATCAAATTTGGGTCAGGGATGAGGATCAGCACAAAACCGCATTCACAACCAAGTGGGGTACCTTTGCCTATCAGCGCATGCCCTTCGGATTGTCCAATGCTGGGGCTACGTTTCAAAGGGCCATGGACATCGCATTTGGGGAGCTTTTAAATAAGATCATTGTCATCTATCTCGATGATATGACTGTCTTTTCGCACAAACGAGAAGAACACTGTTCTCATTTGAGGTAGATATTTGAGAAATGTCGGGAGTTTGGCATTTCCATCAACCCAAAGAAGTCCATTTTCGTAGTAAAGGAAGGTAAGCTCTTGGGACATGTCATCTCGAGAGAACGGTTTGGCAATTGATCCATCGAGAGTTGAAGCTTTGAAGAAACTATCGCTCCCTGCCAATAAGAAAGAGTTGCAATCTTTCTTCGGGCAAATCAATTTTGTCAGAAAATTTATTTTTGACTTTGCTCGAGTAGTCAAGCCCATGACTGAGCTATTAAAGAAAGATGCAGAGTTCAAGTGGACAACTTAGAGGAAAGACGCATTTCAGGAGATTAAATATAGAATTGCACAAGCCCTTGTGTTGATCAATCCAGATTATTCTAAGGACTTCATTCTGTATGTAGTTGGAGAGGATGAAAGCTATGTTGCAGTGCTTACATAGAAAGGAGATGATGGGGATGAAAGACCCATTGCTTTCCTTAGCTAGGTTATCTTACCCCATGAGGAGAGATACAATTTCATTGAGAAGCAGGTCTATGCTATCATGAAGTCTCTCAAAAAGTTCAGGCACTTCGTATCTCAGAGCAAGACGATCATCTACGTCATCCACCCCGATGTAAGGAACTTCATCATTCAGGGCGAGATGGGCGATAAGCGTGCCGGTTGGGTCACCAAAATTCAAGAGTTCGATGTTGAGATCCATCCAACCAAGTTGGTGCGGGGTAAGGCCTTATGCCAGCAATTAGCAAAAACTACGGCCTCTGAGATAGTTGATCATCAAGTGAACGACCCTGCTGAAGAAAGGAATCTAGTGAACATCTTTGCACAAGGCCAAGATTGGGCAGATGACCTTGTTGAGTATTTTTCAATGGGTAGATGTCCCCCACAATTAAATGCTTCACAACGGAGAAGGTTTCACCTACAAGCTCTTAGGTATGTATTGTTGCCCGAGGGATTGTTCTTCAAAAACATTGATGGAGTTCTCCTAAGGTGCGTTAAGGAACCCGAGAAAGCTAGATTCTTGGAGGAGTTTCATTCTGGCATGTCGGGAGGACATTACGCTGGTAGGCCTATGGCCTTAAAGATTATTCGGGCTGGTTACTATTGGCCAACTTTGTTCGTGGATACTTTCAAGATTGCTCAAGCTTGCGACAAATGCCAAAGGTATACGGGACGGATCAAAAATGCACCATTGCCCCTACATCCAATTCAAGTAGAAGCACCTTTTCAGTAGTGGGGGCTGGACTTTATTGGGATCATTGATCCAAACTCTTCAATCGGACACAAGTACATCTTGACGGCTACTGATTATTTTACAAGATGGTCTGAGGCCATTCCAACCAAGGCTACAAATCAGGATGTGGTAATCACTTTCATTGAAGGATTGATCACGCGTTTTGGCATTCCTGACGCCATTATCACAGACAACGGAACTCCATTCATTGGAGCCAAGCTAGGAGAATTTGCAAACAAGTACGGTATTTTTTTGAAGACATCCTCTAATTATTACCCTCGGGGGAATGGCTTGGCGGAATCTACAAACAAGAACTTGTTGCGGATTTTAAAGAGATCCTTGGGGGATAATAAGAGATCTTGGCACCTTTTGTTGAATCAGGCCTTATGGGCAGATAGAATTTCGATCAAGAAGTCTATCAAGACTTCACCATACGCCCTGGTATACGGGAAAGAGGCAAGATTGCCTATTCATTTAGAACTGCCTGCCTTGCAGCAATTGAAGGAATTCCCGGACGATGAAGAAAATATGGATCCTATGAACATACGATTGGCTCAGTTGTTGCAGTTGGAAGAGCAACGTTCTTTGGCCTATGATGAGTTTGCTAAGCATTCACAGGTGGTTTCAAAATGGTTTCACAAAGGTTCTACTGACCGCACATTCAAAGTGGGTGATTTAGTCTTAAAGTGGAATGAAAAGAAGGCCAAGCCAGGGGATGCACAAGAAATTTGATGCTCTGTGGGAGGGTCCATTCCGGATTGCCAGTACAAGTGCAGCAAATTCATTTTATCTTGAGGACTTGGAAGGTAATTCACTTCCTATCTCAGTGAACGGCTTTCATTTGAAAGCCTACATTTCATGATGTGAAAACACAGTGTTACCTTGTACATATATAAAAAAAAAAAAGAGAAAAAAATCGTCAACTTCGGCTCCTTTTGCACATGAGCCCGCAGGTATGTCTATTTCTCTCTCTTTTTCTTTTCCTTCCCAGCAGGTAGTGGCTTCCATCTACTTCTTTCTTCCACTTCCTTATTTTCATTCCCTTCCTCTCCCACTCCTTCTTCCACTGTACATAATCAAGCCACTACTGTTGTTTCTACTCCCCTCTCTGATGTTCCCATTTCTTCACTTCCCCTTTCTTCCAATCCTTTGTCTTTTGAGCACTTCTCCACAGTTCCTACCACTTTCTCCATCCCATCTACTTCCATTTCATTATCTATTTTCATGGAATCCTAGCAGCTGGTAGCATAGTAGCGCCCTCTTCAATTGTTGTATCTACCACTTCTACTCCTCCATCTTCCACCATTCCATCATTCACCATTCCCGTTCCATGGCCTGCACATCTACCGGTCATCACCCCATTCATTCCCATTTTTGTAACCCAGGTGCTTCTCACCACTGCCATGGAGACCCTTTCACAGCACTTGGTGATTACCCAACTCAACCGAGCTAGGCAAAATGCAGTAGTTAAAGGAATAAGGGAAGTTCTGCTATTCCTCAAATTTTTGTTGAAAGTCCTATTTTAAGTGTCGAGCGCCAACAAGAGCTTGTTGCAACAGCCCATAGAAATGTCCAACATCAACCAACACTCACTTCTTCTGCTCCTCCAGCTTCTTGACTCTGTTGCCCAATGAATAAAGGCCTGGGGTTCGTGCATACAACAAAACTGTATACCCCAAGAGCCGCCAAGAATGTTGGCATTTTTGCCACATTTTTTTGTTGTTGTTGTTCATGCAAAATAATGCACAAATTGTAGAGATACTCACTCCTCTGTTTGTCCCTCCAAGCACCTCAAAAGGGATAATTAGTAAAAAACAAAAATCTCTACAAGTTTTGTGCCAAAGCAAAGTAAGTTAAAAATGTCGCGATATCGTGACATGTCGCATTTTCATGACCTGTTGCGGTTTTGCGACGTCCGATGCAGAAAAAAGCTAAGCATAGAAAAATGTCGTGATATCGTGACATGTCACATTTTCGCGCTAGAAAGCAGCAAAGGAAGCAGTAAAGGCAAAGTTGTCGCGACATGTCGCATTTTTGTGTGAGAAAGTGGCAAGAAAGCAAAGTGATAGGAGGAATGTCATGATTTCGCGAATATAGAAAGAGGAGCACTAAGGAAAAATGTCACGATTTCGTGACATGTCAACAAGAAAGCGAGGAAGGAGCAAGATGGTACGAAATGTCACGATTTTGTGACATGTCAAATTTTCACAACGGAGGCGGAAATGAAGGAGAAGATAGAAAATTGTCACGATTTCGTGACTTGTCATGTTTTCGCGAGGAGAAAGCAAAAAAGTACAAGAAGAGAAAAATGTCACGATTTCGTGACTTGTCGCATTTTCGCGGGGAGAAAGCAAAAAAGTACAAGGCAGGAGAAAATGTCACGATTTCGTGACATGTCACGATTTCGTGACTTGTGCGTTTTCTGGGAGAAAGCGGAAAGGATAGCGCCAAGTATGAAATGTCGTGATTTCGTGACTTGTCACATTTTCGTGACTTGGAGCAGTGAAGGAACAAAATGAAGGCAGATTGTCACGATTTCGTGACATGTCACGATTTTGCGACATGTCGCGATTTCATGACATGTCGCATTTTGTGACATGTCACGTTTTGCGAAGTAAAGAAGATGAAAGCCAAGCGATAGGAGGATGTCACGATTTCGTGACATGTCGCATTTTCATGACTAAAGGCGACGAAGGGCAAAGCGAGAGGAGAATGTCATGATTTCGTGACATGTCACATTTTTGCACTGGTAGCAACAAGAGAAAGCAGTGAGGGAAAAATGTCATGATTTCGCGACATGTCGCATTTTTGCGACAGAAGCGACAACAAAGGCCCAATAAAGTTCTGTCCGCATTTTTCTTCATATTGCATAGGAGAACGTAAGGAGAAGATGAGGATCGAACGAAGTAATGTTTTAAAAGCTCTCCAATTGGTTTTGAGATCGAGGTCAAAGAGGCTCCAAAATTAAATGTTTCGCTATTTACTTATGTGCGCAAGATGGGAGAACGTGTTAAATCATGCAGTTTTTGAAGCCACCAAAATTAAAGATGCCTCCGGTATTAAAAGCTCTTGTTCATGATCTCCTAACACTTCAAGCATGCCCCGAGAATAGTCATTTAATGAAGAAATCTGGTCCCTTGTTTCCGTTCGATTTTCAAACTTGATCCATAAAAGCAGGGAATGTGATTTCTCCGAGGCAGATTTAGGGGGATTGTTTCTCTTTTCAAGTGCATATTTTGTGGATCTCCTCTTCAAAATCTATTTTATGTTTTAAATGCTATGATGCGAAAGGGAGAGGGAAGGCCTCTATAAATACTAATGTACATCTCAAGAAAAGGAGGAGGACCTTTTTGCAAAAATTGAAGCAGAAATCCTAAATGCATTTTGCTCTGTTCTTAGAGTCTTTTGAGTTGGTGATCCAAACTGATGTTCATGTGATGCTTTCTATGTAATTCACTTCTACTTAGTCAAGTGCTAAAATATAAGTTGAATTCTATTGTTCTGAATTTGGCTATGTTTTCATTTGAACATTTGAAGTATAATTGAAGGCAAACTTATGGTCAATGTTTGATCCAATTTTTGTATGTGCATTCTAAGAATCAGTTGCTGCTTATCTTCGGGATTTAGTTTGAGGTTATTTGCTATCTGAGGTTGTTCTCCCTATCAACTATCGACTTCAGCCATATTTCCATCTCTTTTCGTTATTTCTAACCCTAAACCTTGAAATCAGTTTAGATTAGTTTGGGAGCCAACCCTCTCTGGAGATTGGCCCGGGAGACTTCTCTTTCTCTCGGCCTTTCAATGTTGGTCGGGTCTAGGGCGCATTTTATATGACTAGGCGGATTCGTGACCAATAGTTTTTGGCATGCCTGATGGGACTCACAAGTCCCATATTTTGACACCCGGAGGAATCAAGATTTTGATGAACTGTCTTGACCTCAAAGCGGAGATTGTAAGTTCATCTAGTGACTCTGCTGAGGGTGACTGTATAGTACCTAGAAATATCCAATCGTGAAGTTAATGAAAATATTTGCTTCATGATCATGAGATCAAGAGCCAAATAATCGAAAGACCCAGTCGAATTCTTCGAGATCGATGTTCAAAACTGGAGGGAGCGCTCAAGATTGGTAAGTCCTGTGAACCCGTCATTTGCTATCTCTTCGCAGGCGGCGAGTCATTTTGTGCCATCTCTGACTTCTCCCAGTACTGCTACGAGCTTGCTAGTACATCCAAATCCAGTAGTACAAATGGCTGGTCAACAACCTCCTCCACGTCAATTCCTTGCTTGGAACCATTTGGGAGCATTGGACCTGCCTTTTCAAAATCCAGTTCCTGCTACAGCATTAAAGGCTTTGCCTACATACGATGGGACTGGAAAGACCATGTATGAGCATGTGTTATATGTGGCATCCTTGGATACAATTCATAATATCATAAATGAAGATGTCATGATAAAATTGCTCATGCTGTCACTCTGAGGTAAGTTATTGTGCTGGTATAGATCCTTGTCTCCCAACTCCATAAATTCATGGGATCAATTAGCAGAGATGCTAATCAAAGGGTTCAATGAGCAAGCGGACCCATTTTATTTGTTGCATCAATTTACTAATATCAAGAGGCATCCTCAAGAGGAGATAGTGGATTTCAATGTTAGGTTTGCCCGAACTTGGCAGAGAGTTCCTAATGGTCTCCGCCCTACTAATGACCAAGTGGCATTTTACTATCTTAGGGCTTTCCACTCAGATATTAGTATGAACATTAGGATGTCCAACGTTCAAACCTTTCCTACACTATATTCCCAGGCACAGAAGGCTGAGGCCGATCTAATTGCCATTGGGAAATTGCCTCCGAAAATGACTATGCCCATTTTTCTCGAGCTTCCGCAATACCAACTTACAGGTGCAGCCTCCACATCTTACACTGCTCCATCCATGTACCCTTCATCTTCATGGAATCCTCCCACAACTTTGGTACCTATGATTCCCATTCCACAGTTAACCTCTCTAGTTCCAACTCCTGCATTACCTTCTCCACCAGTTCCATTACCTCTATCGGCACCGCCTGTGTCCTCAAGCCTAGATCCTCAATTGGCTGTTTTGCAAGAAATTCAGTCGGCCATGAGAGCCCTCACTAACAAAATGACATCTATGGAGCGGAGAGAGGCGGAAAGGAACTTTCAGCCACGAAGATTTATTTTGACGATAACTAGAGAGCAAGTTGCTCCTAGCAAGGCTATAGAGAAAGTACCTGAGAGGAACTCAACGATCTTGGTAAGTGAAGAGGCTGGCCCCTCTGAAGTTTCACATGAGCCATATTACTGGTGTTCTTCATGCAATGACCCACATGATGAGTCCACTTGCATGGTCCACAAAAATTATTTACAAGTTCTTACGGGGAGCCATATAAACATGATTCGAGAGGTGGATCATAATTCTGCGATGTCTCCTAAGGAATACATGGCAGTCTTGACATGCAGCGACAAGAAACCAATGATGGTAGATCCGGCTAAGATGGAGCCATTGAAAGTGCCTCCTGCACAAGCAACAAAGCAACAAATACCTGCAAAGACTCATGATCCTCCAGCCCCGCAACAAGACCCACCTGTTTTGTCGAAGGATTTGCTTCCACCACAAGCAAAAGAGAGGTTGCAAGCTAAGGCTTCTACCTCCCAGCCGCAAGCGAAAATAAAGGAACAAGCTAGAGAGACGTTGCGATATCCATCGTTGACTAAATGGCAGCGAGTGGAGGCCACCCAACAATATAGAAGCAGATTTGAATCTGCTAGTGGAGGGAGAGAGCCGATTTCGATGGAGTACAACATCGTCGAAGAACTCAAAAGGATACCAACCAAGGTAAGTCTGTATGACACCTTGCAGCTTCCTGGATAGGTGAATCTCTTACAGGAATCCCTGAAGACCACACAAAGTAAGGGGAAGGCTCCAGCCTAGGTAGTTATGGCTCAAACTTTGACCTCTTCAATCATCGAAAAAAATAGACCACCACCTTTTTATCTTTCATTGAGAATGGAGGGACATGTGGTGCATAATTGCCTCATTGACTCAGGAGCAGCTACTATTGTCATGCCTAAGGCAATATGTGATGTCATAGGCATGGAATATACAAGGACTAGCACGGGAGTTTTGCAGCTAGATGGTACTTCAGTAAAGACAGTGGGCGTAATTAAGGATGTTCCTATCTCCTCGCACGCCATGCCTCAGATTACTATGATCCAGGAGATCATAGTAGTGGACCTAGAGCCATGTTTTGGTATGTGTCTCTCCCGAGAGTTCATGGCTAAACTCGGGGGTTACCTTTCTTTGGATTTTACTCATTTGGAGGTGATCCATAAAGGTAAAAAGGTGAAAATTTTCAATGAGAAGCCTTCCACATTTCATATGGAGAGAATAGATGAAATGGACGAGGTTAGCAAATTCGGTGCACATGATGTCTGAAGAATTTGGTGAGCTTGACTTAATGGAAGAAGCTTTGGAAGAGCTCCACCTAGAAAATGAATTTTCCATGGCCAATTTCAACACCATGATGGAAACTGACTTGGGGTGTTACTCCATTTTTAAGCCTGAAAAGGCTAAAGAAAAGAATGATGAAAGTCAAGACTAGCTCTGGAAGCTCTATTTCGATGGAGCATGATGTAGAAATGGCACTGGAGCTGGGATTGTTCTAGTATTACCTTATGGGATTCAACGATCCTATTCATATCATTTGACCTGGAGCTGCACAAATAATGCAACAGAATATGAGGCTTTATGCCTAGGCCTCAAGAAGGTTGAGAAACTTGGAGCGCAACAGTTGCAAATATTTGGTGACTCCAAGCTAATTGTCAATCAGGTGACCAATAAGTGTGTGTCCAAGCACCACTATCTCAAGAACTATCGCAACAAGGTCTGGGACCTGTTCGAATCATTCTTTGCTCTCAGCATGCGTTTTGTTCCACGAGAACAAAATAGACATGCTAACCTGCTGGCTTCCTTGGGAGCAAATTTTTCACCAATCGAGCAGGTGGTGAGAAGGCCAAAAATAGTGAGAATGGTGTATAGGCCCTCTGTCCCAGACAAGGACACCTTTTGGCAAGTCTTCGATAACAATGACCAATTTTTTAAATTTTTGGTTCAAGAAGTTGCCACCATCAAGGGAAGGACCTTGGAGCGTGAAGAAACTGAAGGCCTGATTCAGTTGTGGAATAACCACATTCCTAAAGGCCTCATTACTCTAGAAAGCTTGTTTGATCAGAATGATCGATCCAAGAAGCATCAGATCGAGGTCGAAAAAAAAGAGTACATGGAGCTTTAGTTGGAGGCTGATAAGGTCATCAAAATTGGGACTGATTCTACTCTTGCTGAATTGCAAGAGATTAGACAATTGTGTCAAGAGTTTTCTGACATCGTGGCCTGGAGCTACGAGGATATGAGGGGATATGATAAAGAGATCATTCAGCACACTATCGAGCTGGAAGAGGGAGTCAAACCCTTCAGGCAGAAGCAGATACCGATGAACCCAAATATTGAAGGCCTCATGAAGGCCGAACTTGCGAAGATGTTGCAGGCCAAGATTATATATCCGATTAAGCACTCGACTTGGGTTGCTAATTTGGTTTCGATCCGTAAGAAAAATAGAGGTATACGACTGTGTGTGGATTTATGAAACTTGAACCGAGCATCCTTGAAGGATCACTACCCATTGCCTCGTATTGATCAGATCCTTCACTTTGTTGCTGGGGCTCAGCGCTTTTCATTACTAGATGGATTCTTTGGATACAATCAAATTTGGGTCAGGGATGAGGATCAACACAAAATCGCATTCACAACCAAGTGCGGTACCTTTGCCTATCAGCGCATGCCCTTCGGATTGTCCAATGCTGGGGCTACATTTCAAAGGGCCATGGACATTGCATTTGGAGAGCTTTTAAATAAGATCATTGTCATCTATCTCGATGATATGAATGTCTTTTCGCACAAACGAGAAGAACATTATTCTCATTTGAGGCAGATATTTGAGAAATATCGAGAGTTTGGTATTTCCATCAACCCAAAGAAGTCCATTTTTGCAATAAAGGAAGGTAAGCTCTTGGGACATGTAATATCAGAGAACGGTTTGGCAATTGATCCATCGAGAGCTGAAGCTTTGAAGAAACTATCGCTCCCTACCAATAAGAAAGAGTTGCAATATTTCTTCTGGCAAATCAATTTTATCAGAAAATTTATTTCTGACTTTGCCTGAGTAGTCAAGCCCATGACTGAGCTATTAAAGAAATATGCGAAGTTCAAGTGGACAACTCAAAGGAAAGATGCATTTCAAGACATTAAAGATAGAATTGCACAAGCCCCTGTGTTGATCAATCCGGATTATTCTAAGGACTTCATTTTGTATGCAGTTGGAGAGGATGAAAGCTATGTTGCAGTGCTTACACAGAAAGGAGACGATGGGGATGAAATACCCATTACTTTCCTTAGCCAGGTTATCTTACCCCATGAGGAGAGATACAATTTCATTGAGAAGCAGGTCTATGCTATCATGAAGTCTCTCAAAAAGTTTAGGCACTTCGTATCTCAGAGCAAGACGATCATCTACGTCATCCACCCCGATGTAAGGAACTTCATCATTCAGGGCGAGATGGGCGATAAGCGTGCTAGTTGGGTCACCAAAATTCAAGATTTCGATGTTGAGATCCATCCAACCAAGTTGGTGCGGGGTAAGGCCTTATGCCGACAATTAGCAAAAACTACGGCCTCTGAGATAGTTGATCATCAAGTGAACGACCCTACTGAAGAAAGGAATCTAGTGAACATATTTGCACAAGGCCAAGATTGGGCAGACAACCTTGTTAAGTATTTTTCAACAAGTAGATGTACCCCACAATTAAATGCTTCACAACGAAGAAGGTTTCGCCTACAAGCTCTTAGGTATGTATTGTTACCCGAAGGATTGTTCTTCAAAAACATTGATGGAGTTCTCCTAAGGTGCGTTAAGGAACCCGAGAAAGCTAGATTCTTGGAGGAGTTTCATTCTGGCATGTCGGGAGGACATTACGCTGGTAGACCTATGGCCTTAAAGATTATTCGGGCTGGTTACTATTGGCCAACTTTGTTCGTGGATACTTTCAATATTGCTCAAGCTTGCGATAAATGCCAAAGGTATACGGGACGGATAAAAAATGCACCATTGCCCCTACATCCAATTCAAGTAGAAGCACCTTTTCAGCAATGGGGGCTAGACTTTATTGGGATCATTGATCCAAACTCTTCAGTCGGACACAAGTACATCTTGACGGCTTGTTGTGGCTGATCCACAACACACCCCAAACTTGGGGACCCACCTTTTTTGCATGCTTTCACAGACAATCTCAGTGACCCAGATGCTAAAAATCAAGAAAAAGGGGCAAAATTGCACAAGGATGAAAAGTGTCGCGAAATCGCGACATGTCGCAAAATCGCGGCCGAAAATGAAAAAGTGTCACGAAATCGCGACAGGTTGCTCCGTCGCTGCCAGAAAATGAAAAGTGTCGCGAAATCGCGACATGTCGCTCCGTCGTGGCCAGAAAATGAAAAGTGTCGCGATATCGTGACATGTCGCAAAATCATGGGTCAAACCAGTCAAACAGGGCAAAGCAGAAAAGCGTCGCGAAATCGTGACAAGAAACGGCAAAGGAGCATGAAGAGGAAATATGTCATGAAATCGTGACATGTCACGTTTTCGTGGCTCCAAACGATGAAGTTGTACGAAACGAAAAGGGCGTAGCGAAATCGCGACATGTCGCAAAATCACGGTCAACGTAGTCAACGGCAGCAGCTAAGCAGCCCGAGGTGGAAAAACGTCACGATTTCGCGACAGGAAAGCAGCGAAGGTGCATGAAACGAAAAAACGTCACGAAATCATGACAGAATCGGGCGAAAAGGCATGAAATGAAAAACGTCATGAAATCACGACAAAAACGAGCCGAGTTGTACGGAAAGCAAAATATGTCACGAAATCGCGACATGTCGCGTTTTCGCGGCCAGAAGCAGCAAGGGAGCCCGAGATAGAAAAACGTCGTGAAATCGCGACAGCATGCAGCAAAGATGCCCGAAGTGGAAAAGCGTCGCGATTTCACGACAGGTTGCGGCAAGGGTGTACGGAGCGAAAAAAGTCACGATTTCATGACAGCATGCAGCAAAGCAGCCCGAAATAGAAAAGCGTCACGATTTCATGACGAAAAGCGGGCCGATGGTACGAAACAAAAAAGTGTCACGATTTCACGACAGAAAACAGCGAAGCAGCACGAAAGAGAAAATTGTCACGATTTCATGACAGAAAGCCGCCCAGGTGTACGAAACGAAAAAGCATCACGATTTCGTGACATGTCACGTTTTCGCTGGGCATGAAGGCAAGAAAGGCTGTCGATAGGGAAACGTCACGATATCGCGACATGTCACGATTTCGCGACATGTCGCGTTTTCGCGGCCAGGAAGGCGGACAAGGCTGCATGCTATTTTTTGGTCATGATTTTCATGGAACCGTTACAGAACGTGCAGAAAAGTGTGGGACACATGGCGTACAGGCTGCAGAAGCGTTACAGAGAAGATCAAACGTCTTAATATCGAGCATAAAGCTAAAATACGAGCAGCCACTGGAAGATGAAACGAACCGTCGTGGAAGGAGAATCAATTCAACAGCAAGTTTAAAAGCGGAGGCGTAGATTGGTGCAAGGGGGTCGAAAACCGTTGGAGCAGAGTTGCAGTGCTAGAGGCCAGAGGGTCATTCTGGGCCTGCTTTGGGGCTGTTTTCTTCCTTTTTTGCTGGTTTTGAGAAAACTAGAGATCTGCCATTGTAACATGATTTATTTTTAATGCAGAGTGTTCAGAAATTTGCATTTTGTGGGCAAGAAAGAAGGAGTTATTCTATGCATGCTAATGGATTCTAATGTTTATCTTTCCCTTTTTCCAGATTTCTAGACTTATAGATAATGTTAAATGCCAGTTTTCTTGGTTGCATCATGCGAATATCTGAAATCTGAAATTAATGATTTCAAACCCTAGGAGACCAGCACTTAACTTACCAGGATTGTGCATGTTTGCAGGTTCAATAAGTTAGGTTGCATGCATGGAAACCTCACATCTTCGGTTTTGCCAGGACGGGATAGCATCAAGCTGGATGCAATTTTTAATTTCTTTTCTTCACATTTTATTTTCTTTTTCTGTATTTTATTTTTCAGAAACTCCAATTTTATTTTCAAGCATTAAAATAAAATTTAAAAATTAAAAAACTTCAAAACCCAAAAATAATTCCATTCATGTTATGGCATTTCATTAAATTTTATTTTGAAGTTGCAGCATGGTCATTTAAGGATCAAATCACATTTACTTTATTAGGGTTCAAGGAACAATCATTAATTTTCACGGTAAAATAAACCACAGTGCCCCTTGTTTTCAGTTACTTGCAACCACTAAGGTGTTTCAAGCATTTTAATTAAATATCTTGCATACACAGATGCAAAATGCTCACATAACAGGAACCTTGGAGAAGTTACATGTTTAATTTCTTTGCAAGCAGAGGATTTAGAACCCAAATCCTATCGGAGAGTGTGTTTTCACAATCGGGTGAAAATACCACTCAACAGATTGGCGCTAGAAGGAGGGCCTGAAATGTTTATTTTATCGTGATTTTTAGATGCTACGGGTTTTTAATTACTTAAGAGCTTTACATTGCTAAATATTTTAAGTACATTTTATTAGCATCTTCGGCCTCTAACACCACTCAACGGATTGGTGCTGGGACGGCCGAACGGGTTTATTTTAGTGTTATTGAAATTTAAATTTTTTATGCTTTAATTCTCTAACACTCAGCAGGCTGTAAAAGGACGGCCTGAATTGGTTTATTTTATTCTATTTTAAGCAATTCAGGTATGCTGTAATATTTTTCTGATTGTTCATACAGAATTAGGGTGATTTGATTTAATTTTTTAGAATTTTGGTCTCATGCAATTACTTTTCATTTGATTTTAATGAGTACATCTCTTAGTTGATGCTAACTTGATTTTTTATTTTTTATTGCAGGTTGAATATTCAACAGATTTGGTTCTAAAGTTACATTTTGAGTTTCACTAATGGCAACACTTGAGGAGCAAATGGTATCCCTAAGAGCTGAAATAACATCTCTAAGAGAGAGAATGGTATTAATAATAGAGGATCATTATAAGGGTTTGTCTATACCTGTGGTACCATATCATGTTCCTAAAATGTTATTGGATTTTTTACGGTGTTTTAATCAAGAGGTACCACTAGGATACTTGCAAAAACTGCATGTCTACAAGGATGCATTATGTAAATTCCAGATTTTTTATGAGGAGGTAGCTTGTAAGTTATTTGCATACATTTTGGATGATAGACCATTCTTTTGGTATAGCCAACTACCCATGGAGGTTAGGACTTCTTGGATACAATTAGAAGCAGCCTATCTTCATCATTTTGGTAATCAGGCGACTTAGAAATATTGAAAAATCAATTTACCTCCATATGTAAAGAGCCTAATGAATCCTTGAGTCAATTCAATGGAAGATTTCGTGAGTTGCACTCCCAAATGTGGGAAAATTTTAACACATTGGAAGAGGAAGCCATGGAAGTATACCTAGGAGCCATACACCCCACACTTGCTTCACTCATTGAGGAAAAAGCTGAGTGGTTTGTCCCTAGAGAGAATCCATGAGGTCTTAGAAGAGATAGAACGACAAGGTCTTGAAGAAGAAAAGGCACAACATGTTCATATGAGAGATTGTTCTTTTGATGCCAACCTACACCAACCATCAAACATAGCACCCTCCACTCCAATGATATCTAAGGTAAATGATCAAGGGGATGAATTTGAATATCCAAATCTTACAACCACCTTAGATGTAGTCCAAGAGGAGGTGCAAATTGCTAAGCCAACATCCACTAGTGAGGATTATGCAGAAATGATCTCATTCATAGAGATACACGATTATCTGGATGAAGGGGTTCTAAATTCAACAATGTTTGATATATGTGATAAGACGGAACCCACCATAGAATTAAATGAAGTGGTTGAAAGTGAAATTGGAAGAAAACCAATAAATGAATTTGAAGATATGATAGAGTTTCACCACTTGTTCTTGGAAGATACTATTGATGAGATGTGTAAAATTAAGGATCAAGAAATTCTTCACCCTCCAAATTATGATAATGAATCATGGGTTACTAATTTGGACAATGATAGCCTTATAAATTTGAATTCAAGAAATAACCCACTTTTGGAAATAATTGAACCATCTAAGGAAGGTGAAGATGAATTTGATGAGAAACACATTGATGATTTGGAAGATGTTGAAGAAATAGTTGAACGTCACCACTTGATTTTGGAAGATGATTATTATGATGCTTGGAAGAAGTGGGAAGATTTCACTCATTCCAAAACTACTAATGAAACTTGTGTGCCCATTGATATACAGGACAACATAATCGCCTACTCAAAGGAAGACCTTACAACTCCTGTACAATTTGAGGATGTTTTGGAAGAGGGTTTCAAATCTCATCAAATTTTGGAAGATTATAATGATCCTATTGCCAAGAACAAAGAAAGAAGAGAATCTATGAATGAATCAAAAGATCATGTCACAAATGCCATGGAGTTTCATCCCACAAGTTTGGAAGATAATTTTTATAATGGTTGGGGAAGATATGATAATGCATTCTTTTCTCACATCCCTATAAATGAAACTCATATTTCACTTGATATGCAGGATGTTGAACCTTCTACATCATACGAAGATCTCATATTCACGAGATTTGAAAAGGTGACAAAATTTGATCATGTTGAATATAAATTCATTGAAAGTGTGGATGCAAGTTTGCATGATGATTTGGAGGATTCAAATGAAGAGATACCATGGATAGTGAACAAAGAATTGGAACCAAAGGACAAAGAGATTGATAAATTGGAAGCAACTCAAATGAAGGATCATCAAGATGAGTCATGGGACATACACTTTGACCAAGAGTGTTTGAGGATTGAAAAGGATGACCATATTTTGAATTTAAATAACTTGAATGGTGAAATGTCATTAAAGGTTAATGAAAAACAAGGTATAATTTTTAATCACACCTTTAATAACATGGTTTTAATGAATGGAAAAGAAGTTGATGCACTTGAATTGTTAAACCAAATTCATCAACAATTAATAATTGAATCTAGGATAAAAACTTTTAATGATCCTAATTTAGTAAATATCCTAGATGCTTGTAAATTGTTACACAAATTTGATTGGCCTATAAATTTGGAAAATGATTTGGCTTTGAAATTTGTAGAAATAGGCTCCTACTTACAAAATTGCATATTTGAAAAGGATAGCCTAATTCTAAATCAAGGAGGGAATTATGAAGTGGAAGTTTTAAAGAATAGACATGATAAAATTGAAAATCATTTATTGTCTAATCATTTTAGTAATTTGATGCTCACCTATGGGAGTCTTATTGGAACTAAATCAAATTGGTATGGTGAGCATGGCAAGTGGAAGTTTGTTGCATTGTTTGGTCTAGTGTTGTTTTTGTGGGATTCCCGCAACATTTGGTATGCATATCATGTTATATTTTTGTTGAAATGTTCTAACCATGTGTGGGATCCAGGAAAGTGATAAGCCAAGCTTTGCATCATCTTGTATTATAGTGTACATTTGTATATAGAGTTTGGTTTTTGTTTTTTTTGGTTTGTGTTTTCAAATTTTCATTTTTGGGATTGCAGTTTGGTTTTGGATTAAATAAGATTTGGATTTAAAGTTGTGTGTTTATTTGACATGTTTTGTTTGTCTATATAAAAAAAAAAATGATGAAGAAATTGCCTTGAGATGCTAACTTATGTTCTAGATCGGAGAAATATGGAACATTGGAATTGTGTTGTAGAAGCTCCACAAGTAACACAAACAATTTAATAATATCGTTTGAAACTTGTGATGCATGAAGTAGTCAGTTATATGGCAACATTTCATCTGCATTTCAAAGGACAATGCATTCATATTACATCTCACTTTGCACATGCATGCCATCTTAGTTGCATATGCATTTCAAATACAAATCATTAAAGTGTGTCAAATCCTCTTAAGGTTATGCTATCACATAAATAAGAAGAAAATCCTAAGGTTGGAAACTGAGTCTTGAGATATCTAGAACCAAGCACGTCTTATACATTAAAAAGGATCTTGAGCAAAATGATCAAAACCTAACTTGGAAGGAAAGGTTGGGCGAAAGAAGTATTTCAGGTCTATCCTATTATGCAACATGATCCTTAAAACAGTGGTTTTGACCACTTCCATAGAGCTTAAAGCCTAAAGTCAGAGTAGTAAGGATAGGGTTAAATCCTCATCGAACTTAGGTTGAGGATCCAATTCCCCAAAGCTTTGATTTGACCTACATGGAGTAGTAAGGATAGGGCATAAATTCTCATCTCGCTTAGGTTGAGAATCTAATTCCCCAAAGCTCCTATGTCTCATTTCATAATAAATCTTGGATTGGAAGGATCGTACTACTTGTCCTCTGCAAAGGATGGGTAGTCATCCCCAAGGTCTAAGCAATAAAATTAATATTTTCCATTTACATCTAAAGTTTGGATTGGAAGGATCGTACTACATGTCCCCGGCAAGGATGGGTAGTCATCCCTAAGGTCCAAGAAGTAAAAAATAAATTTTTCCCATCTCATATTTATATTGGATTGGAAGGATCGTACTACTTGTCCTCTCGCAAAGGATGGGTAGTCATCCCCAAGGTCCAAAGAAATGAAGATAAGTTTTGGATTGTGGGGTTAGATATGCCCATGCATGGCAACATGTCTTGTCTAAAAAACAAGACCATCTGATTGTCCAAAGGGTTAGACTAGCATGACCATTTCTTCCATAATTGGTTAAATTATTTTGCTCAAAGTGAGGTAATGAATTCTAAATCAGAATAGTAAGGATAGGGTTAAACTCCCATCTCGATTAGGTTGGGAGTCTGATTCCCCAAAGTTCTGATTTCACATCCACTTGCACATGGGTTCAAGATAGTAGGGACTCATAACCAACTTTGGGATATAATAAGCAATTCATTATACATATAGTTGATCCTAAGAGGGTTTGATAATCTTGAATGTTTGTGTATGATACTAGAAGAAAGACTATGCATCTTATAAAAGCAAAATCTTTAAGCATAGTTATCAGGCCACACAAATCATTCACAATCTCACATATGCATCCATGTAAAACTGACAACGGAATGTTGAGCAATTTCAAACGATAGGGAATGAAATTCATTGCACACACCGAGCTAATACTTGATGATTCTGATGATTCATATACTTCTGATCTTTGGGCATTTGTTTATATTTGTTTATGTGCTAACACATGTTTTCATGTTTGTATACTTCCAGGTAGGGTTCTCACTAAAATGCTCAAGAGCATTTGACAGCAGAGTCACCATTTGTTGTGGCTGATCCACAACACACCCCAAACTTGGGGACCCACCTTTTTTGCATGCTTTCAAAGAAAATCTCAGTGACCCAGATGCTAAAAATCAAGAAAAAGGGGCAAAATTGCACAAGGATGAAAAGTGTCACGAAATCGCGGCCAAAAATGAAAAGTGTCACGAAATCGCGACATGTTGCTCCATCGCGGCCGAAAATGAAAAGTGTCACGAAATCGTTGCTCTGTCGCTGCCAAAAAATGAAAAGTGTTGCGATATCGTGACATGTCGCAAAATCGTGGGTCAAACCAGTCAAATAGGGCAAAGAGAAAAGCGTCACGAAATCGTGACAAGAAAAGGCAAAGGAGCATGAAGAGGAAATATGTCGTGAAATCGTGACATGTCACGTTTTTGCGGCTCCAAATGGCGAAGTTGTACGGAATGAAAAGGGCGTAGCGAAATCGTGACATGTCACAAAATCGTGGTCAACGTAGTCAACGGCAGCAGCTAAGCAGCCCGAGGTGGAAAAACGTCGCGATTTCGCGACAGGAAAGCAGCGAAGGTGCATGAAACGAAAAAACGTCATGAAATCGCGACAAAATCGGGCGAAAAGGCATGAAACGAAAAATGTCGCGAAATCGCGACAAAAATGAGCCGAGTTGTACGGAAAGCAAAATATGTCATGAAATCGCGACATGTCGCGTTTTCGCGACCGAAGCAACAAGGGAGCCGAGATAGAAAAATGTCGCGAAATCGCGACAGCATGCAGCAAAGATGCCCGAAGTGGAAAAGCGTCGCGATTTCGTGACAGGTTGCGGTAAGGGTGTACGGAGCAAAAAACATCGTGATTTCGTGATAGCATGCAGCAAAGCAGCCCGAAATAGAAAAGCGTCACGATTTCATGACGAAAAGCGGGCCGATGGTATGAAACAAAAAAGTGTCACGATTTCGCGACGAAAACAGCAAAGCAACACGAAAGAGAAAATTGTCACGATTTCATGACAGAAAGCCGCCTAGGTGTACGGAACGAAAAAGCGTCACGATTTCGTGACATGTCACGTTTTCGTTGGGCATGAAGGCAAGAAAGGCTGTCGATAGGGAAACGTCGCGATATCGCGACATGTCGCGTTTTCACGACCAGGAAGGCGGACAAGGCTGCATGCTATTTTTGGTCACGATTTTCATGGAACCGTTACAGAACGTGTAGAAAAGTGCGGGACACGTGGCGTACAGGCTACAAGAAGCGTTACAGAGAAGATCAAACGTCTTAATGTCGAGCATAAAGCTAAAATACGAGCAACCACTGGAAGATGAAACGAACCGTCGTGGAAGGAGAATCAATTCAACAGCAAGTTTAAAAGCGGAGGCGCAGATTGGTGCAAGGGGTCGAAAACCGCTGGAGCAGAGTTGCAGTGCTAGAGGCCAGAGGGCCATTCTGGGCCTGCTTGGGGCTGTTTTCTTCCTTTTGCTGGTTTTGAGAAAACCAGAAGATCTGCCTTTGTAACATGATTTATTTTTAATGCAAAGTGTTCAAAAATTTGCATTTTGTGGGCAAGAAAGAAGGAGTTATTTTCTGCATGCTAATGGATTCTAATGTTTATTCTTTCCCTGTTTTCAGATTTCTAGGTTTATAGATGAAGTTAAATGCCACTTTTCTGGGTTGCATCATGCGAATATCTGAAATCTGAAAATAATGATTTCAAACCCTAGGAGACCAGCACTTGACTTATCCGGATTGTGCGGATGTTTGCAGGTTCAATAGGTTAGGTTGCATGCATGGAAACCTCACATCTTCGGTTTTGCCAGGACGGGATGGCATCAAACTGAATGCAATTTTAAATTTCTTTTTCTTTGCATTTTATTTTTTTTCTTGTATTTTATTTTTCAGAAACTCCAATTTTATTTTCAAGCATTAAAATAAAATTTAAAAATTAAAAAACTTCAAAACCCAAAAATAATTCCATTCATGTTATGGCATTTCATTAAATTTTATTTTGAAGTTACAGCATGGTCATTTAAGGATCAAATCACATTTACTTTATTAGGGTTCAAGGAACAATCATTAATTTTCACGGTAAAATAAACCACAGTGCCCCTTGTTTTCAGTTACTTGCAACCACTAAGGTGTTCCAAGCATTTTAAATAAATATCTTCATTTAAGAGTATTAATACACAGATGCGAGAATGCTCACATAACAGGAACCTTGGAGAAGTTACTGTTTAATTTCTTTGCAAGCAGAGGATTTAGAACCCAAATCCTATCGGAGAGTGTGTTTTCACAATCGGGTGAAAATACCACTCAACACGGCTACTGATTATTTTGCAAGATGGTCTGAGGCCATTCCAACCAAGGCTGCAAATCAGGATGTGGTAATCACTTTCATTGAAGGACTGATCACGCGTTTTAGCATTCCTGATGCCATTATCATAGACAACGAAACTCCATTCATTGGAGCCAATCTAGGAGAATTTTCAAACAAGTACGGTATTTTTTTGAAGACATCCTCTAATTATTACCCTCAATGGAATGGCTTGGCGGAATCTACAAACAAGAACTTGCTACAGATTTTAAAGAGATCCTTGGGGGATAATAAGAGATCTTGGCACCTTTTCGTTGAATCAGGCCTTATGGGCAGATAGAATTTTGATCAAGAAGTTTATCAAGACTTCACCATACGCCTTGGTATACGGGAAAGAGGTAAGATTGCCTATTCATTTAGAACTGCCTGCCTTGTAGCAATTGAAGGAATTCTCGGACAATGAAGAAAATATGGATCCTATGAACATACGATTGGCTCAATTGTTGCAGTTGGAAGAGCAACGTTCTTTGGCCTATGATGAGTTTGCTAAGCATTCACAGACGGTTTCAAAATGGTTTCACAAAGGTTCTACTGATCGCACATTCAAAGTGGGTTATTTAGTCTTAAAGTGGAACGAAAGGAAGGCCAAGCCAGGGATGCACAAGAAATTTGACGCTTTGTGGGAGGGTCCATTCCGGATTGCCAGTACAAGTGCAGCAAATTCATTTTATCTTGAGGACCTGAAAGGTAATTCACTTCCTATCTTAGTGAACGGTTTTCATTTGAAAGCCTACATTTCATGATGTGAAAACATAGTGTTACCTTGTACATTTTGTTTTGTTTTTTTATTATGGTCAAAAAAAAAAAGAAAAAAAAAATCGTCAACTTCGACTCCTTTTGCACATGAGCCCGCAAGTATGTCTATTTCTTTTTCTTTTCCTTCCCAGCAGGTAGTGGCTTCCATCTACTTCTTTCTTCCACTTCCTTATTTTCATTCCCTTCTTCTCCCACTCCTTCCATTGTACATAATCAAGCCACTACTGTTGTTTCTACTCCCCTCTCTGATGTTCCCATTTCTTCACTTCCCCTTTCTTCCAATCCTTTGTCCTTTGAGCACTTCTCCACAGTTCCCACCGCTTTCTCCATCCCATCTACTTCCATTTCATTATCTGTTTTCATGGAATCCCAGCAGCTGGTAGCATAATAGCGCCCTCTTCAGTTGCTGTATCTACCGCTTCTACTCCTCATTCTTCCACCATTCCATCATTCACCATTCCCGTTCCATGGCCTGCACATATGCCGGTCATCACCCCATTCATTCCCATTTTTGTAACCCAGGTGCTTCTCACCACTGCCATGGAGACCCTTTCACAGCACCTGGTGATTACCCAGCTCAACCGAGGTAGGCAAAATGTAGTAGTTAAAGGAATAAGGGAAGTTCTGCTATTCCTCAAATTTCTGTTGAAAGTCCTGTTTTAAGTGTCGAGCGCTAGCAAGAGCTTGTTGCAACAGCCCATAGAAACCTCCAACATCAACCAGCTTTCACTTCTTCTGCTCCTCCAGCTTCTTGACTCTATTGCCCAATGAATAAATGTCTGGGGTTCGTGCATATAGCAGAACTGTATACCCCAAGAGCCGCCAAGAATGTTGGCATTTTTGCCATATTTTTTTGTTGTTGTTGTTCATGCAAAATAATGCACAAATTGTAGAGATACTCACTTCTCTGTTTGTCCCTCCAAGCACCTCTCTACAGGTTTTTTGCCAAAGCAAAGTAAGTTAAAAATGTCGCAATATCATGACATTTCGCATTTTTATGACCTGTTGCAGTTTCACGACGTCCGATGCAGAAAAAGGCTAAGCATAGAAAAATGTCACGATTTTGCGACATGTCGCATTTTTGCGACCTATTGTGGTTTCGCGCTAGAAAGCAGCAAAAGGAAATAGTAAAGGCAAAGTTGTCGTGACATTTCGCATTTTTGTGGCAGACAATGGCAAGAAAGCAAAGTGATAAGCGGATGTCGCGATTTCGCGCAATATAGCAGCAAAGGGGAGCGCTAAGGAAAAATGTCGTGATTTCGCGACATGTCACATTTTTGCAGCAAGAAAGCGAGGAAGGGGCAAGATGGTACGAAATGTCACGATTTTGCGACACGTCAAAATTTTGTAACGGAGGCGAAAATGAAGGAGAAGACAGAAAATTGTCGCGATTTCGTGACTTGTCGCGTTTTCGCAGAGAGAAAGCAACAAAGTACAAGGCAGGAGAAAAATGTCGCGATTTCATGACTTATCGTGTTTTCGCGAGGAGAAAGCAGAAAAGTACAAGGCAGGAGAAAATGTCACAATTTCACGACATGTCGCAATTTCGTGACTTGTAGCGTTTTCACGGGGAGAAAGCGGAAAGGATAGCGCCAAGTACAAAATGTCGCATTTTCATGACTTGTCACATTTTCGTGACTTGGAGCAGTGAAGGAACAAAATGAAGGCAGATTGTCATGATTTTGTGACATGTCACGATTTCGCGACATGTCGCAATTTCATGACACGTCGCGTTTTCGCGACACGTCGCGTTTTTGCGGAAGTAAAGACGACGAAAGCAAAGCGAGAGGAGGATGTCGCGATTTCGTTACACGTCGCATTTTCATGACTAAAGGCGACAGAAGGGCAAATCGAAAGGAGAATGTCACGATTTCGTGACATGTCGCATTTTTGTGACTGGTAGCACCAAGAGAAAGCAGCGAGGGAAAAATGTCACGATTTCACGACATGTCGCATTTTTGCGACAAAAGCAACAACAAAGGTCCAATAAAGTTTTGTCCACATTTTTCTTCATATTGCATAGGAGAACATAAGGAGAAAATGAGGATCGAACAAAGTAATGTTTTGAAGCTCTCCAATTGGTTTTGAGATCGAGGTCAAAGAGGCTCCAAAATTAAATGTTTCGCTATTTACTTATGTGCGCAAGATGGGAGACATGTTAAATCATGCAGTTTTTGAAGCCACCAAAATTAAATATGCCTCCAGTATTAAAAGCTCTTATTCGCGATCTCCTAACACTTCAAGCATGCCCCGAGAACAGTCATTTAATGAAGAAATGTGGTCCCTTGTTTCCGTTTGATTTTCAATCTTGATCCATAAAAGCAGGGAATGTGATTTCTCCGAGGTAGATTTAGGGGGATTGTTTCTCTTTTCAAGTGCATATTTTGTGGATATCCTCTTCAAAATCTATTTTATGTTTTAAATGCTACGATGCGAAAGGGAGAGGGAAGGCCTCTATAAATACTAATGTACATCTCAAGAAAACGGGAGGACCTTTTTGCAAAAATTGAAGCAGAAATCCTAAATGCATTTTGCTCTATTTTTAGAGTCTTTTGAGTTGGTGATCCAAACTGATGTTCATGTGATGCTTTCTGTTTAATTCACTTCTACTTAGTCAAGTGCTAAAATATAAGTTAAATTCTATTGTTCTGAATTTGGCTATGTTTTCATTTGAACATTTGAAGTATAATTGAAGGCAAACTTATGGTCAATGTTTGATCTAATTTCTGTATGTGCATTCTAAGAATCAATTGCTGCTTATCTTCGAGATTTAGTTTGAGGTTATTTGCTATCTGAGGTTGTTCTCCCTATCAACTGTCGGCTTCAACCATATTTCCATCTCTTTTTGTTATTTCTAACCCTAAACCTTGAAATTAGTTTAGATTAGTTTGGGAGCCAGCCCTCTCTGGAGATTGGCCCGAGAGACTTCTCTTTCTCTTGGCCTTTCAATGTTGGTCGGGTCTAGGGCGCATTTTATATGACTAGGCAGATTTGTGACCAATAGTTTTTGGCACGCCCGATGGGACTCACAAGTCCCATATTTTGACACTCGGAGGAATCAATATTTTGATGAACTATCTTGACCTCAAAGCGGAGATTGTAAGTTCATCTAGTGACTCTACTTAGAGTGACTGTATAGTACCTAGAAATCTCCAATTGTGAAGTTGATGAAAATATTTGCTTCATGATCACGAGATCAAGAGCCAAATAATCAAAATACCCAATCGAATTCTTCGAGATCGATGTTCAAAACTGGAGGGAGCGCTCAAGATTGGTAAGTCCTGTGATCCCATCATTTGCTATCTCTTCGCAGGCGATGGGTCATTTTGTGCCATCTCTGACTTCTCCCAGTACTGCTACGAGCTTGCTAGTACATCCAAATCCAGCAATACAAATGGCTGGTCAACAACCTCCTCCACGTCAATTTCTGCTTGGAACCATTCGGGAGCGTTGGACTCGCATTTTCAAAATCCGGTTCTCGCTGCGACATTAAAGGCTTTGTCTACATACTATGGGACTGGAAAGACCATGTATGAGCATGTGTCAGATGTGGCATCCTTGGATACAATTCATAATATCATAAACGAATATGTCATGATAAAATTGCTCATGCTGTCTCTCCGAGGTAAGTTATTGTGCTGGTATAGATCCTTGTCTCCCAACTCCATAAATTCGTGGGATCAATTAGCAGAGATGCTAATCAAAGGGTTCAATGAGCAATCGGACCCATTTTCTTTGTTGCATCAATTTACTAATATCAAGAGGCATCCTTAAGAGGAGATAGTGGATTTCAATGTTAGGTTTGCCCGAACTTGGCAGAGAGTTCCTAATGGTCTCCGCCCTACTAATGACCAAGTGGCATTTTACTATCTTAGGGATTTCCACTCAGATATTAGTATGAACATTAGGATGTCCAACGTTCAAACCTTTCCTATACTATATTCCCAAGCACAAAAGGTTGAGGCCGATCCGGTTGCCATTGGGAAATTGCCTCCGAAAATGACTATGCCCATTTTTCTCGAGCTTCCGCAATACCGAGTTACGAGTGCAGCCTCCACATCTTACACTGCTCCATCCATGTACCCTTCATCTTCATGGAATCCTCCCACAACTTCGGTACCTATGATTCCCATTCCACAGTTAACCTCTCTAGTTTCAACTCCTACATTACCTTCTCCACCAGTTCCATTACCTCTATCGGCACCACATGTGTCCTCAAGCCCAGATCCTCAATTGGCTGTTTTGCAAGAAATTCAGTCGGCCATGAGAGCCCTCACTAAGAAAATGACATATATGGAGCGGAGAGAGGCGAAAAGGAACTTTCAGCCACGAAGATTTATTTTTACGGTAACTAGAGAGCAAGTTGCTCCTAGCAAGGATATAGAGAAAGTACCTGAGAGGAACTCAGCGATCCTGGTAAGTGAAGAGGCTGGCCCCTCTGAAGTTTCACATGAGCCATATTACTTGTGTTCTTCATGCAACGACCAATTGATGAGTCCACTTGCATGGTCCACCAAAATTATTTACAAGTTCTTATGGGGAGCCATATAAACATGATTCGAGAGGTGGATCATAATTCTACGATGTCTCCTGAGGAATACATGGCAGTCTTGACACGCAGCGACAAGAAACCAATGATGGTAGATCCGGCTAAGATGGAGCCATTGAAATTGCCTCCTGCACAAGCAACAAAGCAACAAATACCTGCAAAGACTCATGATCCTCCAGCCTCGCAACAAGACCCACATGTTTTGTCGAAGGATTTGCTTCCACCACAATCAAAAGAGAGGTTGCAAGCTAAGGCTTCTACCTCCCAGTCGCAAGCGAAAACGAAGGAACAAGCTAGAGAGACGTTGCGATATCCATCATTGACTAAACGATAGCGAGTGGAGGCCATCCAACAATATAGAAGCAGATTTGAATCTGCTAGTGGATGGAGAGAGCCGATTTCGATGGAGTACAACATCGTCGAAGAACTCAAAAGGATACCAGCCAAGGTAAGTCCGTATGACACCTTGCAGTTGCTGGACAGGTGAATCTCTTACGGGAATCCTTGAAGACCACACCAAGAAAGGGGAAGGCTCCAACCCGGGTAGTTATGGCTCAAACTCGACCTCTTCAGTCATCGAAAAAAATAGACCACCACCTTTTTATCTTTCATTGAGAATGGAGGGACATGTGGTGCATAATTGCCTCATTGACTCAGGAGCAGTTACTACTGTCATGCCTAAGGTGGTATGTGATGTCATAGGCATGGAATATACAAGGACTAGAATGGGAGTTTTGCAGCTAGATGGTACTTCAGTAAAGATACTGGGCGTAATTAAGGATGTTCCTATCTCCCCGCACGCCATGCCTCAGATTACTATGATCCAGGAGATCATAGTAGTGGACCTAAAGCCATGTTTTGGTATGTGTCTCTCCCGAGAGTTCATGGCTAAACTCGGGGGTTACCTTTCTTTGGATTTTACTCATTTGGAGGTGATCCATAAAGGTAAAAAGGTGAAAATTTTCAATGAGAAGCCTTCCACATTTCATATGGAGAGAATAGATGAAATGGACGGAGTTAGCAAATTCGGTGCACATGATGTCCGAAGAATTTGGTGAGCTTGACTTAATGGAAGAAGCTTTGGAAGAGCTCCATCTAGAAATGAATTTTCCATGGCCAATTTCAACACCATGATGGAAGCCGACTTGGGGTGTTACTCCATTTTTAAGCCCTGAAAAGGCTAAAGAAAAGAATGATGAAAGTCAAGACTAGCTCTGGAAGCTCTATTTCGATGGAGCACGATGTAGAAATGGCGCTGGAGCTGGGATTGTTCTAGTATTACCTTATGGGATTCAACAATCCTATTCATATCGTTTGACCTGGAGCTACACAAATAATGCAGTAGAATATGAGGCTTTATGCCTAGGCCTCAAGAAGGTTGAGAAACTTGGAGCGCAACGGTTGCAAATATTTGGTGACTCCAAGCTGATTGTCAATCAGGAGACCAATAAGTGTGTGTCCAAGCACCACTATCTCAAGAACTATCGCAACAAGGTCTGGGACGTGTTCGAATCATCTTTGCTCTCAGCATGCATTTTGTTCCACGAGAACAAAATAGACATGCTGACCTTCAACTTCCTTGGGAGCAAATTTTTCACCAATCGAGCAGGTGGTGAGAAGGCCAAAAACAGTGAGAATGGTGTATAGGCCCTCTATCCCAGACAAGGACACCTTTTGGCAAGTCTTTGATAACAATGAGCAAATTGTTAAATTTTTGATTCAAGAAGCTGCCACCATCAAGGGAAGGACCTTGGAGCGTGAAGAAACTAAAGGCTTGATTCAATTGTGGAATAACCACATTCCTAAAGGCCTCATTACTCTAGAAACCTTGTTTGATCAGAATGATCGGTCCAAGAAGCATCAGATCGAGGTCGACAAAAAAGAGTACATGGAGCTTTAGTTGGAGGCTGATAAGGTCATCAAAATTGGGACTGATTCTACTCTTGCTAAATTACAAGAGATCAAACAATTGTGTCAAGAGTTTTCTGACATCGTGGCCTAGAGCTACGAGGATATGAGGGGATATGATAAAGAGATCATTCAGCACACTATCGAGCTGGAAGAGGGAGTCAAACCCTTCAGGCAGAAGCAGATATCGGTGCACCCAAATATTGAAGCCCTCATGAAGGCTGAACTTGCGAAGATGTTGTAGGCCAAGATTATATATCCGATTAAGCACTCGACTTGGGTTGCTAATTTGGTTCCGATTCGTAAGAAAAACAGAGATATACGGTTGTGTGTGGATTTTTGAAACTTGAACCGAGCATCCTTGAAGGATCACTACCCATTGCCTCGCATTGATCAGATCCTTCACGTTGTTGTTGGGGCTCAGCGCTTTTCATTACTAGATGGATTCTTAGGATACAATCAAATTTGGGTCAGGGATGAGGATCAGCACAAAACCGCATTCACAACCAAGTGGGGTACCTTTGCCTATCAACGCATGCCCTTCGGATTGTCCAATGCTGGGTCTACATTTCAAAGGGCCATGGACATCGCATTTGGGGAGCTTTTAAATAAGATCATTGTCATCTATCTCGATGATATGAATGTCTTTTCGCACAAACGAGAAGAACATTGTTCTCATTTGAGGTAGATATTTGAGAAATATCGGGAGTTTGGTATTTCCATCAACCCAAAGAAGTCCATTTTTGCAGTAAAGGAAGGTAAGCTCTTAGGACATGTCATCTCATAGAACGGTTTGGCAATTGATCCATCGAGAGCTGAAGATTTGAAGAAACTATCACTCCCTACCAATAAGAAAGAGTTGCAATATTTCTTCGGGCAAATCAATTTTGTCAAAAAATTTATTTCTGACTTTGCTCGAGTAGTCAAGCCCATGACTAAGCTATTAAAGAAATATGTGGAGTTCAAGTGGAAAACTCAAAGGAAATATGCATTTCAAGACATTAAAGATAGAATTGCACAAGCCCCTGTGTTGATCAATCCGGATTATTCTAAGGACTTCATTTTGTATGCAGTTGGAGAGGATGAAAGCTATGTTGCAGTGCTTACACAAAAAGGAGATGATGGGGATGAAATACCCATTACTTTCCTTAGCCAGGTTATCTTACCCCATGAGGAGAGATACAATTTCATTGAGAAGCAAGTCTATGCTATCATGAAGTCTCTCAAAAAGTTCAAGCACTTCGTATCTCAGAGCAAGACGATCGTCTACGTCATCCACCCCGATTTAAGGAACTTCATCATTCAGGGCGAGATGGGCAATAAGCGTGCCAGTTGGGTCACCACAATTCAAGAGTTTGATGTTGAGATCCATTCAACCAAGTTGGTTCGGGGTAAGGCCTTATGCCAGCAATTAGCAAAAACTACGGCCTCTGAGATAGTTGATCATCAAGTGAACATATTTGCACAAGGCCAAGATTGGGAAGACGACCTTGTTAAGTATTTTTCAACAGGTAGATGTCCCCCACAATTAAATGCTTCATAATGAAGAAGGTTTTGCCTACAAGCTCTTAGGTATGTATTGTTACCCGAAGGATTGTTCTTCAAAAACATTGATGGAGTTCTCCTAAGGTGCGTTAAGGAACCCGAGAAAGCTAGATTCCTGGAGGAGTTTCATTCTGGCATGTCGGGAGGACATTACGCTGGTAGACCTATGGCCTTAAAGATTATTCGGGCTGGTTACTATTGGCCAACTTTGTTCGTGGATACTTTCAATATTGCTCAAGCTTGCGATAAATGCCAAAGGTATACGGGACGGATCAAAAATGCACCATTGCCCCTACATCCAATTCAAGTAGAAGCACCTTTTCAGCGAGTGGGGGCTAGACTTTATTGGGATCATTTATCCAAACTCTTCAGTAGGACACAAGTACATCTTGACGGCTACTGATTATTTTACAAGATGGTCTGAGGCCATTCCAACCAAGGCTGCAAATCAGGATGTGGTAATCACTTTCATTGAAGGACTAATCACGCGTTTTGGCATTCCTGATGCCATTATCATAGACAACGGAACTCCATTCATTGGAGCCAATCTAGGAGAATTTGCAAACAAGTACGGTATTTTTCTGAAGACATCCTCTAATTATTACCCTCAATGGAATGGCTTGGCAGAATCTACAAACAAGAACTTGCTGCAGATTTTAAAGAGATCCTTGGGGGATAATAAGAGATCTTGGCACCTTTTGCTGAATCAGGCATTATGGGCAGATAGAATTTCGATCAAGAAGTCTATCAAGACTTCACCATACGCCTTGGTATATGGGAAAGAGGTAAGATTGCCTATTCATTTAGAACTGCCTGCCTTGTAGCAATTGAAGGAATTCCCGAACGATGAAGAAAATATGGATCCTATGAACATTGGCCTATGATGAGTTTGCTAAGCATTCACAGGCGGTTTCAAAATGGTTTCACAAAGGTTCTACTGACCACACATTCAAAGTGGGTTATTTAGTCTTAAAGTGGAACGAAAGGAAGGCCAAGCCAGGGATGCACAAGAAATTTGACGCTCTATGGGAGGGTCCATTCCGGATTGCCAGTACAAGTGCAGCAAATTCATTTTATCTTGAGGACCTGGAAGGTAATTCACTTCCTATCTCAGTGAACGGTTTTCATTTGAAAGCCTACATTTCATGATGTGAAAACATAGTGTTACCTTGTACATTTTGTTTTGTTTTTTTATTATGGTCAAAAAAAAAAAGAGAAAAAAAAAATCGTTAACTTCGGCTCCTTTTGCACATGAGCCCGCAGGTATGTCTATTTATTTTTCTTTTCCTTCCCAAAAGGTAGTGGCTTCCATCTGCTTCTTTCTTCCACTTCCTTATTTTCATTCCCTTCTTCTCCCACTCCTTCTTCCACTGTACATAATCAAGCCATTACTGTTGTTTCTACTCCCCTCTCTGATGTTCCCATTTCTTCACTTCCCCTTTCTTCCAATCCTTTGTCCTTTGAGCACTTCTCCACAGTTCCCACCACTTTCTCCATCCCATCTACTTCCATTTCATTATCTATTTTCATGGAATCCCAACAGCTGGTAGCATAGTAGCGCCCTCTTCCGTTGTTGTATCTACCGCTTCTACTCCTCCATCTTCCACCATTCCATCATTCACCATTCCCGTTCTACGGCCTGCACATATGCTGGTCATCACCCCTTTCATTCCCATTTTTGTAACCCAGGTGCTTCTCACCACTGCCATGGAGACCCTTTCACAGCACCTGGTGATTACCCAGCTCAACCGAGGTAGGCAAAATGTAGTAGTTAAAGGAATAAGGGAAGTTCTGCTATTCCTCAAATTTCTGTTGAAAGTCCTGTTTTAAGTGTCGAGCGCCAGCAAGAGCTTGTTGCAACAGCCCATAGAAACCTCCAACATCAACCAGCACTCACTTCTTCTGCTCCTCCAGCTTCTTGACTCTGTTGCCCAATGAATAAATGTCTGGGGTTCGTGCATATAGCAGAACTGTATACCCCAAGAGCCGCCAAGAATGTTGGCATTTTTGCCATATTTTTTTGTTGTTGTTGTTCATGCAAAATAATGCACAAATTGTAGAGATACTCACTTCTCTGTTTGTCCCTCCAAGCACCTCTCTACAAGTTTTGTGCCAAAGCAAAGTAAGTTAAAAATGTCAAAATATCGCGACATTTCGCATTTTAACGACCTGTTGCAGTTTCACGACGTTCGATGCAAAAAAAGGCTAAGCATAGAAAAATGTCACGATTTCGCGACATGTCGCATTTTCGCAACCTATTGTGGTTTCACGCTAGAAAGCAGCAAAAGGAAACAGTAAAGGCAAAGTTGTCGCGACATGTCGCATTTTTGTGGCAGACAGTGGCAAGAAAGCAAAGTGATAAGCGGATGTCGCGATTTCGCGCAATATAGCAACAAAGGGGAGTGCTAAGGAAAAATGTCGTGATTTCACGACATGCCACATTTTTGCGGAAAGAAAGCGAGGAAGGGGCAAGATGGTACGAAATGTCATGATTTTGCGACACATCAAATTTTCGTAACAAAGGCGGCAATGAAGGAGAAGACAGAAAATTATCACGATTTCATGACTTGTCGCGTTTTCGCAGAGAGAAAGCAACAAAGTACAAGGCAGGAGAAAAATGTCGCAATTTCACGACTTGTCACGTTTTCGCGAGGAGAAAGCAAAAAAGTACAAGGCAGGAGAAAATGTCACAATTTCTCGACATGTCACGATTTCGTGACTTGTAGCGTTTTCGCAGGGAGAAAGCAGAAAGGATAGCGCCAAGTACGGAATGTCACGATTTCGTGACTTGTCACATTTTCATGACTTGGAGCAACGAAGGAACAAAATGAAGGCAGATTGTCACGATTTTGTGACATGTCACGATTTCGCAACATGTCGCGATTTCATGACACGTCGTGTTTTCGCGACACGTCGCGTTTTTACGGAAGTAAAGACAACGAAAGCAAAGCGAGAGGAGGATGTCGCGATTTCGTGACACGTCGCATTTTCATGACTAAAGGTGACAGAAGGGCAAAGCAAAAGGAGAATGTCACGATTTCGTGACATGTCGTATTTTCATGACTGATAGCACCAAGAGAAAGCAGCGAGGGAAAAATGTCGTGATTTCACGACATGTCGCATTTTTGCGACAGAAGCAACAACAAAGGTCCACTAAAGTTTTGTCTGCATTTTTCTTCATATTGCATAGGAGAATGTAAGGATAAAATGAGGATCGAACGAAGTAATGTTTTGAAGCTCTCCAATTGGTTTTGAGATCGAGGTCAAAGAGGCTCCAAAATTAAATGTTTCGCTATTTACTTATGTGCGCAAGATGGGAGAACGTGTTAAATCATGTAGTTTTCGAAGCCACCAAAATTAAATATGCCTCCGATATTAAAATCTCTTGTTTGTGATCTCCTAACAATTCAAGCATGCCTCGAGAACAATCATTTAATGAAGAAATGCGGTCCCTTGTTTTCGTTCGATTTTCAATCTTGATCCATAAAAGCAGGGAATGTGATTTCTCCGAGGCAGATTTAGGGGGATTGTTTCTCTTTTCAAGTGCATATTTTGTGGATCTCCTCTTCAAAATCTGTTTTATGTTTTAAATGTTGTGATGCGAAAGGGAGAGGGAAGGCCTCTATAAATACTAATGTACATCTCAAGAAAACAAGAGGACCTTTTTGCAAAAATTGAAGTAGAAATCCTAAATGCATTTTGCTCTATTCTTAGAGTCTTTTGAGTTGGTGATCCAAACTGATGTTCATGTGATGCTTTCTGTGTAATTCACTTCTGCTTAGTCAAGTGCTAAAATATAAGTTGAATTCTGCTGTTCTAAATTTGGCTATGTTTTCATTTGAACGTTTGAAGTATAATTGAAGACAAACTTAAGGTCAATGTTTGATCCAATTTCTGTATGTGCATTCTAAGAATCAGTTGATGTTTATCTTCGGGATTTAGTTTGAGGTTATTTGCTGTCTGAGGTTGTTCTCCCTATCAACTGTCGGCTTCGACCATATTTCCATCTCTTTCTGTTATTTCTAACCCTAAACCTTGAAATCAGTTTAGATTAGTTTGGGAGCCAGCCCTCTCTAGAGATTGGCCCGAGAGACTTCTCTTTCTCTTGGAATTTCAATGTTGGCCGGGTCTAGGGTGCATTTTATATGACTAGGTGGATTCATGACCAGCAAGCCATATAGTCCAAAGTATTGTATCTTTTTATATATCCCATATCGTCTATAAAGCCTCACTTTTATAAGTGCTCTGCCATTGCTTTAACCAATCTTCAATTTTGCTATTCATCACCATGCATTTACCAAACATATTAAGAATCCATTGCCATAGATTCCATACTATTTAGCAATGTCCCAAGAGATGGTCTATACTCTCCTCCTTTTTACAATAAACACATTGAGAGGGGCCATGAAAACCCCTTTTCATAAGGTTATCCCAGGATAAAAATTTTCTATGATCTACTAGCCAAACATACAATTTGACTTTAGGAATGCTTGGGCTATCCCAAATATCCCTCCATATTCTATTGATATTAATATTTTTTTAGTGTTGTACATTATATACACTTCTTGTTGTGTATTCTCTTGAGCTATTCAAATCCTAAATCAATTTATCCTTGGCTCCCCTTGAAATAATCATAGTTGTTATTTTTCTACTCAATTGCCTCCTAGAATCAATGTCTTGTATACTTGTAAAAAAATATTCTTTCCATTTGTATCTTCCTTTTCAATCCTTGTACAAAATATTTGAAACCCTATCACCATATTTGTCTTGAAGCAATCCCATCCAAGGTTTCAAAATTGGATCTAAATTGAGTGGTTTTTTATCACACCAAGTATCCATTTAGATAGAATTTTTTTCTCCAGTTCTTACCACTCATCTTAAACCTTTAATCATAAGATCAATAATTTTTTTTAAACCATTTCAAAGAGTAAAAATATTTGGTAGAGAAAATACAGTAAAAATTAAACTTAAGTCATTGGTATCAACATACTTAGAAGAATTATTTCCCATTGTCTTTGACTCTCTTTGTACAGTCTCTAGATTACTTTTCCCCTAAGAGCTAAGTTTGCATCTATAAGAACTCTTAAACCAAGGCCTTCCCTATTTTTATCATCACACAACTTGCTCCATGTAACCAAAGGATATTTATTTTTATCATGTACACCTGACCATAAAAAGGATTGCATAGTATAGATTAAATTTTTTCAACTAATTTTGTCATAGAATACAAAGACATAATATGTTGGAATGGCTTTAAGACTTACTTAATTAACCACACTCTTCCTCCTAATGATAACCATCTACCATTCCAAGCTGGAAGTTTATTCTGAAATTTACTAATAACTGGATTCCATAAATCTATCTTCATTCTCCCCTTAAATAAAGGCATCCCTAGATAAGTTGTTGGTAAATTTACCTCCATTTGAAGCAACTTGTAAATTCATGCTTTGATATTAGCAAGAGTGTTAAGGAATTAAATTTTGGATTTAGTCCTATTAATTCTTTGCCCTTAAGCTCTTTTGTACTCTTTTAAAAAGTTATTCAAAGCTTTGGCCTCATTTATCCTTGCCCTTCCAAAAAGGGTTGTATTATCTACAAATTATTGATGGGTGATGTTATCGATGTTATTACTAACCTTAAGTCTACTTATAAGCCCATATTTGTAAACCTTATTTAAGTTACTACTCAAAACCTCTACCATAATAATGAAAAAATAAGGAGATAGAGGATCTCTTTGTCTAAGGCCTCTCTTGGCTTTAAAAGATTTTGTTACTAACCCATTGACCAACATTGAATAAGAAACTGTAGAGACACAAGCTTTAATCCATATAACCCATTTCTTCTTGAAACTAAACTTATCTAAAATTACAAAAATAAAATCTCATTTAACCTTATCATAGTCTTTACTCATATCAAGTTTTAAGATCATTGCTTTCTCTTTTCTTGAAGTTGTTGAATATATATCTTCATGAGCTACTATGATCTCGTCCAAAAAATTTCTCCCTTTCACAAATCCTCCTTGCTCTTCTAAAATTATTTTGTCTAGCATTGGCCTTAATCTGTTTGCCATCACTTTGAATATAATCTTATATGCCATATTACATAGGCTTATTGGTCTAAAAGAATCAAACAATTCAGCATCCTTCTTTTGTGGAATTAGGGTAAGATATGTTGCATTTATTTTAGAAGGTATGAATTGTTTTACCCTAGATTAAACCACTGCCACCAATAAATAATCCTTTACTATATCCCAATTATGTTGGTAAAAATCTACAGAGAGCCTATTTGGACCTGGGTATTTATCCTTATTAAAAGAGAAGAGAGTAATAGGCTCCATCAATTTCCTATTATCTTCATTCGTTATAACTGAAGGAACATCTTGAAGAAGTTTATCATTAAGAACTTTAGTCTCCTTTGAACCTAGAATATTTTGTAAAAAAGATGTTTGCTCTTTTCTAATTTCACTCTGATATTCAATCCAAACCCCCTCCATTGATTTAATTCTACTAATTTTTAAAGTTGATCTATGTACTATAGCCATCATAAGAAAAAACTTTGTATTTTTATCTCCTTCTTTTAACCAAGTATGTATTGATTTTAATCTCCAAAATTTCTCTTCCTTACTCAAAATATTATGATATTCACTAAGCAACTCCCTTTCCTTTGAGCTTGGGTTATTAAGATTACCTTTTTAGAATTTTGAAAGTTTATCTTTTAGTTCTTCTTTCTTCTCAATTTTTTTTCAAAAGTGTTCTTGTTCCATTATTTTAATCTAGATGTCATAGATTTAATTTTATTTGGAAGAGCATACAACCCACCATTACCTAAATAATTCCACATTTGAGCTATCATATCAACAAATTAAGGATGGTCTTCCCACATCTGCTCATATTTAAAATATGATATTTTTATTGAATTCACTTACCACCATTTTAACTCTTATTGGCCAGTGATTTGAACCAATCCTTGTTAAGGTATTAATTTTAGCACAAGTTCCTTCATCTAGCCAATTATCTAAGAGAATGCATCTCTCTATTTTTTATGTTATAAGGTTCTAGCCTCTCATGTTTTTGGTACAAGTATAGTTATCTTCTTCAAACTCAACCTCCCATAGATTATTATTTTGAATAAAAGTTGAGAAATCTTTCATACTTTGGGTCAATTTCCTAATTCTCCCAAATTTTTCATCCAACTTGGTTATGAAATTAAAATCTCCAATAATCATGAGTCGGGTTTCTTGGTATTTACTTCTCATAAAGGTTTCAATCCCACTCCAAACTTATAATCTACCTGATTGAGTTGTAGGTCCATAGACATTAATAAGGATGAAACAAATATCTGCAAAGTAGCAAGTGACTAAAGAGGCTATCCAATACCTTGAATGATTACAAAAGATGTCCTAGAAGGATTCCAAAAAGTTAGAATTCCCCCTACTGCTTCTTCATAATCCATAGCATCCCATTCACATATTTCCAATACTATTTTCATAGTTTTTGAAACTTCTTCTTTTGTCATTTTAGTTTCTTGGATACAAAGAATATCGGGCTTATTACTTAAACATAGGTCCCTAATACACCTTTGTTTTGAGGGGGCATTAGCCCCCCTTATATTCCATGAGATGATAATCATGTCTCATTAGAGGTTTTTGGCCCCACCTGGGTATTACCAATATCATTTTGTTGTTTGGTAAATAGAATTTCAACCAACTTAGTTTGTGTTCCTTTCTTTTTTTGCTCTTGCTTCCTTGGATCTTGCTTGATAATTTGAGGGTTTTCCTATTTTTACCTTGCCTATATTAGAAGAAGGTTTTATTATTCTATTCCTCAATATTCTTTCACAATTTTTTTTCATAATATTTTTCCTCTCTTGGCTCTATATAGAAGCTTTTGACCTGTCTTGCTCATTTTTCGATATTTCCTTATTAATGGTAGAGGTATTAACTTCTAAAACTGCATTTTCTTTACCAATTTTTTTCTCTTAAATGGTGCATGGTACTTCAAGAGAGTATTCAAAATCTTATGAGACACATTCCTTATGTTCATCGAGAATGTTCTTCTTAAATTAGGATCATATTGAATAGAGGGTTCCTTATTAATATGTTGAAACTGTTGTACTTTGTCCTCTAAGTTTTGATCTACTTTTTCTTCATAGGCTAAAGCCTCAAAAGAGTTGGTATTTCTTCCAATATCCTTCCTTATTGGTCTCCACTATTTATTTTATTTTATTTTTCTAGATCTATTTTTTGGAAGTTAAAAACCATCTTCATCCATAACCATTTGTAAGTTTCTCTTGTGATTTTCTACATACGATTTTGTTGGGCTCTACTTAGGACATAATCTCTCAATATACCCCACCTCATGACATCTTCTACATCTAAAAGATATGTTTTCATAATCAAATAGCTCATTAATCATTTTCAACCTTGATTAATTTAAATAAAATACCAATACTAATATTGAACATTAGTATGGTATTCAAGTGGCCTAGGTTTAATAGGACCTCTGCGCCTATTAATCCTTTTTGAAGGGGGGTAATATACCCATTTAGTTCTCACCTAAACATGCATATAAGCAAACAAGTATCAAATGCATCAAACAAGGTGGATGATCTTTTTGCAGGTTCAATGTCTTTTCCCAACTGAAGACTTACGGTAAGTTCTAGGTTACCACTTCAAGCTCTGGATAATTGGATTGCTTATGACCACCAAAATAAGAAGTATGCATCTATATGAGGGTAGTCGTTCATGTTACCCTGAGCTATCAAAATCATAATTTTACTTTTCAAGTACCCTATTTTTGGTGGTCGATTCTACCTCTTCCACCCACGAGTGTACCTAATCCTACATATTAACAATACATTAGCAGTGCCATATCATTTAAATATTAATCACTATAACCCTTGCATAATCAATCAAATGCATCAAAACTAAGTATCAAATCATCATTGATCAATGCATAGTTTTCCATGCCAAAATTCCTACCAAGGAGGGTCATGACATACTACCCCCTTGGGCTAAACACAATCCTATGTGTTTCCTATTTTAAGAAATAAAAGTTATTACAATACATTTTCAAATAAGAAAGGAAAATATTTCTTCATGTCCTCCACTTTCTCCTAAGTGGTATTTTGTTCATAAAAATGGTCCCATTGGACCTTACATTATTCTAGAGTTTGATTTCACAAAGACTTGGAATGAAACTCTAGAATCCTTACTGTCATCACTTCAATAGCCTTGGGATTCACCATCTGCAATCTAGAAATATCCCACACATGTTCAAGATCAGCAACATATTTTCTAAGCAAGAATATGTGGAAGGTGCCATGGATTTTTCATAAGTTAGGGGATAAGGCGAGTTTGTACGCAACTGGGCTGATCTTATCAATGATCTCAAAGGGTCCAATAAACTTCGAATCCAACTTCATGGATTTGATGGCACTTTTCATTGGCTTAACCCTTAAGAACACTTTGTCTCCTATGAAGTATTCCCTTGGTGTTCTTTTTAGATTAGCGTAGCTTTTTTGTCAATTGAAAACTTCCTTAAGCCTGAGCCTGAACACCTTTAATTAATCCTCCATTTCTCTAACCATATCTAGTTTGATCATAACCCGATCCTCCGAATTATCCTAAGACAATGGCATTCTACACCTTCAACCATACAAGACATCAAATGGGGCCATTCCCAAAGAAGAGTGATGTCTATTATTGTAGGAAAACCCTACAAGGTGTAGGTAGTCTTCCCATCAAGACTTTTGATCCATGTAATACATGCAAAGCATGTCTTCTAGAACTTGGTTTACCCTTTCAGTTTGACCATTAGTCTTAGGGTGATATGCTGAGCTTATATTCGATTTCGTGTCTATTGCACGATGTAGGGCTTTCCAATATTCAAAAGTGAATTTGGAATCCCTATCTAAATTAATCATTTCAAGAAACCTATGCAATCTAAATATCTCTTTGGAAAATTTGTTAGCCACAACCTGAGCATCATCTGAGTATCATCAGTTTTTGGTATAAAATTCGCAACCTTAGTCAATTTGTCGACTGTTACAAGGATTGTGTCATGTTGACACCTAGTCTTGGGTAAACCTACTATAAAGTCCATAGATATAACCTACCATTTTTGCGTAGGTATATCATCTAGATACAATTGTACTACATGATGTTTGTGTTCAACCTCTACCTTCTAGTATTCAAGGTACCAAACGATAAAATCAGTGATATCCTTCTTCATTCCCATCCATAATAAGGTATTTTTCATATTTTCCCTGATCTTGGCCCCTCTAAGGTGAGCAGAAGAAGGAGATATATGGGATTCTTGCATGATTATGTTAGCTTTTGATGATTTATATTTAAGGAAATGCAACCACAAGATGTAAAATGAGCAAGCAATGTTAACTATATGATAATGACAATATAATATGCAAGAAAAGTATATGATAAACTTTTGCAATAACTCAGAAAATAGCCATTAATGAAATCTCATGAAAATAGTACAATGTAATATAATGGAGGACTTAAACACTCCAAAAATTATGCATGATCTACATTGTACCTACTAAAATCACTATACTTCCTAACTATCTAGCCTCTCTTTAGCATATATCAAAGGCATATATATAGGGAGATATGTCCCTTGGCCTTTCATCTACCCATGACTCTTCATCTACCTATCCTATGACTCATGTACATGTGGACTACATGCACATTTACATAATTACATATTCTAACACTTGTGCATTTATTATATTGCATGAAGTAACTACTCAAACCCTAATCTAAGATAAACTCCTAATCTAGAGATGTACCCAAGGTGGTACATTGGCATGTACCAAATAATGTAATATACTCCAACACCCCCCTGTATTACATTATTTAGGTATTGAAGACTTAGTCTTCAATATGGTCTTTGTTTTGGTTCTGGAATTCGAGCTCTTCTTTCCTGTTTCCTTCATTGTACTTCCTGTTTGTATCCTAATCAAGTAAATAGTTAGTAGTCTTTATAAAATACAATATTTTCTAAGAGAGCTTTAAATTCATGTTCATCTATAGGTTCTTCTAGTTCCTGAATTTCTTGAATCTCTTGAACTAAGTGTCCTTTTTTTTCCCTTCTATATTTTGCAATTGAGGATAATTGTATTTATTCTAAGAAGTGTATGAACGCTAAAATTGTTGCTAATGTGGATTATATTGAATCTAATATTGTCTTGGTTGGAATGGCCTATTTGATTGGCTTCCATAATTTGTTTGATTTCCTTGATGTTGGTTTCTAGGATTGAATCTACAGTAATTGGTACTATGTCCTTTCTTCCTGCATACTTGACAATATCTATTATTCCATGGTCTTTGTCCTTTTGGGGATGAGGCAACATTTCCTTGTGGATTATCTTTTGAAACTAATGCATTGTTATTCATATTATCTTTAATTGTATTTTCCACTTCATATTATTGAAGAATATTGACTAACTCATCAAAAGATGTATATTTATTTAGGATTTGTAAAGATGTAACTAAATGCTTGTCGCTATCTGGAAGTCCTCTCAGGGTTACCTGAACAAGAAACTTATCTTCTACCTGTTCTCCTAAGGTTAACAATTTTTCTTTTATATATTCTACTTTCCTTAGTAACAGTTATATAATTTCACCACTATTCACTTTCAAAGAATGCAATTGAGTTTGAAGATTTAATATAGTGGCTTTATTATTTCCTTCAAATATTTTGGCTAAGGTTTTCCAAGCTTCTATAAATGTTGTTGCTAAACTAATGTAAGGTTGTATTTCATCTATAATAGCAAAAGTTATTATCATTAGTGCTTTTGCTTCATTTTCTTCAAATTTTTGAATCTCACTATCACCTGTAGTAGGTTTAATTTTGGTTCCTTTAACTATATCCCAAATATTTTCAACTATCAGTATTGAGCTCACTTTGTTTTTCCATGAAGATTAATTAGATTTTGTAAGACGTTGGGATTTTGTAAGAATGAATTTATTTGTTGTCATGTTGATATTTGTATACTACCTTATATCTCCCTAGTTTAGAGTATGTGATCAAGTTTGATAAGAATTTTCTAATTCTCAAGTTTTGTAGAACCCCTTATATCTTCCAAGTATTTGAGTGTACTATAGTCTTGATAAAGTGCTTAGCTTTCTTTAGATATCCTTTTGAGTTGAATCCCTAATGTTTTGAAGATAATTTTAATATAATGTCCAACTCCTATTTCTCACCTTATTTCTCCCTATTGATATATGCACTTTCAATTTGATAATGTTCTCTATTTTTCAAGACTCTATAGTTGGATTCCTTTTGTCCCTTCAATTTGTATAAGAGACAAGTATAAATAATAATTTCTAACTTTTAAGCAATGCTATGAAAACTTTTTACCTTTTAATTCTCAATGGTTTGGTTTTCTAAACTTCAATGATCTAAGTTTGGAGTTGAACTCCTTATATCTCCCTAATTAAAAATTTAGAAAATGATAATATTTGCAAAAAATAATGCTTCAATTTTCAAGGTAGAAATACTTATATCTCCTAGTTTAATAATTTGCAAATACTTTGATAATATTTGAATCTCAAATAATGCAATTTTAAATAGCTCTTAATGATATAATCTCCTTGCTTTAATTGACTTTCTAATCCACTAAGGTTGAAATTTTCTTATATCTTCAATACAATAATTAAATAAACTTAGCCTTAGATATAATGCAATCGATCAGTTTTTGACGATCAACAATCCGCTACAACGAATCGGTATGTGTCTAGGGGCAGTCCTCTGCAGCAAATTATCACTATCAAAATATCTACAACTGATAGATAATTTTTTATTGACAATTCTTCAAATGTGATCATCCTATCTGTAATCGATCAACTTATGTTGATTGATACTCCTCTGCAATCGATCGGCTTATGATGATTGAAACTCCTCTACAATCGATTGGCTTATACTGATTGACACTTTTCTACAACCGATCAACTTATACTGATTGAAACTCCTTTGTAATCGATTCACCTTTTTAGGTTTCTGCAACCGATTAACATATGCCGATTGACACTCCTTTGCAACTAAACAATTTATGTCGAGAGGTTATCCTCTAAAATTGATTCACCTAGATTTATGCAATCGATCGACATATACCAACTGACACTCCTCTGTAACATATTGGTTTCTGATTCACCTTTTCAAGTTTCTACAATCGATCGACATATGTTGATTGACACACCTCTGCAACAGATCAATTTATGTTGAGAAGCACTTCTCTACAACCTTGTCAAGTTTGTGGAATCGATCAATGTCTTTCGATTGACAATCCCCTACAACCAATCGATAAATACATCAAATGACAATAGGTCTTTCATTGCTTCAAAGCTATTTTTGAGTTAGAGTGTTTTAGATGTATGTTTATCGGTAATCCCTTTCATATTTATATAGGTAATATATGTGGTGAATTGGGCAGGAAAAACAAAATTATTTATAATTTGAAAGCAAATTATCCACGAAATTAGGCGAAAGTGGTTGGCGAATTAAAATAAAATAGGATAATTATTATCACCATTGGGCGAATTGACACAAAAAAAAATTCTTCCCAAAAATTTCGGGTGAATGGGCCCAGTGAAAGGTCCCAAAATTAGCAAATTTAAAATTTTGAAAATTCTAAATATAACCAATTTGCGACGATTCATGCTTATACATAACGCTGCCCATATCCCTGTCAGTTGTGTCATTGAAAATAATGTAAGGAAAATTTTGGACTAGATAGATAATTGAGATTGACATAGAAGGGAAGCTTAGGTGCAAGGGGTTCGAGATATCGTAAGGAGGTATCAATACCTCCATAGATAAAGTTTGTTTGATTCATGGGAATCTCCATTGGAATGATAGCATTGATCATTAGAGGTGCATTACGAGGATGACCCAAATCACATGTGGACTGGATGTTAGGCGAGATGAGGTGAGAATTATGTACGACATACTCTCCAATTTCTGGACTGGTCATAAGTACTTAGAGGTGTGGTACCTTAAGACATGTTTGGGAAATCAAGGATCTTGAATTGGATGAAGGTGAGGTAGAATAAGTGGATGTTTGGAACTCAGGTGAAAGATCGATGGGTGAGGGAGAGATGAGAGGTGGTAGGGTACTGGGTCAAGGAGGAATATGGGAAGGGGAGGGGTTGAAATATGGGGATTGGCGAGATGGTGCAAGAGAGGTGAAGGAAGGAGGTTAGAAAACAATTGGTAATGGTTGGGAAGGTGGAGGGAGAGAAGGAGGGGGATTAGAAGAAATTTGATGGGGTGGTCAGGAAAAGGATCATGGGGGAGGACGAGTTTGAGTGGCTAGAGAAGTGGAATATGTGGATGCTTCTGTGGTTGTTTCTTGAGTGGTGGTTGTGGGTCGGATGGGCATGGTGGCAAGGTGAGTAGAATAAAGGGTGGTAGTAGGTGGTAGATAAATTAAATTGAAAAATTGGAATGGGTTATCATTGATCGGGATGCGATGTATCGCTCTGGCATGTAGGTATTTGAGACAATGATGAATAGTTTATGGAACACACTGCATGTCCCAAATCCATGTTTTACTGAGGAGAAGGTTGTATTGCATTTTACCCTCAATGATGTGGTAAAGGGTGGAGATTGTTTTGGTACCTACCTTGACTAATAGACAATTGTGCCCAATGTTTGACATAGTGTACCATTGAAAGATCATGAGTCCATGGTAGGAGCATAGATTATAGAGATATAGGAGTGATGTCCTATTTTTGATGTTGAGGGTGAAGTGTTTGAGAAACATATTTATCAATTGTTCAAATGTATATAAGTTGTGGTGAGGTAAGTTATCATACCAGTTTAAAGCTTGTTCCCCAAGTGACTGTGGGAAATTTTTGAGCATGAGGACATCATAATCGCAAATGTGGTATATACAAATTGATAATTACTCAAATGTTCCCAAGGATCCTCCCTACCTCTAAATTTATCAAATTTGAAATCAAACTTGGAAGGATATGGGGCATGTGGATAGACGGATGGATGGGTTCCAAGCACAACTCACTATAAGTGGGTTTGGAACACCCAAAACTATTTGAATGTGTCTGTAACTGTTTGATTTGGTCTTGCATAGTTTGAATAATTGATGTCAAGACAAGGATAATGAGGTTAGAACCAACTAGAGAGATAACCAATGAATGCTCTAGGTTATTGGGGTTGGGTGTATGATAGTTGGCAAGTGACATTTGATTAGGAGCAATGGGGTTTTGAATGAAATGTGGATGCACATTATGATGTCGAGCTTGATTAACCATAGGAATGATCTCTTTCTAATAGATTTGGTCAGGTCCCTCATAATACTGAGTTTGTGTAGGTACTTGAAGGTGTGTGTTATGATAGGGTGTTTACGTGTACTAGTCAAGATCAGACAATTGTTGTTTTTCCATGGGAGGAAACGATGTTTGATTAGGATTTGATTGGAGATACCCTTGTTGGGGTGGATCCTAAACTACCATTTGTTTTTGGGAGGATATTTGAATATACATTGATTGATTGAACCTTTGATTGGGCATTTGGTGTTGCTAATGTGTTAGAGTGTATCCTGATTGAGTAAGCCCCTAATTGAAAACTTGTTATTGTAAGGGCATTTGAACATACCCTTATTGATTGAGCCCTTGATTGGGTGTTTGTTATTGGAGGGGAATTTGAGAATATCCTTGTGGATTGACTCCTTGATTGGACATTTGATTTTGTAAAGGGATTTTAGTAAACCCCTATTGATTGAGTCCTTGATTGGACATTTGATTTTGTAGAGGGATTTGAGTAAACCCATGTTGATTGAGTCCTTGATTGGATATTTGATTTTGTAGAGGAATTTGAGTAAACCCCTATTGATTGAGTCCTTGATTGGACATTTTATTTTGTAGAGGGATTTGAGTAAACCCCTATTGATTGATCCCCTGATTGGGTATTTGATTGTTCAAAGGGGTTTGAGGAAACCCTTGTTGATTGAGCCCTTAATTGGGCATTTGATTATTTAAAGGGGTTTGAGAAAATCCTTGTTGATTGAGCCCTTGATTGGACATTTGATCGTTGAGAGGGGCTTGAGGAAACCCTCATTGATTGAGCATTTGATTGATTATAGGGATCGAGTGAATCCCTGTTGATTGAGCCCCTGATTGGGCATTTGATTTTGCAATGTGAGGTGAGAGAATCCTTGTGCAACTGATGTAAAGATAGTTTATCCAAGAGATGACATGGAAGGAGGATTAGACATCCATTAAGGTGTAATAATGAAGAATTAGGTTGTGGTTTATTGATAAGATAACAGTTGATTGATGAGAGATTGATTGGGTGCTAGCAATGTGAAGGTAGTGAGTTGGGTTTGTGATTAAGGACGATGAGGAGTGGTGCCAGATTGGGTGGGTGGAAAGGTGAAGATCATGGTTGTGGAAGGTGGAAGGCTAGTGGATGGAGGAATAGAAGTTGGATTACTTGAAGAAGAAGCTTCTTGGGGTCTAGTCAACGAGGGACTAGAGAATACGAAAGTGAAGGAGTTGGATGTGGTACCAAATAAATTATAATCAAAATGGACGAAGGAATCTGTTGATGGAAGATGAATGCCAAAGCTTGACATGTCGAGTTGGAAGACAATAAATAGTTCCATTTGAAGGATGTGTTGATGGTAAAGGAGAGGATTTTGAGTGATGCTTATCAAAGATGATGAAGTTTGTGGCTCACCCAGTTGCTCTTGTTGGGATGACTCTCCTTGGTGTTCAAACAATGGATTCACTTGTGTGTGTTTTAGGAGTGCACGCTCTTGAGTGTGCACTTTGCTCCGTGTGTGGACCATATCATGTGAAAATGGAGTGTAGATCAACTCTGGTAGTAAAACATCAATAAAATACACCATTCTAAGCTATGATAGGTCCTATTTTGTGACATAGAAGTAGTTTTCAAGTCAAAACATACCTCGACCTACGTTTTTAGAAAAATAAGTGTTTGAAGTCCATAAAGTGGCCAAAATGATTTTGGATGTCTCTGAAACCATATTTTTATAGTTGTTAATAATTTTGGTGGTGTTTTGAGAGGTTTTGTAACCATTTTGTGAAATTTTGTAACTATTTTGTGAGGTTTTGTAACCAGATTTTGTAAGTCGCAAACAACAAACAAAGTGTGTGTTTTATCTTGAAATTAATGTGAGATTATCTTGTTTTGTAGGTTTTATGTGTTTTGATGTAAAATACCGCTACAAACTCAAGGTATATGAATGATTTCTAGAAAAGGTATGTTAATGCACACCCTTCCCGCTATACTCAAAAGTATGCAAGGAGTGAGGAGGCAAAAATGGGTGAATGGTTTCTAGGATGATGAATGGTGTATAGGTAGCCTTATGGAAAAATTACCCCTCAAAGGGGTTGTGTTATCTAATGTCTTGCTATCTAATGTCTAGTTGGGCTTTCACTTCACCCTCGTGTGAGCTTGGACAAAAAATGACAGTTGCATCTACTAATTATTAAGCCCTATAGTTAAGGGGCATCTAAACCTACCTACTTTAAGACACACCCAAAATTAGGGGGCTTTTCGATGATGAAGTTTGAAAAACCTCTCGCGGGGGGCCACTAAGGTGTTTAGGGAGGCGAGCCAACGGTTGGAGTTGAAGCCCAACGTCGAATGTCTTGATTGGCAGTTGGTGATGAAATCCAACACAAACCAATGTTTATTCCTTACGTACGTGTGTGTGTATGCTATATTTTGAGAAAAGTGGTAAATGCTTTGAAATGAACTACACTAAGAAAAATAAATGCACTTTTATTTTTAGATTTTTTTTTTAGAAAAGAAAATGTGCTTTAGAAATGCAACAAATGTAGCAAAATCCAGCAAAGCATGTTTTGCAAACAATAAAGTAACACTATGCTAAGAAGCAATGAAAAGGGTCACTTGATTTCAGCAAGTTGATTTAAGATTTGTAAGCAATGAATAACTAAACTAACTTGAAAACTGACCACACGATTATGGTGCCTTTTGAAAGCAAATCTAGGCTAAGTTGTAATATGACCTAATGTTCTAGGTGCCTTTTGGAAAATAAAATGCAAATGATGAGTTGATATGCAAATGCAAGCAAATGTAGGAGAAAAATATGTGAAATTTTAATATTTGGAATGGTCTACTTCTATTTTCTAGCTTTTGGTTAGCTTTTGTGGTCTGTTAGAGTCTGCCACAAGTGTTAGAATGCAAAATGCACCTTGAGGTGTGTTTCAGTCCAAAACATATCTCAGGGTGCATTTCCTTGGTCGGTTTTGGACTTGTAACAGGTCTGGAAGAAAAAAATTAGGTGTTTTTTGCTCTATACTTGTAATTTTGATAGAAAATATTAGAATTTTATTAAGTGGAATAAAACCTATTTGTAAAGAAAAATACTAAAAAGAACATCGATTGATGAAAAACAATGTAGGGTGATCCAAAGGAAAGCTCAAAGTTGTCGATATGGATCCTGAAGCGTGTCTTAGGATTTGGGAGAGTCCATGTCTGGTTTTGTAGGACCTGTAACGATAACAAGATCACATAAGTTGTTAGATATCTAAGAAACTAACACGAGCATATAAAACTGTGATCACCAAAATGAAATGAAAGAAAAACATGTTGCTTCATATTATTGATTGTAAAATAGTGTTACAGCAAGGATATGATATCCTTTTACAAAATACCCTATAGGGTTACAAAAGAGGGGCTCATGAAGAGGGACCCTAGCATCGAATAGGTTTTGTAACACTACAATCATCTTCCTTTAATTCCTCAAGGGTGAAATGGGATTATAATGCATGCCACTCTGAGCTACACCTGTTCTATGACCTGTATAACCCTACAAAAGATAGTTAGACTATTTTGAGGCCTATATCAATTAGACCTCTTGTAAAGAAAGATATATTGACAAAAAGATGAATTTAAAGTGCATAACAAAGATTCAAAATGGTCTGAAATTGATGCAGGGGCAGTATCTTACCTCGTAGACCAATCTGTCGACTAGAAAGTGGAAAATGCACCTCGGGATGCATTTTTAGGCGTGATCACACCTCGGGGTGTGTTTTGGGTTTTGCTTTTGATTTTTGTTGAAAAATGATATCTGGAGCTTGCTAATATTGTTCTATGCTGGTTTGGAGGTTGTTGTCCGTTCTACTCCTTAGACCACCTTGAAAATGCAAAAATGATGTAGAAAAGGGGGCTCACATGCTAAAAGGGGTTTGGGATGGATTAGTCTACATTTTTCTAGCATAACATTACCATTTTCAGCCTCCTTAAATTCGTAGACATGGTCTTTTATTTATAGACTTCTTTGGCAAGTAAAGGGGGAGGGTGATGTGGAGGAGAGAGGAGGGCTCTCTTTAAGGCATGTGGGGTGGTTGAGACTTTCCACCTAAGTTCCATAAGTGAGAATGGGCACTCCATGCCCATGTAAGACCTTGGAAAAGGGGAAAGACCCATTTTTCAACACTTTTCATTCAATGCCATGTAAGAGAAGTGGGTGGTTTTGGAAGAAGGGAGCAAGTGGGTGTATTGGAAAGCGCATGAGAGGAGTGTGAGGGGTGCCTACATTGGAAGGGGAGGATAATTTTCTTATTTTCTTGCCTCCTAATGTTTTTGAATTGATTTTGCATTGATTTTAGGGTTTTGGAATGTTTTTGCCCCTTTTGGAATTGATTTTGCTCTTTTGAATTGATTTTGTATTGATTTGAGGGGTTTTGAATTGATTTTGGTATTTTGAATTAAATTTACATTATTTTGTTCTTTTGATGTTAATTTTTTTTGCAAGAGGTTATTTGAGACATTTTGAGGTGTATACTCCTATTTATTCATGTTGTTTATATCTTTTTGTATTTTCATCTATATGCTCTTCTTCCCTTTTCTACATATGATTATGGTGAATGTATGTTTTAGAATACTTCTAGAAAGTATTATGAATTTCAAAAATTTCCTTTTGTCAGTTAAACTTGCTAAAAGCTTTCTAATCCTTCAATTTTTGACAAAAATATTCAATTAAAATTTTTTAATGGAAAACTACATTAAGGGCACAAAGGGTGTTGGAAAAAATAAGTCCCCCCATTTTGATAAGAAGATTCAATTTATATTAAGTGGTATTAGGTAAACCGGTTAGATTCCTCATCATTTAAAGAGGAAACCAAGGTTCAAATCTTGTCAAGCGATACATGGATAATATCCAAGCTTTGTTGTAGTACCACTATATGGTGATGATGTAATACGGGTGGGGCCCGTTTCAATCCCATATAACCAATTGAAAAAATATTCAATTTATAAATTTCATAAGAAAACCCCATTAGAGAGTAGAGGAAGGGTGTTAGAAACAAAAACCATCAAGAGGGAGGCTCACTCTTGACATCTTGACTCTTAAGTTTTCAAGAATGAGCCTCCATCTCGATCTAGAAGGCTTCCAAATTCCTTGGAAGGAATATACTATCAAGTCCAAGATACTCTCATAATCGCTCTCATAGCACTTCGAGCATGATTTGGGTCAACTTTTCCAAATAATTAGGGCATATGAATCTTGTTATATCCTCTTACCAAAGGTGGATAAACTAGGCCAACCCCCCTTGGATAAGAAGTCATGACTTGACCTTAGGATCCAAAGTGTTGAGCTTCCCATGAGAAGACCTTCAACATGTAATATGGTGACCACAATCTATCCTCTTATTTCAAAAAGAAAATATTTAAATCATCAAGAAAAAGGTAGGTTTCTAACTAACCATCCCTCATGGTTAGAAAGGGATCATTAGGAATAACACATACCCTCTGCTAATTATTCCAAAATAACCTTTACAAAATAGGTTCTCAAATGTAGCATAAGGGGTCTATAGTGCTCTTAGAAAATTTCCAAATTATGTTGGTATAATAGAATAAATTTATTGCAACCATCATCAAGAGCTGAAAAAATCATGTGAATTGAACAAAAGCAGGCTCAAAAAGCTTCTATATGTAGAATTTATGGCCTTCGAAAGTTTTCCTTCATGCATTGACAACCATCAAAATTTGAAAATTCAAAATTTCAAATTTATCTATGACCAACCTATGGGTGCCAAGTTTCATATTTATCCAATGCAATTTGTCACCTATCCCCCACTTTTGCTACTGACTAGGACAATGATTGGTCATACAAATATTCTTCCTTTACTAACGGGGCAATTTCAACAATAAACATGTTAAAAAATGGTTGGTTATAACCTTCATAAATAGAAAAAAATTGTGACAAGCAGACATCTAGGTGTTATGTCGGTTGTTTCTTAGCTACATAAGTACACACATGCCAAATCAACACTAAAGGGCAAGTTAGGGGTTTGAATCTTAAACCTTTCTCTCTTGATAAGATTTGGCCCACATGCCACATGACTACACACTTAAATGTGCTCCACTTATGAATTTAAACTTACTATGCCTTACCTTCATGATATTCAAGTAGTGGGACAAATATGAGATATTGTGCAAACAAGGTTCAACTATTCTCCTCAATTGATGCAAAAAAATATAGACTAGGATTGGAACCTATGCTTTATAAGCCCCCAAAGCCTTACACAATGCACAATAGACACCAAGCCCAAATAATTATTGATTAACAAAGTGTTTGCACTACCTTTGTACTTACAAAGTCCACTCATAAGCAAGCAAAAAAGAAGAGTTAGGGGGTTGAACCCACGAATTTATTGGAAGCCAACATTTTGCACACCCTGTCGCTAAACCTCATTACCTATTGGCCCATGGAAATATCCTCCAAGTACTTGGAAATGATCACCTCAATTTTCTCTTGAGGACACATTGTGTGCAAGGAATAGGAGAACCTTCAAATCCACCTAAGAATGCATTATGCAAAAGGATAAAAAATAGATGGAGAGAGTCAAACTTCAAACCTCTCAAACCCAAGGCTTTCACACAATAAGTTTGAGTCATGTGTTATGACATGCTGACTAAAAATGGAACTCATATTAAAAACCATATCTCAATTCCCAAGGTTCTAAAACCAAAAAAAATATTGTCATGATTCAAACTCATGACCTTGTCATCACTAGCCAAATGCCTTGTCTCTAGACCACATTGCATCCACAAAAAAACTACCCCATTAAAAAATTCAAATATGATAAGAGTGCAAAACATGTAATTTCTCATGTAGTTGTACTTTCCCACCACAACAAGGAATAGTCATCAAAATATTCCATCATTAAAATTCAAATTTTGAAAGTTTGAGGGAAACTTTTAAACTCAAAAAAACAAGTGTCAAAAAGACAAAATCTTTAAAAGTACTAAATTGGAACCCCCTAAAATTTCTTAAAGAATCCAAAAAAGTTGATGGTTCATCCACATTTGCCATGGTTTTTCCTATACAACATATTTTTAGAACATAATATGTAAAACGAACCTCTCATGGCAAAGCAACATATGATGTTTTTAAACCAATCAAACAACCTATCAAGTGGATTATAGGTCTTTGCCATGCACTAGAGCCTACCCATGGCTCATTCGGTAATTGAAGGTTATATGTCAAATGTTCAATTTTTTCTTCTTTGTCTTCGAAAACCATATAGATTTCCCTCTCATCTATGCTACACCAATGCTAAAGCAAGATTTGAAGAAAAGAAGGAAGTGAATTTTTTTATAAAAAATTGTAAAAGATAATTAGGGTTTTTGAAAAAACCTCAAATCCAATCCACCAATTTCCATAGAAAATGCTTCTTCAAGGCATCATTGGAATTATCCATAAAAATTAATTAACCAACAAAATAAATTTAATTTCAAAAGAGGGAAACATGGTTGAATTATCAGTGAATATTTATTTTGAGCTAATTAGTTGCTACTACATAAGAGGTCCTCGTGATCCAAGCTCCCACTAGGGTTTTCAAGGACAAAACCCAAAAAACTATTGATCAAGATCATTCCACAAAAAAATGCTCTAAAAATAATATCTCTGCATAGCTAAGTGAAGTCGCTCCATTTATGCTTTGATACCATGTTAGAATTTACAACACTTTCTAATAATCATTGGAAGCATAACTTTCACTACAAGCATAAGAAAGAGAATAAAGAAGTGAAATAGAAATATCAAGAATACAAAATAGGATGGGTGGGTCCCCAAGGTGGACACACAATAATATACAATGGATTAGTGGTTGGGGGTATTTATAGTGAATACCTAATCCTCAAATTACAATTACAATTACATTAACCAAGGCCAACATAAGGCTCAAGGTTAAGTCAAGTTACTAAACCTTTAATTAAGGTTTAGTTAAGGTTAACCATCAAGGTGGTTTAACCAATCCCACAAGGGGTGAATACATAACCATCCAGGTGGATTAACCAATCCCATAAGGGATGAATACAATAATATTGCTCATAGGCTTACATCATCATTGATTGAACTTGGTCAATAAGGTTAGATTACCATATGATATGTGAGATCGTGGGGGTGCCTGTAGGCACCCACCTCTTATTCTTTCTATCTATTCGTGTCATTTATCTATTTCTCTCTATTTTTTTCTACATGCTCTTCTATTTCTCTTCATACAGTTGTGATGAATGTATATTTTAAAGTGTTTATGGAAAGTATTGTGAATTCCAACAACTTTCTTTTATCATTCAAACTTGTTGAAAGCTTTATAACCCTTCAATTTTTGAAAAAAATATTCAATTTAAAAGTTTCACTAGGAAACTACAATAAGGGGCATATGAAGGGTGTTGAAAACAAGAACCCCCTAAGAAGATTCAATTTAAAAAAATTCACTAAAAATCCCATGTAAAGATAGAGGAAGGGTGTAAAAAACAATAATCCCCTCACAAATCTCATGATTGATGAAACTTCAACTTTTGACAAATATAATAACATTTTAAATATGTTTGAACATACTTGTTCGAGCCAATCATACCACTAATCCCATTAATACAATAACCCCTTACAAGATCTCATGATTGATGGAATTTTATTTTTGACAAACTTGCTAATGTTTAAAATATACTTGAGCATAATTGTTCGAGCAAATCACACCATAAATCCCATTATTGATACATCACTGCTTCGTAATACACCATGTTAGGTATTCCAAACCACTCTTAACTATAATTCAATACAAATTAAACAATCATACCACTAATCCTATTACTACATCATTGCTCCTTAATTTTTTATAAAAACATTTAGTTTACATTTTTTTATTAAAAAATCCAATAGAATCTCAAAAGTTAAGATATTTAAGCAACCAAGGTCACATGTGATTAGATATTAAAGTTTACCACAAAATTTGAACCAATATTTTAATATATAAAATTCCTGACTTCCCATCAATTATTATAAATCTTAAGACTTTACAAGAAATACAACTTAAAAAAAACAAATCTTAAGACTTTATAACAAGTATACAACTTGTGATGATAAACCTATTTTGACTAAAAAATCTTTACGATGAGAGAGAGACTGGTTGTGTGTTGGTCATAGGGGTTTCGGTGGGAAAATATTTCCTGTTGCATTAACACCGCCTTGATGCGGTGTCACTTCACCCTTTTCAATGGTTGTCGCTCATGCAGTGGACTCCATTTATTCTGAGTCTGCTAGAGAGTTCACTGGTATCGGGGAAGCGTTCATGCAAGTTCATTCTAACAATGTATCACGAGGTAAAGGCCCTATCCCTGAAGTTGTTATTCCTTTGCATGAGTTTCATATGGCTTGTGAGTGGTTTGAGAGTCATACCCTGGTGGGTTATTTTTTGGGTCGTATCCCATATGATACCCTTATTCGTTCATGGGTCTAGCTAGGGCCCATATGGAGTCAAAGTGGAGAATGTACAAAACCTTACCAAAGGGTATTTCCTTTTTCGCTTTTCAGACCCAGCTTAAGCACAAAAGGTTTTGTTTAGGGTCCATGGACTTTTCATAATTATCTATTGATTCTACAAACCTAATCTTGAAATTTCCAAGTCAGTGATCAAGCTACACTGGAAGTCCCGGAGTGGGTTGAATTTCCCGGTCTTCCTATTCCTCTTTGGAGTTTTTTGCAGACTTTAGTTGCCCCCTTAGGTAAGTTTGTTTGCCTTGAGCCAGAAAAGTTTTTCTTCGCTCAATCCACTAGAAGGGTTTGTATCAAAGTTGACCTTACCAAGGATTTGCAGGAGTTTATTGATATCAAAATCGAGGACCAAACCAAAAGGCAACGAGTTGCCTTTATCAATTTACCCAATACCTGTTATCGGTGTCAATCTGTAGCTCACAAAATTTGGGAGTGCCCTCTAATGGAATGGAAATATAAGGCAAATCCCTCGCCCACTCCTGTGGATCCCGCTAATGGCTCGCAGGGAAACACTAAAGAATGGACTATTGTCTCTAGAAGGAAATCCCATGGTGCTAAGCAGCAAGAAGCTTCAATTTTTGCTATGCAACCTGCCCCTTCTCCTTCTCAAGACATACAAGCTTCTACTGAAGCTGTTCAGACTCCTGTTGATATGACCCCTCCGGTTGTTGGCATGCAACCCCCAATTCCATCGATGTCTCAACTTCTTTGGTCGGACCCTTCTTTGGCCTCAATGGTGGTAGCTCCAGATAATTCTTCAGTGGAGGAGGGTCGGGACTTGAAGGTCCTCCACTCTCGCAAACCTATTCGAAATGACAAACGTCGACAACTAAACAATGATGCTTTCCATGCGACCTCCAACTATTTTGGCTCACTTACAGGTTTGGGTGATGCAAAGGATGTCATGCATCTTAACAAATCCCAATGATTTTATTCTCGTAGAATGTTTGAGGATTGACGGACCCGATCAAAAAATATTTGGTCCAAAATGAGATGTCAAATGTTTCTCGAATGCATGGAAGCCTCAATTTTTTATGTCTACAAGAAGTTAAGATTTTTGATTTCAATCTGCGATGTGCATGTGACTTTTTATGGCCACGAAGTACCTCTTTTGCCACAAAGCATTCCCCAGGAAAAGGAGGAGTCATCACTATCCTTGGGCCTCAATTATAGAAGAATGTTGTGACTTGGGGTGTTGACCCATCCAATAAAGTTGTCTGGATTTTGCTCGAGATCTACCGAAAACCGTTTGGGGTGGTTAATGTGTATGCCTCGAATATCGCTTTTGACAGATGTGAGTTGTGGAGATGGCTTACCATGAATCTACCATTTGCCACTTGGGTGCTTTGTAGAGATTTTAATATGGTGGAGAAAGCTTCCGACAAGGTCAGTCATGTCCCGATGTGGTGGTGTTTAGGTGAAAGAGAAGCTTGGTTTTTTATGAAAACAAGCTTCGCCTTTATGACCCTAATTCCTTCTTCTCACTTTCTGACTTCTCGTAGGCTCTTTGGTACACCTGGTCCAATTTTTAGGCTGCTTCTGCCAGGTTTTGGTACGATTGGATAGAGCCATGATTTTTGAGTGTGACAACTTTCAGTTCTCCCGTATTTTACCTTCTTCACCGTATGTACTGACTTTGCCTAGTACTACACTGTCTGATCATTCACCTATTTTATTCTCGATGGCAATGTTAAACTTTCAACCTAGAGTGCATTCTTCACAGTTTTACCTAAATATTTCTTTTTTGCATAGCTTTAGCATGAAAGCTCATATATGTCGTATTTAGAATTTGATTCCTAGACCTAATGGTATTTCTGAAAGGATTGAATGGTGTAATGTTGTCATTCAACGAACCACTAAGGTGTTGCGGACTCTAGGTGTTGAAGTTGCAAAACAATGAAAACAGGCTAAGTCTACCTTGCAAAGCGAGTTATCCAAAGCCTATCTCAGGCTTGAAGCCTCTCCTTTCAGCTCTGTTGCTCAATATTAAGTTTCTTCCATTCAGCATGAGCTAAAAAAAGCTGATTTGTATGAAGCCAAGGGTGCTCAATTATGTGCTCGAATGCATTGGCTCAAAATGGGGGACAAAGTGACCAAATATTTTTTTCAACGCCTCAGACCTCCTACCCAGTATTCTTAGTTTCAAGCCATTCAAGTTGATGGGCAAAGATTTATAGATCTTCTAGACATTGTCAAAGCCTTTGTTTCACATTATCAAGGTATTTTTGCTTCTCAACCCCTTGATGATGCTAGAAGGCAAGCTCTTGCTGATTGTACCATTGTTGTCCCCAACAAGCTTTCTCCTGAGCAAATGCTATTATGTGACACTCCTCTTTCTCTGGAAGATCTAAAAAATGCCTTGTCACTCATGGCCAATGATAAGGCACCTGGGCTTGATGGCTTCCCATGTGAATTCTATAAAGAATTTTGGGATATGTTTGGTTCTGATCTCCACAAAGTTTATCTCAAAGCCTTGCAATGTGGTTCACTAGGTTCCATTATTAACAAAGGCAATCTTAAATTTATTCCTAAGTCTGGAGATCCTGAGCTCATCACCAATTGGAGGCTGATCACCCTGCTTAATGTGAGCTACAAGATTATTGCTAAAGCCCTTGCGCTTAAGCTTAAATCTCTCCTGCCTTTGATTGTCAAACCTGAACAAACTAGCTTTGTTAAGGGAAGATATATTCTTGATAATGTTCTTGTTGTTTGGGAAGGTATGGAGTGGGCAAGAAATTTTGAACAAGATGCTTTATTCATTAATATTGACTTTGAGAAAGCCTATGATAAGATGGAGTGGTACTTCATAAATGCCATGCTTCAGGCTCTGGATTTTGGGCTAGTGTTTGTGAGCACCATTCTTATGTTATTTCAAGATGCTTAAGCTATTCTTACCTTGAATAATAGTCAATCTTAGTAAATTTCTCTTGGTCGCTCTGTAAGACAGGGGTGCCCTCTTGCTCCATCTTTTTTCATTATTGCTGCAGAGTCTTTTGGCTATTTGTTGGCCCATAAGATGGATCAAGGATTAATCAGGGGTATTGCTCTCCCCAATTTTGACCGTCAGTTGGTCAATGGTCATTTTGCAGATGATTCTTTCTTAATGCTTCAAGAAGATGAACAATCCCTTTCCTCAACTATTAGTTGCTTAGAGGTGTTATGTTTAGCCTCTAGTTCTTCTATACAATGGAAAAAAACCTCCTGTTTTCGGCAATCTCAATCTCAGCTATAATGATGGTTGCATCATTTCCAATGGACTTGGATTCAACCAGGTGAGGTGTTTAAATTTCTTGGAATTCCTTTTGCGTTTCATGGTTTCTTTGCTCAATTGTGGCAGTATGTTATTGATAAAGTGGAAAATAAGCTTTTTTATTAGACTAGTAAGAAACTTTCTCTGGCAAGAAAATTTTAGATTTGTTCTAAGGTTTTAGCCACCACCCATGTCTATTATTTGTCTTTCTAGGTTCCATCCAAATCTTGTTATAAAAAGCTGGATAAGATTCTGAGAGACTTCTTGTGGGCCAAAGACTCTATCAAGCAAGGTTTTCATTGGGTAGCCTAGGAAATTTGTTGTTTGCCCAAGGACTATGGAGGCATGGGTTTGTTTGATTGTCACCGACAAGGTTTTGCCCTTTGTGCTAAATGGATCACCCGATATTTAATTAGGGATGAATCTTGGAAAGTGCTGGTCAGACATTACATTTCTTCTGGTTTGCTTCAGGGGAAGAAACTTTGGAAAAGGTTGGGATTGCAATCCATTCTTACTGCCCCTGTCCCTATTAAAGTTAAAGGTTCATTTGTCATTCAGAGTATTTGGAAATCCTGGGAGGCCTTCAAACCCTGGCTTAGTTGGAAAGGGAGTTTTCGCAAGGCAGGTGCCTCTTGCCTTCCATGAATATTTGGTGGTCTCCTGTTATCACTTGACAGGGTTCTCCCTTAGCTCTGGTGCAGTGGGTCAGAGCGTATTGCTTCCATTTTTGATTTCTTATCCCGACATACCAGGTGTTGAATACCCTGGAAATTTTTTTGTCAAATTCACAATTGAAATCCTGGTGATAGAGACACTTATGAGGTGGTTATTGATAGTATTCCATTTTCTATTTGGAGCAAACTACATAAGCATTTTCAAAAACTTGATAGGTGTTGGCCTAGGGAGCTTCCTGTTTTGTAATATAAAGCTCATCTTGGTTACAAATGGTTTACCCCGCAAGTTCCAATGGTTGATAAGCTCACTCTGAGATGGGACTTAGTCTCTCTTCCCTCTCGATGGAATAAGAGGTTTCAGATTGCTTGGGCTACTTATATTGAACCTAAACAAAGTTTTTTTTCTTGGAGCCTCTTACACCAAGGGTTACCTATTGGCAATAGGCTCAAGCATCTGGGTGTTCATAATCCCATTTGCTTGGTTTGTGGATAGGCGAAAGATTTACTGCATGTTTTTTGGTTTTGTGATCGGGCTCAGTCGGCCTGGGAGTGGCTTCTTAAAATTTTTAGACCTTTTTATGCAGGAGGATTTTACTTGGGTGCATGCTATTTTGGGTGACCCTATTGCTTTTTCTTTCAACTTGGGTGTTATTTGGAATATTTTTAGAATTGGTACCTTGTTTTATCTATGGAAGTCCTGGAATAGAGCTATTTTTTCTCAGCAAGATGTCGGGCGTGTCTTATTTGTTGATGATAAATATGATATATTCTTTGATTGTCGGTTACAAATTCAAGTACAGGTTAAAAAAGTACAGGTGAAGCTGCAGTACTTACGTACTCTCATGGATCATTGGGGAAATGCACCTTGCGTTATGAGTCATGTACCTCTTCCTTCCCCTACTAGGTGGCAGTGATTTATCGGCTTCTTTCTTTCTGAATGCATATTTGACACTGTTTTGGCAGTTGTTATCTAACAGTTTGTGGACTGTTTCTAACACTCTTGTATACTCCTAACTACAGTGGTTAATGTATTAGTTTACGGGGTGTGCTACCTTTTTTGTATGATTAGACATTATTTTATTAATATAATGACCTTTTCATCCAAAAAAATGTATACAACTTGAATGGGCCTAACAATATGATTTGAAACAATCCTTGCAAGGACCCCAGTAGTATGTTGTTGGTGTTTCATCTCACTGATTTGAGTTTGAATCACAGGGACAAAGACCTCCTGTTGTTATGCCCCTGATGAGAAATGTGACCCTAAGTTGTACCATCGATGTACTTCGTTGTATTACTTAAAAATAAAACAACTTAGGTTAATGGTAAGAAATTCAAATTATATATATATATATATATATATATATATATATATATAGTTGTATGTAATCCTTAGTTATATTACTTAAAAATAAAAAATTGAAAATAACTTTGGTTAATGGTAAGATTTTAGAACTTTGAATAAAATATAGGTTATATTCAAAATATTTATATATATATTTATTTTGGTTGTGCAGGGAACCTCTATAATCCTTAGTCGGCAGGTAAAAAAGGATCCGACTGTCCAAGAAATCAAGTGGTAGCAACCCAACCTCTATAATCCTTAGCCTGCTAGGTAAAAGGGATAGACTGTCCAAGAAATCAAGGTGGAACAACCCAACCTCTATAATCCTTAGCCGGTCAGGTAAAGGGAATCTGATTGTTCAAGAAATCAAGGCATGTAAAAGAGTGTTTGTGTATTAGTTGTTTCGATTTGATTTTTTATAAAATGAGATTCTTTTACATGGCTTGATTTCCTGAACAATCAGATTCCATATATATATATATATAGGTTGTATGTAATCCTTAGTTGTATTACTTAAAAATAAAAAATTGAAAATAACTTTGGTTAATGGTAAGATTTTAGAACTTTGAATAAAATATAGGTTATATTCAAAATATTTATATATATATTTATTTTGGTTGTGCAGGGAACCTTTATAATCCTTAGTCGGCAGGTAAAAAAGGATCCGACTGTCCAGGAAATCAAGTGGTAGCAACCCAACCTCTATAATCCTTAGCCTGCTAGGTAAAAGGGATAGACTGTCCAAGAAATCAAGGTGGAACAACCCAACCTCTATGAATGAAAGATTTTAATTACGTCCGCGAGACCCAAATGTGGTCTATGGGACCTCAAATATGGAAGTACAATTACTCAAATCATATCATATGATCTTTAATATCTTTGAGAAGGTTGTTCCTTCTCCTCGCTCGATTTGTGTTAGCAATTCTCCAACTTTTTTTATTTTCTTGTCTTCAAATAAATCTGTAATAAACTCGTTCCCAAGTGTTTCTTTGTATTTGTCACGGATATCCGAAAAACTCGGGCATTTATAGATGAAGTGTTCCTCCTGTCTCTCATCGCCTCCGTGCTTGCATAGAGTACATATCCTTTCTTCCCATTGTTCTTTGGGCGTTGTCCATCTCCCCGTTTCACATCTAAGCCTATGAGAGCTAGTCCTTATCTCGAGCAATGAGTATTTTTTCCTTCCACTTGATTTCGAGCGCCTATATACGCTTTTTCCTTGTGGTCATACGTTGGGTTAAAATTTGCAATATAATATTGTCTTTTCCCGCTTGCATTTTTCCACATTCCACTTCTGAACTTTTCATTCACATAATTTTTAATGTCTTTGTTGACATTTGGGCATTCATTTATGTTGATTTCCCAACGTTTCATCCATTTTCGATTTTGTTTCATCCACGTATTCTTTCGCCTATGTAACTCTTCGTCTCTAACTCGCTCTAGGCCATCTATCATTTGTCATGTTTTCTGTTTTTTTCAAGTAACATAACAGCTTGGTCATAGCAATTGCTTCTAAAGGGAACATTCCAGTTTCAGCTAGAATAATTTCATAAAGGGTTGTGGCCTTAATTTTGAGAAAGTTTGTGATTAGATATTTATAATCCTTAATTTTGAGAAAGTTTGTGATTAGATATTTATAATCCTTAGCCGGTCAGGTAAAAGGAATCTGATTGTTCAGGAAATCAAGCCATGTAAAAGAATCCCACTTTATAAAAAATCAAATCGAAACAACTAATACACAAACACTCTTCACTACAAACTGACCTATCATTTGAGATAAAATTCAAATAACACAACCCTGCAATCCTCACGAAACGAAGAGGAACGCTTATTGTGAAATAGATTAAAAATTCGGGGAAAAAAAAACGACCAATGTACAAATGAACATAAATTTGCTGGTTATCCATATAGTAGAAGAGCACCGAAGCACCCAACACAAAACACAGAACGTAGTCGTCAGAGAGCGAGAGAGTTGCGATAGCATTTTTCGTTCTTGCATTTTGGGAAGAAGAGGAAATGGGGGAGGATGCTCAGCACATCAAGAAAGTGGCGGCCTCTGCGTATGACTATGAAAATGATCCGCGATGGGTCGATTACTGGTCAAATATTCTCATGCCGCCCAACATGGCTTCCCGTCCTGACGTCATCAAGCATTACAAGCAGAAGTTCTACAAGCGTTACATAGTAAGTAATTAATTCCCATTCATTTAATGCCCAGCAATTTTGGGGAAAATTGAAACCCTAGATCTCAGGCAATCGAAACCCTAACCCATGTTTCTTCTGAAATTCATAACATGCGGTTGGATTATTCATTTTTTGGTTTAATTATTGAATTGTTTAGGTTTCTTTCTCCGTGCTTTTTTATTTTTATTTTTAATATTATATGAGTGTGGGTGTAAAATTGGGTTTGCTAGAATTGAGACAAAGGCCTCTGTTGTTTATGGACTGCTGTTGACCTAATTTTTGTGGGCCTAGATACCCAGTTTGTTTAAGGCATCGTGGCGTTTTGTCTTGTCATGGCGTTGTTTAAGAGCTTCCACATCATGCAACAGGGTCATTCTTTAAGCAATGCATTTTTTGAATCACTGCCCCAAGTAATGTCCTACATGCTGATCTAGCAGCGAAGAGTACATGGTCTCAGAATCTTGGAAAAACTTTAAAGACCAAGTGAAAGTGATCAATGCGTGCGCGCGTGTGAGAAATTTTGTATTCAATAACTAAACAGACTTCTCTGGGCGCAGTAAGTGTGAATGAGGTGTGCTTTTGGAGAAAAAAAAAAGCAAATTTTTAACATCTATGAGGGGCCAAAACGACTATGGGACACGCAAACCTTCAAACATAATATGTTATCTTACTTGTGGAAACATGTTTATGTGAAAATTCAAGGTTGAATTGGTGTTATCTCTTTCTGAAGAACTGTTTTTTTGCTACTGATCTTGCTGTTAAATTCTCCAAGCTTTTCTAATAGAATCCAGAGAATTCATACTATTGAAATGAAATGATTTTAATTATGTCCACAAGACCAAAACAGTCTATGGGACCAAGAGCTTTAATACAAGATGGGGTATGATGTACAACCCTACTTTTTTTTTGGATTCGAACCTTGGACCTCTTATTCAAATTTTCAAAATTTAACAGCATCCAAGAAAAACAAAATTGTTCAACAAAGTAAAAAAAACTCAACATTCTTTTATCGTACTTTGGAGTGTGTATTTTTCTGTTGTTGATTTTGATGAGGAGTTTTCCTGTTTTTTCTGTTTTTAATTCTTAAAAAAGTTTCATTAGTGAGTTTACAGAGTGCCCTCATATGCAATCCTGATGTCCTTGTAGGCTTCACATTCCATGAGAAAATGTTTTTTTGGTCTCCACTACTCCTGTTGTGCAAAAGACATATTTGTTCTGACCATGCCTCTTGGGGAATTGTCCATCTCCCAGTTTCACATATGAGATGGTGTGAATTGGATCTTAGTTGGGCTATATGCATTTTTTTCTTCAATTTGACCTTTGAATCTATGTGCTTCTTTTGGCTGTGTTTACAGTTTGGGTTGAACTCGTTGATGTACAACTGTTTTATCATTTATAAATTTTCTGCCCACATGACAAGTTTGAATTTTTCCCTCACATACTGTTTAATTTATTTGTTGGAGTTTGGGACCTCATGAAATTTAATGCTTCATTTTCCATCCATTTATTGTTTTGTTTCATCTATGTGTCTTTTCTTCTATTTAGTGTTTCTTTGATTATTTGTTTTGACAACCTGTTATCTTCCATTCTTTCTATTTTTTTTAGGTACCCCAATAGCCTTATCATAACTTTTGCTTCTAGTGGAAAAGTCCTTGTTTCAGCAAGTAAAATCTCATATGGGACTGATGCTTTAATTTTAAAATTAGTTGTAATTAGTCGCTTTTGAATTCTTTATTTGTCTCCATTTAAAATTTATGTGTTGCCAGCCCACACCGCACACCCATATAACAGCACTGGAATAATAAATAACCCAAGTTAAAAAGGACACTAATAATATATGTGTCCCAAATATTATTATAAACTTTTTATTCCAAGATAAAGTTCTCTGTTTCCACTACTCTTAAATTGCAATAGGTGCATATTCTTTATTCCCATTTATCTTTAGGTGCATATTCTTGACTCTTTAGCCAGGTAAGAAAGCACTCTGAGTTAGCTAATGATAACCAAGCAACTACAAGTAATGGAGCTGCTAAGGAAAGAACATCTCAATGAAAATCTAGATGAAAGGCCATGCAGTGCCTTATGTACATATTGTGTTACTGCCTTTTGAATTGAGATATGCTGCTACTGGAGACAAGTTGTATAGGAACGTGAACTGAAGTAAGCCAAAGACTCATGCGATAACCCATGGACTGATGCCAGGCCCATATAAGGCTTTAGGCATGTACTCTTTGATCATGTGATTTAATTAAAAATGTCAATGACAAACACAGTGGAGATGGGTATAGATAACTAAAAATATCTTGCTCAAGCAGATGATGAACATAACCAAGGCAAAAGTTCTGTAAGTTTCAATTTGCTGTCAATCTCTAAGAACTCAAAGTGGTGTTCAGATGTTCATGGCATTCACAGCACGTAGAATTGGTACCAGGCCAGCAGGTTTGGCAAGCCCGTTGCAACAGAGTAAGTTTATGCAAATAATTTCATTAGATGAAGGGGCAAAACAAATAAAGATTGTAGAAATATAATGTCCACCTTGCTTGACTGAGAACAAGAGATAAAATGTTTCCTCAAAACCAAGATAGTGATGAAAGTGCCTTAAATGGACATTGTAGAAAACCAATTAAACCAACTTTGAACCTCCTAGCGAGCAAGTAGGCATTTGGGAACAGCATTCTTGAAAGAGAGTATAGGAGCAAAACAGTCATGTAATTATGGCTTTTAGAATTGAGTCTTGGATTACCTGATGCATCCACTGAAATTGATAATTGAGAAAGATAGTGCAGTCTCCTCAAATTTGCAGGTGCACTTCTAACAATAGCAGCCACTTCTTACATAACAGAACGATTAATGCTTTTGACCTAGAAAAGGAAGATATGACTATGTGAAGATTGAACACCTCCAACATTTAAAGGATAAGTGGAAATGAAGTTGACGGTGCTAGATGCTTGAGGCCACCTGTGAGGGTTGAGAGATTTAATGAAGTGTTGAATGTTTAGATTGATTAATTGGTTTGGGATATGATTGGAAACAAGGTTATTGCAAAAGCACTAATATGAAAGAGCTTATTGCATCTTATTATTCAACTTGCATCAATATAGAGACACTTGCATCAATATAGAGACACGAAGCATCTTTTGTTTAAAAAATGGTCTTATATTGCCACTATTTTTCTAACTACAGAGTTTCATAATTTGCTCTCTAAAAAAACCTAATACAGAGCTACACTACTCTTGAGAAAGTCTGAAAACTGTAAATTAAATGACTTTCAGTTTCTGTTAATTAGTAAGAACCTTATGTTTAACTTATAAAGTTAGTATATTTATTTACTATTACCCAGATATTTCAGCTATGGACTTGGTTCAAATATGGTTTTCTACTAATAGGAGGTTGTTGCTACGTTTTAACATTTTCATTTAGCTAAATGGAATGAATCTCAAACTACTAATAATGTTCATACAATTTCTATGCCTCTGAAACCTATTTCAAGGAAAAGTTATGCTTAAATTATATGCTATCATTTTCTGGACTACAACAACCTTTAAATGTGAAGTTTTATCTCGGCTACTTATTCCCTGTTGAAATTGTACCAAGTGTGAAGGCACTTGTCTGTGCACAAGGTTGAGCACTTGTTATACTAGTGATGCAACGTTAGGTAGTGATACTGAATGAAGCAATATTGGGTTTCTTCTTGATGTTCGAAGATACTATTTTATGGCCTGACAATGAAATGCTAATGTGGTATAGGCTTTTTTTTTTTGTCTTTATCTCCTGTTCAATCAAAATTTCAAAGTCTATTTAGTTTCAAGGATTCATGACTGTTATCTCTCTCAGTATAGCAAGTACCATAATCAATGGCGGCATAAAGACAAAAAGGGCATTCTCTTGATTGCTTTCCAGTGCCAAAGACCCAACCCTTGTGGAGTTGAAGTGTTAAATTGTAGCAAATGCTGTGTTGTTGTGTGCTGGTGATTTCATGCATAAGCAGCTAACAATATATTGATAGAGTTATCTTTCATAATCTTTTCTGTCTCTTCTGTTTGGAAACATGTGTTCGACAAAGATTAGTTCTCGGTGGAGTGGCTATTGGTTTTTTTGCAATTGATCATATGGGATTGAAACAGGCCCCACCCATATTACATCATCACCACTTAGTGGTATTACTACAGTTTGAATATTATTCATGTATTGCTTGGCAAGATTTGAACTTGGGTCTTTTCCTTGAATGTGGAAGAATCTAATCAGTTGAACTAATGCCATTTGATAGTGGAGTGGCTATAGATTTCCACCCTTGCATCCCAAATTGTGTAGCCCATAGAACTTTTGATTGAAGATGTGATGAAATCAATGTTCACAAAATCAACTAGTTTCTTCTTAATCCATTAAATTGCTGGGGTGCAGCTTATCAGAAATGTCCACTTGAGTCTCTACACGCATTAACCGTTCTAGAAACTGGGTTTAATAGGTTGTGCTCCCTAGATTCTATGCAATAACCACTGAAAATGGTCTATAGAGTTTCTGAATCCAACTTTCTTCATTTTTCGTTTTTTTTTTTTTTTCTATCAAATATCTTCATTTTTCAATTTTCTTTTAATTGATAGATAAACATGTTGATCTTTAATTAATTGTATCACAACTAATTAACATTATACAAATAAAGAAACGGGATGACGGTGGGCGGGAAGGCTTCTGCGGGAGAGCACGGGAGTGCCAGCAGGTCGAACCATGGGCACAGCAGGGTGGAGGGAGAGCAACCAGAGTCCGGGGGCACTGAGGAAGATGGTGTCAGCCATGGCAAGGATCCGCCAGACAAAGGGGGAGGTGGACATCGGAAGTCGTATGCTCAGGCAGCGGCTTCAGAAACCCTAAGCGGCTATAGAAGCCCTAAGTCGTTTGCTCAGGCAGCGGTTTCAGAAACCCTAAGCGGTATCTTCACCGAGGAGCTATTTCCGGTCGGGGACGAGTTGGACATCCCGGCGAAAATTCTCTCAAGCTTCGTGGAATTCGAAAAATTTACCCTCATTGGAAAGTTCATTGGTGGTCGTCCAGATATGGAGACCATTCGCAAATGGGCATCAGGCAAATGGAGAACCTCTGGTCACATGGATTTGGCGGCCTTAACCCGGGGTTTTTTCGCGATTAGACTGAACAACGAGGAGGACTTCTGCAAAATCTTGTCTGGAGGTCCTTGGTTCCTGGGCCGTAGGAGTCTCTTTCTAAGGAAGTGGGGTATGGACTTCAACCCTGATACCCAGAACATCAACATTGCTCCAATATGGGTCAGGCTCCCGAGTCTCCCTCTTTTCTGTTGGCATGAAAATGTAATTAGAGGTATTGCCCGCTCCATTGGGGAGTTGGTCACCATTGACCCTCCCACCAGAGCTCGGACAAGATTTGTCCAAGCCCGTTTCTGTGTTTTGGCGGACTTGGCGGCGGACCTCCCCTCCTCCATCACTCTTCGGTCCGGAGGTTCCATTCTCCACAAGCAAGTCATTGCATATGAGAACAGACCAGCTTTCTGCCCCCAGTGCAGTTCTCAAGGGCACCTCCAGCACAATTGTCCTCTTCAAAAGCCGGGGAAAAAGAAACAGGAATCCTGTAACCCCTTGGAACACGGTGATGGTCAGACGAAGCCCCCTGCTGCGAAAGACCATAAGTCTCCAGGGCCACCCAGGGACCTTCTCGAATCCTCCCACCCAGTAGAGGGAATCTCCCTCCAACCGGACTCTCAACTGTGTGTTGCTAGCACCCTTCTAGGACCTCAGGAGGAGAAGGAACAGTCCCCCCCAACCCATACTTCAGTACCAGAACCCTTCCGAGTCCCAAAATGTGCTGGAAGATTACCTACTGGGAAAGAGGGGTGACCCCCCCCAAATCACCACTCAGTCAGAGCCTCCCAGGCTCCAGGACCTGGGCCCTTTCGATTTCAGCCAGTCCCAAACCTTGCTAGAAGATTACCTCCTGGGAAGGAGGGGCATCAATCAGATCGGACATATTAGCCCTCGAATCACTAGGAGCCGAAAGCAAAATGTGGATTATGGAAGTGTGAGGAAGCAGGGCCGACCTCCCAACAAAGACAGAAGAGACAAAGAGACGGCGGCAGACATCGCGAATGGCTCCCAATGTCTGCTATTTTCAGATGACTCTGACACTCAGACGGGTGATACACATGTACCTAAACCTCCCTTCCAACATGGTAAGGGAGGCAAGAAGATCTTCAGACTATCCAGACGATTCTGAAGCAGACCCAGGAGAGTCAGAACTCGGAGGATCTGGAGGATCCGGAGTAGCTGTGATATGACTGAACTCTGAGGATCAGGAGGATCCGGATTATCTGTTTCCTTGTCTGGTGTTTAGCTGGTTTGTTTTTACTCTCTAAGTTTCATTTTCTTCGGCTGTTACTTTTCGTTATCCTGTTTAAATTTCGGTTTGTTACCTGGTTAATCAGGCATAAATGCCTTTCTGTAGCCTCCGGGCAATTAGTTTAGGGTTTACGATTTCTGTAATAGGCTTATACATTCAGCCAGGAGGCATGATACATCATTTAGCAAGGCTGTTTTTGTACATAAGGTTTTGGGATCCTCTATAAAAACCCACTGTTAAAATAATTACCAAAAAAAAATTATACAAATAAAAAATTAATCCTATAAGTGATACAAGTTGAAAGTGCACATGAAAGTGGCAAGTGATACAAGCTTAAACTACACATGAAAGTGACAAAACACACTTTAATGAAATAAATTTTTAATGCATCCAAAATTCAAATATTCTTTTATTGCTTATAATATAAAGAAGCTCTAGTCTCTTTTTGTTGTCGTGCCTGTGCCCATGCTTCTTCCTGTGCCTTGGCTGCTAACTCCTTTGCTAGGTTTTCAAAATCATCAATGGAGAAGAGAGGCTCTTGTTGCTGCTGCTCTTGCTCAGTGATTCATTCAGATTATGGATCAATCTTGTCTAGGTCAATGGCCTTGTTACTTGATCCTGCAATTTTGTTATGGTGGAGGCGAAGGTTGTAATGAACAAAAACAAGATCATTTAACTTTTGCTGAGTAAGCCTATTGCGCTTCTTGGAGTGAATGTGCTCAAACATATTCCAATTGCGCTCACAACTTGAAGCACTGCATGGCTGACATAAAACTTTTATCGCGAAGTGCTGTAGATTGGGCGTATATGCACCAAAGTCCTCCCACCATAAATCTAGAAAAAGCCAAGAAAAGGGAAATTTAATAATTCACATGTAAAATTGTAAATTGAGATTATTTTTTAAAACAAAATCAAAAGACAAAATAAATGACAATTCGGTGAGGGTTACCTGGCCTCATAGTTGCTCGAATGCACAATGAGGATGGGAAAGGATACCCTCACATATCTTATAATGCTGCATCTCATCTTCTATCTTAATGCACATTTCCTCATTAGGGAACATGCGCAACACATTGTCGAAGGCTCGAAATCACCTCGTAGTCGGCTTGAGATGTCCATCGTTGGTCAATAATTTCCCAAATAAGATTGTATTTGGGCTGGGAATATTTATAAAATGAGGCAATTGCCTCTTTTGCCCTATCCATAGCCTCATATACATATCTCATTGGTGATTTTTCTCCATCAACAAGATGGAGAACCCTCATCAAAGGCTCCGACACCTAAAAAAAAGAAAAAATAATTTACAAAAAAAAATAGAATTCAAAATTCACAAATGGAAAAATAGTTTAAATAAAAAACATAAATAATAAAATAAATAACTTAGTCTTGTACCTTGATGGCCTCATCCATGGCTATCTAGAATGGATCCTCAAAAATAGTCATACACCTTCGGCCCCTCGCTTGAGAGTTAGTATCTAGTGGCATCTTTGGCAATCCACTCATCGCTCACAAACATCCTCTTTAATGCCGCCATTGCATCAAAGGGGCTTTGCAATTTCACAAAGTTTGTGGTGAAACGTGTAACTCCAGCCCGCGCTAGCTCCCTCCCACCAGGAAATTGCCTCATGAGGTGGAGGACCCATGAATGGTTGTATAGATAATTTTTGTAATAGATTTGGCCTTTTGTACAATCTTTGGCACCCAAGGTAATTTCCTAATGTCTTTGAGTAGTAAATTGAGACAATGGGTTGCACATGGGGTCCAAAAAAGGGTGGGGAATCCCTCCCACAACATACTGCCAGCTGCTACATATGTTGTTGCGTTGTCTGTGATAACTTGGACAACATTCTCCTCTTCCACCTCTAACACAACCTCCCCCAACAACTGTGCAAGTGTGTCGACACTCTTAACTTGTGTCAATGCATTCAATGACTTGAGGTATACAATTCCTCCTGTAGAAGCAACCAAAAAATAAATTAATGTTCTGCCCCTCCCATCGGTCCACTCATCGAACATGATAGTGCAACCCTTTGCTTCCTCCACACCATCCGTTGCTCATTAATCAAAACTTGAATATCGTCCACGTGTTCACAAAGGAGAGGGTCCCTAAGATTGTTATAAGTTGGCAGCCTAAGTCTTGCTCTGCAAACTACGATGGCATCTACCATTCCCCTCCAGTAGGGAGACTTTGCCACATTGAAGGGAAGGCCGGAAAAATACCAGAAACTTGCAACGACGTTCCTTGCTGCCTTGTGCCTCTCCTCATTCCATGTAGCCATACCCTCAAGCTTGGGTTGTGACCTTGGCGCGAAACGTTCCGCAAAATAGGATTCTTCTGTCTCATCCCCTAGGTGTGCAACCGATGGATTGGAACTCTGGTGCTAAAACCAGCCAAAGGTGCTGCTAGTACCCTCTGTATGAGGTCGAGAAGGGGGGGTTGCCATGGCTTGGCTTTGTCTTCATTTGAGTTCTTTTTTCTTAGAGTAGTCTGAGAGGATGGCAATGCATTCTCGTTGAACACCAATCGGCACCTTTGGGCATTCCTTGACATCTTTCCCTTTTTGCCTTGCCAAGTGGTATTTGAGGCAGTTTATGCCTCCATGAATTTGAGACCCACAAAAATTGCAAAAAAACTCCCCTTTCTTATCCCCTTCCCTTGCATACTTCCATGTTGGATCTCTTTTTGTTGACATTTTCTTGTGGCTGCACATGGAAACAAGTAACAACAAACAATTACTTATAAACTTAAAAAAAGCCGTAGGGCTTAAACCTTAGTTTAACTTTAAACATTGACAGCTAAAAGATGGGCTTGCATACATCGTTATCAGGCAGCATTACTTAAAAAGAGAAAAAAACAAGATAGTTGAAAGAGGAAAAAAAAAGACAATTGAAAGAAAAAAAAGAAGCTCAAATGCAACAGTCGGGTGGCTGTTGCATTTGATTTGAATCTTAAAAAGAGAACAAAAAACATGCTTGAAACTGAAAAAGAGAGAAAAAACAGTTTAAAAGAGTTTTTTTGTACGTTAGATGAATTAGTTGGGCAGCTGTTGGTGGCTGCTATATTCTTTCAAACTGCAAAATATCTCCTTTTAGGATGCACTTTTGTGTTTGCTTTGGTCTGGTAGCAGGTAGGCGGTGCTTTTTCTCTGATTTGCAACAAGAGAAATGAGGTAAAATGAAAAAAAAAATGGTTGTTGCGTTTCCTCAACTTGTGTGGCGCCGACTGAGTTTTTGCTCGGGACTCGATGAGGTTGAGTCCTGAGTACTTGGTGAGTTTTTAAAAAACTTGGCCAAGCTTGGAAAAATAGCGAGTCTGGGCCTGAGTGACTTGGCAAGGCTGACTCAGACCCAAGCTCGGCGAGTTTTTGAAAAACTTGCCAAGTTTTTCAACTTTGAAAAATATCATGTGTTGTTACCATCATCCTAATGAAAAATATCTTGTGTTATTACCATCCTCCTCGTCCTTCTTATTACATTCATATGGAATGTTGACTTTATCACCAAGATTAATTGCAACATTTATGTCTTTCTATTTTCTTCTTTTCCTTAAATTTATCTCTGAGAAAGTTGCTCTATATTTTGCTTCTTTGCCGTTCTTGACTTCACAATTGCTTCTTTTTTGTTTCTTATTTACAATTAGAAATAGAAGCATATTTTTGGATTCTATTCCTTACCTTGTCGTTTTTCTTTTGTGATAAGGGTTGAAATCCTGGTGTTCAAGGCAAAAAATTGTACAGTTTATTAAATGGCATAACCAGTTAAATTCCTCGACTTTCAAGGAGGAGGCCTAGGTTTGAATCTTACCAAGCAATACATGCATAGTAACCAAGCTATTTTAATACCACTATATGGTTATGATGTAATACGGGTGGGGCCTGTTTCAATCCCATGTAACCAATCAAAAAAAGAACAAAATGTTTGGTTTAAAACGAACAAACTTTTAAAAAGAGGAAAATAAGAAAACTATAGTTATACAAATTTGTTAGAAACATAAAAAGGTAAAAGTTGGCTTAATAAAACTATTATACTAAATTAAAAGCTGATTAAACTTGGTTTCAACAAAAAATTGAGTTTTCGTTATCTTTTAATTTAGTGTGAGCACATCCAAGTTGGAGATAAGAGGAAGAGCAAATATATGGCAAGTTTGATCTAGGGAGTATATGTTACACCAGAAGTGATTATCAAGGATGAGATGATCGAGCATGATATAATGGTTCTTAAAAGTAGAGGGTTAATATGTAAGTTCCACAAATATTGGCTAGGGTTTTCAGAGATTCAAAATTGGATCAAGTGGAAGTGGAGATTGAATTCAAATTACTTCGTGACTAGGTTTTTTCCTCATCTTCTTTTCTAGTTCAGAAATCAGGGATAAAATAATGGGTGGTGGCCCATGGTTCAGGGGAGAGATGCCCTTTATCTTAGACCACGGAGTGAGAATTTTCTTTCAAGACATAAACTATTAAAAAACTTATCAATAAGGATGTTTTGAAGAATATTGGAAATACCCTAGGGGAGTTCATCAAAGAGGGACCAACTACTAAGGAGTGTAAGCATGCTATATATACCTGGACATTTGTTCCGATGGATATTTCATAACCTTTGCCACAATCCATTAAGATTAAATCTGAAACAAGAGAATGGGATCAACAAGTGGATTATGAAACCATTTCATTCTGATGCTGCAATTGTTACAAGACTAAACACATGTCAAGAGATTGCAAAGTGAAATCGATGAAAGAGAGAAAATTTAAAGTGAAATCGATGAAAGAGAGAAAATTTAAAGTGAAAACGATGGAAGAGAGAAAATTTTGGTCATGAGACAAATTTCAAGATGAAGCAAGGAAATCATACTGTAGTAGAAGCTGGATTAGATCAAGGATATTCCACTCCAAAAGAAGAGGCAAAGAAAGCCTATTTGCAACATCATATGGCAAATGCCACCATAGTTCACTTGGATCAACCATTAGAAGAAACAAAGAAGGATACAAGGGATGAGAAAGTACAATGTGCAAGTTAAGATTCACAGGGAATTTTAGGTCAAGTGAAGATTGAGAAGGATACAAGTGAAGATGTGTAGAAAATTTTAAAACAAAGGAGGCAAAAGAGGTCAAGTTTATTCCATGTAAATTGTCTTCATTTCTTCAAGTAGCATAGAATCCTCTCCTGGTAATACAAATGGAAGTATTGTAGAGGTTATCCCTTGCACTTCTTTAAGCTTTCAAGAGCAGCATAATAAAGGAATGAGGATGGAGGAAATCCATAGCAATTTACGGCCTTTAGGGCACAACATAAGAGGATAATTATTAATTGGGATTGAGCATTGTCCTTGCACTTTAGGGTTTCCAAGGCAACATAAAGAAGAAAGTGCCTTTAAGGTTATTCCTTACACTTCAGATTCTTCAAAGCAAGACAAATTTTTAGATAGGGGACAGCCTCTTGGATCGAAAAGTGTTGGGTCTTCCTATCAATAAGAACCACTATCCATAAGTGTTAGTGGGAATGGAAAAAAGAGTGGAAGAACCAAAAACAAAAGCAAAGAGAAAATGAAAAACTCAGAGGGTTATTGATATGGGAAAACAAAAGCAAATATCACAAGTATTAATAAGAAGTGCGGCTAAGCCCACAAATAAAACAAAAAGTGATGATGAAAATGATATCTTGGAATATTAGGGGCATGAATAAGATCCCTAAAAAAAGAGGTATTAGGTAATTGACAGGTTGTTATACACAACATAATTTTAGATATGAAAATCGGGTAGCAAATATTTTAGCCATTCACATTGTTGATTTTCATCTTGGAAAAATACAAAATTTAGAAGGCAACTAGACAGGTGAGATTCTATCTCTTAATAAAAACGATATCAAGGAGTTGATTGCTGAAACATAGCAGTTTGAGGAAGATGAATATCTTTGATAGAAAGGCAAATGAAGAATATCTTTGATAAAAGGGCAGGTTGGATATGTTTTAATTATTTTGACTTATAAGACAATTTGGTAAACCAAGGGGAGAACATAAATGAGAACAAAACAATTTTCTTTGCTGAACTTAAATTAACCAAATTGGCAGGTCAGAGTAGTAAGTGAATGTTGAACTTAAAGAATAAATATTAAAAACAATGGAATTCTGGTATCTGGGTTCCATAATTTGCTGGAGGCTTTTTAGTCTAACATATATTCTCTTTCTACACTTTTTTGTTCTTACAGTCTGATTTATTTATTTATTTTTTTAAATTAGGGTTTTGAAAGGGTTTCCCTTTCCCTTTTACATCAACTTAAACACATCAAGCTATATAGTTTTTTGGTGCTGTTGGGATGTGAACCTTGGTGTGAGCTATGTCACCTATATGTCTCAACCATTGAACCATGGCCCCATTGGTAACAGTTTGGTTTATTAAAATAGTGGCATTTTTTTCATTTCTTTGCAACAAAATTCATCTGCATGAAGTATTGTGTCTTTTTTTGCATCTTATTTGGGTGTCTTTTGTGATATCTTATGTTTTCTAGGGGGGAAAAAACATCTTGAATTCAAATTATTCTTTTATGGTAAGATTTGCATAAGTTCTTAATGAGATGATTAAGATCTCATATGATTGTGGAAGGGCTACTCAATAAGGTCATTTCACGTTGTCTTCTGTGATAGAGGATCCTTCTTTAAGTAGTATCTCAATAGCTGTTCAGGTGCTCTCACCTTCAGCCTTCCTTCACTGAAAGATTTGTTTTGCACATAAAGTTGTCTAGTCATGTTTTTTTTACTCAAACTGTAGTCCATTGCATTTTTTCTTGGACATGCTCACACTGCTGTGATGTAGACTTTGAGAAGTATAAAATTGAGCATAATGGTTGTGAATTCATTTCCATCCTTTTTGCACATATCAATGACATTTGCCTCAGCAACAGGTTTATTCTTGGTTCCATCTGTTATTTTCTTTAGGCACTCTGAAAGCATTTTCATCTTGAACATCTAAAGATGAAAATTTTCACCCTCAGACAAGAGGGTGCTTATGAAATCTGAACCACTAAAGATGGAAGAAAATTCAACAGATTGCATGGACTTGGTTCTTTTGCAAAAACTCATAGTAGCTGGAGAATAACTGGACAACCCAACTTATGGGCAAAACCCTAAGAGCAGCCCAATGCATGTTACTTAGCTCTGCTTTCATTTTCAAGTAGATCTTGCAAATTGATTTTTCACAAGAGCTAAGCAAGCTGCTTCTTGTTCTTGATATTAATATGGGTTTCATAAACCCTTTTAAAAAAAAAAATCCTTTGAATGCCATTCTGTTTCTATTGAGCTCCTTGCCTTGCTTTTTAACAAACAAAAATAAAGCTCCCTGCTTGTTCAGTACATCTAAACTAAAAACGATCATATGTTACTAAGCTAATCTAGTTAATGCCCTAGTCTGCTTTTTCAAATATACACCCAGTATAAACATTTTTAGGTTCTTCCTCGTTTATATATTGCTAATTTCCAATAATGGTGTAGATTTCAACTTTTGGTTTTAACATTACTCAGTATTTGCAATAGTGAATAGTTTTATGGTTTCTGAGATGTTGTTTATGCTCTCGGGCATGGTTGTGTAGTCTTTTTTGCCTTTTAATATTGCCTTTAGACAAGATATAGGGTCAGTGCTTCTTAAAGGTTTGAGATCAGTGAGTCTTTGACAGTTTATATAGTCTGTCAAACAAATATAGGTTATGTAGTAGAAAACATTTTTCTTATTAGTTAGATGCTTTCTCTAAAGAAGGGGAGGAAGTATGAAGCTATTTCATAATACCAAGGGTTCTGTTGTCATCTGTTTGCAAAATGGTTCTTTGATTTCAAGTTTAACAGCTGTGGAATTTGTGAGCTGTCTTTTTACTGCTGATTCTGAGCACATTTGTATAACCTCCTTTATGATAGCTTTGATGCCTTGATAATTCTGGTGAAGCCATTGTGGGTTGACAGTGGGCAGCTTCTTTGGCCAGGGTCTATGTTTTCTATGAACTCTTTTAATTTGAGGGCAACAACTTCTTGGTTTTTAGATGAAGTTAGATGGTGTTGTTAAAAACAATTATAATTAAGAAGTTGTTTTTTAATTTTTTTGAGCCCTCCCCCCCAAAATCCCCGACCAACAAGAGAGAATTAAACATAGCCTATATCATGATTTTAAAAGTTGTCTTTGTGTAACGAGTGTTTTATATGTTAGTTTTAGTATTGATGTTTTATGATCTATTGCTTGAATCCTTATGTTTTCTGAGAATGGCTCTACAATCCCCTCAAATCTGGTTTTGATCCTGTTGTTACCACAAGTAAATGGATAATCATGCTTAACACTAGGTAGGTTTTATTTGCTAGCATATTCTGTTTTATTCCTCCTAATAAGTGGACAATGCATTCACACTAACCTGTCGTGTATAGTTGAAGTGGGCAGCAGTAAACAAAAATGATTATGTGGCCATGTGTCTTATAAAGAAGTTGAAAGGAAAAGGTAAAAAATAAAATAATGTCAATTCTTGAAGTTTTTTTCTAATGGGATTTCTATGCTGTAAACTGGGATTTCCTTGTCATGATCAGCTGTCAAGTCAATTAGGACCTGTATGGACTTCATGTAATATTCATATTCTTGTCATATTGTATACCTATTGAGACTGCTAGTTATAAAGATAGAAGGTCTGTATAATCCAATCAATTAAAAGAAAATCTACCATTCATTTTGCTTCATATTCTAAATGTTTCAATAATGTTGTAAACAGGATCCAGAGCTTGAGGTAGAGCCACTTTCATCATCTACCTCTGCCCGAACAACAACAACATCGTCTGCACCTTCATCGGAACGAAATCGGTCAACAACAACATCATCTACACCTTCACCAGAACGAAATTATTCAACAGACTCAGGTCATAGACATAAATATTTGAGCCATAATAATTTTGAAACAAGTGTTGTAGGCTAAATTCAGTATTTTCATAAATATTTAATAATTGATTATTGGATCAAGCAGGAAGTCAAGCTCGGGCTGCAAGGAGGAGTGCAGGACCTGCTGCAGGAGCAAGTGCACCAACTAGTTCCTTGAGACTTGATCGAAATTCAATTCAGTTTTTAACCAATGCTTGGGTACTCCTATTCATTCCTTATTTTTAGCTTGTTAGATAGATGTTCTGGAGTAGTGGTCGCCCGTCTTCTATATTTAGAATTTTTTTAGCTGCCTTATAATCTATAAGGTGAATGAAGCAAGATGCTAATCTCGTGTTTCATTATCTCTGGATGAGAGATGATGTATATTTGGACATGGACATATTGATACACGTTCTATAGTTTTTTTGAGGGGCTTATTTAAGCACTGTTGCAGTCTGCTTGGTAGTGGTTCCCTCTGTTTTATTTCAATGCTATCATTGTTGCCTTTAGGTTCTGCTACAGCATTTTTTTTCTCTCTTTCTGACATACAGATATGTTTTTATTTTTGTTATTTTACTGTTTGTCTTTGTAGTTTATGTGGTGTGATTATATTAAAACTCTTTCTACTTTGGAGCCAACTGAAACAGGAAAGAAAGAGCTGCTGTTTTTGCCTTCAGGAGAATAATAAGTGGGAAATATTTTAGAAGCCGTTGTCATTTTACTTTATATTTTTCACTTAAATAATGCCTCTTTACAGGAAGCGTATTTCATGCACTATCTATTAGGGTGATATAGACGCTCCAAATATTAGGTAGTTTTTTCATAAGCAATGCTTGAAAGAGATTTAAAGTACAATATTGTCATGGGAAGTCTAGAATGTAAGCTTTATATCTCTGTTATTGTTTCTTTTCAGATTGAGGTTAAATGGCCTTGTGACATGGATTTAATTTTATGCTGTTTTCTATTTCATAATTTCAATTTCTGAGTATTAAAGTTTTAGCAAACCAAAAACCTTTTGAATTTTGGAACCTATATACTTTTTACTTTAATTTGAAAACCTTGAATCATGAGCAGGTGGTGATCATGGCTGCAATGGCAATGTTTCCGTTTGCTCCTCGGAGTCTCTTGGATCGAGCTTACCGTTTTACTTTAATTGGAACTGGATTCTCCTGCTCATATGCCATATATTCACAATATGGGGTATTTATCTCTCTTTGATTTTGATCCAGCATTTTGTTACAGCTAGCCTTTTTCCTTTCCAATAAGTATAATTTAAAGTATCAGTGTAGATTCTCTTGGTACTAAATTTGGTTACATTTATAAATACAACTGACGTCTAAACCTTCTATTCAACTGCTTGTATGCTAGCCCTTTTTAGGGAATTGTTGCAAGGTGTTAGTAGATTTATGGGAGGATGTTAAATTATTTTTTTCAGTTAAAATTTGTTTGGCCTAATTTAAATGCCACTATTCAAACAGTATTTTATTTTCTGATATTCATTATTGTTTGCTTACAGAGGCCAAGGGCATGGAATTTGCAAGCTATTCAAATTTGGCTTCAGTCTCTGATTTCCGCAAAGGATTTCCTTTATCTGATGTATTGCTTTGTCTTTGTTTCTTCTCCAATGCCTATCAAGTGTAAGCATCTACATAGCTTCTGATTGTGAAAAACAGTTGCATTGGTGCCAGTCTTCTTATTATATCCAGATTAGTTTTACTTTTCTAATGCTCTGATCATTATCATTTTTGGTCATTCTAATTCTGACTGTATTGAGTGTATATGGAAAACAGTTGCATTGGTGCCAGTTTTTTGTCGGTCTCTTGAGTTTGTTGCAAAATATTTGAAACGTAATTTCAGCAGTGCTAGTCTTTACAGGTAATGAGCTAAGCCCTAGCTTCAAGTGTTTTATGGGTTGTAGAAAAAACCATGACATACAAACTAGAGAAAAATATGCTTTTTCCAGGCATTTCTCTTTAACTGAAATCTCTCTTATGGTAGTCAAATAATTGTTGTATTAGTTGTTTTTGAAAGGATTCAGCAAGATCACACCCTCTCTCAATAATCTATTACTTTTTTCTTGAGGATTACATGCCTTATAGTTATTAGGAACGGTGTTTGTCATGTGTGGTCTGAACTAATTTTTTAACGATTGTGTTTTATTTTTTTTGTTTCTGTTTCTTTAAAATTAGATATATGGGGTTGAAATGGGTCCCATTCGTATTACATGATCACCACATAGTGGTATTACAACAACTTGGCTATTATGCATGTATCGCTTGGCAAGATTCAAACCTAGGTCTCCTCCCTGAAAGTTGAGAAATTCAACCGATTGAGCCAATGCCATTTTATCACAATATATGATTAAAGATTGTTTTCTTTTATAAAACTTATATTGCTATTTTTATTTCAAGATCTACTCTATGGCCACAGATTAGCTAACGTAGATATTAACAATGCTATTTAACCTTGAGCCAGGAGAGTTATAGTTCTTGGCAGCAATTATGTTTGATTGTCTTGTATGGATTTGGCAGTATTGTAGAAAACATCAAGTTGTCTTGCCCGCAGATACTTGTGAATTCCCTGTTCTATAAGATTTCAAAATTAACTGTTGGAATGTCATCTCTTTTAGAAATAAGATTTCCTAGTTTCTTTCCTCTAGCTTAGCTATTTTTTGTAGTACTTTTGGTTACTACAGTGCATTGTAACAGCTCTTTTCAACAAGTCCCATTTGGCTTATTTTTGTTGTCTCTGAAAATTAATAAATTTAGCTTACCTTAAGATTGTCTTCTATGGATGCAATGCAGTTCTCGAGTATTTTTTTTATTCTTTTCTTTTTTTTCCAATCTCTTCGTGATGATCTTCCCATTTTATAATTTGTGCTTCGTTTCTTAATATAGGACATCAGTTTTTCCTTTCTGTTAGATGTTTTTGGTGATTTCTTCATTTAAGCATCTGCCACTCTGATGTGTGTCCAGGGTATTTCCTGTTTCCTACTTAGTTTATAACCTACCATTCAGCCTTCCCAAAGGAAAAATGTTCTTGGGTCATTGAACCTCTCTGCCAATACCAGATTTTAAAGACTTATATGCCTTTTTGGTAATATCATGATATGTCTAATTGGGTTAACATCATTTCTAAAATTGAAATTGAAATTGAAATTTTGCTAATATCCAGAAGTGAGTGAAAGACTGACAAATCAGAGTAACTGTTTTGCCCAGTGGTCACTTGATAAAGTCTAAAAGGTCCCGGGCCATTCAGAAGCAGCATTTCATCATGTCAAAAAATAATATAAAAGAGAGCTGTCCCAGTCCTTTTGTAGGTAAGACCTTCATATAATCAGAAAAAAAGCTTATAAATCGATACATTTTGCAGAATACATTCATTATTTACATGCATAATCTCCATCAGAAACTGTTTTAAGTATGTTCCACGAAGTTTTGGGATGGGGATGGCTTTTTGGGATGGCAACAGACCTGGGATTTGACTAGCAACTCTGCCTGCCCGTCAAATTGATGCATATCGTTCATTCATCAACCACATCCAAAGATTTTATAAAATATATAGAATACCTTTGCTGTAATTCATGATTTCCAGCAGTGTCTTGTATACAGGTAGTACACAGATAGGCCCTCGACATATTTTGCTTGCACACCTATAAATGAATTTGATGTTTTCTTGATTGTACGGAACATTTGTATTGATGTTTGCCTCCTGATTTCAAGCCATAAAATACGTGCTAGATCGCTAAACATGTCTAAATAGATGTATAATTCCAGGCCTGAATGGTAAGATATGTTTCGGAGATGGTGAAATGCGTTTTTGAGCATTGGTACAAATCTCTGAGATGGCCCCAAAGTTCCTGGACGAGTCCCCATGGTACATTGGTTTTATTCAAGTACCCTGACAAAGTGGGTGTTTTGTTCCAATGGTACACTTGATAAAGTCTTAAAAGGCCCTGAGCCATTCAAAAGCAGTCTTTCCTCAAATAAAAAAGTTTTATGATTGTAGCAATGTGGTAACTTTTTAGAAAAAACCAAGTCCCTTGGTCTTTGAAAGAGGAAACATGTGAACTGAATCAAAGGCCTTTTGAAAGTCCTGAGAACTGCGGGAAACATTTTTGGGGATATGTTGCCCGTCCTCAAAAATGGCTTCATTGTCTAGTAATATTTCTTACAATCTTCTTGTCTTACAGACGTGAAATCATCTTTCTAATATTTTGCATAAATACTTGTCCAGAATAGTGGCTTTAAGTTTGGCAAATGTTCATCTGAGCATAATGGTACCGTTATTAGGATCAGATACTTCCCAAATTAGGGGGTTGCATGCCAGGTTTGAGGGAACTTGTAAAGGCCAGATCCTTGGGGTAACTCAGTTTTACTGTAGTGCACCTTTCCAAGAAAGAATCAACATCTTTATATGTGAACAATCGCCTGTCCACGTGTCATAAATGTGGTCATGAATAATAATATCTTGTACCGATGAACAAACTTATGATGAATTTATAAAATGTCTTGGGACGTTTATCACCTCTTTTGATCCAACTACCCATTGTAGGACATGAAATCTGAGAGTCAATACATTGCAAGTGGCTCACAGGTGGATCTTAGATACAGATGGCTAAGGATGGGCTTGAGATAGCGACAATAGATTTGTTGAAAGTAGGTCACAATGACATCTTTAGCCAAATAATTTGTTTTCTTAATATGCATCTCACCCATCCATCCTGTAAACACACTACACTTGGGATGGAATACTTCTTGTACCATTAAATCTGCCTTGAATATTATCAGAATATATTTATTTCTTGCGTGTTTGGACTTTCTAATTCTTTCAGATTTGCATGTAGTGACTATTACCAGAATGTTTTATTTGTTGTGATATATGAGTTGAATGTTGTGATGTATGCAAAGGTAGAACAACCATTGTGGAGTTTGTGCCCACTGAGTTTGAAATAGCCATCTGGATATTTTATGCAAATTTACCCATAGTTGATTTCTTGAGTAATTAGTTCATGCATTATAACATGAAAGTATTCTAACAGAAAATTTTATTTGGGTTTGTTTCTTATGGACAGAAAGTACTTGGAGGATACTTGTTTGTGGATTGATACCAATGGTGCAACGTTAAACATTTTGAGTTCGAACTCTGAGATTGCATTAGGATTTTTATTGATAATTTTGCTTTTTACGTAAGTTAAACTATTTACCTGTACATTTCAGGCTCTTTGAGATAAATTCAGCACAAATTTTTGTTTCGTTCACTGATAGAATGTGTTATTTCTGATATTACATAATTGACATTTACTTTTGCAGACGACAACGCAACATAGTGCTAGCATTTATGTATTGGCAGGTTCATCTCTTATCTGATGCTTGCATCTTCTGTGTATTTGATCTCTCGTATGCTATATTTTGAAATGAAGTGTTTAGTGTGCAATTGATTCCCAATATTTATTTAGGAAATGTATTTGGTTTCTAGTTCCTTTTACCATATACTGTACTCAGTTTGCAAATATTCATCATTTTAATTTGTTTACAGTTGCTGAAGCTTATGTACAATGCACCTCATTTTGCTTCTTACCATCGGAGTGCCTGGGGGAAAATCGGGATGCATGTAAATCCATATATTGATCGTTATGCCCCGTTTCTACAAACCCCTATTTCCTATGTTCAAAGATGGTTACAGCATCAGTGATTTGCAACCCCAGGTAATTGCAGTGGCGCTGTATGCCCAATGTTTACTCCATTTCAATTTATGCTTTGTGCACATTTGTGTTACTTGTTCTCTTTTTTGGGAACTGGCAGATCTTCTGGTTCAGTAATTAAAGGAATAAATGAATTCTCAGAAGTTGTGCCCTGCAAGATTTTGGGGTGCTGAGTTTATTTTTTGTGTTTCTACTTTTGACAAAAGGATGATGCAGACCATATTTCTAACTTGTTAGCTATAAAAGTGGCTATACATAAGGTGTATTACTCCTTTTAGCATGATTCCATATGTGAAGGTTTAAGTATTCAGATGTATCAAATTTTGTAGGGGTGACAAGCTCTTCACTGCCTTTCCATCAACTGGTAGCTAAAATTGGGAAACATACATGTTTTAATCAGACATTCAAATCTTCCCAGCAGCAACTAATGAACTGCTAAAGGTGGTTAATACAAACAATGTTTGTGTTCTTTTATTGTTGGCTTCTTTATGACTGCAGACCTGTAGTTATTGTTATGAATTGGGATGAGAAAGACTGTTTTTCATACTTAAGCTAGTTAAAAGAATAGACTAGAAAGTTTGGAGGACCATATCAAATATCGGGATGCATAAGCATTCTTTGTTAGATTTTTCTGACACTATTTCATTTGCTTCAAGAGTTTTGTACTTTCCTATTGCCTATTATGAGTTTCAGACATAGACTCCCAAAGGGGAAAAAATGCCTTGGACGTAAAATTTTCCAACTGTGCTACTTGACAGAAGTAGAGAATGTGCAAATGTTTTCATAAAAATATCTTGTGTTTCGTTGTACTTTCATATTTCTACATACTGATTAGTGAGTGGGCAATACTTGAGGCATTTGTAGTTGTGCAAATAAACTCGAGCCAATTTAAATACATTTTTGGCAGTTATTGGCTGCTGAATACGATTATAGAAACCCATGCCATTCCAATAAATAGAGAGTTGATATGTAAATTTATCACAGTACATTAGATGATTTAGTAGGTATTATGTTAAACCGATTAACATTGGGCATCATGTGTAAGACAATATATATTTTTTTAAAGGTATGCTGTCATATGCTCAAGTAACATGATTGTAGGCTACCACCTCACTTAGATTTGAGGAAAATTCTAGGTTAACTGTTTCGTTTTGGAGGCTTTGGCGTAATCAAAGGTTAAAGTGCATAAGTCTTATATCATTGGGCATGCTTTTTTCCTTTTTCACATGTCAGAGGTCATTTATGGAGCTGAACCATGAACATATTCAAGGTTGTAGCATGATTATGTTTACATTTATGTGATGGAAGATCATTAAGTAATACATATGTTGACTAGTTGAAGATTGTGTATGGAGCTTGATTTAAGGCCTAACTCAATTTTCTTAGTCAACTTTTTGTAGCTTCTTTTGCTTTTTGAGTATTCATACAGCACGACTCACCAGTAGAGATGCTTATCTGCTACACTATGTTTTGAACATCTGCAATTTCATGTTCTGAGGAGAAGTTCTAGATCTTGGGGAAAAAAATCCTTACACTGAACTATTTTGTAATGGTAGTATTCATTCCCTGTCACAATTTGCAGTGAACACTGATTTCCAATGAACATTTAAATCAACTAGTGTAATTTTTGTAGCTCTAAACTTCAGTGTAATTCATTAGTCTAGAGGAGAATTTATGGTTGAAACTATCCAACCTTTCATGTTTTAAGTACCTCAATATACAACAAATCTTTCAACCATTGTCAAATAATATTTAATATGACTGACCAGTCTGATCCTTGATATGATGGGGCATAACATTCTGACTTAATTCTTTCCTATATTATTGCCACTTGAAGAAATTGTTGTTCAATTTCTATTTCTCCACATGAAACAAGGGTGGCATCAGATGTGGTGTTGCCAATGAAGCACACAGACCATATGCTTGAAAGACCAGATATGTTATCTTTAAACTTAATTATTTTCTGTAACATTGCCACTGGAATATATTCTTTTATTTCTATTTCTCTACAGAGAGAATGATGATGTGAGATATGGCATTGCTGTTAAAGTCCACAGACCACATGCTTAAAGGAACAGAAACTAGATACAATAGGTTGCAATTGCCATTTATCAAGCTGAGGTTGATAAGTGCAGTATCTTGACCTGTTGAACTAATTTATCTCCCAACTGCAGATGGCGCGAGAAGACTATATGGTATGAGCATTAAATGACAAAGATGCAAGGGCAGAGACCCTGAGTAGTAACCAACTTAGTTTAAGCTTTATAACTTAATTAGGAAGCGATGGATTGATTTGGAGTAGGGTGTATTTACGAAGGTTTGAAAATCTGAATTGTTTGAGAACATATAAGAACGAGATGTGAGCTCCCTGATTGCTCATTATTTGCTTCTCATTTTAGATATAACACTCGATATTTGCTCTCTTGTGATGAAATCTCCTCCACATTTGTACGCTTTATAAAATCTTATATATATATATGGTTGTACAACATTTCCTAGCTCATTCCAAACAAAACCATTAGTTCATCACAAACTGTGCCTAAAATTGTACATGAAGCATGAAAAGCTACAAACCTTTGCCAAGACAATTTTCTTGCAGAAGCCTCGGAAATTTGGAAAAAGGCTTCAAATTGCTGAAGTCCTTTAGTGCTCAAAAGACAGTCTCATTATACTTCTACTAAACTCAATGACTACCTTCAAAAGAAATTAATTTTATAATGCACAGCGTGGCATACTTCAAAATTAACAGTATAAAAAAAGTCTTAAAAAATCATAGCTTGTAAATAAAAACTAAATATGAAATAGTAGCTGATTCTTATGGTGGGGCGAAAGGGAAGTCTTATACACATTTTATCTTGTTATAATTCTAGCAGTCTTTTTAGTAATTAAGGTTCCAAATAACTTCCTAATCACGGTGGCAGATAGTATGGTTGCACATGCAAGTTTACTTTTTTATGAGTGAAAAAATTCATACAATTTATTTATTTAGTTTTGTGGTTTTGTAATACAGGAAATCAACTTCATGTTGGATAAATGTTTGTGTTTTTCGTTTCTATCTTATCTTTGTGAAATATTGTAAATCTAACTTTTTATTCAATGGAGATGAATGTTGCAAATGTGGCAAACAAGAAATTCAACAATCCATCAGAAAGAGATCTCACAAAAATAATTGTTTATTGCCAAAATATGGCTTATGGTGTAAAATTGTATTTGTGGGAGATGTAAAATCTCTATAAAAATTGCAACAATTTTCCTTCTTTTCATTTAATAAATATTAGAACTTTATATTTTGATATGAAATCCTTAAGTTCAAAATGGTAAATAAAACTTCTTTTTTTATTAAGTTATGCCTGGCTTCTATTGGGGACCATTCACATCAAAATATCATGATGTTACATTTACTAAGTAAGTCATTTAAACGATAGCCAACTTTTCTTTTTATAAAAGATATTTTTAATCTCCTTCAAATTGCTATGGTTTCTATGTCAACTCCCTGATATCTTCTTTCTATTGGTCCTATGATTCAGAGTCTCCACCTTTAGGTTAATGAGGTTGTACATCATATATAACTTAATGCTTTAGGTTTAAAGTAATTTATAACTTATTTAATGTCATATTATTATATACTATTTTTCTCCTAAAGAAAAAGGAAAGGAGTTGTACTTGGGTCCCCACCCTTGACAAATTACAACTCTTTTCTTTTCATTTAATAAATATTAAAACCTTATATTTTGATATGAAATCCTTAAGTTCACGAGGACAAATAAAACTTCTTTTTTATTAAGTTATGCGTGGCTTCTATGGGGACCATTCCCATCAAAATATCATGATGTTACATTTGCTAATAAGTCAATTAAACCATATCCAACTTTTCTTTTTATAAAAGATATTTTTCATCTCCTTCAAATTGCTATGGCTTCTATGTCAACTCCTTGATATCTTCTTTCTATTGGTCCTATGAGTCTCCACCTTTAGGCTAATGAGGTTGTACATCATATATAACTTAATGCTTTAGGTTTGAAATAATTTATAACTTATTTAATATCATATTATTGTATAGTATTTTTTTTTTCTAAAGAAAAGGGGGTTGTACTTGGGTCCTCCACCTTTGACAAATAATAACTCTCTTGTTTAGAGCTTGAGAGTTTACAAATAGATTCAATTCTTATCTCAATTGAGTTGCTATAGCTAGATACCTAAATATTTTTTCATTGAAAGTCTTAATTCTTGATTTTCGTTTTTTGGATCTTTAATTTTCTCTATAAATATAATCATTTCAAATTTTAGCATCTTTCTTCTTGACATTATCTTGTAGCAACCTTCATAGTACCAAAAATCCACCTTTATCGTCTACACACTACATCTTAGTAGAGTAATATGTTCAAAACTTTGCATTATTATAATCCGTTTTATGAGATCTAGACTTAGTTTCCTTCCTATAGCATAAATTCAACCATAAGAATGGTACTAAATAGTTTATATGAAAACACTTTAATGTTATAAAATACAATAAATATTACTAATAAAAAATATTAAACTAAATTTTAATTCATTATTTGATTCAGACAATCAACATTTTCTTGTTAGCTTTGATTAAACCAACTACTTCCTCTAACCATGGACAAGAGAATTTAACTTGATGACCCTTCTATTAAACCTATTTGCACATTTGTTCCCTTCCCTAAACGTATGTGTAAACTTGATTTCTTCAAAATTTGTAGTGAGATCTTGTATTTTGACAATGATCTCTTGTATGTTCCATGGAGCCTTTGCTTTCCTCAAAATTGCATTTATTGCTATAAGTGAATCATCTTCCATCAATACTTTGTTCCATTTCATTTGGCTGCATATTTGTTACCCTTCCAAAAATGCACAAGCTTCAGTTTCATTATGTGTCTTAAATCCACTATTAGAATCCTAATGTGACAAAATGTCACCCCTATTATTTTTTGTTCTTCTTCTTAGTGGTATTAGATTTCCTTTAGATGCTCCATCAAAATTCAATTTGATCGACTTCACTTTCAATTGTTTCCACTTTATATTCTTTGACTTCCTTTTGTTTCTTCTCTAACCAAATCATAATTCTATTTGATGACTTGACTCCATCTATCAAGGCTCTTTGCGTCAAGATTAGGAATACAAAATTTCACTCCTATTATTTTTTATTATTCTTCTTCTTAGTGGTCTTAGATATCTTTTAATGCTCTATCAAAATTCAATTTGACCAACTTCACTTTCTATGGTTTCCACTTTATATTCTTTGACTTCCTTTTGTTTCTCCTTTACCCAAATCATAATTCTATTTGATGACTTAAGTCCATCTACCAAGGCTCTTTGCTTCAAGATTAGGAATACACAATCTCATCCTTATTATTTATTATTATTTTTGAGTACATAGGAGATTTGGTTACATCCAAACTATTTTTAGTAATTGCTAGGTGTAGGGTTCAAACCATAGGGGTTGCTCCAAATAAGCCTATACCACATCGTTATTGTTGACCCGACGTTAGGGGGACCATCGATCGCTCAAGGTTCTTATCATCGTCGTTGGTCTGTCGCACACTCAAAGGACTCAAATCATACTACTACCGTTGCAATAGACATGCCCTCGAGGTTTGAACCTAGGTCTCTTCTTGGTAAGTGCCTGGCCAAACAAACAATTACCAATCCACCTAGACCTTGAAGGCCCACCCCTATTATTTTTTATTATTATTCTTCTTAGTGGTCTTAGACTTCTTTTAGATGCTCCATTAGAATTCAATTTGACCAACTCCACTTTCGATGGTTTTCACTTTATATTCTTTGACTTCCTTTTGGTTCTCCTCTATTCAAATCATAATTCCATTTGATGACTGACTCCATTTATCAAGGCTCTTTGCTTTAAGATTAGGAATTGGGTAAATTGATAAGGTTGGTTTAAACTCATTGTTATATACTCCTATTAATTAAATAAAAATATACTAATTAATTTTTAATATAATGTATTATTATTATTTGTATTATCTTGGTTAAGGTATGAAATCAATTTTGTTTTTGTTGAAGTAGGATGCCAAGTACAAATGGGAGAAGGATTCAAAATTAGGTTTCCCTTAATGAGAATCCAAAGACATACCAACTCGAATCCACTCACAATCATATAAACTCAATCTTAATTTATATATTACATTTATTTGTAAATACTTAATAAAATATTTAATTATATTTTATAAAACTATTTAATATTTAATCGATACTATAAATAATAAAAATTTATTATATAATTTAATTTTATATATAGTATGTTAGTGACAACCATGATTAATTGTATTTACTAAAATCCATTTTGTTGATTTATATTATATTCTATCCAAATATAATTAAAAATAATATTAAAAACCCTTATCTTATAATTTTGTTAATACTCTCTTAATTGTATTTGATATTTTTTCTTCTAAAGTTGCATATTGAATCATTTTTCTTCTTTAGTTAGTTGTTTGCTTCTTTCTCGTATTCTAAACAATTTTTTTATATATATTTTAATATTTATATATTTTTAGTATTTAATTATTAAATTTTTATAATATTATATATGAGTTTTTGAATGGCATATTTTATTATTGGCATTTCGTTTTGAATTAATACTTGTTTGTTGTCTATTTCAAGATGAAAAATAAAATTATTATTTTTTTAATGAAGGATAATTTTTATTTAGTATTTTAAAGGTTTTTTTAGCATTTATTTATTAAATTTTTATAATATTATATATGAGTTTTTTTTTTTTTATGAACACACTCACCCCTCACACACTCACCTACGCTACGGTTTGAACCTTAGACCCCCTGAAGAAGATTATATATGAGTTTTTGAATGGCATATTTTATGATTGAAATTTCATTCCATATTAATACTTGTTTGTTTGTTTAAGATGAAAAATAAAATTAATTTTTTTAATGAAAAATAATTTTTATTTAGTATTTTAAAGGTTTTGAAGGTTATCCTTATGGTATTTCAACAAACCACATAATGATATTTAAAAGCTATGCATATATTAAGATTTGAACTTACTTTGAAATTTCGTATCCCATAATGTAGACAACATAATGGTTAGGGCATTAGCTTTTCTTCAGGAGGTTCAAGGTTCAAACCACAATATAATTATAATGATATAATTTTTTTTTCGGAAGGATACCGTAGTGGTAAGTTCTTGGGTTTTAATCTAGGAGACCCAAGTTCAAACCCTAGTACAAGGAGACTAGGACCCCTCAATTTTATCCACATCTATATCTTTAATCACTCGATAACAAAATATAAAATATAAATAGTCCTAAGAGGATGCCGTAGTGGTAAGTTCTTGGGTTTACATCTAGGAGACCCATGTTCAAACCCTAGTACAAAGAGACTGAGACCCCTCATAAAAACTTGCGCTTTATCTTAAATTTTTGTTCACAAAGACAATGCAGTGGTTTGGGCTTTGGGTTCTCTTTTAAGAGACCTAAGTTCAAACCACAACATACTTAGAAAGGGATAGGCTTGACTATCCCAGTTCAATTTTCTAAAAGGTTAGGGGTTTTAAGTTTATAGTAGCCTCAATATATAATTTTTGTAAAGTTTTTTTTTTTGATTAGGATAGTGTCAGAAACCCCTACGACTGATGTTTAGGGCTGAACATTCTCATCCCAACAATAATCCTCGTAAGGTCAATAGCTAAGCTTATCAATAAGGGTTAAACACACAACCATACACATACTCACCCCCTCACACACTTGCCTATGCTGCCTAGGTTGCGATTTGAACTTTGGACCTCTTGAAAAAGAGCCAAAGCCCGAATTGTTACGTTGTTCCCTCGGGGATAAAATAACTCCACTATTATTACTTATGACCATATAATGCTATTGAATAACTTAACTAACATTCAAATTTAAAACTTCTCATTTTTTTTTAAGCGAAAAACCCCTTGCGGGGCCGCCTTGGTCTAAGAGACCACGAACAGGAGGTTCTACACCATCAAAGTCAACCGAGAGTCACCCGAGAGTCACACCCGACCCTGCCCGTATCAACATTATCAATTGGATTTTGAATACCCAATTCAGCTTTTTGGTAGAGTGGCGATTTGAACTTGGAACCTCCCTTGGAGGATTGCCCTCTCCTCTCCAACTCACCTGCAACACCTGGGTAAAACTTCTAATTTTTTATTTTTAAGAAATCAACTAACATTCAAATCTAAAACTTCTCATTTTTTATTTTTAAGAATTTGAAATAACTCTGCTATTATTTTTGGGGTTAGGATAGTGTGAGAAACTCTTACAACCAATGCTTACGGTTGGGCATTCCCATTCCAACCATGACCCTCGTAAGATCAAGAGCTAAGCTTATCAATAAGGGTTAAACACATACCCACCCCTTCATACACCCACCTCCTCACATACTTGCCTATGTCGTGGTTTGAACCTTAACCTCTTGAAAAAGAGCCATAGCCCAAATCGTTATGCTACAATTATTACTTATGATCATATAATGTTATTAAATAACTTAACTAACATTCAACTTAAAACTTGTCCTTAAAAATTAATGTTAAGCTGAAAAATTAAAGACTCGAAAAGGAGTGCGCAACGTTTCGGGATTTGGCTCTTTTTCAATAAGTCCAAGGTTCAAACCACAACATGGATGAGTGTGTGACGGGGTGGATGTGTATGACTGTGTTTAGCCCTTATTGATAGGCTTAACTCTCGACCTTAAGAAAGGTCCGGGCGTGTGTATGGTTGTGTGTTTAGCCCTTATTGATAAGCTTAACTCTTGACCTTAAGAAAAGTCATGTTTGAAATGGAAATGTCTAAACCTTAAATGTTGATCGTAAGGGTTTTTCACATTACCTTAACAAAAAAAACTAAAAAATTAAAATATTTAATTAATATCATTTAATCATTTTAAAAAAGTATTAATTATTAAATTTTATAAAAATATTTTGGAAGTTTTATTAAACTATCGTAAATTTCTTTTAATTTTTTTTTTCAAATTTCTCTAGTAACATATTCCATAATTAAAATTTCATTAAAAAGTTAATACTTATGAGATGAGTGTGCTATTAAGTTTCAAGGAAATTTAAATATTTCGGGTGTTTTCCACTTATGACTTTGCCAAGACAATATGACAATGTGCATGGATTTATGTACAAGCAAATAATTAATAATTTATAAACTTGAAATAAGGGTTTGAAAGCATCTTAAGCTCTTTCTAGCTCTCTAGAATGCAATCTGTCACTATTATTCATGTTTTTTATTTGTTTTTTCTTAAAACATTGTTAGTGGTTTCATTTACAAGGACTTTAAATCTTCAAAGCTGCAGGATGTCTTGAACGTGTACATGCTTTCTCAATATTTTAGGATTTGGTAAAATTCAAACAAACTCAATGTTTTTAATTATTAATTTTTTTATTTGGTTAATATAATTTTTTTTTATAATTAATGGTGTTGAGTATTTTTATTTAATCATAATTTTTTATAAATTTAAGAATTAAATTTATCAATAAAAGATTAAGACACAATCTTACACATATGTTTGAACCTTAAATCTTTGAAGAAAGCTAAACCCCAAACTCTTGCTTTATCCCTCAAAACTCAATAATTTTAATTATAGTTCGAGTGATTCTTTATTCTTGCTATTGATTAAGACATAACCTCACATACATTAAACCTTAAATATTTGAAGAAGAGCCAAACCCCCAAACTCTTGCTTTGTCCCTCAAAACTCAATAATTTTAATTATAGTTCGAATGACTTTTTTTCATTATTATTAATATATTGAATATTACAAAGAAATACAATGTTGTAAATCAAGGTTGAAAGAGTTTTAATTTATATTATGCAGCCAAACCCTCAAGCGTTGCTTTGTCCTTCAAAACTCAATGATTTTAATTATTGTTTGAATGATTCTTTTAAGTTTTGCCAATATAGTGAATATTACAAGGAAATACAAATAATGTTGTAAATCTTAAAATTTTCGAGAGTTATATAAGATCGAATGAGTTTTATTTATATTATGTATGTTATAATAATTTAATAATTATATATACTAGTATATAGGGAAATCCGTAATATCATTGGGTGTTGCTTTTGTAAACCCTATTCCAACTCTTCAATCCGTAACATGATTGGGTGTTGCTTTTGTAAACCCTATGCCGACTTTTCAAAATATCGAACTGCAAACACTCGACCACTACCATCCAACCTATTCCCTTTTAAGTACGTCAAGGTTTAAACCTTGAACCTCCCGAAAGGAGGCCAAAGTTCAAACAAACACTCGACCACTACCATCCAACCTATTCCCTTAAACCTTGAACCTTCCGAAAGGAGGCCAAAATTCAAACTATTATGTAGTCCTTATTGGATTATATATATAACTTGGTAAGATTTGAACTTGGATCTTATCTTCAAAGGTTAAAATTTAACATGTTAAATTAATTATATATAGAAAATCCGTAACACTATTGGATGTTGTCACTTGTCACTGTAACCTTAAATCTTAAAAAAAAAGAAAACAAAAAAAATGAAAAACCAAAACCTAACCTTTCGCTATCCTTATCAAACATTGTAGATATTGTTGGCTTATTCTTGTCACTGTAACTTTAAATTTAAACAAAAAGAAAAAAAGAAAATGAAAAACCAAAACCTAACCTTTCGCTATCCTTATCAAACATTGTAGATATTGTTGGCTTATTCCCCTTGTTCTTAAGAAGATTAAGAATTGATTTTCTTTTATAATCATTTTTAAACATTTTTTCAAATATTTCGATTCACCTTCTATATGTTTATTGTCAACTATTCAGGTAGAGTTTTTGAGAAACATATATGTTGTATGGTTATGTGAAATAACTTTGAGAATATATATTTTTATGTTTATGCTTCTTCTAAGTTTTTTTTAGATAGATATTCATATTTTTAAAATAATTGAAAAGGTAAATGTTTCAATTTACCTTCTATATGGTTATTGTCAACTATTTAGGTGAAGTTTTTGAGAAACATTATGTGTTGTATGGTTGTGTGAAATAACTTGAGAATATATATTTTTATGTTTATGCTTCTTGTAAGTTTTTAAGATAAATATTATTATTTTTTAAATAATTGAAAAGGTAAAGTTTTTTTTTTCTTTTGTGCTTTTTAAATTAATTTTAATAATATAATATTGGTTATTTTTTGAAATTGAAAAGTAATTAAAATTTTGCTTTCAAATTTTTAGTTTAATGTTATTTTTTTGAAAACTAATTTTTGTTATTAAAATATGATTTATTCAAGTGTGGTTGGAAAATATTTGTTATTATTATCCAACAATCAAGTATTGCTTATCTTTGTTTAAATAGGTTGGTCTAATTACATTATATTTATGTTTGGAAATATGTTTTTGCAAGATGTACTAATAGCATTTTATTATGAGATGAAACATAACTCAACCAATTTCCTTCTAAGATTTGAACTTTGCCAAGGCAAAGATAAATATTGTGAGTGGTTAAATTATCTACTACCATGTTTTCTTTTGTATAGATATGACATTGCAAATATACTATCTACAATAGTAGTTGATGGACACAAGAAATTATATATATATATATATATATATATATATATATATATATATATATATATATATATATATATATATATTCAATCACTACATCAATTTTTCTTGATAGCATTAGTAATAATATGTGAATCCTTTTTAATTGAAACATATTTCCATCCTTTTTAAATAGTAATTTTGATCTTTGCAAAGAGCGCCCTAGCCCCTATATAATCATTAGTTGAAGTTCCATATGATTCTAAATGAGGGGAATTAGCTTTTCTTGAATTTATTTTGGAAGCATTATCAAAATTAATTTTGATGAACCCATTTTCATATATTTTCATTTTACCATAGGCTGAAGCAAATTATTTGTGTTGATTCTACTCTCATATTTACCTTTTGCATCTATATCTACATCTTGTAACCAAGAGACTAGTATCTCTTTTTCCACAATTGAAACTACTAGTGGTGAGCACCACACCTATAAACATTCTTTGAGAGATAATAACTCAATTGGCATGATTTTGAGATTTGTTCTTAAAAATTATACTTTTCCTTTGAAGCCTTAAACTCCAATAAATAATGACAAGATCAATCCTCTAAAGAATGCATAATGCTCTAGTTTTGAAACAATTAATCCAACAATTCGTCAACTTCTTTGATGTTGATGGAACTATCCAATATATATTCTCATTTTTTGAAAAAGTGGCCCCAAATGTTATAAAAAAAGGGACAATGAAGAAGTAAATTGTATGTTGAATCTAGATCCTTCTTGTATAAGGAACACCTAAAATGTCCATGATATCCTCTTATTTGCATAATCTCACTTGTAATTTTTTTGCCTTGGATTGCTAATCAAAAGAATATTGAGGTTTTATGAAGGGCCTCATGTAACAACCCCAAAAGCTAACCAACCTGAGAGATTTTTTTTTTTGAACTTAATAAGATTCATAGGAGTATCCATGGAATACACATATGACTAGACATACCCACATTTTAAGTCTAATATATTGCAGATATCACTCAAGTGGACAGGAGAGGCCAAGCTCTCGTAGGTAACTAGGGTTTACCTTGTATACCTCAATGGTATAGAGGATGCTTTTAAAATGTCTCCCCACATTTTTGGCACTCTCCACGAACGCAGACTTCTTGACCCTTCCGTTAGGATTATCCCTTCTCAATATTTAGAGAGGGGGACACCAATTCCTTCTTTCAGCCATAAGTTAGTCTATGATGGGTCTATCAAGTGTAATGCCTTAGTCTAGTTTAATTGCACCTCCGCGGTGATCCCTTAAAATTCATGCTTGTCTTCCCCATCTCCGCAATGAATCTCTAAGCAACAATCACTCCCCATGATTGTCTTCTCATGGACATAGAAACTAGGTGTTGCTACCCTACAACCCAAGTTAAAGGAGAGTTTAAGACAAGGTTACCTTTAGAGCCCTTCCAAAATAAACCCCTAAGCCCAAGGATAACTCTCTCTCTCTCTCTCTTTCTCTCTCTCTCTCTCTCTCTCTTACACACTCTGCAAGCATTAAAACAAAAGCATCTTCTAGGATGGAAGCAAAACTAATTATCTTAAGCTTACAAAATAAATCTAACCTTTAGATCAAAGCATTAGCATGGATAAGAATCATAAAACCATTCATTAACATGGCACCATATAGTCATCCAATTAAAGGTCTAGATTACAAAAGAATAGTCTTTGCTTCTATTACAATAAATCCTCTTTCATCAAGAGTGATTTTCAACAATACTTCAAGAATAATGAAGAATTAATTTAGCATGATTTGACATCTTCTTTCCTTGGCCTCCACGGTAGTTTGATAGGAAGGTGGGGATCATAACAACTCATTTGTAGGTATGAATGCATTCTATAAGATCTAATGCATAACAACCACAAGTGAAAGAAGCCCATACTTCTTTCCCAAAATATTTTCCACAAATATTTTAAAACACAAGCCTTGCAATCCTATGCAAAGCAGTTCAATATAGCAATACTCAAACAAAGAAGCCCATACTTCTTTCCAAAATATTTTCCACAAATATTTAAATCAAAAGCCATATATTTCTAAACTCATCAATTTCATAAGCAAAAGAAGCCCATACTTCTTTCCAAAATATTTTCCACAAATATTTAAATCAAAAGCCATATATTTCTAAACTCATCAATTTCATAAGCAAAAGAAGCCCATACTTCTTTCCAAAATATTTTCCACAAATATTTCAAACAAAAGCCATACAATTAATCCATCGTTAGTTATAAATCAATCCATCATTAGCAAGTCTTGGCATTCATTTGCAAGACTAAAGATTAATCTATCATTTGATTAAATACCAATCTAATCTATCTTTGATTAATTACAATTCTAAGGATTGAGGCAAATTAATTTATCATCTGATTAGTTACCCATCTATTAATCTATCATTAGATTAATTTCCAAACTAAACTATCATTGGATTAATTTGCAATCTAAAGATTAATAATGAATTAATCTATCTTTAGATTAATTGCCAAACTAATCTATCATTTGATTAAATATTATAAGCATTAATCTATCCTTAGATTAATTGCCAAACTAAACTATCATTGGATTAATTTGCAATCTAAAGATTAATAATGAATTAATCTATATTTAGATTAATTGCCAAACTAATTAATCATTTTATTAATTACAAATTAAAGATTAATAATGAATTAACCATCTTTAGATTTAACTGCCAAACCAATCTATCATTTGATTAATTGCAATCTAAAGGTTGAAAAGAATTAATCTATCATTAGATTAATTAAAATCTAAAGATTAAAAAGAATTAATCTATCATTAGATTAATTAAAATCTAAAGATCAAAATGAATATAATTTTCGTTAGATTGAAAGCAAAGCTAAGGTTTGCTTGCATTAATCTATCCCTAGATTAATTGCAAACTAAATATTAATTATTATTAATCTTACATTAGATTAAACCAATCTATTGCTTTATTCTAACCTTAAATTATATTAGCAAAACTAAAGATTAATTAAAATTAATCTAACATAGAAAAAAAAAGCAACATCACTTTAATCTAACTTTAGATTATTAGCAAGGCTATATTAGATTAAAGCTAAAGAATAATAATAATCAATCCTTAATTAGCTAAAGGGTCAGCTCCAAAACCAAGCAAAGATTTAAACCTTGTTAATTCATTTGAAAGCATACAATGCCCGAGAGCTTTAGCTTGCATTGCAATGGAAGGAAATATTAAGACCACCTCAACACTAAACCCAAAGCAAAAGAACTTAATCAAACCCTATTGCAATGCACATAGCAAAACTGAGCAAATCAATATTAGGAGAAGACAAAAACGGAGAGCCATGCGCACTGCAACTCATGCACAACACACATACCAAGGCGTCAACCAAATAGGGGGTTCGTATTCTAAAGTCTAGGGGATTCTTGGCAGTGGTGCAAACATATGAAAAATATTTTGATTATGCCATCCCCATAGTGCCCTTCGCTACACAAAGATAACATGTTTCGAGTGGTAAAGAGCTAGCACATGAAACCAAAGCAAAACAATAGTTAGAAAACCTACAAAGAAATTTTAATGAACATGCAATAAGGTAGCTAAAAGAGAACATAGGTCAACTAACACAACAAGGGAAGATACGGTGCAGAATCCACAAAATACCAAGCAAAAAAACCACTCAAAAGACTACAAATATAACCTATCAAACACAACAATGGAGTATGGTGGCGTTTGATTCATTCTCCTCGCTCCCTGCACTTTAGCCCTAGCTATGCATCCAAGATAAGTTCTCTTTCCTCAATCCTCTAGCATCCTCTACAATGCCCAATATCATATCTTAAATCCCAAGGAGGAATGCAAAACGTTGCATGCTAAGATTGAGTGATGATACTAAAAGTATTTCCTCCCTCTTCTACTACCTTATACTAGCGCCCTTAACGACGCAACAAGGAGGGAATGAAAGCAATATACGTTAAACCAAAGGTGACTTCACTATGCTATATAGGGTAATAAATGCACCACCACCTCCATGGTCAAAGGTGGCCCATCATTACCACAAGCACGTAAAAGCAACACTCACAAACAAAACTCAAGGTATTCCAAAAGGATCAACATCAACCTTAGGCAAAAGAATATTATTTATCAACCTTAGGAAAATGAATATTATTAATCAACCTTAATAATTCTATCACAAATACACAAGGAGATAATCAAAACCATCATGCCATATGCAAGAACAAATGTGTCATAACCCTCCTTGGTAGGACTTTTGGCATGGAAATGCGTTGATCAGTGATGACTTGATACATAGTTTTGATGTATTTGATTGATTATGCAATGTTTATATTGATTAATCCTTGAAGAATATGGTATTGCTAATGTATTGTTAATACGTAGGACTAGGTACACTCATGGGTGGAAGAGGTAGAATCAACCACCAAGAACAAGGTTCTTGAAAAGGGAAATGATGATTTCGACAACTCAGGGTAACATGAACGACTACCCTCATATAGATGCGTGTTTCTTATTTTTGTGGTCCTAAGAAATCCAATTGTCCAAAGCTTGAAGTGGGAAGTTACCATAAGTTTTCAAATGGGACAAGACATTGGACTTGCAAAAAGATCACCCACCTTGTTTGATGCATTTGATACTTGCTTATATATATGCATGTTTATGTGAGAATTGAGTGGGTATATGACCCCCCTTCGGAAAGGATTAATAGGCCACTCTAGTACCATAATAATTTTCAATGTTAGTATTGGTATTTTATTTAAATTAATCAAGGTTGAAAAATTATTAATGAGCTATTTGATTTAAATTAAATAATAAGCCTTAATAAAAACTTTATTTAATTCTCTTTTACTCTTGATTTTTGTAAAAGAATGAAAAACCTCCTTCTTGTTTAAATAAAATAAAGGAGGGTAGCTTTTTTTTTATCATTAATCAAATAAATATTTTAATTTTTTTAATAAAGAAAAGAATAACTTTTATTAATAAGAATCGAATATTTATTTAAATAATGAAAAAGTGGTCTTTTAGGAGTGTGAGATTTTGAATGAAGAGAAGAATCATTTTTAAATTTAAATATCTTCTCTAGATATACTTGTCTTAAATTTTGGTGGATGGCCATTATGTCGCAAGAAGACTTTGGGGTTGGGGCAATTGGGGGTGACTTGTTAAGAGGGCCTCGTATGCAGAATTTAGGGAATGATATTTTAATTTCAAAAGGTGAGAAGGGAGAGCACATCAAAGGAGCTTTACAGGCGAAAAGAGGACAAACTAAGCAACTTGATTTTTAGTTTGGTTTTAACTTGAAAAACCTCGTATTTTCTTTCTAATTATTGAAAATGATGTTATTTATCTATGCCTCCAAATCTTCTTTCCCACATTCCTCAACCACCACGTGGACCCCCACTAAGACCTGGTGCATCCTTCACCTTCGTAACTAGGGCATAAGGCCCCTTGCCCACTAGTTGGTGATCGATAGTCCTTAGGATGACCTATTGATTTTGAAGCATAGGGGTGCCAATACCCTGTACATGTGGGATTATTTTACCCACTGTGATGATAAGCTTAGCAAAAATTTTAACCTTTTTTTCATTTTTGTCGATGACCCAAAGATGCCATAGTTGAGACTTATTTCCATCACTGTCAAAACCCCACTCCTACCACCACTTAACTACCGGGTGGTGGTTGAAAGCTATAACATGCCCCACAACCCTTAAATGGTTGTCAGACCCCTAGAATTTACATGTGGGATAAAATGCATGAGCCCAAAGGGCTTGCACTTTATCCCACATGCACAGTGGGAGGGATGCGAGCTCCACTTAAGGAGGCTAGCATACCCTTAAGTCTGTAGCCAAGCGCAGGCTCTGCGAAGACTGTGCTTAAATCTTGGTCGATCGTCATCGTCACTATGTTGGGCCTGTTGCTAGGTACCACATAGTAGTTTGAAATTGGTTAAATTTTAAGTTGAGATCTTATCACCTATATGTAGGTTTTTTGTTTAAGTTACAGTAAATTCCACATTCATGGGGAGAAGGGGTGTAGGCTCCTTAAGCTAGCCTACGTATGCTATTATTGGTAGCTAAGAGAGTGTCTATACACACTTGGCAATGGCTAGTTGGTTGGGCCCGTGGTTTGTCGAACCGCCTGTGACTTGTTGACCCATCTGTTTAGTTGGGTTCGACTGGTTGACTCTTTGTCTTGTTGATCTTTCTTTTGTTGATTTCACTTAAGAAAAATATTTGGAAATCCAATTATATATGTTTGGTTTAAAAGACCAACCCATTTTAAGAATAAAATATTAGGTTTGGATTATTATTAAAGAAAAAGCCTATTTTAAGAACATAGTTTGATTATGTTTGGTTTTATTTAAGAGGACCTATTGGAGCAAAATCTGCCTTTGGTTACGTTTGCGCCCAAGACTTTGCCAACATTGAAAGACCAGGTTAACACAGAGTTTACCTGGTTCAATCTCCAGAGGAGGTTGGTTCCTTGCTTCTTTTAGGAAAAAGGGGAAAGAGGGAAATGCATAAAGAGAGGGAAATATAGCTATGGCTAGAGGATTAAAATGGTACAGATTAAGTAACAACAAAGCAACTATTGCAGCCTTTTGTAGAGAAGCATAACAGAGAACCAAAACAGAGAAACTAAAACTTTTGGTGAATATCTATTTAAGTGTAAGCTTATCTGTGAAGTTAATTGCAGATCTAACTGAACTTTATTGCAGGAATTTAGAATAAGAATTAATGCAGGTTACATTCAATTTAGATTTATATAGCAATAGACAACACATACATACTTGATTTGAAACACCAGTGAGCCAAGAACCAGAATGGATGATCTTTATTAAACTTTTAGAAGTCTGCATACATAGCCTTGTAAACACCTAAGAGCCGACCATTTTTTTGGGTCGCTCATTCTATATATAAGAGTTTTTACATAACAAAAAACTAAAATTTGTTACAACAATATGCCCGTAGGCTCATTCTGGTAAAGAAGTAGTTGAAGAGAGCATGGAGCTTTCAACTGGAAGTGGTTGAGATATTCTGGTTATGGTGATCTTCTTTAACCTCTTTAGAGATGTCATGGTCCATCTGGCCTTCAAAATATCATGCCATCATGACTTTCCACCTTGGCCCTACCTTAGGCCTTCAAAATGTCATGTATTTTCTTGTATCCTTCAAAATGTATGCCATCATGACTTTCTACCTTGGTTGCACTTAGGCCTTCAAAATGTTGCATCATGACTTTTGCCATGGTTCTACTTTGGCCTTCAAAATGTCATGCCATCATGACTTTCCACCTTGGCTCTACCTTAGGCCTTCAAAATGTCATGCCATCATGACTTTTGCCTTGGTTCTACTTGGCCTTCAAAATATTGTGCCATCATGAGTTTTAACCTTGGCTCTACCTTAGACTTCAAAATGTTATGCACATCATGACTTTTCCTGGTATGCTTCAAAATGTGCATTGATTTTGCCTTGGCTACTTTTCAAAATGTCATGCCATCATGAATTTTCACCTTAGCTCTACCTTAGACCTTCAAAATGTCATGCCATCATGACTTTCTACCTTGGTTCTACCTTGGCCTTCAAAATGTCGTGCCATCATGACTTTTGTGTCTTAATGAGATTTATTGGTTGCCTTCAAAATGTCATGCCATCATGACTTTTCACCTTAGATCTTGCCTTCAAAATGTCATGCCATCATGACTTTTCTCTACACTTAGCAAAATATTGAGAAGATTACTCCTTATTTCCCTAGATGTGGTCATTTTGACCAATATTCTTGGTGCCTCCTAGGGTAATTCTGTTAGTGAAATGTCAGAACCTAGAGCCTTTATCCATTGGGGAATGGAGTAAACAAAAAAACTTAAGAAAAATAAGGGAAAGAAGGGGAATGATACCAAGCACAAAAATCTTCCTTCTTTGGGGTGGTCATTCTTCTGGAGTATCTTCTTCATTATATTTTTCTGCTTCACCTTGGTTGGGAGCTGTTGCACTACTTGATGAAGCTTTCTTAGCCTTTTCCTATTTGTCCTTTTCTTTTACTACTTCGTTATAGGTGGTGCAGGCCTTCCTCCAGGTTTCCTCATTTGTATCTATTTTTTCCTTGAAAGTGTTGTACAGATACTCCAACTCTTCAACCTTGTCATATGATAAGGTTCTTGATTTCATATACAGCTCATGTAGGCAAGAGTTCATCTAGGTAATATCCTGAGCCATGCTGAATATTTGCTCTTCTTGAATAGGCTCTTCCTAGCTATCAATTTTTGACTCATCTTCTACAAATTTCTTCCAGGCGACTTTCAATTCATCTTCTGTTAGGATATTTGAATCCTTGTCCCAGAAGCTAGGCATGCCATAATTTTTAGCTATGCTTACATGTTTTAGAATTGCCTTAGCCTCTACTTTGAGCTCCTGTATGAGCTTGGCACTTTTGGTCACCAACTTGTGCCTCTTGAAGAAATTTTTGGCAACTAATTTGGCTTGGGACCAATTCTTATCCCATGCTCTGTATCCAATTATTGCTTGTGTGCTATCCACCAGGACTTGAATTTTATTGGTTGTTGATAGCCTTGTTGCTAGGAGCTTGATAGATGCTTCTAATTCATCTTCTACTTGGCCCAATGTATCTTTGATTTTGAGAAGATATGAGAGTGTGGGCCTAGCCTTTGGGGTCATCTTGTTGATGCTTTCAATCATGTTCCTTCTGATTGTCCTTGCTTTTTCCTTGGACAGCCCACTGGTTTTATCAGTGCTATCGGATAGCTACTTTTTAAGGTCCTCGACCTATTGCTGCAATACTTGAATTTGTTCTTTGGCCTTTATCGCTTTCTCTTTGTAGGGGGCCACTTCATTGAACATTTACTCCCATTTTTTGGCTTCATTTTTCAAAGCCTTTTCTATTGTCTTTTTCTGGTGCAAGGCTTCCTCCAAATACTTTCTTGATTGTTCAGCCTAGAGGTACTTTTCTTTGTAGAACTCAACATTCAGATAAATTGTTCCCATGTGAGTCTGAGCCTTGCCCCACTCATCATCCATTGGTAGTTGAGTGATATCTTCCATGGTTACCTCAGCTTGGTAGTCCTCTAGGGTCATTTCTTTCTCTGGATTCTATATGAGTGGGGTCATCTTCATGGTGGAACGTTGCATGCTGATGGGATCTAACATTGATCCTTCTCTGATATGGGCTATATCTTTAGAACTTTGGGAGCTCCATGACTTCAGCCATGTAGCAGCGTTCAGGGTGGCTTTCTTCAATTTTTTGAATTTAGCAATGGTAGGGTTGCTTGTGGGAGAAGCAGTTTGCATGGCTTGGAAGCTTAGCAGGTTGGTGGAGTAAGGGAAAGGAGTGGTGGCTAGAGAGACCTCCATACTCAATTGTTCGATGGGGGAACCTGTGTGAGTAGAGGAGGATGTTGGTGGAGTTTTCTGAGTTGATGGTGGGTGATGGTGATGGTGGAGGTTGATGAGAAGATGTGGGAGAGGGATTACCTTGATCTTTAGAATGGGAAGGGGAATTCTTCTAGGAATGAGAAGAGGAAGAAGGAGTATCGATATTGATAGGAGATATACCTGAGGCCTTTGGTGGATTGGTGTCTCTGGTCCCCTATGATTTCTTAGTGTAAGCTTCTACGATTTGCTTTAGGCTCGAGTCATCGACACCCATTGTTACTTTTGTTAGGGTTTGCTCCTCATTGGGGTTTTATTTTGGGGGAGGCTCTTCAGTTGTCTTGACCATTTGTTCATCTCTCTTGATGCTTATAAGTTTACTTAGAGCTTTCCCCTGTTCCTTCTTGGTCCCCTGATTCTTCGTGTTCCTCTGATTCCTCATGTTCTTCTGATTCTTCATGTTCTTATTCTTTAGAGGGTGTTTCTTCTCTTTTCCTTTTCTTTTGGTCTCCTCCCTTCTCCAATTCTACTTTTCATTTTCTTTATTATGTTCTCTACCTCCTGTGCTCGAGTTGAGCACCATCATCAGACTCTGTGTCTGATCCAAAAGGGGGAATGAAATTTTGATGTTTCCTTTTAGGGACTTTTGTTTGCTCAGTAGTGATTTGCTTCCCTTTATCCTTTTTAGTACTACCTTCAATTTTTTTTATGGGGATACCATTTATTCCCAAAGGGACTTTATCTACCAAAGTCTCAGACTAGTTATCATGGTTCTCATCATACTTCTCAGAGAATTCCTTGTCAATCTTCATCCCATACCTAGAAAAGGTTTGTATGTGGCATCTCATTTGCCACCATGCTAATATTTTAGCGTGATCCCAACCTTCCCCCTTTTCTTGGTACTTTCGATGGTCTTGTTACTTAGCTTGTGGGTTGGGTTCACCTCAGGGCACCAATCTGCCAAGTGCAAATAGAAGTCGTGCCATGGGGGCAATGGCTACATTTTTTCAACGTGCCATTCTAAAGGTCGATCTTCATCATTATTCCTGCCCTACTTATCGATTTGCCTATTATATGAGTGAAATTTCTTGAAGGGGGTTTTATTTAGGGTGGCTTGCCTTTGAGCGAATTTGTCCGTAGGGTCATATTTCCATTTTTGTGGTAGCTCTATCAATTTGAGATTTCTTAAAGTTCGAGCAATTTTTTTGTGGTCCCCTTTTTTGACACTATTACTCCCTCGTATTGAAAAGGCATGAGGCAAGTACCTATCAAATGAGCACCTGTACCAAATTTATTATTGATGAACTCTGTTTGCCTTACGTACTCTAGAGTGAATAATCACTTAGTAACGTAATAAGGCAACAAGAAGGGCTTCTCTATGAAGCCATAGAGCCTGATGACCACCCCCTATGTCAGAATAAACCAGTCCCCCTCTTCTACGTGGGGGTGCTTCAAGGTATCTCACATCTATTGGGGAATTCTTGGCATGGTGCCATACATGAGTTTTAATGTTGGGCCCAAGAATTCCATGTTGAAGTGATAGTATGAACCCACATTTGAAAGGAGCGATGTCCATTCACATACAGGTATGAGGTCTCCCTTTTGGTCCTTTTGTGTGGTAGGGATAAAACTCAAAATTTTTTTCTTGAAAGAAGAAGAAAATCCATACCAGGTAAGAGGAGAACCTGAAGGCATCTAGGATATCTTTCTGTAATTTGAAGAGCCCTGCATGCAGCTGTTGGGCTAGGTATTCTAGCCAATCAAAGAATATTGGCACTCTACTTGGGTCTACATGCACCGCATCATAAAACTTGGGGTTGGATATGCATTGTGCTATTGCTATTTGCCACCCGTAGACCTGTGTATCTATTTCTAACCCTACCACCATGGCTAACATGGAAAAGAGCTCCTTGCTTTTGAATTTTTCCAAGGGAATTAGGGATTTTGGCATGGCTCCCTTGGGAAGAGAGTCTAAAAAATGCTCTTGCAGGAATAGCTAGATGTTTAGGCCATTGGTGTAATACTTCATAGAATTAGCAGGGTCAAATGAAATGGGGGGAACTATAGGCTTCCTACCATAGGTGAAGGTGGCCCTAATTGAGTCAATGTCGAGCATGAAAATGACTTCATTCTTGGAGTTTCTCACTATTCTATTCTTAACATCATAAAATTTTACCATGGCCCTGATTAACTTGGGGTAGGGGTGGACCTGAGGGTAGATGTACTAGTAGAGTAGAGAGTGGTAAGGGAACATGCTCGGGCTCGATGGGGAGACATCTATGGCCATTTTGGCTGCTATGTCCTTTCGAATTTGCCTTGGGTCTTTCCATGTCAGCTTTGTATCCATGATATGGTTATCGGGATCTATGAAACTGCTTTCCTTTTTGGATGATGTTCATTTCCCCTTTGAAGTAGTAGTTGGAGGTGTAGCCATCATGGTTGTATTCTATGTTTTGTAATAAAACTTATTTGGAATGCTCTTAGCATAGTGTTGCAGAGCTTTCTAGGAGAGTAGGGAGCATAGTGAGCAGAAGGGAAAGAATGTAGAATATGGAAAGGGTGATGAAATATTTTATGATATATCTGATCGGCTGTGCATGCGCATGCCAAGGTGACATGTAATAATTATGGTTGGTGGCACACACCCCAATATTAATTTTGAATGTTGGTTGTGGACCTCGGTTTGTGTGCCTCTTTAAGAAACCAACTACCATGTATTACCATTTTGCTTGGGCCAATGATATTGCTCCTACTATCCTGGGCCAATAAATTGGTGTCACCTCTACTCTGGACCAATCAGTGGGTATGGTGGTACCTTAAAAAGTGGGACTTTTATAATGTCGAGAAAATTACTTTTCTTGCCAAAAGTTTTCAGTTGCTTTGAAGGGCCTTTGAGCACCGAAAAGTCATGCCATCATGACATTTTTCCTTGGAGTGGCCATCGATTGCCAAAAAGTCATGAAATCATGATAATTTACATTGAAGGGGCCTTTGAGCATCGAAAAGTTATGCCATCATGATATTTTTCCTTGGAGTGGCCATCGACTACCAAAAAGTCATGAAATCATGACAATTTACATTGAAGGGGCCTTTGAGCACCAAAAAGTCATGCCATCATGACATTTTTCCTTGGAGCGGCCATCGACTGCCAAAAAGTCATGAAATCATGATAATTTACATTGAAGGGGCCTTTGAGCATTGAAAAGTCATGCCATCATGATATTTTTCCTTGGAGTCTGAAAGAAAGCAAATATTTACATAAAATACATACAAGGTAGAGGAAGACCTGTTACTTGTAGTACAACTTTAGGTGGAAGCCATTGATGGGGATAGGTTGAACCTGGCCCTATTCATTTCTCAGCTGGAAGGAGTTTTGCTATTTTTCTTCTATTACTTCGAAAGGACCTTCCCAAAATGCGTCAAATTTGTCATGATTTCTGGGTTTTGACTTCTTTTCATTCCATCTTAGGACCAAGTCTCCCACTTTGAAATTTCTTAGAGTGGCCTTTTTGTCAAACCATTTTTTTGTGGTGACCACATGCTTTTGATAGTGGTCATAGGCTTGCTCCTTTTGTTCTTCTAACTGTAGGAGTTGGATCAACCTGTTCTCCATTGGTTCTGCTTCCTCTATGTCGATCTGATTGAGTAATTTTAGAGCTGGGATCTCTATGTGTATCGGAAGAACTACTTCTTTGTCGTAGACCAGAGAGTAGGGAGATGTGTTTATGGACTTCTTGATGGTTATTCTATCAGCCCATAATGCTTGATTTATCAGAGAGTGCCAACTTCTCTTATTGTCTTAGGGTTGCTTCAAAATCTTGAGCAGGTTTTTGTTCGTAGATTCGGCTAATCCATTTCCCTATGGATAATAGTTTGAGGATGTTTTTAAGTAAATCCCATATTTACATGTAAATTCGATCATCTTGGCACCTATGAAGGATGAGCCATTATCTGTGACTAATGCATCTAGGATGTCGAATCTCATGATTAAGCTTTCCATAAATTCCATTACAACCTCTTGGTCTACTTTTTTAGTAGGTATTGCTTCTGCCCACTTCGTGAAGTAGTCGGTAGCCATCATAATGTATTTATGTCTAGTGGATGAGTTGGGCTCTATTATTCCAATAAAGTCCAATCCCCATTGTTGAAAAGGTTCTTCAACTTGAATGGACTTTAGGGGCATCGAAGCATTCTTGTTTCTTCCGATGTATCTCTGGCATTCTTCATAGTTTCTTGTTATTTTGAAGGTGTCTACAAAAATAGTTGGCTAGTAGCATCTAGTTCTGATGATATTTAAGGTAGTGGTCCTTCTTGAGTAGTGTCCTCTAGATGAGCCATCATGGAATTCCTCTAGGATATTCTATTTTTGATTTTCATTTATGCATCGAAGCAACACTCCATCCAAATTATTTTTGTATAGTCCCTTAGGTAGTAGGGTGTATTTTAGAGCCTAGATCTTGTACCTTCTTCTTTGTGAAGCATTCAATCTTGCTGGGCATTTTCTAGTTTGGAAATACCGAGTTAATTCATCTGCCCAGTTGAGCTGCTCCGAAGGTTGATCATCGTCTGATGCTACTTCTTGAGTTTGGCAAGCTATGTATTCTGATGAAGCTTGCTTGGCGAGCTCTTGGCATAGTGCTCTACCTCTTACCAGCTTGGTTGGGTGTATTTCTACATCGTATTCTTGTATTTTTGTCACCCAACCAACTCTTTTGTCATCGAGCTCCCCTTGTATGATGAAGTTTCGTACGTCGAGGTGAATTACATACACAATAATCCTGCTCTATGATAGGAAATGCCTAAAAATTTTTAGCGACTTCATTATAGCATAGATCTATTTCTCAATGAAGTTATATTTTTCTTCATGTTCTTGCATAGTCTGACTCAAAAAAGCTATGGGCCTTTCTTCATTGTCAGCTCCTTTCTACGTGAGCACTATGGCGTAGCTTTCTTGTTCACCTACCATGTACAAGATGAAGCCTCTGGAGTAGTCTAGGTTCACCAAGATGGGGGCTTGAGCTATTTGTTCCTTGATCTATTGGAAAGCCTATTTCCTTGCATCGGTCCACTTGAACACAACATCCTTTTTCAACAACTCTATCATGGGTTTGATGATTTACACAAAATCAGCAATGAATTTGCACATGAAGTTGATCTAGCCAAAGAATGATTGCAAGCCTTTTTTGTTAGGGGGAGAGGGAGATCTAACAATGCTTTCACTCTGTTAGGGTCTATAGCTAGACCAGACTTAGAAACAACATGGCCGAGTAATAGTCCTTCTTCCATAATGAAGATAGATTTCTTGGGATTTATGGAGATACCAAATTCTCTGCATTTCTCGAACACACTTCTGAGATGTGCTATATGATCCCCTTTTTGGTGAGAGAACACTATCATATCATCTAGATATATTACTATTATTTTATTGACAAGTTCTCCAAAAGCCACATCCATAGCTCTTTGAAAAGTTGCTCCGACATTGGATAACTCGAAGGGCATTCTCTGGTAAGCAAACATTCCCCACTTGGTTGTGAACGTGGTCTTGAATTGGTCTTCATATTTGACCCACACTTGATTGTACCTAGAGAAGCCATCTAGGAGCGAGAACCTTTCTGCTCCTACTACTATGTGTAGGATTTGGTCGATCTATGGGAGAGGGTAATGGTCTTTGAGTGAAGCTTTGTTCAAGTTGTGAAAGTCGACGCACAGTCGGATATCTCCATTCTTCTTTCTAACCGGAACTAGGTTAGCGACCCAAGTTGAATGCTTGATTGGGTAAATAATTTTAGCTTCAAGTAATTTTAGTAGCTCTTGCTTCATCAAAGCTTCAATTTTAGGATTCATCGATCGTTGCTTTTGCCAAAATGGCTTTGCACCTTCCTCAAGTTTGATCGTATGTTGGATCATTTCTTTGGAATAGACTTTCAGGTCACCATAAGTCTAGGCGATGATGTCTGGAAATTCTTTGCATAATTCCCTGATTTCATCTAGTTCTACTTCCGTAGTGTTCACTCCTACTTTGATAGCTTTATCAGGTCCCATCTGAGCTTCTCTGTATCTGTGCTTGTCAACTTTCATTTTATGGCCAGTTGACCTATCATTGTTATCGAATAAGCTCTCAAGGGTGACCAACCCTTTTGGGATGTGATTGTTCTTTAACTGGATCATGCTTGCATCTTCCTCATCTTCGGTTGTCCTATTGCTAGAGCAGTTCATCTCATGGATGAGGAAGTCCACTATCTATTTGTCATTCTCAAAAACTTGCTAGAAGGTATCCCTGTCTAGCACAGAAGGCCTATAGATTAGCCTAACTATTTTTGACTTTTGGATGACATTGCTGATAGGGCAAAAATTCACCCCTACTGAAGCCAACAAGTCTGCATGAGTATTTTTCTCTCTTGGAATTACCTTGAGGTTCAGAGATTCAAAAGATTCTAACAAGTCCCAAAATTTATTTTTGTAAGCCTTAAGGTAATGTTGCTTACTTACACATTTCTCAGTTACCTGGTTCACTATCAGTTTGGAGTCTCCAAAGATCTGTAGCTACTTGATACCCATATTTTTAGCTTTCTTGAGTCCTAAACAGAGTGCTTCATACTCTGCTGCATTGTTAGTGCAACTCCAGGTTAACCGGTAAGAGAAAACTTTTTCTTCACCTATTGGAGAGATTAGGACAATACCTACTCCAGCTCCATTTTTACATCTAGCACCATCAAAGAAAAGCTTCCACAACTGATCAGTGGGTTGGTTAACTAGAGGGGGAGAAATGGGATCACTTTTTTCAGGTTTTAGAATTGTGTAACTCCCAATGTCAGTCTCGATCATGGCGTTGAAGTCTTGGAGAGAGAACTGGTCTTCCTCTTGTAATACATTTAGAGCTTCTTCCATCAAGTTTAGGTCCCCTAGTTCCTCTGTCATCATGTTCATAGTGGTGGACTATTTGTCTTCCTCTTCAAGTCTTTCGATATGGAAAGTTGATGGCTTTTCATTAAATATTTTCACTCTTTTTCCCTTGAATGGGATTTCTAGATGCAAGAAATCTAGTGATAAATATCCTCCTATCTTAGCTGTGAACTCCCTGGAGAGACACATACCAAAATAGGGCTCCAAATCCACTACTACCACTTCTTGTATGATTGTGAGTTAGGGTAGTCTATGGAGCACTATTGGGATATCTTTGATTACCCCTACAATTTTTATAGGGGTTCCATCTAACTGTAAGACACTAGGACTACTTCTTGTATATTCCATGCCCATGATATCACATACTACTTTGGGCATCATAGTGGTTGCAGCTCTAGAGTCTATCATACAGTTGTGAACTACCCACCCTTCCATTTGGAGAGATAGATAAAAAGGAGGGGGTCTATTTTTTCTTGAAGTGGATGTCAGACTAGCTTGTGCAGAATCCATCTGAGTTGGGGTCTTATTCTTATTTTTCATAGACCTCAAGGATTCTTGCAACAAGTCAATCTATCCTGGAAGCTGCAAAGCTTCATACATAGTTGCCTTGGAGGGGGTTTTCTTCATTTTCTCGACTATGTTAAATGGAAGGGGTTCAACACTCTTCTCCTTCACTGTTGTATCATACTTGTTTTTGTACCCCTGAGTAGCATCAATCCTTTGATGCTTAGTCAGTGAGGGATATCTCAGTTTATCCCTAGCTTGTTCCTGTGTTTCTGCTTCTTTCTGTCGAGGTGCTTCCTTACAAGTTTCTACATCTTTCTGGCTTGAACTCGGGGGAGATTTTTCATAAGAGGTCCTTTTCTCAATAGGGTTCCTTATAGGTGAAGGCACCTTCAAGGGGTTGAGATCTTGGGGATCAACCTGTAAGGGTTTCTTTCTCGATCTAGTAAGAACAACTACTTGTTCAATAGAAGGCATCATGAAATTTTGATTCTCTTCTCTGATCATATTAACTTGACCCTTGAGGCTTCTTTCGGCCTTCTCAATGGCTATATTTTGTACCTGATGTTGGTGAATCATGCAAGAAGTTTCACCATGGGGGTCATTACACGTGGAGCACCAAAAATTTGACTCTATCGAAATATTATTGGGTTCGCTATCTTCATTGGCATAAACAATGTTAGATTTATCGTAACTTCTACCACTCATGGAGGCTTGATCCTTTGTTACTTGTGGGAACCTCCTTGGCTGGAAATTCCTTTCTACTTCTCTTCATTCCATTGATGTAAATTTATTTTCTAGAGTTTTGAATGATGCTTGCAGGTCTTGTAGAACTACAAGTTGAGGATCTGGAGTTGATGGGACTATTGCTATAGGGAGTGCAGGAATAGCAGGGAGCATTGGAGGGGTAGGGGGTGCCTGTATTACTAGAATATTAGGCTGTCCAGTCCATTTGGGAAGATTGGAGTTAGAAGCTGAAGTAGGGGTTGGAAAAGCAGCACTTGATGCTTGGGGTAGATCTAGAAAAATGGGCATCATCATTTTGGCTGGGAATCTCCCGATGGCGATCAGATATCTCTCTACCTTCTGTGCTTCCTGATAAATCTCGAGGAAGGTAAACATGTGGGACTACCTAATGGCCATACTTATATCTGAGTTGAAAGCTCTCAGATAGTAATACATTGCCTGCTCATGTGTTGGTCTCAACCCGTCAGGTACTCTCTGCCAAGTCCGACTGAATCTGATGTTGAAATCTACGATCTCCTCTTGAGGGTGTTTCTGGATAATAGTAAACTAATTCAGTAGGGAGAATGGGTCTACTTGCTCATTGAATTCTTCCACTAGTTTACCAACAAGTTGTGCCCAGGTGGATATAGTTTGATTTTCAAGAGCTCTGTACCAATAGAGCATTTTTCCTTTCAAGGAAATTACCAGTAATCTTATCATAACATCTTCTTCATGGATGTTATGTATCGGGGCTAGTGCGGCTACATCTTGATAGTGTTCGTAAGCCATATTTCTAGTACCGTCATACTAGGGTAGTGCTTTCAAGGCCATCATAGGAATCGGATGTTGAGCTACCAGGTTCAAGGGACCTGTGTGGTTCCATACGGGGTAAGGCAGGATTGGCTGATTCGTGGCCATTGATATTATATGGGTAGCTAGAGTTAAAGTTCCACTAGCAGTAGTACTAGGGAGGGCTGTAGGGGAAGGATTTGTGTATCCTGTATTATGGGTATATGCAGAAGTTGTTCTGGCCACTAAAATAGGATTAGCTCGGAGGCTACCAAGGTGTAGTTCGAAGAACTCTATGGGCTCTTCTAAATTTCTTGCTTTAGATCTGGTTATCATAAAATATGGTGCATAACCAGAAGTTGGGTAAAGGCTTTTATAGGGTTCCTTTTCGGTGCAGAGTCACCAGGTGATTAAAAAAATATTAATAGGGCAAAGCTATTCACCGGGGCTTTGATCTGTATACTGCATGGGATTTGGGTCCCACTAGGTGTGCCAAAAACTATTGGAGCAAAATCTACCTTTGGTTACGTTTGCGCCCAAGACTTTGCCAACATTGAAAGACCAGGTTAACACAGAGTTCACCTGGTTCAATCTCCAGAGGAGGTTGGTTCCTTGCTTCTTTTAGGAAAATGGGGAAAGAGGGAAATGCATAAAGAGAGGGAAATATAGCTATGGCTAGAGAGATAAAATGGTACAGATTAAGTAACAACAAAGCAACTATTGCAACCTTTTGTAGAGAAGCATAATAGAGAACCAAAATAGAGAAACTAAAACTTCTGGTGAATATCTATTTAAGTGTAAGCTTATCTATGAAGTTAATTACAGATCTAACTGAACTTTATTGCAAGAATTCAGAATAAGAATTAATGCAGGTTACATTCAATTTAGATTTATATAGCAATAGACAACACATACATACTTGATTTGAAACACTAGTGAGCCAAGAACCAGAATGGATGATCTTTATTAAACTTTTAGAAGTCTGTATACATAGCCTTGTAAACACCTAAGAGCCAACCATTTTTTTGGGTCACTCATTCTATATATAAGAGTTTTTACATAATAAAAAACTGAAAGTTGTTACAATAGTATGCCCGTAGGCTCATTCTGGTAAAGAAGTAGTTGAAGAGAGCATGGAGCTTTCAACTGGAAGTGGTTGAGATATTCTTGTTATGGTGATCTTCTTTAACCTCTTTAGAGACATCGTGGTCCATCTGGCCTTCAAAATATCATGCCATCATGACTTTTCACCTTGGCTCTACCTTAGGCCTTCAAAATATTATGCCATCATGACTTTTTACTTTGGCCCTACCTTGGCCTTCAAAATGTCATGCCATCATGACTTTCCACCTTGGTTCTACCTTAGGTCTTCAAAATGTCATGCCATCATGACTTTCCACCTTGGCTCTACCTTAGACCTTCAAAATGTTGCACCATCATGACTTTTCACCTTGGTTCTACTTTGATCTTCAAAATGTCATGCCATCATGACTTTCCACCTTGGCTCTGCCTTAGGCCTTCAAAATGTCGTGCCATCATGACTTTTCACCTTGGTTCTACCTTAGACCTTCAAAATGTCGTGCCATCATGACTTTTCGCCTTGGCTCTACCTTAGGCCTTCAAAATGTCATGCCATCATGACTTTCCACCTTGGTTCTAACTTTGGCCTTCAAAATGTCATGCCATCATGACTTTTCACCTTGGTTCTACCTTCGATCTTCAAAATGTCATGCCATCACGACTTTTTGCCTTGGCCCTGCCTTAGGCCTTCAAAATGTCATGCCATCATGACTTTCCACCTTGGTTCTACCTTAGGCCTTCAAAATGTCACGCCATCATGACTTTTCACCTTAGTTCTAACTTCGGCCTTCAAAATGTCGCGCCATCATGACTTTTCGCCTTAGTTCTAGCCCTAGGCCTTCAAAATGTCGCACATCATGACTTTTCATCTTGGTCCTGCCTTAGGCCTTCAAAATGTCATGCCATCGCGACTTTTCACCTTGGCCTTGCCTTAGCCTTCAAAATGTCGTGCCATCACGACTGTTCTCTACACTTAGCAAAATCTTGAGAAGATTACTCCTTATTTCCCTAGATGTGGTCATTTTGACCAACATGACCCTTTTGTTATTAAAGCATAGATAGAATTATGTTTAATGGAATGTTTTTAACTATTTGATTAATTAAGGGTATGGGACCTTAGTTGATTAAATAGATGGAATTTTTTAAAGTGTTTGATTAATTAAGGGTATGGGACCTTCATAGATTAGGGAAAAAAATATTTTCATGATAAAAAACATGAATCTTTGATTAACAAAAGGAAGAGTTGTGAATTACTCTGTATTTGATGAAATGATTCTCTTCTTCTATTGATAAGGATAAGAGTGAATTTATGGGATTTCTTCTGATGTTGACTAGATAATTTATGATTGAATGCATTGAGTAGTTTTGTATAGATGCAATTTGGTAACCAAATTATATATGCACTTGCTTTAAGTTATTTAGTAGATGCATTTAGATGTATGCTTCATAAGAACCATGAGCTATCTTGATCCCTTACCACCATAAATTAAGCGATGGAAAGATGGGAGAATCAAGGAGGACACCTAGAACTGAAACATTGACCTTGACATTGGTTGTAGTAATGAGTTTATTTATTAGAATTTACTCTAGTGGAGTAATCCCTAGATGGACATGGATGTAATACCTTATTATTTTAAAGTATGGAGGTTTTACCATACTTGGGTTATGTATTGATGTAATAAATAAATGAAGAATATATCTCTAACTTGTTGTTCATGAAATTTGTAGTTGTTATGGTTTCATAGTAGTTCCCTTGCTTAAATATTTTAATTAGATGATGATGTTTTATTTTAAGTACTTGTTTGATGCTTATGTAGATATTATTTTATGTTTAAATTAAGTAGATAGACTTAGTCTTATCCTTCTAAAGAATGAAGGGTTAGAAGATTTTGCTTTTTAGCATAATTAGATGGTTGATTTGTTATCCAAAATGATTATTAATTATGTGATAAAAGTAGAGGAAAAAGGAACATAAGGGATTATGATCTCTTAGGATAAAATTAGAAGAGAAACCAAAATAGTTATGAATGAACTTGGATATCTATGAAAGGAATAAGTTAGCTCATCGTGGAGGTGAGATTGATAGCTTATTTTGTAATACGCATTGTATACCTATACAAATGAACTTTTGTATGGTATAGAGATGGACGTATTCCTTTGATTGATAGAAAGAGTTAATTTAGCTCATCAAAAAGATGAGATGGATAGATTAATTGCGATATGTGTAGTATACCTACATACGAACTTGTGTATGGTATAGATATGGGTGTATCCTTTAATATATTTGAGATTGATAAAGTTGATCAACTTAAACATTAGATTAGATTAGTTCTTTTAACATTAATGCACATGTTGGTTAGGGATAGGTGAATCCCTCTTGGTTTGTGCTTGTAATTTTTTTTCTTAGTTAATATAGTTAGATTTTGGGTCGCTATATTTGGTATTAGAGCTCTAGGTACGAGGGATTAGAAGCTTCATAGAATGCACTGGGGATTTGGGCATCTTCCTATTCAGGCCCTTGTTTAGTTTTTAAGCTAAAGCCTGGAAAGACCTAAAAATTCCCAATTGCTAAGGATTCTTAAGGGAACTAACCCTAGGATGGGTAGCTAGTATGCTATGACACCTTATGTATAGTAAGTGTGGCCATTAGCATGGGAATTACATGGTTATCCTTAGAGTACCACCCCACATAGAGTGAGGGCGGTCTTAGCAGGAAAACTTTATGTTTAGTTTATGTGGATTTTATGATTAGCTAGAATTAGTAGTATAGTTCAAAGTGAAGTTGTAACCTAATCTACTGCTCTATCTTGGGTGTGAATAGGATAAATTCCTATTCCTTCTAATAGTTAAACTTGACAAAGAAATGTTGAGGAAGAAACTGGAGAAGAGAATATGGATAATCCTAACAAGGAGGTAGAAAAACTCACTGTAATGGTCACTATAATGCAAGATAAAATAAAACAATTGCTAGAGAGCTTAGTGAATCAAGATTCATAGGCTAGGAGATTAGAGGTTGGGCAAGTTGATGAACCAACTGTGAAAGAGCAAGAGACCATAAATTTATTTGCTTATGTACCCGTATACTACAAGAAGATGGTCAAGTTGTTGAAATATGTACCCTCTTATGATGAAAAGATGAGGATCTATAAATTTATCTTAGGAATAAAGCCTAGGATAAGTTATGATGTAAACATACATGAACCAAAACCACTATAAAAATCTTATGATTTAGCTAAAAATATGAAATCCCATATTCAGTTTGATTATGCCACTCTATCTGAACGAGATCAACAAGCACTCAAAAAGAGGAATAGAGTGGGATTCATAAAATGGGAGGAATAATAGGAGCAAAATGGAAAGAACCTACCAAAAATTGAAAGGAGAAATGACAAGAAACAAAGGATGTTCAAAAAGAACTTCCAAAAGAATAATAAAAATCCCAACAATACTAAATCCCAACCATAGAAACAACCAAATTCAGTCCTAGTGGATAAGATAGGGAAGTAGAAAATAGAAAAGCATCAAGGACCTAAGGAAGGATGCTATAATTATAGAGGTCCACATTATGCTAGCCAGTGCCCACACTAACTAGGGCCAAGTACATCCAATGTGAAGGGAAAGGAACCCACCCACCAAATTTTTGCTGCAACCAAAAACCAAAAGTTAGAAGGGAAAGCCACCCCATTGCTCATAAAGGGTAAGATTTTCAATAAGGAAGTGAATATTTTAATTGATAGTGGAGCCACAAATAGTTTTATTTCTTCTAGCATAGTCAAGGATATGCTGTAAAGGCCAAGATATTTGGCCCAAGGGTGGAAGGTCGAGTATGGTTCTGGGTAAACCTACTCAGTGGATCAATGTTTTCCAATGGTGGAAATTACCCTAACTAGTGGTTCTACCAAAGGATGTTTGTATGTAGCTCTGCTACATGCTTTTGATGCTATCTTGGGGATGGACTAGTTGCAAGCTCATAAATCCTTGATCAATTTCTAGGATATATGGATAGAATATTTTGAAGAAGGCAAGGGAAGAATAAGGATCCATAGCGAGCAAGGGTCATTCAAACCCCAATTGTTGTATGCTATGCAGCTAAAGAAAGACCTCAAAAAAGGAGGGATGGTCTATGTCATAAATCTCAAAAAATTTGGAAAGGATCAGAGGAGAGAGGTGTTGAAGAAAACTCCTATGCAAGAGTTTGATTTTACTACTAAGCGAATGCCATGAGCAAAACCTATCCACATATACTTATAGGATGAACCCTATAGATATGTAGGAGTTGAAGGTGCAACTATAGGGACTATTGGAAAAGGGATTGATAAAGCCAAGTGTGTTGCCATGGAGTGCATCAATACTATTTGTTAAGAAGAAATATGGTTAATTGAGGTTATGTATTGAATATAGAATGCTTAACAAAGCTACTATCAATATCCGATACCCTTTACCAAGGATCAAAGGCTTGTTTGACCAACTAAAGGATAACACAATATTCACAAATATTTATTTACGATCAGTATACCATCAATTAAGAATACGTGATGAGGATACTCACAAAACAATATTCAAGACTAGGTACAAACATTATAAGTTTACAGTCTTGCCCTTTGGGTTGACTAGTACCCTAACTACATTTATGAATTTGATGAACAATGTGTTTAGGAGGCATCTAGATCAGTTTGTCCTCATATTTTTATATGATATTCTAATATACTCCTGAGATAGGAAGGAGCTTGATAGACAACTCACAATCATGTTAGAGCTGTTAAGAAAGAATCAACTCTATGGAAATATTGTAAAAAGTGATTTCTATGTCTCAAAAGTATGATATCTTGGGCACATAATATATGTAGAGGGAATTGTAGTGGATCCAAAAAATATTGAGGATATTTTGAATTGGCCACCACCTACCAATGTGATAGAAGTATGAAGCTTCATGGGTATGATGAGCTATTATAGATGTTATGTAAAGGATTACTCCAATATTATAGTTGCAATAACCAATCTCCAGAAGAAGGAAAGGAATTTAAGTGGATAGAAAAGTGTGAGACTGCTTTTGTATTGCTTAAATAGAAACTCACTACGACACCAATATTAAAAATTCTAGATCCTCAGGGGAACTTCTCAATGTGCACTGATGCATCACTAGAAGGGTTAGGAGGAGTGCTATTCCAATATGAGTCAGTAGTAGCATATGCATTAAGGAAACTTAAGAAGCATGAAATTAATTATGCTACACACAATTTAGAGCTAGCAACAGTGGTGCATGCTCTAAAAACCTGGCATCATTACTTGGTAGGAAGGCCCTTTGAGCTAAGAATTGACCATCAAAGTTTGAGGTATATATTTACCTAACCTATGCTCAATGTGAGACAAAGAATATGGGTTGAGTTTCTCGTTGAATATGACTTTGAGATTGAGTATATCAAAGGGAAATAAAATAAGGTTGTCAATGCCTCAAACAAAAGAAGGCATATAGTTGCCATAACCTAGAGTCATTTAGATTTAATAGATCAAGTTAGGAAGAAGCAATCTCAAGATGAGTATTGTAGAGAAATTTAGGTCAAAATGAGCAGAGATACTAAGGGAAATAAGGATTTCAACATGAAATATGGCCTTTTGTGCTACAAAGATAGGATCATCATACCAAAAATAGGTGATTTAAGGAGACTAATTTATTGGAATATATTACATTATTTGGTACATGCCAATGTACCACATTGGGTACATCTCTAAATTAGGAGTTTGTCTTAGATTAAGGTTTGAGTAGTTACTTCATGCAATGTAATAAATGCACAAGTGTTAGAATGTGCAATGATGTAAATGTGCATGTAGTCCACATGTACATGAGTCATAGGATAGGTAGATGAAGATTCATGGGTAGATGAAAGGCCAAGGGACATATCTCCCTATATATGCCTTTGATAGATGCTAAATAAATGCTAGATAGTTAGGAAGTATAGTGAGTTTAGTAGGTACAATGTAGATCATGCATAATTTTTGGAGTGTTTAAGTCCTCCATTATATTACATTGTACTATTTTTGTGAGATTTCATTAATGGCTATTTTTTGAGTTATTGCAAAAGTTTCTCATATACTTTTCCTGCATATTATATTGCCATTATCATATAGTTAACATTGCTTGCTCATTTTACATCTTGTGGTTGCATTTCCTTAAATATAGATCATTAAAAGCTAATAGTGGTATCAGAGCACAAGGTAGATTGATAAAAAATAGAAAGATCCACAAGAAATATTGAGATGAGATAGGGAGAGTTAATTTAAAAAAAAATTGAAATTACATTTGGCTAAAGTCTTTCCATGGAGTTGCCAAAAAACTTGTGAAGACTAGGACTCAACATTGATTTCACTAGATTAAAAAATCAACTAGTGAAGTTTATTTTATTTATATTTAAAGAAATTACTATTATCATTTTCTAATACTTTGTTATAGAAAAAAGAGATTCACAAAAAGTTGGGAAGCTTCATACAAGAGCAAGGAAGAATATCTTCTTTAAAATCAATCCATCACTTGAAGCAACAAGTTGAAGATTAAAGATTTGGAGGCCTAAGAAAAAGGTCCCATTGTAGGATTTGTAGATCAAATATTCCAAGTAAAATATTGAGAAGAGAGAAAGAGGCCAAAGAAGCCATATTGAAAGGGCAATCAGGGTTAGTAGAATTTTCCTCATCAGAATCTATGAGCGTGATACTGAAGTATTCAAATTGAAACATCAAGCATCCTGATTTGTGCTTCGATATCCTATACCCAATCTATCATTGGGTTGTAGGAAGGTAGGATTGATGATATCGAGTCACCCTTGTTCATGGTGACCTAACCCATATCTAGGGTTATGCATAAGGGGTCAGCCTTGAAATATATTTATAAAATCTTGGCGAATCAGTATCGAAATTCTAAAAAATTATGTCCAAGGAGAAATGGTGAATTGCATTCATATTTCACCAAAAAATTTCAAATTGTGGTAAATTTTTTGTGTTGGGGGCTATACCTATCGATTACCAAATTCTAGACCTGTACGACAAAATCAAAGGCCTTATACCGATAGGATAAAGCTATGTCGATCAGACTATACCTATGGAACAATGTCTATAGGATAAAGCTACACTGAATGGACTGCATCGATCAATGCAGAATGATAGTTGAACAAAGTTGATCGATCTATGCTGATCGGTTGCAGAAAAGTCGATGTATTACAGTAATGCCGATGTGTTGCAGCAATACCGATGTATTGCAAAAATGTTGACGTAATGCATCAATGTCTATGCATTGCAGCAATATCTTTCGGTTGTGGTAATATTGATAGGATGCAACAATATCGATAAAATGTAGTAATGTCGATCAGATGCAATAATGCTAATTGGATGCAACAATGTTGATGTGTTTTAGCAATACCAATCGATTGCACAAATGCCGATCGATTGCAACAATGTCGATTGGTTGCAGTTATGTCGATCAGATGCAACAATACCTATTTGATGCAGTAATTGATGTGTTGCACAAATACTGATTGGATGTAGCAATGCTGATCAAATGCAACAATATCAATCGGGTGCAGTAATATCGATTAGATGCAGTGATGACGATCAATTGCACAAATGTCAATCGAATGCACCAATGTCAATCAGATGTAGCAATGTCAATCAGATGTAGCAATGCTAATTGGGTGTAGTAATATCGACCCAATGTAGCAATGCCAATCAGATGCAGTAATGTCGATCGAATGCAGCAGTGCCAATCCAATTTTGATTAATTGCATTGATGATGCATTGCATCTGTGTCATGTTTCAACCATGCATTAAATTATTAAATGCAAATACCACATGTCAATTATTTATTTGATGGTTTCATTAGAAAGTCTATATAAAGGCATAAAAAATCATTTTTTTGCCTTTTCTAATGTAGTTTTCATCACACAACTTCTGTTTTAATCCTTTTTTGATGTTGTCCATCAAGTTTCTAATATCTTCCACCCTTCCTCCTGATCCACAGTCCCTCATACCTTCCATCCTTCCTCCTGATCCCCCTAATTTTTTAAATTTTAACAACACCAGGTTACAACATGTCATGGGTCCAAGACTTTGGTCTTCACAATCTAGTTTTGATGCTATAGTTCGACATAGACACAAAACTACTAGAGAGGATAATTGCAAGTTACGACATTGATGTGACCATGGTAAATGTTGTCATTGATAACAAAAATATTAGATTTTATTTCATAGCCTCAGACTTCTCCAGACTGACAAGATTGCCTCACACTGGTTGTGACTCTATAAAATTGAAATTCACTTTAACTGATGATGACAAACTCTACCTGGAGACCACCTTCAATGTCTAATCAAAATATTTTTCAAGTATAAGTGCATAGTTTTATATATAATTGAATTTAAGGTCTAAGATTTTACAATTATTGATTTTTTTTTTTTGCAGTTATTGCTATGAAGTCCATAAGGGGTTTGATTGTACCAGGTATTCATAACAAGTTTCTTTGAGCATGTTACAGATTCTTCCTAGCCAGACTCATTCTGCAAAGAAGATTGACATAAATTCTGATGTGGACATTGGCGTATTTGGTTCGTTGTATTGCACACCAACAATTCGACTGGTCCACATATGTCTTGTATTGAATTTGAATGGATATCTAGAATGTGAAAACCTACGCTTCTCCGACTTCAAAAATCAACACATGCAACTACATTCTTTGTTTTTTATGAATCATATTATAATTTGCAGATTATAGCAATACCGACTTCTTGGCACCCAGACCTAGCCACTGCAACCATGACAATACAATAGGTGCAGATAATTTTTACTTAAAATGAAACTAACAATTTTTTATAATCAATATATTTGTCATTTTTATAATTTTAATAGTTTATACAAAATACAGAAAAGGGCATTCTCTTCCTCTTCAAAGTATGATGTTGTTGTTAGAGGTTATAATCCAGAGGAATCAGGAGACTCCAAAACACCTGTGAAGGAAAAAATTCCACCACTAAGAAGAAGATTTAGGAAATGTGTAAGATCTAATTCTCCTAATCCTTGAAAACCTCCACTTGCATGCCCACTACCAATTGGCATAGTTGCGCAAGAGGTATTATATTCAACAAGTAAGTTTTATAGTCTGCCTTCACAAAATTTGTTACCAAAATTTACTGTGTTTTTATTAATTTTTATAATGTATTTTTAGATGTACAACGCACCAACATTCCATTTGCAGTTGTGGTTGTGCAAGAGGTCTCATCTTAGGTTGGTAAGTGTTATAAATTAACAATAAATTTTATAGTCTACCTTCACAAATTTTGTAACCAAATTTTATTTTAATTTTTTTAAGTTTCTCAACAACAATTTCGTCAAGGAAGACAACAGTCGATGCTGCCCCCTCCTCCATCATGCCAACCTTAAATACGAGGTCAAAAACGGTTCCAAGGTGGAAATTTTTTTCTTCCATCTAGGCCACAGGGAACAACATCCAAGCATTTTTCAGGATTCAAAAATATATGTTTTGGTAATTTTATAGGTGTACATGAAGCTTCTAGTGTTGGGTTAGATAATCCTCCACTTGATCAGGATTTCTTTTTACAAGGCAACATACCCACTATTTTTCAAGCAATATATCTGCTTCGATATCCTCAGAATGTTCAAGTCCATCTCCTCCTTCAGAAACTGGCACCCCTTAGGCTCATCCTCTACCAAAGGATGAAAAAATAAAATTTTCTAAAAATGAATTAGATCTAGATAATGTTCAAGCAACCATTAAAGATTATTCAATTCTAGATGTAAAAGAAATGAAACAATAGGAATATCAGGCCAAAGTTTTGATAAAGAAAATAAATGTCTGATTCAAAAAAAATTTAAAAAGAGAAAATATTTTTATTTAATTGAAAATGAACCGGAAAAGCTTGATGCTCTACTACATCAAGCTAAATATGGCACGGTGAAGGTTAAAAAATCTTACAATGATGAAATTTTAGGCATTATGTTGAACAGATTGGAGAACTTAAATGCTGAAGCCCAAGCTTATTTTAATGAATGAGCATTTGATAAGAAAATGGTTGTTGTAGCTACAAGGAATGTTGCGGAAGTTAGACTAATGTGTTCTAAAGTTTTTTGGTTCTTTTTTTTAAAATGTAAATGTCTACTGACTACTTATTTTTCATTTTGGAGGTAAAGTTTGATAATCTGGGGAAGTAGGTTCAAAACCTGTAAGACTATCTCCAGATGACAAAGGATTCCTTAATGGCTTCTATGGCAATGAAAAATGAGCTCAAGAAGCAGTTTAACAAAACAACACTTTTAGGAAGATCATTATACGAAATAGATTGGATCTTGATGTCCTGCTTAAGGAAAAGGGTAAATAAGTTCTTGCACCAATATCCAAAGATGCTAGAAAAGAGGAAAATACCCTGCTTGAAGGCTTGAAAAGTGTAGAGAACATCCTTGTCAGTTCTGGAGCAATGCAAAGGATTGATAATTAGCGCGAGGGAGGACCCCTTGAACTGCAGAATGTGGAAGCAACAAAAAAGAGAAAATAAGCTAAAACTACCTCTAGCCCCCCATATAAGGAATGAAAAGGACAACTTGGATGTGTTATTGCTTTTAAAAATTTGATTTTATTAAAAAGACAATTTTATGATATGTTTTCGTTTGAAAACAAGACATTTGTTGTTATTACTTGAGTATTATACTATTTACATTTATATTTGTGTGTTATTTTCATCACTTGAGTATTATGTAGTTTTAATTATGCTTGAGTTTACGAAGGATATATCTATGCATGAGTGTAAATTTTCATTTTATTTAAATCCAATCTTGTTATGATATAAAAACGAGTATTGTCTTATGTATTATGTTATATTGTTTTTATATTTCCATATATAGAGTAATATGCTATTTGCATTTTTCATTCTAGAGTACATACAACACCTTTGAAAAGAAATATTTACTAATGATACATACATGCATGGTTTGAAATTTTTTAGTTTATTCAAAGTCAAAGCATAAATCATAATATTTTGTCAACATAGACAGTTAATTCAATAACAAAGCTATGATATAATAATAAGAGTTGTATTATGCTATTTCCATAACTTGAATTTCATGCTATTTCCATTTATATTATATTTTTATTTCCGTAGCTTGAGATTTATGCTATTTGCATTCTCCTTTCTACTATTCTAGACTACATACAACACTTTCTAAAAGAAATATTTACTAATTATGTATGCATGCATGGTTTTAAAATTTTCAATTTACTCAGATCTAAAACATAAATCATAAAATTTTGTTGACATAGACAATGAATAACATTAAAAAGAAAATACGAGAAATCATTGATTATAGATTTTTTTAAATCATTTTAATTTTACAAATGATATCAAATACGTAAAACCATTGATTATATGATTTTTTTTAAATCATTGAAATTTTACAAATGATATCAAATCCAAAAAATCATTGATTATATGTATTTGTTTAATTCATTCAAATTTTACATTGTTGGAAGCTGAAACATAGTCTTGTCGACTTCTCCAAAATAACCGGGAATCCTTTGTGAATTCTATGTTTCCATAATATCATCACTGCAAGTTGACTCATTATCCTCATTATCAATAGTATTAGTGAGACCTCTTCTATCCGCAAGGGACTTCCAATATGTAAAAGCTCTGTCATAGGGAAACATATCCAACTTGTACGATGACACATACATTCTCAATTTTTTTTTCAAATTTTTGTCCAACCTGTTACGAACTTTAGATTTAACAAAACATAGTGCACTGAAAACCCTTTCGTCTTCAACAGATCCCAAAATCGTTGTCTAACATAATTCATATAAAATAAAGTATTCACTCATAGTTTCTTGTAAGATACTACTTGGAGACAATTTTTGCCACAAACGCATGATGAAACCAGTCTCATGTAGGTTTTGAAATGTGCAATTTGATTAACCATTGTTATTCCAAAATTGTTTGATTGTTGTCTCATAAGTTCTTTGTTTAGAATACCATTGATTTGAATATCATTTACTTCCACACATTTAGAGAAATGTGTTATAAGAGTGCCTATATATTTTATAAACAACTCACTTTTACTACTGTGGTCATGTTGGAACAAAATTTGCCTTCGGTTAATAGTGTTGCGCCTTAGACTTTGCCAACATTGAATAGACAGATCTTGCTTGAGATCATCTGTCTAGTCTCCAGAGAAGGTTGGTTCCTTTGAGTTTTTTAGAGAAAAGGGGAACAAGAGATAAGGGAAATATAGCCTAAGCTAGAACTTTTATATGGTGCAGATTAGACAACATCAAAGACAGATTTACTTACTTCTATCCAAAGCATTTAAAACACATTTCCATGCAAAAATTATATAATTCTAGATATGATTTCTGATATTTCGTTTAACATGCGTATATATTAGATTCTTATTCCAACAATATGATTTATGTATTGCGAAAGTTCAGATATAAGAACAGACTCAATTTACAATTCAATATTGTAAGCAGAAATAAAGAACATTAATACATACACTTGCACGATATGAACCAGAAGCCAATGGGAGATGCGATTTTATTGCTTGTATTCGAAGTACATACATTCAGTCTTGTAAACGTCCAAGAGCCGACCTTTTTTCTGGAGTCGCTCACCCCTATATATACCCTAAAAGAGTATATTTTTCTAAGTACATCTTACTTATTTTACAAGCAATCATCTGCAGTTTCTAATAATACACAACGGATTTCCCGTAGATTGGATAGATTGGCAATCATCCAGTGGACCTGCCAGGTTATAATCAACAGACCATTCTTTAGAAATCGGCACCTGATGTCAGTGCATGTCCCCAATTGCCAAAAATATACTCTATTCCTTTACAGCTGGCGTGTCACGAAATCGCGACATTCTTTCCTTGCTTTGCTCTTTTACCGCCTCCAATCGCGAAAATGAGACATGTCACGAAATCACGACATTCTTTCCTTGCTTTGCTCTTCTGCCACTTCCAGTCGTGAAAATGAGACATGTCACGAAATCGTGACATTCTTTCCTTACTTTGCTTTTCTGCCTCTTCTAGCCGCGAAAATGAGACATGTCACGAAATCGTGACATTCTCTCTTCTTTGCTTTTCTTCCCCAAAATGAGACATTGAAATGTGACATTGCTTTTCTTTCCTTCTTTTCTTTTTGAAAATGAGACATGTCATGCACATTTGCTCTCTCTTCTTTGCTTTTGAAAATGCTAAAATGAGACATGTCACGAAATCACGTGACATTTCTATGTCTTCAACTTGATTCTTCTTCGTGCATCGCGAAAATGCAACATGTCACGAAATCGTGACACTTCTGCCTCTTTGCTCCCTTTTGTTGCTCTTAGCCACGAAAATACAACATGTCGCGATATCGCGACACTTTTTCCCTTTTGGCCGCCACAAAGCAACATGTCATGCGATATCGTGACACTTTTTCTCCTTTTGGCCATGACAAAGCAACATGTCGCGATATCGCGACACTTTTTCTCTTTTGGCGGCGACAATGCAACATGTCGCGATATCGCGACACCTTTTCCCTTTTGGCCGCGACAATGCAACATGTCGCGATATCGCGACCTTTTTCCCCCCCCTCCTTTGCGCCGAGAATGCAACATGTCGCGATATCGCGACACTTTTTCCCTTTTGGCCGCGACAAAGCAACATGTCGCGATATCGCGACACTTTTTCCCTTTTGGCCACGACAAAGCAACATGTCGCGATATCGTGACACTTTTGCCCTTTTCTTTTTCTCTTTGCTTTGAACCGCGAAAATGCAACATGTCGCGATATCGCGACACTTTTTCCTCCTTGCGGTGTTTTGCATTTTCTTTGATCTTTAGCATATGGGCCACTTCGGTCTTCTTGGAAAATATGCAAAAAGGAGCATCAGATGTTTTTCCGTAGTTAGTCACTTTTTTGACTAACATTCTTGGCGCCTTCCGGGGGATTTTTTGCTTGCAAAAATTTTGAACCCGAGCCTTTATCCATTGGGAAACGGAGTCAACAACGCAGTTGTAAAAAGAATCTTTCAGAGAAAGACAAAGAACACAGGAAAATGCACTTAGATCAAACGTGAACATTACCTCGCCAAAACTCCCTTTATACCTTAGTATCTCTATTCAAAAAAAATGTTGACTTCTGATTGGCTGCGACTGAAATTTTTTTTTTGTTAAGGCCGAAAAACGGTAATATTTACAAACATTGTCTGAATATACTTATATTATACTGTACATATAATTCCTTTTCTGCTTTCTCAATAGAAATATAACTTTAGGTGAAATGCATTCACCGTGATGGGAAGAGCCAATCCATCTTGATCTTTCAACTCGAAAGCATTGAACTATTTCTCTGAAACAATTTCAAATGGTCCCTCCCAGAAAGCATCGAATTTATCATGGTTACCTGGCTTAGCTTTCTTTACATTCCATTTCAAAACCAAGTCTCCCACTCTAAATTTTTTGGCAGTTGTCTTTTTGTTGAACCATCCTTCAGTATCTGCCATATGCTTCTGGTTGTGATTGTATGATTGCTCTCTTTGTTCTTCTAACTGTAAGAGTTGCATAACTCCTGCAACTATGTGTAGCATTTGGTCAATCTGAGGTAGCGGGTAATGATCTTTGAGTGATGCTCTGTTCAGATTTCTAAAATCTACACACAATCTGATATCTCCATTTTTCTTCCTAACTGGTACCAAGTTTGCCACCCAGGTGGAGTGTTTAACAGGGTATACTATTTTAGCTTGAAGGAGTTTTAGCAGTTCTTGTTTCATCAAAGATTCTATCTTTGGATTCACTGGTCTTTGCTTTTGCCTAAAAGGCTTAGCTCCCTTTTTACACAATTCTCTGATCTGGTTCACTTCCTCTTCATCCTGCAGATCCCGGTTAGCTGAGCAATTCATTTCAGGGATTAAGAAATCCAGTATCTGTTCATCATTTTCAAAAACTTGCCGAAAAATATTTTTATCGGGTACTGAAGGCTCTGTATATAAGTCTAACAGTTTTAGACTTCTGAATAACATTACTTACAAGACAAAAATTAGCTCCCACTGAAGCTAACAAATCTGCGTGGGTATTCTGTTCTCTAGGGATAAACTTTATATTTAGGGCCTCAAAGGCCTCTAAGAGATCCCACACTTTGTTCCTGTAAGCCTTCAAATAATCTTGTTTACTTATACCTTTTTTGGTGACTTGATTCACAATAAGTTCTGAATCTCCATAGATGAGTAACTGTTTGATTCTCAATTTCTCAGCATTTCTTAACCCTAAGCACAGGGCCTCATATTCTGCTGCGTTATTGGAGCAACTCCAAGTCAACTTGTAAGAGAAAACCTTTTCCTCTCCGATGGGAGAAATCAAAACTATTCCGGAACCAGCTCCATTCTTGCACCTAGCCCCATCAAAGAAAAGCTTCCACAATTGATTCACAGAACCATCCTCTTCTAGGGAGGATACCAATTTTCTTTTTGGTTTCTCAATAGAATAGTTTCCTATTTCTGTTTCTATCATGGCATTAAAATTCTGTAGAGAAAACTCGTCTTCAGCTTGGAGCTCTTCTAATGTTTCTTCCATCAGATCTTCTTCTATTGTTTCTTCGGTCATCATATTTACACGGTCAGTTTCACCAATATTTTCTACATGAAACGTAGATGGTTTCTCATTAAAAATCTTGACCCTTCTACCTTTGAAAGGTATCTCCAAATGAGAATAATCTAAGGATAAGTATCCTCTTATCTTTGCTGTGAATTCTCTAGATAGACACATGCCAAAATAGGGCTCCAAGTCTACGACTACTACCTCTTGTATGACTGTCATCTGAGGCATTTTATGCAGCCGTATGGGAATATCCTTTATCACTCCTACAATTTTTATTGGAGTACCATCTAACTATAGGATGCCTGTGTTGCTCCTAGTGTACTCCATTCCCATAATATCACATATTGCTTTGGGTATCACAATGGTAGCAGTGCCTGAATCTATCATGCAGTTGTGGACAACCCATCCTTCCATTTGAAGGGACAAATAAAAGGGTGGTGGCCTGTTCTTACCAGTGGTAGACTTCAAGTTTGTTAGAACCATTTTTGAAGATGATACAGTCCCACCTCCATTTTTCATTGTTCTTAGGGATTCCTGTAGGAGATCGATTTGACCTGGGATTTGAAGAGCATCATACATACTTGCCTTAGAAGGAGTCTTTTTCATTTCCTCTACTATATTGAATGTAGGTGAATCAACTATTCTTTCTCTTTCTTTGGCAAAGATTTCATATTTATTTTTGTATCCCTGGGTAGCTTCAGTTCTTTGCCTTTTTGTCAGCGAGGGGAAACTCAACCTTTCCCTAGCCTGTTCTTGGGTTTCATTTTCCCCCTAAGGAATAAATTCTTTGTGTGTTTCTTGCCCTTGAATTTTGGTTGGAAACTGATATTTTCTTTCTCGAGGGAGACTTCCCTTAGGAGTTTCTTTGGGAACTTCCTTGGGAGCAGGGGAAACATTCAATGGCTGAAGCTCTTTAGGGTCTACTTGCAGTGGTTTCTTACCTGATCTTGTCAAAACTGAAACTTGTTCTACTATAGGCATCATGAAGTTGTGGTCCTCCTCTCTAATTATATTTACATGGCCTTTCATTTTTTCTTTACTCTTTTCAACTTGCTATACTTTGTACATAATGCTGGTGTATCATACACGAACTTTCCCCATGTGGATCGTTACATGTAGTACACCAAAAGTTAGAATCAGTGGGAGGCTCTTCGGCCTCAACTGTCTCATTTGTATATACCGTGCTTGGTCTCTCTTGTACCCTTCCACTTGTCGAAGCACCTTCCTTTTGTATCTGTGGAAATCTTCTTGCTTGGATATTCCGTTCAGCCTCTCTCTTTTTCATGGATGCCATTTCATTTGACAATGTCTTCATGGTATCAATTATGGTCATGTATTGATCACTGGGGGGAGCTGATGCAAGGGGTGTAGGAGGTGCAGCTATAGCTGGGAGGGCATGCGTTGATGGGAGTACAGGCAGTTTAGAAATTGATGCTTGGGAAAGCTCTGGTAAAATTGGCAATAGAGTTTTTGATGGATATATTTTTGTAGCGATGAGATCAGCTTCGCCCTTTGCTGCCTCTACATAGATCCCAGGAAAAGTGGTTACACGGGATTGCCTTATTATCATACTGAGCTTTGAATCAAAAGCCCTTAAATAATAGCATATAGCTTGTTCTTTCGTGGGCTTTAGGCCTTGAGGTACTCTATCCCGAGTTTTGGTAAATTTGATGTTGAAATCTTGGATTTCTTCTTGTGGATGCCTCTCAATGACAGTGAATTGATTCAACAATGTGAAAGGATCCGCATGTATATTAAATTCATCGACCAAATGGTCGACCAGTACTGCCCAAGAAGTAACGGATCCAACGGGAAGCGCTCTTGACCAATAGAGCATCTTTCCTTTCAAAGATATAATCAACAATCTGACCATTACATCTTCTTGAGTGATGTTATAAATAGATGCTAGCGCTGATACATCTAAACAGTGCTCATCTGCTATTTTGCCTGTTCCATCAAAGGTCGATAATGCTTTTAGTGCAGCTTGTGGAATTTGGTGATGCGTTCCCAAGTTCAAAGGGCCAGTTTGATTCCATACAAGATGCGCTGGGGAAGGGGCGGCTACCATGATTGCTAAAGGAGTTACAACCGCTATGGGATTGCTTGCAGATGCTCCTACAACGGGTGTTAAAGAGGTGCTAATGGTGTCGGGCGGATTTGATCGTGCGGCTAGCACAGGGTGTGCTTTTAGGCTTCCGAGATGTAGTTCAAAGAACTCGATAGGTTCTTCGATTTTCTAGCTCGGGATCCGGTTATCATATGGCTATATAACCAGAAGGCTTCTTAGACAAGGTCTTTCTTTTATGGTCTAAATTGCAACAGAGTCGCCAGGTGGTTTTTCTTGAGATTTTCAAAAAAAAAGGCTCTTAAGGTAAAACACCAAAACTTATACAATACTGTGGGATTGCTTGGTCCCACCGGGCATGCCAAAAACTATTGGAACAAAATCTGCCTTCGGTTAATAGTGTTGCGCCTTAGACTTTGCCAACATTGAATAGACAGATCTTGCTTGAGATCATCTGTCTAGTCTCCAGAGAAGGTTGGTTCCTTTGAGTTTTTTAGAGAAAAGGGGAACAAGAGATAAGGGAAATATAGCCTAAGCTAGAACTTTTATATGGTGCAGATTAGACAACATCAAAGACAGATTTACTTACTTCTATCCAAAGCATTTAAAACACATTTCCATGCAGAAATTATATAATTCCAGATATGATTTCTGATATTTCGTTTAACATGCGTATATATTAGATTCTTATTCCAACAATATGATTTATGTATTGTGAAAGTTCAGATATAAGAACAGACTCAATTTACAATTCAATATTGTAAGCAAAAATAAAGAACATTAATACATACACTTGCACGATATGAACCAGAAGCCAATGGGAGATGCGATTTTATTGCTTGTATTCGAAGTACGTACATTCAGTCTTGTAAATGTCCAAGAGCCGACCTCTTTTTTGGAGTCGCTCACCCCTATATATACCCTAAAAGAGTATCTTTTTCTAAGTACATCTTACTTATTTTACAAGCAATCATCTGCAGTTTCTAATAATACACAACGAATTTCCCGTAGATTGGATAGATTGGCAATCATCCAACGGACCTGCCAGGTTATAATCAACAGACCATTCTTCAAAAATTGGCACCTGATGTCAGTGCATGTCCCCAGTTGCCAAAAATATACTCTATTCCTTTACAGCTGGCGTGTCACGAAATCACGACATTCTTTCCTTGCTTTGCTCTTTTGCCGCCTCCCGCCGAAAATGAGACTGTCACGAAATCGTGACATTCGTCTCTTGCTTTGCTCTTCTGCGCTTCTAGCCTGAAAATGAGACATGTCACGAAATCGTGACATTCTTTCCTTGCTTTGCTTTTCCGTCGCTTCCCGCAAAAATGAGACATGTCGCGAAATCGCGACATTCGTCTCTTGCTTTGCTTTTCTGCCGCTTCCAGCCGGGAAAATGAGACATGTCGCGAAATCGTGACATTCGTCTCTTGCTTTGCTCTTTTCTGCCTCCCCCAAAATGAGACATGTCGCGAAATCGTGACATTTGTCTCTTGCTTTGCTCTTTTCCGCCTCCGACGAAAATGAGACATGTCACGAAATCGCGACATTCGTCTCTTACTTTGCTCTTTTGCTGCCTCCCGTCGCAAAAATGAGACATGTCACGAAATCGCGACATTCTTTCCTTGCTTTGCTTTTCTACCGCTTCCAGCCGCGAAAATGAGACATGTCGCGAAATCGCGACATTTGTCTCTTGCTTTGCTCTTCTGCCGCTTCCAGTCGCGAAAATGAGACATGTCACGAAATCATGACATTTCTATGTCTTCAGCTTGATTCTTCTTCGTGCATCGCAAAAATGTGACATGTCACGAAATCGTGACACTTCTGCCTCTTTGCTCCCTTTTGTTGCTCTTAGCCGTGAAAATACAACATGTCGCGATATCGCGACACTTTTTCTCTTTTGGCCGCGACAAAGCAACATGTCGCGATATCGTGACACTTTTTCCCTTTTGGCCGTGACAAAGCAACATGTCGCGATATCGCGACACTTTTTCTCTTTTGGCAGCGACAATGCAACATGTCACGATATCGCGACACTTTTTCTCTTTTGGCCGCGACAATGCAACATGTCGCGATATCGCGACACTTTTTCCTCCTCGCTCTTTCTCTTCGTTTTGGACCACGAAAATGCAACATGTCGCGATATCGTGACACTTTTTCCCTTTTGGCCGCGACAAAGCAACATGTCGCGATATCGCGACACTTTTTCCCTTTTGGCCGCGACAAAGCAACATGTCGCGATATCGCGACACTTTTGCCCTTTTCTTTTTCTCTTTGCTTTGAACCGCGAAAATGCAACATGTCGCGATATCGTGACACTTTTTCCTCCTTGCGGTGTTTTGCATTTTCTTTGATCTTTAGCATATGGGCCACTTCGGTCTTCTTGGAAAATATGCAAAAAGGAGCATCAGATGTTTTTTTGTAGTTAGTCACTTTTTTGACTAACAGGTCAAGACAAGGATTCTAGAACATGGAATTAAAAATAGCCATGGCCTCAAGCAGCTCATCTCTGTGAAAATGATCTCTTATTTCCCTTGTTAATGTTTGTGCAATTATTTTCAATTTATTCTTAGTACTATCCAAAACCTCATTGAATCCACAATGTGTTATGGGCACTTGTTCAACATCATTTGTAAGTGTATCTAACCATTTTTCATAATGATATAAATGAATCATCTTTCCATGGATATCAATACAAAGATTATCATTGATTTTGAACTTTAAAAAGTTGTGAGGATCATTGACTTGAACTAACGTATTCCAACTATCAAACAAATGATCCTTAAAATTTTCTTTGGATAAGTAAATCTTATCAATAAGCATACATATTTGTTTTCTCATCCTGATGAAATCGATAATATAAATTGCTCTTTCCTATGCAATTTTAATCAAATAATTCATTTCTTACAACAATGGAAGAATACCACATAATATGAGAAGAGTTTCCAAGTCAGTCATACAAAATAGCAAATATTTTGCCTTATCAACATCCCTACAATGTGCATACATAAACCCCACTAAGGTTTGATATTCTGAAAAACCCTTTTTGCAAGAAGAAACAGTGAAATCCACCTGGTGTCCACATATTTTAACAATTTTCTACCTTTAGTTACACCTAGAGAAAACTGTTGAAACTCTACAAACCTTTTTGGATTGCATGAAAATTAAGAGTGTATTTCACGGATGAGATCTTCCACTCTAGCTACATTTTCAAATGTGCTCACAATTTTGTATGCAAGATTAATTTGATAAGCCATGTAATGAATGAGAATTAAATATGGGGTAATTGATATCTGAAGTCTAACACAAAGACCGTTCCTTTGTCCTTGCATTGTAGCTGCACCATCAAATCCAACATAAATTAACTTTATCCTTTTTCATTCATTTCGAAAATATCCTTTAAACGGGTTACAACAACATTGTAAATGTTCTCCACATTACAATTTTCCATCACCTTATGTAGTGCTAGTAAATGAGGTTGTCTCAAATGATTTTGGAATGTGTAAACATGTATGCAAATCCAAGATGTGTTGTCAACAACCGTTACCTCATCAAGGAAAAGTGAAATAAATTTGGCTTGTTTTACATTCTCTCTCATGTTCTCCTAAACTAGTGATAGATATTTTTCCATTTCCCAACCACTTCGATCTAACCAATGGAAATTGGTAAGGTTATGTACATCGGTTACTTGAAATAGTTGCTTATAATTAATAAAATCAGACATGGGTCGATACTTTTTTAGAATATTGTATACAACAACAAAATGCAAATGTTTTGAGGCTAATACGATTTTATTAATTTTTTAAAATTAGGCTTGGATTGTTCCACCCTTCTCAATAAGAGTTTGTTGGTGTTTCATTGTTTTTTCGTATTCAAGTGCATATCTGACATGCACACATTCCGATGCATCCATCCACCTATGAGATCTCTTAATTGTTCCATCACTTTGTATTTATTTGATATAAAATTTTTCACAATGTTTTTCTATTGTGTATTTCTTATTTTACAACAAATGATCATTTCCTAGTTTCCAACTACAAATAACGCATCTACATTATTTTTCTATCTTATCTCTCAGACTCGCTCAATAAATAGGTATAACCGTACCCATTCATTTTTTAAAATCCCTTCCAATAGTCCATTCGCTTGTCTTTTGACGTTTAGATTTTTGACTAGAAGATTCCCCAAAGGTTTGCATTTTAATTGTACTGTCATTTTTATTTTCGGTTGATGTGTCTATATTAGAGATCTCGTGAAGTGGTTGATGAATGTTGTTATTAGGATAATTATCATGTGGTCCCATCTCATCAGCTAGAATATCTTCAAGTGGATGCATATCAGGGTCGACAATGTTTACTACATTCAATATTTGGTGTTCTATATCATTTTTGGATGTAAAAAAACACTATTTTAAAGAATTAATAGAATATTGTTTTACAAAGCATTTAAAAATAGGTAAATAAGCAAACAACCATTTGTCTATTAATAAAGAAAGACTATATTTAAGAATAATAGATATAAAAAGTAATGATTTGATGGTAAAAGGTGTTTGTAGCTTCATGTTGTGCAGATGTGGAAGCCTCACTACATTTTGATATTTGTGTAAAATATTTTAGAATTATCTTTTTACCAGAAGATTGGCCTCCGTTCTTTTTATCTTCAGTAGGTGACATTGTAACTGTAAAGAAAAAACCTTTAGATGTTAAAAAATGAATATGAAATTGAAGAAAAATAGCATACTTTTCTCAATAATAATTTGCATTTCTAAGTAACCAAGGTTAAACTATAGTTCTATAAAGAATATATAAGTCTTCAGATGAACCTACGCTGCCCTCTAGAATGACCTCTGCCTGCGTGCTCAGAGAACAACAATAAATCAAAACAACGCTAAGAAAACATACTCTAACAGACAAGAAGCAGTCTCTGACAAAAAAAATGCTCTTAACACACAATAAGATGACATGGATACTTGTCTACCACAGTTGTAGATAGTGCATCTACGCTGTCTATGAAACTGAAGAAAAAGAGCTTTGGATAAAAAAACTGTGGAAGAAGAATACTCTACCTAGAAATTCTAAAAAAACTAACAAAGGTTAAAAAATAAGTAACAAGGCTACATACAAGTAGAGATTAAGTCAAATTTATTGCTACAAATTATCCAAAACAAAACAAGCATATTGATTTTTGGAAGCTTTCAATTTACCTATTGTCACAGTCATCACAACTTTCTATCACCGATAGTCACTTTAATGTTACTACAACCGGTCGATCACGGCTGATTGACAATACTCTACAACAGATCATCCTCTTCAACAGATCGTCACACTTTTAGATTAATATATAGCCATTATAGAATGATTCTTTGTATGCTTGACTATTCATTTTCTTATGCCAAGTCTCATGACTCTTGGTTTCTCTAGTTGACACTTGCATACACACGACTCTATCTTGTATGCACACCTAGACATGACTCTTCACTTTGCACACTCTAATCTAAGGACACTTGTGCACACTTACATATAAGACATTTGTGCACATAAACTCACATTACACTTGCACACTTACTCACATGACACTTGTGCATTTCCTACACATACACACTTACATAACACTTGTGCATTTCTTGCACATTACAACATTACATAAAATATTACTCACACTCTAAAATATGACTCAACCCTAATCTAATATTTACAAGATGTACCATGAAGGTACCATGGGGGTACATTAGCATGTGCCAAATAATGTTATATTCTCTAACAATAATTTTGTGTGAACAAGTTGTGCATTAGGACCTCAACTCAAATGATCTGACCTCTATAGTGGGATCCATTGGGCTCAACAATGCAACTATATCATTCCATGAGGATGATATCCCTCAATTATCTATGGTCAAATATCTCCTATTATATAGCATATACCATATTGATAACAAGTTTATCAAGCAAATATTGGTCAATAATGGTTTTGGTCTCAATGTTTGTAGCCTATAATTCATCAGTCAGTTTGGGCTAAGCAAACAAGCTTTAGAGAAACTGGATCTTGTTATCAAGAATTTCAACAATAGGTAATGTGAGATAAGTGGAAGTATAGTCTTACTCCTCAAAAGTGGATCCCACACTCTCAACACTCTCTTCTATGTCATGCCTTGTGATTTAACCTATAATATTTTTCTTGGGAGAATATGGATCCATAATATGTAGGTTGTCCCTTCAACCCTCCATTAGTGTCTTAAGTATGAACACAAAGATAAGATTTATCATATTTCAACCATCCCTGAATCCTTCACCTATTGCTAGGTGATCGAGGTCAAAAACCCTTAAGCTCATATTTGCCCTTCTCTCAGTTCATCTCCTAAATAATAATGATAAGATTGTTCGTTTTTCAAAAAATATTGTCCTAGATTTTTCTATTCATAATAGCATGGTAAATAAGTTCAAATGTACTATGGATATGAATTTTATTTGTTTAATATTAGTTTAAATTATTTCAAAAATATTTTCATATAGTTAAGATTATTTTTTTTACTGTGCAAATAATTGTCCTACACTCAAATAACTAATTACTAGCAAAATAAACCCAAAATAAAATTGTTTTTACAAATGTTAATTTATCTTAATACAATAAAAATTTGTCATTATATAACCCTTTTTTATATAATATTTATGTATTTTTATTTTGTAATATAGTTTTATATGATTAAATTATTCAATACAATAAAATTCATTTTACAATTAAAAACACAATTGTAATAAATTAAATGAACATCGGCAAGGACGCCACTTGCATTGTTGGTGATGTAACCCGGGTTCAATCCGCACGACGGATATGTATAAGAAGTATTTACTCAATAAAAAAAATTAAATGAACAAAATATACCTGAATACAACAAATTCAAATTAAAATTATCTATAAGTGTACTATACATCTTACAATCTAAAAATCAATTGTTAGTATTATAAATTGATAATTTTCTTTAAATTATAAAAAGATTAGATAGACTGACTTTTGCAATTGGCATAATTTTTAATTTTTTATATAATATATTTATTAAAATTAATATTTATTAAAGAGTGTCCAAGGGGCACAACGTAATAGTTTGGCTTTTTTTTCAGAAGATCCAAGTTTCAAACCGCGACGTGTACGAGTGTGTGAGGGGTGGGTGTGTGATGGGTGTGTTGATAAGCATAACTTTCCACTTTAGGAAGGATCATGGTTAAAAAAAACCTACCAACCCAAAAGATTTCTCACACTCATCAAATTAAAAAAATTATTAAAAATAAAAAAAATTATATCATTTAAATAATTAAATTTAAACTTTATACATATAAAAGGGAAAAAAATCCTAAACCCACCTACCATATTAAGAGAGGAAAGAGATGCTTGTACCTAAACCCACACAGGTCCTACAACTCTGCACGTCACATAATTTAAACCTCCTGCACCATATTAAGAGAGGAAAGAGGTCCTAAACCCACACAGGTCTGCACGTCACATAATTTAAACCTCCTGCACCCTATTAAGAGAGGAAAGAGGTCCTAAACCCACACAGGTCCTACTCTATTGAGAGAGGAAATAAATCCTTGTACCTAAGCCCACATAGGTCCCACAACCCTGTCCTCTACATAATTTAAACCTTTTACCATATAACGAGAGGAAAGAGATCCTAAGCGCACAGTGGTCCATACCATACCAAGAGAGGAAAGAGAGCCGTTTTAAGTTAGCCCACAAATTTATCCTGGGCAGTAAGGCCACATAAAAATATAATAAAAAGCTAAAGGACAAATCACACTGACATTTCAGATGTGCTCCTTCGGCCGGTCTCAACAAAGTTTACGTCGACACGGAAGGGTCGCTTCAGAAGGGAAGGTGCACCACACATAACGCGCCCTCATTTTTCAGCCCTATTAACATTTAATCTTAAGTTTTTAAAAATAGGTGAATTTCTTGTTATTAATTTAATAGTTTTTTAATTTGTTATCTTAATTTAAATAAAATAAATAATTTTATTTATGATTATTTTTTTCCACAAGTATTTCAAATTCGATTCACCTTAATACCTCTTCTGCTCGGTGCAGCAGCCTCCCGCAACTACTCTCTTATATCCCCACAATTCGTAAATTCGGTTCACCTTAATACCTCTTCTGCTCGGTGCAGCAGCCTCCCGCAACTACTCTCTCTTGTATCCCTACAATTCGCGTTAAAAGGCGTTTTATGTGTACGTCCTTCGCGTTTTGAGGCCGATAAGCACGCCATGTTGTTAACGTATCAGTTTAAAAAACATCTTTGTCAATAGATTCGGAACCCAAGTAATAAATTAAAGTTATTCAACACTCATACAGAATGAAACCAATCCACTTATAGAAGGAAACCAACCCTTAAAAGGGTGAATACACAATATAATTAGGCATAGCAAAATAAACTAGAAACCCTAAATTGTAGAACTGCAACTCTAGGCACCAGGTAGCCTTACATTTAACAAAATAAACTAGAAACTTTAAATTGTAGAAGTGTAACTCTAGGTACTAGGTAGCCTTATGTTTGGCCAACGCAAAATTATTGGAACTTTTGGGTGAGATGGGTGAAACAGTTTTTCAGGTCAAGTGTTTTCATCTTCTTTCTTTTGTCAAAGACTACGAAAACGTCGAAACCCGAGAGGGAACTTTATATTTTGCTTCCTCTAGAGGAATTGTCAATTCCATCGATGATTGTTCTACATCCAACAACATACCCTCACCGCTGTTAAGATACTCCAACACACTGTAGTTGAGCTAGTTGTTGCCCAACTGAACATTGATCATATGAAGTCACTTCTCTAGAGCAACAACTTCTTCTGCAGATCTCCTTCTCGGGTTACAGGAGTGCCTGGTGTTAGCTGGGGGAAATGTATTGGAGGACTCTGAAACAAGCACTACTGCAACCCTCTGTTGAGACTGAGGAGCCATATTGTTGGCAATTTTAGCGGCAGGATCAACTTTTTTCTTTTCATATATTTTTTTTACCAGCTATGAGACATGTGCCGACTTGGACTATGTACCTTTAGAAGCAGCCAAATGTGTATTTTTACGCCCTCCCATAGTCGTCCTACTATCCTCCCAAGGTTGATGAGTGGGTGCACTCGATGTGGTTGGGCTCTGCTTGTCCCTGTTATGCGACATCAAGGGACACTCTTTAATCTTGTATGCTGAAGATTGACACTGAAAACAAGTGTTGGGCAAATTAATGTAGAGGACCCGTTGTGATAACATAGTGTTGCCAACTTGTATGTCAATAGACCCCTTGAGATCTAGAGAAACATCAATGTCAACTCAAACACGTTTTTAAGGGCGTGCATGGAAAAATTTATCCGTCTCCATCAAAATGACACACCTAAGAGGGGCTGTTATGTGACTGAGAAAGGACCACAAAGGTAGAGGGAGTCTTGGGAATTCCACCCACACAAGGACTTTGGCAGATCTTTCCTCAGAAACAGAAACATAAAAGTCACGGGATCCAAGGAACAAAAAGAAGCAAATAACTTTTTATGTACCAGAGATCATTTTCGTAAATCACCTTAGCATGGGTTGTTTCCACAACGCAAAATAGAAAAAATCCCTTTATCAGGTTTTGAACCATCGTTAGCTTGACTCCATAAAGAGTCCAAGCTGTGTTAACCCAAGACCTAAGGGAAGCTTCACGAGGGATGCGTCCAACGAAATACCCGATAAGGGTGAGAGATTCTAAATTGTGACATGCAAAATCAACTTCAAACAAAGAAATAATTACATTAGGAGAACAAATGCTATCTTGTAAACCATTCTCACCACAAACCTGCATAATTGAATGAGAAGAGCCATTATGGTGTGTATTCTCTTTTGCGATATTGATCCACCAAAATTAAGGACCATAATGATACTCAAAACTCTAACATCATGAAATTAAATGCATGGTGAACTTTTAGTTGAGCATCGTGAAGTTAAATGCCCAATGCCCATTCCTGGAGAGAATAACATGTTGCATATCATTTAAAGTTATCGTTATAGGTTGGTGGCATGAACCAATAACTCATGTTACGTGGAAGTCAATAATGTTGCTATCAAGGTGGGTGTGTGTTTTGTTCATCGCTCGCAAGTTACACAGTTTTCACGGACAAAGTAAATGCAATTCATCACTCACTTCAAAAGTTTGACGATAAGATAGGTTTCGCGGATTTTGCATATCCTCCCAATAATGTACTTTATTAACATATGTTAATAAATATTAAAAATCTTGAACCTTTAACCCAAAAGGCTTATTCTAGCTAACCTCTCGGTTTGTTCCGATATTCTCGCTAAACACTTGCCTATTTGATTTGATGTGGTCAAGTAATGAAAGAATTCAAGACTTTTGTTTTCAACTGGCAATCGCTTGAGGTCTTTGGTTTTCGTAAAAAGTAAAGACAGATATCGTATGACTTTTCTTATGGAAAGATGGTAAAGCAGTTATGATTTGAATGACGTAAGGGCTTAAATTTTGTTGTTACGTTTAAAATGGAGATGCTGATATTCTTATTATTTTATATATTTTTGTAAATGGATTGCTATATTATTTTTATAGCGAGGTTATGATAACTACCTATTGAGAATAAGACATAAGTATTTATTGTGTATATAGTTTAATTTGAGTTTTTTAATTGGAAACATAATTTATTTTAATTACTAAAGTTTAAGTTAATATTTTTTTAAGTTTATATTTGTGTATTATAAATTTTTATTTTTAAATGTTATTTTGTTTTTATGACGTGTCACATATAAACCTTAGTTTATATTATAGAATTTATTGTTCCCCAAGTTAACTCCAAACTTATAAGCAATTTTTTTACTTATTTTTTTAAAACTTAGTTATATAAGATTAAAATAATCTCCACCCATATTATATCATGATTATGTTATCACACACCACTTCACATCATCATATCTCTCTAGTCTAAAGTTCAATTTTGATCCATGCCACTACAACCCCACTACTCTTGGACAAACATGAAGACTAGTTGTCTTAAGGATGTGATGTGGATCATCCACCTTCCAAGGAATTTGAGTTGTGGTTACATGTTGGTTAACATTCATACTACTTTCGATCGAATTATCCAATTCAACCAAGGAGGACACCTAGGTTCAAATTTTGTGAGGTAATATATGTATAATTGTTAAAATATTATTATAATACCACAATTTAGTTTGTTGAATACTGTAATAACATGGTCATGATGTAATAAAAAAATTTAAAATTGAAAATAAACATAATACGTGTTCCATTCAAAATAATCTCTAGTCTATTAAATTCCATTTTCCGTTGCATTTTACTTCATATAAATCTAATAAGAGACAAGAAAATTCATTTGAATAATATAACATACATAATAAAAGTATGCTTTATATAAAGCTTGTCAATGCCATGTCTGCTAGTTTCACTTAAATATTGACTAGCATTTCTTCTTCTTGGTCCATTTTTACTACTTTTAATATGGGTTATAAAAATTTCTCAAATTGAGTATACTCTTTGATTTTTTATACATATTTCAAGATATGTGATTGGGTTTCAAACATTATGTACAAGGATCATAAATGAAGATACAAATGGAAAGATAATTTTTTACAAGTATATCGAACATTGTTGATAGGAGGCAGTTGAGTAGAAAGATAACAAAAAATATTATTCCAAGGGGACCCAAGGATAAGCTGATTTGGAGTTGAATAGCTTAGGAAATACACAACAAGAAGTGGATATAATGTAAAGCACCAAAAAAATATGAATACGAAAAGAATATGGAGAGATATTTAGGATAGCCAGAGCATTCCTAAAGTTTAAATGTTTGTATGGCTAATAGGCCATAGGAAATTTTTATCCTAGGATAACCTAATGAAAAGGGGTTTTATGACCCCTCACAATGTGTTCTATGTTAAAAGGAGAGTATACACCATCTTTTGGAACATTGTTTAATAGTTTGGGAACCATGGAAATGGATTCTTAATGTGTCTAGTAATTGCATAATGATGAATCATAATATTGAAGAATGATTAAAGCAATGACAAATCATTTTTAAAAGTTAGGTATTACAGGTTATCTAGGATACATCGAAAGATACAATACTTTGAATTAAATGATTCGAAAGGAACAAACAAATATTTAAAGGAAAGTAAAGAAGTTTAGAGGTAATGGAAAGTAAAATTTGTTTAGACATAGAGGAGTCTAAACCAACCATGCCAACTCACCCACTCCCTATGTCATGACCCTCCCCTGGATTACTTTTCCAAATAAAATATTTATGAACTTATGTGAAATTATTAATGATAAATTATGTGGATTCTAAGAGGTTTTGATGACTAATGATATGGTACTGATAAACTTACCTTTTTGTAGGAATAGACATCTCCACAAATGGGCCAAGGATTGATGGCTATTAAAGTCAAAGTGATTTGACTGATGATTCATTTATTTTGAAAATTTTCCATGTCTTTACAAATGGATATATTATTGCTACACTTGCACGATAAGTAGTGGTAAGTGATAATACTAACTTGTTTTACAAAGATTTAATATTGCTTTATGAAAACCAAAGTATAATGTTTAGTATTTTTTTATTAAAATTATTGCTATTATACCAAAGCATTGAAATAAACAAGAAAAGAAAGACGTATAGTAAAAAAATGCTAAGTCTCTCTTAAGTTAAAAGAAAACACGGCTTGGTGGGTTTGGGTAGTTTTGAAGTTAGATTCTTTTGAACAAATCTTTTGAGGGTGTTCTTTAAACCCATATGGAAAAAAAAGGTAGGAAGGGATAATTTGGATTGTTCGCTTGGGAAGAGAGTAGCTTCAAGAAGAGAGTACATAGGACAAATATATCACTAGAAGACTTGGTGGATAGGAGCAAAAAAATGTCTCTTTCATTGGGAAGCACTCAAAATACCTCCAAACAAATACTTTCAGTTATACAAGGTACCTTTTCTGTGATAAGTTTGGGAAAATAACTTTTAGATCATTGAAATGATGCATGTTCTCTTATTATTGATCAATATGGTTTTAAAAAAAATGTAGAACCCTACGTAGAGATAGTAAGGCTTAATATTACTGAAGGAATATGGAGCCTTTACTCCAACATAAATAATGGAAAGGGGGTCAGACATAAATCTAATACCTTAACACCTTTCCCAAGCAATGAATGCGCACCCCTATGAAATGTTCTCATTTGTGCCAAGAAAAATAGAGAAGAAATCATGGTATTATGCTTTAGTTTGTGTTATATCACCTCTAAATACCTTTAGATGCACTGCTTTATTATAGGGTGTTGTTGTTGGATATTCGTCACTGTGTACGTGCACCCACAATGCCAAATTGCGCTAAGCTACAACGTCCATGCGATCAAGAACATAGTCTATATTTTATTGAAACCAAATGTGTCTCACATGAAAGTAGAACTTGGGGTAATAAAGATGTAGATTTCACCTTGAACATTATGATCGTACAAATAACCAACTGAGGAAGTTGTCTCTGAAAAAATCACACTGTAGTGAAGCCTATGAGTTCACTCATGATGGAATTAACTTCAACACTAGAGTTATGATGCATTTGTATAACATGAGCAACATTAGAATGTTTTATAGGTTGATTACACCATAGTGAAACGAAAATCTAAATTGATTACGTTGGAAGCCATGAGTTGGAACATAGATGGTGTGTAGAAGACAGTGTAACATAGAGTGTTGAATGAATAACACCAAATGATTCATTGATTACACCTTAGATAGAGGGATAAGATAAGGTTTAGAAGTTATGAACTGCAAATAGTATTCCTTAGATTAAATATATTTTCCATTTAAAAAGTAAAGGAGGGTTGACCGTAGGTAAAGAAATGCCCTTGTAAATAAAAATGTTAGTTATAAAATAATTAAGAACAATAATTCTTTAGTTAGTGAATAGATCTATAGAATGGTTCTATGTTTAATGAATATTATCATGAATATATTAGGGTTCAAGTTAATTAGTGAATAAGTTATTATTGATTTAGAAATGAAATGGTTCATGATTTATGCTTGTAAAATGTAGTTAAGAAAAGAATATTGGAAATACTTTTGAGTTGATAAAGTTATTCATGTATAGTTAAAGATGTATCTTGTAGGAATCTTGATGGCTATAGAATATTAAAAGGTTATATCTTGTTTTGGATAATCTATATCATTAATTGGGAATTTTGAAGTATTTGCATTATTGGTCTTCTAAAATGTGACAAAGGCTTCATCTGGGTTACTTAAAGGCTTATGGATTGAACATAAAGCCATTGAATAGAAAGGAACTTATGGGGGTTCCTTATCTAGTATTTTGTGAAGATGTGTTTAAGGGAGAACTTGAGAAAAATTGTAGAATAATGGTTAAAAGGAATTTTAGTATGAGGGAAGTATGGGATTCCCTTGCTTGTAAAATGGGAAACTTACAAATACTTGTAATGAAAGAAATACATAGGAGTTATGGAAAATCTTATGCAATTAGAAAATATTGTAGAAAGATAAAAGGGATAATGTTTCCCTTTTGATTGGTTATAGGAATGACAATAAAAATAAATAAACTATTTTTTAGGTTGGGTTTTCTCTCTGTATAGGGTTTCCAGGATATATGATGTGTCTAATGGTTATATTTTGTGGTACTTTTTTTTTAAAGCGAAAAACCCCTTGCGGGGCCACCTTGGTCTGAGAGACCACAAATAGGGGGTTATACACCGTCAAAGTCACCCGAGAGTCGCACCTGACCCTGCCCGCACTAACATTATCAATTGGATTTTGGATACCCAATTCAACTTTTTGGTAGGGTGGAGATTTGAACCTGGGACCTCTCTTGGAGGATTTCCCTCTCCTCTCCAACTCACCTACAACACCCGGGTATATTTTGTGGTACTTGATATGGAATTGTTATTTACATTTATTGCTTTAATGCTATTAGTATGAATGAAAAAGAAATGGATTTGTTTATTCTACTTTGATGAAATATTCATAATAAAGAATGTATTGATGTTGTGGATTATCTCTTTATTTCCTACAATAGCATTTGATATGAAAGGTAAAAATTTGATAGATGCTTATTATCCATTTAATTTCTATAAGAGAGCATGACATTTTTAGTTATGCTTCTTATACTTGAATGAATGGCATATAAAGGATAACCTTATCTTGAATTCCTTGGGGTAGGTGGGTGTAATTTTGTAAGGGTTTTAATGAAAGAATACCCAAGTAGTTAGACCCTAAGGTTAGGACTGGAACTAACGAACAATCCCTTAGGATTGCCATGGGCACTTTAAGAATGGATCATTAAAGTGTGCTCCAAAATAAAGAGGATTTAGAATTCGATTGTAACTAGATCCATGTGATGGGATTTCCAAAGGAAAGAGAGGTACTCATGTGAAAGATAACACCCATTAAACTAGTTAAGGAATGATAGACACTAGCTTAATGGTGCACAATAGTTCTACACTAAAATAAGTGTGTATAACTACAAGAAGCTTACGCCTAAAAAGGATACTAGTTAAGGAATGATGGATACTAGTAGGGGATTTGGCATCCCTTTTCTCAAATGAATGAGATAGGGTTAACCCTCATGCCATGGTCAAAAAGTCCTTCAAAAAGAAAGGAAATTTGGGGTGACCACATAAAGGTGTCCTTTAAGCTGTATGGGTAGTGAGTAAAGGTAAACCCCAAAGTTAACATGGGAGAATGGCCACTCCTATCCACCTGGGGGATGCTGCAGCATCTGAAACTTGGAAGTGGAAGAATAGCTTCTAAGGATTATATTCAGATTATCTAAACTCGATATTGGACAAATAAAAGAAAAAAAATTGGGTAGATTTTAGGGTTGTTACACCCTAATATTGAAGAAAACAACCTTGATAGATGGATTCAAGTCATAAAATGGAATTATGACGTTGGGTATAGGATAAAAAAAAGGAAGGCAAAGAATATAAAGTAGAAACCATAAGAAGTGGATGTGGTCAAATTGAATTTTAATGGAGCATTTAAAGGAAATCTAGAACCAGAGGAGGAGGAGGAGGAATAATTAGAAATAATAGGGGTGATATTTTATCACTTTATGCTTTCAATAGAGGATTTAAACATAATGAAGTTGAAAATTGGGTAGCTTTGGAAGGGTTAAAAATATACAGAAAAATGAATTGGAATAAAGTATGGATGGAAGGTGATTCACTAATAGTAATAAATGCAATTTTGAGAAAAAGCAAAGGCTCCATGGAACAAAAAAGAGATCATTGTGGAAATATAAGACTTTGCTACAAAGTTTGAAAAATTAGGTTTACACATATGTTAAGGGAAGGGAACAAATGTGTGAATTGGCTAGCTAATAGAGGGGTTTTAATAGAGCATCATGAAGTCAAAGTCTCTTTTTCTTGGTTAGATGAAGTAGTAAGTTTAGTTGAAGCTTAAAAGAAAATATTGACTGCCTAAATCAAATAATGATTAAGATTTACTTTAATGTTTTCCACTGGTAATATTTGTTGTCTTTTATAATATAATGTGTTTTAATATAAACTATCTATTACAGTTCTTATGGTTGCACTTATGCATCAAGAAGCAAACTAATAGTCCAAATTTGGTAAAGTGGACTATGATAGCACAAAGTTTTGAAAATATTACTCTATTAAGATGCAATGCATAGATAGTAGAGGTGGAATTTTGGTATTGTGAAGGCTACTACAGGAAAATATCAAGAAGAATGTTGAATTTTGGAATATTTATATTCACAAATAAAATCAAAGATCCAAATAATAAAAATCAAGAATTCAAACTTTTATGAAAAAAGAAATAGGTATCTACCTATAGCAACACAATTGAGATGAGAATTGAACTTATTTGTAAACTCTCAAGCTCTAAAAGAGAGAGTTGTGATTTGTCAAGGGTGGGGGAACTAAGATCTGCACTTCAAGGCTAAAAAAATTAAAATTAAAATTTTATTAGTGGAATGTTCTTTTTCCCTACTCTCCTTTGAAGGGTTGTAAAATTTGTAATTTTAATCCATAATTTTAAATGTTCTTTTTACCCAGTCTATCAATTAGTCACATGCCTCACCACCTACGTATTAAAAAATTTATTTGATCATAACATGTGTATATGTGTACTATAACCTAAATGTTATTAATAACTCATATATATAAAGACAGGGAGATCTCCCCTTCCTAGTATATATTATATGCACTAGTAATATATTTAAATTGAAATATAATTCATTTTACTGGTTTATAGTAGTTTTTAGTCTTTAATCATATGTTTTAATTTGTTGAAAGTGTAATTTTGACTTATGGCCAACACCAACAATGAATGATGTAATCTCATATAGACATACAAGCAATTATTGTACAATTGTATTTAATATATTATAATATTTTATTATGTAAATATTATAGGTTGCAATTAACCTTGTTATGGTTAAAAACACGTTATAACTTGTAATTAACCTTGATACCTCTTATTATATTAGCTTAAGTTAAACTCTTGTATGTAATTGGGGTTTTGGTATTAGTATGAATACCCCTGCTACTCCACCCATTGTATCATGGTGTTGTGATTCTTATCTATGGATAATATAGTGATTTTTTTGGTGTCTATAAGTGGTAACTATATATTTATCTCATTTGTCATTTTTATGCTTTCTATATAATATTTGAGTAAATATATTGCTTATGTTCATTTCTAGATAAAGGTGTAAATTCCAACATGGCATTTGAGTAGTTATGGGATTCATCCATTGCTTGATCATGTAGAAATTTTGTGTAGATCCTCTAATGTTTCTTTTGACTTCTAGAATGAATTACTTTTCAAAGCTTTGTAAGCACCTTCATCAAAAGAGGCTACGAGAAGATCCATTTTTTCTTTTTATAAATATTCTAATTTTTTGGAGAATTTTTGCAAACTCTAGATTATGCTCCATAATTATTGGAAACTTTTGTACCTATTTCACGTAGATCCAAACCACTTATAGCAAAATAAATATTGTTGCTTTGACTTTAGAAGGTTGTATTGACTTCTTTATGGAGAGTCAAACATTGTTTTCTTATAAAGAGGACTTGGTATCATTTCAAAGGAGGGAGACTTATGATTTTTTCATCCTACTTGGGAGCTTTGGTAACTTGGCTAAAAGAAGGAGAATGAGGTGTATTCATTTATCCCCATTCAAATATTGCACACTATGTATTTTTAAATGGTTAGAGCTCTTTACTGTTATGGATTATAGTGCTTTTTTCATAACAATGATACACCTTTGAACCCAATCAATGATGGCAATGGTAAATATAGATGGGCATGTTATAAGGGCATGCTACCATTTTATGTAAAAAGCAAAATAAGATATTTATTTCCTAACTTTGCAAAAAAATTAGAATGAGTTTTGAAAAATTAATGTTTTTCAAAATCATCACTCTAGGGCTATTTTGGAGGGAAAACTTTCAAGCATTATAATTTTGTATATAGAAGAGTTTTGATCCATTTTGTTTTTCTAAGCACACAATTTCTTGATCTATTTGAATTGGTGGCCTTTGTTTAAGGGATTACTACAAGTGGATGAACATATTATTATATGATTGTCTTCAAATCCTATTACCCTATTTTAGAAAAGGGAAATTTACAATATGTTGTGCAATCAAAATCTTTGGTCTATATTTATGGTAGATACAATTGGATTTGTGATAGTTACACCAAGTTTTGAGTCTTTTAGAGGCATACAAGAATATGATTCATAATATGCTTTAGTCAATCCTTGTTTTTCCTTTAGGTGGTTGATTCGGCTTATTCATGAAGATATAATCTTTCATGATCTATCCTTTCTTCCATTCTTTGTCTATTACTCTTTGGATTTTGTAACAGATTTCCTCATAAACAGGTTCATGTAAAGCCTCTTTTGACGATAAAAATCAAGTGGCCTAAGAGCAAGTTGAAGTTTCCAAAAAAGGTGATGTATATTGTATAAGGGAAAATTATGCTTCTAAGTCTTACCTTATGTGATTATAGAAGATTGAAGCTTTTTCTTTAGAGAGTAATATAGAATTATCTTCCTCATATGGAGTCTTAACTGAAGTGTTCTTTGGTTATGTATGGAAGTATGTGATAGCAGCAGTGATGACTATGGTCTAGTCTAAGGAGATTCTTGTGTATAAGCATTTTTGCATCCATAAATTTCTAGATGATGAGGTAGATCTAGATGAGTCTTCTAAAGTATGAAGGCCCATTAGAACATCCATTGTGGGGGGGGGGGGAATTATTGTCACTAATATCTTCGCTTCTTGACCTTCTGATTGAGATGATGAAGGGGTGTTGAGAGTCTAATATGAATTATGGCCAATATTGACATTGTTTAAAGTAATATTGTATAGGCCTATTGGAAATCATTATACAATTATTACCCAATTTATAATAATATTTTATTATGTTATCTCTATAGGTCATGGTTAACATTGTTATGGTTAAACCTACCTTATAACTTGTAATTAACCTTATGCCCTCTTGTTATTTTGGCTTAGGTTGAAATTTTTTATGTAACTGAGGTTTTGATATTAGTATACATAGCCCCCGTAATTCCATCCATTGTAATAGAGTGTTATAATTCTTAACTATGGATAATATAATGATTATTTATGGTGCCTATCGATGCCCACTATATATTTCTCTCCTTTATCCTTTTTACACTTTCTATATAAGATTTGAGTGGATGGATTACTTATTTAAATTCCAACATTATTATGGATGCATACTTGGTTCTTATCTAACACATTTAATTATATGGTAATAAAAGTTTGTTAAATACTTATTTTGTATCATTTTTAAATTTGATGATTTTTATGAATTTTAACTTTAATGTTTATATTATGAATCAATAAATATTACATTAGATTTATAACAAAATAAGCCATGTATTTAAGAACTAACAATGACAAGATTAGGTTATAACAATTTATTTCACAACTATAATTTGGTTATAATTTATGAGAGAAAATTGAGAAAATAATATTATATAGTAATACATTTAATAGGATTTTTTCTATTAGGTTTGTGTTAACCAACAAGGAGTGAGGAGTCTCACCCCATAAGCCAAGGTTCCAATATCATGGGTGAGCCTTAACATTTGAGTTCATATATCTAAGCTCGAGTGGTTAAGACATGTCATCTTCTATGAAAAGACTTGAATTCAAGTCTTGATAGGCATAAATGCTCTCTATGTGTTAGTTGTGGATGCTTGACACCTAAGTGAGTTGTCAGGGCCTCATTGTAAACAAAATTTATGGTAGCCAGTTAAAATATATCTTTAATGGGATCTCTTATTTCTTTGAAAATAATGTATTTTACTGCTTTTCTTATTGTGAAGACATTAATATGAATGACTATATGGAATTTTAATAAGAATTTAATCGATCATCTACAATATTTTTACTTCTCTTCTCAATGACTTTTTCTAACCACATTTTCTTGACTTTCACTTTAGTTGTGGTCAATCATTATCATCTCCTTTTTACAATTGAACTCTCTCTCTCTCTCTCTCTCTATTTTTACACCTTTTGCATAAAATTTGAGTGGATTGATTGCTTTTGTTCATTTCTAGAAAATATTGTGTGTGTGTATATATCAGTGTGGATTGATTGCTTTTGTTCATTTCTAGAAAATATTGTGTATGTGTGTATATATCAGTGTATATGTACATCAATATACATTCATCATCTAAAATACAAATAAAAACTATTGAAATCATCTCCCATAGAGGCAACTAGCTATAGGATTTAGTGTCAACAACTTCTACTCATACATGATACTTACAATTGATATGTGACTTCTATAGACAACCACTCCCATAAAAATATTACATCTACTATTAGATCAACTAGACAAATTTTAAGTAAATTTTCCATGATATATTCCTAGTTTATTTTTTTATTGAAGAATTTCTATGGTCCTTTTGCATGATTTTCTTGGAGTTGTAATATTTCCTCTATTATTTTTTGATATCACATTTGCTCAAAGATATAATTTCCCTTCGTGGACACCCAATTTTGCATAAATTTGTAATCTTCAAGTTTGTCAATCTCTCATCAATTAGCTAATCAATCAACCAAATTGAATCAATTATGCTTGTGCCCGAATTTAGAATATTTATTGCTTCAAAATCAAAAGGGATGATGCATGAGTGAAAGAACCACTAGTGAATTCATGTCCCATGAAACTCTTTTGCTAATATTTATTTTTTGATCTTTCTTGTCCAAATTTGACCTCCAATGGCCAGGTCAGCTATAAAAGCTCCATCTCAAAAACCTAGTTAGTGCTTTTGAGTGTCATACACCAAAACCAAAAAATTTAAATTTTGGTACCTTTCAATATTCTCACCATTAATGAATCTGATTCATAGTTCTCAATAGAAGTCCCAAATCCAAGATTTGTCATTTTTAATCTTCCTCCATTAATGACATCTTGATCCTATGTCAAAATCTTACCATATCCAAATCCTATCAACTTCAATGTAATCCTCTTCCCAAGAAGCTATGGATTCCTATAGAACCAACACTTGGGGTGGCTAATTAATAATAGTTTTGAAGTATCAAAATTATGCCAAAATATCCTTCAACTCATAGGAATTCACCTTCATGCATGGTAAGGTTATGCCAAAATCTTACCGTAAATTCATGAAGGCTTATTCCAAGCTATATTTTAAGCCTCAAGTATTCAAGCAATAAATCATTCAAGCACTCAAGCCTCCAAGCTCAAGCTCTCAAGTGTTTACAAGAAAATAAACAAGCTTTCAATAAGTTTGCATAAACAAAGGGAAACAACCTTAGCATCTTGGGTTGTGCTCTTTCCCCTTATTTGATTTTATAACTTTCTTTGCTTTACAGATATAAGCTTTAATATTGTTGCATACTAGCTAGCTTTGCATATCCCATTTACATCTAGTTGGATATCTCACCCTATAATTGTTAGTCTTTATTTTAAGAAATGAATATTTGATTTTTTTGTCATTTAATAGAGTCTATGTACTCCTAAGTTAGAGGCATTCATCAATTTAATAATTAAGCAATTTATCTTTCAATTTTATCTTGCTTTGCTACTCACTATCATATTGTAGGTCTTTTGGTGCTATCACTCTAGTTTTTAATGTAGTCACAGAGAGAAAAAGTGTTATCTATTAGGCAAAAGCATTGATGGCACTATTAAGAACCTAATGGAATGTTTTCCATTGAGCATTTCATACATGCTTTTGTCATCTCTATAATTTTTATCACATGTCTAAACAAGGGCTTGATCAGTATCCAAGGGAGTCTGGCATTCTCCTTTAGCTCAAAAAATATCCCTTTGCTACTAATCCAATCATTTTCTATCTATTTGTAGGAAGAAAAAAGTATCATTAACAAGAGAAATCACTAGCAATGCTTCTATAGCTCCAAAAATGTTTCTACCTCTATGGAAAAATAGGTCTTTCTATTTTAGATCAAATTTTCATTAAAATATTTAGGACATAATTTTGTTTGTGGTTTGCTAAATTAGATTTTGTTTTATTATTGTTTAATAAAATAAGCAAAAGGAAGAGAAGTAACTGGTTAAATTTTTTATAATTTAAGGGAAGAACTAAATCTTCAAGCTCTAGCATTGAGTCAAAACTACACTTGTATCTAAGTCTAGTTTGTTGCATATCTCTTACACCTTTTCCTTCAAAATAAAATTTCATCCAAAGGAAAAGGATTTAAGTTCTAGGTCTTGTTGTTGCATTTGTATGTTGCATTAGGGATAGATTATGGTTAAGCTTAGTCCAAGAAGTATCTTAGGATAAATGTATGTGTTCTTCAATCACTCCATTAGAATCTAAGCTAACAAATTGCATGTTTCCTTGAAATGTGAAGAGGAGAAGAGTAGGAAGTGTCGCAAAGAGGTATTTTTTGACACCTTTCCCCCTATATTGTTT